>CM057347.1:220581330-223009570 GCA_030015575.1 Agapanthus africanus
ACACTGATTGTCTCCCCTGTTACATGTTGGTAAAGCCTTAGGATCTATACTTGACTACCTGGACTATGATGCGGATCACACTAGGGGGACATGGTAGTCCATAAGTACATCCTTCAAAGTCCCTAGTCATGGGTGTATCGAGACGGGGCATCGATATACCAGAGTAGACTAGCGTATACCTTCTCGACCCATACAGATGGGCGATGGATGATCCCATATCCATTGGTGTTTGACATCAGAGATGATATACGGGTGCTCAGTAGAGACTGGGTACACTGGACGGACTCGCCGAGAACTCCCAGATGGTATTATACCTTACGTCAGATGGCAGTTCTCAGGTGACACTGGTACAGAGTAGTCTGTTGACCCGAGATCGTCATAGAGTCTTGTGTGGTTCCCACTGTGCTTTGATTTCCACCTTACCACGTCCAAGAGGGCGTGCAAAACGGTGGTTTTGGGTACAGTCCCGAGTCACATGGAGGCAATGAGCGATAGGAGGGGATTCGTCTCTCCGGTATAAGGGGTTGATGTTGCGCTGTGTTCGATTGGCTATAACAGGAAATCCCTGGCCAGGGTTGCTGAGATTTACTTGTAAGTGTTACCAGTAGTTTCTCGAATTGTTATAGACCTCATATCGACACGACTTATCGAGCTATTGAGGTCTGACGTTTACCACCCCTAGGCGAGATATGCACATATCAGACGATCAAAACCGGACTGTACGGTAAGTGTTACTGGTTGGATCACAGGAGTGTGAGCGGCCTTGCTCATCGATCTTCTGATCGCTCAATACCCGGGTGGCCGTTACGTTTAGCAGACCGCTTGCGGCTTGTGGGTGCTTGATATGATCATCATCTGCTGCCGGCGTATTGACGAGTCTTTAGAGTCCTACACAGAGGTTTCCTGGTTCAAGCGAAACGAAATAGGAGCGCATATGAGATATGTGCGGGACCGAGAATAATGCGTGTATGTGATACCGTATTCCATTCTCGCGATGAATGTATCGATTAGGTTATATGCGATATACCCAAGTTATCGAATCAAGGATTTATTCGATAAACCGATACATTGGATACTAGTCGGTTATATGTGATATGACCGGATCGTTAAATCAAGTGTTGATTTAATGATTTAATGTATAATTATATATTTGATATATTACTTTGCATTAACTAGTATCGGTTCACTTTAAATGGATATTCTCACTCGGGTGTGCGCATTGCATCTGCGATATGATTTTGTGCACATGATTGTATCATGTTTGATGATACATGCTTTTTGGTTAAGTGTAAAGTATTAAACTATGGTTAAGTGGATGATTAGGGTTTTTACTTATTCATTTATTTGTTTATTTATTCATTTTTGGCAAAAGGAAAATGGTGGCTAATTTGGATATATATTGAAGCTTCTTGAAGCTTTGACTTAGTCACCATTTTGTCTTCATACCTAACCTAACCATTCACTTAACTTGAGTTTAGTCTCTACACTTAACCATGGTTGATTATGATAAGTATTCTTTTATTTTCTATTTTCTAAAATGAACCTTATCATAACAATTTCTATCTTCTTCTTCATCTTGACACATGAAGAAACCTTACTTCATCGATGGTGATTGATGAAAACAAGTGAGAAATCCAATTCTAAAGTCTACCCCACTTCCTATTTCTTCATCCTCTACCTCTTGCCAAGTAGTATAGGGTGTTTCCTTCACAAGTTTTCATGGCTTGGTGAAGGTGGAGCTTGATCTAGCGATGCTTCAACGTAGATCATCTTCGGCATGGACATCGACGACCTAGCTCGCCTATTCTCCGATGAAGCCGACGCTAGAGCCCGGATTTGTTTTGGACAGCGAGAGGACTTCATTGCGGAGCTATGGAGGTGGAGCACCAGATCTACAAAGGTTGTATTTCCGATTCTTATAGTTAAGTGTTAACTAGTTACTTTGTTCGCCTAGACATCTAGCCAACGATCCGTAGTTTAGGGTTTCTCGGCACCGAAAAATTTTAAATTGGCATGGTTGATGCCTTGTGAGACCTCATTAGGGTGCCTAGGAACCCTACAGTGGTATCAAAGCCTAGCTAGAGCCTTAGGCGAAGTCCAGACGAAGTTGAAACCCGAAGACGGAACAACCCAAACCCCAACTCAAAAGTGCTCTCTGGACTTTTTCTGAAAACGTGGATTTTTCCAAATTAAAAATTCGTAAAAAATTCAGCAGGGAAAACCTAAGAATTACGATACAAAATTTTTCCATTGAAGCTTCCAGAGCGCGGCGGAACCGCGGCATAAGCCCTGCTTATGCGGCGGTTCCGCGGCCTTATTATTGTATTGTCCTATAATTTTTGTACAGTAATTCATGGTTACGGGTGCTGGATTTTCTGGGATTTTTTAATATTTATTCAAGAGTTGAATTTTCTGGCATTGTTTTGGGGATTCGGTGTTTCGATCGGAGTATCAAATTTTGTCTGTGTGGTTTTCCGGATAAATTTCAGAATATGTTAAAATGTTCGACTGGATATAAATACCCACCTTTTCCCCTGCCGGAAAATTTCCAAGTGTTGGATTTTTTCGTAGTTTAACAACGTTCTAAGTAGTGCAAGTAACTCGATGGACCCTCTAGAAGACAACAAACCTTAACTCGATTATGTGACCGTCTTGAACTGCCCTTTGAACCTTCGGGTTTGGGGCAGTACGGCGTGCCACATGTGAGGCGTTGGCTTGACCCTTCTACGGCTGGACCGTTGGTACTGAGGCACGAACTGAATGTTGTTAGACTTGTTTTCATGTGTTGATCTGTATCGGGAAAACTTGGGTGTTTGACTGTTCGATCGAAAAGTTTAACATTTTCTATTTATCTGGAATGGGATACAATAATTGGAATTCACAATGAGTTATGAGATAACTGAATGAATGTTATAACATAGCAGTTAGTCTCACTTGATCGGTTGCCACGGAATTTTGATGTGATCAAAAGTCCGTCGCAATCACGTAGCGTACGCGGATACTCGCCCGGGTAAACTTAATAGACAGCCTCACTCCATAGCCCCGACCAAGTGACTGTAGGAGAACCCCGTCGCCGAAAGCATCCGTTCGGGTGCTCACGGTAGCGGTGTTCCGCCTTGGTGCACTTCGTCGACGGTATCAGGGGTGCGGCGCCTACTAAAGTTGCGACGAGCATTCGATCAGTTTTTCGGGAATCTTGTTGAATTGCCCGACTTGATATTGAAAAGTGTTTTCGATAATGAGACTAAAATGCGGGGTTTATAATTGTTAGGCATGCGATGTCTAAGTAATTCATTTGGTCAGGCATACGATGTCTGAGGTGGTTGCGGATTCCAACTGTTGTAGTTTTACACTTTCTTTTCTGTGACCGTAAGTGTAATATGTGATATCGCCGGTTTCGTTGCTATATGTCAACGACAATTAGGATGCGCATATTTACTTACGTGATGACATGTGATGTTATGCGTTGCTGGATATGTTATATTGGATCGTCGTGTTTGAATAGCCGGGGGTTTTTATGTGAGATGAGTGTTTTTCATTTTCATTCATGTAAAAACTTGTATGTAATATTCTTTTATTGGGGCGCTTCCAGGTTGCGGAAGTTGTCACCTTTTGTATATTATTTACTTTTCCGCACTAGGATAGACCCAAGGAGGAGGGCACAAGTAACCGGGTTCTGGAGTCCAGTGGGAGACCAACTCGAGAGTCGAGTCCCGGGTCTCCTAACTCTAGAATTGGTAGGGTTGCTTGCCGCTTTCGTAGGGGTCTAGGGGTGTGGGTTTGGCTATTCATCGCGACCGTGGAATCCATTTTTATACTGGCTCGTATTGAAAACACGGACGTCCTAGTATATCCAATATTTCATATGTTTCTTCTGCTACGATATTGTGATGTGATCATGTGATGTTCTGTGATAGATACAGTATATAGTATATATGATATATTATATAGGCGTTACTTATGTTTTACACCCGCGCATAGCCCTGCCCCGCTCTGCCGTTAGTTACCTAACCTAACGGTGCACGAGGGGGACATCGAGGCGAATGCGGATGGCATAAGTGTACGTCGTATTTATCTGTGATGTTTAGGTACATAAATGATGGGACTTCATTAATGTGATTAATGAAATAAAAGAAACCTAAGATGTTGTAGAATCGAATTTCAAAATAAAACAGGTAGCTACAGTTTTTGCTTTGCACAGCGGTATATGTGATATATCCTGCACCTTATTCGATGAGGAAAGGACGGAGATCCCTTCACCGGGAGTGACTCCTTTAGCAATAACTGGCAGATGCTACACACTCGGTTTGTCTTTTGATTGCTTTTAAGTGTTTTTGCTTTGCACAGTGATATATATGATATATCCCGCACCTCATTCGACGAGGAAAGGACCGACGATCCCTTCACCGGGAGTGACTCCTTTAGCAAAACTAAAAAAGCCTCAAAAATACTCCATTTCAAAATTCATTCGATCCTACGACGATATCAAGTTCATTACGTAATAGGTTTTCAGAAAAACCTGTCGTAGCCCTTCATCATTTCAGATAAATGGTAGTTAGTATTCATGCTACGTTTGTTGGCCTGCGTCAAGGCGTAGTGTGCGGTAGCTAACTAGTATTTATCTGCTTATGCATATGATGCAGATTGGATTAGGGTAGTCGTGCGACTTTGTTGGCCTGCGTCAAGGGTCGTGCGGGTGGGTTTAATTCAATCAGGAAATGACGGGTTGAACTTGACTAGCGCACTATGGTTTGTTGGCCTGCGTCAAGGTCATAGGACGCTAGGGGCAAAATTATCGGGAATTTCAAGTGTTGAAATTTGCAATGAGATTGCATACCTTCTATGAGATAGTTGGATCCGATACCCGCTACGAGTAAGAGTTACTCCTGGGAGAGTTTTATACATTACAATTAGCCGATCAAGTAGGTGTCTGGAAAGGTGTCAACGGGGTTACGCCTCTGGGAAAACGAGGTTTACATTAATTAGGTTCGTGCGAAAGCACGGGGGACCTCCCTCAAAGTACCGACACTGGCCTGGCTGAAAGATTGGCGAACTTGTAGTGTGTAATTAATCCCGGCTAGTCTTTCCTTTTATGGTTTGAAGGAAGATTTGATAAAAAGCAGTGGGAGCCATCCTGATTAGATAAAATAATAACCAATCTATTCTTGCAAGAGCGCACGCTGAGTGTTTTCTTCTCTCTCTCTCCAGGTAGCGACCATATCACGCCTTAATCAAGATAATAATACGGATTATTGACCGAACCCGCTTGTTATACTGAGCTGGGGAACGTTGGTCCCGCTCCAACTTATAATTGTTATAAGACAGAGCAGGAAATTGGGGATTACCAGAATTCCCGTGCCGCCCAACGGAGAGAGTGCATGCTGATGCATCATCTTCGGGTTTGTTCATTATACAGAACTGTTTCTCAGTATCATTTACGTCCTGGGTATATGATACCGGATCAGGATCCCAGATATGTAATCTGTTACATAGGGCTACAGATAGGTAGAGAACTGAGAACGGGTGATAAGTTTCATGAGGCAGAAAACGGGGCAAGAGTTGCAGCCAAGTCTGTTGGTCACTGTCACCCTGTATTACAATACATTGATTCTGAACGAATGTTATTAGATACCGAACCTGATATACAAAATCATATCTGTCTCTTTATTAGTAATGAAACGGTAAAATTTTGTATTGTTGGATAATATTTTGAACATTTCCTATATCAAAAGTTGATCGGTTCAGGCACGTTATCTAAAAGCGTTGATATTCTAAATCAAACTACAGCTCTTAGTATACGGAACACACACAAGAGGAAGAGTTCAGAAATGAACGAATTCTTCTTGAGGCATTGTAGACTAGGTCAGATCAATGTGACCCGACTAGCGAGAGTTACATATAGATGCATATTTAAATCAGTTTGAATTTACATCTTGTGAAACTCGCCAATCATGTCACAAAGATAAGATGACCATAGCTTCGTTTATTGGAAACAGAGAAAGAGTTAAGTAAACTCTTGGGATGATACATGTTGATGTATGTAAGGTCCCCTGTCTACATATGCCAGAACTGGTTCTTTGTACTTCGTTACATTCTCTGATGATCTCCCGAGATTCAGACATATGTTCCTGTTGAAACATAAGTCCGAACCTTTTGAGATATTCACAGAATATAAGTTAGAAGTAGAGAACCAAAATAAGGGTATAAGTATTATGTCCTATGATGAGATCAAGGAGGAGAATACTTGAGCACGGAAATACTGGACTATTCTAAAGGAGAATGAGATTCTCTCTCAGCATTACTCCTCTGTATACACCATAGCACGATGGTATATCAGGGCGGAGCAATCACACCCTATATGATAAGGTGTGCTCTATCATGAGTACTACTGAGTTACCTGTTTCCTTTTGGGGGTTATGCACTTATGAAGTTGCATACCTATTGAATAGGGTTCCAATCAAATCAGTTGCCTACCACTTCATATTTGATATGATAAGGGAAGAGCC
Source organism: Agapanthus africanus (assembly GCA_030015575.1). Taxonomy (NCBI): domain Eukaryota; kingdom Viridiplantae; phylum Streptophyta; class Magnoliopsida; order Asparagales; family Amaryllidaceae; genus Agapanthus; species Agapanthus africanus. The sequence goes on from CM057347.1 coordinate 220,587,837, forward strand.
CATCTCTCAAGTTAGTTGAGATTTGGGGTTGTCCAGCCTATGTCTGAAAAGCAAATTCCGGACAAGCTCGAGGCAAGGTCTGTAATGTAGAACTGGAAAGGTTCCAGCTATACAAACTACAGCAGATGATTTGATACAACCAAAGGATTCAGTAGATTCCAACGAACCTCAGCCTCTCCGCCGATTTAGTAGGGTTTCTCACCCACCTGAGAGTTACTTCGCTTTCTCTATGACAGTGGGAGCGAGGATTGCATCATGAGATGATGACCCAACTAACTTCGAGCTGGCCATCAGGAGTAAGACTCTGTAAGAATGGCTGGATGCTTAGCGATCTGAGATGGAATCCAAGTACACCAACAAAGTATGGACTTTGGTTGCTATATCTGAAGGGTTAAATCCCCATCAGGAGCAAGTATATCTTGAGAAGATTACTTGGTGTAGTTGGAAAGGTTGAGACTTTCAAAGCTAGACTTGTTAAAGGTTTTCATCATCAACCAGGCGTGGATAATGATGAAACTTTTTCTAAGGAACTATGCTTAAGTCCATCCAGATCCTACTTGTCACGGTTACATACCATGACTACGATATCTGGTGGTTGGGTGTCATGACTGCTTTTCTAAATGATATTTTTGAAGAGAGCGTCTATAAGTACACAGCTAAAGGGCTTCATAGACAGTGGGAGCAGCGGAAAAGTGTGCAAGATGCTTTATAGGATAAAGAAGGCATCGCGGAGTTGGAACATCTGTTTTGATGAATTAGTCAAAGAGTTTGACATCATCAAAATGGTAGATGAACCTTGTATAAACAAAAAGGTAGTAGGGAGTATGGTGACGATCCTTGTAGAGTACGTGGATGACATACTCTTGATGGGGAAGGAGTTTCCTATGCTACGCTCGGTCAATCTCCGCTTATCACCATAATTCTCCATATAGGATCAAAGTGATACCTCCTAAATCCTGGATTTTGGATCTATGAGATAGATCTAAATGGATGTTAGGATACTCACTAGCTGTAGTCAGATGGTATCAATCGACCCTGGGGAGAATCACTGGAATGGTTCCAGAGTGATAAAGACGACTGAATGTCAGTCACAGGCATTGTCTTTACCCTCAGTAAAGGGACGGTATGTTGGAAGAGTTCCAAACAAGATACCGTGACACACTAGACGATAAAGGCTGGATACATCGCTACTCAAGATGCTAACAAGGAGGATGTTTGGGTGTATATTGGTTCATGAGATGAACTACGTTCCAACCATTGTGAGACAATGGAGTTGTGGCTTATGCCAAGGAACGTCCGTCCCATCAGTGATCCAGACATATTCTAAGGCAGTGTCACCTGATCATGGAGATGGTTGATCTCCAGGGAGATCGAGGTTAGGAGAGTAGACTCAGAAAACAACACAGCGGATCCACTCACAAAGGCCTTTTCCCAGAGAGAGACTTTTATGGGATGGTTGAGTATGAGATACTGCAACCACTGCTATCAGATGGCCCTAGTGCAAGTGGGAGATTGTTAGTTATATGTATGCCCTAGAGGCCATTACTATACATAGGATGTATATTGTAGTGGATGCTGGGACATATATAGGGAGGATTTTCTTGTTCGACATGATAGTATGCTATCTGGTTAATCTTTACCTTAACGTGTACACTGATTGTCTCCCTGTTACATGTTGGTAAAGCCCTTAGGATCTGTACTTGACTACCTGGACTATGATGCGGATCATCCTAGTGGGGACATGGTAGTCCATAAGTACATCCTTCAAAGTCCCTAGTCGTGGGTGTATCGAGACGGGGCATCGATATACCATAGTAGACTAGCGTATACCTTCTCGACCCATACAGATGGGCGATGGATGATCCCATATCCATTGGTGTTTGACATCAGAGATGATATACGGGTGCTCAGTAGAGACTGGGTACACTGGACGGACTCGCCGAGAACTCCCAGATGGTATTATACCTTACGTCAGATGGCAGTTCTCAGGTGACACTGGTACAGAGTAGTCTGTTGACCCGAGATCGTCATAGAGTCTTGTGTGGTTCCCACTGTGCTTTGATTTCCACCTTACCATGTCCAAGAGGGCGTGCAAAACGGTGGTTTTTGGGTACATTCCGGAGTCACATGGAGGCATTGAGCGATAGGAGGGGATTCGTCTCTCCCGGTATAAGGGGGTTGATGTTGCGCTGTGTTCGATTGGCTATAACAGGAAATCCCTGGCCAGGGTTGCTGAGATTTACTGGTAAGTGTTACCAGTAGTTTCTCGAATTGTTATAGACCTCATATCGACATGACTTATCGAGCTATTGGGGTCTGACGTTTACCACCCCTAGGCGAGATATGCGACATATCAGACGATCAGACCGGACTGTACGGTAAGTGTTACTGGTTGGATTCACAGGAGTGTGAGCGGGCTTGCTCGTCGATCTTTTGATCGCTCAATACCCAGGTGGCCGTTACGTTTAGCAGACCGCTTACGGCTTGTGGGTGCTTGATATGATCATCATCTGCTGCCGGCGTATTGACGAGTCTTTAGAGTCCTACACAGAGGTTTCCTGGCTCAAGCGAAACAAAATAGGAGCGCATATGAGATATGTGCGGGACCGAGAATAATGCGTGTATGTGATACCGTATTCCATTCTCGTGATGAATGTATCGATTAGGTTATATGCGATATACCCTAGTTATCGAATCAAGGATTGATTCGATAAACCGATACATTGGATACTAGTCGGTTATATGTGATATGACCGGATCGTTAAATCAAGTGTTGATTTAATGATTTAATGTATAATTATATATTTGATATATTACTTTGCATTAACTAGTATTGGTTCACTTTAAATGGATATTCTCACTCGGGTGTGCGCATTGCATATGCGATATGATTTTGTGCATATGATTGTATCATGTTTGATGATACATGCTTTTTGGTTAAGTGTAAAGTATTAAACTATGGTTAAGTAGATGATTAGGGTTTTTACTTATTCATTTATTTGTTTATTTATTCATTTTTGGCAAAAGGAAAATGGTGGCTAATTTGGATATATGTTGAAGCTTCATGAAGCTTTGACTTAGTCACCATTTTTGTCTTCATATCTAACCTAACCATTCACTTAACTTGAGTTTAGTCTCTACACTTAACCATGGTTGATTATGATAAGTATTCTTTTATTTTCTATTTTCTAAATGAACTTATCATAACAATTTCTTTCTTCTTCTTCATCTTGACACATGAAGAAACCTTACTTCATCAATGGTGATTGATGAAAACAAGTGAGAAATCCAATTCTAAAGTCTACCCACTTCCTATTTCTTCATCCTCTACCTCTCGCCAGGTAGTATAGGGTGTTTCCATCACAAGTTTTCATGGCTTGGTGAAGGTGGAGCTTGATCTAGCGATGCTTCGACGTAGATCATCTTCGGCATGGACATCGACGACCTAGCTCGCCTATTCTCCGATGAAGCCGACGCTAGAGCCCGGGATTTGTTTTGGACAGCGAGAGGACTTCATTGCGGAGCTATGGAGGTGGAGCACCGGATCTACAAAGGTTGTATTTCCGATTCTTATAGTTAAGTATTAACTAGTTACTTTGTTCGCCTAGGCATCTAGCCAACGATCCGTAGTTTAGGGTTTCTCGGCACCGTAAAATTTTAAATTGGCATGGTTGATGCCTTGTGAGACTTCATTAGGGTGCCTAGGAACCCTACAGTATCACATACTAGTATTATTCTCGGTCCCGCACATATCCCATATGCGCTCCTATTTCTTTTTGCCTGAGCCAGTACAACCTCTATGTAGGACTCTAAAGATTCGTCAATACGCCGGCAGTAGGTGATGATCATATCAAGCACCCACAAGCCATCAGCGGTACTAGCTGGACGTAACGGCAACCCGGGTATTGAGCGATCAGAAGATCAGCAAGCAAGCCCGCTCCAACTCTTGTAAAAGCCTCACAGTGACATTACTGTACAGTCCGGTCTCCTCGTCTGATATGTCGCATATCAGTTCTAGGGGTGGTAAACGTCAGACCCCAATAACCGATAAATCATGCCGATATGAGGCGCATAACGGGTCGAGAAACTACTGGTAACACTTACTAGTATATCTCTAAACCAGCCCTGGCCAGGGACTTCCCTGTTATGGCCAATCGAGCATAGTGCAACGTCAACCCCCAATACCTGGAGAGACGAAACCCCTCCTATCGCTCATTGCCTCCATGTGACTCGGGACTGTACCCAAAAACCACCATTTTGCACGCCCTCTTGGACGTGGTAAGGTGGAAATCAAAGCACAGTGGGAATCATACAAGACTCCATGATGATCTCGGGTCTACAGACTAACTTGTACCAGTGTCACCAGAGAACTGCAATCTGACGTAAGGTATAATACCATCTGGGAGTTCTTGGCGAGTCCGTCCAGTGTACCCAGTCTCTACTGAGCACCCGTATATCATCTCTGATGTCAAACACCAATGGATATGGGATCATCCATCGCCCATCTGTATGGGTCGAGAAGGCATACACTAGTCTACTCTGGTATATCGATGCCCCGTCTCGATACACCCACGACTAGGGCCCTTGAAGGATATACTTATGCACTACCATATCCCCACTAGTATGATCCGCATCATAGTCCAGGTAGTCAAGTACACATCCTAAGGTCTTTACCAACATGTAACAGAGAGACAATCAGTATACACGTTAAGGTAAAGAGTAACCAGATAGCATACTATCATGTCGAGCAAGAAAGTCCTCCCTATATATGTCCAAGCATCCACTACAATATACATCAGATGTATAGTAATGGCCTCTAGGGCATACATATAACTAAAAGGTTTAACTACAAGCACGTCAGCGGCACTAGCTGTGCGTTACGGCTGCCTAGGTACATGACGAAAAGGTGGCCGACGAGCGAACTCATCATAAGCCTAACGAGCCTGTAAGCAACTATTACCGTATAGTCCGGTCTCTTCATCTGATACGTCGCATATGAAGTCTAGGGGTGGTAAATGTCAGACCCCAAAAACTTTATAAGTCATGATGATTTACGGCCCATAATAGTTCGAGAAACTACTGATAACTCTTTTCAGTAAATCTCGAGAATGCTGTCTAGGGATTTGCAGTTATGGCCGATCAAGCATAGCGCGACATCAACTCCCTATACCGGGAGAGACGAAACCCCTCCTATCGCTCACTGCCTCCATGTGATTCGGGACTGCACCCAAAATCCACCTGTTTGCACAACTCGGTAGAGCCGTGGTAGGGAGGAAATCAAAGCACAGTGGGAATCATACATGACATTATGACGATCTCGGGTCTACAGCTAACATGTACAAGTGTCACCAGAGAACTGCTATATGACAATAGGTATATATACCATCTAGGAGTTCTTGGCGAGTCCTGTTTGGTGTACCCATTCTCCAATGAGCACCTGTGTATAATTTTTGATGTCAAACACCAATGGTTATGGGATCAACCATTGCTCCCAGGGTCAAGAAACATACACACTAGTCTACTCTGGTAATATCGATGCCCTGTCTCGATATACCCTCGACAAGGAACTATTAAAGGATATGCTTATAGACTGCCCAGGCCCACTAGTATGATCTACATCATACTCCCGGTAGTCAAGCATAATCCTAAGGGCTTCATCAACATGTATATAAAGATATGAAATACAACACATCACACGTTAAGATGAAGATAAAGCAGATAGCATACTATCATTTCGAGCAAAGATTGTTTCTGTACATATACAATCCTAGCATCCTATACAATACATGCCTCTAGGGCATACATATCTAACAATCTCCCTTTTACACTAAGGCCTATAGTTGGTGCAATAAGTACCCACTGTCTACAATAGAACTAGTTGCCGGCGTACCGCATGCCCAACAGCTCGAACAGTTTCTCAAACTGGACTTGAGGGATGGCCTTAGTGAATGGATTTTCTGTGTTGTCTTTCGTGTCTACTCTTCGTACCTCGATGTCCTGGCGATCCACTATCTCCCTGATAAGGTCATACCACCTCAAGATATGTTTGGATTTCTGATGGGACCGCGGTTCCCTTGCCAAAGACATGGCTCCATTGTTATCGCAATACAGAGGTATTGGATTAGCAATGGATGGAACCACCTGAAGTTCAGAAATGGACTTCCTCATCCAGACTGCCTCTTTTGCGGCATCATTAGCAGCAATATACTCAGCTTCCATCGTGGAGTCAGCGACGGTATCTCGCTTGGAACTCTTCCAACATATCGCCCCTCCATTTAGGGTAAATACAAACCCTGAGATGGACATACTATCATCCTTGTCGCTCTGGAAGCTGGAGTTAGTGTATATGCCCTAGAGGCCATTACTGTATCATACTAGTTTGTATATTACTTAATGGAAGCTTGGGATATTCACCTTGTATAAACAATCTTGCTCAATATAGTAGTATGCTACTTGGTTTGTTTCTACTTCAATGTGTACATGTGCTTATTTTGCGATATCACCTATACGCATTAGTGGAGCCCTTAGGATCTTTGCTTGATTACCAGCGTTGTGATGGCAGTCACACTAGTGGGGGCTGGGTAATCTATAAGCACATCCTTATACAGGTCCCTAGTCGCAGGACTATCGAGACAGGGCATCGATACTCCGGAGAAGACTAGCGTATGCGCTTCTCATCCCAGTGTGGGAGATGGTCTGTCCCACAGCCATCAGTACGTCGTACTGGAGATAGTATACGGGTGCTCGTTGGGTTACGAGTACACTGGACAGGACTCGTCGGGAACTGACAGGTTGGTATTATACCTATCGTCAGTTATCAGTTCCCAGGTGACATGAGTACAGCTTAGTCCGCTGACTTGACACTAGCACTTCGCCTCGAGTACGTTCCCACTGCACTTTGATCACTACCCTACCACGGCTCAAAGGAGTCGTGCAAACAGGTAGTGGTTGGGTGCAGTCCCGAAGCACTTGGAGGCAGTGACGGATAGACAGGATTCGTCTCTCCCGGTATTGGGGGTTGATATCGCGCTGTGTCCAGGAGAGCCATTACACGAGTAGTCCCTGGCCAGGGCAAGCGAGGTATACTGGTAGGCTTCCAGTGTTATCTCAGGGTGTTTTGGGCTTCACTCCGACACGACTTGTACCGCTATTGGGGGACTGACGTTTTACCGCCCCCTAGGCCCAACATGCGATGTATCAGACGAACAGACCGGACTGTACGGAGAATGTCACATTCAGACTCAGTAGGAGTTCAGATGGGGTTCACCTCGTCAGCCTTCTTGTCGGCATCTACCTGGGGACCGTTACGCACAGCTAGTGCCGCTTGCGGTCTGTGGTTAAACCCACTGCAAGCGTAGTGTCGAGTCTTTAGAGTCCCACACAGAGGGTATTCGCCTCTGGGCAAAATGAGTAGAGGTCGCATGGTTTTGCGGCAGGGTTCGTTCTCATCCGCGCACTTGTGCACGTTTGGAGTCCGGACGGATTATACTGGCGGGCTCTGGTTTGAGCCAGGTACTGGTATAAGTTTTGGGGTTGCTTTTATATCTCGGTATTCTTGTTCCTCGGAACGAGAATGCAGGTGTGTATGCACAGTTGCTTGAGGCGGAGGATGAGGTATTTCATTAGGGTTTCGGAATGGGTGCGTATGCACAGTTGACAGTCGTCATTTTCCAAACCCTAATAGGTTTATGAAATATCAATTAATAATAGTAATTAAATGAAATATTGTTATGGTTGATTTTGTTGACTTGTTGACCATGGTTGACTTGTTGACCATGGTTGAATGTTGACCACCATCATGCTTTGCAAGGATACTCCTTGATTCTTGCTTACACTCATTTAATGAAGTATGATAGTGGTCATTCCAAAACAACCATCAACTATTCTCATTTGAATTATTATTACTAATTAGATAATTCTTTTTCTTTTGATATGGTTGCAAAAAGGAAAAAGAGAGCTCATTCTTTCATAACCATTCTCTCTCCTCACTTCATCTTCTTCTTCCTCAAGCTCAAGGTGATTCCTTCTCATGTGTTGAGAATCCCTCACCTTGAAAAAGAAAGTACCCCATAGATACTCTCTACTCTCTCTAGGGTTCAAGGTTTAGCAAGCCGGAGATCCTAGTTCACTCAAAGTTCGAGTAAGAGCCCGAAGGTTGAACCCTCAGGTGGATCCATCTTCGACGGAAGAAGGCGACGAGGAAAGAACCATCAACCTCTACAAAGTTTGAAGAAGGAGTTCAAGTTTAGGTATAACCATCTTTCCGAGTAGCTAACTCTCTTTAGCAAGTTTGCTAGTTTTAGTTTAGGAAAAGATCCCGACTTTGTTAGTCCATGTTGCCCCATGCGCTAAAAATTTGATTTTTATACCGTTTCCGCCTCCCCGTAAGAACCGGGGGTCGCAACGTGGACTTACAGTGGTATCAGAGCCTAACTAAACTTAAACTAGCTTGGTAGTGAAGTGTAACGAAGTTCGGAACCGAAAAATCCAAAATCCAAACTTTTAGAAAACCCTAGTTTCTGTTAAAAAATTTTCTGGTCAAAACAAGTTTTGTTATACACCTAAATTCGGCTCAGGGTTTTGTGTGAACACCCAAGAAAAACGATCCCCTGATTCATTCAAACCGCCGCGGTTCCGCGGCATGAGGTAGGCATTTGCCGCGGAACCGCCGCCGTTTGGAGTCCTCTCGTGATCGGGTTTTGTGCAGTGTTCTCCTGGTAGGGTTTTGGGATTTTTAAGATATATTATATGTGCCCAGATTTTCCAAAACAGAAATTTACTTTTGGGGTCCTATAATTCCGTATTTTTTCCGAACTTCACTGCACTTTGACTATGATGGTTATATCTGTGATGTTTGTATGTATTCAACGTCGGCTAATCGCTATAAGTCGATTAGTCAGGGTTATACATCTCTGTGATCTGTGTTTGATATTGGAATGTGTATATGAATGTGTTGGACTGTCGCGGGTGAATAGCCGGGGTGGATGTGAGATGAGCTTTTGTTTTTCTTTCATTCATTTGTAAATGTAAATTGATGTAATAATATTATTTGTATGTCCGCACAACCGGGTCGGGGTTGTAGCCGTCATTGTATAATTCTTTTTACTGTTTTTGCTCCTAGGATAGACCCATGGAGGGGTGTACAAACTACCGGGTACTTGGCGGGTAGTCTGCCGCACCCGTAGGGGTCTTGGGTGGGGGTATTTGCTATTCACCGCGACCGTGTAATCCGCTTTTCGTTGCAGGCTCGAACGGATTGCGGATTGCTAGTATATCCAATGTATTCATCTGTGATCTGTAATGTTTATCATTGCTTTATATTTAGGCGTTGCTTATGTTTTACAGCCGCGCTAGCCCAGCCCCCGCTCTGTCGTTAGTTAAGTAACCAAACGAGTGATGACGGGACCCCGTGGCGAATGCGAATGGCATAACCGTACGTCATATTTTGGTTGTTTTCTGCAATGGTAGGATTAAATGATGGGACGCATTAAAAGAACTAATGCAAGAATATCACGCATTAAAAGAACTAATGCAAGATAATAAACCAAGTTAAAGTCGTTGGAACACTTTCGAAAAACCACTCGGTTCTTTTCAAAACTAACTTTTAAATGCGGAGCTTGAGCCACTCCTTCTAAAAAAAGCTATCTCGTTCCATCGATTATATCAAGTTCACTACGTTCACGGTTTTACCAAAACCATTCGTAGCCCTCCGTCATTTCACATAAATAGTCAATAGTATTCAAGCTATGTATTTTGGCCAAAGTCAAGGCATAGTGATTGGTAGCTATTGGGTATTCATGTGTAGCATAGATAGATGCGTTGATTTGGGACAGTCGTACTGCCATTTTGGCCAAAGTCAAGGGTAGGCACGGATGGATCCAAATTAACCTGGATAGTGACGGGCAGAACTTGACATGTGACTTATGATATTTTGGCCAAAGTCAAGGTCATAAGAGCATGGGGCAAAAATCCACATCGGGAGTTTCATAAGTACTGAAACTTGCTAGATTTGCATACCATTTGGAGTGTGATGATTCTGGTAGGATTCCTTCAGTTTCGTCACGCGATGATATTTGGATCCCGATCCTACTGTGAGTATATGCTACTCCTCGGGAAATTTCTCACTAAACGATCAATGCTATAAACCTAGTAGGTGCCTAGAAAGGTGTTAGCGGGGCTACGCCCCCAGGGAAAAGAGGTTCTTAAATTAAGGAACTTCGCGAAAGCGTTGGAAAACCTCCCTCGAAGTACCGACACTAGCCTGGCTGAACGGTTAAGCAAGTATTGTGCGGTGGGATTGATCCCGGCTAATTCTTCCTTTGTGGTTTGAGGAGGGATTCGAGAGACAGTGGGAGCCATCCTGTTTAGACAAATTAAAAACCATTCTAAACTTGCAAGAGCATCGTGCTAAAGTGTTTCTTCTCTCCCCCCTGCAGCGACCAAATTCGAAATGACTGGACTTAATTTACTTCTAGATAAAAACATACTGACAGGGCCAAACTACAAAGATTGGCTCAGGAATGTAAAATTGGCAATCACTTACGACAAGCTGGGGTATCTTCTTACCACCAAAGCTCCCCTGTCCCAGGTCCCACCTCCAGCGTCGCGGATAAGGAAATCCGTAAGACTTGGGAGATTGATTGCGCGAAGGCCAGGTGCCTCGTGCTTGCCTCTATGGACAACGAACATCAGAGGAGGCATGAGAATATGGACCTCGAGTCCATATTTCTCCATACAAAAGAACTGTATGGAGAGCAGTCTCGTATCGCAAGATACGAAGTGTCGAAGAAGATATTTTCGACAAAGTTGGCCGTCGGATCATCGGTAGCGGACCACGTGCTTAAGATGATTGGCTATACTGAGGAGCTCGCGGAACTTGGGACAACGTTGGACAGTGAACTCTATACGGATTTAATTCTCCAGTCCCTTCCATCCACTTACGCCCAGTTTATACTGAACTTCAACTTACAAGAAAAGGAAGTTGAACTTTCAGAACTCCTCAACTTGTTGAGGAGCGCAGATGGCACCCTACAGAAGGGTTGGAAACACCCACTTTGTTTGTAGGAGGATCTTCTTCCTCTAGGTCCAAGGCGAAAGCCAAGGGAAAGAGGAAGAAAGCCCCCGCCAAACCAAGAGGCGGTGTTAGTAAAGTGGGTACGAAGGGAAAGGAAAAGGCAACAAAGATAGCGGGGAAGCTTGTGGGTAAAGAGGAATGCTTCTATTGTCACAAGAGTGGACACTGGAAGAAAGATTGCAGGGCTTGGAAAGCCAAGACACAGGAACTGAAGCAGGTTGCGGCTTCAGCTTCAGGTGTGTATGTTATTGAAAACTGTCTTTCTATAAACTCTACTTCCTGGGTATTGGATACCGGATCAGGATCTCATATCTGTAATTCTTTGCAGGCGTTGAGAAACCGTAGGGTTTTGAAGGCAGGTGACATGACACTCAGAGTTGCGAACGGAGCTAGCATGGATGCTAAAGCCGTGGGGGACTATCACCTGGGAATGTCAGATGGGCATGTTTTGGTTTTGCGTAATTGCTTTTTTGTACCCAACGCAACTTGTAATATCATTTCTGTATCTTTGGTTTCTAAAGAAGGTTATGAATTTGCGTTTGTAAGTAATGTTGTAAACATTCACCTTAATCAAGTTCTGATTGGGTCAGGTACACTGAGCAATGGTATTTACGTATTAAACCAACCACAGATTTTCAATGTCCAGAATACACACAAAAGAAGGTCTCCAGATATCAATCAGACTTTCTTATGGCATTGTAGACTGGGTCACATCAATGAGAGAAGGTTGACTAAGTTACATACAGAAGGATATTTGGATCCGTTCGAATATCAATCATATGCCACTTGTCAATCCTGTCTCAAAGGAAAGATGACAAAGACTCTGTTCACTGGACACGGAGTAAGAGCGAGCGAGCTCTTGGGACTCGTATACAGCGACGTGTGCGGTCCAATGTCTACACATGCGCGAAGCGGTTATTCTTACTTCATTACTTTTACGGATGATTTTTCAAGATACGGTTATGTCTTCTTAATGAAACATAAGTCCGAAGCTTTTGAAAAATTCCAGGAATTTAAGAATGAAGTAGAAAAACAAACCGGCAAAAGTATCAAGATTCTAAGATCGGATCGAGGTGGAGAATACTTAAGTGCCGAGTTCCTGAATTATTTAAAAGAGAACGGGATTCTCTCTCAGCTTACTCCTCCATACACTCCGCAACACAACGGTGTATCGGAGAGACGGAACCGAACCCTATTGGATATGGTACGGTCCATGATGAGTAACGCTGAGTTACCGCGATCATTCTGGGGGTATGCGCTAGAATCAGCTGCGTACCTTTTGAACCGAGTTCCTACTAAGACTGTGCCTACTACACCATATGAGATGTGGTGTGGGAAGAGACCCCATCTCAGTCACATTAAGACTTGGGGAAGTCCAGCTTTTGTTAAAAAGCAGCATGCGGACAAGCTCGAGGCGCGCTCAGTACTGTGTAAGTTTGTGGGATATCCAAAGAATTCCAAGGGATATCTCTTCTACTACGAAGAGGAGCAAAAAGTTCTTGTTTCTCCTCATGCCCACTTTCTAGAACACCAGTTCTTAGAAAAAGAATTAAGTGGGAGCGCAGTAGAACTGGAAGAAATTCCAGAACCACAGACTATTACTGAAAGCTTAGTGGAACCAGAGGGTTCAAATGAACAGGACATTCCTACGCCGCTCCGCAGGAGTAGTAGGCAGTCTCATCCGCCCGAGAGATACTATGGTTTTCTCATAGACGGGGATAGAGAGGATTGCATCATAGATTATGATGAGCCTACTAGCTTCCAGCAGGCCGTTCAGAGCGTTGACTCGGTAAAATGGCTGGATGCAATGCGGACCGAAATGGAGTCCATGTACACCAACAAAGTATGGACGTTGGACATTGCTCCAGACGGGGTAAAACCCGTAAGATGCAAGTGGATCTTCAAAAGGAAGATTGGTGTAGATGGACAGGTTGAGACCTATAAAGCTAGACTTGTAGCAAAGGGTTTCCGTCAAAGACCTGGCTTGGACTATGACGAAACCTTTTCTCCAGTGGCTATGCTGAAATCCATTCGGATCCTTCTTGCCATTGCTGCCTTCCACGATTATGAGATTTGGCAGATGGACGTAAAAACCGCTTTTCTAAATGGAAATTTAGAGGAGTGTGTCTATATGGATCAGCCAGAGGGTTTCATTCAGAGTGGGAGCAGCGGAAAGGTGTGCAAGTTGCTTAAGTCCATCTATGGACTAAAGCAGGCATCGCGGAGTTGGAACATCTGTTTTGATGAGACGGTCAAGGAATTTGACTTTATCAAAAATCCAGATGAACCATGTATCTATAGTAGATTTGTAGCGAGAACCGTAGTATTCCTTGTTTTATACGTGGATGACATTCTCTTAATAGGAAATGACATTCCTATGCTACAATCTGTCAAGGGTTTCCTGTCACAAAGGTTCTCCATGAAAGACCTGGGTGATGCCTCTTAGATCCTGGGGATCCGGATCCATCGTGATAGATCCAAGAGGATATTAGGACTTTCACAGTCCAGGTACATCGACACGGTACTGAAAAGATTCTGTATGGAAGATTCCAAGCGCGGTAACCTACCGGCTTGTCACGGGATCACCCTCTCTAAAGAGATGTCTCCCAAGACGGATTTGGAGAGGGATCGCATGTCTATTATACCCTACGCTTCTGCGGTAGGCTCTATAATGTATGCGATGTTGTGTACCAGACCGGATGTAGCTTATGCACTGAGTGTAGTAAGCCGGTATCAGTCAAACCCTGGGGAGAAACACTGGATAGCAGTAAAGAACATTCTCAAGTACCTGAGGAGGACTAAGGAGATGTTCTTGGTGTATGGCGGAAAAGACCTCCAGATCGAGGCCTTTGCTGACTCCAGCTTCCAGAGTGACAAGGATGATTCCAAGTCCATGTCGGGTTTTGTCTTTACCCTCAATGGAGGGGCGGCGTGTTGGAAGAGTTCCAAACAGGAAACCGTTGCAGACTCGACGATGGAAGCGGAATACATTGCTGCATCTGATGCCGCAAAAGAAGCTGTCTGGATGAGGAAGTTCTTAAAAGAACTTCAGGTGGTTCCGTCCATTGTTGACCCAATACCTCTGTATTGCAACAACAACGGGGCTATAGCTTTAGCGAAGGAACCCAGGTCCCATCAGAGATCCAGGCACATCTTGAGGTGGTATCACCTGATCAGGGAGATCGTGGATCGCAAGGAGATCGAGGTTCGGAGGGTTGCTTCAGAAGAAATCACTGCAGATCCATTCACCAAGGCCCTACCCCAGACTCAGTTCGAGCGGCTGATCGAGATGATAGGTCTTCGATACGCCAGTACATGGCCTTAGTGCAAGTGGGAGATTGTTAGTGTATATGCCCTAGAGGCCATTACTGTATCATACTAGTTTGTATATTACTTAATGGAAGCTTGGGATATTCACCTTGTATAAACAATCTTGCTCAATACAGTAGTATGCTACTTGGTTTGTTTCTACTTCAATGTGTACATGTGCTTATTTTGCGATATCACCTATACGCATTAGTGGAGCCCTTAGGATCTTTGCTTGATTACCAGCGTTGTGATGGCAGTCACACTAGTGGGGGCTGGGTAATCTATAAGAACATCCTTATACAGGTCCCTAGTCGCAGGACTATCGAGACAGGGCATCGATACTCCGGAGTAGACTAGCGTATGCGCTTATCATCCCAGTGTGGGAGATGGTCTGTCCCACAGCCATCAGTACGTCGTACTGGAGATAGTATACGGGTGCTCGTTGGGTTACGAGTACACTGGATAGGACTCGTCGGGAACTGACAGGTTGGTATTATACCTATCATCAGTTATCAGTTCCCAGGTGACATGAGTACAGCTTAGTCCGCTGACTTGACACTGGCACTTCGCCTCGAGTACGTTCCCACTGCACTTTGATCACTACCCTACCACGGCTCAAAGGAGTCGTGCAAACAGGTAGTGGTTGGGTGCAGTCCCGAAGCACTTGGAGGCAGTGACGGTTAGACAGGATTCGTCTCTCCCAATATTGGGGGTTGACATCGCGCTGTGTCTAGGAGAGCCATTACACGAGTAGTCCCAGGCCAGGGCAAGCGAGGTATACTGGTAGGCTTCCAGTGTTATCTCAGGGTGTTTTGGGCTTCACTCCGACACGACTTGTACCGCTATTGGGGGACTGACGTTTTACCGCCTCCTAGGCCCAACATGCGATGTATCAGACGAACAGACCAGACTGTATGGAGAATGTCACATTCAGACTCAGTAGGAGTTCAGATGGGGTTCACCTCGTCAGCCTTCTTGTCGGCATCTACCTGGGGACCGTTACGCACAGCTAGTGCCGCTTGCGGTCTGTGGTTAAACCCACTGCCAGCGTAGTGTCGAGTCTTTAGAGTCCCACACAGAGGGTATTCGCCTCTGGGCAAAATGAGTAGAGGTCGCATGGTTTTGCGGCAGGGTTCGTTCTCATCCGCGCACTTGTGCACGTTTGGAGTCCGGACGGATTATACTGGCGGGCTCTGGTTTGAGCCAGGTACTGGTATAAGTTTTGGGGTTGCTTTTATATCTCGGTATTCTTGTTCCTCGGAACGAGAATGCAGGTGTGTATGCACAGTAGTTTGAGGCGGAGGATGAGGTATTTCATTAGGGTTTCGGAACGGGTGCGTATGCACAGTTGACAGTCGTCATTTTCCAAACCCTAATAGATTTATGAAATATCAATTAATAATAGTAATTAAATGAAATATTGTTATGGTTGATTTTGTTGACTTGTTGACCATGGTTGACTTGTTGACCATGGTTGAATGTTGACCACCATCATGCTTTGCAAGGATACTCCTTGATTCTTGCTTACACTCATTTAATGAAGTATGATAGTGGTCATTCCAAAACAACCATCAACTATTCTCATTTGAATTATTATTACTAATTAGATAATTCTTTTTCTTTTGATATGGTTGCAAAAAGGAAAAAGAGAGCTCATTCTTTCATAACCATTCTCTCTCCTCACTTCATCTTCTTCTTCCTCAAGCTCAAGGTGATTCCTTCTCATGTGTTGAGAATCCCTCACCTTGAAAAAGAAAGTACCCCATAGATACTCTCTACTCTCTCTAGGGTTCAAGGTTTAGCAAGCCGGAGATCCTAGTTCACTCAAAGTTCGAGTAAGAGCCCGAAGGTTGAACCCTCAGGTGGATCCATCTTCGACGGAAGAAGGCGACGAGGAAAGAACCATCAACCTCTACAAAGTTTGAAGAAGAAGGAGTTCAAGTTTAGGTATAACCATCTTTCCGAGTAGCTAACTCTCTTTAGCAAGTTTGCTAGTTTTAGTTTAGGAAAAGATCCCGACTTTGTTAGTCCATGTTGCCCCATGCGCTAAAAATTTGATTTTTATACCGTTTCCGCCTCCCCGTAAGAACCGGGGGTCGCAATGTGGACTTACAAGCCCTCCATTTGGAGATCTCCGTTACTATACACCACGAACATTTCTTTAGTTCTTCTCAAGTACTTCAGAATGTTCTTCACAGCAGTCCAGAGTTTCGCCCCTGGATTGGATTGATACCTGCTTACTGCACTCAGTGCATAACCTACATCTGGGCGAGTACACAACATCGCATACATTATAGATCCTACGGCCGAAGCGTATGCTATAATGCTCATACGAGCCCTCTCCTCATCATTCTTTGGATACATCTCTTTGGAGAGGGTGATCCCGTGACAAGCGGGTAAATTACCTCACTTGGAATCTTCCATACAAAACCTCTTTAGTATGGTGTCAATGTATCTCGATTGGGACAATCCCAATAATTTCTTAGATCTATCTCTATATATCTTAATCCCCAGAATGTACGAGGCATCACCCAGGTCTTTCATGGAGAACCTCTACGATAAGAATAGTTTGACCGATTGTAGCATATGAACATCATTTCCTATCAAGAGAATGTCGTCCATGTACAATACGAGGAATGTAACAGTACTTTCTACAATCCTTTTATAAATACATGGTTCATCTACATTTTTGATAAAACCAAACTCTTTGATTGTATCATCAAAGTAGATGTTCCAACTCCGTGATGCCTGCTTTAATCCATAGATGGATTTAAGCAACCTGCATGCTTTTCCGCTGCTCCCACTATCAATGAAGCCTTCTGGCTGATCCATAAAAACGCAATCCTTTAAATCACCATTTAGAAATGCCGTTTTAACATCCACCTGCCAGATCTCATTGTCATAGTGAGCAGGTATAGCAAGCACGATCCGAATGGATTTGAGCATCGCGAGTAGTGAAAAGGTTTCATCATAGTCCAAGCCTGGTCTTTGACGAAATCCTTTTGCGACCAGCCTAGCTTTATAGGTCTCCACCTGACCGTCCACAGCGATATTTCTCTTAAAAATCCATTTTCACCCTATGGGTTTTATTCCAGAAGGTGCAACCTCCAAAGTCCATACTTTGTTGGTGTGCATGGATTCTATTTCGGATCTCATGGCATCCAACTACTTACTGAGTCACCACTTGTGATAGCTTGCTGAAAACTAGTAGGATCATCATCATCCATGATGCAATCTTCTCTATCACCATCAATTAGAAAACCGTAGTATCTATCAGGTGGGCGAGTAGTCCTACTAGATCTACGGAGTGGCTGAGGTTCGTCAGGTTCTATTGAAACCTCAGCTTCAACCAAATCATCAGTAATTGTTTGTGGATCTAGAATTTCTTCCAGTTCAACCGCATTGTTATCAGTATCATTTGTAAAAAATTCATTTACTAAAAATGTGGCATACTGAGAAACAAACACCCTTTGTTCCTCCTTGTGGTAGAAAAGATATCCATACAAATGTTTTGGATATCCCACAAACTTACACAAAACCGATCGTGTTTAGAGTTTGTCTGGATTCTGCTTTTTCACATAAACTGGACAACCCCATATCGTAAATCGTTTAAGAGATGGCCTCTTCCCATACCATATCTTATATGGAGTGGTAGACATGGTTTTGGTCGGAACCCTATTCAATAGATATATCACAGTCTCTAATGCGTGCCCCCAGAATGATATTGGTAACTCAGCATCACTCTTCATAGATCGTACCATATCTAATAGGGTACGATTTCTCCGTTCCAACACACCGTTGTGCTGTGGTGTGTACGGAGGAGTGAGCTGAGAGAGAACCCTATTCTCTTTTAGGAAGTCTAGAAACTCTGATCTTAGGTACTCGCATCCTCGATCTGATCGAAGTTTCTTGATACTCAAGCCTCTTTGTTTATCTATTTCAGATTTATACTCCTTTAATTTTTCAAAGGATTCGGACTTATGTTTCAATAAGAACACGTGCCCGAGTCTCGAGATATCATCAATGAAAGTTATGAAGTACGAAAAACCACCTCTCGCATGTGTA
The DNA here is from genome assembly GCA_030015575.1 of Agapanthus africanus. Lineage (NCBI taxonomy): Eukaryota > Viridiplantae > Streptophyta > Magnoliopsida > Asparagales > Amaryllidaceae > Agapanthus > Agapanthus africanus. The sequence continues at coordinate 220,606,285 of CM057347.1, forward strand.
GACATTGGTCCACATACATCACTATGTATGAGGCCTAAGAGTTCAGTAGCTCTCTCTTCGTGTCCAGTAAACGGAGTTTTAGTCATTTTACCTTTGATACGAGACTGTCAAGTCGCATAAGATTTATATTCAAACGGGTTTAAATATCCATCTTTATATAGCTTGGATAGTCTTGTTTCGTTAATATCACCAAGTCTACAATGCCAAATGAAAGCTTCATTTATGTCTGAAACCTTTCTTTTGTTTGTGTGTTGTATATTGAAAACTGTGTGCTGGTTTAGGTCGTATATCCCGTTATTTAATGTACCAGACCAAATCAACTCTGGCTTAAGGTTTAAGTTCATAACATTAGATTGTAATAAAAAATTATATCCAGTATTGTCCAACAGTGATACAGATATAATATTACATAACATCGAAGGTACAAAATAACATGGGTTCAAAACCAATATACAACCCGATCGAAAACTAAGGTGATACTCTCCCACTGCTGTAGCATGTACAGAGGAACCATTCCAAACTCGGAGAGTGTGATCACCTTTCTTTAAAAACCTGTTATTTCTCAGCCCCTACACATAATTGCAGATGTGAGATCTTGACCCGGTATCTAATACCCAGGAAGCAGAGTTAATTGAAAAACAGTTTTCTGTTACAAACACACCTGAAGTGGAAGCATCACCATACTTCTTCTTCTTGAGGCCGGCGAGGTATCCAACGCAGTTTCTCTTCCAGTGTCCAGTCTGGTGGCAGTGGAAGCATTCCCCTCGTCCTGTCGCTGCAGCCCTTATCCTGTCCTTTCCCGGTTCCTTTTTCACTCCTCCTCTCGGCTTGATGGGATTCTTCTTCTTCGTTCCCTTGACCTTGGCTTTCGGAACGGAAGAGGAATATGGCCCAAAAATACCCTTAGCGTGCTCTCTACACTCCTCAACATATTAAGGAGTTCAGGTAATGACTTCCCCATGCTGTGCATGTTGAAGTTTACAATGAACTGCGCAAAGGCAGGGGGAAGAGACCGTAGAACAATATCAACATGTTGTTTGTTCTCCATGGTCCAACCCAGGTCCTCAAGTTCTTTGATAAGTCCAATCATCTTCAATACATGGTCACCTACAGACGTGCTAGCAGCCATCAGCATCTGAAACAACTTTCGAGTTGCCTCGTATCGGAGAGTATGAGATTGCTCTCCTTACAACTCCTTTGTATGGAGAAAGATGGATTGTATATCCATCTTCTCGTGTTGCTTCTGATGTTCATTGTTCATAGAAGCAAGCGCGAGGCACTTGGATGTTGCACAGTCTATATCCCATGTCTTGCGGATTTCTTTATCCGCAACTGAAGAATCAGGGCCTGGGCTAGGAGGGGCTGGAGTAGTCAGGACGTATCCGACCTTATCATAGGTCAGGGAAATATTTACGTTCCTCAGCCAATCTTTATAATTCGGTCCCGTGAGTTTATTTTTTTCTAATAATAGCTTAAGTCTCGTCATAGGTATCAGCCATTAGGAGAGAGAAAAGAAGACACTCAGCAATTGCTCTTGCATGATTAGATTAGTTATTAATTTTATCTAATCGATGTCTCCCACTGCTTTTAATCAAATTTTCCTTAAAACATTAAAAAGAAAATTAGCCATGATTAATTGCAATCTACAAGTTCGCTAACTGGTTGGCCAGGCTAGTGTCGGTACTCCGAAGGAGGTTCCACGTGCTTTCGCACGGACCTAATTAAAATAAACCTCGTTTTACTAGAGACGTAACCCCATTGACACCTAATGGATTAGCTAATTGTAAAGTTCAAAACTCTCCCGGGAGTAACTTTTACTCACAGTGGGATTGGGATCCAACTATCAAATAGAAGGTATGCAATCTCATTGCAAATTTCAACTCTTGAAATTCCCGATATGATTTTTAGCCCTAGTGTCTTATGACCTTAACTATGGTCAACAAATCATAAGCACTAGTCCAGTTCTACCCGACATTTCATGATTGATTTAGACCCACCCGCATGACCCTTAACTATGGTCAACAAAGTTATACAAATGTCCTAATCGATCGCATCAAATGCTTTGTAGGAAGACATCACTTAGTTACCGTACACCACACCTTAACTATAGTCAACAAACGTGGCACGTGTTAGTGTATATGCCCTAGAGGCCTTTACTGTATCATACTAGTTTGTATATTACTTGATGCAAGCTTGGGATATTCACAGTTGTATATACAATCTAGCTCGAAATGGTAGTATGCTACTTGGTTTGTCTCTGCTTTAATATATGCATGTGTTTCTTTTAGCATATCGCTGATATACATAATAGTAGAGGCCTTAGGATTATTGCTTGATTACCAGCGTTGTGATGGCGCTCACACTCGTGGGGGCTGGGTAATCCATAAGCACATCCTTATACTGGTCCCTAGTCGTTGGACTATCGAGACAGGGCAGCGATACTCTGGAGTAGACTAGCGTATGCGCTTCTCATCCCAGCGTGGGAGATGGTCTATCCCACAGCCGTCAGTACGTCGTACTTGAGATAGTATGCGGGTGCTCGTTAGGTTACGAGTACACTGGACAGGACTCGTCGTGAACTGTTGGTTGGTATTATACCTATCGTCAGTTATCAGTTCCCAGGTGACATGAGTACAGCTTAGTCCGCTGACTTGACACTGTCACTTCGCCTCGAGTGTGTTCCCACTGCACTTTGATTACTACCCTACCACGGCTCAAAGGAGTCGTGCAAACAGGTAGTTTTTGGGTGCAGTCCCGAAGCACTTGGAGGCAGTGACGGTTAGACAGGATTCGTCTCTCCCGGTATTGGGGGTTGACATCGCGCTGTGTCCAGGAGAGCCATTACACAAGTAGTCCCTAGCCAGGGCAAGCGAGATATACTAGTAGGTTTCCATTGTTATCTCAAGGTGTTCTGGGCTACACACCGACACGACTTGTACCGCTATTAGGGGACTGACGTTCACCGCCCCCTGGGCCCGCCATGCGATGTATCAGACGAACAGACCGGACTGTACGAAGACTGTCACATACAGACTCAGTAGGAGTTCAGATGCGGTTACTTCGTCAGTCTTCTTATCGGCATCTACCTGGGGACCGTTACGTACAGCTAGTGCCGCTTGCGGTCTGTGGTTAAACCCACTGCCAGCGTAGTGTCGAGTCTTTAGAGTCCCACACAGAGAGCTATTCGCCTTTAGGCAAAATGGGTAGAGGTCGCATGGTTTTGCGACAGGGTTCGTTCACATCCGCGCACTTGTGCACGTTTGCTGTCCGGACAGCTTATACTAGCGGGCTTTGGTTTAAGCCAGATCCTAGTATATGATTTGGGATTGGTTTTATCTCTTTGTATTCGTGTTCCTCGGATCACGAATACGGGTGCGTATGCACAGTTGCTTGAGACAGAGGGAGAGGACTTTGATTAGGGTTGATGACCATTGTCATTTTATTAACCCTAATGTTTATGTGTGTATTATGGTTAATTGATATTAGTTTAATATAATTGTGCATGGTCATGGTTGTTGACCATTTGACATTCTTGACTTGTTGACCTAGGTTGACACTTTGACCATCATCATTTCATTTGGAAGATGCTCTTTGATCCTTGCAATTTGCATTAAAAATGAAATGATAATGGTCATGCCTTGATTAAGCCATGACAATTATCTCACTAATTATCAATTCACAATAATTCACACATATATGTGAGAATGCTTCATAATTCTCTCATTCTATCATATAGTTTCTCTCTCTTGCTCTTCCTCTTCCTCAAGCTCTCCCCTCTCATGTGTTGAGAAACACTTGAGCTTGAGAAAAACCATTCCATAGTAATCTCTACTCTCATCTAGGGTTCTAGGATTAGCACTTCTAGCACCCTAGTTACTTCTAGCTTGAAGTTGAAGCCAAAGGTTGAGGCTTTCGGGTGGATCCTTCTTCGACGTGAGAAGACGACAAAGGTGATCCCTTTCTACTACTCCAAGGAGCAAGGAGAGAAGGACATAAGGCCCTAGGTATAACCATTCTACCGTTTAGCTAGTTTCTAGTTAGCTTTAGGTAGTTTTTGTTTAGCAAAGATCCCGACTTTGTCTAGTCCATGTTGCCTAGAGTAGTAAAAATCCGATTTTTATTCCGTTTTCCGCCTCCCCGGAAGCACCGGGGTGGGCAACGTGGACTTACAGTAGTATCAGAGCCTAACTAAACATAAACTAGCTAGGTAGTAAAGTGTGTAGAAGTTCGATCGGAAAAATCGCAAAACTACGACATGCAAAACCCAAGTTTCTGTTAAAATTTTTTCTGCTCTAAAAATAAAAAGTCATACTACAAAAATCATCTCAGGGTTTTGTGAAGAAAGAAACAAAAAACGATCCAGTGAATCGTTCAAAGCGTCGCGGTTCCGCGGCAATAGCAAGCTATTGCCGCGCAACCGCGGCCGAGTTGACTCGGTTCAGGGTCGAGTTTGGTGCAGTGTTCTTCTGACATGGTTTTGGGATTTTTAAGATGGTTTATTTGTGCCCAGGTTTTCCAGAAAAGAAATTTGTTTTTGGGGACCTATAAATCCGTATTTTTGATCGAACTTCACTACACTTCGACTAATGGGTTATATCTGTGATGTTTAAATTTATTGAACGTCGGCTAATCGCTATACGTCGATTAGTGGGGGTTATACATAACTGTGATCTGTGTTTGATGATGGCATGTGTATATGAATGCGTTGGATTGTCGCGGGTGAATAGCCGGGGTGGATGTGAGATGAGTGTTTCTTTTTCTTTCATTCATTGTAATATGTAAATTGATGTAATATTATTTGTATGGCCGCACAACCGGGTCGGGGTTGTAGCCGTCATTGTATAATTCTTTTTACTGTTTTTGCTCCTAGGATAGACCCATGGAGGGGGTGCAGAAACTACCGGGTATCTCGAAGTGCCGAGTGGCCTACTCATGGTGTTGAGGGAGGTTGCTTCGCTTCGGGTACTTGGCGGGTAGTTTGCCGCACCCGTAGGGGTCTTGGGTGGGGTATTTGGCTATTCACCGCGACCGTGTAATCCGCTTTTCGTTGTAGGCTCGAACGGATTGCGGATTCCTAGTATATCCAATGTATTCATCTGTGATCTGTAATGTTTATCATTGCTATATATCTATACTATAACTATTTAGGCGTTGCTTATGTTTTACAGCCGCACTAGCTCAGCCCCCGCTCTGTCGTTAGTTAAGTAACCTAACGGGTTATGACTGGGCCCCATGGCGAATGCGAATGGCATAAGCGTACGTCATATTTTGGTTGTTTTCCGCAATAGTAGGATTAAATGATGGGACGCATTAAAAGAACTAATGCAAGAAAATAAACCAAGTAAAAGTCGATTGGAACACTTTGAAAACCACTCGGTTCTTTTCAAAACTAAACTTTTAAACGCGGAGCTTAAACCACTCCTTTTAAAAGCTATCTCATTCCATCGATTATATCAAGTTCACTACGTTCACGGTTTCGCCAAAACCATTCGTAGCCTTCCGTCATTCCACATGAATGGTCAAAAGTATTCAAGCTATGTATTTTGGCCAAAGTCAAGGCATAGTGATTGGTAGCTATTGGGTAGTCATGTGCAGCATAGATAGATGCGTTGGTTTGGGACAGTCGTACTGCCATTTTGGCCAAAGTCAAGGGTAGGTACGGGTGGGTCCAAATTAACCAGGAGAATGACGGGTAGAACTTGACATGTGACTTATGATATTTTGGCCAAAGTCAAGGTCATAAGAGCATGGGGCAAAAATCCACATCGGGAGTTTCATAAGTACTGAAACTTGCTAGCGCTGCATACCATTTGGAGTGTGATAATTCTGGTAGGATTCCTTCGGTTTTATCACGCGATGATATTTGGATCCCGATCCTACTGTGAGTATATGCTACTCCTCAGGAAAACTCTCACTTAACGATCAATGCTATAAACCTAGTAGGTGTATAGAAAGGTGTTAGCGGGGCTACGCCCACAGGGAAAAGAGGTTACTTAATTAAGGAACTTCGCGAAAGTGTTGGAAAACCTCCCTCCGAGTACGACACTGGCCTGGCTGAACGGTTAAGCAAGTATTGTACGGTGAGATTGATCCCGACTAATCCTTTCTTTACGGTTTGAGAAGGGATTCGAGAGACAGTGGGAGCCATCCAGTTTAGACAAACTAAAAACCACTCTAAACTTGCAAGAGCATCATGCTAAAGTGTTTCTTTTCTCTCTCCTAATTGCAGCGACCATTCAACATGACTGGACTTAAGTTATTACTAGATAAAAACATACTGACAGGGCCAAACTACAAAGATTGGCTCAGGAATGTCAAGATGGCAATCACTTACGACAAGTTGGGGTATGTCCTTACCACCAAAGCTCCCCCTGTCCCAGGTCCCACCTCCAGCGTCGCGGATAAGGAAATCCGTAAGACATGGGAGATCGATTGCGCGAAGGCCAAATGCCTCGTGCTTGCCTCGATGGACAATGAACATCCGAGGAGGCATAAGAATATGGACCTAGAGTCCATATTTCTCCATACAAAAGAACTGTATGGAGAGCTGTCTCGTATCGCAAGATACAAAGTGTCGAAGAAGCTATTTTTGGCAAGATTGGCCGTCGGATCATCGGTAGCGGAACACGTGCTTAAAATGATTGGCTACATAGAAGAGCTCGCGGACCTTAGGACCACGTTGGAGAATGAACTCTATACTGATTTGATTCTCCAGTCCCTTCCTTCCACTTACGCCCAGTTTATCCTTAACTTCAACATGCAAGGAAAGGAGGTTGAACTTTCCGAACTTCTGAACATGTTGAGGAGTGCTGAGGGCACCCTACAGAAGGGTAGGGAGACATCCGCTATGTTTGTAGGAGGATCTTCCTCTTCTAGGTCCAGGGCGAAAGCCAAGGGTAGGAAGAAGAAAGCCCCCGCCAAACCAAGAGGCGGTGTCAGTAAAGTGGATACGAAGGGAAAAGCGAAGGCAACAAAGTTAGCGGGAAAGCTGGTGGGGAAGGAAGAATGCTTCTACTGTCACAAAAGTGGTCACTGGAAACAGGATTGCAAGGCTTGGAAGGCCAGAACCCAGGATCTGAAGCGAGTTGCGGCTTCAGCTTCAGGTGTGTATGTTATTGAAAACTGTCTATCAATAAACTCTACATCCTGGGTATTGGATACCGGATCAGGATCTCATATCTGTAATTCTTTGTAGGCGTTGAGAAAGCGTAGAGTTTTGAAGGCAGGTGACATGATCCTCAGAGTTGCAAACGGTGCTAGCATGGATGTTGAGGCCGTGGGGGACTATCACCTGGGACTTTCGGATGGACACTTTTTGGTTTTGCGTAGTTGTTATTATGTACCAAATGCAACCTGTAAAATCATTTCTGTATCTTTATTATCTAAAGAAGGTTATGAATTTGCATTTTAAAGTAATGTAGTGAACATTCACCTTAATCAAGTTTTGATTGGGTCAGGTACATTAAACAACGGTATATACGTATTGAACCAACCACAGATTTTCAATGTCCAGAATACACACAAAAGAAAGTCTCCAGAAATCAATAAAACTTTCTTATGGCATTGTAGACTGGGTCACATCAATGAGAGAAGGTTGACTAAGTTACATGCAGAAGGATATTTGGATCCATTCGAATATCAATCGTAGGCAACTTGTCAATCCTGTCTCAAAGGAAAGATGATAAAGACTCCGTTCACTGGATACGGAGTAAGTGCGAGCGAGCTCTTAGGACTCGTACACAGCGACGTGTGCGGTCCAATGTCTACACATGCACGAAGCGGTTATTCTTACTTCATTACTTTTACGGATGACTTTTCAAGGTACGGTTATGTCTTCTTAATGAAACATAAATCTGAGGCTTTTGAAAAATTCCAGGAATATAAGAATGAAGTAGAAAAACAAACAGGAAAAAGTATCAAGGCACTGAGATCTGATCGAGGTGGTGAATACTTAAGTGCCGAGTTCCTGGGTTACTTAAAAGAGAATGGAATTCTCTCTCAGCTTACTCCTCCATACACTCCGCAACATAACGGTGTATCGGAGAGACGGAACCGAACCCTATTGGATATGGTACGGTCCATGATGAGTAATGCTGAGTTGCTGCGATCGTTCTGGGGATATGCACTAGAATTAGCTGCATACCTTTTGAACTGATTTCCAACTAAGACTGTGCCTACTACACCATATCAGATGTGGTGTGGGAAGAGACCCTATCTTAATCACATTAAGACATGGGGATGTCCAGCTTTTGTAAAAAAGCAGCATGCGGACAAGCTCGAGGCACGCTCAGTACAGTGCAAGTTTGTAGGATATCCAAAGAACTCCAATGGATATTTCTTCTATTGCGAAGAGGAACAAAAGGTTTTTGTTTCTCGCCATGCCCACTTTCTAGAACACCAGTTCATAGAAAAAGAAATAAGTGGGAGCGCAGTAGAACTGGAAGAAATTCCAGAACCATGAGCTATTACTGAAAGCTTAGTAGAACCAGAGGGTTCGAAAGATCAGGACATTCCCACGCCACTCCACAGGAGTAGTAGGCAGTCTTATCCGCCCGAGAGATACTACGGTTTTCTCATTGACGGGGATAGAGAGGATTGCATCATAGATTGTGATGAGCCTACTAGCTTCCAGCAAGCCATTCAGAGCGTCGACTCGGTAAAATGGCTGGATGCAATGCGGGCCGAAATGGAGTCCATGTACACCAACAAAGTATGGACGTTAGACATTGCTCTAGATGGGGTAAAACCCGTAGGATGCAAGTGGATCTTCAAAAGGAAGATTGGTGTAGATGGACAGGTTGAGACCTATAAAGCTAGACTGGTTGCAAAGGGTTTTCATCAGCGACCTTGTTTGGACTATGACGAAACCTTTTCTCCAGTAGCTATGCTGAAATCCATTCAGATCCTACTTGCCATTGCTGCCTTTCACGATTATGAAATTTGGCAGATGGACGTAAAGTCCGCTTTTCTAAATGGACATTTAGAGGAGTGTGTCTATATGGACCAGCCAGAGGGTTTCATTCAGAGTGGGAGCAGCGGAAAGGTGTGCAAGTTGCTTAAGTCTATTTATGGACTAAAGTAGGCATCGCGGAGTTGGAACATCTGTTTTGATGAGACGGTCAAGGAATTTGGCTTTATCAAATATCCAGATGAACCATGCATCTATTGTAGATTTGTAGCGAGAACTGTAGTATTCGTCGTTTTATACGTGGATGACATTCTCTTAATAGGAAATGACATTCCTATGCTACAATCTGTCAAGGGATTCTTGTCACACAGGTTCTCCTGAAAGACCTGGGTGACGCCTCATACATTCTGGGGATCCGGATCTACCGTGACAGATCCAAGAGGATTTTAGGACTATCACAGTCCAAGTACATCGACACCATACTGAAAAGATTCAGTATGGAAGATTCGCGGTAATCTACTGGCTTGTCACGGGATCACCCTCTCCAAAGAGATTTCTCCCAAGACTGATTTAGAGAGGGATCGCATGTCTATTATACCCTACGCTTCTGCGGTAGGCTCTATAATGTATGCGATGTTGTGTACAAGACCAGATGTGGCTTATGCACTGAGTGTGGTAAGCAGGTATCATTCAAACCCTGGGGAGAAACATTGGATAGCGGTAAAGAACATTCTCAAGTACCTGAGACGGACTAAGGAGATGTTCTTGGTGTATGGCGGAAAAGACCTCCAGATTGAGGCCTTTGCTGACTCCAGCTTCCAGAGTGACAAGGATGATTCCAAGTCCATGTCGGGTTTTGTCTTTACCCTCAATGGAGGGGCGGTGTGTTGGAAGAGCTCCAAACAGGAAACCGTTGCTGACTCGACTATGGAAGTGGAATACATCGCTGCATCTGATGCCGCAAAAGAAGCTGTCTGGATGAGGAAGTTCTTGAAAGAACTTCAGGTGATTCCGTCCATTGTTGACCCAATACCTCTGTATTGCGACAACAACGGGGCTATAGCTTTAGCGAAGGAACCCAAGTCCCATCAGAAATCCAGACACACCTTGAGGCGGTATCACCTGATCAGGGAGATCGTGGATCGCCAGGAGATCGAGGTTCGGAGGGTTGCTTCAGAAAATAACGCTGCAGATCTATTCACCAAGGCCTTGCCCCAGACTCAGTTCGAGCGGCTGATCGAGATGATAGGTCTTCGATACGCCAGTACATGGCCTTAGTGCAAGTGGGAGATTGTTAGTGTATATGCCCTAGAGGCCATTACTGTATCATACTAGTTTGTATATTACTTGATGGAAGCTTGGGATATTCACAGTTGTATATACAATCTTGCTCGAAATGGTAGTATGCTACATGGTTTGTCTCTGCTTTAATATGTGCATGTGTTTCTTTTAGCATATCGCTGATATACATATTAGTAGAGCCCTTAGGATTATTGCTTGATTACCAGCGTTGTGATGGCGCTCACACTTGTAGGGGCTGGGTAATCCATAAGCACATCCTTATACTGGTCCCTAGTCGTTGGACTATCGAAACAGGGCATCGATACTCCGGAGTAGACTAGCGTATGCGCTTCTCATCCCAGCGTGGGAGACGGTCTGTCCCACAGCCGTCAGTACGTCGTACTTGAGATAGTATGCGGGTGCTCGTTAGGTTACGAGTACACTGGACAGGACTCGTCGGGAACTGTTGGTTGGTATTATACCTATCGTCAGTTATCAGTTCCCAGGTGACATGAGTACAGCTTAGTCCGCTGACTTGACACTGTCACTTCGCCTCGAGTGTGTTCCCACTGCACTTTGATTACTACCCTACCACGGCTCAAAGGAGTCGTGTAAACAGGTAGTTTTTGGGTGCAGTCCCGAAGCACTTGGAGGCAGTGACGGTTAGACAGGATTCGTCTCTCCCGGTATTGGGGGTTGTCATCGCGCTGTGTCCAGGAGAGCCATTACATAAGTAGTCCCTGGCCAGGGCAAGCGAGATATACTGGTAGGTTTCCAGTGTTATATCAGGTTGTTCTGGGCTACACTCCGACACGACTTGTACCGCTATTAGGGGTCTGACGTTCACCGCCCCCTAGGCCCGCCATGCGATGTATCAGACGAACAGACCGGACTGTACGGAGACTGTCACTTACAGGCTCAGTAGGAGTTCAGATGGGGTTACCTCGTCAGTCTTCTTATCGGCATCTATCTGGGGACCGTTACGTACAGCGAGTGCCGCTTGCGGTCTGCGGTTAAACCCACTGCCAGCGTAGTGTCGAGTCTTTAGAGTCCCACACAGAGAGCTATTCGCCTTTAGGCAAAATGAGTAGAGGTCGCATGGTTTTGCGACAGGGTTCGTTCACATCCGCGCACTTGTGCACGTTTGCTGTCCGGACAGCTTATACTAGCAGGCTTTGGTTTAAGCCAGATCCTAGTATATGATTTGGGATTTGTTTTATCTCTTTGTATTCGTGTTCCTCGGATCACGAATACGGGTGCGTAGGCACAGTTGCTTGAGACAGAGGGAGAGGACTTTGATTAGGGTTGATGAGCATTGTCATTTTATTAACCCTAATGCTTATGTGTGTATTATGGTTAATTGATATTAGTTTAATATAATTGTGCATGGTCATGGTTGTTGACCATTTGACATTCTTGACTTGTTGACCTAGGTTGACACTTTGACCATCATCATTTCATTTGGAAGATGCTCTTTGATCCTTGCAATTTGCATTAAAAATGAAATGATAATGGTCATGTCTTGATTAAGCCATGACAATTATCTCACTAATTATCAATTTACAATAATTCACACATATATGTCAGAATGCTTCATAATTCTCTCATTCTATCATATAGTTTCTCTCTCTTGCTCTTCCTCTTCCTCAAGCTCTCCCCTCTCATGTGTTGAGAAACACTTGAGCTTGAGAAAAACCATTCCATAGTAATCTCTACTCTCATCTAGGGTTCTAGGATTAGCACTTCTAGCACCCTAGTTACTTCTAGCTTGAAGTTGAAGCCAAAGGTTGAGGCTTTCGGGTGGATCCTTCTTCGACGTGAGAAGACGACAAAGGTGGTTCCTTTCTACTACTCCAAGGAGCAAGGAGAGAAGGACATAAAGCCCTAGGTATAACTATTCTACCCTTTAGCTAGTTTCTAGTTAGCTTTAGCAAGTTTTTGTTTAGCAAAGATCCCGACTTTGTCTAGTCCATGTTGCCTAGAGTAGTAAAAATCCGATTTTTATTCCGTTTTCCGCCTCCCCGCAAGCACCGGGGTGGGCAACGTGGACTTACAGCACGAATACTAAGTACTCTGCTTCCTAAAATGGCCGAGGGCTACGGATGGTTTTTTATGAAAACTCTTAATGTTTTGAACTTGATATCGCTGTTGAATCTAGTGAAAGGAGTGGTTTAAGCTCCGGTTTTAAAAGTCGAATGGTTTTGTAGTATCTTTCTAATTTTGCTAAAGAAGTCACTCCCGGTGAAGGGATCTCGGCTCTTTCTTCATCGAATGAGGTGCTGGATATTCATGAATACTACGATGCAAAGCAAAAGTTAGATCAACTATAAAAACAATCGAGTGATTTATATCCGCTAAAGGGGTCACTCCCAGTGAAGGGATCTCGACCTTTTCTTCATCGAATGAGGTGCTGGATATTCATCAAGGAATACCACTATGCAAATCAAAAACTAGAGTTACCCATATTAAAAAGTTTGATTCTACAACATCTTTAGGTTTCATTTTCTTAACATTAATCACATTAATGTTGTCCCATCATTTGCGTTTCCTAAACATCACAGAAAAGAAACGAAAATAGAACGTACGCTTACGCCATCCGCATTCGCTACGGGGCCCCATCATGCACCGTTAGGTTACTTAACTAACGGCAGAGCAGGGGCTGGACTAACGCGGGTGCAAAACATAAGCAACGTTTATTATATATCTCATATATAAATAGCCATATGTCGCACGCATTTATAAACATTCCAGATCATAGATGAATACATTGGATATACTAGGAATTCCGTATTTCATTTAAGCACTTAATGAAAGACGGGTTCCACGGTCGTGATGAATAGCCAAATCACACCCTAGACCCCTACGGGTGCGGCAAACTACCCGCAAAATTCCCGAAGTGAAGCAACCTCCCTCAACAATGTGAGTTGGCCACTTGACACTTCAAGAATGTCACGACCCAAAATATTCGCTCGCGAATAGCACTTAAATCACGCGACATCTACAGGCGTAACGTCATTCAAGTAAGCTGAAATCCAGAAATCTAAACCTTTTTAAGAAATAAAGAGGTGAAGTTTTGAAATAAAGGTATAGTAAATCATGTTTTGTCTTTTGAAAAAAAATTGGGCAGCACCTCCTTTGTAAAAACTAACCCGAAAACGGGTACAACACAGAATATAATAAAGCATCCCAAAACGGGAGCAAATCACGCCCAACGGCGGAAACAACCGCCACAAGTAAAAATAACAAGTATACGATGCCCAACGGCGAAGATCCACAAAAGGAAATAAAGTAAAGCAAGAAATCAACCCCAAAAGCGAACATAAAACCCAACGCTCAAGTCTCGCAACTACAAGTCTTCTAAGTCTGCAACATATACAATAACTAGTTTCTGAATTGATGGAGTGACTAGATACAATGAATAATGAATACATGAGGGGCACGATCCAACATGTACCACCTACCAAAGCAAAACACCCAAAAGCAAGCTTTGTGCCAGCGATGCCGCTACTGATCAAAGCGGACAACCTGCAAGAACTGAGGCACAAGGCGATGAGTTGCCAACTCATGAGTAGAAAACATCATCAGGTAGAAATCGAAATAAACAACGATTCCTAGGTCAGCTATATAATAAAGGCAATACTATGACATCTAAGGTGACCGTATCTGCATATGTGCCAATACATAATAATTGCCTATCAGCAAGTGGATATCATCCAACAATATAATCAATGCATATTTGCAGTGGATCTCGTCCAACAATAAAATCAATGCACGTATGCATGTGGATCTCATCTAACAATAAAATCAATGCATGTATGCAGTGGATCCCGTCCACGTGTCAACCACTGACACAGCAACTCAAGCATGCAAATATCATGAAAACACATGCAGGTAACACCGCATCCTCAGATCAACCATCAAAACTGTAAGTGTCATGAAACCTGAGTGTCAAACATCAACACCCAAAAATATCATGAAAACTAGTGTACAGCATCGATACATAAATACTCATATTCATACGTTCCTCGAAACCCAAGTGTCCAACCTCTACACTTATGTTCCACGTATCGGTTTTCTGATATCCATACGTTCCTCGAAACCCAAGTATCATGTAAGTCGACGTTTGACACCCCACATGATGCGGGGAGGCGGAATAGGTAAAACAATCATTTTGTTTAAACTAACATCGACTAACTTTACGGGTCTTTGCTAAACCCTAACTAACAACAACATAGAAGTGATTAGCTAGTATGAAAGATGATTATACCTAATGAATCAAGTCCTTCTTGTTCTCATAGACCACCTCCTTGTCGGCCTCCTCGTTGTGATAGAAGATCCACCAGAGAGCTACTTCTCCAAGCTTAACCTCCCACATGAGGTAACTAGGTTGCTATGAGTGCCAATCAAAGTAACATAGAGGATATACAATAGGATTAGGGATCTATTAGTCTTGCTAACACTTGGATCTCAATACATGAGAGGTTAGGGTTAGTTCTTTGAAGAGAGAGAGCTTGAGGAGAGAGAAGGTGAGAGTGAGAATGATATGAAATAATATCTCATTTGTGAATATATAAAGCATAATAATTATTAAATGAATAAAAAATAATAATATCAACCATGCTTCATTAACTCACTTTGTGTGATTCATCTCATAAGTCATTAAGCAATAAATGCATCATTAACTCCTTTGGATGAATCACACCATGAGTCATTAAACCATTTAATGCAAATTCCACCTAAGCCTCCAACTCATCAATCTTCTCGACTAATTACGAGAATGCCCCTCCCATCCGTGAAAACACGGAAATACTAATACTGTATAAATCTAATAATCCAATACTAGAATCTGGCATAATCCAAAGCCTGCTAGTATAAACTGTCCAAACATCGTACGTGCGTAAAAACACGTATGTGTCCGAACCCTGTCGTAAAACCATACGACTTCTATATCGTTTCGCCCGAAGCAGGGAAACTCTCCGTGTGGGACTCTAAAGATTCGACACTACGCTGGCAGTGGGTTTAACCACAGACCGTAAGCGGCACTAGCTGTACGTAACGGTCCCCAGGTAGATGTCGATAAGAAGGCCGATGAGGAAACCCATCCGAACTCCTACTGAGCCTGATGTGAAAATCTCCGTACATTCCGGTCTATTCGTCTAAGACTATCGCATATCCGGCCTAGGGGGCGGCAAGTGTGAGTCCCCTATAAGCGGTATAAGTCATGTCGGAGTGAAGCCCATTACACCTTGAGAAGCTACTGGAAATCCAACCAGTAAATCTCGTTTTCCAAGGCCAGGGACTTTGCGTAATGGCTCTCCAAACACAGCGCGATATCAACTACCAATACCGGGAGAGACGAATCCTATCTAACCGCTACTGCCTCCAAGTGCTTCGGGATTGCATCCAACTGCTACCTGTTTGCACGACTCCTTTCAGCCGTGGTAGGGTAGCAATCTAAGAACAGTGGGAGCACACTCGAGACGAAGCAGCTGTGTTAAGTTGGCGGACTGTGCTTTACTCATGTCACCTCGGAACTGTTAACTGACGACAGGTATAATACCAACCGACAGTTCCCTGCGAGTCCTGTCCGGTGTACCCGTAACCCAACGAGCACCTGTATACTATCTCTAGTATGACGTACTGATGGCTGTGTGATAGACCATCTCCCCAACTGGGATAGGAAGCGTACACACTAGTCTACTCCGGAGTATCGATGCCATGTCTCGATAATCTTATGACCAGGGACCTGAAAATGGATGTGCTTGTAGATTACCCAGCCACCACTAATGTGACTGCCATCACAACGCTGGTAGTCAAGCAAGATCCTAAGGGATCTATCAATATGTATTCTCGATATGCTAACATATACACATATTAAGATAGAAATAATTCAAGTAGCATACTACCATGTTTAGCAAGACTGTTAATATAATTGTGAATATCCCAAGCATCCATTAAGTATTATACAAGCTAGTATGATACAATAATGGCCCCTAGGGCATATACAATAACAATCTCCTACTTGCACTAGGTCCATGTACTGGGGTATCGAAGACCTATCATCTCGAGTAGCCTCTCAAACTGAATCTGAGGTAAGGCTTTAGTGAATGGATCTGCTGTGTTCTCCTGTGTAGGAACTCTCCGGACCTCGATCTCCTAGCGATCTATGATCTCCCTGATCAGGTGATACAGCCTCAAGATGTGTCTGGACTTCTGATGGGACCTGGGTTCCTTCGCTAAAGCTATAGCTCCGTTGTTGTCGCAATACAGCGGTATTGGATCAATAATGGTAGGAACCACCTGAAGTTCTGTTAGGAACTTCTTCATCAAGACTGCTTCTTTTGCGGCATCGCAAGCAGCGATATACTCCGGTTCCATCGTAGAGTCAGCAACGGTGTCCTGCTTGGAACTCTTCCAGCACACCACCCCTCCATTGTGGGTAAAGACATAACCTGACATGGACTTGGAGTCATCCTTATCACTCTGGAAGCTGGAGTCGGCAAAAGCCTCGATCTGGAGGTCTTTTCCGCCGTAAACCAAGAACATATCCTTAGTCCTTCTCAAGTACTTGAGAATGTTCTTTACTGCTATCCAGTGCTTCTCCCCTGGGTCTGACTGATACCTGCTTATCACGCTCAGTACGTAAGCTACATCTGGTCTGGTGCACAACATCGCATACATTATAGATCTTACCGCAGAAGCGTAAGGTATAACTGACATGCGATCCCTTTCCAAATCAGTCTTGGGAGACATCTTTTTGGATTGGGTGATTCCGTGAGAAGCCGGTAAATTACCTCGCTTAGAATCTTCCATACTGAATCTTTTTAGTATAGTGTTGATATACCTGGAGTGCGAAAGTCCCAACATCCTCTTAGATCTATCACGACAGATCTGGATCCCCAGAATGTAAGAAGCATCACCCAGGTGTTTCATGGAGAACCTGTGTGACAAGAATCCTTTGATAGATTATAGCATAGAAATGTTATTTCCTATTAATAGAATGTCATCCACGTACAAGACGAGGAATACGACAGTGCGTGCTACAATTTTACTATATATACATGGTTCATCTGGATTTTTGATAAAGTCATATTCTTTGACCATTTCATCAAAACAGATGTTCCAACTTCGCGATGCCTGCTTAAGTCCATAAATGGACTTATGCAACTTGCACACTTTCCCGCTGCTCCGACTCTGATTGAAACCTTCTTGTTGATCCATATAGACGCACTCTTCTAAATTACCATTTAGAAAAGCCGTCTTTACGTCCATCTGCCAGATCTCATAATCATGGAAGGCGGCAATGGCAAGAAGGAGCCGAATGGGATTTGAACATAGCCACTGGAGAAAAAGTTTCGTCATAGTCCAAACCAGGTCTTTGACGAAGAACCCTTTGCAATAAGTCTAGCCTTATAGGTTTCCACCTTTCCATCTACACCAATCTTTTTCTTGAAGATCCATTTGCATCCTATTGGTTTTACCCCACCTGGAGCAAAGTCCAAAGTCTATACTTTGTTAGTGTACATGGACTCCATCTCGGTCCGCATTGCATCTAGCCATCTTACCGAGTCACCGCTCTAGATGGCCTGCTGGAAGCTAGTAGGTTCATCATTATCAATGACGCAATCCTTTCTATCCCCATCTATGAGAAAACCGTAGTATCTCTCAGGCGGATGAGACGGCCTACAACTCCTGCGGAGGGGTGCGGGAATGTCCTGTTCTTCTTGAACTACTGGTTCTACCAAACTTTCAGTAGTAGTTTGTGGTTCTGGAATTTCTTCCAGTCCTATTTCACTCCCACTTGTTTCCTTTTCTAAAAACTGTTGTTCTAGAAAATGGGCATTACGAGAAACAAAAACCTTTTGTTTCTCTACGTAATAGAAGAAATACCCCTTGGAGTTCTTTGGATATCCCACAAACTTACACTGTACTGATCGTGCCTCGAGTTTGTCCGCTTGCTGCTTTTTAACAAAAGCTGGACATCCCCATATCTTCAGATACTGAAGATAGGGTTTTTTCCCACTCCATATCTGATATGGTGTGGTAGGCACAGTCTTGGTAGGAGCACTGTTCAAAAGATATACATCTGATTCTAGCACATAACACCAGAAAGATTGCGGTAACTCAGTATTACTCATCATGGAACGTACCATATCCAATAGGGTTCGGTTCCGTCTCTCCGATACACCGTTATGCTGTGGAATGAATGGAGGAGTAAGCTGAGAGAGTTCCTTTCTCTTTTAGGTAACCCAGGAGCTCGGCACTTAAGTATTCACCATCTCGATCAGATCTCAGTGTCTTGATACTTTTGCCAGTTTTGTTTTCTACTTCATTCTTATATTCTTGGAATTTCTCAAAGGCCTCGGAATTATGTTTCATTAAGAAAATGAATCCATACCTAGAGTAATCGTCCGTAAAAGTAATGAAATATGAAAAACCACCTCTTGCATGTGTAGACATTGTGTTAGTGTATATGCCCTAGGGGCCATTATTGTATCACACTAGATTGTATATTACTTAATGGAAGCTTGGAATATTCACAGTTGTATATACAGTCTTGCTAAAAATGGTAGTATGCTAATTGGTTTGTGTCTACTTTAATATGTGCATATGTTTCTTGTAACGTATCACTTATACATATTAGTAGAGCCCATAGGTTCTTTGCTTGATTACCAGTGTTGTGATGGCAGTCACACTAGTGGGGGCTGGGTAGTCTATAAGCAACATCCTATACAGGTCCCTAGTCGTAGGATTATCGAGACAGGTCATCGATACTCCAGAGTAGACTAGTGTGTACGCTTCTCATCCCAGTTGGGGGGATGGTCTGTCCCATAGCCATTAGTACGTCGTACTGGAGATAGTATACAGGAGCTCGTTAGGTTACGGGTACACCGGACATGACTCGCAGGGGAACTGTTAGATGGTATTATACCCGTCGTCGGTTAACAATTCCCAGGTGACATGAGTACCGCATAGTCCGCGGACTTGACACTGCTACTTCGTCTCGAGTGTGTCCCACTGTTCTTAGATTGCTACCCTACCACGGCTCAAAGGAGTCATGCAAACAGGTAGCAGTTGGGTGCTGTCCCGAGCACTTGGAGGCAGTGGCGGTTAGACAGGATTCGTCTCTCCCGGTAGTGGGAGTTGATATCGCGCTGTGTCAGAGAGCCATTACGCAAAGTCCCTGGCCAGGGCAAGCGAGATTTACTGGTAGGTTCCAGTATTTTCTCAGGGTGTAATGGGTTACGCTCCGACACGACTTATACAGCTATTAGGGGACTAACGCTTGCCACCCCCTAGGCTCGATATGCGATAGTCTTAGATGAACAGACCGGAATGTACGGAGATTGTCACATCAGGCTCAGTAGGAGTTCAGATGGGTTTCCTCATCGGCTTTCTTATCGACATCAACCTGGGGACCGTTACGTACAGCTAGTGCCGCTTGCGGTCTGTGGTTAAACCCATTGCCAGCGTAGTGTCGAGTCTTTAGAGTCCCACACAGAGAGTTTCCCTCCTCCAGGCGAAACGATATAGAGGTTGTATGGTTTTACGACAAGGGTTCGGACGCGTACGTGTGTTTACGCACGTATGACTTTTCGGACAGTTTTTACTAGCCGGCATTGGTTTAAGCCAGATTCTATTATCGGGTTATTGGATTTATACAGTGTAAAGTTTTTCCGTGTTTTCACGGATTGGAGGGACGTTCTCGTAATTTGTCGGGAAGCTTCTAGAAGAGTGGTGACTTGGGGGGGTAAGGTGGCATTGCATTAAATGAGATTAGTAACTCATTTGTGTGATTCATCCATGTCATTAATGCATCATAAATGCTTAATGACTCATGGAGATGAATCACTCATAGATATTTATGAAGCATGGTTGTTAATTCTTTTATTTCATTTTCGGATAAATAAATAATGCTTCATATATATTATGATAGATCATTATCTCATTTCATTATCATCTTCACCTTCTCTCTCCTCAAGCTCTCTCATTCTTCAAACCCTAACCCTAACCTCTCATGAGTTGAGATCAAGGGTTAGATAGACTAATACATCCATAACCTCACTCTATATCCCTTAGGTAGCTTAGATTAGCACTTTAAGCAACCTAGTTATCTCAAGTTTGAGATTAAGCTTGGCGTAGGAGCTTTCGGGCGGATCGTCTTTAATTCGAGGAGGCCGTAGAGGTGCCGATGTTCCAAGGAGCCTACGAGGAGTGGAGGACAGCGATGAAGACCTGAAGGACATGTA
Source organism: Agapanthus africanus (assembly GCA_030015575.1). Taxonomy (NCBI): domain Eukaryota; kingdom Viridiplantae; phylum Streptophyta; class Magnoliopsida; order Asparagales; family Amaryllidaceae; genus Agapanthus; species Agapanthus africanus. The sequence continues at coordinate 220,626,724 of CM057347.1, forward strand.
ACGTGAGGTATAATTTCGAATCCGAGTAGTTAAACCTCTAGTAGATAGTTAGCAATGGTTTAGATAACGATTCATGCGCTCAAGTCCATGTTACGAAGCTTTGATAATCGTTTTTCATATATTCCGCCTCCCCGCAAGCTTGTGGGGTGCGTGACATGGACTTACAGTGGTATCAGAGCCAACTAAACCATTACTAGCTTGTTAGCAACTAATTAGAAGTTCGATCGACGGGAAACGCGAAAACGAAACCCCGGAAATCCCAAGTTTCTGTTAATTTTAAATGTGTCTAAAAAATTATTTGACATACCTTAAAATTCACAGCAGGGAATTATATGAATACTGGGAAAATATGAGATCACAACACGATAAAACGACCGCTGATCCGCGGCCATATGGTGCTTTTGGCCGCGGATCCGCCGCCGAGTCAACTCGGCGTTGACTCGGATTTGCTCTAATATTCATATAATTTGGTGTTTTGTTTTCCTGTAAATACTGTTTCTGCCCAGGTTACTTCAGTACAGGTTTGCTTTTGAGGTAGACAAGGAATATGGTAATCGATCGATATTCTATGATATTTGCTAATTGGGTTTTTATCTGTAATGTTTAATGTGTTCGAAAACCTCCCATAACTGCTAGTATGTCGGTTGGTTGGGGGTTGCACATTTCTGAAATGTTTACTGTTTGTGTATATGAACTGTGTTGGACTGTTGTGATGATTAGCCAGGGTTTGAGATGTATTTAATATTCATTCATTCAATGTAAATGTAATTTGATGTAATATTCTTTTGCGGGGCACATCCAGGTTGCGGTTGTAGCCACCGTTGCATTATTTCATTTTACTGTTTTTGCTCCTAGGATAGACCCAATGTGGGGTACACAAACTACCGGGCACGTCGAAGTGTTTAGTGGCCTACTAACGTTGTTGAGGGAGACCGCATCACTTCGGGTACTTGGCGGGTAGTTTGCCATACCCGTAGGGGTCTAGGGTGGGGTAATGGCTATTCATCACAACTGTGTAATCCGTCTTTTATTGCAGGCTCAAAGCAAATGCGGATTGCTAGTAAATCCAATAATGTTCATCTGTGATCTGGAATGTTTATTATTGCGTCTGACGATTGTACAATATCTATATATGATAGCTATTAGACGTCACTTATGTTTTACACCCGCGCTAGCCCAGCCCCCGCTCTGTCGTTAGTTAAGTAACCTATCGGGTGATGACATGACCCAGTGGCGAATGCGGATGGCATAAGAGGACGTGGTATTTTCATTGTTTTCTGCAATGATAGGATAAATGATGGGACGCATTATTATAATGCAAAGAAAATAAACCAAAGTTGAATCGTTAGAACAAATTTAAAAGAAACCACTCGGTTATTTTAAAAAAAGCAGAATTTTTAATTCCGGAGCTTTAACGACTCCTTTTAAAAAGTAGCAGGTTCCTTCGATTATATCAGGTTCCTTCGATTATATCAAGTTCACAGTTTTGCCAAAACCAGTCGTATCCCTCCGTCATTTCATATAGATAGTCAATAGTATTCAAGCTGTGTTTATTGCCCAAAGTCAAGGAACAGTGTTTGGTAGCTATTGAATATTCATATGCAGCAAAGATAGATGTGTTGGTTTGGGACAGTCGTACTGCTTTGTTGGCCAAAGTCAAGGGTATGTACGGATGGATTAAAATTAACCTGGATATTGACGGGTAGAACTTGACATGTGACTTATGATTTGTTGGCCAAAGTCTAGGTCATAAGAGCATGGGGCAAAAATCCATATCGGGAATTTCTAAAGAAACTGATATTTTGCAGAGATAAGCATACCATTTTGGAGTTTGATGAATGTTAGTACGATTCCTTCAACATTATCATACGATGATATTTTGGATCCCGATCCTTCTGTGAGTATATACTACTTATCAGGAAATTCGTCACTTAACGATCAATGCTATAAATCAAGTAGGTGCCTAGAAAGGTGTCAGCGGGGTTACGCCCCCAGAGAAAAGATGTTATTTAATTAAGGAACTTCGCGAAAGTGTTGGAAAACCTCCCTCAAAGTATCGACACTGGCCTGGCTGAACGGTTAAGCAAGTATTGTACGGTGAGAGTTGTCCTGGCTAATTCTTCTTTTATGGTTTGAGAAAGGATTCAAGAAAGAGTGGGAGCCATCCTGTTTAGATAAATTAAAAACCACTCTAAACTTGCAAGAGCATCATGCTAATAGTGTTTTCTTCTCTATCCCTCTTAATTGCAGCGACCTTGTTACCACACATAGGTTACATCTAGATAACAAATTGACTGTATCTGACTTATATGAATGGCAAACGTCTGTCCAAATGTCCATTGCTTATGACAAGCTGGAATACCCTATTACTGCTCAAGATCCCGCCGTCCCAGGTCCAGTTTCCACCGTCGCGGATATTGATATCCGTCAGACAAGGGAAAAGGATAAATCGAAAGCCAAGTACCTCGTGTCAGCTTCAGTTGATGGTGTATACCGGAAGCAGCACGAGAAGATGGACTTAGTTTCCATCTTTCTCCATAACAAAGATTTATATGGAGAGCAATCTCATATCGCAAGATATGAGACCTCGACCGATTTAATTCAAGCGAGGATGGCTGTCGGGTCATCTGTAGGGGACAACGTTCTTATAATGACTAGCTATATTGATAAGCTCCAGGACCTGGAGACCACTTTACAGAACGAGTCAGGTACTGACTTGATTCTACAGTCTCTACCTTATACCCTAAAAGAAAACAGGGAAGTAGAAGGAAAGAGAAGGGCAAAAGTTACGGGACTTAAAATAGTAAAAGAGGGACGTTCCTATTGTTATGGGATTGGGCATAGGCAGAATGATTGTAGGGCTTTGGAAGCCAGTAGCTAGGATTTGAAGCATGTTGTGGCTTCGGCTTCGGGTGTGTTTGTAATAAAGAACTGTAGGTCAGTTAACCCTACTTTCTGGGTATTGGATACCGGGTCAGGAACTCACATCTGTAATTCTTTACAGGCTCTGAGAAACCGTAGGGTTTTCAGGATATGTGACATGACCCTCACGGTTGCTAACGGAATGAGCATGAATGCTGAATCCGTAGGGGAATATCATCTTGGACAGATATTGATTCTGCGTAACTGTTTTTATGTACCAGGTACGACTTGTAATATCATATCTGTATCATTACTTTCTAAACAAGGATATGATTTTACATTCATAAGTGATGTAGTTCACATCCACCTAAATCAAGTTTTGATTGGGTCAGGTACACTAAAAAACAGGATATACGTATTAAATCAAGCTCAGATTTTCAGTGTCCAGAACACACTTAAAAGAATGTCTCCGGAATTAAATCAGGCTTTCTTATGGCATTGTAGACTAGGTCACATCAATGAAAGAAGGTTGACTAAGTTACATAGAGAAGGATATTTGAATCCGTTCGAATATCAATCTTATGCTACTTGTGAATCTTGTCTCATGGGAAAGATGACAAAGACTCTGTTTACTGGACACGGAGTAAGAGCAAGAGAGCTCTTAGGACTCGTACACAGTGACGTGTGCGGTCCAATGTCTACACATGCGCGAAGCGGTTATTCTTACTTCATTACTTTTACGGATCATTTCTCTAGGTATGGATATGTCTTCTTGATGAAGCATAAATCTGAAGCCTTTGAGAAATTCCAAGAATACAAAAATGAAGTGGAAAAACAAACCGGCAAAAGTATCAAGACACTGAGATCTGATCGAGGTGGTGAATACTTAAGTGCCGAGTTCCTAGGTTACTTAAAAGAGAATGGAATTCTCTCTCAGCTTACTCCTCCATACACACCACAACATAACGGTGTATCGGAGAGACGGAACCGAACCCTATTGGATATGGTTCGTTCCATGATGAGTAACGCTGAGTTGCCGCGATCATTCTGGGGATATGCACTAGAATCAGCTGCATACCTTTTGAACCGAGTTCCAACCAAGACTGTACCTACCACACCATATCAGATGTGGAGTGGGAAGAAACCTTGTCTTAAGTATCTTAAGACATGGGGATGTCCAGCTTTTGTAAAAAAGCAGCATGCGGACAAGCTCGAGGCACGCTAAGTAAAATGCATATTTGTGGGATATCCAAAGAACTCCAAGGGATATTATTTCTATTACACAGAGGAACAAAAGATCTTTGTTTCTCTTCATGCCTACTTCTTGGAAACTGAATTTTTGGAAAATCAGAAGAGTGGGAGCGCAATAGAACTAGAAGAAATTCCAGAACCACAAACTATTACTGAAAGCTTGGTAGAACAAGAAGTTTCAGGAGAACCGGACATCCTAGCGCCACTCCACAGGAGTAGTAGGCGGTCTCATCCGCCCGAGAGATACTACGGTTTTCTCATAGACGGGGATAGAGAGGATTGCACTGTTGACTATGATGAGCCTACTAGCTTCCAGCAAGCCATTCAGAGCGGTAACTCAGTAAAATGGCTGGATGCAATGCGAGCCGAAATGGAGTCCATGTATACTAACAAAGTATGGACTTTGGACATTGCTCCAGAAGGGGTAAAACCCGTAGGATGCAAATGGATCTTCAGAAAGAAGATTGGTGTAGATGGACAGGTTGAAACCTATAAAGCTATACTTGTTGCAAAGGGTTTCCGTCAAAGACCTGGTTTGGACTATGACGAATCCTTTTCTCCAGTAGCTATGCTAAAATCCATTAGGGTCCTTCTTGCTATTGCTGCCTTCCACGATTATGAGATCTGTCAGATGGACGTAAAGACGGCCTTTCTGAATGGAAATTTGGAAGGGAGCGTCTATATGGATCAGCCAGAGGGATTCATTCAGTGTGGGAGCAGCGGTAAAGTATGCAAGCTGCTTAAGTCCATTTATGCACTAAAGCAGGCATCGCAAAGTTGGAACATCTGTTTTGATGATGCTGTCAAAGAATTTGACTTTATCAAAAATCCAGATAAACCATGCATATACAGAAAGATTGTAGGGAGAGCTGTAGTATTCCTCATCTTGTACGTGGATGACATTCTCCTAATAGGAAATGATATTCTTATATTACAGTCAGTCAAAAGTTTTTTGTCACAGAAGTTCTCCATGAAAGACCTAGGTGATGCCACCTACATTCTGGGGATCCAGATCTATCGTGATAGATCAAAGAGGATGTTGGGACTTTCGCAGTACAGGTACATAGACACCATATTGAAAACATTTAGTATGGATGATTCTAAGCGCGATAACCTACCGGCTTGTCATGGAATCACCCTCTCCAAAGATATGTCTCCCAAGACTGATTTGGAAAGGGATCGCATTTCGATTATACCCTACGCTTCAGCGGTAGGCTCTATAAAGTATGCAATGTTATGTACCAGACCAGATGTAGCATACGCATTGAGCGTAGTAATCCGGTATCAAGCAAACCCCGGGGAGAATCACTGGATAGCTGTAAAGAACATTCTCATGTACCTGAGGAGGACTAAGGAGATGTTCTTAGTGTATGGAGGAAAAGACCTCCATATGGAGGCCTTTGCCGACTCCGGCTTCCAGAGTGACAAAGATGACTCCAAGTCCATGTCGGGTTATGTCTTTACCCTCAATGGAGGGACGGTCTGTTGGAAGAGTTCCAAGCAGGAGACCGTTGCTGACTCAACAATGGAAGCGGAGTACATAGCTGCTTGCGATGCCGCAAAAGAAGCTGTCTGGATGAAGAAGTTCCTCACAGAAATTCAGGTGGTTCCTTCCAGTGTTGGTCCAATACCTCTGTATTGTGACAACAACGGCGCTATAGCTATAGCGAAGGAACCCAGGTCCCATCAGAAGTACAGACACATCTTAAGACGGTATCACCTGATCAGGGAGATCGTAGATCGCGGGGAGATCGAGGTAAAAAGAGTAGAGACGGAGAATAACATTGCTGTTCCATTCACGAAGGCCATTCCTCAGACGCAGTTCGAGAGGCGATTCGAGATGATAGGTCTACGATATGCCAGCTCATGGTCCTAGTGCAAGTAGGAGATTGTTAGTGTATATACCCTAGGAGCCATTATTGTATCATACTAGATTGTATATTACTTAATGGAAGCTTGGAATATTCACAGTTGTATATACAGTCTTGCTAAAAATGGTAGTATGCTACTTGGCTTGTGTCTACTTTAATATATGCATATGATTCTTGTAACGTATCACTTATACATATTAGTAGAGCCCATAGGTTCTTTGCTTGATTACCAGCGTTGTGATGGCAGTCACACTAGTGGGGGCTGGGTAGTCTATAAGCAACATCCTATACAGGTCCCTAGTCGTAGGATTATCGAGACAGGGCATCGATACTCCAGAGTAGACTAGTGTGCACGCTTCTCCTCCCAGTTGGGGAGATGGTCTATCCCATAGCCATCAGTACGTCGTACAGGTGCTCGTTAGGTTACGAGTACACCGGACAGGACTCGCAGGGGAACTGTTAGATGATATTGTACCAGTTGTAGGGTTCCTAGGCACACTAAAGAGGTCTCACAAGGCATCAACCATGACAAATTCAAATTTTTCCGGTGCCGAGAAACCCTAATGCGATCGTTGACTAGAGATTAGGCGAAATATGCAACTAGTTAACAACTTAACTAAGAGTGAACGGAAAATACAACCTTTGTAGATCCGGTCCTCCACCTCCATAGCTCCGTGATGATGTTCCCTCGCTGCGATCATCGGATCCCGGGCTCAAGCGTCGGCTTCATCAGAGAAATGGGCGGGCTAGGTCGTCGACATCGATGCCGAAGATGATCTACGTCGAGGCAACTCAAGATCAAGCTCCAACTTCACCAAGTCATGAAACTTGTGAAGAAAACACCCTATACTACATGGAAAGTGGTAGAGGATGAAGAAATAGGAAGTGGGCTCACTTTAGAATTGGATTTCTCACTCTTTTTCTCATGTTGCCATTAATGGTAGCAAGCTTTCTTCTTGTTGAAGAAGAAGAAGAAGATGATAAAGAATATGATAAGAATTATTGGAAAATAGAAAATAAGTCATTCTTATCATATTAGCAACCATGGTTAAGTGTAGAGAATAAACTAAGGTTAGGTGAATGGTTAGGTTTAGCATGAAACAAAAATGGTAGACTTTTTCAAAGCTTCATGAAGCTCCAACTATAAAACAAAGCAAGCCACCATTTCTCTTTTTGCCAAAATAAATAAATAAATGAATAAATAAAAACCCTAACCATTTACTTAACCAAGGTTTAAATCAAACATACACCCAAGTTTGCATGTAACATCAAACATGATACAAACTAGTGCACAAAATTATATCATATATACAATGTGCACATCAGGTGAGAAAATCCATCTTAAGTGAACAAATACTAGTAATGTAATGTAATATATCAAATATATAATTATACATTAAATCATTAAATCTACACTTGATTTAACGATCCGGTCATATCTCATATAACCGACTAATATCAATAGTAACAACTTATCGAATCAACACATGATCCGATAGCCCGGCTATATCGCATATAACCGATCACTGTCACAAATCGCGAGAATCGAATACAGTATCACATACTGGTATTATTCTCGGTCCCGCACATATCTCATATGCGCTCCTATTTCGTTTCGCTTGAGCCAGGAAACCTCTGTGTAGGACTCTAAAGACTCGTCAATACGCCGGCAGCAGGTGATGATCATATCAAATACCCATAAGCCGCAAGCGGTCTGCTAAACGTAACGGCTGATTGATAGAATTAAAGTTAACCGTAATCAAGACGGTGTCGCTATCCAGCTAGCCGGTTGAGCACGGGTCGATCCACAGGGAGATGGTTGTATGTCCGTTCTTGTTTTAGACGAGTCAATAAAGAATGAGTATGTGTTTGTTCGATTCTAACCTATGTGTATTTATTTGCAAGTATGAAGTTGTTAAGAAAAAGATACGAGATTGTAAGCTAAAGAAATTCGTACTCAAAACCTTTGAGCCGACTCTTGACCAATTGAAGCTAAAGCAATCGGTAACAATGTGGATTAGGGGATTTAAGCGCGGTATTCGTGGAATACGGCTTATTTACCCTTGTCCTTCCGTTCTTGTCTCTTGCTTTTGCCTCCGGCCAAACCGAACGCAACCGGTCGCGGTTAGGAATCACCGTTACCTTGTTAGGGTAGGGTGCCTAACGGAGCGCTTGCGTATGGTTTGGGCGGAGTTCAATGGAAAATAACGGGAAAAGGAAATGAGAAAGAAGATATTAACTTAAAATACCGTATTTCATCTTAACAACAATAATTACAACCATTCACAAAAGGAACAAAAGAGAGCAAAAGAAAAGAAGGAAAAGAAAAGATTACAAGTAATTAAGTGCATGAATTAAATTGCAAGAAAGTAAAGCACGATAATAATAAGCAAGTAATAAAAAGCGATAAAAAGAACAAGAAACTAGAACTCAAGACAAGCATGTGATCAATAGCCAACCCTTAAACTTGCAAGCTCAATCAAGAGGTTGCAAGATCAAGAGAAGAGTAGAGAACGCATGTGAAATGAAGCGCTAATTCCATAAGAAAATACGACCTTTGAGATCAATAACTAACCCTTAAACATTCAAGCTCAATGAAGAGGTTGAATGATCAAGAGAAAGCAAGAATCTCAAGGGGAAGAAGAAACAAAAGAGAATGATATAAAAAGCCCTCATCTTCATTGATCTCCCACTCAAAAAGCTCTCACTACAATTTTCATGGAAAAAGAATGAAGAAGAAGAAGAACTACACAAAAAACTACAAAAGAGGAACAAAGAATGAACACCAAATTGGACCCTTGGCTTAGCTCAATTCTGGAGTATTTATAGGCAGGGAGCTGGAAATCTAGGGCAACATTCAGAACCTACATAAAAAGACCAAATAGCCCCTGAAATTTCATCATGTGAGGCGCCAGTACGGCCGCGGATCCGCGGCCTATACCCCCTATTGGCCGCGGATCCGCGGCCCTATGGTGGAGTCAGGGCATGGGCTTTCTTGTACTGCCCTGATCTGCTGTCCCCTTTTGTCTGGTACATGTATTTTCTGATAATCTTTCCAGAATATCTTCAGAATTCTTAGTCCAAGATTGCTTTCTTTTCTTTACTTTTGACTTTATCTCCCTCGAGCTCCACGCACCCATTGATTCTTGTGCAGCCCCTCTCGTGCTCTGTGCATGTCCGAGACACGAATGACCACTGTCATATGTCTTGTCTCCGGAACTGGTACTCGGCACTGGACGGATATGGATGACCGGAACCCGGCTTTTATCTGCTGTGACAGATGTTCTGTATTTGGTGTAACTGTGGAGATTTTGTCTTGATTTGCAATATTTGTACTGGAAACCTGTATTCTGTAAATATGTAACAAACACGGATTACAAGCACCTACCTATAAACACACGAGCATAAGAATGGGCGGTATAAAATGCAATATTCTGGTATGAACAAATACCCCCAAACTTAACTTTTGCTCGTCCCGAGCAAAACCAATTATTCACAAAAATAAAATCCTAACCGCACTTTCGCAGGGAACGCGATTGCACTGAGCACGTGCAACAAGCCGTTAAACCTCTAGGTGTCCCTAGTAGGAGGAGTGTTGTCTCCTGAGGGTTTTCAGCGGATTACACCCACAAAATCCCGTCAAGCTAGTGTCATAAGTTAACATTGATTCTGCTCCTACAGTTTAGTATTTATGCTAGAAATTCTATTATCCTAAGTTAGAAATATCCAACCCTTATGTTTCACACCTCCTATCTGTTTTAACTTTAGATCCTATACGTTCCAAAAAAGTTTAGAAAGATGTTGGTTCTCCTGAGTTTTCCTTCTAAAGTGCGGCCTCAAATCAGGGATTTTTATCAACTTTACAGAAAACACAAGTCTTATTCTTTATTTCAATCTTTTGTCCAAACATTGATCGTATACCCCTACGTGTGTGTATATTTGCACCCCTACACTCAAGAATTCAATTCAAGCTATAATACCTTTGCCCTAATACCAAATACTACTTCTTTTCATTAAGGATGGACGGATTTGCTCACACACCTTTCATGCGACTATTAATGCTTCTTGAGGCACTAACGACCGATTACTGAATGTGTGAACTTTAAAGCGCAAATAGCAGTTTCCAGGTCTTGACTCTGTTCTATTTTTCTTTTTCTTTTTCTTTTTCTTTTTCAAGACCGGATATATTTTTCAACATGCTCTTTTGGTGTTTAGCTTTAAATACCGTTTTTTCTTTCATACTAGGCTTTCAGGCAAGAGTATTTCAAGGTATCCTCTGCTATCCCAAGTTTCAAGGTGCGTGTAAGTGCAGTTTGTAGGGTATATACTTTCTAAATTTGAACTCGAGAAAAGAAACTATTTTTCAGACTTATCCTCCAGTAAAGCTTCAATACTTTCCCTTCATCTTGACTTAACTCAAGAACTGAACTCAAGATTACCTATTTCTCAAAAAAAACTGTAAGGACGTATACTTACCAAAGTTAGACAGAATGACGGTTATTTTTAGGGTTTTCAATCCCTAAGCCTAGAATTTAGTTATTTCTATCATATCAACTAAACTTTCGGAATAAAGATCTAAGTTACCCTATTAGCTAACTTGACGACAAAGTTTTTATATTTTTTGGAAATTTTTTAATTTTTGTGGGTTTTTAATAAGGTATGCAAATGCAAAATATACAAATGAATGCGAAGGAAGAAACTTACCGAGCACACCCCCAAACTTAAACTTGACAGTGCCCTCACTGTCAGGCTACACCAAGAGGGTCAAAATTGTCGGCGCTCCCTAGAAACAAATTATATACAAAAAAGAAAAACAAAAAATATATACAAAAAAAGGAGTCCCCCCCCAAACTTAAGTAAAACAGTGTTTTCACTGTTAAGCGTTGAAGTTCAGGATTAGGGGGGAAAGAGAACAGTATCAAGCTATACAAGGCCTTACACAGGCCGAAAGTTAGTACCAACCATTCAAAGATCTTATCGTGATAAAGTAGTGGTTGGTGAAAGAAGGCGTAGAGAAAAGAAATGGAGAATACGCAAGACCGTATGGAGATAGAAGTGGTATACGGTCTCGGTATATGAGAGGAAGAAGAATGGCGGAAGGGAAAAAGAAGTGGAATACGAACTTGAGGGTGCAAATGGAGTAAATAGATTAGCACAATTTGTGATGACCGATGTGTGAGAAGCGATTGTGCTAATATATTTACCCGTCGAGAAATGGGGTCAAATCCCTCAAGATTCATGAGAAACCATGGGTACGCCGAACTCGGTAAACCAGACATATGAAATGTAAGTGAGACGGGTTCTTGCAAGGTCGGAACGATGGAAAGGATGGAGGTAAGTGATCGAGGAGGGGTATCGGTTAAGGTTTCGGGAGGATGCACACAGTCAATGAAAGGAACAGGATGAATTAGAAAATCCGACTCATCAATTAAAACTGGTTCATCCTCAAAGCTATCCTCAAAATTCTCCTCAAAATTTAGCACATCCATGCATTTCTCTTCAAAATTCAGACGCATATGGGGTTCGGGAAAAACAGTGAATGACTCGGGATGATGAATTGGAGAGAAAAACTCTGCCAGATCTATAGGTTCATCATCCAAAATATTCCCGGCGTCAATATCCTTAATCAAGTGAAAGTCAATTTTCTCCGACATCTCATCAAAAGCATGGATTTCAATCAATTCAGGTTCTAAGATGGAGGTGTAGAGGTCAAAAGGATTGTTTGTGGTTTCACTTGGCAAGGTCCCTTCATAATCTGGCAAATCAAACCCTACAAAGTCGCACGACTCATTAAACATTCTATCTTCAATTGATAATGCAGTTGGGACACTTGATAGACTTTCAACAAAGGAGTTGTGGGATTCAATTTGAAACGGGTAGGTTTGATTTGGAAGGGGGTACAGCTCACTCTCTCCACTCAAATTCACAGCCTGTCCGACCGCCTCTTCATACATTGGAAAATTTGGAGCAAGTTGAAAACTAGCTACCGGGTCACTAGGTTGTATGAGGGCGGCCATGGACGCATCCAAATCCATCATCTGTTGGTACGACGCTACCCTAAAGTCTTCCAAAGACTGTTCGAGACTAGACATGGGTTGGGAAGGGGTTTCAGTAAAAGATTCAAAGTTGTTTGGATACTGAAAACTCCCAAATGGCGGTTCTGAAGCAATGTCTAGGGAAGGTGAAAAAGTAGGGTAGGAATGGTAGGAATTGAATGGCTGGACAGGGGTAGGATCAACATTTGGATAAGAAGGTGAATGAAATTGTTGATCCCAAGAATTTGAAGTGGTGACAGGAATGAAAAATCGGCTATGAGATTGTTCAATACGTTCTGCAATAGACATAAGTCTTGGAGTTGCAACATGACTCGAAGAAGGGGTATCAACGTAAGAAGGGGTGAATGTTTGAAATGGTTGATACGAAGTTGATTGCGGAGTCAAATTGTTTGTCCTAGACGCGTCTATCCGATCTCTCAATGAAATTTTTGGCATGGATGGATCGTTCGAAGTTTGGCCAAAGCAAGAACCGTAAGAAGTAATGTCTGGTTGGGGGTACCAAAGTTCGGCAAGAGTTTTTCGAGGTGGGGTACCCATGATATGAAGAGAGAGAAAGAAAGGTAGAGAAAAGGAGGGGAAAAAGAATGTGATATTTTTATTTTTTTTATAGTTTATATATTAACAGAAGAATGAAATATACACACAAAAAGAATATGGACAAAAACAATCACGACACAAAAATACCACACACCTAATCGTTCTAGGATTCACCTAGGTCAACTAGACCTGTTCCAGAACTTGATTGTCGAAGTAAAACTGTGTCGAGAAACGGGCTCAAGATACACTGATCACGAGGCCAGGTAAGTGCAGAGATAAGGGGAGGTTTTCCAACGCTTTCGCGAAGTTCCTTAATTAAATAACCCTTTCTCTTTTGGCGGTTGCGCCGTTAACACTTTCCTAGACACCCCGTAAACAATATACCGTTAAGTGAGGTTCTAAACACAGTTAACTTCTCCTAATGAGCGCGAAGTCCTTAAGGCTTAAAGTCTAATTTCTTTTAAAATTTGTGCGGGTAAACGTTATGCTCAAGTTCGTGATTTGTGGGCCACGGAAAAGGTGATGAAATCCTTTACCGTATATTGTGGGGTTCGCTTGCCCTTAAGTCCGTATTAATTGATGCAATGCGCAATTCAATAAAAATTCTATAAAGAATCAAAAAATCGTTTTTTAGCTTAAGCGCGGCACTGCAACAAATACGGGTTAGTCAATTTTTTAGCGTTTGCTAGCGAACTTGCAAAGAATCCTCCAAAGAATAATATATTGGATGCGTCGGATTTGAGAAGAAGGTGTTAGTAAAGTACGTACCGTTAAGTTTTTGGGTTAGGAAACCCCCGTTGAATCAAATCCGGTAAGCTTGAAAAGTTCGCTTGCGCGGGTCAAACTACCCGGATCTTTGGCACTGTACTTTGCAATCACCTTAGCCTTGAATGTACACTTTGCTCCCCACAATCGCAGTTTGCAAATCTGCAAAAATCTGCACTCTTGCCCACAAAAATGATCAAAAACAACAAAAAGATTTTTTATTTTTTTTTTAATAAATGTATACAAAAAGAATATTAACCCGAATAACAAGAAAGAAAATACGCTACCGTCTCCCCGGCAACGGCGCCATTTGGTTGATAGAATTAAAGTTAACCGCAATCAAGACGGTGTCGCTATGCAGCTTGCCGGTTGAGCACGGGTCGATCCACAGGGAGATGGTTGTATGTCCGTTCTTGTTTTAGACGAGTCAATAAAGAATGAGTATGTGTTTGTTCGATTCTAACCTATGTGTATTTATTTTCAAGTATGAAGTTGTTAAGAAAAAGATACGAGATTGTAAGCTAAAGAAATTCGTACTCAAAACCTTTGAGCCGAGTCTTGACCAATTGAAGCTAAAGCAATCGGCAACAACGTGGATTAGGGGATTTAAGCGCGGTATTCGTGGAATACGGCTTATTTACCCTTGTCCTTCCGTTCTTGTCTCTTGCTTTTGCCTCCGGCCAAACCGAACGCAACCGGTCGCGGTTAGGAATCACCGTTACCTTGTTAGGGTAGGGTGCCTAACGGAGCGCTTGCGTATGGTTTGGGCGGAGTTCAATGGAAAATAACGGGAAAAGGAAATGAGAAAGAAGATATTAACTTACAATACCATATTTCATCTTAACAACAATAATTACAACCATTCACAAAATGAACAAAAGAGAGCAAAAGAAAAGAACAAAGAAAAGAAAAGATTACAAGTAATTAAGTGCATGAATTAAATTGCAAGAAAGTAAAGCAAGATAACAATAAGCAAGTAATAAAAAGAGATAAATAGAACAAGAAACTAGAACTCAAGACAAGCATGTGATCAATAGCCAACCCTTAAACTTGCAAGCTCAATCAAGAGGTTGCAAGATCAAGAGAAGGGTAGAGAACGCATATGAATTGAAGCGCTAATTCCATAAGAAAATACGACCTTTGAGATCAATAACTAACCCTTAACCATTCAAGCTCAATGAAGAGGTTGAATGATCAAGAGAAAGCAAGAATCTCAAGGGGAAGAAGAAACAAAAGAGAATGATACAAAAAGCCCTCATCTTCATTGATCTCCCACTCAAAAAGCTCTCACTACAATTTTCATGGAAAAAGAATGAAGAAGAAGAAGAACTACACAAAAAACTATAAAAGAGGAACAAAGAATGAACACCAAATTCTGGAGTATTTATAGGCAGGGAGCTGGAAATCTAGGGCAACATTCAGAACCTACATAAAAAGACCAAATAGCCCCTGAAATTTCATCATGTGAGACGCCAGTACGGCCGCGGATCCGCGGCCTATACCCCCTATTGGCCGCGGATCCGCGGCCCTATGGTGGAGTCAGGGCATGGGCTTTCTTGTACTGCCCTGATCTGCTGTCCCCTTTTGTCTGGTACATGTATTTTCTGATAATCTTTCCAGAATATCTTCAGAATTCTTAGTCCAAGATTGCTTTCTTTTCTTTACTTTTTACTTTATCTCCCTCGAGCTCCGCGCACCCATTGATTCTTGTGCAGCCCCTCTCGTGCTCTGTGCATGTCCGAGACACGAATGACCACTGTCATATGTCTTGTCTCTGGAACTGGTACTCGGCACTGGACGGATATGGATGACTGGAACCCGGCTTTTATCTGCTGTGACAGATGTTCTGTATTTGGTGTAACTGTGGAGATTTTGTCTTGATTTGCAATATTTGTACTGGAAACCTGTATTCTGTAAATATGTAACAAACACGGATTACAAGCACCTACCTATAAACACACGAGCATAAGAATGGGAGGTATAAAATGCAATATTCTGGTATGAACAACGGCCACCCGGGTATTGAGCGATTAGAAGATCGACGAGCAAGCCCGCTCACACTCCTGTGAATCCAACTAGCAACACTTACCGCACAGTCTGGTCTGATCATCTGATATGTCGCATATCTCGCCTAGGGGTGGTAAAAGTCAGACCCCAATAACTCGATAAGTTGTGTCGATATGAGGTCTATAACAGTTCGAGAAACTACTGGTAACACTTACACGTAAATCTCAGCAACCCTGGCCTGGGATTTCCGGTTATAGCCAATCGAACACAGCGCAACATCAACTTCCTATACCGGGAGAGACGAATCCCCTCCTATCGCTCACTGCCTCCATGTGATTCGGGACTGTACCCAAAAACCACCGTTTTGCACGCCCTCTTGGACGTGGTAAGGTGGAAATCAAAGCACAGTGGGAATCACACAATACTCTATGACGTCATCTCTGATGTCAAACACCAATGTACCCAGTCTCCATTGAGCACCCGTATATCATCTCTGATGTCAAACACCAATGTACCCAGTCTCCACTGAGCACCCGTATATCATCTCTGATGTGAAACACCAATGGATATGGGATCATCGATCACCCATCGGTATGGGTCGAGAAGGTACATCGCCCATATAGCCAATCACCTTAAGGACATGTTCTCCTACAGATGATCCGACGGTCAGCCTCGACTGAAACAAGTTCTTCGAGGTCTCGTATCTAGCTATACGAGATTGCTCTCCATACAGTTCCTTGGTGTGGAGAAATATGGACTCAAGATCCATATTCTCGTGCTTCCTCTGATGTTCATTATTCATAGAGGCAAGCACGATGCATTTGGCCTTCGCGCAATCTAACTCCCAGGTCTTATGGATTTCCTTATCCGCAATACTGGATTCTGGACCAGGGACAGCAGGTGCCTTAGCAGTAAGGACATACCCTAATTTGTCATAAGTCAAAGCCATCTTAACATTCCGGAACTAATCTTTATAGTTTGGCCCTGTCAAAATATTTTTATCTAATAGTAACTTAAGGCTTGTCATGTTCTGGGTTGCTGCAATGAGAGAGAGAGGGAACACTTTAGCAAGATGCTCTTGCAAGTTTAGAGTGGTTTTTTGTTTATCTAAACTGGATGGCTCCCATTGTTTCTCGAATCCCTCCTCAAACCAAAAAGGAAGAACTAGTCAGGACCATTCTCACCGTACAATACTTGATTAACCATTCAACCAGGCCTGTGTCGGTAGTTCGAGGGAGGTTTTACGACGCTTTCGTGAAGTTCCTTAATTAAATAATCTCTTTTCTCTGGGGACGTAGCCCCGCTGACACCTTTCTCGACACCTACTTGGTGTATTGTATTGATCGTTAAGTGACGAATCTCCTGATGAGTAGCGGATACTCACAGTAGGATCGGGATCCAAATATCATCGTGTGATAAAGTTGAAAGAATCCTACCAGAATTATCACACTCCAAATGGTATGCACTCTTAGCAAATTTCAGTTTCTTTAGAAATTCCCGATATAAATTTCTGCCCCATGCTCTTATGACCTTCGCGTTGGTCAAAATGTCATAAGTCACATGTCAAGTTCTACCTATCATTATTTTGTAAATTTGAACACATCCGTACATACCCCTGACGTTGGCCAAATGATAATACGACTGTCCCAAACTAACTCATCTATCTATGCAACAAATGAATACCCAGCAGCTACCAAACTCTATGCCTTGGCGTTGGTAAAAATACATAGCTTGAATACTACTGAATACCCAAATGAAATGACGAATGGATACAAATGGTTTTGGCGAAAACATGAACGTAGTGAACTTGATATGATCGAAGGAACCTGATAGCTTTTAAAAGGAGTGGCTTAAGCTCCGCAATTTAAAAAATATCTTCTGTTTTAAAATAACTGAGTGGTTTCTTTTAAACTGTTCCAACGATTCAACTTTGGTTTATTTTCTTTGCATTAATATAATGCGTCCTATCAATTAACCTATCATTGCAGAAAACAACGAAAATACAATGTCCTCTTATGCCATCCGCATTCTCCACTGGGTCCCGTCATTCACCCGTTAGGTTACTTAACTAACGACAGAGCGGGGGCTGGGCTAGCGCGGGTGTAAAACATAAGTGACGCCTAATATATATCATATATAGTTATTGTACATTCGTCAGACGCAATAATAGGCATTCCAGATCACAGATGAACATACTGGATTTTCTACGAATCTGCATTCCTTTTGAGCCTGCAAAGAAAGACGGATTACACAGTCGCGATGAATAGCCAAAACCCTACCCTAGACCCCTACGGATACGGCAAACTACCCGTCTAGTAATCGAAGTGAAGCGGTCTTCCTCAACAACGTAAGTAGGCCACTAAACACTTAAAAGTACCCGGTAGTTTGTGTACTTTACCTTGGCTCTATCCTAGGAGCAGAAAACAGTAAATGAAATAATACAACGGTGGCTACAACCTCAACCCGGATGTGCCCCGCAAAAGAATATTACAACAATTTACAAATTACATTTGAATGAAAGAAACAATCGTCTCACATCCCCGACTATCCATTCATGAAAATCCAACAAGTCCACAAACACAAACCTGTAAAACCCTTTACAGAAATGTGCAACCCCCTGCTAACCGACATACTAGCAGTTAGGGGAGGTTTACAAACACATTAAACACATCACATATATAATCAAGTTAGCCAAACATCTTAGAATTTCGATCAAGAAAACACAAATGATTCTACTCCAAATAATTCTCTGTGCAGCTTGTAGGGTTCCTAGGCACACCCATGAGGTTCCACAAGGCATCAATCATGCCAAAATCAAATTTTTCTTGTGCCGAGAAACCCTAATGCTAGATCGTTAACTAGAAATTAGGCGAAACTACAAACCAGTAAACTGCTTTACTAATAAGTGAATGGAAATACAACCTTTGTAGATCCGGTCCTCCACTTCTCTAGCTCCGTGTTGACATCCCTCCGCTGCAATTATCGGAATCTCGGACTCTAGCGTCGGTTTCATCGGAGAAATGGGCGGGCTAGGTCGTTGACTTCGATGGCGAAGATGATCTACGTCGAGGCGACTCAAACTCAAGCTCCACCTTCACTTGGTCATGAACCTTATGAAGATAACACCCTATACAACATGGCAAGTGGTAGAGGATGAAGAAATAGGAAGTGGGTTCACTTTGGATTTGGATTTCTCACTTGGATTCATCACTTGGAATTTTCTAGTAAGCATTCTTCAACTCATGAAGAAGATGAAGAAGTAGAAAAGAAAAGTGAATTCTCTTGAAAAGAAAATTCAAGTGATGCTTATCATATACCAACCATGGGTTAGTAAACTCATGAAGAGAATAAACTAGGGTTTAGGTAATGGTCAGGTTTAGGATAAAACAAAATGGTAGATAATGCTAAGAAGCTTCATGAAGCTTAAAGGAAAAAACAAAGTTAGCCACCATTTCATTTTTGCCAAAAATAAATGAAATAAAACAAATGAAACCCTAACCATTATCTAAACATGGTGTATAGCATACACACACCCAAGTTTGCATGTATCATCAAACATGATTCAAACAAGTGCACAAAAATATAACACATATACAACTTATGAAAATCAAGTGAGAAAATCCATCTTAACAATACTAGTCAATGTAAAGTAATATATCTAATATATAATTATACATTAAATCATTAAATCAATACTTGACTTAACGATCCGGTCATATCGCATATAACCGACTAATATCAATAGTAACAACTTATCGAATCAATACTTGATCCGATAACCCGGCTATATCGCATATAATCGATCAATGTCACAAATCGCGAGAATCGAATACAGTATCACATACTGGTATTATTCTCGGTCCCGCACATATCTCATATGCGCTCCTATTTCGTTTCGCTTGAGCCAGGAAACCTCTGTGTAGGACTTTAAAGACTCGTCAATACACCGGCAGTAGGTGATGATCATATCAAACACCCACAAGCCGCAAGCGGTCTGCTAAACGTAACGGCCACCCGGGTATTGAGCGATCAGAAGATCAACGAGCAAGCCCGCTCACACTCCTGTGAATCCAACCGGTAACACTTACCGTACAGTCCGGTCTTTTCGTCTGATATGTTGCATATCTTTCCTAGGGGTGGTAAACGTCAGACCCCAGTAGCTCGATAAGTCGTGTCGATATGAGGTCTATAATAGCTCGAGAAACTACTGGTAACACTTACCGGTAAATCTCAGCAACCCTGGCCAGGGATTTCCGGTTATAGCCAATCGAACATAGCGCAACATCAACTCCCTATACCGGGAGAGACGAATCCCCTCCTATCGCTCACTGCCTCCATGTGATTCAGGACTGTACCCAAAAACCACCGTTTTGCACACCCTCTTGGACGTGGTAAGGTGGAAATCAAAGCACAGTGGGAATCACACAAGACTCTATGACGATCTCGGGTTTACAGACTAACCTTTACCAGTGTCACCAGAGAACTTCCATCTGACGTACGGTATAATACCATCTGGGAGTTCTCGGTGAGTCCGTCCAATGTACCCAGTCTGTACTGAGCACCCGTATATCATCTCTGATGTCAAACACCAATGGATATGGGATCATCCATCGCCCATCTGTATGGGTCGAGAAGGTATACGCCAGTCAACTCTGCTATATCGATTCCCCGTCTCAATACACCCACGACTAGGGACCTTGAAGGATGTACTTATGGACTACCATGTCCCCACTAGTATGATCCGCATCATAGTCCAGGTAGTCAAGTACACATCCTAAGGGCCTTACCAACATGTAACAGAAAGACAATCAGTGTACACGTTAAGGTAAAGAGCAACCAGATAGCATACTATCATGTCGAGAAAGAAAGTCCTCCCTATATATATCCAAGCATCCACTACAATATACATCCTATGTACAGTAATGGCCTCTAGGGGATACATATAACTAACAATCTCCCACTTGCACTAGGGCCATCTGTAGCAGTGGTTGTAGTATCTCATACTCAAACATCCCATAAAACTCCCTCTTTGGGAAAAGGCCTTTGTGAGTGGATCCGCCGTGTTGTCCTCTGATTCTTCTCTCCTAACCTCGATCCCTTGGAGATCAACCATCTCCATGATCAGGTGACACTGCCTTAGAATATGTCTGGATCACTGACGGGACGGGCGTTCCTATCATAAGCCACAACTCCATTGGCACACAATAGGAGGAACGAAGTTCATCTCATGAACTAATATACACCCAGACTTCCTCATTGGTAGCATCTTAAGTAGCGAAGTATCCAGCCTTTATCGTCTAGTATGCCACGGTATCTAGCTTGGAACTCTTCCAACATACCGTCCCTTTACTGAGGGTAAAGACAATGCTTGTGACTGACATTCAGTCGTCCTTATCACCCTGGAACCTTTCCAGCGATTCTCCCCAGGATCGATTGATACCATCTCACTACAACTAGTGAGAATCCTAACATCCAATTACTTCTATCTCATAGATCAGAACTCAAGATTTAGGAGGTATCACTTTGATCCTATAAGGAGAATCCTTGTGATAAGCGAAGATTGACCGAGCGTAGCATAGGAAACTCCTTCCCCATCAAGAGTATGTCATCCATGTACTCTACGAGGATCACCACCATACTCCCTACTACCTTTTTGTATATACAAGGTTCATCTACCATTTTGATGATGTCAAACTTTTTGACTATCTCATCAAAACAGATGTTCCAACTCCGCGATGCCTGCTTTAATCTTATAAAGTATCTTGTACACATTTCCGCTGCTCCCACTGTCTACGAAGCCCTCTGGCTGTGTACTTACAGACGCTCTCTTCTAAAACATCATTTTAGAAAAGCAGTCATGACACCCAACCACCAGATATCGTAGTCATGGTATGTAGCCGTGGCAAGTAGGATCTGGATGGCCTTAAGCATAGCCACTGAAAAAAAAGGTTTCATCATTATCCACGCCTGGTCGATGATGAAAACCTTTAACATGTCAAGCTTTGAAAGTCTCAACTTTTCCATCTGCACCAAGTAATCTTCTCAAGATATACTTGCTCCTGATGGGGATTTAACCCTTCAGATAAAGCAACCGAAGTCCATACTTTGTTGGTGTATAAGGATTCCATCTCAGATCGCTAAGCATCCAGCCATTCTTATAGAGTCCCACTCCTGATGGCCAACTCGAAACTAGTTGGGTCATCATCTCATGATGCAATCCTCGCTCCCACTGTCATAGAGAAACAGAAGTATCTCTTAGGTGGGTGAGAAACCCTACTAGATCGGCGGAGAGGCTGAGGTTCGTTGGTAGCTTTTGAATCCTTTGGTTCTTCCAAATCATCAGCTGCAGTTTGTATAGCCGGAACATTTCCAGTTCCACATAACAGATCTTGCCTCGAGCTTGTCCAGATTTTGCTTTTTAGACATAGGCTGGACAACCCCAAATCTTAACAAACTTAAGATATGGGCTCTTCCCTTTCCATATCACATATGAAGCGGTAGGCAACTGTTTTGATTTGAACCCTATTCAATAGGTATGCAGCTTCTCAAGCGCAGAACTCCCAAAAGGAAATAAGAAACTCAGCAGTACTCATAATAGAGCACACCATATCACATAGGGTGCTATTGCTCCGCCCCGATATACCATCGT
Source organism: Agapanthus africanus (assembly GCA_030015575.1). Taxonomy (NCBI): domain Eukaryota; kingdom Viridiplantae; phylum Streptophyta; class Magnoliopsida; order Asparagales; family Amaryllidaceae; genus Agapanthus; species Agapanthus africanus. Next base: position 220,648,722 of record CM057347.1, read on the forward strand.
GGTATGGTGTATACGGAGGAGTAATGCTGAGAGAGAATCTCATTCTCCTTTAGAATAGTACAGGATTTCCGTGCTAAAGTATTCTCCTCCCTGATCACATCAAAGGACATAGTACTTATACCCGTATTTTAGTTCTCTACTTCTAACTTATATTCTGTGATTATCTCAAAAGTTTCGGACTTGTGTTTCAACAGGAACATGTGTCTGAATCTTGAGAGATTATCAGAGAATGTAATGAAATACAAAGAACCGGTCTTGGCATATGTAGACAGAGGACCTACATACATCAATATGTATCATCCCAAGAGTTCACTAACTCTTTCTCTGTTTCCAGTAAACAGAGCAATGGTCATCTTATCTCTGTGACATGACTGTCAAGTTTCACAAGATGTAAATTAAAACTAATTTAAATATGCATCTATGTGTAACTTCAGCCAGTCGGGTCGCATTGATATGTCCTAGTCTACAATGCCTCAAGAAGGATTCGTTCATTTCTGAACTCTTCCTCTTGTGTGTGTTCCGTATACTAAGAACTGTAGTTTCATTTAGAACATCAATGCTTTTAGATAACGTGCCTGAACCGATCAACTTTTGATATAGGAAATGTTCAAAACATTACCCAACAATACAAAATTTTATCATTTCTTTACTAATAAAGAGACTGATATGACTTTGTATATCAGGTTCGGTATCTAATAACATTCGTTCAGAATCAATGTATTTGGAATACAGGGTGACAGTGACCAACAAACTTGGCTGCAACACTTGCACCGTTTTCTGTCTCATGAAACTTATAACCCGTTCTCAGTTCTCTACCTTTCTGTAGCCCTATGTAACAGATTGCATATCTGGGATCCTGATCCGGTAACAAATACCCAGGACGTAGAGGATAGAGAGAAACAGTTCTTTGTAATGAACACACCCGAAGGAGATGCATCATATGCACTTTCTTCGTTTGGGCGGCATAGGAATTCAGGTATTCCTCTATTTCCTGCTCTGTCTTATAACAATTATAAGTTGGAGCGGGACCAACGTTCCCCAGCTTAGTATAACAAGCAGGTTCGGTTAATACATCCGTATTATTATCTTGATTAAGGCGTGATATGGTCGCTACCTTGAGAGAGAGAGAAGAAAACACTCAGCGTATGCTCTTGCAAGATCAGATTGGTTATTATTTTATCTAATCAGGATGGCTCCCACTATTTTTATCAAATCTTCCTTCAAACCCTAAAAGGAAAGACCAGCCGGGATTAATTACACTCTACAAGTTCGCCAATCTTTCAGCCAGGCCAGTGTCGGTACTTTGAGGGAGGTCCCCCGTGCTTTCGCACGAACCTAATTAATTTAAACCTTGTTTTCCCAGAGGCGTAACCCCGTTGACACCTTTCTAGACACCTACTTGATCGGCTAATTTGTAATGTGTAAAACTCTCCCAGGAGTAACAATTACACGCAGTGGGTATCGGGATCCAACTATCTCATAGAAGGTATGCAATCTCATTGCGAATTTCAATACTTGAAATTCCCGATAATATTTTGCCCCAAACGTCCTATGACCTTGACGAAAGCCAACAAACCATAACCCGCTAGTCAAGTTCAACCCGTACATTTCTTGACAGAATTAAACCCACCCGCACGACCCTTGACGAAAGCCAACAAAGCCGTACGACTACCCTAATCCAATCGCATCGTATGCTGCAGATAAGCAGCATATAGCTACCGCACACTACACCTTGACGAAAGCCAACAAATGTAGCATGAATACTATATACAACTTATCTGAAATGACGGAGGGCTTGTTCCCCTCCGAAAGGCGGCGCACAGGACCGCGATGGCCTGACGCTGAGATTCGGGGCAGATGCTATTTGGTTTTATCCGTCCACCTCTCCGAAGATTCCAAGTTGATTTATGGCACCGTGTATCGAAGGTTTAGACGGATGCGGCCGATGTAGCAGACTTTGTCAGATTCCCCCTCGCTAGAGGGGTTTTTGATTGTGGGGACGCTCTTCCCTGCAGGCACAAGCCCCTGCAGTTAATTACGCTACCGCTTCGCGGTAACAACTTTCTCCTTCTCCAGAATTTCACTTCGTGTCGTGGGTGTTTGTTTTGTTTGAGGTTGCCTGTGGATTGTATACGGAGACTGAGTAATACCGTCGCCCGTAGGACGTGGATTAGTCCAAATCCGTATTTACTTAGATTTGGGTTTGGTGTTTTTAGTTTAAGGATGCCTTAGTCGCGTTGCGGCTAAGATCGACTTAAACGTTCGTCAAGGATACGTTAGTCCTGTTTGAGACTAAGATCAACTTAACGGGATCGTTTAGATCCGACAAAAGAGCATTTGGGCACTATTGTTCCAGTTTAGGGACATAGTGGTCCATTGCATGTATGGTCGTCGGGACCCGTCAACTCTCTGACGACGTTGAAGAATTACAACGACAAATGTCAGAGGAGTTCAGAGATGTACCCTTGAGCCAAAGTTGATTGGGGGAATTTATAGTCCAATTTGGGACTAAAGTCTGTTTGAAGGTTTAAGGATGCGTTAGCCATATTTGAGGCTAAGATCAACTTAAACGGTTGTTAAGAATACGTTAGTCCAGTTTGGGACTAAGATCGACTTAACGGGATCGTTTAGATCCGACAAAAGAGCATTTGGGCTCTATTGTGCCAGTTTAGGGACATGGTGGTCCAATACCAGTTTAAGGACATAGTGGTCCACCGTTAGTTTAAGGACGTTTCGGTCCAATATTAGTTTGAGGACGTTTCGGTCCGATATTAGTTTAAGGACGTTTCGTACCAACGTTAGTTTAGGGACGTTTCGGTCCGTTATTGGGTGTGTGGCCGTTGGGACCCGTCACCTCTTTGACGTCGTTGAGGAATTACAGCGATGGATGTCAAAGGAGTTCGGAGATGTACCCTCGAACCGGATGTAGATTAATTTAGGAGAGCCATTTTGCTCAGCCAATTTAATTTAAGGACTTACGGCCACGATTGGGCTAAGTCCAGTTGAGAATATTCAACATTGCTTTTGCTTTTCTCTTTATTTTTATTTGGGCTTTGCCCAGAAAGGATGCAGAACATAAATTTGTTTTGGGGCTCTGTTCTTTATAAATGATGCAGAGCATCAATTTTATTTGGGCTTAGCCCTTTTATTGCTTTGCAATTTATTTTGGCCTGCTAGGTCTTTTTGATTTGGGCCTGGCCCTTCAAGTAATGCATTGCATTTGTGCAAAGCACCAAGAATCTTTTAGATTCAAGAAAAGTAGTGCAGAGCACTTTTTAATTTCTTGATCTAAATTTAGATCAAAGAAAAAAATTCTTTTCTTTCTTTCTGTCTCAGAGAACCAGAGGTTCATAGCAAGTGCAAGGCACTATTTTTATTATTTTTATTTATTTATTTATTTATTTATTAATTGAAGATCACTGATCTTGTTTTTTAGATCAATGATTTATTCCTAAGAGAATTTTCTCTTATCTCAAAGGTTTTTTACCTTCTTTTTTGTGTTCTCAAGAAGTTCTCAAGAGTTCTCTTCTCTTTTTTTTTTAATCCAATTGTCTCTCCCTTTGAAATGGGATCTGGGGTCCTTTTTATAGTGCTAAAAAATCAGTTAAATTTGTTAAAAAAAATCTTTTCTGAGAGATTTGGGGAATTTTCCCCACGTTGGATCTTTGATCCAAAGGCCCCTGTTTTACAGAAGAAATCTTCTTGTTTTAACAAAAACAGAAAAAATTTCCTTAAATCTTCATTCTGCTTTTGCGCAACTCCCCAGTGCATGACACGTGTCGCGCAGTGAGGCGCTTGCGCAACTGCGATTGCGCAACTACGCGGACACGTGTCGCTCAACGGTGCACTTGCGCAAAAGAGTTTGCGCAACTGCGCGGACACGTGGCGCGCTGCGGTGCACTTGCGCAACAGTGTCGCGCAGCGGTGCGCTTGCGCAGTTGTGTGTGCGCAACTGCGCAGACACGTGGCGCGCTGTGGTGCACTTGCGCAACAGGGTTTGCGCAACTGCGTAGACACGTGTCGCGCAGCGGTGCGCTAGCGTAGTTGTGCTTGCGCAACTGCGCAGACACGTGGCGCGCTGTGGTGTACTTGTGCAATCAGGGTTTGCGCAACTGCGCAGACACGTGTCGCGTAACGGTGCGCTTGCGCAGTTGTGTTTGCGCAACTGCGCAGACACGTGTCACGCAGCGCAGCGCTTGCGCAACTGAGCGTTGCTTTTGCTTTTTAAAGAGCCTTTCTCTGATTAGACGCACTGCCTTGGGCGTTGTGCTGCCGAGTCAACTTCTGACACGTGGCAAATTGCGCGCAGCGCATGGGATTTGAAGCGTTGCTTCAAAATTTGAATTTTTGAAATTCAAACAGAGCCTTGCTCTGATTGGGGGAACAAATGCCCCCCCACCGTTGCGCTCACGTAGCGCGCACGTGAGTGCAGCGGTGGCAAGATCCTGACTGTTGGATCATGGGGGTCAGTTGAAAGGGCGCAGGCGCCTATAAATAGGACTCTTGGTCCTTAGAAAATTCTTTACCACTTCAAGAATCTTGACTCAGAGCCTTGCTCTTGCTTAAGAACTTTCAGAGCCTTGCTCTTGATTTTTTTCAAGAACTCCAGAGTTCATAACTTAGGATCACCTTAGGTAAAAATTTAGATTAATTTAAATTAAATTTAATTAACAGAGCCTTGCTCTTATAGATCTTTGATCTAAAGAAAACCCCTTTGGGGTTTCTTCAACAGAGCCTTGCTCTCATAGATCTCTGATCTAAAGAAAACCCCTTTGGGGTTTCATCAATAGAGCCTTGCTCTCATAGATCTTTGATCTGAAGAAAACCCCTTTGGGGTTTCATCAACAGAGCCTTGCTCTCAAAAATTTACAGAGATCTTGTTCCTGGGTTTTAACCCATGAACAGAGCCTTGCTCATAGATCAAATGTAGATCTCCCCCCCTCTTTTCTTATATATATAAAAAATGGAGAACTCCTAAAAGTTTCCCTGGATCTTTAAGATCCCAAAATTTTTCTTTTAATCCTTAGGGGTTATAGTTATCATTACTATTACAGAGCTAGGCTCTTTTTTAAGAAGTTTTATTCCTTTGGGACCAGAGTTTGACAAATGTCACTCTGTGACAGAGCTTTGCTCTAAAAGAGGGGATTTTCTCCTTGTCTCTAGGGATTTCCCCCTCCAATGAGGATATTCTCTTGGGGGTCTTTTTCATTAACTGACAGTCTCATCCAATGATGAGACTGTATTATCAAATGATGCGCCGTCATCTAGATTTTGTGGGTCCCCCTCTGGTCCCCTACTCACTGCATTGTAGTGTGATGTAGGACTTTGAAAGGTGAAGCATTGGAACGCTAACGGTTATATTTTTTTTCTCTTTTCTACAGGAAACATGTCTGAAGATTTGTCTTTCCCTTTCGTTCGCTCAGAAGGAGGGTTCCCACATTCGCCAGTGGACCGGGTGGTGTTTGCTCTGATTAAAGATCACGATCCCGAGTGCAAGAAACTTCAACTATGGGGAAGGTGGTACAGCCAGATCATCCAAGGCCATCGCAGCTTTAGCTCCGCCTCGCCCTCTGAGCCCATAGTCGCGATTCCTTATGCGGACAAGCCTCCGGTGAAGTATGCCGTGGAGGTTAAAAATTGGAATTCCGACGACCTCCTCCAGCCTGCAATCGGTGCCATCCCGGTGCAACCGCCGCCGGCGATAGACATCTTGGGGAGGCGAATCTGTCAGGGTAAAGCACGCCCTTGGGGACAGGCTTATAATATTGGACTGATCCCGCGACCGCTTACCGGATATTTGCCCTGGGCCCGCTACATCTTAGCGGCGAAAAGGACTCATCTGACGACGATTGGTTTATACTCGGCCGTCTACGTTTCACTTTTCGAATATCCCTCTCCTCCAACATGGTGGATAAAGGCCTTTATTGAACAATGGAATATCCCCACCCACACCTTCTTGACAGCGGATAGGGAAGTCTCCATCTCTTTGGAAGAATTTGCTGAGATTTCAGGTCTACCAGTGAGGGGGGAGCACTACGAGGAGCTGCTTCCTCCTGACGAGTACGTCTTTGCCACCAAGCAGCTGGTATTTGACTTAACTCCGGAGAATGCCATCCAGCATCAGCATCCGGGCTTGGTGAAGGTTTTGGAGATTTATGAGGAACTGCATTTGGAATCGGGAGACCGGGGCGTCAGTTTCGCGGATTTCATTGCTCGCTTTATTCGCCCGGAGTTCCTATCAGAGCAGAGCGAGAAGTTCGCTCAGCTTGTTGACCCTTTTGGTTTCGGCTTGGACCGCCGACCTACATCGGAAAATGACCAGCGGGATTTTTATCTCCCCGGCACTGCCAGCGTCCCTTTCTCAGAGATCGCCGTTCCTGGCATGGACGAGGAGACTTTTTTCATAGGGTTCTTGGGTTTATGGCTATGCAGCTTCGCGCTCCCCATGCATCCACGCCTCATGCGGCCCTCCGTCTTTTACCCGGCGCATCGAATGGCAGCTGGTTTGCAGCTATCGGTAGGGATTGCCGGGCTGGCTTACCTTTATAATGGTCTTAGCGTAGCGGCGGACGCTAATGAGCCTGGGGTACAGCCTGCTAACTTCCCGATGCACTACTTCACTTCTTGGATGGAGCTGCATGTGCGAGGGGTGTTTGGTGCCCATAAGACTCCTCCGTTCTTTGAGAAATACAGACTCCCAAGAATCATACGGTTGGTCGGGGCTTCAATTGTGGTTGCACCTCCACGGGAGTCTAGGGGACTGCTCCTGCATTCACATCTAGTCGGAGCGAAGATCTCTTTTATGGATAAGGTCATCACCATAGGCTCAGAGACCACTAAGTCAGTGGTGCTGCTGCGCGATGACTTTAAGGGCGGGGCTTCTGTACTGAAGGCTCGGGAAATCCTTCACCTTTACTCCATTCGGCCGGGCTACCTAGTATTTAGGCAGAATGAGACGGCTCTCTTTATGAGGTATAACCCACATCGATTTGCCCGACAATCGAGCTACAATCAAGGGATCCCGATGGAAGCCTTTCTGGAAACACAAGCGGCCAACCAAGGGGGAATAAGGAATGCGATGCATCATTTCACCCGGCTCAATACAGGCTCCCATTTTTTTATCAGTGAGTCTAGCTGTGCCCCTAAAATAATCCATCCGTATGTAGCCTGGTATGCGCATGCTAAGGGCCCAATCATTTTAATGAAGAAACGTCTGCTGGTAGACCGTAGGGCTACGCCTCCTGGCGGTGATAGCAAGGCTCCCTTGCAGCCAAGGATCTAGGTTACCCCCCCGATAAAAGATGCCGGAGCTGACCGACCGCGCGTGTTGAGCCCCCCGCGTGGATTGCCACTGCCTACTACGGTGGATGCACCCCCGGCGCCCCTCGCTCCCACAAAGACGGTTAAAGTGGTATCGCCAGGGTCTGGCGTAGGAGCGGATATCCGGACTCGCCGCCCTAAAGTGACAACCAAGCGCAAGGCTATTCCGAGTGGATCTAAAGCTGGCGGACAGAAGAAGAAGAAGTCCACCCTATCCCTCGACGCGATCCTTAGCTTAAAGCCTGCGGCTCCTCCTGCTGAGGCCATATGTGAGTATGGCAGCAATGAGGGCTTTGTGGTAGACCCTGAGGACACCAATTTAGCTGCCGCCATTGCAGCTTCGGAGCGATCGGCGAGGCTTGAAGCGATGTTAAGCAAACACGCTGAGTCCGGTAATCATCAGACGCTTTATTTGTCGTTTTATTGCACTTTGTATTGTTATATTTAACTAACATTTGCTCCATTTTCAACAGGTGTCTCTACTGAAGAGGCTATTGCTGCCTCCCTGGAAACCTTCAAGGAGGAGGAGGAGAAGTGTGCCCTAGCAGGCGTTGGTATGTTTCACCCCTTTCTCTTTTATAAGGAATGTTTGTTATCTTTTTATGATAGTCAACCTGACCTTCTTTTGTTTCTTTGCAGGGGTTATATGAATTGACGCAGGGATCCTTCCCGAGTCCGTCATCGAAGTCCCGGCTTCGTCGAAGTTGCCACAAGAGCCTCGGCTTGACAAGACGACGAGGGATGCCTTGAAGAATCTAGAGGCATCCCTATATACGGACGAGGAAGCCTCACTCAAGGAAGCCCTAGTGGCATCCGTCTCAACGGCTCGAGAGGAGCGTAAGCGGTTGAGACGCGAAGCAAGGGCGCGCAGAGCTGCTTTGGCCGCAGGAGCGGGCTCTAGCACTATTCCTCGTGCCGACACTCCTTCCGAAGCAAAGGCGAGCAGAGCTGCTTTGGCCACGGGAGCGGGCCCTAGCACTATTCCTCATGCTGACACTCCTTCTGAAGAGGCCTCTGCCGCCCTGTCTACTGCTCATAGGCAAGTGGCGCGCGCGGCTCGGAGTGCAAATGATAAGTCCTCTTCAGGTAACATTTCTTTCAGAACCTTGTTGTAAGAATTATCAAGCCATTGGCTCATACGCATTCCATCTTGCAGGGCCAAGTCCGACTGAGGGGGAGGCGGAGACCGTCGAACCCAGGGGAATGGAAGAAGCGATACTTGCCGAACCCGAGCCAACAGTGAGCACCGTCGTCGGTGTTAGTTATATGTATGCCCTAGAGGCCATTACTATACATAGGATGTATATTATAGTGGATGCTGGGACATATATAGGGAGGACTTTCTTGCTCGACATGATAGTATGCTATCTGGTTGAACTTTACCTTAACGTGTATACTGGGTGTCTCTCTGTTACATGTTGGTAAAGCCCTTAGGATCTGTACTTGACTACCTGGACTATGATGCGTATCATACTAGTGGGGACATGGTAGTCCATAAGTACATCCTTCAAAGTCCCTAGTCGTGGGTGTATCGAGACGGGGCATCGATATACCAGAGTAGACTAGCGTATACCTTCTCGACCCATACAGATGGGCGATAGATGATCCCATATCCATTGGTGTTTGACATCAGAGATGATATACGGGTGCTCAGTAGAGACTGAGTAAACTGGACGGACTCGCCGAGAACTCCCAGATGGTATTATACCTCACGTCAGATGGCAGTTCTCTGGTGACACTGGTACAGAGTAGTCTGTTGACCCGAGATCGTCATATAGTCTTGTGTGGTTCCCACTGTGCTTTGATTTCCATCTTACCACGTCCAAGAGGGCGTGCAAAACGGTGGTTTTTGGGTACAGTCCCGAGTCACATGGAGGCAATGAGCGATAGGAGGGGATTCGTCTCTCCCGGTATAGGGGGTTGATGTTGCGCTGTGTTCGATTGGCTATAACAGGAAATCCCTGGCCAGGGTTGCTGAGATTTACTGGTAAGTGTTACCAGTAGTTTCTCGAATTGTTATAGACCTCATATCGACACGACTTATTGAGCTATTGGGGTCTGACGTTTACCACCCCTAGGCGAGATATGCGACATATCAGACGATCAGACCGGACTGTACGGTAGTGTTACTGGTTGGATTCACTGGAGTGTGAGCGGGCTTGCTCGTCGATCTTCAGATCGCTCAATACCCGGGTGGCCGTTACGTTTAGCAGACCGCTTGCGGCTTGTGGGTGTTTGATATGATCATCGCCTGCTGCCGGCGTATTGACGAGTCTTTAGAGTCCTACACAGAGGTTTCCTGGCTCAAGCGAAACGAAATAGGAGCGCATATGAGATATGTGCGGGACCGAGAATAATGCGTGTATGTGATACCGTATTCCATTCTCGTGATGAATGTATCGATTAGGTTAAATGCGATATACCCTAGTTGTCGAATCAAAGGTTGATTCGATAAGACGATACATAGGATACTGGTCGGTTATATGCGATATGACCGGATCGTTAAATCAAGTGTTGATTTAATGATTTAATGTATAATTATATATTTGATATATTACTTTGCATTAACTAGTATCGGTTCACTTTAAATGGATATTCTCACTCGGGTGTGCGCATTGCATATGCGATATGATTTTGTGCACATGTTTGTATCATGTTTGATGATGCATGCTTTTTGGTTAAGTATAAAGAATTAAACCAAGGTTAAGTTGTTGATTAGGGTTTTACTTATTCATTTATCTTATTTATTTATTCATTTTGAATAAATTGGAAGATAAATGAATGGTGGCTACTTTTGTTTTTAGTTGAAGTTTCATGAAGCTTTGACTTTTTGACCTTTTGTTCTCATCCTTAACCCTAACCATTCAACCCAACCTTGGTCAATTCTCTACACTTAACTAAGGTTAAGATTATGATAAGTATTCTTTTATTTTTTCTATTTTGAAAAAACTTATCATATATTCTTCATCTTCTTCTTCTTCTTCACTTCAAGAAAAAGCTTCACAAGCTTTAATGGCAAAGTGAGAATTAGGGTGAGAAATCCAATTCTAAAGTTTACCCACTTCCTATTTCTTCATCCTCTACCTCTTGCCAAGTAGTAGAGTGTGTTTCCTTCACAAGTTTTCAAGGCTTGGTGAAAGTGGAGCTTGATCTTGTGATGCTTCGACGTAGATCATCATCGGCACGAAGCCGGCGACCTTGCCCGCCCATTTCTCCGATGAAGCCGACGCTAGAGCCCGGGATTCCGTTTGGACAGCGAGGAGACTTCATTGCGGAGCTATGGAGGTGGTGGACCGGATCTACAAAGGTTGTATTTCCATTCTCTTTAGTAAAGTAGTTTACTAGTTCTACTTTTCGCCTAGAATTCTAGTCAACGATCCGTAGTTTAGGGTTTCTCGGCACCTAGATTTCTTGAAATTGGCATGGTTGATGCCTTGTGAGACCTCTTGTGTGTGCCTAGGAACCTAACAGTCGGGGCCACGGCGCCTGAAACAGAAGTTGAAGGATCCGCCCCCGAGAAGGTCATTGATGCAGCGTCTGAAGTGGCGGTAGATGAGATGATTGTCGAGCCGAAGGCAGTAGAAGTCGAGGCGCTTGAGGCTGGAGACGTCACGGTGCCGATGGACGAGACAACCGTGACCGCAGAAACCGAGGGAGTATCGGGTGAGGCGGCCACGATTCCTGCGGAGGAGCGAACCGCTCTTTCCCAGGAATCTGGTAATACTCCGATCATAGCCCTCCCCGCGTATGGTTCCTTGCCGTCTCCCGGGCTCGCGAGCACAACAACGGTTCCCATCGAGTCGGGTGATGAGGCTACGGGCGGTGGTCTCATGTCGATGGATGAGGGAATTGCTTCAGTTTCTTCTGGTAGCTCGTCAGGTAAATTTTTGAGTCACTAGCGTTCCCCCCCTTTTTTATATATCTTGCGATCTCTTCTAACAAGCTTGTCTTTGCAGGTGCGGCCAGTGCGGATGCTCCATTACTCGAGGGGGCACCGTCGACTACTGCTTTGGCGGTGGTCACCTCCCCGCCTTCCCTTGTACCATCACGGATGTTGGAAGGTATGGATTCACGACTCATGCATTAATCTTTGAAAAATGTAGCTTTGTACTAACGTTATACCATTGTGCCTTTGCAGGAGTGCTCTTCGATCATTTATATCAAGTGTTGCTCCCACACTTCTCTTTCCCATTCGAACTCGCTTCTCCCTCTGGTGGCGCCGGTGAGTATACTTTCACTATAATATCTTTATTTACCCCCTTTTTTCTAGCAATGGGATAATTTCTGACTTTTCCTTTTCTTTATTGCAGTGCAACAAATCGAAGGAGGGGATGCAAGACCTGCCGCGCTACCGGCCCTTCCGGCTTTGCCGTCCGTTGCAGCTGGTATAGTAAATTTCCTTTTTTGGTAACCCTTCAACATCTTCTGAACCATCGTTTAACCATGTTTTGTTTTGCAGCTATTGTTCCGGCTCCGGTCCCCTTTGAGGCTCGCGTCCTTTCACCGGCAGGCCCTTTCTTGAGACGTCCATCTTCAAAGGGTTCTGTGATGAGTTTGGGCATGCTGAGCGGGTACATTGAAGAGCTCAATATGGACGCTCTCCCTACTGCCGTAGATTTTGCTGTGGAGGTTAACCTGGTGTTGGCGGCGCTCGTAAATTTTCATAACGAAGGCGTCGTCGAATCTTGGGTCAACCACTGCAGGGGGATCGAGGCCTGTCTATATCGGCTGCAGTCGACGCGCCCTTCTCCCGAAGTTTTAGCCCTGAGCACCCAACGCACAACTTGGCTCGAGCAAAGCACTTCGCACTTCCGCCACTTGGAACAAGAAGCAGCTTCAAGACTAAGGGAATGCCAAAAGACCTCGAACGAAACGGCCCATCTGCGCGCTGAGGTTGAGGCAAATGCTGCCCAAGTGAAGACTATCTTCGAGGGTCTCTTGGAGCGTATCTCCCATGGGCTAAACTTGAAGCGGAAGCTTGACGTAGCTGAGCGCAATATCCCAAGTCGGGAAACTGCCTATCAGGTTGTCAGGGAGCAGCTTGCGTCGGTCTTGCAGCAACGAGCCCAAGTGGAAGCAGAGCTGGCGGTGGTAGCCGATCAAGAGAAGACGTGGAAGGAAGTATGCGAGCAATTGCTAAATCTATGCAAGACGCTTCCTTCCCAGTAATTTCTCCTTGTATCATTTGTACTTGTAAAATATATGTATATTTTTTATTCTTTAGTACAATGTATCCTGTACCCAGTCACTATTCATGAATAAAAGATACACATTTTTGTAACGTCCTGTGTCATTTCTTCGCCTTTTTCATTCTTTTCACCATGACATATTTAATGCACCTTATTGACAGATAACTTCATTTCTCCCAGAGATAACGATGGCCTAGACTGCAGGTTCAGATCTGCCGCCTAGGACTTTTCAACTCTATGAGCCGTGAGGGTCTCATAGAGACTTTTCTTCCTACGGATCGAGAGGATCTCGTAGGCGGGCTTTTCTCCTTAGGAATCGCGAGGATTCCTAAGTGTGGTTTTCTCTTACAAGTCGTAAGGCTCCTGCAAGAGAGTTTTTCCTTCTCACGAGTCGGGAGGACCCGTAAGCGGTTGTTTCCTTCCATATCGAAACTCGATTTTAGAGAGTGAGTCCCGCGTATTGTGTGCAAGAGACCATTTTAGATCGACTTGTAGGGTCCCATTTTTCAGGAAGAAAGTTCTCCTACCTCTGATGCCTGAGGCTTCATCTTGCAGATTAAGAAGCAAGTTCAATTTGTTGAAGAAATCCCTTTTCTGAAAGATTTGGCGGGATTTCCCCCACCATCGGATCTTTGATCTAGGGGCTTCTGTTTTACAGAAGATAATAACCGAAAAGATTTCTTCAGAACCTTTTTGTTTAGCGCAAATGCTCCAGGGTATGACGCGTGTCGCACAGCACACAGTGCAGCGCAACTGCGCTAGCACATCTACGCCGACACGTGTCATGCAGCGCACGACGCATACGCCGCTGAAGCGTTGCTTCCCTTGGTTTTGCTTGAAATAGAGCTTTGCTTTGGCTGGGTGCGCTGCTTTGGGGTGCTGCGCTGATGCGTTTGCGCCGGACACGTGGCGTGTAGCGCGCAGCGCAACGCAGCTGCGCTAGCGCTTCCGTGCTGAAGCGTCGCTTCTTCAAGACAGAGCTTTGCTCTGATCGGGGAAGGACGAAGCGTTGCTTCATCTACTGTCTCGGAATTCGAACAGAAATTCGCTCCAATTAGGGTAAACTGCCGTGACAACTCTTGGAAGTCGAAGAGGCACTTGAGGCCTATAAATAGGACATTTGGTCCCCTCCAGATACTTATCATCTTCCAGATTTCCATTTTCGAAGACTTCAGAGCTTTGTTCTTGCCTTTAAGAACTCCGGTGCCTTGCTCCTTTTTTTAAAGTTTTTTAGAAAAACTTTAGGTAAAATCGATTCTTAGATCAATCTTAAACAGCAGAGCTCTCGTCTAGTGGGTTTCATCTTTGAACATAGTTTTGCTCTCTAGGAATTTAGTCATCCATGTATATTATTGCTTTTCTATTGTTGATCTTCCTGTAATATTTTCTCCAGGCATAATGGCGGCGGTGCATCTATACAGTCTGCACGAGTTCATTACCTACGATGATATCCGCGCTCAGGGTCGTCAACAAAACCAGGAGTTTACAGACGCTGAATGTGCAGAAGTTATAGGTCGTCTGAACGCAAGCGGTGGTTGGCTGTTACCTCGGCGTTCGGTTCTTTTGAAAGTCGTGCTGGGAGCAATATGGAGGGCACTTCCGGGTCTTCACGAGGCCCTACCACTCAATGCGCTGAATGATGCCGAGGACAAGGTGCATTCAGTGCACCTGACAGGGCTGATCTCGAAGAAACGACGGAACGACCTCGTTGACATACTGCATCATGTGTTTCAGCAGACGACGATCGTTGCTGCTTATCAAAGGCCGGAAGGGCTTGCCGATGATATCGACACCGAGGAGCGCGAAAGACTGCGCATAAGAATAATTAGAAAGGCCAGAAGAACTCTGGATGGCCTTACTTTTGATTTCCTCAATCCGTGCCCCGGATCCGAGGTTATACCGTTGTAATAATTTGAACAATGTTTCTTATTCATTATTCTTATGCTTGTAAAAACTTTTAGCGGTATGAATGAAAACCCTCCCCTTTTCTATTTCATCTTGTCTTATTTCTCGTCCTGAGTCTTCTGTCCATGCATAAATGAATGCGTCACGCATGCCAGATCAAATGTAGAACGGATATTCTTTCTGTCATCTTCTTTCTTTTAATGTCAGTAGGCTGTCTTAATAACCATGGTTGATGGATGTCTAAAACGAGTATTCCGACTTCCTCAGGAAATAGCGATGGCTTAGGCCGCAGGTTCAGTTTTACCGCCTATGACTTTTCAATTCTATGAGCCGTGAGGGTCTCATAGAGGATTTTCTCCCTACGGATCGAGAGGATCTCATAGGTGGATTTTCTCCTTAGGAATCGTGAGGATTCCTAGGTGTGGTTTTCTCTTATAAGTCGTAGGGATCTTATAAGAGAATTTTCCCTCTTACGAGTCGAGAGAATTCGTAAGCGGTTGTTTCCCTCCTCATCGAAATTCGACTTCGGAGAGTGAGACCCGTGAATAGTATGCAAGAGACCATTTTGGATTGACTTGCAGGGCCCCATTGCTCAAGAAGCAAGCTTTTCAATCCTTGCTGTCTGAGACTTCTTCTTACAAATGGAGACGAATCGGGAATTTGCTCGCGGAGAGGGTGATGGCTCTGCGAGTTGACATGAGTTAAGAGGCTCTCATCACGGAGTGTTTGTATCCGTGAGTCGAGGAGTTTGCTAGGGATTATTTGTTTCCCGAGCACCAAGGATTATTTGTTTCCTTGGGGTTTGAAACGAGTCTAGGATTCCCACGGAGGCGCTGGTGGCTCGGCGGGTCGACACGAATCAGGAGTCTCTCGTCAAGGAGTGTTTGTATCCGTGAGTCGAGGGATTTGCTAGGGATTATTTGTTTCCCGAGCGCCAAGGATTATTTATTTCCTTGGGGTTTGAAACGAGTCGAGGATTCCCACGGAGGTGCTGGTGGCTCTACAGGTCGACGCGGATCAGGAGTCTCTCGTCAAGGAGTGTTTGTATCCGTGAGTCGAGGGATTTGCTAGGGATTATTTGTTTCCCGAGCACCAAGGATTATTTGTTTCCTTGGGGTTTGAAACGAGTCAAGGATTCCCACGGAGGCGCTGGTGGCTCTGCAGGTCGACGCGGATCAGGGGGCTCTCGTCAAGGAGTGTTTGTATCCGTGAGTCGAGGAGTTTTGCTAGGGATTATTTGTTTCCCAAGCGCCAAGGATTATTTGTTTCCTTGGGGTTTGAAACGAGTCGAGGATTCCTACGGAGGCACTGGTGGCTCTGCGGGTCGACACGGATCAGGAGGCTCTCGTCAAGGAGTGTTTGTATCCGTGAGTCGAGGAGTTTGTTGGGAGAGTATGGCTCCCTCTTTGTTTACGCCCTTGGATTGTATACAGAGATCGATGTGATCTTAACTGTAGGGCCAAAATTTTATCATCATTATTTTTTTTGTTTTATTTCCGCGATGCTCTATCATTTCAGCTTTTATATCGCGAAGGTCGCGATCGCCCAATCATTTCGGCTATTTTTCGCGGTGTCCAATCATTTCGGCTTTTTATTTTATTTTTACTCGCTGCTTTTTATTGTGAGTTGCCCAATCATTTCGGCTATTTATTCATGCTTATATTTTTACTTGCTGCTTTTTTTATTGCAAGTTGCCCCATCATTTCGGCTATTTCGTATGCATGTACGGTCTACTGGCTTTTCGCCGTGAACCTGAAACTGGACACCGATTTCGGCATCAGCACCGCTACAACTGGGATATTGCCAGGAGCGAATCATCATCTGCCTCTGTCGCTGTCGAACAAAGGTGGCTTAGCGACCAGGGTTAGGGTCCTGTCGACTAAGGCTTTTACTTCATGAGCCGTAAGGGTCTCATAAAGGTATTTCTCCCTACAAGTCGTGAGGATCTCGTAGGTGTATTTTCTCCTTAGGAATCGTGAGGGTTCCTAAGTGTTTTGTTCCTCTGTAAGTCGTAAGGATCCTACAGGAGGGTTTTCTCCTTGTAAGTCGAGAGGATTTACAAGGGTTGTTTACCATGCAAACATATCCCTAGTTTCAGATGGGACTTAGTTAGGGAAATGTTTATTCGCGCCCGTGGATTGTATACAAGGGTCAATGCTGAGCCACTTGTAGGGCATTATCGAAAGTTGTGGGGGCTGCTTAAGCACAGGTTTAGATCTCTGTAGCTTAAGACTTTCAAATCTTATGAGCCGTGAGGGTCTCATATGAGAGCTCTCCTTACGAGTCGTGAGGATCTCGCAAGTGTATTTTCTCCTTAGGAATCATGGGGATCCCTAAGTGTGTTGCACCTTTGTGAGTCGTAAGGATCTCACGCAGGTGGTTTCTCCCTACAAGGTCGAGAGGACCCTATAAGTGTCCTTCAACGAGGTTGCGCCCTTTCAGGTTTTCACAAACACTCACCGGTAGTCCTACTGTTTTTACTCACGGAGCCCTTTCGGGTTTTCATCCGTGCCCATTTTGCTTATGGACATACCACTTTTTTTATTCTTTTTATTTCCTTTTTCTCTTTTTTTTTACGAGGTCGCGCCCTTTCGGGTTTTCACGAACACTCGCCGGTAGCCCTGCTGTTTTTACTCACGGAGCCCTTTCGGGTTTTCATCCGTGCCCCTTTTTGCTTATGGACATACCGTTTTTATTTTATTTTATTTTTATATATTTTTTTATATCTCGTCAGTCTAAAGATGCTGCGGTAGTAGTTTAAAGACGTTTCGGTCTGCTATTAGTTTAAGGACATTTCGGTCCGCTGTTAGTTTAAGGACATTTCGGTCCGCTGTTAGTTTAGGGACATTTCGGTCCGCTGTTAGTTTAGGGACATTTCGGTCCGCTGTTAGTTTAAGGAAATTTCGGTCCGCTGTTAGTTTGGGGACATTTCGGTCCGCTGTCAGTTTAAGGACATTTCGGTCCGCTATTGAGAAGCTGGCTACTGCTTATAAAGTTTGAGCTTAGGAAGATAGCGAGCGGACATAGTCGTCGTCATCTATCGTTGACCTAGGCTGTGGCTTATCAAGCGTAGTATTTCTTTAGGAAGCGACCGTTTATTGGTCTGAAAGGCCTTTCACCGTGCATGTCCATGAGTAGATAGGCCCCACCCTGGTAAACTTTATCTATGATGTACGGGCCTTCATAGTTCGGCTCGAATTTTCCCCGCTTGGCGCGATTGGGGATCATAGGCCTTTTGACAACTAGCTCGAGTTCGCCTTGGTGGAATGTCCTCGGTCGGGTCAATCTTTCGTATGAGCGCATCATCTTTGCTTTATAAGCTTCCAGATTTTGTTGCGCTATGAGCCTAGTTTCATCAAGGGCGTCAAGCTCCTCAAGCCGAAGGTGAGAATTTTCTTCGTCCGTTAGCTCGTGGTGAACTGCCACTCGTAGAGAGGGTAACTGTCACGACCCGAGAGTTTCGACTCGTGACCGGCACTTAACCACGCAACGTCTACAGGCGTAACGCAGCTAAGTAAGCCGAACCCAGAAATCAAAACCAATAACTAAAGAGTGATTAAAACATTTTTGTAAAAACAGTCATACATGTCAGAAAAGCTTCCATTTATGTAGTAAAAATCCTTTTAAGTTCAAGAGTTATAACTTTTATAATTTTGGCAACATTTCCTTTTTAAACATCTGTCCCGTAAGTCGGGTAAAAGCAAGGTGTAGCAGAAGTAACAAGTGAAATAAGTAAAGCATCCCATATGATATACGACGCAAGAATACACAGTAAAGCAAGTACAATATCATAAAAGGTAAGACTGCATAGCATAAAGTCGGCTCACATGCGAGCCCGACACCAGAATATAAAATCATACATATCGTCCTCACAACTGTCTCTAAGTCAATACAGAAAGATAGATGGAGAATACAAGATACATCAATATACAACTGAAAGATAACAGATACCGTACAAAACCCACCTATCAGCAAAAAGCTATCTCGCCTCAAAAGGGTATCTGTGCCAAAAGATGCGGTAAACAGCCAGCCGTGACTACTCCCAAGGGCAACCTGCAAATACTGTGGCACAACGGGGGTGAGTTGCCAACTCGTGAATAGAGATAACATATAAAGGTGATCGCGAGCATGCACATATAGCGTGGCTCTACTAATGCCATCAGATGATGTCAATGCATGATAAGCAGTATGTGCAATAACCATGCAGATGCTCTATCAGGTAAAATAACTACAGGATGAGATATATGGTAATCAATACTGAGCATGGGATAAATAACATCTACATGGATATGTCAACATGGAAAGCAATAATCGGTGTCTCAGACTGCACCCAAATCCCAAATACACTCAGGCGCCGGCACACCCATCGGCCCTCAAATCCTGTACATCTTTAAGAAATCACGAGTGCCCAACATCGGCACCCAAAATATCATAAAATACCCGTGTCCAGCATCGACACGTAAATCCTCGTATATCGGGCTCCGTCAGTCCGGATCGGCCCCACAAGGTCCGTCTGCGGTATCGGCCCTCGGCCCCGGCAGTACGGATCATCCCGCATCCATCTCTCGACTCTGGTCAGTATCCTCCGGACAACTGCCAGGTCCAACCAATCACCGGTAGGTACTCGCCCGCCTCCAGGCTCAATCGGCAAAACCCATCGATCATCTCGCCGAGGGGAACCATACCGGGCCCACCACGAACCCTCAGACGGATCATCCACTCCTCGAATCGGGTTTCAAGCACACGTCTCAGCACCGAGAAAACGCGTGGTGGACACACCAAAATATCATATCACGAGGTACCGGGTTTTTCAAAATAGTGCATCTTTTCTTAAATACTTCCACGGTCCTCAAAACCAGAAATCGCATGAAATCCAACACCAATAAGTAAATCCAAAGCGAGGTACAATGTAAATCAATCCATGGTATGAGCATGTGGGGAAAACCGCTTTTAAAAATAGTTTCCGTTTTTTAAAGATGTCATGCGGCTCCCAATGTCCAGGAAATCATCACCAATCATATGTAAGATAAACTATAACAATGTAATCATGGCAGCTCTACAGTGAGTGTGGCATGGCAATTACTAACGGTGTGTGTGTAGCATGCAAATAGTGCTCGTGCAACATAAACCGTTTGTAATAGTGCGGTGTTCTATCAGTTCTAAGCATATATATATATATATATATATATATATATATATGTGGCAGGGAATGCAATATGCGATGACAGTCTATGGGGTACATGCAACATATAATAATAAAGTCTTATCAGCCCTGACGCATAACGCCATGCAGGCGATATCCCCGTAGATGTGAAATCTACTCACCGTGTCTCGCGCTAAGTGTATCCAACAACTTGTTTGCCCTTCTTCGCAGCGTCCGTCTCACTGGCCTGCGAACCTAGAATCATATAACTTATATCACACATAAGCTCAATTTCACAGAAACGCGACATTATGGTCCAACTAGAAACCCGTGTCGCAAACCAATCGCGCGTGTGCGCGATACGCTAAAACGTGTGATCACGCGCCTGAAACTACCCTGACGCGTCGCGATACGCAGAAACCCCAAACCTACTCACGTATCACGCGTGTCGCGAAGGTTTAGAAAAACGGCAAAATAGGTATTTGGTCCCAGATTTCTATACAGAACTAGATTTACAAAACTATATATATAACAACACCCTACACACTAGCAGACACCTACAGGACCAAACACCACCCCAAACCCTACCCATCTGGCCGCAATTTGCGGCCAGAAAGAGAAAACCGGCGGCCTACTGTAGCACTTAGGGGGTCGGGTTAAAACTATGGTATCGGCACATCACCACTATACTACAGTCTTCCCAATTTCACTCAGATCTCATCGGGTCAAAAGCAGATCCAGAAAAGCTCAAATTGGCTTAAAAACGAGAAATTGCATCAATTAGGGAAACTGGTGGTATTTTAGTGCAATCGGGGTTAAACTAAGTTAACATGGTCTCAACAAACCTCAATTATCCTACTGAAACCAATCTACACCTCATTAGCACAAAGTTCCCACTAAACACCCCATATCACACTAAAACGCACTAAAATCCATTAACCGATGCAAATCTACACTAACAAAGCAAACTAGGGAAGCAAGTTAGGAAGTATACCTCATGCTTAACCCTAGGGAGCTGCAGGAAGGTGAAGAAGTGAAGGGGAGAAGCTGCAGTGGCTGTTGTGCTCACTGGAATGCTGGCTGTTGCTGTTGCTGAATGCTTGATGCTGCTGCTTCAGTTGCTGCTGCTTCAGCTGCTGCTGCTGTGTTCTGGAGCTGGGGAGTTGAAAGGTAAGTGTGTGTGTGAGTGAGTGTGTGGGTGTGAGGCTTGAAAGAAGGCAAGGAAATGAGAGGAAACACCCAAAGGTCCAATTGTCAACCCTTCTCTCTCTCTCTTCATTAAAGCCAAGCATGGGCTAAGCCATGAAGCCCACTCCCTCTCTCTCACAAGTCAACACCTAACACAACTCAATTTAAAACAAATACAAATTAACTAATTACCTTAATTTAAACCCATTTGAAAAACCCAAAAGGCTAAATCCCATGATTAACCCACCATGGTTAATAATCATGGTATTAACACATTTTAAAACCCTAGTTTACATGCACATGTGTGTGCAAGCCTAGGAAAATTTTGGAAAAATATTTATTAAATTAGGAAAAATATTTAAAACACAATTTGGTAAACTTTTTGTTAAAAACCATTATTTAAATATAATTATTCACTAACCCTTATCCTAAGGTGTTACAATCTCTCCCCCTTAAAGAAATTCGTCCCCGAATTTCTTTAATCTAACTACACGTACCTTCAAAAAGATGGGGATACGTCTTCATCATCTCGCTTTCGGTCTCCCAAGTGACCTCCTCACGGTTCTGGCCACGCCAAAGTACCTTGACTGATGGAATGTCCTTCGATCTCAACCTCTTCACTTGTCGATCCAAAATCATCACCGGCTGCTCTGCATAAGAAAGGTCACGCTCAAGCTGGATCGTCGAGTGCTGAATCACGTGCGAAGGATCATGAAGATATCTGCGAAGCATCGAGACATGAAACACGTGGTGCACATCTGGAAAACTGGGCGGAAGGGCTAAGCGGTATGCTACTGCACCAACACGCTCGAGGATCTCGACGGGGCCCACATACCTGGGACTGAGCTTTCCCTTCTTCCCAAATCTCATCACACCTTTCATTGGGGAGACCATCAAGAAGACATGATCCCCAACAGAAAACTCAAGTCTGCGTCGCCGACGGTCCGCATAAGATCTCTGCCTACTCTGGGCTGCTCTCATCCTATCGCGAATCAACTGGATCTTCGCGGTCGTCTCCTCAACGATCTGTGGCCCTAAGATACTGCTCTCACTGAGCTCTGTCCAACAAGTGGGCGACCTGCATCTCCTTCCATAAAGAGCCTCAAATGGTGCCATTTGAATGGTCTCCTGGTAGCTGTTATTGTATGAGAACTCTACCAAGGGTAAGTGATGATCCCAGCTACCTCCGAAATCTAGTACACAAGCTCTGAGCATGTCCTCGAGAGTCTGGATGGTCCGTTCTGACTGTCCGTCGGTCTGCGGATGAAAAGCCGTGCTGAAACTCAAGCGAGTGCCCAAAGCCTCCTGAAGCCTCTGCCATAGTCTACTGGTAAACTGGGTGCCTCTGTCGGACACAATACATGTCGGGACTCCGTGTAGTCGCACTATCTCGTCAATGTAGATCTGGGCATACTGAGTAAATCCGAAAGTCGTCTTCACCGGTAGGAAGTGAGCCGCTTTCGTCAAACGATCCACGATCACCCAGATGCAGTCATACCCCCGACCAGTCCTGGGTAGTCCCACAATGAAGTCCATCGAAATCTGTTCCCATTTCCACTCCGGAATGGGTAACGGCTGTAGTTCTCCCGCGGGCCTCTGGTGTTCAGCCTTGACTTGCTGACAAGTCAGGCATCTCGACACAAAATTTGCGATGTCCCTCTTCATTCCGTCCCACCAGTAAACACCTCTCATATCATGATACATCTTGGTGGAACCAGGATGGACGCTATATACCGATCGATGTGCCTCCTCAAGAATCTCGCATCTCAGTCCCTCAGCATCTGGTACGCACAGTCTAGCTCCAAATTGTAGTATCCCCTGACTATCGATCACGAACTCGGAAAACCTGCCCTGTCCAATCTGTGCTATGATCTCTGAACATCGGTTATCACTGAGCTGTGCCTCCCGTATACGATCGATCAACTGTGGGCGGGCACGGACATGCGCTATCTGTCCTCCAATCGGCGTGAACTCGAACTGTACTCGGCTGTCGCATAATATCTGCCATTCTGCTGATGACTGTCCCTGTACTGCGCTCAAACAAGATAGACTGCTCCCGGGCCTCCTGCTCAAAGCATCTGCCACCACATTTGCCTTGCCCGGGTGATATAAGATCTCGCAATCGTAATCCTTCACTAACTCCATCCATCGACGCTGCCGAAGATTCAGGTCCCGCTGCTGGAATATGTATTTCAGACTCTTGTGATCCGTGAATATCTGGCACGACTCGCCGTATAGGTAATGTCGCCAGATCTTAAGTGCGAAGACCGCTGCTGCCATCTCCAAATCGTGAGTGCGGTAGTTCTGCTCATGCTTCTTCAATTGTCGAGAGGTATACGCGATCACCCTATCATGCTGCATCAGTACGCACCCTAACCCCACACGAGAAGCATCACAATAGACCACAAATCCGCCTGATCCGGAAGGTAAAGATAACACCGGTGCCGTCTTCAACCGTGTCCGTAACTGCTGGAAACTGTGCTCGCACTCCTCCATCCAAACGAAAGGAACCCCCTTCCGGATCAACCCGGTCAACGGTGTAGCAATACGGGAGAAGTCCTGCATAAAACGTCTGTAGTAACCGGCCAACCCCAAAAAGCTGCGAATCTCCGTCACCGATGTGGGTCTGGGCCAACGCTGAACGGCCTCGATCTTCCTCGGGTCTACACATATACCGTCTCGTGAAATCACATGCCCCAAGAAATCTACGCTGTCCAGCCAAAAAGCACACTTAGAGAATTTCGCATAAAGCTGGTGCTCCCTCAAGGTCTGCAATGTAATCCGCAGGTGTGCTCATGCTCCTCACTACTCCGGGAATACACTAAGATATCGTCAATGAAGACTATGATGAACAGATCCAAATAAGGCCGGAAAATACGGTTCATCAAGTCCATGAAGGCTGCTGGCGCATTGGTGAGTCCGAACGATATCACCAAAAACTCGTAATGGCCGTAGCGCGTACGGAAAGCTGTCCTGGGAATGTCCTCCTGTCGAACCCGCAGCTGATGATAGCCCGATCGTAAATCGATCCTCGAAAAGTACCCTGCCCCCTGAAGCTGGTCGAACAAATCGTCGATACGCGGCAAAGGATACATGTTCCTCACTGTCACCCTGTTCAGCTGGCGGTATTCGATACACAGACGCAAACTGCCGTCCTTCTTCTTGACGAACAGGACTGGAGCACCCCAAGGAGAAACACTGGGTCGAATAAGTCCCTTGTCCAGCAAATCTTGCAACTGACCCTTCAATTCTCTATGTTCCGCCGGGGCCATCCGATAAGGCGGTATGGAAATAGGCCCCGAGCCAGGAACCAAATCAATACAGAAAGAAATGTCGCGCTCGGGCGGCAACCCTGGAAGCTCGGCAGGGAACACATCAGGAAACTCGCTAACAACCGGAACCTGATCCAATGGAACCTCTGTAGCGTGAGCATCGCAAACATAGGCGAGAAATCCCTGGCATCCCTTCCTCAAAAGCTGTCCAGCGCGAAAAGAAGAAATCACACTGTGAGGGGCGGCACTACGGTCCCCCAACACAACAAAGACCGACTCGCCGGGGAAACAGAATCTAACTGTCTTCTCGCGGCAGTCCACAGAAGCATAGCAGGTGGCTAACCAATCCATGCCCAAAAGAACGTCGAAGTCCAACATCTCCAGAAGGATCAAGTCGACCGGCAACTCTCTCTCGCCAATACAGACGATACAGGATCGGAACACGTGCCTAGCAACAAAGGACTCTCCCACAGGAGTGGTCACCACAAGCGGCTGATCAAGCAAGCCGGACTCTCTATCCAAACTCGGCACAAAGTGGGTGGATACGTACGAGTGTGTGGATCCGGGATCGAACAACACGTGTGCATCAACTGAACATACAGGAAGGATACCTGAAACCACTGCATTGGACGCCTGCGCGTCCTGATGCGTCAAAGCAAAAACCCTCGCCTGTCCACCACCTGCAACTGACTGCCCTCTGCCTCGGTCATCTCGCCCTCTCTGAGCAACTCCTCCACGCCCACGACCTCTCTGTGCGTGAGTCTGGCGCGGAGCAACGGTAGGTACAACGGGCAACGCCCTCTGGGGTGGTGAAGGTGGTAAAGTAACATGCGGTGCTGCCGCCTCCCTCTGGTGTGTCTCAGGACAATCTCAAACGAGGTGAAGTAGGCTGCCACATCTGAAGCAACCCCGCGGCGACTGCTGACTTTCCTGGGGATACGAATTAAACATCCGGCCTCGTCCCGAATCTCTGCTACTCCTCGTACCAGAACGATACCTGTCGTGGCGTCTGAATGACTGCCTCCGTGCGGAAATACTGGTACGAACTCTCTTCGGCTCTGGAACTACCGAAGTCTCAGCAAGGTGCTCCTCCACTACTAGGGCTGCGTCTACAGCTGCTGCATAGGTCTCGTAGTGCTGCGCGCTGATCGCGAGGAACAGTGGTGTAAGCAAGCCTCAAACAAATCTCCTGACTCGCAACTCCTCTGTAGCCACTAAATATGGGGCATAGACTGCTAGCTCTGTAAACAGCACATCATACTCTGCCACTGTCATCCCTGGCGTCTGGCGCAAGGACTCAAATCTGCATGCTCGGGCATCCCTAACACTCTGGGGAAGGAAACGGGCTAGAAATATGGTCACGAACTCCGTCCAGGTCATAGGAGGAAGACCTGCTGCTCTGCCCTTCTCAACTGAATCACACCACTTCTGCGCAAGACCTTCCAGGCGAAAGCTCGCAAACTCGACCCATCTCGTATCTGCGCATCTGAGGGAACGGCATATACGGGCCATCCTGTCGATGAAAGACTGTGGGTCCTCGGCTGTATCGGTGCCTGTGAAGACCGGAGGCTTCAGCCTCATGAACTCTGATAGCGATACTGTAATCACCTCTGTGGCTGCAGAGACAACTGGCTGTGCGGTAGGTACCATCACGGTCGCTGGAACAGGTGGAGCTACCTCTGGTCGCTGCGCTCGAAGCGTCTCAACTAGCGATCCTATCATCTGGCGCATCTCCTGCATGCTAGATCCCACGGTCTGGCGCATCTCCTGCATACCAGCCCCTAGCGTGGCGATCTGATCTGTCACAGGAGGAACAGTCTGCTCGGGTACAACGGGTGCACTTCCCGGATCAGTCCTCGTCTCGGACGAGTCAACTCGAATCTCGGCCCTCGCGGCCGCTCTCTGTGCCCTCGTAGTCTTAGGCGGCATAATGGCTGAAAGAAAATTTGGATTCGATAAGAACACGGAAATCGAATCGCAAGAACATATTTAATCAAGGAGGAATTTAAATCAACAAGTCCTAAGGTCGCGTAGGCGGAGTACCGTGTCGTGAGTATGCCGCGGAACATACACACGCTACGCTACCCTGCTGCAGCTACCTACTCCATCATACCAGGGTCATCCTACACTCCGAAGGTAAAATCTACGCTCTGATACCAACTTTGTCACGACCCGAGAGTTTCGACTCGTGACCGGCACTTAACCACGCAACGTCTACAGGCGTAACGCAGCTAAGTAAGCCGAACCCAGAAATCAAAACCAATAACTAAAGAGTGATTAAAACATTTTTGTAAAAACAGTCATACATGTCAGAAAAGCTTCCATTTATTTAGTAGAAATCCTTTTAAGTTCAAGAGTTATAACTTTTATAATTTTGGCAACATTTCCTTTTTAAACATCTGTCCCGTAAGTCGGGTAAAAGCAAGGTGTAGCAGAAGTAACAAGTGAAATAAGTAAAGCATCCCATATGATATACGACGCCGTAGCGAAGAATACACAGTAAAGCAAGTACAATATCATAAAAGGTAAGACTGCATAGCATAAAGTCGGCTCACATGCGAGCCCGACACCAGAATATAAAATCATACATATCGTCCTCAC
This sequence comes from Agapanthus africanus, assembly GCA_030015575.1. Classification (NCBI taxonomy): domain Eukaryota; kingdom Viridiplantae; phylum Streptophyta; class Magnoliopsida; order Asparagales; family Amaryllidaceae; genus Agapanthus; species Agapanthus africanus. The sequence continues at coordinate 220,675,340 of CM057347.1, forward strand.
AACTGTCTCTAAGTCAATACAGAAAGGTAGATGGAGAATACTAGATACATCAATATACAACTGAAAGATAACAGATACCGTACAAAACCCACCTATCAGCAAAAAGCTATCTCGCCTCAAAAGGGTATCTGTGCCAAAAGATGCGGTAAACAGCCAGCCGTGACTACTCCCAAGGGCAACCTGCAAATACTGTGGCACAACGGGGGTGAGTTGCCAACTCGTGAATAGCGATAACATATAAAGGTGATCGCGAGCATGCACATATAGCGTGGCTCTACTAATGCCATCAGATGATATCAATGCATGATAAGCAGTATGTGCAATAACCATGCAGATGCTCTATCAGGTAAAATAACTACAAGATGAGATATATGGTAATCAATACTGAGCATGGGATAAATAACATCTACATGGATATGTCAACATGGAAAGCAATAATCGGTGCCTCAGACTGCACCCAAATCCCAAATACACTCAGGCGCCGGCACACCCATCGGCCCTCAAATCCTGTACATCTCTGAGAAATCATGAGTGCCCAACATCGGCACCCAAAATATCATAAAATACCCGTGTCCAGCATCGACACGTAAATCCTCGTATATCGGGCTCCGTTAGTCCGGATCGGCCCCACGGCGTCCGTCTGCGGTATCGGCCCTCGGCCCCGGCAGTACGGATCATCCCGCATCCATCTCTCGACTCTGGTCAGTATCCTACGGACAACTGCCAGGTCAACCAATCACCGGTAGGTACTCGCCCGCCTCCAGGCTCAATCGGCAAAACCCATCGATCATCTCGCCGAGGGGAACCATACCGGGCCCACCACGAACCCGCAGACGGATCATCCACTCCTCGAATCGGGTTTCAAGCACACGTCTCAGCACCGAGAAAACGCGTGATGGACACACCAAAATATCATATCAAGAGGTACCGGGTTTTTCAAAATAGTGCATCATTTCTTAAATACTTCCACGGTCCTCAAAACCAGAAATCGCATGAAATCCAACACCAATAAGTAAATCCAATGCGAGGTACAATGTAAATCAATCCATGGTATGAGCATGAGGGGAAAACCGCTTTTAAAAATAGTTTCCGTTTTTTAAAGATGTCATGCGGCTCCCAATGTCCAGGAAATCATCACCAATCATATGTAAGATAAACTATAACAATGTAATCATGGCAGCTCTACAGTGAGTGTGGTATGGCAATTACTAACGGTGTGTGTGTAGCATGCAAATAGTGCTCGTGCAACATAAACCGTTTGTAATAGTGCGGTGTTCTATCAGTTCTAAGCATATATATATATATATATATGTGGCAGGGAATGCAATATGCGATGACAGTCTATGGGGTACATGCAACATATAATAATAAAGTCCTATCAGCCCTGACGCATAACGCCATGCGGGCGATATCCCCGTAGATGTGAAATCTACTCACCGTGTCTCGCGCTAAGTGTATCCAACAACTTGTTTGCCCTTCTTCGCAGCGTCCGTCTCACTGGCCTGCGAACCTAGAATCACATAACATATATCACACATAAGCTCAATTTCACAGAAACGCGACATTATGGTCCAACTAGAAACCCGTGTCGCAAACCAATCGCGCGTGTGCGTGATACGCTAAAACGTGTGATCACGCGCCTGAAACTACCCTGACGCGTCGCGATACGCAGAAACCCCAAACCTACTCACGTATCACGCGTGTCGCGAAGGTTTAGAAAAACGGCAAAATAGGTATTTGGTCCCAGATTTCTATACAGAACTAGATTTACAAAACTATATATATAACAACACCCTACACACTAGCAGACACCTACAGGACCAAACACCACCCCAAACCCTACCCATCTGGCCGCAATTTGCGGCCAGAAAGAGAAAACCGGCGGCCTACTGTAGCACTTAGGGGGTCGGGTTAAAACTATGGTATCAGCACATCACCACTATACTACAGTCTTCCCAATTTCACTCAGATCTCATCGGGTCAAAAGCAGATCCAGAAAAGCTCAAATTGGCTTAAAAACGAGAAATTGCATCAATTAGGGAAACTGGTGGTATTTTAGTGCAATCGGGGTTAAACTAAGTTAACATGGTCTCAACAACCCTCAATTATCCTACTGAAGCCAATCTACACCTCATTAGCACAAAGTTCCCACTAAACACCCCATATCACACTAAAACGCACTAAAATCCATTAACCGATGCAAATCTACACTAACCAAGCAAACTAGGGAAGCAAGTTAGGAAGTATACCTCATGCTTAACCCTAGGGAGCTGCAGGAAGGTGAAGAAGTGAAGGGGAGAAGCTGCAGTGGCTGTTGTGCTCACTGGAATGCTGGCTGTTGCTGTTGCTGAATGCTTGCTGCTGCTGCTTCAGGTGCTGCTGCTTCAGTTGCTGCTGCTGTGTTCTGGAGCTGGGGAGTTGAAAGGTAAGTGTGTGTGTGTGTGTGAGTGTGTGGGTGTGAGGCTTGAAAGAAGGCAAGGAAATGAGAGGAAACACCCAAAGGTCCAATTGTCAACCCTTCTCTCTCTCTCTTCATTAAAGCCAAGCATGGGCTAAGCCATGAAGCCCACTCCCTCTCTCTCACAAGTCAACACCAAACACAACTCAATTTAAAACAAATACAAATTAACTAATTACCTTAATTTAAACCCATTTAAAAAACCCAAAAGGCTAAATCCCATTATTAACCCACCATGGTTAATAATCATGGTATTAACACATTTTAAAACCCTAGTTTACATGCACATGTGTATGCAAGCCTAGGAAAATTTTGGAAAAATATTTATTAAATTAGGAAAAATATTTAAAACACAATTTGGTAAACTTTTTGTTAAAAACCATTATTTAAATATAATTATTCACTAACCCTTATCCTAAGGTGTTACAGTAACTCTATCTCGAGAGGGAGTACTGCTTCCGTACCGAACACCAACGCGTATGGCGTTGTGTTTGTGGCTGTCTTGAACGTGGTTCGATACACCCAAAGAGCTTTTTGCAGTCTCTCATGCCAGTCTTTCTTATTTCGGGACACTGTTTTCTTTATAATTTTCGTCAAGGTCTTGTTGAAAGCTTCAGCTAGACCATTAGCTCGCGGATTATAAACCGAGGAATATCTCCAGTCTATGTTATGCTGCTGTGCGAAGCGGCTGATTTTATGACTTCGGTAGGCTGGCCCGTTATCGGAGATGATCCGCCTCGGAGTTCCAAACCGATATATGACGTGCGTTTTGAAGAAATGGAGGATATTCTCCGTCTTCACTTCTCTCAATGGTACTGCTTCTGCCCACTTAGAGAAGTAGTCAGTCGTCGCTAGGATGAAACGATGTCCTTTAGACGATGCTGGTTCGATGGGGCCGACTATATCAGTCCCCCACATTTCGAATGGCCAGCTAGCTACCGTTGGATGCAACGGATTTGGGTGTTGGTGGATGAAGTCCCCATGAATCTGGCATGAGTGACATTGCTTCGCATATTCGATGCAGTCTTGAATCATCGTGGGCCAGTAATAGCCCATCCGTTTGATCTTCAACTTCATCTTTGGACCTGCTTGGTGAGAACCGCAGATTCCGTCATGAACTTCCTGAACGACTCTTTCCGATTCGTCCGGTCCTAAGCATCTCAGCCACAGAGAATCGAATGACCTCTTGTATAGAGTATCATTGACGAAGGCAAAAGACAGAGCTCGTTTTAAGAGTTGATGTCTTGCGGACGCATCTTCGGGCATTTGGTGGGACTTGAAGTAGTCTATAAAGACTTCCCTCCAATCCTCGACCTTCTCATGTTCTTTTATTTGCAAGGTCGCTTGTTCAGTCACTCCCTTCTCTTCGGGTGATTCCGAAGGTATTTCTGCGGGGGCGAGCACCCGACGACTTTGTACCATGATTCTAACGTCATCGAGGTTCTCGTCAGCCATTTCTTTAGCAAGTTTGGCCAACGCGTCCGCTTTGCTGTTATCCGCGCGTGGTATGCTCTCCAAAGTATAGGAGGGAATTTGGGTTAGCAGTTGTTGCACCTTTTCACCGTATTTTACCAATTCCGGTTTGCATGTTTGGTAATCGCCGTTTACTTGACTAACGACCAGTTGCGAATCTCCGTATATGAGGAGGTTTTCAATTCCCATGTCAATGGCGATCTCGAGGCCTGCTATCAGAGCTTCGTATTCGGCTTCGTTGTTTGTCCTCGGTTCCGTCAGGGAGAACGCGTAGCGCATTATCCCTCCTTGTGGAGTTATAAAGATGAGTCCTACCCACGATTTGATTATAGGGGTACTTTGTTTTGCGCTTCTTCACGGAAGATGCTCCGTCAAAATAAAGCTCCCATCGGGTATTATCACTATCAATCGCATCAAACGCATGTTCGTCTGGAAGATCGCAGTTTAAAGGAGAGTCGGCTGGTATCGGGTGCTCAGCAAGGAAGTCGGCGATAGCCTGGCCTTTTACTGCTTTGAGTGGTCGATATGCTATCGAGAACTCCATTAAGAGCAGGGCCCATTTAGCGAGTCGTCCTGTCAATATGGCCTTTGACATTAGATATTTGAGAGGGTCCACCTTTGAAATGAGATAGACTTCATGCGCTAATGCGTAATGTTTAAGCTTTGTTATTGCGAAGATCAATGCCAGGCAGTGTTTTTCAATGGGGGAGTAATTACTTTCTGCCCCCAGCAGCACTCGACTTAAGTAGTAAAATGCTCATTCTTTCACCTGGTCATTCTCTTGTGCCCATAATGCGCCCAAAGAACCTTCAAGGGCGGCCGTGTAAAGAATGAGAGGCTTTCCCTTCACTGGAGCAGCCAACACTGGAGGGTTTTGCAGGTACTGTTTGATCTCGTCTAGTGCACTTTGGCACTTTTGATCCCAGACGAACGGGGTTCCCTTCTTCATCAGGTGGCTGTAAGGGCGGCACTTTCCTGAGAGGTTGGCTATAAATCGCCGTATGAACGCGAGCTTCCCTTGGACAGACCGCAGCCGTTTGAGAGTTCTCGGCGGAGGCATTCCCATGATTGCCTTGATCTTGGACGGATCTATCTCGATACCTTGGTGTCGAACGATGAATCCCAGGAATTTGCCCGAGGAAACCCCGAATGCACACTTCAGAGGGTTCATCTTCAAGTTGTATTGTCGAAGACTTTGAAATACGGTCTTCAGATGCTCGAGATGTTCCTCATATGATTTGCTTTTAACAACGAGGTCGTCCATATAGCATTCAACGATTTCGTGTATAAGGTTATCGAAAATCTTCGTCATGGCCCTTTGGTAGGTTGCACCGGCGTTCTTTAAACCGAAGGGCATCACCTTGTAGCAGAATATACCCAAAGGAGTCCTGAAGGCGGTGTGCTTCTGGTCTTCGGGATGCATTTTTATCTGATTATATCCTAACGAGCCGTCCATGAAGGAGAAAACCTCATGAGTGGACGTATTGTCTATCATCAGTTCAGTGACTGGCACTGGAAAATCATCCTTCGGGCAAGCTTTATTAAGATCGCGGAAGTCTACGCATATGCGCACCGTCCCATTTTTCTTCATTACAGGAACGATATTAGCAATCCATTCGGGGTATTGAACTTCCTGGATAAAGCCAGAGTCTATCAGCTTTTTGACTTCGGCGTTGATGCTCATTTCGAGCTCCAGCCGCATTCTTCTCGGCGCTTGTTTAACTGGCTTGACACCCGGGGATATCTCTAGTCTATGTACAGCAACTTCTGGATCTAGTCCTGGCATCTCGGAATAGTTCCATGCGAAGCAATCTTTATGCTGTACGAGGACGTCCTTTAACGCAGCCACCCTCTCTTCAGACAGCAGCTTACTGACAAATGTCGGTCGCGGATCGTTTACCGTCCCTAACTCAATTCTCTTGAGGTTATCCACCGTGGTATGTATTCCATCCTCCAGTTCTTTCGGGGCTGGGGAAAATTCTAAGATCACCTCATCATTGCTGTTTTCGAAGCACCAGGGAAGGCTGTCCACATTCTCGGACTCTTCTTTTAATATCGTTATCATACGACAGGTGCGAATTTTCTGCCAATCCAAATGTGGAACTGGTTTTTCTTTCGTCGCCTCGGGCTCGTGCTTCTGTGGTGGCGCTACCCTCCAGTTATCAGAAAACGTGAATTTGCCAAGCTGATACTGATCTTCAACCCAATTCTTGAAGGTGAAGCAATCTTCAAGAGGGTGTCCCATTGCTCGATGGTAAAAGCAATAATTTGGGTTTAATACCTCGCCTGCGTGCTCGGGGTGCTTGGACTCTGGCAACGTAAGCATTTGATGTTTTAGAGCAAGATCAAATATCTTCCTTGTTTTGTTCCGAGGAAATGAGTATGCTCGACCCATTTTCTTCATTAGGGCTAAGTCAATAACGCTCGACTCTCGGATACGTGGTTTCTTAGCTCTGCCTTGTGGTTGTTGAGCGCCTTTTCTGCCCTTTGACTTGTTTTTGCTTTCGCGTCGAACCTTTTTTGTAGCAGGTTGACAAGGAGCGGCATTTTCATCCTTCACGGCCTATCGGAGAAGGCGTTGCGTCTTGGCTTTCTCATAGATGGCCGTCTCGCGGTTGTGGTCATCTCGGACTTTTTGACCAGCTTCCCTTATAAGCCTGTCCATTTGTTCTTCAAATGATGGACCGGGCAATTTTTCATCAGGAACTTTTACTGGCTTAGGATTAGCGTCCTCCCATTGAGCGTCCGCATCTTCATCGAAGTCATACATGACATAACAGCTATTTACTAGCTCTCGTTTCTTTAGCCGGATGTACCCAAGCCCTTTTGTTTCCATTCTCCCGTTAGGCAGTTTGCGTTGGGTCCCGGGAACGTTCCAGACCTTGTCATAGAATTTGGCCTTTCTAACGGTCTGTGTGGAGGATATCCCCTGGCGTTTCAGCAGTTTCTTCAAACCTTCGATATAATATCTGGGAAGACGGATAGGCTGAAGCCTGTCGAGCGTGGGATCCACGCCATGCCAAACTTCTTTTTCTACCTTGTTTTCTTCAGAACGGTAGAATAGGATTGCCTTCTCGCCTTCCCGTCCGGGAGGGATATAAAATGTCTGCAATTCTTCTACGCTGTTGGTGTTGAGTGCATCCATTTCTTTGTAATGTTCAAGCGGTACCATGGTTATCTGCAGACTTCGCTCTTCATCAGCGGAATCCTGTATTGAAGACCGAGCAGGGAATACAGCATGAACTTCATCCTCCGAATCACTGCCGAAGATCAATGAAGGAACGGATGGTCCTGGCCTGGTGGATTGGGATGGTCGCGAATAAATTATATCCTCCCCCTCCTCGGTGTCACTGCCGAAGACAGGGATGGTGGCGTTAGTTTTGTTCTCCGGCTTATGACACCTTTCTGTGTCTTCGAAACTCGGTAAGAAGTACTTGGCATCTTCATACTTGCGAACTTCGTTCACGAAAAACGGATTCAACTCTCCTGCCACAGTGTACTCGAGACCATCCCTACAATATTTCATACACTGATGCTGTGTAGAAGGGATGATATTGTACTCGTGTAACCATGGTCGACCGAGCAGAGCATTGTAGCACGTCTTGGCATCTATGACATGGAATTTAATATCTGTGACGAGCAACCCGAAGCGTAACGTCAATATCACAGATCCAAGGGTTTTCGATGATTGGGAGTCGAACCCGGAGATGGTGATCTTGTCTCGGGCGAGGTGTTGGACACTCATGCAAATTTCCTTTAACACCCGCACATTGAGTAGATTAACAGACGATCCGTTGTCGACCAAGATTTTACCTATCTTTATGTCATGGCAGTTTCCTGAGACATAAAGGGGACGTTTGCGTTCGCACGTCCCGAGGAGAAGGTCTTCATCGCCGAAAGCAACATCTGCCGTTCGCACTTCTTCCAATTCATCCTTCATCTTTTGTTCAGCCAGGAAGGCTTGGAATTGGCCCGGCTCTTGTAGGGCCTTAATCAAAGAATCCCTCGCCTCTTTTGATAGTAACAGGGCATCGAGAATGCTGAGTTGTGAGGGTAGCTTTCTCAGATGCGCCAAGACATTGTAATCCACTTTAATCCTCTTTGGCGGGTTCTTGGCGGTTAACTCTTCCGCAACTCGGTCATCCAAGGCGATGTCTTCAGAGACCTTCTCTTTCCCTTTGTCTTTCTTGTTTAAGGGTCCGAGATTCTATTCGGGTAACGCCCGATTGCGTAGCTGTATATTCTCGCAAGCCTTTGGTCCTTCTTCTTTTCCCGAAGTGGATTCTTTAAAGAGGGGGCCAAGCTCTAGCTCCACATCAGAATCGCTCCCAAATACAGGTACTTGTGATCCCCCGGCGTCAATCATGCAACAACCACTGCTAGTTTTATCAAGCACTTTGATCATTCTGTTCTGCTCTCGGCGGGCTTTGCGCTTTTCCCGCTTAAACTGTTGCCGGTGAGTAACATATCCTTGCCACCACTTACCGAAAGCTTTGCACTCTTCGGTGGGATGCGACACCTTCCGATGGTACAAGCAATAGGAGGGGTGGTTTTCCATTTCACCCGTAATGTTTTTCTCGGAGGGTGGTAGCTTTATACCCATCGACACAGCCTTAGCGAATCTCTTCTTTATCTTGAACTTGATTTTATCTGTGGTGGGTGTATTTTGTTCTAGGGGGAGTACCGCAATTCTTTCGTCAAGGCGCTGGCGTTTGGCCCTTTCGAATATAACCGCTTCGTTATCCCGATCAGCTTTGCCCTTTAAGAACGCCTGATTTAGGAATCCATCAATCACTTCATCCGACGGCTCCAGAATTTTTAGTGCAGGCTCTGCCCCAAGCTTTTCAGCGCGAGGAGTCTCCTCATCGCTTGTGGACAACTGGGAAATCACATAGCAACTTGCCACATGTTCTTCAGATTCATTTAACGAACTACTTCCCTCATCTTCTTCTTGGAAGACGTGGTTGAGGAACTCTTGCAATGTAATGGGAGTCCGCGCCTTCTGGTTGTACCCCTCCAGCGCGTCAATTTGCTTTTGCAAGTCCGTGCGCCTATCGCTAGGCTTCACCGGCTTCTTGGCCTTCTTCTTTTTCTTCGAAGACTTTGGCGACTGGATACTAGTGCTTGAACCCCCATCATTGGTCTTTGGAGTTGCACGAGGCTTTAACATCCCCTCAACGACCTGCGATTCCAATGGGCTTTTCCACTTGATCGCCGGACATGTCCGAAGATCATTTAGCATTCTCTTCGTTTTTGATGATAATACAACCTCCCACGGAGTTTCTTCAATGACAGAGCATGTTGCCCCCGGCGTATTCGTCCTTTTAGAGGTGTGAGGCTGCGGGGGATTCACCTTCCATTTGTCAGATAACGCAAATTTTCCCTGTCTATACTGGTTTTCAAGCCAATTTTTGAAAACGTAGCAGTCCTCAATCGGATGGCCTAGCACTCGATGATAGGGGCAGTAATTAGGTTCGTTGACGTCACTTGGTTGCAACGGACGTTTTGGATCTGGAAGATTTATGAGTCTGTTGCGTAATGCCAGCTCGAATAACCTCTTCATTTTATCGCGGGGAAAGGAATAAGGACGTCCCATCCTATCCTCAAGGGGTACGTAAGGGCGCGTATTGTTTGGACGAGCAACCGGCTTCTAGTCGTTCGGTTGTTGTTGAGCATTAGCGACAATGATCGCTTTTCCCTTTCCTTTGTCATTTCGGAAATCTGGCTTTGGGAGAGGGGGTTTATGACCCATCTGGTCCATTTGCGCTAGTTTGTCAATCAAAGCCTGGAAGGAAGTCGGCTTGAAAAACATCATAAACTGTGAGATGGTTGCCTGTGGATCAAGGGTTCCAACAAACATTCCCACCGCAGGGGCTTCTTCTATGCGCTGCTCACACTTTGACCATAGATTACGCCACCGTATAGCGTATTGAACCCATGTCTCGCCGGGTTTTACCCTGGCATTAATCAGTGCCGTCATCGGGGTACGTTCACCGGCACTTGCAAAACGCTGGGTAAACAGCAGTTCCATTTCCGCAAAGGTTTTGATAGAATCATTAGGGAGTTCAGAGTACCACTCGAATGCCGTATCTGATAGACTTCCAACAAACTGGCGGAGCAAAAGCTTGTCATCGCCGCCGGTGTTACCGCAAAGCGCCCTGAACTGGGCGACATGCTGATGGGGATTGCCAGTCCCTTTGTAGACATGAAACTTGGGAATTGTGTAACCCGGCGGGTACTTGATTTGGTCATACCAGCCTGGATATGGCCGCCCCGTTTTTACGACGTGGCCGGCTGCTTCGGCCGCATGATGAACCTTTATTTGCTGGGCTATGTATTCGTCCAGATCAGTCTTAGAGATTGTATCCTCTTTAGCTGTCAATAGAGCGGGCTGCGGATTTAATGTATCTCCCTTATCATCTCCAAGGACGGTTAGGGGTTCTTCAGCGGGAGGATCTTGTTGTATCATCATCCCTATCATGTCCTGGAAGAGGAGGCCCATCCGCTGTATGTTGGCCGCCTGTTCAGCAGCCTCTTTGTACCTCTTTTCCAGTACTCAGCGAAGGAACTCGGTGTCGGTCTCTTCCTCCTGGCGCTCATCTAAGGACGCCTCAGGGTTCTCTTTTGGCCCAGTGAGTGCAGCCATTGTGGTCATCATCTCCTGGAGCTTTTGTTGCTGCTCCTGAGCCTTGGTCACTGATCGGGTGAGCGGTCGGTGAACCGTAGAAGTACGGCTTTCTTCCTTTCCAGAAGCCATATAAACCGTATGAACAATTATGCCCCCTGACTTGGGGCGTTTAGGTTCACCGCTTTTAAACTTTGCCGCTGACGCGGGAGCTTTCTCTGGCCTCTTTCTTTTGTGGGCCATCGAGGTTAAAGGAGCCGTTGGAGTGGGCATCCTAGCAACTGTCACCCTCTGCTGTTTAATGGGGCAGTTTTTGTTATTTTCCACCTTCGCCTTTTTCTGGTGACGCAAGTGGTCTGGATCGATCACGGAGTCTTGAACCCTCCGCCATACTTTATAAACTTTTGAGGATAGCCGTTAAGGGGGTTGTTCTTGTTTTGTTTCTGGAACTCTCTCCGCAGGTGGAGGAGATCTTTTCAAGGTAGCGGTTGGAGAGTTCTTACGCACTCTCTTCAGTAGTTCAAAGCTGTTCCCAGTTGGAACAGCAGCGTTGACTTCCACCATTGGAGCGGGTGGAGTTATCCCTGAGGGGGAGTTGCCCCCTGCTTTCCTCACTGGTCGCCAATGGCGACGTCGCGCACGATGAGCCGTTGGGACTGGCTCGGAAATCGAGATGGTTTCTTGTTGCCCCCTGTTTGAGTGTGGGGTAACTGCCGATGTCAGCCTATCGAAGACTGATGCCTTTTGACCAGCTTGGGAAGGAGTGGGAACCGTCAATCTTGTGAAGACCGACTCTCTGATGGTAGAGGCCGCTTTAAAGACTTCCGAAGCAGCGGCCGTTGCCCTCTTTGGGACGGCCACTTTATAGTTCTGACCTAGCCTGGTGAAAACGGAGGCTGTCGGTTTAGTAGCGGGCGACCCGTTGACAGGGGCTGTCGAAACAGTGAGCCGGTTGAAGACCGACTTTTTACCAACTTCCGGTGCAGGTATTGGTGCAGAAAAGCTTGCAGGTGGGATCATAGTCCCGAAGAACAAGCCGGTGGTGGCTTGGGTCACCTGGTCTACCGGCAGAGTAAGGAAGGAAGCCGCTTGGGGCCCATATGCTACACCTCCTGGTGAGGTGGAGCGTCCGTTGCAGCGGCATTTCGAGCAGTTGGTACAGCTAGAGGCCATTAAATCTTGAATTCTGCGCCAGGTAAAAGACCAAATCTGAGTAACTTGAAATCCGAAGACAACCATTTAACGAACCGCGATTGGTTCGCGAAGACGACACACGAAGTGTGGAGTGGAAAGAGGAAGAGGTCCCACCGGGCATGCCAGAATCTGTTCCCCTCCGAAAGGCGGCGCACAGGACCGCGATGGCCTGACGCTGAGATTCGGGGCAGATGCTATTTGGTTTTATCCGTCCACCTCTCCGAAGATGCCAAGTTGATTTATGGCACCGTGTATCGAAGGTTTAAACGGATGCGGCCGATGTAGCAGACTTTGTCAGATTCCCCCTCGCTAGAAGGGTTTTTGATTGTGGGGACGCTCTTCCCTGCAGGTGCAAGCCCCTGCAGTTAATTACGCTACCGCTTCGCGGTAACAACTTTCTCCTTCTCCAGAATTTCACTTCGTGTCATGGGTGTTTGTTTTGTTTGTGGTTGCCCGTGGATTGTATACGGAGACTGAGTAATACCGTCGCCCGTAGGACGTGGATTAGTCCAAGTCCGTATTTACTTAGATTTGGGTTTGGTGTTTTTAGTTTAAGGATGCCTTAGTCGCGTTGCGGCTAAGATCGACTTAAACGTTCGTCAAGGATACGTTAGTCCTGTTTGAGACTAAGATCAACTTAACAGGATCGTTTAGATCCGACAAAAGAGCATTTGGGCTCTATTGTTCCAGTTTAGGGACATAGTGGTCCATTGCATGTATGGTCGTCGGGACCCGTCACCTCTCTGACGACGTTGAAGAATTACAACGACAAATGTCAGAGGAGTTCAGAGATGTACCCTTGAGCCAAAGTTGATTGGGGGAATTTATAGTCCAATTTGGGACTAAAGTCTGTTTGAGGGTTTAAGGATGCGTTAGCCATATTTGAGGCTAAGATCAACTTAAACGGTTGTTAAGGATACGTTAGTCCAGTTTGGGACTAAGATCGACTTAACGGGATCGTTTAGATCCGACAAAAGAGCATTTGGGCTCTATTGTGCCAGTTTAGGGACATGGTGGTCCAATACCAGTTTAAGGACATAGTGGTCCACCGTTAGTTTAAGGACGTTTCGGTCCAATATTAGTTCAAGGACGTTTCGGTCCGATATTAGTTTAAGGACGTTTCGGTCCAATGTTAGTTTAGGGACGTTTCGGTCCGTTATTGGGTGTGTGGCCGTTGGGACCCGTCACCTCTTTGACGTCGTTGAGGAATTACAACGATGGATGTCAAAGGAGTTCGGAGATGTACCCTCGAACCGGATGTAGATTGATTTAGGAGAGCCATTTTGCTCAGCCAATTTAATTTAAGGACTTACGGCCACGATTGGGCTATGTCCAGTTGAGAATATTCAACATTTCTTTTGCTTTTCTCTTTATTTTTATTTGGGCTTTGCCCAGAAAGGATGCAGAACATAAATTTGTTTTGGGGCTCTGTTCTTTATAAATGATGCAGAGCATCAATTTTATTTGGGCTTATCCCTTTTATTGCTTTGCAATTTATTTTGGCCTGCTAGGTCTTTTTGATTTGGGCCTGGCCCTTCAAGTAATGCATTGCATTTGTGCAAAGCACCAAGAATCTTTTAGATTCAAGAAAAGAAGTGCAGAGCACTTTTTAATTTCTTGATCTAAATTTAGATCAAAGAAAAAAAATCTTTTCTTTCTTTCTGTCTCAGAGAACCAGAGGTTCATAGCAAGTGCAAGGCACTATTTTTATTATTTTTATTTATTTATTTATTTATTAATTGAAGATCACTGATCTTGTTTTTTAGATCAATGATCTATTCCTAAAAGAATTTTCTCTTATCTCAAAGGTTTTTTACCTTCTTTTTTGTGTTCTCAAGTAGTTCTCAAGAGTTCTCTTCTCTTTTTTTTTAATCCAATTGTCTCTCCCTTTGAAATGGGGTCTGGGGTCCTTTTTATAGTGCTCAAAAATCAGTTAAATTTGTTAAAAAAAATCTTTTCTGAGTGATTTGGGGAATTTTCCCCACCGTTGGATCTTTGATCTAAAGGCCCCTGTTTTACAGAAGAAATCTTCTTGTTTTAACAAAAACAGAAAAAATTTCCTTAAATCTTCATTCTGCTTTTGCGCAACTCCCCAGTGCATGACACGTGTCGCGCAGTGAGGCGCTTGCGCAACTGCGCGGACACGTGTCGCTCAGCGGTGAACTTGCGCAACAGTGTTTGCGCAACAGCGCGGACACGTGTCGCGCAGCGGTGCGCTTGCGCAGTTGTGTTTGCGCAACTGCGCAGACACGTGGCGCTCTGTGGTGCACTTGCGCAACAGGGTTTGCGCAACTGCGCAGACACGTGTCGCGCAGCGGTGCGCTTGCGCAGTTGTGCAGACACGTGGCGCGCTGCACTTGCGCAATAAGGGTTTGCACAACTGCGCAGACACGTGTCGCGCAGTGGTGCGCTTGCGCAGTTGTGTTTGCGCAACTGCGCAGACACGTATCACGCAGCGCAGCGCTTGCGAAACTGAGCGTTGCTTTTGCTTTTTAAAGAGCCTTGCTCTGATTGGACGCACTGCCTTGGGCGTTGTGCTGCCGAGTCAACTTCTGACATGTGGCAAATTGCGCGCAACGCACGGGATCTGAAGCGTTGGTTCAAAATTTGAATTTTTGAAATTCAAACAGAGCCTTGCTCTGATTGGGGGAACAGGGCTACGACAGGTTTTTCTGAAAACTTATTGCGTAATGTACTTGATATCGTTGTAGAATCAAAAGATTTTAAAATGGAGTGTTTTTGAAGCTTTTCTAGTTTTGCTAAAGTGGTCACTCCCGGTGAAGGGATCGTCGGCCCTTTCCTCGTCGAATGAGGTGCAGGATATATCATATATACCATTATGCAAAACAGAAACTATAAAAGCAATCAAAAGACAAACCGAGTGTTGTAGCATCTGCCAGTTATTGCTAAAGGGGTCACTCCCGGTGAAGGGATTGTCGTGTAAGTCTATGCTACACTTCCCCGGTACTTACGGGGTTGCGGAAGTGATAAAAAACAATTTTCAAGAGGGTGGTAACATGGACTCAAAATACGGATCTTTGTTAAACAACTAACTAACAACCTAACTAGAGTTTTACCTACTCGGTTAGGGGGCTATACCTTTCTTGAACTCCTTCGTCTTCCACTCTTTCCGGTGTACGGATCGGCCTTACTTCGTCGTCTCCTTGCGCCGAAGATGAATCCACCTGAAAGCTTCTACCTTTGGCTTCTTCTTCGAACTTTGATGAAACTATAACACTTGGCTTGCTAGGCCTTGTGAACTAGAATGAGTAGAGGATTATTTTGATGTCTTTTTATCTCTAAGGCAATGAGTCTCAACACATGAGAATGGTTTTCCTTGAGCTAGAGAGAGCAAGAGGAAGAGGGAGAGCTTGAGAATGAGAGAGCTCAAGAGAGAGAAAGCAAATGAAAGAATGAGCATCTCTTTTCTCATCCACCATCTCATAATCCAAAAGCCATCATAACAAAAATAGTAATCAAGTATTGTGTGATGGTTTATGCCAAAATGGCTATATCATTTCATGCACTCATTTTGCATAAATAAACAAGCAAGCAAAAGTCTTTGCCATAGAATGATAGCCATTGTCATGATGATGGTCAACTAGTCCAACCTAGTCAACCGGTCAACAAAGTCAACATGTCAACAAAGTCAACCCCTCAACAACCATGTCACTATAATACTTAATTAATATTATTGTTAATAATATATCTTATTCTCATTAGGGTTTAGTCAAAAGTCAATAGTCAACAGTCAACAACCCCAATGAGAATCCTCTGCCTCTGTCTCTCTGTCAACTGTGCATACACACCCGCATCCGCGTTCCGAGGAACACGAATACAAACGAGATAAAACCAATCCCAAAACGTACACTAGGATCTGGCTTAAACCAAAGCCCGCTAGTGTTAACTGTCCGGACACCAAACGTGCACAAGTGAACGGATGTGACCGAACCCTGTCGCAAAACCATGCGACCTGTCGCAAAACCATGCGACCTCTACTCTTGTGCCTAAAGGCGAATAGCTTTCTGTGTGGTACTCTAAAGACTCGACACTACGCTGGTAGTGGTTTAACAACAGACCGCAAGCGGCACTAGCTGTGCGTAACGGTCCCCAGGTAGATGCCGACAAGAAGACGGACGAGGTGAAACACATCTGAACTCCTACTGAGCCTAAATGTGACACAGTCCGGTCTGTTCGTCTGATACATTGCAAGGCGGGCCTAGGGGGCGGTAAACGTCAGTCCCCTAATAGCGGTACATGTCATGACGGAGTGAATCCCAGATCACCCTGAGATATCACTGGAAACCTACAAGTATATCTCGCTTGCCCTAGCCAGGGACTACTCGTGTAATGGCTCTCCTAGACACAGTGCGATGTCAACCCCCAATACCGGGAGAGACGAATCCTGTCTAACCGTCACTGCCTCTAAGTGCTTCGGGACTGCACCCAAAAACTACCTGTTTGCACGACTACTTTGAGCCGTGGTAGTGTAGTAATCAAAGTACAGAGGGAACACACTCAAGGCGAAGTCACAGTGTCAAGTCAGCGGACTAAGCTGTACTCATGTCACCTGGGAACTGATAACTGACGATAGGTATAGTACCAACAAACAGTTCCCGACGAGTCCTGTCAAGTGTACTCGTAACCTAACGAGCACCCGCATACTATCTCAAGTACGACGTACTGACGGCTGTTGGACAGACCGTCTCCCACACTGGGATGAGAAGCGCATACGCTAGTCTACTCCGGAGTATCGATGCCCTTTCTCGATAGTCCTGTGACTAGGGTCCTGCATAAGGATATGCTTATAGATTACCCAGCCCCCACGCGTGTGACTGCCATCACAACGCTGGTAATCAAGCAAAGATCCTAAGGGCTCCACAAATGTGTATAGGTGATATACTAAAATAAACACATGTACACATTGAAGCAGAAACAAACCAAGTAGCATACTACTATATTGAGCAAGATTGTCTATACAAGGTGAATATCCCAAGCTTCCATTAAGTAATATACAAACTAGTATGATACAGTAATGGCCTCTAGGGAATATACACTAACAATCTCCCACTTGCACTAACGCCGTGTACTGGCGTATCGAAGACCTATCATCTCGATCAGCCGCTCGAACTGAGTCTGGGGTAAGGCCTTTGTGAGTGGATTAGCAGTGTTATCTTCTGTAGAAACTCTCCGAACCTCGATCTCCTGGCGACCCACGATCTCCTTGGTCAGGTGATACCGCCTCTAGATGTGTCTGGATCTCTGATGGGACCTGGGTTCCTTCGCTAAAGCTATAGCCCCGTTGTTGTCGCAATACAGCGGTATTGGATCAACAATGGACGGAACCACCTGAAGTTCAGTTAAGAACTTCCTTATCCAGACGGCTTCTTTTGCGGCATCTGCAGCAGCGATATATTCCGCTTCCATCGTCGAGTCAGCAACGGTTTCCTGTTTGGAACTCTTCCAACACACCGCCCCTCCATTGAGGGTAAAGACATAACCCGACATGGACTTGGAATCATCCTTGTCACTCTGGAAGCTGGAATCAGCAAAGGCCTCGATCTGGAGGTCTTTTCCGCCATACACCAAAAACATCTCCTTAGTCCTTCTCAGGTACTTGAGAATGTTCTTTACCGCTATCCAGTGTTTCTTCCCAGGGTTTGACTGATACCGGCTTACCACACTTAGTGCATAAGCTACATCTGGTCTGGTACACAACATCGCATACATTATAGAGTCTACCGCAGAAGCGTAGGGTATAATAGACATGCGATCCCTTTCCAAATCAGTCTTGGGAGACATCTCTTTGGAAAGGGTGATCCCGTGACAAGCTGGTAGATTACCGCGCTTGGAATCTTCTATACTGAATCTTTTCAGTATGGTGTCGATGTACCTGGACTGTGAGAGTCCCAGTATCCTCTTGGATCTGTCACGATAGATCCGGATCCCCAGAATGTATGAGGCATCACCCAGGTCTTTCATGGGGAACCTGTGTGACAAGAACCCCTTGACAGATTGTAGCATAGGAATTTCATTTCCTATTAAGAGAATGCCATCCATGTATAAAACGAGGAATACTACAGTTCTCGCTACAAATCTACTATAGATGCATGGTTCATCTGGATTTTTGATAAAGCCAAATTCTTTGACCGTCTCATCAAAACAGATGTTCCATCTCCGCGATGCCTGCTTTAGTCCGTAGATGGACTTAAGCAACTTGCACACCTTTCCGCTGCTCCCACTCTGAATGAAACCCTATGGCTGGTCCATATAAACACACTCCTCTAAATTTCCATTTAGAAAAGCGGTCTTTACGTCCATCTGCCAAATCTCATAATCGTGGAAGGCAGCAATGGCAAGAAGGATCCGAATGGATTTCTGCATAGCTACTGGAGAAAAGGTCTCGTCATAGTCCAAGCCAGGTCGTTGACGAAAACCCTTTGCAACCAGTCTAGCATTATAGATCTCAACCTGTCCATCTACACCAATTTTCCTTTTGAAGATCCACTTGCATCCTACGGGTTTTACCCCATCTGGAGCAACGTCCAACGTCCATACTTTGTTGGTGTACATGGACTCCATTTCGGTCCGCATTGCATCCAGCCATTTTACCGAGTCAACGCTCTGAATGGCTTGCTGGAAGCTAGTCGGCTCATCATAATCAATGATGCAATCCTCTCTATCCCCGTCTATAAGAAAACCGTAGTATCTCTCGGGCGGATGAGACTGCCTACTACTCCTGCGGAGCGGCGTAGGAATGTCATGTTCTTTCGAACCCTCTGGTTCTACTAAGCTTTCAGTAATAGTCTGTGGTTCTGGAATTTCTTCTAGTTCTATTTCGCTCCCACTTGTTTCCTTTTTTAAGAACTGGTGTTCCAGAAAATGGGCATTACGAGAAACAATGATCTTTTGTTCCTCTGCGTAATTGAAGAGATACCCCCTGGAGTTCTTTGGGTATCCCACAAACTTGCACAGTACTGAGCGTGCCTCGAGTTTGTCCGCATGCTGTTTTTTGACAAAAGCCGGACATCTCCAGATCTTCAGATATTGAAGATAGGGTTTCTTCCCACTCCATATCTCATATGGTGTGGTAGGCACAGTCTTAGTTGGAACTCGGTTCAAAAGGTATGCAGCTGATTCTAGTGCATATCCCCAGAATGATCGCGGTAACTCAGTGTTACTCATCATGGAACGTACCATATCAAATAGGGTCCGGTTCCGTCTTTCCGATACACCGTTATGTTGCGGAGTGTATGGAGGAGTAATGTAACATCTTAGGATGTGTTTAGTGACTATTTATATTTAAATAAAGGGTTTTTAATAAAAAGTTTAACAAATTGTGTTTCAAATATTTTTCCTAATTTAATAAATATTTTCCAAAAATTGTCCTAGGCTTGCACACACATGTGCATGTAAAATTGGGTTTTTAAATGAGGTAATACCTTGATTAGTAACCATAGTGGGTTAATCATGGGATTAAGTCCTTTGGGTTTTAATTAAGTTATTTAGTTAATTGATGGTGATTTTTATTTATTTTGAAATTCCTTTTGGGTGTTAACTTGGTGAGAGAGAGAGAGAATGCATCATGGCATAGGCCATGCTTGCATTTAATGAAGAGAGAGAGTGGAAGGGTTGACAATGTAGGGTTATGATTCCTCTCATTCTTGTATTCTTTTCTCTCAACCTCACTCTCACACTCACACACACACTTACCTCTCTACACAGCAGCAGCAGAAGCAAGCAGCACAGCAGCAGCCAGCAACACAGCAGCAGCAAGCAGCAGAAAACAGCAGCAGCAACAGTGAGAGCAGCAGCAGCAGTGAGCAGCAGCAGCAACAACTTCGACTGCAGCTCGTTCCCTTCGCTTCTTCTTCTTCCTCCAGCTCCCTAGGGTCGACTGTGGGGTATATTTCCTGAACTCACTCCTTAGTTTACTTGTTTAGTGTAGTTTTACTTTGATTAGTGTTTTATGGTGCGTTTTAGTGCGATATGTGGTGATTAGTGGGAACCTTGACCAAGTGATGTATGTTTTGGTGTTAGTAAGCTGCTGGAGTGTTGTTAGGACCATATTAACCCAGCTTAACCCCTAATTGCACTAAAATACCACCAGATCCTTATTTGATTCAAATTCATCGTTTTTAAGCTAAATTTGAGTTTCTGCAAACTGCTATCGACTCGGTGAGTTCAGAATAATTTTGAGAAGACTGCAGTATAGTTGTTAGGTGCTGATCCCCCAGGTAGAACCCGGCCCCCACACCTCTTGTTCTGGCCGCCGAAAAATTCGATATGGCAGCAATTTGCGGCCAGATGGGGAGGGTTTGGGTTGGGGTTTGGTCCTATAGGTGTCTGCTGCAACCCTTAGAATCATGGCATATGCAATTTTGTTTGATTCTTACTGTAGAAAAATCTGGGGCTAAATACCTGTTTTTCTGTATTTCTAACCTTCGCGACACGCGTGATACGTGTGTGGGTTTGGGGTTTCTGCGTATCGCGACGCGTTAGGGTAGTTTCAGGCGCGTGATTACACGTTTTAGCATATCGCGCACACGCGCGATTGGTTTGCGACACGGGTTTCTAGTTTGACCATAATATCACGTTTTTATGGATTTGAGCTTATGTGTGATATATATATTGTATGATTCTAGGTTCACAGGCGAGTGAGACGGACGTTGCGAAGAAGGAGAAGCAAGTCGTCGGCTACGCTTAGCGCGAGACTTCGGTGGATAGATTTAACATCTACGGGGATATCGCCCGCATGGCGTTCTACGTCAGGGCTGATAGGACCTTATAGCTGCATTTACATACATTGACTGTTCATGGCTACTATTTAGTGCATACTGCATTGCCTGCTATATGTATATAAACTTGAATTGATAGAACACCACACCTTTACTGACAGTTCATGTTGCACGAGCACTACCCTGCATGTTACACACACACCGTTAGAATTGCCATGATATTCATACTTGATGCACATATCACATCACATTTACTTGCATATTGGTTGGGGATTTCCTGTGATTTCCGGATTTGGGAACCGTGGCCATTTTAAATATGTAATCATTCAAAAACCCGGTTCCCTTGATATGATATTTCGGTGCGCCCACCCTGTGTTTTCTCGGTGCTAGGGTGGCTTATATTGAGAGAGGGCTGACCCGGACTGACGGATGCCCGGTATATTGAGAGAGGGCTGACCCGGACTGACGGATGCCTGGTATATTCAGAGAGGGCTGACCCGGACTGACGGATGCTCGGTATATTGAGAGAGGGCTGACCCGGACTGATGGATGCCTGGTATATTGAGAGAGGGCTGACCCGGACTGACGGATGCCCGATATATTGAGAGAGCGCTGACCCGGACTGACGGATGCCCGATAGAGAAGGATTTGCGTGTCGATGCTAGACACGAGTATTTATGTTATTTGGGTGCCGATGTTGGGCACTCGTGATTCTCATGGATAAACAGGATTTGAGGGCCGATGGGAGTGCCGGCGTCTGGGTTGTTGGGATTCGCGGTGCATATATATACATATATATATATATTTAATCCACCTTGACATTTCGTGTAGATGTTATATTCCCATGCTCAGCATTCATTACTGCATCTCATCCTGTAGTTATATAACCTGATAGAGGGCTTGCATGATTATTATACATACTGCTTACCTCGCATTGATATCATCTGCTGGCATATGTTAGTGTAGCGCAGTACGTGCATGCTCGCGATTACCTTTATATGTTATTTCGATTCATGAGTTGGCAACTCACTCCCGTTGTGCCACAGTGTTTGCAGGTAGCCCTTCGGAGTAGTCGCGGCAGGCTGCGTTTTGCATCTTTTGACACAGATACCCCCATAGTTGGTGTACTAGCTCTTTTGCTGATAGATGGGTTTCGTGCGGTATCTGTTTATCTTTCAGTTATGTATATTGTTGTATCTAGTATTCTCCATCTACCATGTATGTATTGACTTAGAGAAGTGTGAGGACGATTTTGTATATTATTGGTATTCTGGTGTCAAGCTCGTTGTGAGCCGACTTTTCTTATGCAGTTTTATTCTATCTGTAATGTTCTCACTTGTTGCTCTTGATCTTCGCTACGGCATCGTATATTGTTTGCTTGGATCTTTTAACATGTAATAAATGTTTTCTTTTAAAACTTAAAACACTCTATACTTTTACTGGTTTGATTTCTGGGTTTTCGGTTCACTTAGTCGCGTTACGCGTGTAGACGTAACGTGGTTAAGTGCCGGTCACGGGCCAAACTTTGGGTCGTGACAATGTTGGTATCAGAGCGTAGATTTTAACTTCGGAGTGTAGGATGACCCTGGTATGATGGAGTAGGTTGCTGCAGCAGGGCAGCGTAGTGTGTGTATGTTCCGCGGCATACTCACGACACGGTACTCCGCCTACGCGACCTTAGGACTTGTTGATTTAAATTTCTTCTTGAGTATATACATTCTTGCGATTCGATTTCCAAATCCTTATCGAATCATATTGTTCCTTTCAGCCATTATGCCGCCAAAGACTACGAGGGCGCAGAGAGCGGCCGCGAGGGCCGAGATTCGAGTTGACTCGTCCGAGACGAGGACTGATCCGGGTAGTACACCGGTTGTGCCCGAGCAGGCTATTCCTGCAGTGACAGATCAGATTGCTATGTTAGGGGCTGGTGTGCAGGAGATGCGCCAGACGATGGGATCTAGTTTGCAGGAGATGCGCCAGACGATGGGATCTAGTATGCAGGAGATGCGCCAGATGATGGGATCTCTAGTTGAGACACTTCGAGCGCAGCGACCAGAGGTAGTTCCACCCGTTGCAGAGACCGCAGTGGTACCTACAATGCAGGCAGTTGCACCGGCGACTACAGAGGTTATTACAGTATCGCTGTAAGAGTTTATGAGGCTGAAGCCTCCGGTCTTCACAGGCACCGATGTGGCCGAGGACCCACAGTCTATCATTGATAGGATGGCGCGGATATGTCGTTCCCTCAGATGCGCAGATGCGAGATGGGTTGAGTTCGCGAGCTTTCGCCTGGAAGGTCATGCGCAGAAATGGTGCGAATCAGTCGAGAAGGGTAGAGCAGCAGGTCTTCCTCCTATGACCTGGACCGAGTTTGTGGCGCTATTCCTTGCCCGTTTTCTTCCCCAGAGTGTGAGGGATGCCCGCGCACGCAGATTTGAGTCCTTCCGCCAGACGCCAGAGATGTCAGTGGCAGAGTATGATGTGCTGTTTACCGAGCTATCAGTTTATGCTCCGTACCTAGTGGCTACTGAGGAGTTGCGAGTCAAGAGATTTGTCCGAGGCTTGCTTACACCACTGTTTCTGGCGATCAGCGCACTGCATTACGAGACATATGCAGCAGCCGTAGACGCAGCCCTATTGGTCGAGGAGCGCCTTGCTGAGACTTCAGCAGTTCCAGAGCCGAAGAGAGTTCGTGCGGATACATCAGCGCAGAGACAGCCTTTTCGGCGCCGTGATAGACGTATTGCAGGCAGCAGAGATTCAAGGCGGGGCCGGTTATTCAGTTCCTATCCCCAGGAGGGTCAGCGGTCATCGTCGGGATGTTTTCGCTGCGGGAGTTCTTATCATCGTGTACGAAATTGTCCTGAGTTACCCCGGAGGGAGGTAGCAGCATCGCATGTTATATTACCACCTTCACCACCCCAGACGGCATTGCCGATAGTACCTACTGTTACTCCGCGTCAGACGCATGCACAGAGAGGTCGTGGTCGCGGAGGATTTGTTCATAGAGGTGGGCAGCCAACGGCCGGCAAGGGACAATTACTTGCAGGTGGAGGACAGGCGTGAGTTTTTGCTTTGACGCATCAGGACGCGAGGCGTCCAATGCGGTGGTCTGAGGTATCCTTCCCGTATGTTCGGTTGATGCACACGTGTTATTCAATCCCGGATCCACGCACTCGTACGTATCCACACACTTTGTGCCGAGTTTGGGTAGAGAGTCCGGTTTGCTTGACCAGCCGCTTGTTGTGACTACTCCAATGGGAGAGTCATTTGTTGCTAGGCACGTGTTCCGATCCTGTACCGTCCGTATTGGCGAGAGAGAGTTGCCTGTCGACTTGATCCTTCTTGAGATGTTGGACTTCGAGGTTCTTTTGGGCATGGATTGGTTAGCTACATGCTATGCTTCTGTTGATTGCCACGAGAAGACAGTTCGATTTTGTTTTCCCGGCGAGTCGGTTGTTGTTGTGTTGGGGGACCGTGGTGTTACCCCTCACAGTGTGATTTCTTCTTTTCGCGCTGGACAGCTTTTGAGGAAGGGATGTCAGGGATTTCTCGCCTATGTTTGTGATACTAGAGCTACAGAGGTTCCGTTGGGTCAGGTTCCGGTTGTTAGCGAGTTCCCTGATGTGTTCCCTGACGAGCTTCCTGGGCTACCGCCCGAGCGTGATATTTCTTTCTGTATCGATTTGGTTCCTGGGACGGGGCCTATTTTGTACCGCCTTATCGGATGGCCCCGGCGGAACTTCGAGAATTGAAGGGTCAGTTGCAAGATTTGCTGGATAAAGGACTTATTCGACCCAGTGTTTCTCCTTGGGGTGCTCCAGTCCTGTTTGTCAAGAAGAAGGACGGCAGTTTGCGTCTGTGTATCGACTACCACCAGCTGAACAGGGTGACATTGCGGAACAGGTATCCTTTGCCGCGCAACGACAATTTGTTCGTCCAGCTTCAGGGGGAAGGGTACTTTTCGAGGATCGATTTACGATCGGGCTATCATCAGCTGCGGGTTTGACATGAGGACATTCCCAGGACAGCTTTCCGTACGCGCTACGGCCATTATGAGTTTTTGGTGATGTCGTTCGGACTCACCAATGCCCCAGCAGCATTCATGGACTTGATGAACCGTATTTTTCGACCATATTTGGATCTGTTCATCATAGTCTTCATTGACGATATCTTGGTGTACTCCCGGAGTAGTGAGGAGCACGAGCAGCACCTGCGGATTACACTGCAGACTTTGAGGGAGCGCCAGCTATATGCGAAATTCTCCAAGTGTGCTTTCTGGCTGGACAGCGTAGACTTCTTGGGGAATGTGATTTCACGAGACGGTATATGTGTAGACCCGAGAAAGATCGAGGCCGTTCAGCGTTGGCCCAGACCCACATCGGTTACGGAGATTCGCATCTTTTTGGGGTTGGCCGGTTACTACAGGCGCTTTGTGCAGGACTTCTCCCGTATTGCTACACCGTTGACCGAGTTGACCCAGAAGGGAGTTCCTTTCGATTGGATGGAGGAGTGCGAGCACAGTTTTCAGCAGCTACGGACTCGGCTGATGACGGCACCGGTGTTATCTTTACCTTCCGGATCAGGCTGATTTGTGGTCTATTGTTATGCTTCTCGAGTGGGGCTAGGGTGCGTATTGATGCAGCATGACAGGGTGATCGCGTATGCCTCGCGACAATTGAAGAAATATGAACAGAACTACCCCACTCACGATTTGGAGATGGCTGTAGTGGTCTTTGCACTTAAGATCTGGCGACATTACCTATACGGCGAGTCGTGCCAGATATTCACGGATCACAAGAGTCTAAAATATATATTTCAACAGCGGGACCTGAACCTTCGACAGCGCCGATGGATGGAGTTAGTGAAGGATTACGACTGCGAGATCTTGTATTACCCGGGCAAGGCGAATGTAGTGGCGGATGCTTTGAGTAGGAGGCCCGGGAGTAGTCTATCTTGTTTGAGCGCGGTACAGGGGCAGTCGTCTGCAGATTGGAAGATATTATGCGACAGCCGGGTACAGTTCGAGTTCACGCCGATTGGAGGACAGATCGCGTATGTCCGTGCACGGCCCACAGTTGATCGACCGTATACATGAGGCAGAGCATAGTGATGACCGATGTTCAGAGATCATGGCACAGATTGGACAGGGCAGATTTTTCGAGTTCGTGATCGATGATCAGGGGGTACTACAATTTGGGACTAGACTGTGCGTACCAGATACTGAGGGACCGAGGCGTGAGATTCTTGAGGATGCACATCGATCGGTATATAGTGTTCATCCCGGTTCCACCAAGATGTACCATGACATGAGAGGTGTTTACTGGTGGGACGGAATGAAAAGAGACATCGCAGATTTTGTGTCGAGATCCCTGACTTGTCAGCAAGTCAAGGCTGAGCACCAGAGGCCCGCGGGAGAGTTACAGCCGTTACCCATTCCGGAGTGGAAATGGGAGCAGATCTCTATGGACTTCATTGTGGGTCTACCGAAGACTAGTCGACGGTATGACTCATCTGGGTGATCGTGGATCGTTTGACGAAAGCGGCTCACTTCCTACCAGTGAAGACGACTTTTGGATTTACTCAGTATGCCCAGATCTACATTGAAGAGATTGTGCGACTGCACGGAATTCCGACGTGTATTGTGTCAGACAGAGGCACCCAGTTTACCAGCCGATTATGGCAGAGGCTTCAGGAGGCTTTGGGGACTCGCTTGAGTTTCAGTACAGCATTTCATCCGCAGACCGACGGACAGTCAGAGCGAACTATTCAGACTCTCGAGGACATGCTCAGAGCATGTGTATTAGATTTCGGAGGTAGCTGAGATCATCACTTGCCCTTAGTAGAGTTCTCCTACAACAACAGCTACCAGGAGACCATTCATATGGCACCATTTGAGGCTCTTTATGGGAGGAGATGCAGGTCGCTACCTGTTGGACAGAGCTCGATGAGAGCAGTATCTTAGGGCCACAGATTGTTGAGGAGACGACCGCGAAGATCCAGTTGATTCACGATAGGATGAGAGCAGCCCAGAGTAGGCAGAGATCTTATGCGGACCGTCGGCGACGCAGACTTGAGTTTTCTGTTGGTGATCATGTTTTCTTGAGGGTCTCCCCAATGAAAGGTGTGATGAGATTTGGGAAGAAGGGGAAGCTCAGTCCTAGATATGTGGGCCCCTTCGAGATCCTCGAGCGTGTTGGTGCAGTTGCATACCGATTAGCCTTTCCTCCCAGTTTTCCAGATGTGCACCACGTATTCCACGTTTCGATGCACCGCAGATATCTTCATGATCCTTCGCATGCGATTTAGCACCCGACGATCCAGCTTGAGCGCGACCTTTCCTATGCAGAACAGCCGGTGATGATCTTGGATCGACAAGTGAAGAAATTGAGATCGAAGGACATCCCATCAGTCAAGGTACTTTGGCGTGGTCAGGACAGTGAGGAGGTCACATGGGAGACCGAAAGCGAGATGATGAAGAAGTATCCCCGTCTTTTCGAAGGTACGTGTTGTCAGATTTTGAAATTCGGGGACGAATTTCTTTAAGGGGGAGAGATTGTAACACCTTAGGATGTGTTTAGTGACTATTTATATTTAAATAAAGGGTTTTTAATAAAAAGTTTACCAAATTGTGTTTCAAATATTTTTCCTAATTTAATAAATATTTTCCAAAAATTTTCCTAGGCTTGCACACACATGTGCATGTAAAATAGGGTTTTTAAATGAGCTAATACCATGATTAGTAACCATGGTGGGTTAATCATGGGATTAAGTCTTTTGGGTTTTAATTAAGTAATTTAGTTAATTGATGGTGATTTTTATTTATTTTGAAATTCCTTTTGGGTGTTGACTTGGTGAGAGAGAGAGAGAATGCATCATGGCTTAGGCCATGCTTGCATTTAATGAAGAGAGAGAGTGGAGAGGTTGACAATGTGGGGTTATGATTCCTCTCATTCTTGTATTCTTTTCTCTCAACCTCACTCTCACACTCACACACACACTTACCTCTCCACACAGCAGCAGCAGAAGCACGCAGCACAGCAGCAGCCAGCAACACAGCCGCAGTAGGCAGCAGAAAACAGCAGCAGCAACAGGGAGAGCAGCAGCAGCAGTGAGCAGCAGCAGCAACAACATCGACTGCAGCTCCTTCCCTTCGCTTCTTCTTCTTCCTCCAGCTCCCTAGGGTCGAGTGTGGGGTATATTTCCTGAACTCACTCCTTAGTTTACTTGTCTAGTGTAGTTTGCTTCGATTAGTGTTTTATGGTGTGTTTTAGTGCGATATGTAGTGATTAGTGGGAACCTTGACTAAGTGATGTATGTTTTGGTGTTAGTAAGTTGCTGGAGTGTTGTTAGGGCCATATTAACCCAGCTTAACCCCCAATTGCACTAAAATACCACCAGATCCTTATTTGATTCAAATTCATCGTTTTTAAGCAAAATTTGAGTTTCTGCAAATTGCTATTGACTCGGTGAGTTCAGAATAATTTTGAGAAGACTGCAGTATAGTTGTTAGGTGCTGATTCCCCAGGTAGAACCCGACCCCCACACCTCTTGTTCTGGCCGCCGAAAAATTCGATATGGCCGTAATTTGCGGCCAGATGGGGAGGGTTTGGGTTGGGGTTTGGTCCTATAGGTGTCTGCTGCAACCCTTAGACTCATGGCATATGCAATTTTGTTTGATTCTTACTGTAGAAAAATCTGGGGCTAAATACCTGTTTTTCCGTATTTCTAACCTTCGCGACACGCGTGATACGTGTGTGGGTTTGGGGTTTCTGCATATCGCGACGCGTTAGGGTAGTTTCAGGCGCGTGATCACACGTTTTAGCGTATCGCGCACACGCGCGATTGGTTTGCGACACGGGTTTCTAGTTTGACCGTAATATCACGTTTTTATGGATTTGAGCTTATGTGTGATATATATTGTATGATTCTAGGTTCGCAGGCGAGTGAGATGGACGCTGCGAAGAAGGGGAAGCAAGTCGTCGGCTAAGCTTAACGCGAGACTTCGGTGAGTAGATTTAACATCTACGGGGATATCGCCCGCATGGCGTTCTACGTCCGGGCTGATAGGACCTTATAGCTGCAATTACATACATTGACTATTCATGGCTACTATTTAGTGCATACTGCATTCCCTGCTATATGTATATAAACTAGAATTGATAGAACACCACACCTTTACCGAAAGTTCATGTTGCACGAGCACTACCCTGCATGTTACACACACACCGTTAGAATTGCCATGATATTCATACTTGATGCATATATCACATCACATTTACTTGAATATTGGTTGGGGATTTCCTGTGATTTCTGGATTTGGGAACCGTGGCCATTTCAAATATGTAATCATTTAAAAACCCGGTTCCCTTGATATAATATTTCGGTGCGCCCACCCTGTGTTTTCTCGGTGCTAGGGTGGCTTATATTGAGAGAGGGCTGACCCGGACTGACGGATGCCCGGTATATTGAGAGAGGGCTTTCCCGGACTGACGGATGCCCGGTATATTGAGAGAGGGCTGACCCGGACTGACGGATGCCCGGTATATTGAGATAGGGCTGACCCGGACTGACGGATGCCCGATATATTGAGAGAGGGCTGACCCGACTGACAGATGCACGATATATTGAGAAAGGGCTGACCCGGACTAACGGATGCCCGATAGAGGAGGATTTGCGTGTCGATACTAGACACGAGAATTTATGTTATTTGGGTGCCGATGTTGGGCACTCGTGATTCTCAAGGATGTACAGGATTTGAGGGTCGATGGGAGTGTCGGCGTCTGGGTTGTTGGGATTCACGGTGTATATATATATATATATTTAATCCACCTTGACATTTCGTGTAGATGTTATATTCCCATGCTCAGCATTCATTACTGCATCTCATCCTGTAGTTATATCACCTGATAGATGGCTTGTATGATTATTATACATACTGCTTACCTCGCATTGATATCATCTGCTGGCATATGTTAGTGTAGCGCAGTACGTGCATGCTCGCGATTACCTTTATATGTTATTTCTATTCACGAGTTGGAAACTCACCCCCGTTGTGCCACGGTGTTTGCAGGTAGCCCTTCGGAGTAGTCGCGGCAGGCTGCGTTTTGCATCTTTTGACACAGATACCCCCATAGTTGGTGTACTAGCTCGTTTGCTGATAGGTGGGTTTCGTGCGGTATCTGTTTATCTTTCAGTTATGTATATTATTGTATCTAGTATTCTCCATCTACCATGTATGTATTGACTTAGAGATAGTGTGAGGACGATGTTGTATATTATTGGTATTCTAGTGTCGAGCTCGTTGTGAGCCGACTTTTCTTATGCAGTTTTATTCTATCTGTAATGTTCTCACTTGTTGCTCTTGATCTTCGCTATGGCGTCGTATATTGTTTACTTGGATCTTTTAACATGTAATAAATGTGTACTTTTAAAACATAAAACACTCTATACTTTTACTGGTTTGATTTCTGGATTTTCGGTTCACTTAGTCGCGTTACGCCTGTAGACGTTACGTGGTTAAGTGCCGGTCACGGGCCAAACTTTGGGTCGTGACAAGTAAGCTGAGAGAGAATTCCATTCTCTTTTAAATAGTCCAGGAACTCGGTACTCAAGTATTCACCACCTTGATCCGATCTTAGTGTCTTGATACTTTTGCCGGTTTGTTTTTCTACTTCATTCTTATATTCCTGGAATTTTCCAAAGGCTTCGAATTTATGTTTCATTAAGAAGACATAACCGTACCTTGAAAAGTCATCCGTAAAAGTAATGAAGTAAAAATAACCGCTTCGCGCATGTGTAGACATTGGACCGCACACGTCGCTGTGTACGAGTCCCAAGAGCTCGCTCGCTCTTACTCCGTGTCCTGTGAACGGAGTCTTTGTCATCTTTCCTTTGAGACAGGATTGACAAGTGGCATACGATTGATATTCGAACGGATCCAAATATCCTTCTGTATGTAACTTCGTCAACCTTCTCTCATTGATGTGACCCAGTCTACAATGCCATAAGAAAGTCTGATTTATTTCCGGAGACTTTCTTTTGTGTGTATTCTGGACATTGAAAATCTGTGGTTGGTTTAATACGTATATACCATTGTTTAATGTACCTGACCCAATCTGAACTTGATTAAGGTGAATGTTTACAACATTACTTACAAACGCAAATTCATAACCTTCTTTAGAAATCAAAGATACAGAAATGATGTTACAAGTTGCGTTGGGTACAAAAAAGCAATTACGTAAAACCAAAACATGTCAATCTGACATTCCCAGGTGATAGTCCCCCACGGCCTTAGCATCCATGTTAGCTCCGTTTGCAACTTTGAGGGTCATGCCACCTGCCTTCAAAACCCTACGGTTTCTCAACGCCTGCAAAGAATTACAGATATGAGATCCTGATCCGGTATCCAATACCCAGGAAGTAGAGTTTATTGATAACCAGTTTTCAATAAAATACACACCTGAAGCTGATGCCGCAACTTGCTTCAGATCCTGTGTTCTGGCTTTCCAAGCCCTGCAATCTGTCTTCCAGTGCCCACTCTTATGACAGAAAAAGCACTCTTCCTTTCCTATAAGCTTCCCTGCTTTCATTGTTGCTTTTGCCTTTCCCGTCGTATCCACTTTACTAACACCGCCGCTTGGTTTGACGGGGGTTTTCTTCTTCTTTCCCTTAGCTTTCGCCTTGGACCTAGAAGAGGAAGATCCTCCTACAAACAAAGTGGATGTTTCCCTACCTTTCTGTAGGGTGCCCTATACACTCCTCAGCATGTTGAGGAGCTCTGAAAGTTCAACTTCCTTTTCTTGCAAGTTGAAATTCAGGTTGAACTGGGCGTAAGTGGAAGGAAGGGACTGAAGAATCAAGTCCGTATAGAGCTCATTCTCCAACGTGGTCCTATGGTCCGCGAGCTCCTCTATGAAGCCAATCATCTTAAGCGCGTGTTCCGCTACCGATGATCCGATGGCCAACTTTGCCGAAAATAACTTCTTCGACATTTCGTATCTTGCGATACGAGATTGATCTCCATACAGTTCTTTTGTATGGAGAAATATGGATTCGAGGTCCATATTCTCGTGCCTCCTCTGATGTTCGTTGTCCATAGAGGCAAGCACGAGGCACTTGGCCTTCGCCCAATCGATTTCCCAGGTCTTACGGATTTCCCTATCCGCGACGCTGGTTTTGGGACCTGGGACAGGGGGAGCTTTGGTGGTAAGGAGATACCCCAACTGGTCATAAGTGATTGCCATTTTGACATTCCTGAGCCAATCTTTGTAGTTTGGTCCTGTCAGTATATTTTTGTCTAGTAGTAACTTAAGTCCGGTCATGATGATTGGTCGCTGCAATTAGGAGAGGGAGAAGAAACATTTTAGCATGATGCTCTTGCAAGTTTAGAGTGGTTTTTAATTTGTCTAAACAGGATGGCTCCCACTGTCTCTCGAATCCCTCCTCAAACCAAAAAGGAAGAATTAGTCAGGATCAATCTCACCGTACAATACTTGCTTAACCGTTCGGCCAGGCTGGTGTCGGTACTTCGAGGGAGGTTTTCCAACGCTTTCGCGAAGTTCTGTAATTAAATAACCTCTTTTCCCTGGGGGTGTGGCCCCGCTAACTCCTTTCTAGACACCTACTTAGTTTATAGCATTGATCGTTAAGTGAGAAATTTCCCGAGGAGTAGCATATACACACAGTAGGATCGGGATCCAAATATCATTGCGTGACAAAACTGAAGGAATCCTACCAGAATCATCACACTCCAAATGGTATGCAGCGCTAGCAAGTTTCAGTTCTTTTGAAACTCCCGATGTGGATTTTTGCCCCATGCTCTTATGACCTTGGCGTGAGGTCAAAATGTCATAAGTCACATGTCAAGTTCTTCCCATCATTATCCAGGTTAATTTGAACCCACCCGTACCTACCCTTGACGTAGGCCAAAATGGCAGTACAACTGTCTCAAACCAACGCATTCTATCTATGCAACAGATAAATATCCGGCAGCTACCAATCACTATGTCTTGGCGTGAGGTCAAAATACATAGCTTGTATACTACCGAATATTTAACTGAAATGATGGAGGGCTACGGATGGTTTTGGCAAAACCTTGAACATAGTGAACTTGATATGATCGATGGAACGAGGTAGCTTTTAAAAGGAGTGGCTTAAGCTCCACGTTTAAAAGTTCTTTTTCAAAAGAAACCGAGTGGCTTTTGAAAGTGTTCCAACGACTTTTACTTGGTTTATTTTCTTGCATTAGTTCTTTTAATGCGTCCCATCATTTAATCCTACCATTGCAGAAAACAACCAAAATATGACGTATGCTTATGCCATTCGCATTCGCCACGGGGGCCCTGTAAGTGCACGGCGGCGTCCCGGTCGTCAATCCGACGGCCAAATGCGGAAACGGTGATAAACTTTAATTTTGCGAACTTTGCAAACCGGCACCACCGCGCACTAAACCCCGGATCGGGCCATTAAACTTGTCCTAGCTAACTAACAAGATAGAGAAGAGATATACCGAGTGATCCGAGTCCTCCGGTCTTCTCGTCATCGTCCCGATCTCCCGCGGAAACTCCGGTCGTCGCCTCCTCGCCGGAAGGGCACCACATCGCCTGATTCTTTTACGGGCTCCCACCTCAATACCGAGGCAACTCGGGCACGAAGCTGGCAAGTCGACGTGCCCAAGATGTGCTGTAGGATGTGTAGAGTCTATGTCTCATTGGGGTTTTGGTTGCCATGAAGGATGAAGAGAATCATGAACCTTGGAGATGGTTTTTGAGAATTTGGCAAGCATGAAAATGAGATGTGAATTAATCCCTCATACAAAAATGAACTCCTCTCATCTCACTTCAAGATGTGGCCGGCCTTAACAAGGAGGAAAAATGAACAAAGGGGTGAGTGTAGTAAAAGCATATGGTTACCACATCCACAAAGTAAACCTCACCATACTAATCACTCCATACCTTTCAAATCCGATTAATGCAAAAACCATCATGAAAAAGCAAGTGATGAAGATGGTCATATCATAATGAAAACATTGCAAGAAACCCCCTCCACAAAAGTTATTTGCACAATTGCAAATAACCCCCTCCATCGGAAAAGTCCGGCCGGGAAAGAACAAACGAAAACCGGCCGGAACGGAAT
This sequence comes from Agapanthus africanus, assembly GCA_030015575.1. NCBI lineage: Eukaryota > Viridiplantae > Streptophyta > Magnoliopsida > Asparagales > Amaryllidaceae > Agapanthus > Agapanthus africanus. The sequence goes on from CM057347.1 coordinate 220,708,965, forward strand.
GCAAACTGGTAACTCCAGAAAACTGGTCCCGTAATAAATTACAGGAAAACCCCGATACTGTGCATACACACCCGCATCTGTATTCCGACCGGATACAAATGCAATGAGACAAAATCTACACTGTACTAAACTAGGATCCGGCTTAAACCAAAGCCTGCTAGTAATGTTCGTCCGATCCTGATCCGTGCAATACCGCACGTATCAGATCGAACCCTGCCATATATCCATACGGCCACAAGTACAAAACCGTCCGATCCTGATCCGTGCAATACCGCACGTATCTGATCGGACCCTGCCATATCTCCATACGGCCTCTACAGCGTTTCGCCCGAAAGCTTGAGTAACTGAAGGTGTGGTGGACTCTAAAGACTCGTCAATACTATGGCTGTGGATTTAACCACTAGCACGTCAGAGGTATAAGCCAATACGTAACGGGCCACCAGCTATTGACTAAAAGGGACGTCGATGAGCGAACTCATCCTGACACCCTACTGAGCCTGTCAGTGACAATATCCGTACAGTCCGGTCCGTTCGTCTATGAGCATCGCATGTCGGGCCTAGGGGGTGGGTAAAAGTCAGACCCCCAAAAGCGGTACAAGTCGTGTCGGAGTGTAGCCTAGAACACCCTGAGATACTACTAGAATACCTACCAGTAAATCTCCTGCCTTGGCCAAGGACTTCGTGTAATGGCTCTCCTAGACACAGCGCGACCTCACCCCCAATACCGGGAGAGACGAACCCCCGAAGATCCGCTCACTGCCTCCATATGGCTCGGGACTGTACCCAACTAAAACCTGTTTGCACGACTCCTTTGAGCCGTGGTAGGGTAGTAATCAAAGCACAGTGGGAACTCACACGAGACAAATGACGATCCCCAGGTCGATGAACTAACCTGTACACATGTCACCTGGGAACTGCTATCTGACGTCAGGTATAAGACCAACTAGCATGTTCCCGGCGAGTCCTGTCCGGTGTACTCATAACCCAATGAGCACCTATATACATCTTAGGTGATCCAACTGACACCAGTGGCTTGTGAGACCGGCTACCGCCCCTCGTCGGGGTCTCGAATGTATACACTAGTCTACTCTGGAGAATCGATGCCCTGTCTCGAAACTCCCACGACTAGGGACCATTTAAGGATGTTCTTATAGACTACCAGCTCCCACGTATATGATCGCCCTCATACTGCTGGCAGTCAAGCAAGAATCCTTAGGGGCTCTATCAACGTGTAATAGCGACCTGTCAGGTCACCTAAAGCAGTACACGATGATAAAGATAAACCAGATAGCAAACTATCATCTCGAGTAAGACTGTCGTACCGGGATAGGTCCTCCCTCAATCATTGCAATCACATGCCTGTGATCCAATAATTGACTCTGAGGGCACTATCTCCAACAATCTCCCACTTGCACTCAAGGCTAATTATTGCGATGTCGCATACTCACAGCCCGTGTGATACCGAACACCCAACTCCTCTACTAGTCAGTCTCACAAAGCTCGTTTGCGAAACTATTGCGTTCGAGGAATAGCCTCAGCGAGTGGATCCGATCTGATGTTCCTTTCTATGTCTCTCTATATCTCAAGTTCGCGGAGAAAACCATCTCCCGAAATGAGCAATACCTGTATTAGAGTGTCTGGATGTCTGATGGGACCGAGCTCATAAATGAACTCCAAATCCAAACTTCTTAGACTGTATCGTCAACTGAACTTAATCAGTATCCTGCGCCATGCCACCCTCAGTATTTCCTTGGACCACCTGTCCAAAATACTGCCCCTCGTCAGAAGGAAAACTATAACTCTGACAACCTCCTTGTCGTCCATGTCACCTTGGAAGCCTGGAGTGATAACCGTCTCCTAAAGGAGGCAGCCGTTATCATATCCCTAGAACATTCACTTATGTTCTAAAACTGCTTCCGACTGTTCCTCCAGGATTGGATCAATATCAACATATTGCATCTAGTGCAAGAACAACATCTGGTGTGGTACTTGACATCTCATGATAGACTCAATTGCCTAAGCAAGTGATCTGCCAATCATGCACATCCCTCTCTACTTTAGTCTATAAGACACCTTTAGAGAGGGTGACTCCATCACCTGCAGGTACACTACCGTGCCAGGAGTCGTCCATTCTAAATACTCTTAGAATGGTGTCAAAGTACCCTGATTGGGAAACTACCCAAATCTCGATCTAAAACCATAGATCTAGTAACCAGTATGTCTTATACAAAATCCATTTCCTTTGTGAAGAAACCACTGTGTGACGACCCAAGTATAACTGATCGTAGTATAGGAATGTCACTTCCTACCTTGTGTATGTCATCCAAATACCATGACATCACACCCTACTACCTTCTCAACAGATCCATCCCCTATTCTGATGACGTCAAACCCATGACTGTCACATCAGAAATAGATGATCTATCTCCGCTATATCTGCTTTAGTCTATAAATAGACATAAGCCTGATGTCCACCAATGCTTCCGCTGCTCCCACTGACTACGACAACCCTCTGGCAGAGTCATATAGACGTGCACTTCTAAAGCTAGTTTAGAACGACGCTATACTCATCCTCCCACCGGGTCTCGCAGCCTGGAACAACAGCAATGGCAAGTGTGGGTAAACAAGAACTTCCCTGTCACCGTCCTTGAGGTTACCGGAGTACCTCTCGGGTGCCTGAAGTTACCCACCTTATCTGCGGAGTGGCCAATGGAATGTCAAATCAGATTGAATCTTTAGGTTCCTTATCAAATCTTCAGTAATCGTTTGCGGTTCTGGAGTCACTTCCAGTTCTACCATACTCCCACTACTGTTTTTTAAAAAAAAAAACATTTTTATTAAAACTGTGGCGAGTCAAGAACAATATCACTATTGATCTTTCTTATGGTAGAAAGTCAACCCTCGTCATAGCCTGGGTCAACCCACAAACAGCCATTACAGAAACGTGCCTTGAGTTATCCAGAGTCTGGTTTTAATCATAAGCCGGACAACTCCCCGTACCTTAACAATGTTAAGATATGAACTGTAGTATATCCAATATAGAACCAGAGGCACTGATTTAATTGAACCAGATTCAAATCATGCAGCTGTCTCCAGTGCATGTCAACTAAATGGAAGGAGGCCGATCAGCGTTACTCAACTTAGGAATGCTTCCAATTATGAGTAACCTGAAAGAGAAGCAATTTCTCTTTATCATTACTATCAACTGAATACCATACACAAGTATCTACATCTTCGATCACTTTGAAGAATCCCGATACTTGCTACACCTGGTTCTCTACTCTATTCAAATACCTATAACTCCTCAAAACTTAGACCCTGTGTTTCTACGAAACACATGTCTAAGAACTAGAGAAGTTAAAAGTAAACAGAATATAGTATGAGGACCAACCCCTCTGTCCTAATGGATACTGGACAATATACAATATTCTATATAAGTCCACCGAGTCTAAGAACTCTTTCACTATGTGTCGTAGGTTGAAAACTGTACTTATGGTTAAGAAGAATTACACCGCTGTTTAATGCTCCTTACCTAACCATCCACTGATATAGGTAAATGTCATCGACATAATATCAAAAGGTATATCTCACTCTATGAAAATAGACGTACAGATATATCAATTTGAAATTGGTGCATAAAAGCGGATATTCAAAACCAAATATTTGCCGACCGGCAAACAGCCTAGGTGATTTCCTCAAATATCACCGATTACAACGAATCCCGATATAATGAGGATGATCACCCTATTCCCAATAACTTACTCCCACTCATCATCTGTAAAACCATACAGATGTGAGAATCAAACCTGGTAAATACATACCCTGGAGTAAGTATCTAATCGGGAAATCAGTTTTCTTTTAACAGTACACAGTTGAACTGAAACATTGAAATGTTTCGATGGGGTATCCTGGTATTCCTAGTAATGCCTCTACCATTATCCAGATTCACAACTATAACCGCATAATTCTTTGCCACCTCACCAAATCCCTTTATATGTCTTTAGTCATTACCTTCTGCACACCCCTTAGGCCAAATGGTTTTCTTCCTTCCCTACCGTTCGGCACCAGCCTATGGTTTGGAAGAAGACTATCCAATAAGCATAATGGGTGTACTGTCCTAATCCTAGGAGCACTCGCAATGCGAGAGAAGGTGAAGATAAAAGACAACTGAATAAACCTTATTCCTATTTCTTCTGGACCAGAATCCATCCCCGAACTGGAACAAGTTCCTTTCGAGTTCGTACATAACCATACGATGGAGTATCCAATAAACTGTGGATCTTCGTAGTGATACGGAGTGTCCTGGAGAAATACAAAGGTGATTTAGGATTGGCGAAGAAATACTTGGTTTGGTCGTGAATATCAGTCGCAATTTACTTTGCCCTCTTACTAATCCCTTGCTTTGTCTTAATCTTAATACCTTCTGCACACCATCGTTATGCTAATTGGTTTTCTTCATTCCCTACTGTTCGGCACCAGCCTAAAGTTTGGAAGAAGACTATCCAATTTGCGTAATAGGTGTACTATCTCCTAAACTAAGGAGTACACGCAACCTGAGAGAAGGCAAAAAGAAAAAGACAACTGAATAATCCTATTCGTTTTCTCCAGAACCGGAAACCATCCTCGAATAAATCCCTTCGAGTTCGTATATAACCATACGATGGTTTTGTCCAATGGAAGTGGACGTTCGCAGTAATACGAGGTGTCCTGGAGAAAAGGGTAAAAGTAGGAGTGGCAATGAGGTCTGCAACTCTGACCATCCAAAAAGCCATTGTTAAGAAGGTTCGGTCAACTTGGTCACTGAGTCATAGTCTTGGGTTGGGTCAATGGTCGCTGCCAAAGAGAGAGAGAAAAGAAACACTCAGCGTGCACTCTAACCAAGATCAGAATGGTTACCAATTCATCTAATCTGGAAACCTCCCACTGTACCTCAAATTCTCCTCCAAACCTGAAAGAAGAATTAGTCGGGGTCACCCGAGGAGTAAACCAACTCATCAGTGGGAATCGGGATCCAACTATCATCGCATGATAACGTGACGGAATCCGCTCACGCTATCACACTCCAGAAGGTATGCGCATATCTGGCAAGTTTCAGTTCTTTTGAAACTCCCGATGTGGATTTTTACCCCATGCTCTTATGACCTTGACTTTGGCCAACAAATCATAAGTCACATGTCAAGTTCTACCCGTCATTCTCCAGGTTAATTTGAATCCACCCGTACGTACCCTTGACTTTGGCCAACAAGGCAGTACGACTGTTTCAAACCAACGCATCTATCTATGCTGCATATGAATAACCAACAGCTACCAAACACTGTGCCTTGACTTTGGCCAACAAACACAGCTTGAATACTATTGACTACCCATATGAAATGACGGAGGGTTACGAATGGTTTCTGGCGAAAACCTTTAACGTAATGAACTTGATATCGTTGAAGGAACGGATAGCTTTTTAGAAAATATAGTGACGAAAACCTTTACTAAAGAGGTCACTCCCGGTGAAGGGATCTCGGCTCTTTCCCCGTAGAATGGGGTGCAGGATATTCCAAATGAATACCACAGTGCAAAGCAAAAGTAATCGGCTATAGTGAAGTTAATGCCCTGACGCAAACTTCTGTCCAAGGGGTCACTCCCGGTGAAGGGATCTCGGCCCTTGCCTCGTCGACTGAGGAGCAGGATATTCCAAAAGAATACCACGATGCAAAACAAAAGTGAACGTCCTTGCAATAACAGCTTTTTGAAAAGTGTTCCAACAACTTCAGAATAGGTTTGTTTTAACTTGCATTGATCCGAATCAATGCAGTCCCATCAATTGATCACACCATAAAGAACGAAAATATACTGACGTACGTATATGCCATCCGCATTCGCCACTGGGTCCCGTCATCACCCGTTAGGTTAGCTAACTAACGGCAGAGCGGGGACTGGACTAGCGCGGATGAAAAGCATATACAACATCTACTAATATATATACCAATATACTATATTTCGCTCAAGGCGTGAATAAAATGCAACATCACAGAAATGTACAGCATCACAGAACAATACAGATATCTGGGATCCCCGGGTTTCACAGAGCCACTACTGAAACCCGACGTTCCCCTGGTCGTGTGGATAGCCTGTGCAATGAAATCCTAGACCCCTACGGCCGCGGCAAGTCACCCGCCAAAACCTGAAGCGAGGCAGCCCCCTTCAGCACCGTGAATGGACCACCCAGCACTTCACGGAATCCGGTAACTTCGGCACCCCTCCTGGGTCAACCTGTACCCCCTACGAGTGCGGCGAATAGCCCGCCAATTCTAGAGTGAAGCCCCCTCCGTCCCAATGCCATGAGATGCGGGCTTGTTGCCCTCCAGAACCCGGCTATCCATGCACCCCTCCGCTGGGTAATCCTAGTACAGAAAATAAAATATACATACAACGGGTACATCGACCGCAACCAGGTCGTGCCCCAAAAGAATAATACAAACAGGCAGTGACGGCAGTCCACATGTCGGACGCTCGCCCCGCAACAAAAAATGTACATAATACAACAGAACTGTACTAGCATTGCAACCAGGCTATCCCCCACGACCGATCCGCAACATCACAGCAAAATCATAGAACATCAACGTGAAAGTCACGTTCGCAAATCCGTCTAACCGGGCTATAGCAGTTAGACCGGATTTACCGATCGAGTAACATTCACGGTCGCAGATATAATGTAAATACTGTGGAAAAATGTGTTTAAATATATCCGATCGATCAAAAATTAACAAGTGGGCCCCCAAGCAATACTGTAGCACTCACAGAAAATCTGGGCCCAAAATTAATATTCCAAAACCCCTAATTACAGCCCAGAAGCCCACTGGAGAATTTCGAAGCATTGATCCCACCAACCTGCGGCGGAACCGCGGCAACAAGGGGGGTTTTGCCGCGGTTCCGCGCTCGAGCTGAGGGATCATTGTCTCGAATTTTCCCAGAGTTCTTAGAACTCCCTGCACATCATTCTGAGACAACCTGAAAAATTTTTAGACTTCAAAAAATTTCGACAGAAACTGATGTGAAGGAAAAATACGGTTTTTGGAAATTTTGGTCGATCGGAAATGCAAACACATCAAACGAAGCTAGACGAAGTTAATGGCGAGGCTCTGATACCACTGTAAGTGCACGGCGGCGTCCCGGCCGTCAATCCGACGGCCAAATGCGGAAACGGTGATAAACTTTAATTTTGCGAACTTTGCAAACCGGCACCACCGCGCACTAAACCCCGGATCAGGCCATTAAACTTGTCCTAGCTAACTAACAAGATAGGGAAGAGATATACCGAGTGATCCGAGTCCTCAGGTCTTCTAGTCATCGTCCCGATCTCCCGCGGAAACTCCGGTCGTCGCCTCCTCGCCGGAAGGGCACCACATCGCCTGATTCTTTTATGGGCTCCCACCTCAATACCGAGGCAACTCGGGCACGAAGCTGGCAAGTCGACGTGCCCAAGATGTGCTGTAGGATGTCTAGAGTCTATGTCTCATTGGGGTTTTGGTTGCCATGAAGGATGAAGAGAATCATGAACCTTGGAGAGGGTTTTTGAGAATTTGGCAAGCATGAAAATGAGATGTGAATTAATCCCTCATACAAAAATGAACTCCTCTCATCTCACTCCAAGATGTGGCCGGCCTTAACAAGGAGGAAAAATGAACAAAGGGGTGAGTGTACTAAAAGCATATGGTGACCACATCCACAAAGTAAACCTCACCATACTAATCACTCCATATCTTTCAAATCCCATTAATGCAAAAACCATCACGAAAAAGTAAGTGATGAAGATGGTCATATCATAATGAAAACATTGCAAGAAACCCCCTCCACAAAAGTTATTTGCACAATTGCAAATAACCCCCTCCATCGGAAAAGTCCGGCCGGGAAAGAACAAACGAAAACCGGCCGGAACGGAATACAAACTGGCAACTCCAGAAAACTGGTCCCGTAATAAATTACAGGAAAACCCCGATACTGTGCATACACACCCGCATCTATATTCCGACCGGATACAAATACAATGAGACAAAATCTACACTGTACTAAACTAGGATCCGGCTTAAACCAAAGCCGGCTAGTAATGTTCGTCCGATCCTGATCCGTGCAATACCGCACGTATCAGATCGAACCCTGCCATATATCCATACGGCCACAAGTACAAAACCGTCCGATCCTGATCCGTGCAATACCGCACGTATCTGATCGGACCCTGCCATATCTCCATACGGCCTCTACAGCGTTTCGCCCGAAAGCTTGAGTAACTGAAGGTGTGGTGGACTCTAAAGACTCGTCAATACTATGGCTGTGGATTTAACCACTAGCACGTCAGAGGTATAAGCCAATACGTAACGGGCCACCAGCTATTGACTAAAAGGGACGTCGATGAGCGAACTCATCCTGAAACCCTACTGAGCCTGTCAGTGACAATATCCGTACAGTCCGGTCCGTTCGTCTATGAGCATCGCATGTCGGGCCTAGAGGGTGGGTAAAAGTCAGACCCCCAAAAGCGGTACAAGTCGTGTCGGAGTGTAGCCCAGAACACCCTGAGATACTACTGGAATACCTACCAGTAAATCTCCTGCCTTGGCCAAGGACTTCGTGTAATGGCTCTCCTAGACACAGCGCGACCTCACCCCCAATACCGGGAGAGACGAACCCCCGAAGATCCGCTCACTGCCTCCATGTGGCTCGGGACTGTACCCAACTAAAACCTGTTTGCACGACTCCTTTGAGCCGTGGTAGGGTAGTAATCAAAGCACAGTGGGAACTCACACGAGACAAATGACGATCCCCAGCTCGATGAACTAACCTGTACACATGTCACCTGGGAACTGCTATCTGACGTCAGGTATAAGACCAACTAGCATGTTTCCGGCGAGTCCTGTCCGGTGTACTCATAACCCAATGAGCACCTGTATACATCTTAGGTGATGCAACTGACACCAGTGGCTTGTGAGACCGGCCACCGCCCCTCGTCGGGGTCTCGACTGTATACACTAGTCTACTCTGGAGAATCGATGCCCTGTCTCGAAACTCCCACGACTAGGGACCATTTAAGGATGTGCTTATAGACTACCAGCTCCCACGTATATGATCGCCCTCATACTGTTGGCAGTCAAGCAAGAATCCTTAGGGGCTCTATCAACGTGTAATAACGACCTGTCAGGTCACCTAAAGCAGTACACGATGATAAAGATAAACCAGATAGCAAACTATCATCTCGAGTAAGACTGTCGTACCGGGATAGGTCCTCCCTCAATCATTGCAATCACGTGCCTGTGATCCAATAATTGACTCTGAGGGCACTATCTCCAACAGGCCCGTCATTACCCGTAAGGTTACTTAACTAACGACAGAGCGGTGGCTGGGCTAGCGCGGCAGAAAAACATAAGCAACGCATAAATAATATCATATATAGATATATTGCAATGATAGCCATTTCAGATCACAGATGAACACTTTGGATATACTAGGAATCCGCAATTCGTACGAGCCTGTAACGAAAAGCGGATTACACGGTCGCGGTGAATAGCCAAACCCCACCCTAGACCACTACGGGTGCGGCAAACTACCCGCCAAGTATCCGAAACGAAGCAACCTCCCTCAACTCGTGAATAAGCCACTCGGCACTTCGAGATACCCGGTAGTTTGTGCACCCCACCTTGGGTCTATCCTAGGAGCAAAAACAGTAAAAAAAAATTATACAATGACGGCTACAACCCCGACCCGGTTGTGCGGCCATAGAAATAATATTACATCAATTTACATATTACATGAATTAAAAGAAAAGAAAACTCTCATCTCACAACCCCCCGGCTATTCATCCGCGACAATCCAATGAATTCATATAGACATACCATCAACATTACAGATCACAGATATGTATAACCCCCACTAATCGACGTATAGCAATTAGCGGACGTTCGATACATATAACGCATCACAGATATATACCCGTCAGTTTAAGTCTTTAGAAGTTCGATAAAAATACAGATTTTCAAGCCCCAAAAAATAATTTTTCTTTCTGTAAATCTGGGCAGAAAAAACATATCCCAAAAATCCAAAAACAGCCCCAGAAACACTCTGCAAGAAACATTTTTCTCGACCGAGTCAACTCGGCCGCGGAACCGCGGTGGGAGCATGCTCCCGCCGCGTTTCCGCGGCGCTTTGATCGATTCGATGGTCCAAATTTCTTGGGTGTTTAACAAAAAGCCTGAGCCGATTTTTAAGATAAGATTTATCATTTTTTGGACAGAAAAAAAAATTCGGCAGAAACTTGATTTTCCGGGTTCGTTTCGCGACTTTTTCTTTGATCGAACTTCTAGTTACTTTGCTAACATGTTAGATAGTGTTTAACTAGGCTCTGATACCACTGTAAGTCCATGCTACCCTTCCCCGGTACTTACGGGGCTGCGGAAGTGATAAAAAAACAATTTTTAAGAGGGTGGTAACATGGACTCAAAATACGGATCTTTGTTAAACAACTAACTAACAACCTAACTAGAGTTTTACCTACTCGGTTAGGTGTCTATACTTTCTTGAACTCCTTCGTCTTCCACTCTTTCCGGTGTACGGATCGGCCTCACCTCGTCGTCTCCTTGCGCCGAAGATGGATCCACCTGAAAGCTTCTACCTTTGGATTCTTCTTCGAACTTTGAAGAAACTAGAACACTTGGCTTGCTAGGCCTTGTGAACTAGAATGAGTAGAGGATTATTTTGGTGTCTTTTTATCTCTAAGGCACTGAGTCTCAACACATGAGAATGGTTTTCCTTGAGCTAGAGAGAGCAAGAAGAAGAGGGAGAGCTTGAGAAAGAGAGAGCTCAAGAGAGAGAAAGCAAATGAAAGAATGAGCCTCTCTTTTCTCATCCACCCTCTCATAATCCAAAAGCCATCATAACAAAAATAGTAATCAAGTATTGTGTGAAGGTTTAAGTCAAAATGGCTATATCATTTCATGCACTCATTTTGCATAAATAAACAAGCAAGCAAAAGTCTTTGCCATGGAATGATAGCCATTGTCATGATGATGGTCAACTAGTCCAACCTAGTCAACCGGTCAACAAAGTCAACAAGTCAACAAAGTCAACCCCTCAACAACCATGTCACTATAATACTTAATTAATATTAATGTCAATCATTTATCTTATTCTGATTAGGGTTTAGTCAAAGTCAATAGTCAACAGTCAACAACCCCAATGAGAATCCTCTGCCTCTGTCTCTCTCTCAACTGTGCATACACACCAGCATCCGCGTTCTGAGGAACACGAATACAAACGAGATAAAACCAATCCCAAAACGTACACTAGGATCTGGCTTAAACGAAAGCCCGCTAGTGTTAACTGTCCGGACACCAAACGTGCACAAGTGCACGGATGTGACCGAACCTTGTCGCAAAACTATGCGACCTGTCGCAAAATCATGCGACCTCTACTCTTTTGCCTAAAGGCGAATAGATTTCTCTGTGGGACTCTAAAGACTCGACACTACGCTGGCAGTGGGTTTAACCACAGACCGCAAGCGGCACTAGCTGTGCGTAACGGTCCCTAGGTAGATGCCGACAAGAAGACGGACGAGGTGAAACCCATCTGAACTCCTACTGAGCCTGAATATGACAATCTTCATACAGTCCGGTCTGTTCGTCTGATACATCGCATGTCGTGCCTAGGGGGCGGTAAACGTCAGTCCCCTAATAGCAGTAAAAGTCGAGCCGGAGTGAAGCCCAGAACACCCTGAGATATCACTGGAAACCTACCAGTATATCTCGCTTACCCTGGCCAGGGACTACTCGTGTAATGGCTCTCCTAGACACAGCGCGATGTCAACCCCCAATACCGGGAGAGACGAATCCTGTCTAACCGTCACTGCCTCCAAGTGCTTCGGGACTGCACCCAAAAACTACCTGTTTGCACGACTCCTTTGAGCCGTGGTAGGGTAGTAATCAAAGTACAGTGGGAACACACTCAAGGCGAAGTCACAGTGTCAAGTCAGCGGACTAAACTGTACTCATGTCACCTAGGAACTGATAACTGATGATAGGTATAGTACCAACCAACAGTTCCCGACGAGTCCTGTCTAGTGTACTCGTAACCTAACGAGCATCCGCATACTATCTCAAGTACGATGTACTGACGGCTGTGGGACAGGCCGTCTCCCACTCTGGGATGAGAAGCGCATACGCTAGTCTACTCTGGAGTATCGATACCCTGTCTCGATAGTCCTGCGACTAGGGACCTGCATAAGGATGTGATTATAGATTACCCAGCCCCCACGAGTGTGACTGCTATCACAACGCTGGTAATCAAGCAAAGATCCTAAGGGCTCCACTAATGTGTATAGGTGATATACTAAAATAAACACATGTACACATTAAAGCAGAAACAAACCAAGTAGCATAATACTATATTGAGCAAGATTGTCTATACAAGGTGAATATCCTAAGCTTCCATTAAGTAATATACAAACTAGTAAGATACAGTAATGGCCTCTAGGGCATATACACTAACACGTCGGCCCTTTCCTCGTCGAATGAGGTACATGATGTTCTACAAGGAACACCACGATGCAAAGCAAGAACTGTAGCTACCTGTTTTTGAAAATTCAATTCCACAACATCCTTAGGTTTATTTTCTTTCTTTCATTAATCACATTAATGAAGTCCCATCGTTTAAGTTACCTAAACATCACAGATAAATACGACGTACACTTATGCCATCCGCATTCGCCTCGATGTCCCCTCGTGCACCGTTAGGTTAGGTAACTAACGGCAGAGCAGGGCAGGGCTAGCGCGGGAGTAAAACATAAGTAAAGTCTATATAATATATCATATATACTATATATAGTATCTATCAGAGAACATATCACATGATCACATCACAGATATCGCAGCAGAAGAAACATATGAAATATTGGATATACTAGGACGTCCGTGTTTTCAATACGAGCCAGTATAAAACACGGATTCCACGGTCGCGATGAATAGCGAAACCCACATCCCTAGACCCCTACGAGAGCGGCAAGTAACACTTCCAATTCTAGGGTTAGGAGACCCGGACTCGACTCCTCGAGATGGTGTCCTACTGGACCCTAGAACCCGGTTACTTGTGCTCCCCTCCTTGGGTCTATCCTAATGCGGAAAAGTAAATAATATACAAATGGTGACATCATCCGCAACCTGGAAGTGCCCCAATAAATGAATATTACATACAAGTTTTTACATGAATGAAAATGAAAAACACTCATCTCACATAAAACCCCCCGGCTATTCAAACACGACGATCTAATATAACATATCCAGTAACACATAACATCACATGTCATCAACGTAAGTAAATATGCGCATCCCAATTGTCGTTGACATATAGCAACGAAATCGGCGATATCACATATTACACTTACGGTCGCAGAAAAGAAAGTGTAAAACTACAACAGTTGGAATCCGCAAACGCTTTAGACATCGCATGCCTAAAAAAATGAATTCCTTAGACATCGCATGCCTAACAATTATAAACCAGCATTTTAGTCTCATTATCGAAAACACTTTTCAATATCAAGTCGGGCAATTCAACAAGATTCCCGACATCCTGAACGAATGCTCGTCGCAAACTTTCGTAGACGGACGCACCACCGATACCGTCGACGAAGTGCACAAAGGCCGAACACCGCTGCCGCGAGCACCCGAATGGATGCTTTTGGCGACGGTGTTCTCCTACAGTCAGTTGGTCGGGGCTATGGGGTGTGGCTATCTATTAAGTTTACCGGCGAGTATTCGTGTACACAACATGATTGCGACGGACTTTTGATCACATCAAAATTCCGTGGCAACCGATCAAATTGAGACTAAAGTGCTATGTTTATAATATTCAAATCAGTTATCTCATAACTATTTATGGATTCCAAATATTGTATCACATTCCAGATAAATAGAAAATGTTAAATTTTCCGATCGAACTATCAAACACCCAATTTTTCCCGAAACAGCTCAACACATGAAATAAGTTTAAGAACATTCACTTCATGCCACAGTACCAACGGTCCAGCCGTAGAAGGGTCAAGCCAACGCCTCACATGTGGCACGCCGTACTGCCCCAAACCCTAAGGTTCAAAGGGCAGTTCAAGACGGTCACATAATCGAGTTAAGGTTTGTTGTCTTCTAGAGGGTCCATCGCGTTACTTGCACTACTAAGAACGTTCTAAAACTACGGAAAAATCCAACAGTTGGAAATTTCCCGGCTGGGGAAAAATTGGGTATTTATATCCGGTTGAACTTTTTAACATGTTCTAAAATACCCGGAAAAACACATAGATAAAATTAGACAATCCGATCGAATCTACGAACTCCCAATACAACCCAGAAAACTCAACTCTTGAGTAAACTTTAAAAATTCCCAGAAAACACAAGCATTGCATACGGGTATTAATGTACAAAGCACGTGACAAGATGCTCCTACATGGCGGCGGAACCGCCGCACAAGCCAGGGTGGAGCCGCGGTTCCGCGGCGCTTTAGTCGAGTTAGGTGCACGTGCTTCACAATAACTCCTAGAAAACCCTGCTGTATTTTTTGGATATTTTTAATTTGGAAAAATCCACTGTTTTGAAAAATGTACAGAGAAGGGTTAAATCTAGGGTTTCGGGGTTCGATCGGGTTTCTAACTTCGTCTACACATCGCCTAAAGCTCTAGCTAGGCTCTGATACCACTGTAGGGTTCCTAGACACACTCATGAGGTTCCACAAGGCATCAACCATGCCAAAATCAAATTTTTCTTGTGCCGAGAAACCCTAATGCTAGATTGTTAACTAGAAATTAGGCGAAACTACAAACTAGTAAACTGCTTTACTAATAAGTGAATGAAAATACAACCTTTGTAGATCCGGTCCTCCACTTCTCTAGCTCCGTGTTGACGTCCCTCCGCTGCGATCATCGGAATCCCGGACTCTAGCGTCGGTTTCATCGGAGAAATAGGCGGGCTAGGTCGTTGACTTCGATGCCGAAGATGATCTACGCCGAGGCGACTCAAACTCAAGCTCCACCTTCACTTGGTCATGAACCTTGTTAAGATAACACCCTATACAACATGGCAAGTGGTAGAGGATGAAGAAATAGGAAGTGGGTTCACTTTGAATTTGGATTTCTCACTTGGATTCATCACTTGGAATTTTCTAGTAAGCATTCTTCAACTCATGAAGAAGATGAAGAAGAAGAAAAGAAAAGTGAATTCTCTTGAAAAGAAAATTCAAGTGATGCTTATCATATAGTAACCATGGGTTAGTAAACTCATGTACAGAATAAACTAGGGTTTAGGTAATGGTTAGGTTTAGGATAAAACAAAATGGTAGATAATGCTAAGAAGCTTCATGAAGCTTAAAGCAAAAAACAAAGTTAGCCACCATTTCATTTTTGCCAAAAATAAATGAAATAAAACAAATGAAACCCTAATCATTATCTAAACATGGTGTATAGCATACACACACCCAAGTTTGCATGTATCATCAAACATGATACAAACAAGTGCACAAAAATATATCACATATACAACTTGTGCAAATCAAGTGAGAAAATCCATCTTAAGTGAACAATACTAGTCAATGTAAAGTAATATATCTAATATATAATTATATATTAAATCATTAAATCAATACTTGATTTAACGATCCGGTCATATCGCATATAACCGACTAATATCAATAGTAACAAGTTATCGAATCAACACTTGATCCGATAACCCGGCTATATCGCATATAACCGATCAATGTCACAAATCGCGAGAATCGAATACAGTATCACATACTGGTATTATTCTCGGTCCCGCACATATTTCATATGCGCTCCTATTTCGTTTCTCTTGAGCCAGGAAACCTCTGTGTAGGACTCTAAAGACTCCTCAATACACCGGCAGTAGGTGATGATCATATCAAACACCCACAAGCCGCAAGCGGTCTGCTAAACGTAACGGCCATCCGGGTATTGAGCGATCAGAAGTTCAACGAGTAAGCCCGCTCACACTCTTGTGAATCCAACCAGTAACACTTACCGTACAGTCCGGTCTGTTCGTCTGATATGTCGCATATCTTGCCTAGGGGTGGTAAACGTCAGACCCCAGTAGCTCGATAAGTCGTGTCGATATGAGGTCTATAACAGTTCGAGAAACTACTGGTAACACTTACCAGTAAATCTCAGTAACCCTGGCCAGGGATTTCCGGTTATAGCCAATCGAACACAGCGCAACATCAACTCCCTATACCGGGAGAGACGAATCCCCTCCTATCGCTCATTGCCTCCATATGATTCGGGACTGTACCGAAAAACCACCGTTTTGCATGTCCTCTTGGACGTGGTAAGGTGGAAATCAAAGCACGGTAGGAATCACACAAGACTCTATGACGATCTCGGGTCTACAGACTAACCTGTACCAGTGTCACCAGAGAACTGCCATCTGACGTAAGGTATAATACCATCTGGGAGTTCTCGGCGAGTCCGTCCAGTATACCCAGTCTCCACTGAGCACCCGTATATCATCTCTGTTGTCAAACACCAATGGATATGGGATCATCCATCGCCCATCTGTATGGGTCGAGAAGGTATACGCCAGTCTACTCTGGTATATCGATGCCCCGTCTCGATACACCCACGACTAGGGACCTTGAAGCATGTACTTATGGACTACCATATCCCCACTAGTATGATCCGCATCATAGTCCAGGTAGTCAAGTACACATCCTAAGGGCTTTACCAACATGTAACAGAGAGACAATCAGTGTGCACGTTAAGGTAAAGAGCAACCAGATAGCATACTATCATGTCGAGCAAGAAAGTCCTCCCTATATATGCCCAAGCATCCACTACAATATGCATCCTATGTACAGTAATGGCCTCTAGGGCATACATATATTTAACACAGCTGAAACCTGAGCAGAGAAAAAACATCCCAGAAAATACAAAATCAACTCAGAAGAATTACTTGGCAAATTTGGACTGACTCGGCTTCAACTCGGCCGCGGATCCGCGGCGGATCGCTTGGATCGGCCGTGGTTCTGCGGCGGTTTGGCCGAGTCACGATCCCAAATTTCTCCAGTAATCTTATAATTCCCTGCATGTATTTTTAAGGGTCCCTGAAAAATTTTTAGGCCCCGTTTTAAAATCGGCAGAAACTTGGTTAAAATGATGTTTTTTCAGGTTCGTTTTGCTATCAAATTTCTAACGACTTTGCTAACAACTTAGTTATGGTTTAGCGAGGCTCTGATACCACTGTAAGTTGACGTTAGACACCCCACATGATGCGGGGAGGCGGAATAGGTAAAACAATCATTTTCTTTAAACTAACATCGACTAACTTTATACATCTTTGCTAAAACCTAACTAACAACAACATAGAAGTGATTAGCTACTATGAAAGATGATTATACCTAATGAATCAAGTCCTTCTTGTTCTCATAGACCACCTCCTCGTCGGCCTCCTCTTTGTGATAGAAGATCTACCCAAGAGCCACTTCTCTAAGCTTAACCTCTCACTTGAGGTAACTAGGTTGCTATGAGTGCTAATCAAAGTAACCTAGAGGATATAGAATAGGATTAGGGATCTATTAGTCTTACTAACCCTTGGATCTCAACACATGGGAGGTTAGGGTTAGTTCTTTGAAGAGAGAGAGAACTTGAGGAGAGAGAAGGTGAGAGTGAGAATGATATGAAATAATATCTCATTTGTGAATACATGAAGCATAATAATTTTTAAATGAATAACAAATAATAATATCAACCATGCATTATTAACTCACTTTGTGTGATTCATCTCATGAGTCATTAAGCAATAAATGCATCATTAACTCCTTTGGATGAATCACACCATGAGTCATTAAACCATTTAATGCAAATGCAACTGAAGCCTCCAACTCATCAATCTTCAAGATGCTTCTCGACTAATTACGAGAATGCCCCTCCCATCCGTGAAAACATGGAAATACTGAGACTGTATAAATCTAATAATCCAATACTAGAATCTGGCTTAAACCAAAGCCTGCTAGTATAAATTGTCCGAACATCGTACGTGCGTAAAAACACGTATGTGTCCGAACCCTGTCGTAAAACCTTACGACCTCTATATCGTTTCGCCCGAAGCAGGGAAACTTTCTGTGTGGGACTCTAAAGACTCGACACTACGCTGGTAGTGGGTTTAACTACCGACCGCAAGCGGCACTAGCTGTATGTAACAATCCCCAGGTAGATGTCGATAAGAAGGCCGATGAGGAAACCCATCCGAACTCCTACTGGGCCTGATGTGACAATCTCCGTACAGTCCGGTCTGTTCGTCTAAGACTATCGTATATCTGGCCTAGGGGGCGGCAAGGGTCAGTCTCCTATAAGCGATATAAGTCTTGTCCAAGTGATGCCCATTATACCTTGAGAACCTACTGGAAATCCTTCCAGTAAATCTCGTTTGCCCAGGGCAGGGACTTTGCGTAATGGCTCTCCAAACACAGCGCGATATCAACTCCCAATACCGGGAGAGACGAATCCTATCTAACCGCCACTGCCTCCAAGTGCTTCAGGAATGCACCCAACTGCTACCTGTTTGCACGACTCCTTTGAGCCGTGGTAGGGTAGCAATCTAAGAACAGTGGGAACACACTCGAGACGAAGCAGCAGTGTCAAGTCTGCGGACTATGCTGTACTCATGTCACCTGGGAACTGTTAATTGACGACGGGTATAATACCAACCAACAGTTCCCAGCGAGTCCTGTCTGGTGTACCCGTAACCCAATGAGCACCTGTATACTATCCCCAGTACGACGTACTGATGGCTGTGGGATAGACCATCTCCCCAACTTGGATGAAAAGCCTACACACTAGTCTACTCCGGAGTATCAATGCCCTGTCTCGATAATCCTATGACTAGGGGCCTGAAAAAGGATGTGCTTGTAGACTACCCAGCCCCCACTAGTGTGACTGCCATCACAACGCTGGTAGTCAAGCAAGATCCTAAGGGCTCTATCAATATGTATTCTCGATATGCTAACATATACACATATTAAGATACAAATAAATCAAGTAGCATACTACCATGTTTAGCAAGACTGTTAATATAACTGTGAATATCCCAAGCTTCCTTTAAGTAATATACAAGCTAGTATGATACAATAATGGCCCCTATGGCATATACACTAACATGTCCAACCTCGACACTCGTGTTCCACGTATCGGTTGCTCTGATATACATACGTTCCTCGAAACCCAAGTGTCCAACCTCGACACTTGTGTTCCACGTATCGGTTCCAATATGCATAAATCTCTCAGAATATAAGTGCCTAACATCGACACTAGAAATCTCCAAATCGCATGTAAACATATCTCAAATGCGTAAATCCATGTAAAATAACATATGCAACATAGAACAACAATATGAGCATATCACGGGAAAAGTCCACTATTTAAATGCATCAAGTCATTAAATATATCATGTGTTCCCATGTATCCGAATCCAATATACATATATAACAGTGTCCCTTACCACTGATTTATATGTCATAAAAAGCTGAACATATAACTATAGCAAGGTATATGTGTGAGCATGTAGGTATACAACATATAACTGAATGTAAGCATATCCGTATGTCATGCAACAAGGAACGGTGATGTGAGCATAGCAAGTATATCATAGCATGATGTAGCAGTTCTACTGTGTAGTGACATAGTAATTATCGACGATGAAGTGTGTGAGCCGGCAATATGTTTAAGTG
Source organism: Agapanthus africanus (assembly GCA_030015575.1). Lineage (NCBI taxonomy): Eukaryota > Viridiplantae > Streptophyta > Magnoliopsida > Asparagales > Amaryllidaceae > Agapanthus > Agapanthus africanus. The sequence goes on from CM057347.1 coordinate 220,728,711, forward strand.
TAACATACGCATCATCGATAATGGTGTAGGTATACTAACACAGGTATATGAAAGGCAATGAGAATAATATGAATGCAGCATAATGTACATTGTGAACTAAATGTTATAAGGTATACGTATCTAACATGACCGAGTCGGTGAATCTATCAATCGGCATCCAGCCTCACAACATCACGTACGGTACAATCCATCGTACAGCATCCTCTAAACAAGGGTATGGATAAATCAACAGGTAAAACTCATCGCGTACGGAAATCTATCGTACGACAGTATTAAACAAATAGGGATTTTATCAACCTATACCACATCGGGGTATGGATCTAAGTCTCGTACGGCATATCACTCAAAATGCAACACATTATCTATATAAATATACCTATCTCTCAGATCACATCCATGTCCATCTCGTATCAGGGGACCTATACAGGTATCAACAATTTCATATCGACTCGAATATATAAAATGACATATCACATTAAGTCATCATATCACATCGTATACTCGTTCATCACATTAATATCTCACAATCACATTATATAAACGTCACACTTGTTCTCTTTAAATTTATAGCCGTCATGATTCACTTATCATACCATATTCTCATATGTCAATATGTCCATTAGCATCAACTTCTATCTTATTATCGTTTGTAAATCTTACAATCATGTCCGTCGTATATCATTTATCAGTATAAAATAATCAAACGATATTCCATATGAATGTTTGCGGGGGTGCTATACGCCATCCACCCGACATCCCCCGTAGATATAAATCTACTCACCTGCTAAACTCCTCGCTTTGCCGTAGTCGATGCGCTTCGTCATCTCGAAATCCACGCGAGGTACCTACAATCAATATGAAATCGCAATGCAATTAACATCAAATTCCGAAATCCAAAAACGGCACGCGGTACGCTCATCGGTTAGAACCTATAGCCTGCGCATGCAAAACAACCAAACAAATCTCGTCGTTGACGTAAAAACGTCCAACGACCAAATACAATACCATAACTCAAAACCAAGAATCCAAATACCGGAAAAATATAGCTAAAACCTTAAATTGGGTCGCTATACATGAAAACCGCTATGCCAAAAACCCAATAGTACCAATACTCATTCACAACACAATAATTATTGTAGATTATAATATATACATCATCACCACGTCCATTAAAACCCACGTCTAATTTTTACCAATAACCTAGTAAGCATTTTATAACATTTTAGCTCAAGTCTTAAAGTTAACACAAATTCTAGCGATCACAAACATCGCAAAGTAGCTTAACTAAGTCACCCAAACTATTTCCACAATTTTAATCTCACCAAAATATGCATTTGTAAAAACTTAGTTTGTAATTAAGCTTAATTAGACATTTAGGAAAATAACAAATAACATTCTCACAATTTGCTTAAGTTTTCCAAGTCTACACAACATGATTAACCACTTTAACAAATAAAAACCCTAACTTGATTTTCATAATAATTATCATGAATATTCTAAACATGAAATTGAAGTTATATAAAAACACTTAAATAGCAATCTTAATGAATTAAGCAAAAATAAAGGATTAGGGTTAGGATTATAGCTCACAAACTAGGTCACAATTTTAGCAACAAAACCTCAACTATATCATCCAAAATGAAGTCTTTAGTGAAGATCCAAGCTAGTTTGGAGATGAAGAATTGTGGGTATGGATTAATTTATGAGTTTGTGTGAATATTTGTGGATTTGTGATGATTTATTTGAGCTTGGAATGATGAAAATGAGGCAAGGAGAGAGGAAGGGCAGCAAGGGGGTAGGCTCGGCCAAACAGGGGATGAGGTTTTTTTTTGGTAAAGTGTGTGGAAATTTCTAGCAAAAGAATGCAATAAAATCTCATTAATGCTAAATGCCACCTTTTCTTTTCTTTTATTTTTAAATTTTCCATTTAAATCTAAAATATCTAGATCTTTTGGCAAGAAAGGTTTAAGCATAATTCTAGTGATTAGTTTAGCAATGATTCACATTAGAAGTAATTAACCCAAACCAAAATTGTAATTACCACTAATTAAGTGCATAATTAACACATTAAAATAATATTTTAATTAGGAAAAAATTCTATGTGAACCAAAACATCCAATTGACCCCCAAAGCCCGCGCACTAGCACTATTCTAGTTAAACTAAGCGCAGTCAAGTCTGTACAGAGCTTTGATCACAATCGGGTTAAAACGGAAAACACCGAATATTTTACCCTAAAACAGAAAAATTCATTTAACGATTTTAGAAACGTTACAATCTTCCACCCTTAAAGAAGTTCGGTCCCCGAATTTAAATTTAAACCCCCAAATGCTAAAACATTTCAATAAACAGCTAAAACAAAGGGGCTCCGAAATAAAGGAAGAAACAGAAATACCCCAGCGCATCCTGTGCGCTGGAAAAATGAGTACGAAATTCAAAACCGATCTCCGTCAAGCGTGACGCAAATCATCGGACTTGCACGCATATCATCGGAGTCACAAAGGAGATACAGATCTCAAAATCCACAACCGAAATCCCGTATGCAATAAACAAAAACTATAATACGTATATAGTACGCATCCTTGAAAAAGCTCTTAATACCAATTAAAACATATGCAAAATCTTTTTTGAATTGCCGTGTAATGCGTAACTCACGGCACAAGTGACGGACGCTCATTTCTAAAGTAATAATATACTTTCATATAAGTTTTGCTCAAAATACACGTTCCGCCTTTTTTTTAAAAATATCCCAAAAGGTTTTCTTTTTGTAAACGTTCGTGTCACTCACAGAGACGTAAGAAATAGTGAGACTATAGCTCTTTTTTTGAAAACCTCATGATAACTTTTTATGCATGCAAAGTACACAGGTACCGTCCTCGGATCAGTCCTGCTAGGGTACTATAAAGTATAGGGCCTCATCATGAAAACAAAGTGCTCAAAAGCAATATCAGCCTCAAAAGGCGTGTCCAGCAATCACGTGCGTCTGGTGCGTACGGAAATCCAAATCCAATACAAGTGCCACAATATGCACAAAAGTAAGACTAAGTGCAACGGGAGTGCATGAAAGTATCTGTCCAATGCAACTGGCGTGCACGACAATAACAACTAGTGCATCAAAAGTGCATGAAAATCTCAATCCAGTGCAACTAACATGCACGAACGAAAACCCTAATCGAGTGCATCAGGTGTGCACAAAAATCATATCACGCGCCCAATGTGCATGAAAGTCTAAATCAAGTGCATCCGTCATGCACGAAAGAAATCGAAATCAAGTGCATCCCCCATGCACGAAATATCAAATCCTGTGCATCTAGTGCACGAAATATCAAATCCTGTGTATCTAATGCACGAAATATCAAATCCTGTGCATCCACTGCACGAAATATCAAATCATGTGCATCTAGTGCACGAAATATCAAATCCTGTGCATCTAGTGCACGAAATATCAAATCCTGTGCATCCACTGCACGAAATATCAAATCCTGTGCAGGAAATCCAGGAAATCGAAAACATGTGCAGCTAAGGTACAAAATCGACATCAACACCACGGTGTATAAAATACATCAAGTGCAATAACTATGAACAAAAATGTAAATACCCAGTAGGTGCAGCCATGGTGCACGAAAACTATATCCTGAAACACGATCATCAAAACTAAAATCCAAGCGATATAAGCGTGATACTCGGACCACAAACGCAAATCGCTACAAATGACATTGAGGTACACTTCCTACAATGTCGAAAAAAGTCGGTGCGCCCAAGCTGGCTGAGCAAGAACATCCGCTTGCCTCATGCTCACAGTCTGGCGTCTTCTGTCTCTAGGTCCTCATTTCTCTGTGGATCATAAATCTCGCGCTCTATCGGCTCATTTGCCCGGTCAGGTTTGCTAACGGAAACGATTCCGCTCTGGCACTCCTCAGGTCAACTCTCGGCCAATTAGTATGATCACTCATAAAACAGCACGTCACTGGAGTCGGCCTCTGATCCTATGAATATACACGACATATCTGATAGTCACGTGCTCTTTCGGAAATTCTTAAGTTGCTCAAGGTCCTCCAAATCCAATCTTGCTAGGTTCAATGTGTAGCTAGTGAGCTCGGGAACACTTTTTGTGAAGTGGGAATGGGGTTTTGGTGAGGGAAATGAGAGGGATCTAGGGTTTTTGTGAAGAGGGAGAGAGAGAGATGGCAGCAGCAGCAAGGGGAGGGAGAGGAGAGAGAATGAGAAGGGGAAAATGATGGGGAATGGTTCTACAAGTCAAAAAGTAAGCCCCATACCTACCTCTCTCCTAATCATCATACTTTACCTTTTCTTTTCTTTTTCTTTCCTCTCTAAACCCTTCTCACTAGAATAGTAACCCCAAAAGAAACATGGTGGAAAAATGCACAAGTGTAAGAAAAATGATTATGTGCACATTTTTGCACAAAAATGCTAAAAATCCGTTTAGCGATTTTTAATCGCGATTAGCACTAAATTAGCATATAACTAATCATAAAAACTTAGAAAATGGCATAATTCCCTAAAATACCTTATTTTAGAATCTTCCATAATTTTTCCAAAAATTTTCCCCTTTATTTGTATTTAATAATACCAAAATATTAAAATATTCATTAAAATAATATTAAATTATAAAAATTCCTAAAAATTAATATTTTATTATTTTTTGAAATGTTACACTGATCCTCGGTGCAATGTCATCGCAGTAGTGTCCTGGAAGGAACTGGGTAAAGGTCTCTTCCGATCTCGCCTATACCGAACTGTACGAAAGCCGGTACACTTACAAATCTTTTCTCGCTTTCTGGACATCTACGTTCTTAGCACAACATTTTCTCGAGAACTGGCCGTATCCGAACGCCTCAGCATACATATTAGATCTCTAATCTCGACGGAAAGTAAGAACAGCTCGTCAGCATCACGCACGAACCTCTTGTTCCACTCATCCTTATTATCGTCCACTTTGACATCATGTCATGCAATCTGCGTACTGCAAATGTTCTCATCGACAAACAATCCGGAATCACTCACACGGACTCGAAATCATGAACTCGGTATCTTCATCACTCTGTAGAAGATCTTTAGCCGAACACGTCCTCGGGAACCCGTCCCAACAATCGGAGGAATACTCAAAACTCATCCATTTCTCGATCAACTCACAACACATCTCTGTGAGGTCCTCTATCTGAAACTGGTCAGCTTACCGATCTCACATCGGAACATCCGACGAACAACGTCATTTCTGGATCGATCTACTATAGATCTGAGTAAGACTCTCCACAATGGAAATCATCAACTCAACAGGGCCTGCGTCGACGCATCAAATCTGACGAATCACCTCCGTCTCTCAACTCAAGATAGACTAGCTATCATCTGTCGCATCTCTGCCTGGAAGCTCCAGCGATCTCAGCTCGTAAGCTCTGGAAGCGACATCAGGTCAATCTCAGCAACAGCTGGGTCATATGTCTGCACGGTCGATGACATCATAATCTCTGAGGTATGCTTTACATCAACAGTCGTCTCACAGTAGGCAGCCTCTAACAATGGCCCGATTATCCGGTACAAAACCGCATACTCATTTCAAACGAGAGGTCACAAGACGACATCGATACGTTCCCTTGTCACCAGAAAACACAATGCTCAGTCCTCATCCACGAAGAGCTCGCCCTGACCGCATCACCAGCAGCAGCTCAATCCGCGCTTAAACCATGGTGACAGGAACCTCAAACAAGTATCTGTTAGTAATATGTATGCCCTAGAGGCCATTATTGTACATACGATGTATATTGTAGTGGATGCTTGGACATATATATGGAGGACTTTCTTGCTCGACATGATAGTATGCTATCTGGTTGCTCTTTATCTTAACATGTACTCTGATTGTCTCTATGTTACATGTTGATAAAGACATTAGGATGAGTACTTGACTACCAGGACTATGATGCAGATCATACTAGTGCGGACAGTGTATTCGCTAAGTACATCCTTTAAATGTTCCTGGTCATAGGTATATCGAGACAGGGCATCAATATACCAGAGTAGACTAGCGTAAGCTTCTCGACCCACGCAGATGGGCGATGGATTATCCCATATCCATTGGTGTTTGACATCAGAGACAGTATACGGGTGCTCAGTGGAGACTGTGTACACTGGACGGACTCATCGAGAACTCCCAGATGGTATTATACCTCACGTCAGATGGCAGTTATCTGGTGACACTGGTACAGGTTAGTCTGTAGACCCAAGATCGTCATAGAGTCTTGTGTGATTCCCACTGTGCATTGATTTCCACCTTACCATGTTCAAGAGAACATGCAAAATGGTGGCTTTTGGGTACAGTCCCGAATCACATGGAGGCAAGGAGCGATAGGAGGGGTTTCGTCTCTCCCGGTATTGGGAGTTGATGTTGTGCTGTGTTCGATTAGCTATAACTGGAAATCCCTGGCCAGGGTTGCTGAGAATTGCTGATAAGTGTTATCAGTAGTTTCGCGAACTGTTATGGACCTCATATCGACACGACTTATCGGTTACTGGGGTCTGACGTTTACCACCCCTAGACTGGATATGCGACATATCAGACGAAGAGACCGGACTGTACCGAAGTGTTACTGATTAGATTCGCAGGTGAATGTACAGGCTTGCTTATTGATCTTCTGATCGCTCAATACCTGGGTAGCTGTTACCTTTAGCTTACCACTTGCAGCTTGTGGGTGTTTGATATGATCATCACCTACTGCCGGCGTATTGACGATTCTTTAGAGTCCAACACAGGGGTTTCCTAGCTCAGGCAAAATGGAGTAGGAGCACATATTTGATATGTGCGGGACCGAGAATAATACGATATAAGATACCGTATTCTATTCTCGCGATATGAGATATCGGCCGGGTATATGTGATATAGCCGGGCCATCGGATCAAGTGTTGATTCGATGAATTAGTAAATTTATATTAGTCGGTTATATGTATTATAGCCGGGTTATCGGATCAAGTGTTGATTCGATAATTTAATGTATATTATATATGAGATATATTACATTACATTAACTAATATAAGCTCGCTTTATTGATTCATTTTCTCACGGGGTAATACATTGATGTATATGTGATATATGTTAATTGTATTATTTTCTTTTGTTACAAAATATATTATATATGTGATATATAATATTGTAACATGTTAGGGTTACAAATGCAACATGCTTTGTAGAGTTTAAACATGGTTAGGGTTTGGATTAGGGTTAAGCTTGGAAGAAGCTTCCATGGAGCTTCATGAAGCTTTGACTTTTGTCACTTGCTTTGATTTTTTGTGTAGATATTTCTTAACCCAACCCAAACTCTTTACCCTAGTTTATTCTCTACAAGCGTTAAGCTTTCATGCTTAACTCATGGTTGATTTGTAACCACAACAATAATTCATTAATCATCACAAAAGGATTTTCATCATCTTTTTCTTCTTTCTTCTTGGATGAAAACCTTCACTAGGTTTTTGATAAGTGATGATAATGAGTGAGAATATGAAAACAAATGAGAGAAAAATTCCTACTTCATCATCCTCATCTATTCTAACCACTTAGATTAGGGTGTTGGCTTTACTAATACTTGATTAGTGAAGAAAGATCTTGGGTTTGAGAGTCATCAAAGTAGATCATCTTGGATCAGTGAAGTTTTCAAGCAAGGTGCATCATTCTCTTCATGGAGCCTCTCGAGAGTCGGAGTCCATGATGATCGCAGCGAAGGGACATCAACATGGAGCTTATGAAGCGAAGGAACGGACTACAAAGGTTGTAATCCCTAACTCTTAGATGTTTAAGTGATTAACATGCAAGTTATGTTTTATTCTCTCGTTAAAGTTCCTATGTTTAGGGTTATCTATAATGGCAAAATTTGAAATTGTCATGAGAGATGCCACCCCAAACTTTGCTGCCGTTGTAGGTATCCCAACAGTATCGACAAAAAAATAGATCAAGTGATGAAATGAATCAACAGATCCAGAAAGAATATATAATCATATGGAGGAACGGAAACAGTGAGAGTATGATCATGTAAACGAATAAAATCAAGGATCTCAAATGGATGTATAATCAAGGAAAACAAAGATAATCACCAGTCTCAAGATATGTACATCCTAAGATTTCTTAAATGGAGTATCGTATCGTAAATATGCCGCGGAAAATACGTACGGTACATCACTCTACTCAAGCAACCTACTCCATCAATCAGGGTCATCCTATGAAACGAATGTTCGGGTATAACACCCCCTTGTTCAAGTCTAAGTTCTATAAGGTCAAGCCTAGCTTCCAAAATATATACGCCCTAGACCCCACATAGTCAAACCTAAACTCGAACCAAGGTTAAACCTAGCTCTCTGATACCAACTTTGTCATGCCCCAAAATATTCGCTCGTGGCCAGCACTTAAATCACGCGACGTCTACAGGCGTAACGTAATTCAAGTAAGCTGAAACCCAGAAATCTAAACATTTTTAAGAAATAAAGAGGTGAAGCTATGAAATAAAGGTATAGTAAATCATGTTTTGTCTTTTGGAAAAAAATTAGGCAGCACCTCCTTTGTTAAACTAACCCCGAAAAAAGGGTACAACAAAGAATATAGTAAACCATCCCCAAACGGGAGCAAATCATGCCCAACGGAGGAAACAACCACCACAAGTAAAAATAACAAGTATACGACGCCCAACGGCGAAGATCCACACAAGGAAATAAAGTAAAGCAAGACATCAACCCCAAAAGCGAACATAAAACCCAACGCTCAAGTCTCGCAACTACAAGTCTTCTAAGTCTTCAACACATACAATAACTAGTTTCTGAATTGATGGAGTGACTAGATACAATATGAATAATGAATAAAGAAGGGGCACGATCCAACATGTACTACCTACCAAAGCAAAACACCCGAAAGCAGGCTGTGTGCCAGCGATACCGCTATTGATCCAAGCGGACAACCTGCAAGAACCGAGGCACAACGGGGGTGAGTTGCCAACTCGTGAGTAGAAAACATCGTCAGGTAGAAATCGAAATAAACAACGATTCCTAGGTCAACTATTTCTTAAAGGTAATACTATGATATTTAGGGTGACCATATCTGCATATGTGCCAACATATAATAAATGCCTATCAGCAAGTGGATATCATCAAACAATATAATCAATGCATGTATGCAGTGGATCTCGTCCAACAATAAAATCAATGCATGTATACAGGTGGATCTTGTCCAACAATAAAATCAATGCATGTATGCAGTGGATCCCGTCCATGTGTCAACCACTGACACAACAACTCATGCATGCAAATATCATGAAAACACATGCAGGTAACACAGCATCCTCAGATCGGCCCTCAAAACTGTAAGTGTCATGAAACCTGAGTGTCAAACATCGACACCCGAAAACATCATGAAAACTAGTGTCCAACATCGACACATAAATACTCATATCCACACGTTCCTCGAAACCCAAGTGTCCAACCTTTACACTTGTGTTCCACGTATCTGTTTTCTGATATCCAAACTGTTAGTGTATATGCCCTAGAGGCCATTAGTGTATCATACTAGCTTGTATATTACTTAATGGAAGCTTGGGATATTCACAGTTATATTAACAGTCTTGCTAAACATGGTAGTATGCTACTTGGTTTATATCTATCTTAACATGTGTGTACGTATTGATAGAGCCCTTAGGATCTTGCTTGACTACCAGCGTTGTGATGGCAATCACACTAGTGGGGGCTGGGTAGTCTACAAGCACATCCTTTTTCAGGTCTCTAGTCATAGGATTATCGAGACAGGGCATCGATACTCCGGAGTATACTAGTGTGTACGTTTGTCATCCCAGTTGGGAAGATGGTCTGTCCCACAGCCATCAGTACGTCGTACTGGAGATAGTATACAGGTGCTCGTTGGGTTACGGGTACACCGGACAGGACTCGCAGGGAACTGTTGGTTGGTATTATACCCGTCGTCAGTAAACAGTTCCCAGGTGACATGAGTACTGCATAGTCCGCAGACTTGACACTGCTGCTTCGCCTCGAGTGTGTTCCCACTGTTCTTAGATTGCTACCCTACCACGACTCAAATGAGTCGTGCAAACAGGTAGCAGTTGGGTGCAGTCCCGAAGCACTTGGAGGCAGTGGCGGTTAGACAGGATTCGTCTCTCCCGGTATTGGGAGTCGATATCGCGCTGTGTCTGGAGAGCCATTACGTAAAGTCCCTGGCCAGGGCAAGCGAGATTTACTGGTAGGTTTTCCAGTAGTTTCTCAAGGTGTAATGGGTTCGCTCTGACACGACTTATACAGCTTTTAGGGGACTGACGCTTGCCGCCCCCTAGGCCCGATATGCAATGGTCCGAGACGAATAGACCGGACTGTACGGAGATTGTCACATCAGGCTCAGTAGGAGTTTGGATGGGTTTCTTCATCGGCCTTCTTATCGACATATACCTGGGGACCGTTACGTACAGCTAGTGCCGCTTACGGTCTGAGGTTAAACCCACAGCCAGCATAGTAGTCGAGTCTTTAGAGTCCCATACAGAGAGTTTCCCTGCTTCGGGCGAAACGATATAGAGGTCGTATGGTTTTTGCGGGATATGTATGCCCTAGAGGCCATTATTGTATAGTACTAGTATGTATAATACATTTTGGAAACATGGGATATATACACGGGTTTACGACAGTCTTGCTCGATATAGTAGTATGCTACATGGTTTGTACCTATCTTAATATGTGTATATGTTTCTTATAACATATCGCTAAAAACATATTGATAGAGCCCTTAGGATCTTTGCTTGACTACTGGCGTTGTGATGGCCATCACACTAGTGGGGGCTGGGTAGTCTATAAGCACATCCTTGTTCTTGGTCCCTAGTCGTAGGATTATCGAGACAGGGCATCGATACTCCAGAGTAGACTAGTGCATACGCATCTCGTCCCAGCAGGGGAGATGGTCTGTCCCACAGCCATCAGTACGTCGTCCTGGAGATAGTATGCAGGTGCTCATTAGGTTACGAGTACACTGGACATGACTCATCGGGAACTGTTGGTTGGTATTATACCTATCGTCAGTTAACAGTTCCCAGGTGACATGAGTACAGCTTAGTCCGCTAACTTGACACTGTCATTTCGCCTCGAGTGTGTTCCCATTGTTCTTAGATTACTACCCTACCACGGCTCTACTGAGTCGTGCAAACAGGTAGTTGTTGGGTGCAGTCCTGAAGCACTTAGAGGCAGTGACGGTTAGACAGGATTCGTCTCTCCCGGTATTGGGAGTTGATATCGCGCTGTGTCTAGGAGAGCCATTACACATTGTCGTCCCTGGCCAGGGCAAGCGAGAATTACTGGTAGGTTTTCCAGTAGATTCTCAGGGTGTTTTGGGCTACACTCCGACATGACTTGTACCGCTATTAGGGGACTGACGTTTACTGCCCCCCTAGGCCCGCCATGCGATACTCTCAGAAGAACAGACCGGACTGTACGGAGATTGTCACATTCAGGCTCAGTAGGAGTTCGGATGAGTTCACCTCATCAGTCTTCTTGTCGGCATCTACATGAAGACCGTTACGTATAGCTAGTACCGCTTGCGGCCTGTGGTTAAACCCACTACCAGCTTAGTGTCGAGCCCTTAGAGTCCCACACAGAGGGTTACTCACCTTTGGGCAAAACAGAGTAGAGGTCGCATGGTTTTGCGACGGGGTTCGTTCACATCCGCGCACTTGTGCACGTTTGGTGTCCGGGCAGTTATTACTAGCGGGCTTTGGTTTAAGCCAGATCCTGGTATTTGTTTTGGGATTGGTTTTGTCTCAGTTTATTCGTGTTCCTCGGAACCCGGATGCGGGTGTGTATGCAGAGTTGATAGAGGCAGAGGCAGAGGATTCTCATTAGGGTTGTTTACCATTTGACTTTGGTTGAGTTGTTGATCGTTGACTTTTTCCAAACCCTAATGAGAATGAGGAATATGGTTAATAATATTAATTAAGGATAATTGTGCCATGGTTAGGGTTGTTGACAATTTGACTTTTGTTGACTTGTTGACTTTGTTGACCGGTTGATCTTTATGATCTTGTTGACCATCATCATTTCATTTCAATGATGCTTCTTGTTCTTTGCAAAATGTATTAATTGAAGGTAATGATAGTGGTCATTCATAAACTAACCATCATAATTCTTAATTATTATTATTATCATCATTATTCCAAAAGATGTGAGCATGGTTGCATTATGAGAGCTCATTATATCATATTCTTTCTCTCTCTTGAAAAAAAGCTGTCCCTCTTCCTCTCTCAAAGTTCAAGTGTTTCATGAGTTGGAAATCATGAACTTTTGAGACAAAACCACCATAACTCTTCTCTACTCTTTCTAAGGTTCTAGGTTTAGCAAACCAAGCACCTTAGTTATCTTTAGGTTGAGATAGGAGCTCAAGTTCGAGGCCCTCGGGTGGATCCATCTACGGCAAAGAGGAGACGACGAGGACGAGCCGTTCAAACCACAACAAGGAGCAAGGAAGGAGGAGAACCACAAAAAGAAGAGAAGGAGTTTAAGACCTAGGTATAACCATTCTACATAGTAGCTAAAACTTGTAGTATTTTTGTTAGTTTTTGTTTAGCAAAGATCCTTCATGGAGGGTCCATGTTACCTAGTGGGGAAAATTTTGATTTTTACCTATTCTGCCTCCCCGAAAGAACCGGGGTGGGTAACGTTGACCTAACAGTGGTATCAGAGCCTGGCTAAACAATAACTAACTGTTAGCAATGTGTTTAGAACTTCGATCCGGAAAAAATCCCGAAAAAATATCAAAAAAAAACATACTTTCTGCCGATTTTTAAATCTGCTCCAAAATTTATTCCACATGCCTTAAAAATCGGTGCAGGGTTTTCTTGGAACAGGCAAAAAATTTGAGCCCACGACTAGGCCAAGTCACCGCGGAACCGCGGCGAAACCATGCGTTTCACCTCGGATCCGCTGCCGAGTTGACTCGGCCGCGACTCCGATTTCTTGTAGAATGCTCAGTTTGGTGTTTTGAAATTTTTAAAATATTTTGTTTCTGCCCTGTTTTCCAGAGAACAATGTTGTCTTTGGGGGTAGTTACAAATTGGTATTTTGATCGAAGTTGTACAAACTCTTGCTAAATGGTTATATCTGTAATGTGATATATGCACTGAACGTCAGCTAATCGCTATATGTCGATTAGTTGGGGTTGTGCATATCTGTGATCTGTAATGTTGTTGGATTGTGTATATGAACTTGTTGGATTGTCGCGGATGAATAGCCGGGGTTTTGAGAGATGAGAGTTTCTTTATCTTTCATTTGATGTAATATGTAAATTGATGTAATATTATTTTTATGGCCGCACATCCGGGATGAGGTTGTAGCCGCTATTGTATATTATTTCTTTTACTGTTTTTGCTCCTAGGATAGACCCAAGGTGGGGTGCACAAACTATCGGGTACGTTGAAGTGCTGAGTGGCCTACTCACGTTGTTGAGGGAGGCTGCTTCACTTCGGGTATTTGGCGGGTAGTTTGCCGCATCCGTAGGGGTCTAGGGTGGGGTTTGGCTATTCATCGCGACCGTGTAATCCGTCTTTCGATGCAGACTCGAACGAAACGCGGATTCCTAGCATATCCAATGTGTTCATCTGTGATTTGGAATCGCTATCATTGCATCTGACGAATGTGTATATCTATATATGATATCTAGTAGGCGTTGCTTATGTTTTGCATCCACTCTAGTCCAGCCCCCGCTCTGTCGTTAGTTAAGTAACCTAACGGGTAATGACGGGGCCCCATGGCGAATGCGGATGGCATAAGCGTACGTCATATTTTCGTTGTTTTTTGCAATGGTAGGATTAATTGATGGGACGCATTATATTAATGCAAAGAAAATAAACCAAAAAGACGTTGTTGGAACAATTTTCAAAAAGCTGTTATTGCAAGGACGTTCTCTTTTATTTTGCACAGAGGTATTCGGTTATGAATACCCAGCACCTCATTCGACGAGGCAAGGGCCGAGATCCCTTCATCGGGAGTGACCCCTTAGACAAAAAGTTTTCGTCAGGGTAATAACTTCACTATAGTCGATTATTCTTTCTTTGCATCGAGGTATTCTGTTTGGAATATCCTGCACCTCATTCGACGAGGAAAGTGCCGAGATCCCTTCACAGGGAGTGACCTCTTTAGCTAAAGTTTTCGCCACTATATTTTTAAAAGGGTTATCAGGTTCCTTCAACGATATCAAGTTCATTACGTTAACGGGTTTTTCACCAAAAACCCATCCGTAGCCCTCCATCATTTCTTATAAGTTATACTTAGTATTCGTGCTGCGTTTGTTGACTGTGTCAAGGCGCAGTGAACGGTAGCTAAGTATTGCTTACCTGCTGGATACAATGTTTGGTTAGGACAGTCGTGTAACCTGGTTGACTGTATCAAGGGTTATGCGGGTGGGTTTAATGCAATCAAGATAATGACGGGTTGAACTTGAGTAGGACTCTTTGATTTGTTGACTGTGTCAAGGTCACTTGGGTCCTAGGGGCAAAAATCCACATCTAGAGTTTCTAAAGAAGCTGAAACTTGCAGATTTAGCATACCTTCTGGAGTGTGGTGACTAGAGTGGATTCCATCTAGGTCATCACTGTTGGAGATAGTGCCCTCAGAGTCAATTATTGGATCATAGGCACGTGGTTGCAATGATTGAGAGATGACCTATACCGTTAGAACAGCCTAACTCAAGATGATAGTATGCTATCTGGTTTACCTTTATCATCGTGTACGGTTTCAGGTGACCTTGCAGGTCACTATTGCACGTTGATAGAGCCCTTAGGATTCTTGCTTGACGTCCAGCAGTATGATGGCGATCATATACGTGAGAGCTGGGGTCTATAAGCACATCCTTAAAAGGTCCCTAGTCGTGGGAGTTTTCGAGACAGGGCATCGATACTCCAGAGTAGACTAGTGTGTGCAGTCGAGACCCCGACGAGGGGCGGTGGCCGGTCTCATAAGCCACTGGTGTCAGTTGGATCACCTAAGATGTATACAGGTGCTCATTGGGTTATGAGTACACCGGACAGGACTCGCCGGGAACATGCTAGTTGGTCTTATACCTGACGTCAGATAGCAGTTCCCTGGTGACATGTGTACAGGTTAGTTTATCGACCTGAGATCGTCATTTTTCTCTTGTGAGTTCTCACTGTACTTTGATTACTACCCTACCACGGCTCAAAGGAGTCGTGCAAACAGGTTTTAGTTGGGTATAGTCCCGAGCCACATGGAGGCAATGAGCGGATCTGCAGGGGTTCGTCTCTCCAAGTATTGGGGGTGAGGTCGCGCTGTGTCTAGGAGAGCCATTACACAAAGCCCTCGGCCGAGGCAGGAGATTTGCTGGTAGGTATTCCAGTAGTATCTCAGGGTGTTCTGGGCTACACTCCGACACGACTTGTACCGGTTTTGGGGGTCTGACTTTTACCAGCCCCCTAGGCTCGCCATGCGATACTCATAGACGAACGGACCGGACTGTACGGATATTGTCACTGACAGGATCAGTAGGGTGTCAGGATGAGTTCGCTCATCGACCTCCCTTTTGGTCAATAGCTGGTAGCCCGTTACGTACGGCTAATACCTCTGACGTGCTAGTGGTTAAATCCACAGCCAAGATATTGACGAGTCTTTAGAGTCCCCCACAGACAGTTTCTCAAGTTTCGGGCGAAACGTTGTAGAGGCCGTATGATATATGGCAGGGTCCGATCATATACGTACGGTATTGCACGGATCATGATCGGACGGATCATACTAGTGGGCTTTGCTTTAAGCCGGATCCTAGTATTAGATTTGTTGGATTACTTTAGTCTCATCGCATTCGCATTCAGTCGGAATGCGGATGCAGGTATGTATATACAGGTGAGGGGTATCCTCGTGATCCATCACGAGTTTACTTTAGATGTTGCCGGATTTTCTTTGTTATGGCAAACATTTGGATTAATGTTTGCTTAAGAAAATAATGAGCTAGAAATCATCATGACAATGCATTAATGTGACATGGACTTGTATCATGAGTCATGATCTCTTTTGTTGCAAATATGTCACATTAATGAATTGTTTTATCTCTTGATTTGATGATGAGAGAGAGAGGGGCTGCCATGATTGTAATATTAGTCTTGTATTTTTTATCTCACTCTCATTACAACAAAAAGAAAAGAAAAGAAAAAGAAAAGCTCTTGTTCTTCATCTTCTTCCTCTAGCTCATTGCTTTCATCAATGGCAACACTTTAACCTCCATCCAAAGCCATGGATGCAAGAGACAAAGTGATCACAACATTCTCTACTTCACCTTGGGCACGTCGGCTAGTACACTTCACGCCCGAGTTGCTTCGGATGAAGCGGGAGCCCGTAAAAGGACTTCTCGATGTGGTGCCCTTTTCCGACGAGAATATGAAGACCAGAGATGCCGCGAGCAGATCGGGATGGAGGCCGAAGACCGAAGGACACGGTGTAAGTCGATGTACTACACCCCAAAACTTGTGGGGAGGCGGAATTTTCAAAAACGAACTTGTTTAGTGAACGAACATCGACTAACCGCTTGAATCGAAGCTAAACTATAAATAACCAAACACAAAGTGTTTCTAAACTACTGTGTTTAGGGATTATACCTATCGAACCAAGTCCTTCGTCTTTACGATCTCCTCGTCCTCCTCGGCCTTCTCTTTGTAGTAGACGATCCACCCGAGAGCAAAACTCCATGCTTAGCCTCTAAACTTGAGGCAACTAACCTTCTTGGATTGCTAATCAAAGAAGATAGATTGAGATAGAGTGATGGTTATGGATTGTTTAGTCTAACTAATCCTAGATCTCAACACATGAGGGGTGAGGATTAGTCTTTTGAAGAGAGTGAGCTTGAGGAGAGAGAATGTGAATAATATTATGAGTGAGAATAGTAAGTTATCATAATATATATGAAGCATTATCTTTTAACAAGAAAAGAAAATAAATGATGAATAAGCTTTCTTCATAAATATCTAATGGTGATTCATTATCATGAGTCATTAAGCATTTATGATGCATTAATGACTATGATGAATCACTCTCATGACTCACTAATCTCATTCAATGCATATGACACATAAACCTCCTTAGTCACCATCTTCAAGAAGCTTCTCGAGTAATTACGAGAACGCCCCTCCGATCCGTAAAAATACGGAAAAACTTTAGACTATATAAATCCAATAACCGGATACCAGTAACTGGCTTAAACCAAAGCCGACTGGTAAAAACTGTCCGAAAGTCGTACGTGCGTAAACACACATATGCGTCCGAACCCTTGTCGTAAAACCATACGACCTCTATATCGTTTCGCCTGGAATAGGAAACTCTCTGCGTGGGACTCTAGAGACTCGACTACTACGCTGGCAGTGGGTTTAACCACAGACCGCAAGCGGCACTAGCTGTACGTAACGGTCCCCAGGTAGTTGTCGATAAGAAGGCCGATGAGGAAACCCATCCGAACTCCTACTGAGTCTGATGTGACAATCTCCATACAGTCCGGTCCGTTCGTCCAAGACTATCGCATATCGGGCCTAGGGGGGCGGCAAGCGTCAGTCCCCTAATAGCGGTATAAGTCGTGTCGGAGCGAAGCCCATTACACCCTGAGAAACTACTGGAACCTACCAGCAAATCTCGCTTGCCCTGGCCAGGGACTTTGCGTAATGGCTCTCTGACACAGCGCGATATCTACTACCAATACCGGGAGGGACGAATCCTGTCTAACCGCCACTGCCTCCAAGTTCTCGGGACTGCACCCAACTGCTACCTGTTTGTACGACTCCTTTGAGCCGTGGTAGGGTAGCAATCTAAGAACAGTGGGACACACTCGAGGCGAAGTAGCAGTGTCAAGTCTGCGGACTATGCTGTACTCATGTCACCTGGGAACTGCTCACTGACGACTGGTATCAAACCAACCAACAGTTCCCTGTGAGTCCTGTCCGGTGTACCCGTAACCTAACGAGCACCTGCATACTATCTCCAGTACGACGTACTGACGGCTGTGGGACAGACCATCTCCCCAACTGGGATGAGAAGCGTACACACTAGTCTACTCCGGAGTATCGATGCTCTGTCTCGATAATCCAACGACCAGGGACCTGAATAAGGATGTGCTTGTAGACTACCCAGCCCCCACTAGTGTGACTGCCATCACAACGCTGGTAGACAAGCAAGATCCTAAGAGCTCTATCAATACGTACACTCACATATTAAGATAGAAAAACCAAGTAGCATACTACCATGTTTAGCAAGACTGTTATACACATGTGAATATCCCAAGCTTCCATTAAGTAATATAAAAACTAGTATGATACAGTAATGGCCTTCTAGGGCATAAACACTAACAATCTCCCACTTGCACTAGGGCCATGTACTGGCATATCGTAGACCAATGATCTCGAGTAGCCTCTCGAACTGAATCTGGGGTAGGGCCTTAGTGAATGGATCAGCAACGTTATCCTCTATATTTACTCTCTTTACCTCGATCTCCCGGCGATCAACGATCTCCCTGATCAGGTGATACCGCCTTAAGATGTGTCTGGACTTCTGATGGGACCTGGGTTCCTTCGCTAAAGCTATAGCACCGTTGTTGTCGCAATACAGAGGTAATGGACCAACACTGGTAGGAACCACCTGAAGTTCTATGAGGAACTTCTTCATCCAGACAGCTTCTTTTGCGGCATCGCAAGCAGCTATGTACTCCGCTTCCATCGTTGAGTCAGCAACGGTGTCCTGCTTGGAACTCTTCCAACACACCGCCCCTCCATTGAGGGTAAAGACATAACTCGACATGGACTTGGAGTCATCCTTGTCACTCTGGAAGCCGGAATCAGTATAGGCCTCCATCTTGAGGTCCTTTCCGCCGTAAACCAAGAACATCTCCTTAGTCCTTCTCAGATACTTGAGAATGTTCTTTACTGCTATCCAGTGATTCTCCCCTGGGTTTGCCTGATACCGGCTTACAACGCTCAATGCGTATGCTACATCTGGTCTGGTACATAACATCGCATACATTATAGAGCCTACCGCAGAAGCGTAGGGTATAATCGACATGCGTTCCCTTTCCAAATCAGTCTTGGGAGACATCTCTTTGGAGAGGGTGATTCCGTGACAAGCCGGTAGGTTACCGCGCTTTGAATCTTCCATACTGAATCTCTTCAATATGGTGTCTATGTACCTGGACTGTGAAAGTCCCAACATCCTCATTGATCTATCACGATAGATCTGGATCCCCAGAATGTTGGTGGCATCACCCAGGTCCTTCATGGAGAATTTTTGTGACAAGAATCTTTTGACTGATTGTAGCATAGGAATATCATTTCCTATTAGGAGAATGTCATCCACGTACAAGACGAGGAATACAACAACTCTCCCTACAATCTTACTGTATATGCATGGTTCATCTGGATTTTTGATAAAGTCGAATTCTTTGACAGTATAATCAAAACAGATGTTCCAACTCCGCGATGCCTGCTTTAGTCCATAAATGGACTTAAGCAGCTTGCATACTTTACCGCTGCTCCCACTCTGAATGAATCCCTCTGGCTGATCCATATAGACGCTCTCTTCTAAATTTCCATTTAGAAAAGCCGTCTTTACGTCCATCTGCCAGATTTCATAATCGTGGAAGGCAGCAATAGCAAGAAGGACCCGAATGGATTTCAGCATAGCCACTGGAGAAAAGGTTTCGTCATAGTCCAAACCAGGTCTTTGATGGAAACCCTTTGCAACAAGTCTAGCCTTATAGGTTTCAACCTGTCCATTTACACCAATCTTCTTTCTGAAGATCCACTTGCATCCTACGGGTTTCACCCCATCTGGAGCAGTGTCCAAAGTCCATACTTTGTTAGTGTACATGGACTCCATTTCGGTCCGCATTACATCTAGCCATCGTACCGAGTCGCCGCTCTGGATGGCCTGCTGGAAGCTAGTAGGGTCGTCATTATCAATGACGCAATCTTCTCTATCCCCGTCTATGAGAAAACCGTAGTATCTCTCGGGCGGATGAGACTGCCTACTACTTCTGTGGATAGGCGCTGGTATGTCCCTTTCTTCTGAAACTTCTTGTTCCACCAAACTTTCAGTAACAGCTTGTGGTTCTGGAATTTCTTCCAGTTCTACTGCGCTCCCACTCTTCTGATTTTCTAAAAATTCAGTTTCTAAGAAGCGGGCATGACGAGAAACAAAAACCTTTTGTTCCTCTGCGTAGTAGAAGCAATATCCCATTGAATTCTTTGGATATCCCACAAACTTACACTCTACTGAGCGTGCCTCGAGCTTGTCCGGATGCTGCTTTTTTACAAAAGCTGGACATCCCCATGTCTTCAGGTACTGAAGATGGGGTTTCTTCCCACTCCACATCTGATATGATGTGGTAGGCACAGTCTTGATTGGAACCTTGTTTAAAAGATATGCTGCTGATTCTAGCGCATAACCCCAGAATGATCGCGGTAACTCAGCATTACTCATCATGGAACGAACCATATCTAATAGGGTTCGATTCCTCCTTTCCGATACACCGTTGTGTTGTGGTGTGTATGGAGGAGTAAGCTGAGAGAGAATTCCTTTCTCTTTTAAACAACCAAGGAACTCGGCACTTAAGTATTCACCACCTCGATCAGATCTCAGTGTCTTAATACTTTTGCCTGTTTGGTTTTCCACTTCATTCTTGTATTCTTGGAATTTCTCAAAGGCCTCGGATTTATGCTTCATCAAGAAGATATGTCCATACCTAGAGAAATCATCCGTAAAAGTAATGAAGTAGGAATAACCACCTCGCGCATGTGTAGACATCGGACCGCACACGTCACTGTGTACGAGTCCTAAGAGCTCGCTCGCTCTTACTCCGTGTCCAGAAAATGGAGTCTTTGTCATCTTTCCCATGAGACAAGATTCACAAGTGGTATAAGATTGATATTCGAACGGATTCAAATATCCTTCTCTATGTAACTTCGTTAACCGTGTTTCATTGATGTGACCTAGTCTACAATGCCATAAGAAAGCCTGATTCACTTCTGGAGACTTTCTTTTAAGTGTGTTCTGGACATTGAAAACCTGAGCTTGATTTAATACGTATATACCGTCATCTAATGTACCGGACCCAATCAGAACTTGATTTAGGTGGATGTGAACTACATCGCTTACGAATGTAAAGTCATATCCCTCTCTTGAAAGTGAGGACACTGATATGATATTACAAGTCAAACTAGGTACATACAGACAGTTACGTAGAATCAATATCTGCCCACTTGTCAAACCTAGGCGATATTCTCCCACGGATTCAGCGTCCACGCTCATTCCGTTTGCAACTCTGAGAGACAAATCACCTATCCTTATAACTTTACGGTTTCTCAAAGCATGTAACGAATTACAGATATGAGATCCTGCTCCGGTATCTAGTACCCAGGAAGTAGAGTTAATTGACAAACATTTCTCAATTACAAACACACTTGAGGCTGAAGCCACAACATGCTTCGTATCCTGGCTACTGGCTTCCAAAGCCCTGCAATCCTTCTGCCAATGTCCATTCTCACAACAATAGGAATGTCCGTCCTTACTTATACCAAGTCCCGAAACTTTTTATCTTCCCTTTCCTCCTACTTTGCTGACACCGTATATCGGCTTTGTAGAGGTTTTCTTCTTTTCACCCTTTGCTTTCGCCTTGGATGAAGAAGAAGAAGGTCCCCTATTAAGCAGAGCTAGTGTCTCCTTGGTTTCTTTCAGGGTGTAAGTAGAGGGTAGGGACTGTGGAAATAAGTCAGTATATGACTTGTTTCCCAATGTGGTCTCCAGGTCCTTGAGCTCATCAATATAGCTAGTCATCGTAAGGACGTCGTCCCTTACATATGACCCGTCAGCCGACCTCGCTTGAATCAATTCGTTCGAGGCCTCATATCCTTCGATATGAGATTGCTCTCCATATAAATCTTTATTATGGAGAAAGATGGAAACAGAGTCCATCTTCTCGTGCTGCTTCTAGTATATACCATCAACTGAAGCCAACACGAGGCACTTGGCTTTCGCTTTATTCTTTTCCTTTGTCTGACGGATATCCATATCCGTGATGGTGGAAACTGGACCTGCGACGATGGGATCTTGAGTAGTAATAGGGTGGTCCAGCTTTTCATAGGCAATGGTCATCTGGACAGACTTTTGCCAGTGAAATAAGTTAGATTCAGTCAATTTGTTATCTAGATGTAACCTAGTCATGGTCACAAGGTCGCTGCAATGAGAGAGAGAGAGAAGAAAACACTTTAGCATGATGCTCTTGCAAGTTTAGAATGGTTTTTAGTTTATCTAAACTGGATGGCTCCCACTGTTTCTCGAATCCTTCCTCAAACCATAAAAGAAGAATTAGCCAGGACTATTCTCACCGTACAATACTTGCTTAACCGTTCAGCCAGGCCAGTGTCGATACTTCGAGGGAGGTTTTCCAACGCTTTCGCGAAGTTCCTTAATTAAATAACCTCTTTTCTCTGGGGGCGTAACCCCGCTGACACTTTTCTGGACACCTACTTGGTTTATAGCATTGATCGTTAAGTGACGAATATCCTGATAAGTAGCATATAATCACAGTAGGATCGGGATCCAAATATCATCGTATGATAATGTTGAAGGAATCCTACCAACATTCATCAAACTCCAAATGGTATGCATCTCTTTGCAAATTTCAGTTTCTTTAGAAATTCCCGATATTTATTTTTGCCCCATGTTCTTATGACCTTGACGAAAGCCAACAAATCATAAAACACATGTCAAGTTCTGCCCATCATTATCTTGTCAATTTGAACCCACCCGTATATACCCTTGACGAAAGCCAACAAGGTTATACGACTGTCCCAAACCAACTCATCTATCTATGCAACAAATGAATACCCCAGCAGCTACCAAACACTATGCCTTGACGAAAGCCAACAAGCATAGCTTGAATACTACTGACCATTCATAAGAAATGACGGAGGGCTACGACTGGATTTGGCGAAACCGTGAACGTAGTGAACTTGATATAACCGAAGGAACCTGATAGCTTTTAAAAGGAGTGGTTAAAGCTCCGCATTTAAAATATCTGTTTTTAAAATTAACCGAGTGGTTTCTTTTAAACTGTTCCAACGATTTTAACTTTGGTTTGTTTTTTCTTTGCATTATATATAATGCGTCCCATCATTAACCTATCATTGCAGAAAACAACGAAAATACAACGTCCTCTTATGCCATCCGCATTCGCCACGGGGTCCCGTCATCACCCGTTAGGTTACTTAACTAACGACAGAGCGGGGGCTGGGCTAGCGCGGGTGTAAAACATAAGTGACGTCTAAATAACTATCATATATATAGATATTTTACATTCGTCTGACGTAATGATATACATTCTAGAACACAGATGAACTTAATTGGATTTGCAAGCAATCCGTATTTCTTTTGAGCCAGCAAGAAAAGACGGATAACACAGTTGTCATGAATAGCCATTACCCCACCCTCGACCCCTGCGGGTACGGCAAACTACCCACCCGGCAGTTTGTGTACCCCACCTTGGGTAAGTCCTAGGAGCAAAAACAGTAAAATGAAATAATACAACGGTGGCTACAACCGCAACCTGGATGTGCCCCGCAAAATAATATTACAACAAATTACATTTACAACAAATGAATTAAATAATAACCCATTGCAAAACCCCGGCTATACACCACAACAGTCCAATTACAGTTCATATGCACAAACAGATAAAACCATTACAGAAATGTGCAACCCCCTGGCAACCGACATACTAGCAGTTAGGGGAGGTTTACGAACACATTTATCAATCACAGATATAATCCAATATGCAAATACTGTACAATTTCGATCGATTAAACGCATTTAACATTGCTCCAATACTGCTCTGTAAACTGGAAACCTGAGCAAAATTAAAATATTCCAGAAAACACCAAATCCCAGAGAGGACCCACACATGAAAAATGAGTCCATGACTCGGCAACTCGGCCGCGGAACAGCGGCGGATCGGTGGGATCCGCCGCGCTTCCGCGGCTCTTTAGCCGATTCATGGGCTCAAATTTCATGGGTGTTCTCCTGGACCTTTTTCACGCTTTCTGAGCAACCCTGAAAAATTTTTAGACTTCATTTTAAAATCGACAGAAAACCGATATTTTTAGGGTTTTCCGGCTTCGTTTTTCCGTTCGAAATTCGTACAAATTTGCAATAAAATTATTTATTGTTTAGCGAGGCTCTGATACCACTGTAAGTCGATGTACTACACCCCAATACTTGTGGGGAGGCGGAATTTTCAAAAACGAACTTGTTTAGTGAACGAACATCGACTAACCGCTTGAATCGAAGCTAAACTATAAATAACTAAACACAAAGTGTTTCTAAACTACTGTGTTTAGGGATTATACCTATCGAACCAAGTCCTTCGTCTTTACGATCTCCTCGTCCTCCTCGGCCTTCTCTTTATAGTAGACGATCCACCCGAGAGCAAAACTCCAAGCTTAGCCTCTAAACTTGAGGCAACTAACCTTCTTGGATTGCTAATAAAAGAAGATAGATTGAGATAGAGTGATGGTTATGGATTGTTTAGTCTAACTAATCCTAGATCTCAACACATGAGGGGTGAGGATTAGTCTTTTGAAGAGAGTGAGCTTGAGGAGAGAGAATGTGAATAATATTATGAGTGAGAATAGTAAGTTATCATAATATATATGAAGCATTATCTTTTAACAAGAAAAGAAAATAAATGATGAATAAGCTTGCTTCATAAATATCTAATGGTGATTCATTATCATGAGTCATTAAGCATTTATGATGCATTAATGACTATGATGAATCACTCTCATGACTCACTAATCTCATTCAATGCATATGACACATAAACCTCCTTAGTCACCATCTTCTAGAAGCTTCTCGAGTAATTACGAGAACGCCCCCCCGATCCGTAAAAATACGGAAAAACTTTAGACTATATAAATCCAATAACCGGATACCAGTAATTGGCTTAAACCAAAGCCGACTGGTAAAAACTGTCCGAAAGTCATACGTGCGTAAACACACGTATGCGTCCGAACCCTTGTCGTAAAACCATACGACCTCTATATCGTTTCGCCTGGAATAGGAAACTCTCTGTGTGGGACTCTAGAGACTCGACTACTACGCTGGCAGTCGGTTTAACCACAGACCGCAAGCGGCACTAGCTGTACGTAACGGTCCCCAGGTAGTTGTCGATAAGAAGGCCGATGAGGAAACCCATCCGAACTCCTACTGAGTCTGATGTGACAATCTCCATACAGTCCGGTCCGTTCGTCCAAGACTATCGCATATCGGGCCTAGGGGGCGGCAAGCGTTAGTCCCCTAATAGCGGTATAAGTCGTGTCGGAGCGAAGCCCATTACACCCTGAGAAACTACTGGAACCTACCAGCAAATCTCGCTTGCCCTGGCCAGGGACTTTGCGTAATGGCTCTCTGACACAGCGCGATATCTACTCCCAATACCGGGAGGGACGAATCCTGTCTAACCGCCACTGCCTCCAAGTGCTCGGGACTGCACCCAACTGCTACCTGTTTGCACGACTCCTTTGAGCCGTGGTAGGGTAGCAATCTAAGAATAGTGGGACACACTCGAGGCGAAGTAGCAGTGTCAAGTCTGCGGACTATGCTGTACTCATGTCACCTGGGAACTGCTCACTGACGACTGGTATCAAACCAACCTACAGTTCCCTGTGAGTCCTGTCCGGTGTACCCGTAACCTAACGAGCACCTGCATCCTATCTCCAGTACGACGTACTGACGGCTGTGGGACAGACCATCTCCCCAACTGGGATGAGAAGCGTACACACTAGTCTACTCCGGAGTATCGATGCTCTGTCTCGATAATCCAACGACCAGGGACCTGAATAAGGATGTGCTTGTAGACTACCCAGCCCCCACTAGTGTGACTGCCATCACAACGCTGGTAGACAAGCAAGATCCTAAGAGCTCTATCAATACGTACACTCACATATTAAGATAGAAAAACCAAGTAGCATACTACCATGTTTAGCAAACTGTTATACACATGTGAATATCCCAAGCTTCCATTAAGTAATATACAAACTAGTATGATACAGTAATGGCCTTCTAGGGCATAAACACTAACACACGGATCGCTCGGTATAGCTCTGTACCCTTGCTCTTGTTAGCTAGGTTTAGGTTAATGGTTCGATCCGGGTTTTAGGATGCGGTAGTGCCGGTTTTCAAGTCAAGAAAATTTTTCGTTTCCGCTTTTTGGCCGAGGAAAGACTGCCGGGGCGCTACCGTAGTCCTACAATCACACAATGATAGTTAGATCCCGATCCCACTGATGAGTTGGATTACTCTCGGGTGATTATTTCACTTAGCAATTAATGCTATAAACCAAGTAGGTGTCTAGAACGGTTTTAGCGGGACTACGCCTCCATGGAAAAGAAGTTATTTGAGTAAGGAACTTCGCGAAAGAGTTGGAAAACCTCCCTCGAAGTACCAACACCAGCCTGGCTGAAAGGTTAAGCAAGTATTGTGATGTGCGATTAATCCTGACTAGTTCTTCTTTTAGTGTTTGAAGAAGAATTTGAGGAAACAGTGGGAGCCATCCTGGTTAGATA
Source organism: Agapanthus africanus (assembly GCA_030015575.1). Lineage (NCBI taxonomy): Eukaryota > Viridiplantae > Streptophyta > Magnoliopsida > Asparagales > Amaryllidaceae > Agapanthus > Agapanthus africanus. The sequence goes on from CM057347.1 coordinate 220,755,343, forward strand.
AATCAATAAACCAATCTAATCTTGCAAGAGCGCACGCTGAGTGTTTCTTTTCTCACTCTCCAGATAGCAACCATTCCACGCCCTAATCAAGATAATAAAATGTATCGCTTGACCGATCCGAATTCTTATTCGAGGCTGGGGAACGTTGGTTCGGCTCTAACTTACGACAACAGTCATAAATATGAGCAAGGGAAAGAGGATTGTATGGATTCCAAGGTTACCCAGTTGAAGAAGAAGCATAGTTTTGCATCTACTTCAGGTGTTCTTATAATTGAGAACTGCTTTACGGTCAGCCCTAACTCCTGGGTACTTGATACCGGATCAGGATTTCATATCTGTAATCTATTACAGGGACTGAGAAAAAGTAGGAGAGTTGTACCTGGTGATATGTCGCTCAGGGTAGCGAACAGAGCACAAGTTAATGCTGCAGCCGTCGGTGAATATCACCTAGTGTTGCCTAATGGCAATACTATGATTTTGAACGATTGCTACTATGTACCTTCCATGGTTTGCAACATCATATCAGTTTCTTTACTCGATAAAGATGGATATAACTTTGTTCTTGATAGAAATATCATGAACATTTGCCTTCATACGGTACTGGTTGCAGAAGGTACACTGTGTAATGGTATCTACGTTCTAAATCAGAATACAGTTCTCAATATACAAAACACACGCAAGAGGAAGAATTCAGATACGAATGAATCCTACTTGTGGCATTGTAGACATGGTCATATCGGAGAGAAAAGACTATGTAAGTTGCATAAAGATGGACTCTTGAATACGTTCGAGTTTTCATCTTATGAAACTTGTCAGTCTTGTCTCAAAGGAAAGATGACCAAATCTCCGTTCACCAGACATGGATAAAAGGGCGGCAGAGCTCTTAGGACTCATACACAGTGATGTATGTGGTCCAATGTCTATACATACAAGGGGTGGGTTCTCGTACTTCATCACATTCACTGACGATCTCTCTAGGTTCGGATATGTGTATCTGATGAAACACAAATCTGAAGCTTTTGAGAGATTCAAGGAATTCAGAAACGAAGTGAAGAACCAGACTGGCAAAAGTATCAAGATCCTCCGATCGGATAGGGGAGGGGAGTACATAAGCAAGGAATTCCTAGATTACTTAAAAGAGAATGGTATTCTCTCTCAGCTTACTCCTCCTTATACACCACAGCACAACGGTGTATCAGAACGGAGGAATCGTACACTATTGGATATGGTTCGCTCCATGATGAGTAGTGCTGAGTTGCCTCTTTCATTCTGGGGATATGCACTTCAAACAGCACCACATCTATTGAATCAAGTTCCATCCTAATCCGTGCCTAAGACTCCGTATGAAATATGGAGTGGTAAGAGTTTGTATCTTAAACGTATTAAGATTTGGGGTTACCCAGCTTATGTCAAAAAGCAGAACCCAGACATACTTGAGGCACGTGCAGTTTTATGTAAGTTTGTGGGATACCCAAAAGATTCAAGTGGGTATCTATTCTACCATGCAGAGGAACAGAAGATAATTGTTTCCAGGAATGCCACATTTTTGGAAAAAGAATTTCTTGTTAAAAATTATTAGTGGCAGCACGGTAGAACTGGATGAAATTCCAGAAACACAAACTTTAACTAAAGATTTGGAGGAACCGCTAGATTCAGTTACACCCAACGAACCTCAGCCACTCCGCAGATCTGGTAGGATTTCTCATCCGCCCGAGAGATACTACGGTTTTCTCATAGATAGGGATCAAGAGGATTGCATCTTGGAAGAAGATGACCCTACAAGTTTCAGGCAGGCCATTATCAGTAGGGACTCTGATAAGTGGCTGGATGCTATGCAATCTGAAATAGAGTCCATGTACACCAATAAAGTGTGGACCTTAGATATTTCTCCATCTGGGTTAAAACCCGTTGGATGCAAATGGATCTACAAAAGGAAACTTGGTGTAGATGGGCAGGTGGAAACCTATAAGGCTAGACTCGTTGCAAAAGGTTTTCGTCAAAGACCTGTTGTGGACTATGACGAAACTTTTTCTCCAGTGGCTATGCTCAAATCCCTTCGGATCCTACTTGCCATTGCTACCTTCCATGACTATGAAATCTGGCAGATGGACGTTAAAACGGCTTTTCTAAACGGCTGTTTGGAAGAGTGTGTTTACATGGATCAGCTAGAAGGTTTCGTAGACAGTGGGAGCAGCGGGAAGGTGTGTAAGCTGCTTAAATCCATTTATGGATTAAAGCAGACATCGCGGAGCAGGAACAACTGTTTTGGTGAGGCAATCAAGGAATTTGATTTCATCAAGAACGAAGATGAACCTTGTATCTATAAGAAGATTGTAGAACGAACTGTCGTGTTCCTAGTCTTGTACGTGGACGACATTTTTTTGATAGGAAATGACATTCCTATGCTACAATTGTTCAAGCTATTCTTGTCACAATGGTTCTCTATGAAGGACCTGGGTGATGCCTCGTACATTCTGGGGATCAAGTGTAAGTGCACGGCGGCGCCCCGGCCTCCATCCCGAGTCCAAATGCGGAATTGATGGTTAACTTTAATTTTTCAAACCGGCAACACCGCGCACTAAAACCCGGATCGTACCATTAACTAGTTCTAGCTAACTACTAGATGGGGAAGAGAGATATACCGAGCGATCCGTGTCCTCCGGTCTTCTCGCCGTCGTCCCGATCTCCCGTGGAATGTCCCGTCTCCACCTCCTCGCCGGAAGGGCACCACGTCGCCTGCTTCTTTTACGGGCTCCCACCTCTATACCGAGGCAACTCAGGCACGAAGTTGGCGAGCCGACGTGCCCAAGGTTTGCTATAGAATGTGTAGTGCTCATGTCTCATTTTGGGGTTCATGGAGGTTGCCTTTTGGTGGAGGGATTGAAGTGGTCTTGTGGAGATTGAACTAGTGGGATTTTACAAAGCCAAAGGAACAAAAATCCCACCCTCACAAATTTTCGACAGCCCCCTAAAGGCTTGGCCGGCCATGGCTCTTGGGAGTGGAGAGAATGGAGTGAAGTGGGGAATAATACCAAATGATAAGTCATAAGAAAAATGCAAGAGAATGGTGATAATCAACCATGATCACAAAACCAACCTCACACTCCAACTAACATCATAACAACCAAAATTCATGCAATGATGCACCATCATGAAGTGAGTAAGTCAAATGATGGTGCAACCATCATGACACAAGAAAATGCAAAGAACACCCTCCACAAATGCCTATTTGCACAAATGCAAATAAGCCCTCCTCCACCAATCTTCGGCCAATGAATGATACAAATGAAAATGGTCGAAACGGAAAGCAAACTAGCAACTTCAGAAAACTGGTCCTATAATAAATTACAGGAAAACCCCGATACTGTGTATACATACCCGCATTTGTATTCCAACCAAAATACAAATGCAATGAGACAAAGTCTACACTGTACTATACTAGGATCCGGCTTAAACCAAAGCCGGCTAGTATTATCCGTTCGATCCTGATCCGTGCAATACCGCACGTATCCGATCAAACGCTGCCATATATCCATACGGCCTCTAATACTAACTGTCCGATCCTGATACGTGCAATACCGCACGTATCTGATCGGACCCGGCCATATCCCCATACGGCCTCTACAGCGTTTCGCCCGAAACTTGAGTAACTGTATGTGTGGTGGACTCTAAAGACTCGTCAATACTATGGCTGTGGATTTAACCACTAGCACGTCAGAGGTATTAGCCATACGTGACAGGCCACCAGCTATTGACCAAAAGGGACGTCGATGAGCGAACTCATCCTGACACCCTACTGAGCCTGTCAGTGACAATATCCGTACAGTCCGGTCCGTTCATCTATGAGCATCGCATGGCGGGCCTAGGGGGTTGGTAAAAGTCAGACCCCCAAAAGCGGTACAAGTCGTGTCGGAGTGTAGCCCAGAACACCCTGAGATACTACTGGAATACCTACCAGTAAATCTCCTGCCTCGGCCGAGGGCTTTGTGTAATGGCTCTCCTAGACACAGCGCGACCTCACCCCCAATACCGGGAGAGACGAACACCTGAAGATCTGCTCACTGCCTCCATGTGGCTCGGGACTGTACCCAACTAAAACCTGTTTGCACGTCTCCTTTGAGCGTGGTAGGATAGTAATCAAAGTACAGTGGGAAGTCACACGAGACAAATGTCGATCCCCAGGTCGATGAACTAACCTGTACACATGTCACCAGGGAACTGCTATCCGACGTCAGATATAAGACCAACTAGCATGTTCCCGGCGAGTCCTGTCCGGTGTACTCATAACCCAATGAGCACCTGTATACATCTTAGGTGAACCAACTGACACCAGTGGCTTGTGAGACCGGCCACCGCCCCTCGTTGGGGTCTCGACTGTATACACTAGTCTACTCTGGAGTATCGATGCCCTGTCTCGAAACTCCCACGACTAGGGACCTTTTAAGGATGTGCTTATAGACCCCAGCTCCCACTTATATGATCGCCTTCATACTGCTGGTGGTCAAGCAAGAATCCTAGGGGCTCTATCAACGTGTAATAGCGACATGTCAGGTCACCTAAAGCAGTACACGATGATAAAGGTAAACCAGATAGCATACGATCATCTTGAGTAAGACTGTCCTACCGGGATAGGTCCTCCCTCAATCATTAGAATTACGTGCCTGTGATCTAATAATTGACTCTGAGGGCACTATCTCCAACAATCTCCTACTTGCACTCAAAGCTAATTATTGCGATGTCGCATACTCACAGCCCGTGTCATACCGAACACCCAACTCCTCAACTAGTCAGTCTCACAAAGCCCGTTTGCGAAACTATTGCATTCGAGGAATAGCCTCAGTGAGTGGATCCGCTTTGATGTTTCTTTCTATGTCTCTATATATCTCAAGTTCGCGGAGAAACCCATCTCCCGAAATGAGCAATACCTGTCTTAGAATGTGTCTGGATGTCTGATCGGACCTAGCTCATAAATGAACTCCAAATCCAAACTTCTTAGACTGTATCGTCAACTGAACTTAATCAGTATCCTGCGCCATGCCTCCCTCAGCATTGCCTTGGACCACCTGTCCAAAATACTGCCCCTCATCAGAAGGAAAACTATAACTCTGACAACCTCCTTGTTGTCCAGGTCACCTTGGAAGCCTGGAATGATAACTGTCTCTCGAATGAGGCTGTCGTTATCATATCCCTAGAACATCCACTTATGTTCTAAAACTGCTTCCGACTGTTTCTCCAGGATTGGATCAATGTCAACTTATTGCATCCACTGCAAAAACAACATCTGGTATGGTACTTGACATCTCATGATTGACTCAATTGCTTAAGCAAATGATCTGCCAATCATGCACATCCCTCTCCCCTTTAGTCTGTAAGACACCATTAGAGAGGGTGACTCCATCACCTGCAGGTACACTACCGTGCCAGGAGTCGTCCATTCTAAATACTCATAGAATGCTGTCTAAGTACCCTTAATTAGGAAACCACCCAAATCTAGATCTAAAACCATAGATCTAGTAACCAGTATGTCTGATATAATGTCCAAGTCGCATGTGGAGAAACCACTGTGTGATGACCAAAGTATAAACGATTGGAGTATAGGAGTTTCTTTTCCTACTCTGTGTATGTCATCCAAATACCAGGATATCACACCCTACTACCTTCTCAACAGATCCATCCCCTATTCCGATGAAGTCAAACCTATGACTGTCACATCAGAAATGGATGATCTCTCTCCGCTATATCTGCTTTAGTCCATAAATAGACATAAGCTACCTGTCCACCAATGCTTCTGCTGCTCCCACTGACTACGACAACCCTCTGGCAGAGTCATATACACGTACACTTCTAAAGCTAGTTTGGAACGACGCTATACTCATCCTCCTGCCGGGTCTCGCAGCCTGGAACAACAGCAATGGCAAGTCTGGGTAAACAAGAACTTCCCTGTCACCGTCCTTGAGGCTACCGGAGTACCTCTCGGGTGCCTGAGGTTACCCACCTAATCTGCGGAGTGGCCAATGGAATGTCAAACCAGATTGAATCTTTAGGTTCCTATCAAATCTTCAGTAATCATTTGTAGTTCTGGAATCACTTCCAGTTCTACCATACTCCCACTACTGTTTTCTGAAAAAATCCATTTTTAATAAAACTGTGGCGAGTCTAGAACAATATCACTATTGATCTTCCAGATGGTAGAAAGTCAACCCTCGTCATAGTCTGGGTCAACCCACAAACAGCCATTACAGAAACGTGCCTTGAGTTGTCCAGTGTCTGGTTTTAATCATAAGCCGGACAACTCCCCGTACCTTAACATCGTTAAGATATGAACTGTTCTATATCCAATATAGAACCAGAGGTACTGATTTAATTGAACCAGATTCAAATCATGCAGCTGTCTCCAGTGCATGTCAACTAAATGGAAGGAGGCCGATCAGCGTTACTCAACTTAGGAATGCTTCCAATTATGAGTAACCTGAAAGAGAAGCAAGTTCTCTTAATCATTACTATCAACTGAATACAATACACAAGTATCTACATCTTCGATCACTTTGAAGAATCCCGATATTTGCAACACCTGGTTCTTTACTTTATTCAAATACCTATAACTTCTCAAAATTCGGACCCTGTGTTTCCACGAAACACCTGTCTAAAAACTAGAGAAGTCATAAGAAAACCGAATATAGTACGAGGACCAACCCCTCTGTCCTGATGGACCCTGGACAACATATAATATTCTGTATAAGTCCCTTGAGTCTGATAACTCATTCACTGTGTGTCGTAGGTTGAAAACTGTACTTATGGTTAAGAAGAATTACACTGCTGTTTAATGCTTCTTACCTAACCATCCACTGATATAGGTAAATGTCATAGACATAATTTCAAAAGGTATATCTCACTCTATGAAAATAGACGTACAGATATATCAATTTGAAATTGGTGCACAACAGCGGATATTCAAAACCAAATATTTGCCGTTTGGCAAACAACCCAGGTGACTTCCTCAAATATCACCGATTACAACGAATCCCGATATAATGAGGGCAATCACCTAATTCCCAATAATTTACTCCCACTCATCATCTGTAGAACCATACAGATGTGAGAATCATACCTGGTAAATACATACCCTGGAACAAGTGTCTAATTGGGAAATCAGTTTTCCTTTAACAGTACACTGTGAAACTGAAACATTGAAATGTTTCGTAGGGGTATCCTGGTATTCCTAGTAATGCCTCTTCCATTATCCAGATTCACAACTGTAACCGTATAATTCTTTGCCACTTCTCCAAATCCCTTTTTATGTCTTTAGTCATTATCTTCTGCACACCCCTTTAGGCCAAATGGTTTTCTTCCTTCCCTACCGTTCGGCACCAGCCTGTGGTTTGGAAGAAGACTATCCAATAAGCATAATGGATGTACTGTCCTCATCCTAGGAACACTCGCAATGCGAGAGGAGGTGAGGATAAAAGACAACCGAATAAACCTTATTCCTATTTCTCCTGAACCAGAATCCGTCCCCGAACTGGAACAAGTTCCTTTCGAGTTCGTATATAACCATACGATGAGTATCCAATAAACTGTGGATCTTCGTAGTGATACGGAGTGTCCTGGAGAAATACAAAGGTGAAGTGAGAGTGGTAATGAAATACCTGGTTTGGTCGTGAATATCAGTTGCAATTTACTTTGCCCTCTTACTAATCCATTGCTTTGTCTTAACTTAATACCTTCTGTACACCATCGTTAGGCTAATTGGTTTTCTTCATTCCCCACCGGTCGGCACCTGCCTATGGTTTAGAAGAAGACTATCCAATTTGCGTAATTGGTGTACTATCTCCTAAACCATGGAGTACTCACAACTTGAGAGAAGGTAAAAAGAAAAGACAACTGAATAATCCTATCCGTTTTCTCCATAACCGGAAACCATCCTCGAATAAATTATTTCGAGTTCGTATCTAACCATACGATGGTTTTGTCCAATGGAAGTGGACGTTCGTAGTAATACGGGGTGTCCTGGAGAAAAGGGTAAAAGTAGGAGTGGCAATGAGGTTTGCAACTCTGACAATCCAAAAGCCAGTGTTAAGAAGGTTCGGTCAATTTTGGTCACTAAGTCATAGTCTTGTTAGTTATATGTATGCCCTAGAGGCCATTACTGTACATTGGATGTATATTGTAGTGGATGCTGGGACATATATAGGAAGGACTTTCTTGCTCGACATGATAGTACGCTATCTGGTTGCTCTTTATCTTAACATGTATACTTTCTGTCTCTCTGATTACATGTTGATAAAGCCATTAGGATGTGTACTCGACTTCCAGGACTATGATGCAGATCATACTAGTGGGGACTGGGTAGTCAATGAGTACATCCTTCATTGTTCCTAGTCGTGGGAATATCGAGATGGGGCATCGATATTCCAGAGTAGACTAGCGCATATCTTCTCGACCCATGCGATGGGCGATGGATGATCCCATATCCATTGGTGTTTGACATCGAAGATGGTATGCGGGTGCTCAGTGGAGACTGGGTACACTGAACGGACTCGCCGAGAACTCCCAGATGGTATTATACCTCACGTCAGATGGCAGTTCTCTGGTGACACTGGTACAGCTTAGTCTGTTGACCCGAGATCGTCATAGAGTCTTGTGTGTCTCCCACTGTGCTTTGATTTCCACCCTACCACGGCCTTACTGAGTCGTGCAAACAGGTGGTTTTTGGGTACAATCCCGATTCACATGGAGGCAATGAGAGATAGGAGGGGATTCGTCTCTCCCGGTATTGGGGGTTGATGTTGTGCTATGCTCGACTGGCCATTACAGGAAATCCCTGTCCAGGGTTGCTGTGATATACTGGTAAGAGTTATCAGTAGTTTCACGAATGTTATGGACCTCAAGCCGGCATGACTTATCGAGCTATTGGGGTCTGACGTTTACCACCCCTAAGCGAGATATGCGACATATTAGTCGAACAGTCCGGACTATACGGTAAGTGTCACTGGTTGGATTCAGAGGAATGTGAGCGGGCTTGCTCGTCGATCTTCTGATCGCTCAATACCCGGGAGGCCGTTACGTTTAGCAGACCGCTTGCGGCTTGTGGGTGTTTGATATGATCATCATCTGCTGCCGTCGTATTGACGAGTCTTTAGAGTCCTACACAGAGGTTTCCTGGCTCAAGCGAAACGAAATAGGAGCGCATATGAGATATGTGCGGGACCGAGAATAATTCGAGTATGTGATACCGTATTCCATTCTCGCGATCAATGTATCGATTGGTTATATGCGATATAACCTAGTTATCGAATCAAGGATTGATTCGATAAGCCGATACATATGATACTAGTCGGTTATATCCGATATGACCGGATCGTTAAATCAAGTGTTGATTTAATGATTTAGTGCATATTTATATATTACTTTGCGTTAACTAGTATTGGTTCACTTTAAAAGGATTTACTCACTGGTATTGCACATTGTATATGTGATATATTTTTGTGCACATGATTGTATCATGTTTGATGATACATTCTTTCTTGGTTTTGTGTAAATTATTGAACCATGGTTAGTTAGTGGTTAGGGTATCATTTCATTTGCTTATTCATTTATCTTTTTATTTATTTCATTTGAAAAGAAAAAGAGAAATGAATGGTGGCTATATTTGTTTTTAGTTGAAGATTCATGAAGCATTGACTTAGTCACCATTCTTGTCTCATGCCTAACCCTAACCACTCATCTAACCTAAGTTAAGTCTCTACACTAAACCATGGTTGAAGATATGTTAAGTATTGTATTTTCTTTTCTATTTTTATTAACTTATCATATCTTTTCTTCTTCTTCTTCATCTTGAGCAAGAAAGAGAAAGCTTGACCATCAATGGTGATTTATGGAAAAGTGTGAGAAATCCAAATCTAAAGTTTACCCAATTCCTATTTCTTCATCCTCTACCTCTTGCCAAGTAGTATAGGGTGTTCTCTTCACAAGTTTCATGACTTGTTGAAGTGAGAGTTTGATCTTGTGGAGCATCGACGTAGATCATCTTCGACATCGAAGCCGACGACCAATTTCGCTCATTTTTCCGATGAAGACGATGCTAGAGTCCGGGATTCAGTTTGGACAGCAAGGGGACTTCATCGCGGAGCTTAGATAGTGGTGGACCGGATCTACAAAGGTTGTATTTCCGTTTCCTTACAGTTAAGTGTTAACTAGTTCCTTTTTCGCCTAAACATCTAGCCGACGATCCGTAGTTTAGGGTTTCTCGGCACGTTAAAATTTGAAATTGGCATGGTTGATGCCTTGTGAGACCTCATTAGGGTGCCTAGGAACCCTACAAGTCTAGGGTCGGGTCAATGGTCGCTGCCAAAGAGAGAGAGAAAAGAAACACTCAGCGTGCACTTTAACCTAGATCAGAATGGTTACCAATTTATCTAATCTGGAAACCTCCCACTGTAACCTCAAATTCTTCTCCAAACCCGAAAGAAGAATTAGTCGGGATCACCCGAGGAGTAAACTAACTCATCAGTGGGAATCGGGATCCAACTATCATCGCATGATAACATGACAGAATCCGCTCACGGTGTCACACTCCAGAAGGTATGCGCATATCTGGCAAGTTTCAGTTTTTTTAGAAACACCCGATGTGATTTTTACCCCATGCTCTTATGACCTTGACTTTGGCCAACATATCATAAGTCACATGTCAAGTTCTACCCGTCATTCTCGAGGTTAATTTGAGCACACCCGTACATACCCTTGACTTTGGCCAAAATAGTAGTACGACTGCCCCAAACCAATGCATCTATCTATGCTGCATATGAATACCCCAATAGCTACCAATCACTGTACCTTGACTTTGGCCAACATACACAGCTTGAATACTATTGACCACCCATTTGAAACGACGGAGGGCTACGAATGGTTTCTGGCGAAAACCATTAACGTAATGAACTTGATATCGTTGAAGGAACGGATAGCTTTTAAAAATATAGTGATGAAAACCGTTGCTAAAGAGGTCACTCCCGGTGAAGGGATCTCGGCTCTTTCCCCGTAGAATGAGGTGTAGGATATTCCAACTGGATACCACGGTGCAAAGCAAAAGTAATCGGCTATAGTGAAGTTAATGCCCTGACGCAAACTTCTGTCCAAGGGGTCACTCCGGGTGAAGGGATCTCGGCCCTTGCCTCGTCGACTGAGGAGCAGGATATTCTAATTGAATACCACGATGCAAAACAAAAGTTAACGTCCTTGCAATAACAGCTTTTTTTAAAAAGTGTTCCAACTACATCAGATTAGGTTTGTTTTTAACTTGCATTGATCCGAATCAACGCAGTCCCATCAATTGATCACACCACAAAGAACGAAAATATACTGATGTACGTATATGCTATCCGCATTCGCCACTGGGTCCCGTCATTACCCGTTAGGTTAGCTAACTAACGACAGAGCGGGGACTGGACTAGCGCAGATGCAAAACATATACAGCATCTACTAATATATATACCAATATATTATATTCGCTCAAGGCGTGATAAAATGCAACATCACAGAAATGTACAACATCACAGAACAATACAGATATCTGGGATCCCCGGGTTTCACAGAGCTACTACTGAAACCCGACGTTCCCCTGGTCGTGTGGATAGCCTATGCAAAGAAATCCTAGACCCCTACGGGCGCGGGAAGTTACCCGCCAAAACCTGAAGCGAGGCAGCCCCCTTCAGCAACGTGAATGGACCCCACAGCACCTCACGGAATCCGGTAACTTGGGCACCCCTCCTAGGTCAACCTGTACCCCATACGAGTGCGGCGAATAGCTCGCCAATTCTAGAGTGAAGCCCCCTCCGTCTCAATGCCATGAGATGCGGGCTCGTTGCCCTCTAGAATCCGGCTATCCGTGCACCCCTCCGCGGGGTAATCCTAGTACAGAAAGTAAAATATACGTACAACGGGTACATCGACCGCAACCTGGTTGTGCCCCAAAATAATAATACAAACAGGCAGTGACGGCAGTCCATATGTCGGACGCTCGCCCCGCAATATTAAATGTACATAATACAACAAAACTGTACTACCACTGCAACCAGGCTATCCCCCACGACCAATCCGCAACATCACAGCAATACACAGAACATCAACATGAAAGTCACGTTCGCAAATCCGTCTAACCGGGCTATAGCAGTTAGACAGGATTTACCGATCAAGTGACATTCACGGTCGCAGATATAATGTAAATACTAGGAACTAATGTGTTTAAAATTTTCCGATCGATCAAATTTTTCCAAGTGGGCCCCCAAGTACTACTGTAGCACAACAAGAAATTCTGGGCCCAAAATTAATATTCCAAAAACCCTATTTTCATCACAGGAGCTCTCTGAAAAAATTTGGCACACTTTCTGCATATATTGCGGCGGAACCGCGGCCCAAGCATGGGTTTGGCCGCGGTTCCGCGGTCTTATGGAGCGATCATGTGATCAAATTTCTACAGAATTCTTATAATTCCCTGCACAACATTCTGAGACAAACTGAAAATTTTTTCGAGACAAAAATTTCGACAGAAGCTGATATGCATGAAAACGCGGGTTTTGGGATTTTTGTACGATCGAAAATGTAAACACGTTAGACGAAGCTAGACTATGTTAATGGCGAGGCTCTGATACCACTGTAAGTGCACGGCGGCGCCCCGGCCTCCATCCCGAGGCCAAATGCGGAAGCGATGGTTAACTTTAATTTTTCAAACCGGCACCATCGCGCACAAAAACACGGATCGTACCATTAACTAGTCCTAGCTAACTACTAGATAGGGAAGAAAGATATACCGAGCGATCCGTGTCCTCCGGTCTTCTCGCCGTCGTCCCGATCTCCAGCGGAATGTCCTCTCTCCACCTCCTCGCCGGAAGGGCACCACGTCGCCTGCTTCTTTTACGGGCTCCCACCTCTATACTGAGGCAACTCGGGCATGAAGTTGGCGAGCCGACATGACCAAGGTTTGCTTTAGAATGTGTAGTGCTCATGTCTCATTTTGGGGTTTATGGAGGTTGCCTTTTGGTGGAGGGATTGAAGTGGTCTTGTGGAGATTGAACTAGTGGGATTTTACAAAGCCAAAGGAACAAAAATCCCACCCTCACAAATTTTGGACAGCCCCCTAAAGGCTTGGCCGGCCATGGCTCTTGGGAGTAGAGAGAATGGAGTGAAGTGGGGAATAATACCAAATGATAAGTCATAAGAAAAATGCAAGAGAATGGTGATAATCAACCATGATCACAAAACCAACCTCACACTCCAACTAACATCATAACAACCAAAAGTCATGCAATGATGCACCATCATGAAGTGAGTAAGTCAAATGATGGTGCAACCATCATGACACAAGAAAATGCAAAGAACACCCTCCACAAATGCCTATTTGCACAAATGCAAATAAGCCCTCCTCCACCAATCATCGGCCAATGAAAGATACAAATGAAAATGGTCGAAACGGAAAGCAAACTGGCAACTCCAGAAAACTGGTCCCGTAATAAATTACAGGAAAACTCCGATACTGTGTATACACACACGCATTTGTATTCCAACCGAAATACAAATGCAATGAGACAAAATCTACACTGTACTATACTAGGATCTGGCTTAAACCAAAGCCGGCTAGTATTATCCGTTCGATCCTGATCCGTGCAATACCGCACGTATCTGATCGAACGTTGCCATATATCCATACGGCCTCTAGTACTAACCGTCCGATCCTGATCTGTGCAATACCGCACGTATCTGATCGGACCCTGCCATATCTCCATACGGCCTCTACAGCGTTTTGCCCGAAACTTGAGTAACTGTATGTATGGTGGACACTAAAGACACGTCAATACTATGGCTGTGGATTTAACCACTACCATGTCAGAGGTATTAGCCATATGTGACGGGCCACCAGCTATTGATCAAAAGGGACGTCGATGAGCGAAGTCATCCTGACACCCTATTGAGCCTGTCAGTGACAATATCCGTACAGTCCGGTCCGTTCGTTTATGAGCATCGCATGGCGGGCCTAGGGGGTTGGTAAAAGTCAGACCCCCAAAAGCGGTACAAGTCGTGTCGGAGTGTAGCCCAGAACACCCTAAGATACTACTGGAATACCTACCAGTAAATCTCCTGCCTCGGCCGAGGGCTTTGTGTAATAGCTCTCCTAGACACAGCGCGACCTCACCCCCAATACCGGGAGAGACGAACCCCTGAAGATCCGCTCACTGCCTCCATGTGGCTCGGGAATGTACCCAACTAAAACCTGTTTGCACGTCTCCTTTGAGCGTGGTAGGGTAGTAATCAAAGTACAGTGGGAACTTACACGAGACAAATGACGATCCCCAGGTCGATGAACTAACCTGTACCCATGTCACCAGGGAACTGCTATCTGACGTCAGTTATAAGACCAACTAGCATGTTCCCGGCGAGTCCTGTCCGGTGTACTCATAACCCAATGAGTACCTGTATACATCTTAGGTGAACCAACTGACACCAGTGGCTTGTGAGACCGGCCACCGCTCCTCGTCGGGGTCTCGACTGTATACACTAGTCTACTCTGGAGTATCGATGCCCTGTCTCGAAACTCCCACGACTACGGACCTTTTAAGGATGTGCTTATTGACCCCAGCTCCTACTTATATGATCGCCCTCATACTGCTGGTGGTCAAGCAAGAATCCTAGGGGCTCTATCAATGTGTAATAGCGACATTTCAGGTCACCTAAAGCAGTACACGATGATAAAGGTAAACCAGATAGCATACTATCATCTTGAATAAGACTGTCCTACCGGGATAGGTCCTCCCTCAATCATTGCAATCACGTGCCTATGATCCAATAATTGACTCTGAGGGCACTATCTCCAACATCAAGATCTACAGAGATAGATCCAAGAGACTACTGGGACTTTCGCAGTCCAGGTACATAGAGACCGTACTAAAGAGATTTAGTATGGAAGATTCCAAGCACGGTAATGTTGGAGATAGTGCCCTCAGAGTCAATTATTGGGTCACAGGTACGTGATTGCAATGATTGAGGGAGGACCTATCCCCGTAGGACAGTCTTACTCGAGATGATAGTATGCTATCTGGTATACCTTTATCATCGTGTACTGCTTCAGGTGACCTGACAAGTCGCTATTACACGTTGATAGAGCCCCTAGGATTCTTGCTTGACCACCAGCAGTATGAGGGCGATCATATAAGTGGGAGCTGGGGTCTATAAGCATATCCTTAAATGGTCCCTAGTCGTGTGAGTTTCGAGACAGGGCATCGATACTCCAGAGTAGACTAGTGTATACAGTCGAGACCCCGACGAGGGGCGGTGGCCGGTCTCACAAGCCACTGGTGTCAGTTGGATCACCTAAGATGTATACAGGTGCTCATTGGGTTATGAGTACACCGGACAGGACTCGCCGGGAACATGCTAGTTGGTCATATACCAGACGTCAGATGGCAGTTCCCTGGTGGCTTGTGTACAGGTTAGTTCATCGACCTGGGGATCGTCATTTGCCTTGTGTGAGTTCCCACTGTACTTTGATTACTACCCTACCACGGCTCAAAGGAGTCGTGCAAACAGGTTTTAGTTGGGTACAGTCCCGAGCCACATGGAGGCAGTGAGCGTATCTTCAGGGGTTCGTCTCTCCCGGTATTGGGGGTGAGGTCGTGCTGTGTCTAGGAGAGCCATTACACGAAGCCCTCGGCCGAGGCAAGGAGATTTACTGGTAGGTATTCCAGTAGTATCTCAGGGTGTTCTGGGCTACACTCCGACACGACTTGTACCGCTTTTGGGGGTCTGACTTTTACCAACCCCCTAGGCCCGCCATGCGATGCTCATAGACGAACGGACCGGACTGTACGGATTTTATCACTGACAGGCTCAGTAGGGTTGTCAGGCTGAGTTCGCTCACAGACATCCCTTTTAGTCAGTACCTGGTAGCCCGTTACGTATTGGCTTATACCTCTGACATGCTAGTGGTTAAATCCACAACCAAGGTGTTGACGAGTCTTTAGAGTCCCCCACATTCAGCTACTCAGCTTTCGGGCGAAAGGTTGTAGAGGCCGTATGGAGATATGGCAAGGTCCGATCAGATACGTGCGGTATTGCACGGATCAGGATCGGACAGTTTGTACTATAGGCCGTATGGATATATGGCAGGGTTCGATCAGATACGTGCGGTATTGCACGGATCAGGATCGAACGGATCATACTAGCCGGTTTTGGTATAAGCCGGATCCTAGTATAGTACAGTGTGAATTTTGTCTCATTGCATTTGTATTTCGGTCGGAATACAAATGCGGGTGTGTATGCACAGTATCGGGGTTTTCCTGTAATTTATTACGGGACCAGTTTTCTGGAGTTGCCAGTTTGTTTTCCGTTTCGGCCAATTTCCTTTGTATCGTTCATTGGCCGAAGATTGGTGGAGGAGGGCTTATATGCATTGTTGCAAATAAGCATTTGTGGAGGGGGTCTTTGCTTATTGTTGTATCATGATAGTCTCTCTTTGACCTTGACTTCTAGCTTCATGATGGCTTGACTTTGTAAGTATCATGGTTGTTGATGATTAGTTGGTAGTGTATTGGTTTTGGGAGTGATCATTGCCTCTCATCATCACTTGCTTTTTCCATGACACTCCACCTTGCATTATTGATTTGATTCAACCCTCTTGAGTTTGGCTCTCCCTCTCATTCTCATATAGCTTGGCCGGCCATGAGAGAGCATGGGCTGTCCCATATTTTTGGTGGGGAAATTTTGTTCATTAGGCTTCATAAAATCCCCACATCGTCATCTCAAGAGTTGAGTTCTTAACCTCCACCAAAATGGCAACCTCCATGAACCCCAAATGAGACTTGAGCTCTACTATACATTCTACAGCAAGTCTTGGGCACGTCGACTAGCCAGCTTCGTGCCCGAGTTTCCTCGGCATTGAGGTGGGAGCCCGTAAAAGAAGTAGGCGATGTGGTGCACTTCCGGCGACGAGGAGGAGACGGGACATTCCGCAGGAGATCGGGACTATGACGAGAAGACCGGAGGACTTGGATCGTCGGTATATCTCTATTCCCTTTCTTATAGATAGCTAGTACTAATTAATGGTTCGATCCAGGTATTAGTGCGCGGCGGTTTGCCAGTTCAAGAAAATTTAATTTTATCACCGCTTCCGCATTTGGCCGTCGGATTGACGGCCGGGGCGCCGCCGTGCACTTACAGTGGTATCAGAGCCTCGCCATTAACTTAGTCTAGCTTGGTTTAATGTGTTTTGCATTTCCGATCGACCAAAATTCCAAAATCTACATTTTTTCTTGCATCAGTTTTCTGTTGAAATTTTTTTGGTATCGAAATTTTTTTCAGGTTCCAGAAAAGTGATGTACTGGAAAATATAAGAGTTCTGTGAAAATTCGATGAAGTGTCTCCACAGTAGGAGCGCGGAACCGCGGCCAAACCCCCCCTTGGGCCGCGGTTCCGCCGCACACTATTGGGTTCACTGCACCAAATTTTTACAGAGGCTTTCTGGGGTTAAAATTGGGGTTTTGGAATATTAATTTTGGGCCCAGAATTTCTTGATGTGCTACAGTAGTACTTGGGGGCCCACTTGTTAAAGTTTGATCGATCGGATATTTTAAACACATTATTTCACAGTATTTACATTATATCTGCGACCGTGAATGTCACTTGATCGGTAAATCCGGTCTGACTGCTATAGCCCGGTTAGACGGATTTGCGAACGTGATTTTCACGTTGATGTTCTGTTTTTGCTGTGATGTTGCGGATCGGTCGTGGGGGATAGCCTGGATGCAATGCTAGTACAGTTGTGGTTGTATTATGTATATTTGATATTGCGGGGCGAGCGTCCGACATGTGGACTGCCGTCACTGCCTGATTGTATTATTATTTTGGGGCACGGCCAGGTTGCGGTCGATGTACCCGTTGTATGTATATTTTACTTTCTGTACTAGGATTGCCCCGCGGAGGGGTGCACGGATAGCCGGGTTCTAGAGGGCAACAAGCCCGCATCTCATGGCATTGAGACGGAGGGGGCTTCACTCTAGGATTGGCGGGATATTCGCCGCAGTCGTAGGGGGTACAGGTTGACCCAGGAGGGGTGCCCAAGTTACCGGATTCCGTGAAGTGTTGGGTGGTCCATTCACGGAGCTGAAGGGGGCTGCCTCGCTTTAGGTTTTGGCGGGTAACTTGCCGCGCCCGTAGGGGTCTAGGTTTTCATTGCACAGGCTATCCACACGACCAGGGGAACGTCTGGTTTCAGCGGCTCTGTGAAACCCGGGGATCCCAGATATCTGTATTGTTTCTGTGATGCTGTACATTTTCTGTGATGTTGCATTTTATTCACGCCTTGAGCGAATATAATATATTGGCATATATATTAGTAGATGTTGTATATGTTTTGCATCCGCGCTAGTCCAGTCCCCGCTCTGTCGTTAGTAAGCTAACCTAACGGGTAATGACGGGACCCAGTGGCGAATGCGGATGGCATAAACGCACATCAGTATATTTTCGTTCTTTTTGGTGTGATCAATTGATGGGACTGCGTTGATTCGGATCAATGCAAATTTAAAAAAACAAACCTAAACTGATGTTGTTGGAACACTTTTCAAAAAGCTGTTATTGCAAGGACGTTCACTTTTGTTTTGCATCGTGGTATTCATTTGGAATATCCTGCTCCTCAGTCGACGAGGCAAGGGCCGAGATCCCTTCACCGGGAGTGACCCCTTGGACAAAAAGTTTGCGTCAGGGAAATAACTTCACTATAGCCGATTGCTTTTGCTTTGCACCGTGGTATTCAGTTGGAATATCCTGCACCTCATTCTACGGGGAAAGAGCCGAGATCCCTTCACCTGGAGTGACCTCTTTAGCAAAGGTTTTCGTCACTATATTTTTAAAAGCTATCCGTTCCTTCAACGATATCAAGTTCTTTACGTTAAAGGTTTTCGCCAGAAACCATTCGTAGCCCTCCGTCGTTTCATATGGGTAGTCAATAGTATTCAAGCTGTGTTTGTTGGCCAAAGTCAAGGCACAGTGTTTGGTAGCTGTTGGTTATTCATATGCAGCATAGATAGATGCGTTGGTTTGGAACAGTCGTATAGCCTTGTTGGCCAAAGTCAAGGGCTTGTGCGGGTGGATTCGAATCAACCTGGAGAATGACGGGTAGAACTTGACATGTGACTTATGATTTGTTGGCCAAAGTCAAGGTCATAAGAGCATGGGGCAGAAATCACATCGGGAGTTTCAAAAGAACTGAAACTTGCCAGATATGCGCATACCTTCTGGAGTGTGATACCGTGAGCGGATTCCGTCACGTTGTCATGCGATGAGAGTTGGATTCCGATTCCCACTGATGAGTTAGTTTACTCCTCGGGTGACCCCGACTAATTCTTCTTTCAGGTTTGGATGAGAATTTGACGGTACAGTGGGAGGTTTCCAGATTAGATAAATTGGTAACCATTCTGATCTAGGTTAGAGTGCACGCTGAGTGTTTCTTTTCTCTCTCTCTTTGGCAGCGACCATTGACCCGACCCTAAGACTACGACTCAGAGACCAAGATGACTGAACCTTTTTAAACACTGGCTTTTGGATTGTCAAAGTTGCAAACCTCATTGCCACTCCTACTTTTACCCTTTTCTCCAGGACACCCCGTATTGCTACGAACGTCCACTTCCATTGGACAAAACCATCGTATGGTTAGATACGAACTCGAAAGAATTTATTCGAGGATGGTTTCAGGTTCTGGAGAAAACGAATAGGACTATTCAGTTGTCTTTTCCTTTTACCTTCTCTCAGGTTGCGAGTACTCCTTGGTTTAGGAGATAGTACACCTATTACGCAAATTGGATAGTCTTCTTCCAAACCTTAGGCTGGTGCCGAACGGTAGGGAATGAAGAAAACCAATTAGCCTAACGATGGTGTACAGAAGGTATTAAGTTAAGACAAATCAAGGGATTAATAAGAGGGCAAAGTAAATTGCAACAGATATTCACGACCAAACCAAGTATTTCTTCGCCAATCCTAAATCACCTTTGTATTTCTCCAGGACACTCCGTATCACTACGAAGATCCACAGTTTATTGGATACTCCATCGTATGGTTATATACGAACTCGAAAGGAACATGTTCCAGTTCGGGGATGGATTCTGGTTCAGGAGAAATAGGAATAAGGTTTATTCGGTTGTCTTTTATCTTCACCCTCTCTCATTGCGAGTGTTCCTAGGATTGGGACAGTACACCCATTATGCTTCTTGGATAGTCTTCTTCCAAACCATAGGCTGGTGCCGAACGGTAGGGAAGGAAGAAAACCATTTGGCCTAAAGGGGTGTGCAGAAGGTAAAGACTAAAGACATAAGAAGGGATTTGGAGAGGTGGCAAAGAATTATACGGTTATAGTCGTGAATCTGGAAGTGGCATTACTAGGAATACCGGGATACCCCATCGAAACATTTCAATGTTTCTGTTTCACTGTGTACTGTTAAAGGAAAACTGATTTCCCAATTAGTCCTTACTCCAGGGTATGTATTTACCAGGTACGATTCTCACATCTGTATGGTTTTACAGATGATGAGTGGGAGTAAGTTATTGGGAATTGGGTGATCATCCTCATTATATCGGGATTCGTTGTAATCGGTGATATTTGAGGAAATCACCTGGGCTGTTTGCCGGTCGGCAAATATTTGGTTTTGAATATCCTCTGTTGTGCACCAATTTCAAACTGATATATCTGTACGTCTATTTTCATAGAGTCAGATATACCTTTTTGAAATTATGTCTACGACATTTACCTATATCAGTGGATGGTTAGGTAAGGAGCATTAAACAGCGGTGTAATTCTTCTTGACCATAAGTACAGTTTTCAACCCACGACACACAGTGAATGAGTTATCAAACTCAAGGGACTTATACAGAGTATTGTAAGTTGTCCAGGGTCCATCAGGACAGAGGGGTTGGTTCTCGTACTATATTCGGTTTACTTATGACTTCTCTAGTTTTAGACAGGTGTTTCGCGGAAACACAGGGTCTGAATTTTGAGAAGTTATAGGTATTTGAATAGAGTAGAGAACCAGGTGTAGCAAGTATCGGGATTCTTCAAAGCGATCGAAGATGTAGATACTTGTCAATGGTATTCAGTAGATAGTGATGATTAAGAGAAATTGCTTCTCTTTCAGGTTACTCATAATTGGAAGCATTCCTAAGTTGAGTAACGCTGATCGGCCTTCTTCCATTTAGGTGACATGCACTGGAGACAGCTGCATGATTTGAATCTGGTTCAATTAAATCAGTGCCTCTGGTTCTATATTGGATATAGAACAGTTCATATCTTAACGATGTTAAGGTACGGGGAGTTGTCCGGTTTATGATTAAAACCAGACACTGGACAACTCAAGGCACGTTTCTGTAATGGCTGTTTGTGGGTTGACCCAGGCTATGACGAGGGTTGACTTTCTACCATCTGGATGAACAATAGCGATATTGTTCTAGACTCGCCACAGTTTTATTAAAAATGGATTTTTTTTAGAAAACAGTAGTGGGAGTATGGTAGAACTGGAAGTAATTCCAGAACCACAAACGATTACTGAAGATTTCATAGGAACCTAAAGATTCAATCTGGTTTGACATTCCATTAGCCACTCTGCAGATACGGTGGGTAACTTCAGGCACCCGAGGGGTACTCCGGTAGCCTCAAGGACGGTGACAGGGAAGTTCTTGTTTACCCACACTTGCCATTGCTGTTGTTCCAGACTGTGAGACCAGGCAGGAGGATGAGTATAGCGTCATTCTAAACTAGCTTTAGAAGTGTATGCTTATATGACTCTGCCAGAGGGTTGTCGTGGTCAGTGGGAGCAGCGGAAGCATTGGTGGACAGGCTGCTTAAGTCTATTTATAGACTAAAGCAGATGTAGCGGAGAAAGATCATCTATTTCTGACGTGACAGTCATAGGTTTGACTTCATCAGAATAGGGGATGAATCTGTTGAGAAGGTAGTAGGGTGTGATGTCATGGTATTTGGATGACATACACAGAGTAGGAAGTGATATTCCTATACTACGGTCGGTCATACTTTGGTCGTCACACAGTGGTTTCTCCACAAAGGAAATGGATTTTATATCAAACATACTGGTTACTGGATCTATGGTTTTAGATCTAGATTTGGGTGGTTTCCCAATCAGGGTACTTAGACAGCATTCTAAGAGTATTTAGAATGGACGACTCCTGGCACGGTAGTGTACCTGCAGGTGATGGAGTCACCCTCTCTAAAGGTGTCTTGCAGACTAAAGGGGAGAGGGATGTGCATGATTGGCAGATCACTTGCTCAGGCAATTAAGTCAATCATGAGATGTCAAGTACCACACCAGATATTGTTCTTGCACTAGATGCAATAAGTTGACATTGATCCAATCCTGGAGAAACGGTCGGAAGCAGTTTTAGAACATAAGTGGATGTTCTAGGGATATGATAACGATAGCCTCATGCAGGAGACAGTTATCAATCCAGGCTTCCAAGGTGACATGGACGACAAGGAGGTTGTCAGAGTTATAGTTTTCCTTCTGACAAGGGGCAGTATTTTGGACAGGTGGTCCAAGGCAATACTGAGGGAGGCATGGCGCAGGATACTGATTGAGTTCAGTTAATGATACAGTCTAAGAAGTTTGGATTTGGAGATCATTTATGAGCTATGTCCCATCAGACATCCAAACACATTCTAAGACAGGTATTGCTCATTTCGGGAGATGGGTTTTCTCCGCGAACTTGAGATATAGAGAGACATAGAAAGAAACAACAAAGCGGATCCACTCACTAAGGCTATTCCTGGAACGCAATAGTTTCGCAAACGAGCTTTGTGAGACTGACTAGTAGAGGAGTTGGGTGTTCGGTATCACACGGGCTGTGAGTATGCGACATCGCAATAATTAGCCTTGAGTGCAAGTGGGAGATTGTTGGAGATAGTGCCCTCAGAGTCAATTATTGGGTCACAGGTACGTGATTGCAATGATTGAGGGAGGACCTATCCCGGTAGGACAGTCTTACTCGAGATGATAGTATGCTATCTGGTTTACCTTTATCATCGTGTACTGCTTCAGGTGACCTGACAAGTCGCTATTACACGTTGATAGAGCCCCTAGGATTCTTGCTTGACCACCAGCAGTATGAGGGCGATCATATAAGTGGGAGCTGGGGTCTATAAGCATATCCTTAAATGGTCCCTAGTCGTGTGAGTTTCGAGACAGGGCATCGATACTCCAGAGTAGACTAGTGTATACAGTCGAGACCCCGACGAGGGGCGGTGGCCGGTCTCACAAGCCACTGGTGTCAGTTGGATCACCTAAGATGTATACAGGTGCTCATTGGGTTATGAGTACACCGGACAGGATTCGCCGGGAACATGCTAGTTGGTCATATACCAGACGTCAGATGGCAGTTCCCTGGTGGCATGTGTACAGGTTAGTTCATCGACCTGGGGATCGTCATTTGTCTTGTGTGAGTTCCCACTGTACTTTGATTACTACCCTACCACGGCTCAAAGGAGTCGTGCAAACAGGTTTTAGTTGGGTACAGTCCCGAGCCACATGGAGGCAGTGAGCGTATCTTCAGGGGTTCGTCTCTCCCGGTATTGGGGGTGTGGTCGTGCTGTGTCTAGGAGAGCCATTACACGAAGCCCTCAGTTGAGGCAAGGAGATTTACTGGTAGGTATTCCAGTAGTATCTCAGGGTGTTCTGGGCTACACTCCGACACGACTTGTACCGCTTTTGGGGGTCTGACTTTTACCAACCCCCTAGGCCCGCCATGCGATGCTCATAGATGAACGGACCGGACTGTACGGATATTGTCACTGACAGGCTCAGTAGGGTTGTCAGGCTGAGTTCGCTCACAGACATCCCTTTTAGTCAGTACCTGGTAGCCCGTTACGTATTGGCTTATACCTCTGACGTGCTAGTGGTTAAATCCACAACCAAGGTGTTGACGAGTCTTTAGAGTCCCCCACATTCAGTTACTCAGCTTTCGGGCGAAAGGTTGTAGAGGCCGTATGGAGATATGGCAAGGTCCGATCAGATACGTGCGGTATTGCACGGATCAGGATCGGACAGTTTGTACTATAGGCCGTATGGATATATGGCAGGGTTCGATCAGATACGTGCGGTATTGCACGGATCAGGATCGAACGGATCATACTAGCCGGTTTTGGTATAAGCCGGATCCTAGTATTGTACAGTGTGAATTTTGTCTCATTGCATTTGTATTTCGGTCGGAATACAAATGCGGGTGTGTATGCACAGTATCGGGGTTTTCCTGTAATTTATTACGGGACCAGTTTTCTGGAGTTGCCAGTTTGTTTTCCGTTTCGGCCAATTTCCTTTGTATCGATCATTGGCCGAAGATTGGTGGAGGTGGGCTTATTTGCATTGTTGCAAATAAGCATTTGTGGAGGGGGTCTTTGCTTATTGTTGTATCATGATAGTCTCTCTTTGACCTTGACTTCTAGCTTCATGATGGCTTGACTTTGTAAGCATCATGGTTGTTGATGATTAGTTGGTAGTGTATTGGTTTTGGGAGTGATCATTGCCTCTCATCATCACTTGCTTTTTCCATGACACTCCACCTTGCATTATTGATTT
This sequence comes from Agapanthus africanus, assembly GCA_030015575.1. Classification (NCBI taxonomy): domain Eukaryota; kingdom Viridiplantae; phylum Streptophyta; class Magnoliopsida; order Asparagales; family Amaryllidaceae; genus Agapanthus; species Agapanthus africanus. The sequence goes on from CM057347.1 coordinate 220,779,954, forward strand.
GATTCAACCCTCTTGAGTTTGGCTCTCCCTCTCATTCTCATATAGCTTGGCCGGCCATGAGAGAGCATGGGCTGTCCCATATTTTTGGTGGGGAAATTTTGTTCATTAGGCTTCATAAAATCCCCACATCTTCATCTCAAGAGTTGAGTTCTTAACCTCAACCAAAATGGCAACCTCCATGAACCCCAAATGAGACTTGAGCTCTACTATACATTCTACAGCAAGTCTTGGGCACATCGACTAGCCAGCTTCGTGCCCGAGTTGCCTCGGCATTGAGGTGGGAGCCCGTAAAAGAAGTAGGCGATGTGGTGCACTTCCGGCGACGAGGAGGAGACGGGACATTCCGCAGGAGATCGGGACTTTGACGAGAAGACCGGAGGACTTGGATCGTCGGTATATCTCTATTCCCTTTCTTATAGATAGCTAGGACTAATTAATGGTTCAATCCGGGTATTAGTGCGCGGCGGTTTGCCAGTTTAAGAAAATTTAAGTTTATCACCGCTTCCGTATTTGGCCGTCGGATTGACGGCCGGGGCGCCGCCGTGCACTTACAGGTAATGTACCCGCATTGCACGGAATCACCCTCTCCAAGAAGATGTCTCCAAAGACTGACGAGGAGAGGGTTCACATGAGCACTATACCCTACGCTTCGCCGCTAGGATCTATTATGTACACGATGCTATGTACATGACCAGATGTAGCTTACGCGCTGAGCGTGGTGAGCCGGTATCAGTCAGACCCGGGTCAGGACCACTGGACGGCAGTAAAGAACATTCTCAAGTACCTGAGAAGGACCAAAGTGATGTTCCTGTTTTACGGTAATGGAGACCTCAGGGTCGAGTCTTTTACCGATTCAAGCTTCCAGAGTGACAAAGATGACAGCAAGTCTGTCTCGAGTTTTGTGTTTACCCTCAACGGAGGGGCGGTGTGTTGGAGGAGTTCCAAAAAGGATACCGTCGCAGACTCGGCGATGGAGGCTGAATACATTGCTGCAAGCGATGCAGCAAAAGAGGCGATCTGGATGAAGAAGGTCATTAGTGAACTTCAGGTGGTTCCGTCCATTGTTAACCCAATACCTTTGTATTGCGATAACAATGGGGCTATAGCTTTAGCGAAGGAACCAAGGTCCCATCAGAAATCCAAACACATCTTACGGCGGTATCACCTGATCAGGGAGCTCATTGATCGCCAGGAGATCGAGGTACGGAGAGTGGACACAAAAGACAACACGGCGGATCCATTCACAAAGGCCCTCCCTCAAACACAGTTCGAGCGACTTTTTGAGCTATTAGGTATGCGGTACGCCAGCAGCTGGCCATAGAACAGACATTGGGTATGCGGTACACCAATTACTGGGCTTTAGTGCAAGTGGGAGATTGTTGAAAATGTATTCCCTAGAGGCCATTATTGTATAGTACTAGTATGTATAATATGTAAGTCCACGTTGCGACCCCCGGTGCTTACGGGGAGGCGGAAACGGTATAAAAAACAAATTTTTATCGCAAAAGGCAACATGGACTAAACAAGGTCGGGATCGTGTCTAAACTAAACTAGCAATCATACAAAGGAGCGTTAGCTACTCGGATGAAGAGTTATACCTAAACTTGAACTCCTTCTTCTTCAAACCTTGTAGAGGTTGATGGTTCTTGCCTCGTAGCCTTCTTCCGTCGAAGATGGATCCACCTAAGGGTTCTACCTTCGGGCTCTTCCTCGAACTTTGAGTGAACTAGGATCTCCGGCTTGCTAAACCTTGAACCCTAGAGAGAGTAGAGAGTATCTATGGAGTGCTTTCTTTTCAAGGTGATGGATTCTCAACACATGAGAAGGAATCACCTTGAGCTTGAGGAAGAAGAAGATGAAATGAGGAGAGAGAGAGGTTATGATAGAATGAGCTATCTTTTTCTTTTGCAACCATATCAAAAGAAAAAGAATTATCTAAATAATAATAATTCAAAATGAGAATAGTTGATGGTAGTTTTGGAATGACCACTATCATGCTTCATTAAATGAAATGTAAGCATGAATCAAGGAGTATCTTTACAAAGCATGATGGTTGTCAACATTCAACCATGGTCAACAAGTCAACCATGGTCAACAAGTCAACAAAATCAACCATAACATAATTCTCATTTAATTACTATTATTAATAGATAATCCATAAATCCATTAGGGTTTGGAAAATGATGACTGTCAACTGTGCATACGCACCCTTTCCGAAACCCTAATGAAATACCTCATCCTCCGCCTCAAGCAACTGTGCATACACACCTGCATTCTTGTTCCGAGGAACAAGAATACCGAGATGTAAAAGCAACCCCCAAAAGATATACCAGTATCTGGCTCAAACCAGAGCCTGCCAGTATAATCCGTCCGGACTCCAAACGTGCACAAGTGCGCGGATGAGAACGAACGCTGCCGCAAAACCATGCGACCTCTACTCTGTTTTGCCCAGAGGCGAATACCCTCTGTGTGGGACTCTAAAGACTCGACACTACGCTGGCAATGGGTTTAACCACAGACCGCAAGCGGCACTAGCTGTGCGTAACGGTCCCCAGGTAGATGCCGACAAGAAGGCTGACGAGGTGAAACCCCATCTGAACTCCTACTGAGTCTGAATGTGACATTCTCCGTACAGTCCGGTCTGTTCGTCTGATACATCGCATGTCGGGCCTAGGGGGCGGTAAAACTTCAGTCCCCCAATAGCGGTACAAGTCGTGTCGGAGTGAAGCCCAAAACACCCTGAGATAATACTGGAAGCCTACCAGTATATCTCGCTTGCCCTGGCCAGGGACTACTCGTGTAATGGCTCTCCTAGACACAGCGCGATGTCAACCCCCAATACCGAGAGAGACGAATCCTGTCTAACCGTCACTGCCTCCAAGTGCTTCGGGACTGCACCCAACCACTACCTATTTGCACGACTCCTTTGAGCCGTGGTAGGGTAGTGATCAAAGTGTAGTGGGAACACACTCGAGGCGAAGTGCCAGTATCAAGTCAGCGGACTAAGCTGTACTCATGTCACCTGGGAACTGATAACTGACGATAGGTATAATACCAACCTCTCAGTTCCCGACGAGTCCTGTCCAGTGTACCCGTAACCTAACGAGCACCCGTATACTATCTCCAGTACGACGTACTGATGGCTGTGGGACAGACCATCTCCCACACTGGGATGAGAAGCGCATACGCTAGTCTACTCCGGAGTATCGATGCCCTGTCTCGATAGTCCTGCGACTAGGGACCTGTATAAGGATGTGCTTATAGATTACCCAGCCCCCACTAGTGTGACTGCCATCACAACGCTGGTAATCAAGCAAAGATCCTAAGGGCTCCACTAATGCGTATAGGTGATATCGCAAAATAAACACATGTACACATTGAAGTAGAAACAAACCAAGTAGCATACTACTATATTGAGCAAGATTGTTTATACAAGGTGAATATCCCAAGCTTCCATTAAGTAATATACAAACTAGTATGATACAGTAATGGCCTCTAGGGCATATACACTAACAATCTCCCACTTGCACTAAGGCCATGTACTGGCGTATCGAAGACCTATCATCTCGATCAGCCGCTCGAACTGAGTCTGGGGTAGGGCCTTGGTGAATGGATCTGCAGTGTTTTCTTCTGAAGCAACCCTCCGAACCTCGATCTCCTTGCGATCCACGATCTCCCTGATCAGGTGATACCGCCTCAAGATGTGCCTGGATCTCTGATGGGACCTGGGTTCCTTCGCTAAAGCTATAGCCCCGTTGTTGTCGCAATACAGAGGTATTGGGTCAACAATGGACGGAACCACCTGAAGTTCTTTCAAGAACTTCCTTATCCAGACAGCTTCTTTTGCGGCATCAGATGCAGCGATGTATTCCGCTTCCATCGTCGAGTCTGCAACGGTTTCCTGTTTGGAACTCTTCCAACACACCGCCCCTCCATTGAGGGTAAAGACAAAACCCGACATGGACTTGGAATCATCCTTGTCACTCTGGAAGCTGGAGTCAGCAAAGGCCTTGATCTGGAGGTCTTTTCCGCCATACACCAAGAACATCTCCTTAGTCCTTCTCAGGTACTTGAGAATGTTCTTTACTGCTATCCAATGTTTCTCCCCAGGGTTTGACTGATACCGGCTTACTACACTCAGTGCATAAGCTACATCCGGTCTGGTACACAACATCACATACATTATAGAGCCTACCGCAGAAGCGTAGGGTATAATAGACATGCGATCCCTTTCCAAATCAGTCTTGGGAGACATCTCTTTAGAGAGGGTGATCCCGTGACAAGCCGGTAGGTTACCGCGCTTGGAATCTTCCATACTGAATCTTTTCAGTACGGTGTCGATGTACCTGGACTGTGAAAGTCCTAATATCCTCTTGGATCTATCACGATGGATCCGGATCCCCAGGATGTAAGAGGCATCACCCAGGTCTTTCATGGAGAACCTGTGTGACAAGAAACCTTTGACAGATTGTAGCATAGGAATGTCATTTCCTATTAAGAGAATGTCATCCACGTATAAAACAAGGAATACTACAGTTCTCGCTACAAATCTACTATAGATGCATGGTTCATCTGGATTTTTGATAAAGTCAAATTCCTTGACCGTCTCATCAAAACAGATGTTCCAACTCCGCGATGCCTGCTTTAGTCCGTAGATGGACTTAAGCAACTTGCACACCTTTCCGCTGCTCCCACTCTGAATGAAACCGTCTGGCTGATCCATATAGACACACTCCTCTAAATTTCCAATTAGAAAAGCGGTTTTTACGTCCATCTGCCAAATCTCATAATCGTGGAAGGCAGCAATGGCAAGAAGGATCCGAATGGATTTCAGCATAGCCACTGGAGAAAAGGTTTCGTCATAGTCCAAGCCAGGTCTTTGACGGAAACCCTTTGCTACAAGTCTAGCTTTATAGGTCTCAACCTGTCCATCTACACCAATCTTCCTTTTGAAGATCCACTTGCATCCTACGGGTTTTACCCCGTCTGGAGCAATGTCCAACGTCCATACTTTGTTGGTGTACATGGACTCCATTTCGGTCCGCATTGCATCCAGCCATTTTACCGAGTCAACGCTCTGAACGGCCTGTTGGAAGCTAGTAGGCTCGTCATAATCTATGACGCAATCCTCTCTATCCCCGTCTATAAGAAAACCGTAGTATCTCTCGGGCGGATGAGACTGCCTACTACTTCTGCGGAGCGGCGTAGGAATGTCCTGTTCATTTGAACCCTCTGGTTCTACTAAGCTTTCAGTAATAGCTCGTGGTTCTGGAATTTCTTCCAGTTCTACTGTGCTCCCACTTATCTGGTTTTCCAAAAACTCAGTTTCCAAGAAGTAGGCATGACGAGAAACAAGAACTTTTTGTTCCTCTTCACAGTAGAAGAAACATCCCTTAGAGTTCTTTGGATATCCCACGAACTTACACTGTACTGAGCGTGCCTCGAGCTTGTCCGCATGCTGCTTTTTAACAAAAGCTGGACATCCCCAAGTCTTAATATGACTGAGATGGGGCCTCTTCCCACAACACATCTCATATGGTGTAGTAGGCACAGTTTTAGTAGGAACTCGGTTCAATAGGTACGCAGCTGATTCTAGTGCATACCCCCAGAATGATCGCGGTAACTCAGCGTTACTCATCATGGACCGTACCATATCCAATAGGGTTCGGTTCCGTCTCTCCGATACACCGTTATGTTGCGGAGTGTATGGAGGAGTAAGCTGAGAGAGAATCCCATTCTCTTTTAAGTAATTCAGGAACTCGGCACTTAAGTATTCTCCACCTCGATCCGATCTTAGAATCTTGATACTTTTTCCGGTTTGTTTTTCAACTTCATTCTTATATTCCTGGAATTTTTCAAAAGCTTCGGACTTATGTTTCATTAAGAAGACATAACCGTACCTTGAAAAGTCATCCGTAAAAGTAATGAAGTAAGAATAACCGCTTCGCGCATGTGTAGACATTGGACCGCACACGTCACTGTGTACGAGTCCCAAGAGCTCGCTCGCTCTTACTCCGTGTCCAGTGAACGGAGTCTTTGTCATCTTTCCTTTGAGACAGGATTGACAAGTGGCATATGATTGATATTCGAACGGATCCAAATATCCTTCTGTATGTAACTTAGTCAACCTTCTCTCATTGATGTGACCCAGTCTACAATGCCATAAGAAAGTCTGATTGATATCTGGAGACTTTCTTTTTGTGTGTATTCTGGACATTGAAAATCTGTGGTTGGTTTAATACGTATATACCATTGCTCAGTGTACCTGACCCAATCAGAACTTGATTAAGGTGAATGTTTACAACATTACTTACAAACGCAAATTCATAACCTTCTTTAGAAACCAAAGATACAGAAATGATATTACAAGTTGCGTTGGGTACAAAAAAGCAATTACGTAAAACCAAAACATGCCCATCTGACATTCCCTGGTGATAGTCCCCCACGGCTTTAGCATCCATGCTAGCTCCGTTCGCAACTCTGAGGGTCATGTCACCTGCCTTCAAAACCCTATGGTTTCTCAACACCTGCAAAGAATTACAGATATGAGATCCTGATCCGGTATCCAATACTCAGGAAGTAGAGTTTATAGAAAGACAGTTTTCAATAACATACACACCTGAAGCTGAAGCCGCAACCTGCTTCAGTTCCTGTGTCCTGGCTTTCCAAGCCCTGCAATCTTTCTTCCAGTGTCCACTCTTGTGACAATAGAAGCATTCCTCTTTTCCAACAAGCTTCCCCGCAATCTTTGTTGCCTTTTCCTTTCCCTTCGTACCCACTTTACTAACACCGCCTCTTGGTTTGGCGGGGGCTTTCTTCCTCTTTCCCTTGGCTTTCGCCTTGGACCTAGAGGAAGAAGATCCTCCTACAAACAAAGCGGGTGTTTCCCTACCCTTCTGTAGGGTGCCCTCTGCGCTCCTCAGCAGGTTGAGGAGTTCTGAAAGTTCAACTTCCTTTTCTTGTAAGTTGAAGTTCAGTATAAACTGGGCGTAAGTGGATGGAAGGGACTGGAGAATTAAATCCGTATAGAGTTCACTGTCCAACGTGGTCCCAAGTTCCGCGAGCTCCTCAGTGTAGCCAATCATCTTAAGCACGTGGTCCGCTACCGATGATCCGACGGCCAACTTTGTCAAAAATAACTTCTTCGACACTTCGTATCTTGCGATACGAGACTGCTCTCCATACAGTTCTTTTGTATGGAGAAATATGGACTCAAGGTCCATATGCTCATGCCTCCTCTGATGTTCGTTGTCCATAGAGGCAAGCACGAGGCACCTGGCCTTCGCGCAATCAATCTCCCAAGTCTTACGGATTTCCTTATCCGCGACGCTGGAGGTGGGACCTGGGACGGGGGGAGCTTTGGTGGTAAGAAGATACCCCAGCTTGTCGTAAGCGATTGCCAATTTGACATCCTGAGCCAATCTTTGTAGTTTGGCCCTGTCAGTATGTTTTTATCTAGAAGTAACTTAAGTCCAGTCATTTCGAATTGGTCGCTGCAGGGGGAGAGAAGAAACACTTAGCACGATGCTCTTGCAAGTTTAGAATGGTTTTTAATTTGTCTAAACAGGATGGCTCCCACTTTCTCTCGAATCCCTCCTCAAACCACAAAGGAAGAATTAGTCGGGATCAATCCCACCGTACAATACTTGCTTAACCGTTCAGCCAGGCCTGTGTCGGTACTTCGAGGGAGGTTTTCCAACGCTTTCACGAAGTTCCTTAATTTAAGAACCTCTTTTCCCTGGGGGCGTAGCCCCGCTAACACCTTTCTAGGAACCTACTAGGTTTATAGCATTGATTGTTTAGTGAGAGATTTCCCGAGAAGTAGCATATACTCACAGTAGGATCGGGATCCAAATATCATCGCGTGACGAAAATGAAGGAATCCTACCATAATTATCACACTCCAAATGGTATGCAAATCTAGCAAGTTTCAGTACTTATGAAACTCCCGATGTGGATTTTTGCCCCATGCTCTTATGATCTTGACTTTGGCCAACAAATCATAAGTCACATGTCAAGTTCTTCCCGTCGTTCTCCAGGTTAATTTGAATCCACCCGTACATACCCTTGACTTTGGCCAACAAGGCAGTACGACTGTTCCAAATCAACGCATCTATCTATGCTGCACATGAATATCCAATAGCTACCAATCACTATGCCTTGACTTTGGCCAACAAACACAGCTTGAATACTATTGACTATTTATTTGAAACGACGGAGGGCTACGAATGGTTTTGGTAAAACCGTGAACGTAGTGAACTTGATATAATCGATGGAACGAGATAGCTTTTAGAAGGAGTGGCTCAAGCTCCGCATTTAAAAGTTAGTTTTGAAAAGAACCGAGTGGTTTTTCGAAAGTGTTCCAAAGACTTTAACTTGGTTTATTATCTTGCATTAGTTCTTTTAATGCGTGATATTCTTGCATTAGTTCTTTTAATGCGTCCCATCATTTAATCCTACCATTGCAGAAAACAACCAAAATATGACGTACGCTTATGCCATTCGCATTCGCCACGGGGTCCCGTCATCACTCGTTAGGTTACTTAACTAACGACAGAGCGGGGGCTGGGCTAGCGCGGCTGTAAAACATAAGCAACGCCTAAATAGAAAGCAATGATAGACATTACAGTTCACAGATGAATATATTGGATATACTAGCAATCCGCAATCCTTTCGAGCCTGCAACGAAAAGCGGATTACACGGTCGCGGTGAATAGCCAAATACCCCACCCAAGACCCCTACGGGTGCGGCAAACTACCCGCCAAGTACTCGGCAGTTTATGCACCCCTCCATGGGTCTATCCTAGGAGCAAAAACAGTAAAAAGAATTATACAATGACGGCTACAACCCCGACCCGGTTGTGCGGCCAAACAAATAATAATATTACATCAATTTACATTTACAATGAATGAAGGAAAAACAAAAGCTCATCTCACATCCACCCCGGTTATTCACCCGCGACAATCCAACACATTCATATACACAATCCAATATCAAACACAGATCATGTATAAACCCGACTAATCGACTTATAGCGATTAGCCGACGTTCAATACATGCAAACATCACAGATATAACCAACATAGCCAAAGTGTAGCGAAGTTCGAAAAAAAAATACGGAATTATAGGACCCCAAAAGTAAATTTCTGTTCTGGAAAATCTAGGCACATATAATATATCTTAAAAATCCCAAAACCAACACAGAGACACACTGCACGAAAAACGATGCAGAGAGGACAACAAACGGCGGCGGTTCCGCGGCAAATGCCTACCTCATGCCGCGGAACCGCGGCGGTTTAGATGAATCAATGGATCGTTTTTCATGGGTGTTCACACAAAACCCTTAGCCGAATTTAGAAGTATAAAGTTTTTCATTTAGAGCAGAAAAAATTTCAACAGAAACTTAGGGTTTTAGTTTTTCCGGTTTTGCGATTTTTCGGTTTCGAACTTCCATACACTTCGCTACCAAGCTGGTTTACCTTTATCATCGTGTACTGCTTCAGGTGACCTGACAAGTCGCTATTACACGTTGATAGAGCCCCTAGGATTCTTGCTTGACCACCAGCAGTATGAGGGCGATCATATAAGTGGGAGCTGGGGTCTATAAGCATATCCTTAAATGGTCCCTAGTCGTGTGAGTTTCGAGACAGGGCATCGATACTCCAGAGTAGACTAGTGTATACAGTCGAGACCCCGACGAGGGGCGGTGGCCGGTCTCACAAGTCACTGGTGTCAGTTGGATCACCTAAGATGTATACAGGTGCTCATTGGGTTATGAGTACACCGGACAGGATTCGCCGGGAACATGCTAGTTGGTCATATACCAGACGTCAGATGGCAGTTCCCTGGTGGCATGTGTACAGGTTAGTTCATCGACCTGGGGATCGTCATTTGTCTTGTGTGAGTTCCCACTGTACTTTGATTACTACCCTACCACGGCTCAAAGGAGTCGTGCAAACAGGTTTTAGTTGGGTACAGTCCCGAGCCACATGGAGGCAGTGAGCGTATCTTCAGGGGTTCGTCTCTCCCGGTATTGGGGGTGAGGTCGTGCTGTGTCTAGGAGAGCCATTACACGAAGCCCTCGGCCGAGGCAAGGAGATTTACTGGTAGGTATTCCAGTAGTATCTCAGGGTGTTCTGGGCTACACTCCGACACGACTTGTACCGCTTTTGGGGGTCTGACTTTTACCAACCCCCTAGGCCCGCCATGCGATGCTCATAGACGAACGGACCGGACTGTACGGATATTGTCACTGACAGGCTCAGTAGAGTTGTCAGGCTGAGTTCGCTCACAGACATCCCTTTTAGTCAGTACCTGGTAGCCCGTTACGTATTGGCTTATACCTCTGACGTGCTAGTGGTTAAATCCACAACCAAGGTATTGACGAGTCTTTAGAGTCCCCCACATTCAGTTACTCAGCTTTCGGGCGAAAGGTTGTAGAGGCCGTATGGAGATATGGCAAGGTCCGATCAGATACGTGCGGTATTGCACGGATCAGGATCGGACAGTTTGTACTATAGGCCGTATGGATATATGGCAGGGTTCGATCAGATACGTGCGGTATTGCACGGATCAGGATCGAACGGATCATACTAGCCGGTTTTGGTATAAGCCGGATCCTAGTATAGTACAGTGTGAATTTTGTCTCATTGCATTTGTATTTCGGTCGGAATACAAATGCGGGTGTGTATGCACAGTATCGGGGTTTTCCTGTAATTTATTACGGGGCCAGTTTTCTGGAGTTGCCAGTTTGTTTTCCGTTTCGGCCAATTTCCTTTGTATCGTTCATTGGCCGAAGATTGGTGGAGGAGGGCTTATTTGCATTGTTGCAAATAAGCATTTGTGGAGGGGGTCTTTGCTTATTGTTGTATCATGATAGTCTCTCTTTGACCTTGACTTCTAGCTTCATGATGGCTTGACTTTGTAAGCATCATGGTTGTTGATGATTAGTTGGTAGTGTATTGGTTTTGGGAGTGATCATTGCCTCTCATCATCACTTGCTTTTTCCATGACACTCCACCTTGCATTATTGATTTGATTCAACCCTCTTGAGTTTGGCTCTCCCTCTCATTCTCATATAGCTTGGCCGGCCATGAGAGAGCATGGGCTGTCCCATATTTTTGGTGGGGAAATTTTGTTCATTAGGCTTCATAAAATCCCCACATCTTCATCTCAAGAGTTGAGTTCTTAACCTCAACCAAAATGGCAACCTCCATGAACCCCAAATGAGACTTGAGCTCTACTATACATTCTACAGCAAGTCTTGGGCACATCGACTAGCCAGCTTCGTGCCCGAGTTGCCTCGGCATTGAGGTGGGAGCCCGTAAAAGAAGTAGGCGATGTGGTGCACTTCCGGCGACGAGGAGGAGACGAGACATTCCGCAGGAGATCGGGACTTTGACGAGAAGACCGGAGGACTTGGATCGTCGGTATATCTCTATTCCCTTTCTTATAGATAGCTAAGACTAATTAATGGTTCAATCCGGGTATTAGTGCGCGGCGGTTTGCCAGTTTAAGAAAATTTAAGTTTATCACCGCTTCCGCATTTGGCCGTCGGATTGACGGCCGGGGCGCCGCCGTGCACTTACAGGTAATGTACCCGCATTGCACGGAATCACCCTCTCCAAGAAGATGTCTCCAAAGACTGACGAGGAGAGGGTTCGCATGAGCACTATATCCTACGCTTCGCCGCTTGGATCTATTATGTACGCGATGCTATGTACATGACCAGATGTAGCTTACGCGCTGAGCGTGGTGAGCCGGTATCAGTCAGACCCGGGTGAGGACCACTGGACGGCAGTAAAGAACATTCTCAAGTACCTGAGAAGGACCAAAGAGATGTTCCTGGTTTACGGTAATGGAGACCTCAGGGTCGAGTCTTTTACCGATTCAAGCTTCCAGAGTGACAAAGATGACAGCAAGTCTGTCTCGAGTTTTGTGTTTACCCTCAACGGAGGGGCTGTGTGTTGGAGGAGTTCCAAAAAGGATACCGTCGCAGACTCGGCGATGGAGGCTGAATACATTGCTGCAAGCGATGCAGCAAAAGAGGCGATCTGGATGAAGAAGGTCATTAGTGAACTTCAGGTGGTTCCGTCCATTGTTAACCCAATACCTTTGTATTGCGATAACAATGGGGCTATAGCTTTAGCGAAGGAACCAAGGTCCCATCAGAAATCCAAACACATCTTACGGCGGTATCACCTGATCAGGGAGCTCATTGATCGCCAGGAGATCGAGGTACGGAGAGTGGACCCAAAAGACAACACGGCGGATCCATTCACAAAGGCCCTCCCTCAAACACAGTTCGAGCGACTTTTTGAGCTATTAGGTATGCGGTACGCCAGCAGCTGGCCATAGAACAGACATTGGGTATGCGGTACACCAATTACTGGGCTTTAGTGCAAGTGGGAGATTGTTGAAAATGTATTCCCTAGAGGCCATTATTGTATAGTACTAGTATGTATAATATGTAAGTCCACGTTGCGACCCCCGGTGCTTACGGGGAGGCGGAAACGGTATAAAAAACAAATTTTTTTCGCAAGAGGCAACATGGACTAAACAAGGTCGGGATCGTGTCTAAACTAAACTAGCAATCATACAAAGGAGCGTTAGCTACTCGGATGAAGAGTTATACCTAAACTTGAACTCCTTCTTCTTCAAACCTTGTAGAGGTTGATGGTTCTTGCCTCGTAGCCTTCTTCCGTCGAAGATGGATCCACCTGAGGGTTCTACCTTCGGGCTCTTCCTTGAACTTTGAGTGAACTAGGATCTCCGGCTTGCTAAACCTTGAACCCTAGAGAGAGTAGAGAGTATCTATGGAGTGCTTTCTTTTCAAGGTGATGGATTCTCAACACATGAGAAGGAATCACCTTGAGCTTGAGGAAGAAGAAGATGAAATGAGGAGAGAGAGAGGTTATGATAGAATGAGCTATCTTTTTCTTTTGCAACCATATCAAAAGAAAAAGAATTATCTAAATAATAATAATTCAAAATGAGAATAGTTGATGGTAGTTTTGGAATGACCACTATCATGCTTCATTAAATGAAATGTAAGCATGAATCAAGGAGTATCTTTACAAAGCATGATGGTGGTCAACATTCAACCATGGTCAACAAGTCAACCATGGTCAACAAGTCAACAAAATCAACCATAACATAATTCTCATTTAATTACTATTATTAATAGATAATCCATAAATCCATTAGGGTTTGGAAAATGATGACTGTCAACTGTGCATACGCACCCGTTCCGAAACCCTAATGAAATACCTCATCCTCCGCCTCAAGCAACTGTGCATACACACCTGCATTCTCGTTCCGAGGAACAAGAATACCGAGATGTAAAAGCAACCCCCAAAAGATATACCAGTATCTGGCTCAAACCAGAGCCTTCCAGTATAATCCGTCTGGACTCCAAACGTGCACAAGTTCGCGGATGAGAACGAACGCTGCCGCAAAACCATGCGACCTCTACTCTGTTTTGCCCAGAGGCGAATACCCTCTGTGTGGGACTCTAAAGACTCGACACTACGCTGGCAATGGGTTTAACCACAGACCGCAAGCGGCACTAGCTGTGCGTAACGGTCCCCAGGTAGATGCCGACAAGAAGGCTGACGAGGTGAAACCCCATCTGAACTCCTACTGAGTCTGAATGTGACATTCTCCGTACAGTCCGTTCTGTTCGTCTGATACATCGCATGTCGGGCCTAGGGGGCGGTAAAACGTCAGTCCCCCAATAGCGGTACAAGTCGTGTCGGAGTGAAGCCCAAAACACCCTGAGATAATACTGGAAGCCTACCAGTATATCTCGCTTGCCCTGGCCAGGGACTACTCGTGTAATGGCTCTCCTAGACACAGCGCGATGTCAACCCCCAATACCGGGAGAGACGAATCCTGTCTAACCGTCACTGCCTCCAAGTGCTTCGGGACTGCACCCAACCACTACCTGTTTGCACGACTCCTTTGAGCCGTGGTAGGGTAGTGATCAAAGTGTAGTGGGAACACACTCGAGGCGAAGTGCCAGTATCAAGTCAGCGGACTAAGCTGTACTCATGTCACCTGGGAACTGATAACTGACGATAGGTATAATACCAACCTCTCAGTTCCCGACGAGTCCTGTCCAGTGTACCCGTAACCTAACGAGCACCCGTATACTATCTCCAGTACGACGTACTGATGGCTGTGGGACAGACCATCTCCCACACAGGGATGAGAAGCGCATACGCTAGTCTACTCCGGAGTATCGATGCCCTGTCTCGATAGTCCTGCGACTAGGGACCTGTATAAGGATGTGCTTATAGATTACCCAGCCCCCACTAGTGTGACTGCCATCACAACGCTGGTAATCAAGCAAAGATCCTAAGGGCTCCACTAATGCGTATAGGTGATATCGCAAAATAAACACATGTACACATTGAAGTAGAAACAAACCAAGTAGCATACTACTATATTGAGCAAGATTGTTTATACAAGGTGAATATCCCAAGCTTCCATTAAGTAATATACAAACTAGTATGATACAGTAATGGCCTCTAGGGCATATACACTAACATAATACATTTTGGAAGCTTGGGATATATACACGGGTTTACGACAGTCTTGCTCGATATAGTAGTATGCTACTTGGTTTGTATCTATCTTAATATGTGTATATATTTCTTTTAACATATCGCTAAAAATATATTGATAGAGCCCTTAGGATCTTTGCTTGACTACCGACGTTGTGATGGCGATCACACTAGTGGGGGCTGGGTAGTCTATAAGCACATCCTTGTTCTTGGTCCCTAGTCGTAGGATTATCGAGACAGGGCATCGATACTCTAGAGTAGACTGGTGCATACGCTTCTCGTCCCAGCAGGGGAGATGGTCTGTCCCACAGCCATTAGTACGTCGTACTGGAGATAGTATGCAGGTGCTCGTTAGGTTACGAGTACACTGAACATGACTCGTCGGGAACTGTTGGTTGGTATTATACCTATCGTCAGTTAACAGTTCCCAGGTGACATGAGTACAGCTTAGTCCGCTGACTTGACACTGTCATTTCGCCTCGAGTGTGTTCCCATTGTTCTTAGATTACTACCTTCCATGGCTCTACTTAGTCGTGCAAACAGGTAGTAGTTGGGTGCAGTCCCGAAGCACTTGGAGGCAGTGACGGTTAGACAGGATCCGTCTCTCCCGGTAATGGGAGTTGATATCGCGCTGTGTCTAGGAGAGCCATTACACATTTTCGTCCCTGGCCAGGGCAAGCGAGAACTACTGGTAGGTTTTCCAGTAGATTCTCAGGGTGTTTTGGGCTACACTCCGACACGACTTGTACCGCTATTAGGGGACTGACGTTTACCGCCCCCTAGGCCCGCCATGCGATACTCTCAGACGAACAGACCAGACTGTATGGAGATTGTCACATTCAAGCTCAGTAGGAGTTTGGATGGGTTCACCTCATCAGTCTTCTTATCGGCATCTACCTGGGGACCGTTACGTACAGCTAGTACCGCTTGCGGCCTGTGGTTAAACCCACTGCCAGCGTAGTATCGAGCCTTTAGAGTCCCACACAAAGGGTTACTCGCCTATGGGCAAATCAGAGTAGAGGTCGCATGGTTTTGCGACGGGGTTCGTTTACATCCGCGCACTTGTGCACGTTTGGTGTCCGGGCAGTTATTACTACCGGGCTTTGGTTTAAGCCAGATCCTAGTATTTGTTTTGGGATTTGTTTTATCTCAGTGTATTCGTGTTCCTCGGAACACGGATGCGGGTGTGTATGCACAGTTGACAGAGGCAGAAGCAGAGGATTCTCATTAGGGTTGTTGACCATTTGACTTTGGTTGACTTGTTGATCGTTGACTTTTTCCAAACTCTAATGAGAATGAGGAATATGGTTAATAATATTAATTAAGGATAATTGTGCCATAGTTAGGGTTGTTGACAATTTGACTTTTGTTGACTTGTTGACTTTGTTGACCGGTTGACCTTTGTGGTCCTGTTGACCATCATCATTTCATTTCAATGATACTTCTTGTTCTTTCCAAAATGCATTAATTGAAGATAATGATAGTGGTCATTCATAAACAAACCATCACAATTCTTAATTATTATTATTATCATCATTATTCCAAAATATGTGAGCATGGTTGCATTATGAGAGCTCATTCTATCATATTCTTTCTCTCTCTTGAAAAAAAGCTCTCCCTCTTCCTCTCTCAAAGTTCAAGTGTTCCATGAGTTGGAAATCATAAACTTTTGAGACAAAACAACCATAACTCTTCTCTACTCTTTTTAAGGTTCTAGGTTTAGCAAACCAAGCATCTTTGTTATCTCTAGGTTGAGATAGGAGCTCAAGTTCGAGGCCCTCGGGTGGATCCATCTACGGCAAAGAGGAGACAACGAGGAGGAGCCGTTCAAACCATTACAAGTAGCAAGGAAGGAGGAGAACCACAAAAAGAAGAGAAGGAGTTCAAGACCTAGGTATAACCATTCTACATAGTAGCTAAAACTTGTAGTATTTTTGTTAGTTTTTGTTTAGCAATGATCCTTCATGGAGGGTCCATGTTACCTAGTGGGGAAATTATGATTTTTACCTATTCCGCCTCCCCGAAAGAACCGGGGTCGGTAACGCGGACCTAACAGTTTTACGACAGGGTTCGGACACATACGTGTTTTCACGCATGTACGATGTTCGGACAGTTTTTACTAGCGGGCTTTAGTTTAAGCCAGATTCTAGTATTGGATTGTTGGATTTATACAGTCTCAGTATTTCCGTGTTTTCACGGATAGAAGGGGCGTTCTCGTAAATTGTCGAGAAGCTTCTAGAAGATTGATGAGTTGGAGGCTAAGGTGGCATTTGCATTAATTGGTTTAATGACTCATGGTGTGATTCATCCATGGAGTTAATGGTGCATTTATGGCTTAATGACTCAAGGGATGAATCACACAAGGGGAGTTAATGAAGCATGATGATATTTTTATTTGTTATTCATTTAATAAATATCTTATTCTTCATATATTTACAATGAGACATTTTTCCAATATCATTCTCATTCTCACCTTCTCTCTCCTCAAGCTCTCTTTCTTCAAACCCTAACCCTAACATCTCGTGTGTTGAGATCAAGGGTTAGCAAGACTAATTGATCCCTAATCCTATTCTATATCCTCTAGGTAGCTTTCATTAGCACTTTTAGTAACCTAGTTACCTCAAGTTAGAGGTCAAACTTGGAGTAGAAGCTCTCGGGTGGATCTTCTATCACAAAGAGGAGGCCGACGAGGAGTGTAGGGTTCCTAGGCACTCTTACAAGGGTTAATAAGGCATCAACCATACCCGAATAAAAATTTATACGTGCCGAATAACCCAAAGCCGGGATCTTTGCTAGATAATTAGGGTTACACATGCAAGTAAACATCTTTACAACTAAAAGTGAGGGATTACAATCTTTGTAGTCCGCTCCTTCACTTCATAAGCTCCGAGTAGAAGTCCCTTCACTGCGATCCACGATCTCCTGAACTCAAGTGAGGTTCCACGACTCGAATGATCAATGCTAGCTTGTAGTGTTCCTTTTCTCCGATGATCTACGTCGAAGTTTCTATAACTCAAGCTCTCTCATTCTAATGAGGTGAACACCCATATCTAATTGGCTAGATTAGATTGTAAGTCAATGTTTCTCACCCCTGTTCTTACGGGGAGGCGGAAACGGCGAAAAACAATTATTTAGCGCAAAGGCAACATGGACTAAAAGTCGGATCTTTGCTAAACTAGAAACTAGCAAACAACTAGAGGTGTTAACTACTATGCCGTAGAAATTATACCTCATGAAACCGGTCCTTCGGATCTTCATTCCGCGGTCCTTCTCGTCAATCCACGCTCCGAGGATCGATCTGGATCTTGGTCACCTCCGCGGCCTTCTTGAGTCGAAGACTATCCACCCGAGAGTTGTACACGAAGCTCCACCTCGAGCCGAGGCAACTAGGGCAACAAGATCGCTAGTCTTGATGTCCTAGATTGTGTAGAAGAGAAAGATGGAAGTGTTTGTCTATGTGGATTCTTTTTCTCTCAACTCATGAGATCAAAAGAATTTATCAAGAGGAGGACGAAGAAGGAGAACTAGCAACCATGAGAGCTCATTTTCTTTTCTTCTCACAAGAGAGAGAATGAGAGATGAGAAATTAAAATGATAATTAAAGAAAAATGAACCATGGTTGCAATACTACTAAACATCATCATTACTAATCCTATCATGATAAAGTTGATGGCTGCATTGACATGACCATTTTCATAATCCAAAATGAAAAAGAAAACCAAAGAAGTGTGTAGACCTCTCATGAAGGTCAAGGTCAACTTTGGTCAACTGGTCAACAAAGTCAAGAGTGGTCAAGGTGGTCAAATGGTCAAAGCAATTAGCCATCATATAATTATCACTAAAAGGATTAGTAAATAATGTCCGCGGCTCACAATGGTTTTGACTGAACGAATTGCAAAAACCCTAATGAGCCTGCCACATAACGGTTTTGGCCGAACCAACTGCCAAAACCCTTATGAGGCACCTCCTCCTTCATCGCACCTCAAAACTGTGCATACACACCCGCATCCGCATTCCGTAGAATGCGAATGCATAGAAGAAAAAACAAATCCATCCGTGCAATACTAGGATCCGGCTTAAACCAAAGCCCACTAGTATTGCCTGCCCGAACAGCAAACGCACACAAGTGTACGTAAGTGATCGCAGCCCTGCCGTAAAACCATAGGGCCTCTACACGTTTCGCTCAGTGCAAGGAAACTCTCTGTATGGGACTCTAAAGACTCGACACTACGCTGGCAGTGGGTTTAACCATAGACCGCAAGCGGCACTAGCTGTATGTAACGGTCCCCAGGTAGATGTCGATAAGAAGGCCGATGAGGTAAACCCATCCGAACTCCTACTGAGTCTGTATGTGACAATCTCCGTACAGTCCGGTCTGTTCGTCTGATACATCGCATGGCGGGCCTAGGGGGTGGTGAATGTCAGTCCCCTAATAGCGGTACAAGTTGTGTCGGAGTGTAGCCCATAACACCCTGAGATAACACTGGAAACCTACCAGTATATCTCGCTTGCCCTGGCCAGGGACTACTCGTGTAATGGCTCTCCTAGACACAACGCGATGTCAACCCCCAATACCGGGAGAGATGAATCCTGTCTAACCGTCACAGCCTCTAAGTGCTAAGGGACTGCACCCAACTACTACCTGTTTGCTCGACTCCTTTGAGCCGTGGTACGGTAGTAATCTAAGTACAGTGGGAACACACTCGAGGCGAAGTGACAGTGTCAAGTCAGCGGACTAAGCTTTACTCATGTCACCTGGGAACTGATAACTGACGATAGGTATAATACCATCCAACAGTTCTCGACGAGTCCTGTCCAGTGTACTCGTAACCCAACGAGCACCCGCATACTATCTCCAGTACGACGTACTGATGGCTGTGGGACAGACCACCTCCCCTGCTGGGATGAGAAGCACATACGCTAGTCTACTCCGGAGTATCGATGCCCTGTCTCGATAGTCCTGCGACTAGGGACCTGTATAAGGATGTGCTTATAGATTACCCAGCCCCCACAAGTGTGACTGCCATCACAACGCAGGTAATCAAGCAAAGATCCTAAGGGCTCCACTAATATGTATATAAGCGATATGCTAAAAGAAACACATGCACATATTGAAGTAGAGACAAACCAAGTAGCATACTACTAATTTGAGCAAGATTGTCTATACAACTGTGAATATCCCAAGCTTCCATTAAGTAATATACAAGCTAGTATGATACAGTAATAGCCTCTAGGGCATATACACTGACAATCTCCCACATGCACTAAAGCCATGTACTGGCTTATCGAAGACCTATCATCTCGATTAGCCGCTCGAACTGAGTCTAGGGTAGGGCCTTCGTGAGTGGATCTGCAGTGTTGTCCTCCGAATTTACTCTCTTCATCTCGATCTCCCGGCGATCTACCATCTCCCTGATCAGGTGGTACCGCCTCAAAATGTACCTGGACTTCTGATGGGATCTGGGTTCCTTCGCTAAAGCTATAGCGCCGTTGTTGGTGCAATACAGTGGTATTGGATCAACAATGGTAGGAACCACCTGAAGCTCCGTGAGGAACTTCTTCATCCAGACAGCTTCCTTTGCGGCATCGCAAGCAGCTATGTACTCCGCTTCCATAGTTGAGTCAGCAACGGTCTCCTGCTTGGAACTCTTCCAGCAAACCGCCCCTCCATTGAGTGTAAAGACATAACCCAACATGGACTTGGAGTCATCCTTGTCACTCTGGAAGCTGGAGTCAGCAAAGGCCTCGATCTAGAGGTCTTTTCCACCATACACCAAGAACATCTCCTTAGTCCTTCTCAGGTACTTGAGAATGTTCTATACCGCTATCCAGTGTTTCTCCCCTGGGTCCGACTGATACTGGCTTACAACGCTCAATGCGTATGCAACATATGGTCTGG
Organism: Agapanthus africanus; assembly: GCA_030015575.1. Classification (NCBI taxonomy): domain Eukaryota; kingdom Viridiplantae; phylum Streptophyta; class Magnoliopsida; order Asparagales; family Amaryllidaceae; genus Agapanthus; species Agapanthus africanus. The sequence goes on from CM057347.1 coordinate 220,800,421, forward strand.
TACATAACATCGCATACATTATAGAGCCTACCGCAGAAGCGTAGGGTATAATAGACATGCGATCCCTTTCCAAATCAGTCTTGGGAGACATCTCTTTGGAGAGGGTGATCCCGTGACAAGCCTGTAAATTACCGCGCTTGGAATCTTCCATACTGAATCGTTTCAGTATGGTGTCAATGTACCTGGACTGCGAAAGTCCCAACGTCCTCTTAGATCTATCACGATAGATCTGGATCCCCAGAATGTAGTTGGTATCGCCCAGGTCCTTCATGGAGAACTTCTACGACAAGAATCCTTTGACTGACTGTAGCATAGGAATATCATTTCCTGTTAGGAGAATGTCATCCACCTACAAGATGAGGAATACCACAGTTCTCCCTACAATCTTACTGTAAATGCTTGGTTCATCTGGGTTTTTGATAAAGTCGAATTCTTTGACAGTATCATCAAAGCAGATGTTCCAACTCCGCGATGCTTGCTTCAGTCCATAGATGGACTTTAGCAACTTGTAGACTTTACCACTGCTCCCACTTTGAATGAATCCCTCCGGCTGATCCATACAGACGCACTCTTCTAAATTTCCATTTAGGAAAGCCATCTTTACGTCGATCTGCCAGATTTCATAATCGTGGAAGGCAGCAATGGCAAGAAGGATCCGAATGGATTTCAGCATAGCCACTGGAGAAAAAGACTCGTCATAGTCCAAACCAGGTCTTTGACAAAAACCCTTTGCAACAAGTCTAGCTTTATTGGTTTCAACCTGCCCATCTACACCAATCTTCTTTCTGAAGATCCACTTGCATCCTACGGGTTTTACCCCTTCTGGAGCAAAGTCCAAAGTCCAAACTTTGTTGGTGTACATGGACTCCATCTCGGTCCGCATTGCATCCAGCCATTTTACCGAGTCACCGCTCTGAATGACTTGCTGGAAGCTAGTTGGCTCACCATAATCCATAGTGCAATCCTCTCTATCCCCGTCTATGAGAAAACCGTAGTATCTCTCGGGCGGATGAGACTGCCTACTACTCCTGCGGAGTGGCGCTGGGATGTCCGGTTCTCCTGAACCTTCTGGTTCCACTAAGGTTTCAGTAATAACTCGTGGTTCTGGAATTTCTTCCAGTTCTATTACGCTCCCACTTATCTGATTTTCTAAAAATTCAGTTTCCAAGAAGTGGGCATGCTGAGAAACAAAAACCTTTTGTTCCTCTGCGGAATAGAAAAGATACCCCTGGAGTTCTTTGGGTATCCTACAAACATACACCGTACTGAGCGTCCCTCGAGCTTGTCCGCATGCTGGTTCTTTACAAAAGCTGGGCATCCCCATGTCTTAAGATAATTAAGACAGGGTTTCTTCCCACTCCACATCTGATATGGGGTGGTAGGCACAGTCTTGGTTGGAGCCTTGTTCAAGAGATATGCAGCTGTTTCTAGTGCATAACCCCAGAAAGATCGCGGCAACTCAGCCTTACTCATCATGGAACGAACCATATCCAATAGGGTTCGATTCCTTCTTTCTGATACACCGTTGTGTTATGGTGTGTATGGAGGAGTACGCTGAGAGAGAATTCCATTCTCTTTTAAGTAGTCCAGAAACTTGGCACTCAAGTATTCACCACCTCGATCAGATCTCAGTGTCTTTATACTTTTGCCTGTTTGTTTTTCAACTTCATTCTTGTATTCCCGAAATTTCTCAAAGGCCTCGGATTTGTGCTTCATTAGGAAGACATGTCCAAACCTAGAGAAATCATCTGTGAAAGTAATGAAGTATAAATAACCACTTCGCGCATGTGTAGACATTGGACCACACACGTCACTGTGTATGAGTCCCAAAAGCTCGCTTGTTCTTTCTCCGTGTCCAGTGAACGGAGTCTTTATCATCTTTCCCATGAGACAAGATTCACAAGTGGCATAAGACTGATACTCGAACGGATTCAAGTATCCCTCTTTATGTAACTTTGTTAACCGTGTCTCATTAATATGACCCAGTCTACAATGCCATAAGAAAGCCTGATTTGTTTCCGGAGACTTTCTTTTAAGTTTGTTCTGGACACTGAAGATCTGAGCTTGATTCAGTACGTATATCCCGTTTTCTAATGTACCTGACACAATCAGAACTCGATTTAGGTGGATGTTGACTACATCGCTTACAAAAGTAAAATCATACCCTTCCTTAGAAAGCAAGGATACAGATATGATATTACAAGTCGCATCCGGTACATAAAAACAGTTACGTAGAAACAATATCTGCCCAGTTGTCAGTCCAAGATGATATTCCCCTACGGATTCAGCGTACATGCTCATACAGTTAGCAATCCTGAGAGTCATATCACATATCTTGATAACCCTACGGTTTCTCAGAGCCTGTAACGAATTACAGATGTGAGATCCTGATCCGGTATCCAATACCTAGGAAGTAGGGTTAACTGACATACAGTTCTCTATTACAAACACACCCGAAGCCGAAGCCACAACATGCTTCGAATTCTGGCTACTGGCTTTGATAGCCCTGCAATCCTTCTGCCCATGTTCATTCCCGTAACAATAGGAACGTCCTTTTACTATATCCAATCCTGAAACTTCTGCCCTTTCCTTTCGTTTTACTTCCCTGGTTTCCTTCAGGGTAGAAGGTAGAGACTGTGGAATCAAGTCAGCATCTGACCCGTTCTTCAACATGGTCTTTAGGTCCGTGAGCTCAAAATAGATGGTCTCTCTAAGGACGTTGCCCCCTACAGAAGACCCGATAGCCAACCTCGCTGGAAGTAATTCGTTCGAGGTCTCATATCTTATGATACGAGATTGCTCTCCATATAAAACTTTGTTATGGAGGAAGATAGAAACTAAGTCCATCTTCTCGTGCTGCCTCTGGTATACACCATCAACTGAGGCTAACAAGAGGCACTTGGCTTTCGCACGGTCTTTTTCCGATGTCTTGCAGATATCAATATCCGAAATAGGGGAAACTGGACCTGAGACGGCAGGGGCTGGATTAGTTAAGAGGTGTCCCAGCTTTTCATGGGCAATGAACATCTGGACAGACCTTTGCCAGTCATAACAGTCAGATTCAGTCATTTTATTATCTAGATGTAACCTAGGTGTGGTCACTGGGTCGCTGCAATTAAGAGAGAGAGAAGAAAACACTTTAGCATGATGCTCTTGCAAGTTTAGATTGGTTTTTAATTTATCTAAACAGGATGGCTCCCACTGTCTCTCGAATCCCTCCTCAAACCATAAAGGAAGAATTAGTCAGTATCAATCTCACCGTACAATACTTGCTTAACCATTCAGCCAGGCCAGTGTCGGTACTTCGAGGGAGGTTTTCCAACGCTTTTGCGAAGTTCCTTAATTAAGTAACCTCTTTTCCCTATGGGCGTAGGCCCGCTAACACCTTTCTAGACACCTACTTGGTTTATAGTATTGATCGTTAAGTGAGAAAGTTCCCGAGGAGTAGCATATACTCACAGTAGGATCGGGATCCAAATATCATCGCGTGACAAAACTGAAGGAATCCTACCAAAATTATCGCACTCCAAATGGTATGCAGCGCTAGCAAGTTTCAGTTATTTTGAAACTCCAGATGTGGATTTTTGCCCCATAGTCTTATGACCTTGACGTAGGTCAACAAATCATAAGTCACATGTCAAGTTCTACCCGTCATTGTCCAGATTAATTTGAACCCACCAGTATATACCCATGACGAAGGTCAACAAGGTAATACGACTGTCCCAAACCAACGCATCTATCTATGCTACATATGAACACCCAACAGCTACCAATCACTATGCCTTGACGAAGGTCAACAAACATAGCTTGAATACTATTGAATATTCATACGAAATGACGGAGGGCTACGAATAGTTTTGGCAAAACCGTGACCGTAGTGAACTTGATATAATCGAAGGAACGAGATAGCTTTCAAAAGGAGTGGCTCAAGCTCCGCATTTAAAATTTGGTTTTGAAAAGAACCGAGTTGTTTTGAAAGTGTTCTAACGACTTTTTCTTGGTTTATTTTTTTTTCTTGCATTAATTCCAACGCGTCCCATCATTTAATCCTACCTTTGCAGAAAACAACGAAAATATGACGTACGCTTATGCCATCCGCATTCGCCACGGGGTCCCGTCATCACCCGTTAGTTACTTAACTAACGACAGAGCAGGGGCTGGACTAGCGCGGATGCAAAATATAAGCAACGCCTAAATAAATATCATATAGATATATATAAACTTTCGTCAGATGCAATGATAGCCATTCCAGATCACAGATTAATACTTAGGATATACTAGGAATACGCATTCCGTACGAGCCTGTAACGAAAAGCGGATTACACGGTCGCGATGAATAGCCAAACCCCACCGTAGACCCTTACGGGTGCGGCAAACTACCCGCCAAGTACCCGAAGCGAAGAAACCTCCCTCAACACGTGAGTAGGCCACTCGGCACTTCGAGATATCCGGTAGTTTGTGCACCCCTCTTTGGGTCTATCCTAGGAGCAAAAACAGTAAAAAGAAATTATACAATGACGGCTACAACCCCGACCCGGTTGTGCGGCCATACAAATAATATTACATCAATTTACAAATTTTACAATGAATGAAAGAAAAAGAAACTCTCATCTCACATCCACCCCGGCTATTCATCCGCGACAATCCAACGAGTTCATATCCACAAACCATAAACATTTCAGATCACAGATATGTATAACCCCCACTAATCGACGTATAGCGATTAGCAGACGTTCAATACATATATCACATCACAGATAATATCCATTAGCCAAATTCTACGGAATATCGATCAAAATACGGATTTGTAACCATCCCAAAAACCAATTTGTCCTCTGGAAAATCTGGGCAGAAACAACATGTACTAAAAATCCCAAAATAGCCAACTAAGCACACTGCACCAAACTCGGTCCACGGCCGAGTCAACTCGGCCGCGGATCCGCGGCAAGAAGCATGTTCTTGCCGCGGAACCGCGGCGCTTTGACCGGTTCAGTGGACCGTTTTTGGTGTCTCTCTTTAGAAAACCCTGAGCCGAATTTTCATGTATGTTAAAATAATTTTTCAACAGTATAAAAAATCGGCAGAAAGTTAAATTTTCCGGAATTGTTTTGCGAATTTTATCCGATCGATATTCTGAATACTTTGCTAACTTGCTAGTTTATGTTTAGCTAGGCTCTGATACCACTGTAAGTCCACGTTGCTCACCCCGGTACTTACGGGGAGGCGGAAACGGCGAAAAACAATTATTTAGCGCAAAGGCAACATGGACTAAAAGCCGGATCTTTGCTAAGCTAGAAACTAGCAAACAACTAGAGGTGTTAACTACTATGCCATAGAAATTATACCTCACGAAACCGTTCCTTCGGGTCTTCATTCCACTCTCCTTCTCGTCCATCCACGCTCCGAGGATCGATCCGGATCTTGGTCACCTCCGCGGCCTTCTTGAGTCGAAGACGATCCACCCGAGAGTTGTACACCGAGCTCCACCTCGAGCCGAGGCAACTAGGGCAACAAGATCGCTAGTCTTGATGTCCTAGGTTGTGTAGAAGAGAAAGATGGTAGTGTTTGTCTATGTGGATTCTTTTTCTCTCAACTCATGAGATCAAAAGAATTTATCAAGAGGTGGAAGAAGAAGGAGAACTAGCAACCATGAGAGCTCATTTTCTTTTCTTCTCACAAGAGAGAGAATGAGAGATGAGAAATTAAAATGATAACTAAAGAAAAATGAACCATGGTTGCAATAATACTAAACATCATCATTACTAATCCTATCATGATAAAGTTGATGGCTACATTGACATGACCATTTTCATAATCCAAAATGAAAAAGAAAACCAAAGAAGAGTGTAGACCTCTCATGAAGGTCAAGGTCAACTTTGGTCAACTGGTCAACAAAGTCAAGAGTGGTCAAGGTGGTCAAATGGTCAAAACAATTAGCCATCATATAATTATCACTAAAATGATTAGTAAATAATATCCGTGGCTCAGAATGGTTTTGACCGAACGAATTGCCAAAACCCTAATGAGCCTGCCACATAACGGTTTTGGCCGAACCAACTGCCAAAACCCTAATGAGGCACCACCTCCTTCATCGCTCCTCAAAACAGTGCATTACACACCCGCATCCGCATTCCGTAGAATGTGAATGCATAGAAGACAAAACAAATCCATCCGTGCAATACTAGGATCCGGCTTAAACCAAAGCCCACTAGTATTGCCTGCCCGAACAGCATACGCACACAAGTGTACGTAAGTGATCACAGCCCTGCCGTAAAACCATACGGCCTCTACAAGTTTCGCTCAGTGCAGGGAAACTCTCTGTGTGGGACTATAAAGACTCGACACTACGCTGGCAGTGGGTTTAGCCACAGACCGCAAGCGGCACTAGCTGTACGTAACGGTCCCCAAGTAGATGTCGATAAGAAGGCCGATGAGGCAAACCCATCCGAACTCCTACTGAGCCTGTATGTGACAATCTCCATACAGTCTGGTCTGTTCGTCTGATACATCGCATGGCGAGCCTAGGGGGTGGTGAACGTCAGTCCCCTAATAGCGGTACAAGTCTTGTCGGAGTGTAACCTATAACACCCTGAGATAACACTGAAAACCTACCAGTATATCTCCCTTGCCCTGGCCAGGGACTACTCGTGTAATGGCTCTCCTAGACACAACGCGATGTCAACCCCCAATACCGGGAGTGATGAATCCTGTCTAACCGTAACTGCCTCCAAGTGCTTCGAGACTGCACCCAACTACTACCTATTTGCACGAGTCCTTTGAGCCTTGGTAGGGTAGTAATCTAAGTACTGTGGGAACACACTCGAGGCGAAGTGACAGTGTCAAGTCAGCGGACTAAGCTGTACTCATGTCACCTGGGAACTGATAACTGACGATAGGTATAATACCATTTAACAGTTCTCGACGAGTCCTGTCCAGTGTACTCGTAACCCAACGAGCACCCGCAGACTATCCCCAGTACGACGTACTGATGGCTGTGGGACAGACCACCTCCCCTGCTGGGATGAGAAGCGCATACGCTAGTCTACTCCGGAGTATCGATGCCCTGTCTCGATAGTCCTACGACTGGGGACCTGTATAAGGATGTGCTTATAGATTACCCAGCCCCCACAAGTGTGACTGCCATAAAAACGCTGGTAATCAAGCAAAGATCCTAAGGGCTCCACTAATATGTATATAAGCGATATGCTAAAGGAAACACATGCCCATATTGAAGTAGAGACAAACCAAGTAGCATACTACTATTTTGAGCAAGATTGTCTATACAACTGTGAATATACCAAGTTTCCATTAAGTAATATACAAGCTAGTATGATACAGTAATGGCCTCTAGGGTATATACACTAACATAGATGAGGATGATGGAGTAGTATTTATGCTTTCCTTTAATACCAAATTCTCACATGAAATCACACAAAATGAAAACCAAGTAAGCTTTCTCAAAGTTCAAGGTTGAAGAAGAAGAAGAAATAATGCATTAATCCTTTTGTGATAAATAATGAAATGATATATGATTAATAATATAACTATAGTCAACCATGACTAGGCTAACCCATGTAGAGAATTAACTATGGCTAGGGTTTGGGTTGAGTTAAAGAATGAGTCATAAGAAAATATCAACCATATTATCTTTCTCATGACAAAAGAAAACCTTCTAGAAGGTTCATGATTGAACTAACCCAATTCAAACCCTAAGCTTGTTTAATCTCCAATAAACATGTTTCATTAGTAATCATATCATGTTACAATAATATATATCACATATATATTATATATTTGTAACAAAAGAAAATAATACAATTAATATATATCACATATATATCAATGTATTATCTGGTGAGATAATGAAATAATAAAGCGAGCCAATATTAGATAATGTAATGCAATATATCATATATATTATTATACACTAAATCATCGAATCAACACTTGATCCGACAATCCGGCTATATCGAATATAATCGACTAATATATCATGTACCGATTCATCGAATCAACACTTGATCCGATGAGCCGGCTCATATCTAAATATCGCAAGAATATAATACTATATCGCATATCGCATTATCCTCGGTCGTGCACATATCACATATGTGCCCCTAATCCGTTTTGCCTGAGTCAAGAAACCTCTGTGTAGGACTCTAAAGAATCGCCAATACGCCGGTAGCAGGTGATGATCATATCAAACACCCACAAGCTGCAAGCGGTCAGCTAAACATAACAGCCACACAGGTATTGAGCGATCAGAAGATCAACAAGCTAGCCTGTACATTCTCCTGTGAATCCAATCAGTAACACTCCCGTACAGTCCGGTCTCTTCGTCTGATATGTTGCAAATCTAGTCTAGGGGTGGTATACGTCAGACCCCAGTAACCGATAAGTCGTGTCGATGTGAGGCTCATAATGGGTCAAGAAACTACTGGTAACACTTACCAGTAAATCTCTATATCAGCCCTGGCCAGGGACTTCCAGTTATAGCCAATCGAACACAGCACAACATCAACTCCCTATACCGGGAGAGACAAATCCCCTCCTATCGCTCATTTCCTCCATGTGATTCAGGACCGCACCCAAAAGCCACCGTTTTACACGCCCTCTTGGACGTGGTAAGGTTGAAATCAAAACACAGTGGGAATCACACAAGAATCTATGACGATCTCGGGTCTACAGACTACCCTATACCAGTGTCACCGGAGAACTGCCATCTGACATGTGGTATATCACCATCTGGGAGTTCTCGGTGAGTCCGTCCAGTGTACCCAGTCTCCACTGAGCACCCGTACACCATCTCTGATGTCAAAACACCGATAGATACGGGATCATCCATCGCCCATCAAAAGGGTCAAGATGCGTATACGCTAGTCTACTCTGGTGTATCGCTGCCCTGTTTCGACACACCCTCGACTAGGAATAGTTATAGGATGTACTCATCGACTACCGTAGCCCTACCAGTATGATCTCATCATAGTCCCAGTAGTCGAGTACATATCCTATGGGCTTTATCAACATGCGAGAATAAGACGGTAAACATATACAAGTCAACATGTTAAGATAAAGTGAAACCAAATAGCATACTATTATGACGAGCAAGAAAGTCCTCTCTATATATATCCAAGCATCCATTATAATATAAATCATATGTACAACAATGGCCTCTAGGGCATATACATAACTAACAATCTCCCACTTGCACTAAGGCCAGCTGCTGTAGTATCTCATACCTAGCATCCCGAATAATCTCTCAAACTGTATCTAGGGAATGGCCTTCGTGAGGGGATCCGCAGTGTTGTCCGTCGTATCTACTCTCTTGGCCTCGATCTCCCGGCGATCAACTATCTCCCTGATCAGGTGATACCGCCTCAGAATATGTCTGGACTTTTAATGGGACCTGGGTTCCTTGGCCAAAGCCACAGCTCCATTGTTATCGCAATACAGAGGTATTGGATGCTCAATTGATGGAAACACACTAAGTTCTCTAATGAACTTCTTTATCCAGACAGCCTCTTTGGCAGCATCGTTGGCAGCGATGTATTCAGCCTCCATCGTCGAGTCTGCAACGGCATCCTGTTTGGAACTCTTCCAACATACCGCCCCTCCATTGAGGGTAAAGACAAATCCTTAGTGCGACTTAGAGTCATCCTTATCACTTTGGAAGCTAGAATCGGTAAAGGACTCCACCTGGAGGTCTCCATTACCATACACCAAGAACATTTCCTTAGTCCTTCGTAAGTACTTGAGAATGTTCTTCACAGCTATCCAGTGACTCTCTCCAGGATCTGCTTGATACCGACTCACTACACTTAGTGAGTATGCTACATCGGGTCTGGTACATAGCATCGCATATATGATAGAGCCTACTGCCGAAGCATAGGGTATCCCTTGCATGCGAGCTCTCTCTAAATCAGTCTTGGGAGACATCTCTTTGGAGAGAGTGAGTCCAGAGATCGTGGGTTGGTTCCCACGCTTGGATTCTTCCATACTAAACCTCTTTAGTATGGTGTCAATGTACCTGGATTGGAACAATCCCAGTATCCATTTAGATCTATCTCTATAGATCATTATTCCCAATATGCAGGAGGCATCACCTAGATCTTTCATTGAGAATCTTTATGATAAGAAGACCTTGACTGATTGCAGCATAGGAACATCATTTCCTATCAAGAGTATGTCATCCACGTACAATACGAGGAATACAACCTTACTCTCTGCAAGCTTCTTATAAATACAAGGTTCATCTATATTTTTGATGAAGTCAAACTCTTTGACTACAACATCAAAACAGATGTTCCAACTCCGCGATGCTTGCTTTAATCCATAAATGGATTTAAGAAGCTTGCACACCTTTTCGCTGCTCCCACTATCTACGAAGCCCTCTGGCTGAGTCATGTACACGCACTCTTCTAAATCACCGTTTAGAAAGACGGTCCTAACATCCATTTGCCAGATTTCGTAGTCATGGTATGCAGCAATAGCAAGTAAGATCCGGATGGACTTAAGCATATTCACTGGAGAAAAGGTTTCGTCATAATCCACACCGGGTCGTTGACGAAAACCTTTTGCAACAAGTCTAGCTTTGAAAGTCTCAACTTTTCCATCTACACCAATTTTCCTTTTAAAGATCCACTCGCTCCCAATGGGTTTTACCCCTTCAGGAGCATTTTCCAAAGTCCATACTTTGTTGGTGTACATGGATTCCATCTCAGATCGCATTGCATCTAGCCATTTCACAGAGTCATTACTCGTGATGGCCTGTTCGAAACTAGTCGGGTCATCATCTTCCATGATGCAATCCTCGCTTCCACCATCAATGAGAAAACCGTAGTATCTCTCAGGTGGATGAGAAACCCTACAAGATCGGCGGAGAGGCTGGGGTTCGTCGGGTACTACTGAATCCTCTGGCTTCAATAAATCATCAGTTGTAGTTTGTGGTGCTGGAACCTCTTCCAGCTCTACCTCATCCCCAATAATTTCTTTTGCAAGAAATTCCTTTTCTAAAAAGGTGGCATGTTGAGCAACAAACACCTTTTGTTGTTCACTGTAGTAGAATAGATATCTATACGAATTGCTTGGATATCCTACAAACTTACAAAGAACTGATCGTGCCTCGAGCTTGTCCGGATTTTTCTTTTCAACATAGGACGGACAACCCCATATCTTAACTCTTTTAAGAGATGGACTCTTCCCATTCCATATCTCATATGGAGTGGTAGGTACTGATTTAGTTGGAACTCTATTCAATAGGTATATGGCTGTCTCCAGCGCATACCCCTAGAAGGAAATAAGTAACTCAGCTGTATTCATCATAGAGCGCACCATATCTAATAGGGTGCGATTCCTCCGCTTCGATACACCGTTGTGCTGTGGTGTATAAGGCGGAGTAAGCTGAGAGAGAATCCCATTCTCTTTTAGATAGTCTAGGAACTCATTCCTCAAGTATTCTCCTCCTCGATCAGATCGAAAGATCTTAATACTTTTGCCCGTTTGGTTCTCTACTTCGTGCTTATATTCTCTGAATTTCTCAAAAGCTTCAGACTTGTGTTTCATCCGGAACACGTGTCCGTATCTACAGAGATCGTCAGTGAATGTAATGAAGTAGGAAGAACCGTTCCTGGCTTGCGTAGACATAGGACCGCATACATCACTATGTACCAGTCCTAAGAATTTCGTAACTCTTTCTCCGTGTCCACTAAACGGAGTTTTGGTCATTTTACTTTTGAGACATGAATGGCAAGTATAATAAGATGATAATTCGAACGGATTCAAATATCCATCCTTATGTAACTTAGCTAGTCGTGTCGCATTGATATGACCAAGTCTACAATGCCACAAGAAGGATTCGTTCATTTCTGAACACTTCCTCTTGTGTGTGTTTTGTATATTAAGGACTGTATTTTGATTGAGAATGAATATGCCAATATGTAACGAGCCTGATCAAATCAACTTTTGATCTAGGAATATGTTCATAACATTATCCTTTACTACAAAATTATATCCTCCTTTACTTAACAAAGAAACTGATATAATGTTGCACATCATGCTCGGTATATAATAGCACTCATTCAGAATCAGTGTATTACGACTTGGTAATACTAGGTGATATTCGCCAACTTCTTTGGCTGCAATACTTGCACCATTCCCTACTTGAACGGAATGATCACCTTTTCCCTGTTCTCTACCTTTACGTAGCCCATGTAACATTTTACATATGTGGGATCCCGATCCGGTATCTAATACCCAGGACGTAGGTTGAACTGAGAAACAGTTCTCAATAACAAACACACCCGAAGAAGGTGCATCAACATGCATGTTCTCCGTTTGGGCGGCGTGAGAATCCAGATATTCTCCTATTCCCTGTCTAGTCTTATAACTCTTATAAGAAAGAACGGGACCAACGTTCCCCTGCTCAGTATAATAAGTGGGTTCAGTCAATACATCCATATTATTATCTTGATTAAGTCCTGACACTGTCGCTACCTCGAGAGAGAGCGAAGGAAACACTTTAGCGTATGCTCTTGCAAGATTAGATTGGTTATTATCTTATCTAATCAGGATGTCTCCTACTGGTTTTATCAAATCTTCCTTCAAACCCTAAAAGGTAAGATTAACCGGGATTAATTACACCATACAATTTCGTCAATCTTTCAACCAGATCTGTGCCGGTACTTGAGGGAGGTTCCCCGTGCTCTCGCATGGACCTAATTAAAATAAACCTCGTTTTCCCAGAGGCATAACCCCGTTAACACCTTTCTAGACACCTACTTGATCGGTTAATTGTCCTGTGTAAAACTCTCCCAGGAGTAACTCTTACTCGTAGTGGGTATCGGGATCCAACTATCTCATAGGAGGTATGCAATCTCATTGCAAATTTCAACACCTGAAATTCCCGATAATGCTTTTACCCCAAGCAACTTATGACCTTGGCTATGGTCAACAAATCATAAGTGCTAGCCAAGTTCAACCCGTCATTTCCCGATTGAATTAAACCCACCCGTAAGACCCTTGGCTAAGGTCAACAAAGTCGTACGACTACCCTAACTCAATCACATCTCATGTTTTAGCAGATAAATACTAATTAGCTACCGTACACCACGCCTTGTCTAAGGTCAACAAACGCAGCACGAATACTAACTAGTCTCTATCTGAAATGACGGAGGGCTACGCAAGTTTTTCAGAAAACCATGAGCGTAATGAACTTGATATCGTTGTAGAAACAAGTGATTTTGAAAAGGTGTGTTTTTGATGCTTTTCTAGTTTCGATAGAGGTCACTCCCTGTGAAGGGATCTCGGCTCTTTCCCCATCGAATAAGGTGCAGGATATATCATATATACCGCTGTGCAAAGCAAGAATTATATAAGCTATCAGAAACTAAACCGTGAGTTTGTAGCATCTGCCCGTTTTGCTAAAAAGGTCACTCCCGGTGAAGGGATCTCGGCTCTTTTCTCATCGAATAAGGTGCAGGGTATATCATATATAACGCTATGCAAAGCGAAACTGTAGCTACCCTTTTTATAAAGTTTTGATTCTACAACATCTTTTAGGTTTCTTTTCTTTTTATTAATCCCATTAATAAAACCCATCAGCTTTATGCTTCCTAAGCATCACAGAAGAAACGAAAGCAGTAATATTTATATATCAGCATATATATATAGTATAAGAATTCGTCTCAGGCAGTAATATGATCTCATCACAGAACATTGCAGCAGAAGAACATATATGAAATATTGGATATACTAGGATGTCCGTGTTTTTAATACGAGCCGGTATAAAAGACGGATTCCACGGTCGTGATGACTAGCCAAACCCACATCCCTAGACCCCTACGAGAGCGGCAACTAACACTGCCAATTCTAGGGTTAGGAGACCCGGTCTCGACTCCTTGAGATGGCCTCCCACTGTACCCTAGAACCCGGTTACTTGTGCTCCCCTCCTTGGGTCTACCTAATGCGGAAAAGTAAATAATATACCCTGGTGACATCAACCTCATCCCGGAAGTGCCCTAATAAAAGAATATTACATACAAATGAATTTTACATGAATGAAAATAAAAACCCTCATCTCACAGAAAACCCCCGGCTATTCAGAACACGACGATCCAATATAACATATCACAACAACACATAATATCACATATCATCAACGTAAGTAAGTATGCGTACACCGATCGTCGTTGATGTATAGTAACGAAAACCGGCAATACAACTACATACTGCACTTACGGTCACAGAAAAGAAATTGTAAAACTACAACATTTGGAATCCATAATCACTTTAGACATCATAAATCCGAAATATCACATACTTCGCATTTCATGCCTAACTATATGAATTCTACATATTTTATCACATTCCAGATAAATAGACAGTATTAAACATTCCGATCGGATAATCAAATACCCAAGGTTTCCTAAATAGCTCAACACTTAAGCGGAGTTCAAATAATCCCAGAATAAGTCACAGTACCGATGGTCCAGCAATAGAAGGGTCAAGCCAACGCCTCACATGTGGCACTCCGTACTGCCCCAAACCCTAAGGTTTAGAGGCGGTTCAGACGGTCACATAATCGAGTTAAGCTTTGTGTTCTTCTAGAGGGACCACCGCGTTACTTGCACGTTTTTCCGAAAGATTTAAACCCAAGAAAAATTCAACATTTGAAAGTTTTTCATGCCGGGAAAAAATGAGTTAATGATATCCGTTAGAACATTTTAATAGTTTCTAAATTATCCGGAAAAAGAACGAAATTAAATTTTCCGATCGAATCAACGAATTCAAAATAATCCCCAGAACACTCAACATTTGAATCAGATTAAAAATAGCCATAAATATGCACTAACTGCTACGGATATTACTGTGCCAAAATAAAAGCCAAATTCAACTGTATGGTCACGGATCCGCGGCGCAAGCAAGGTATTGTCGCGGTTCCGCGGCGGTCCGTATGAATTACCTGCTCGTATTTCACCGTAATACTTATAATTCCCTGCTGATTTTTTTGAGTATTTTTAATACAGAAAAAATCACATTTTTAAAAATTGTCCAGAGAGGGGGTCAAAATCGGTGTTTCGGGGTTCGATCGGAGTTTTAACTTCGTATACACGTCGCCTATGTTAGTGTATATGCCCTAGACGCCATTACTGTATCATACTAGTTTGTATATTAGTTAATGGAAGCTTAGGATATTCACCTTGTATATACAATCTTGCTCAAAATAGCAGTATGCTACTTGGTTTGTTTCTACTTCAATGTTTACATGTGTTTATTTTTGTATATCGCCTATACACATTAGTGGAGCCCTTAGGATCTTTGCTTGATTACCAGCGATGTGATGGCCGTCACACTAGTGGGGCTGGGTAATCTATAAGCACATCCTTATGCAGGTCCCTGGTCGCAGGACTATCGAGACAGGGCATCGATACTCCGGAGTAGACCAGCGCATGCGCTTCTCATCCCAGTGTGGGAGACGGTCTGTCCCACAGCCGTCAGTACGTCGTACTTGAGATAGTATGCGGGTGCTCGTTAGGTTACGGGTACACTGGACAGGACTCGTCAGGAACTGATTAGTTGGTATTATGCCTATCGTCAGTTATCAGTTCCTAGGTGACATGAGTACAGCTTAGTCCGCTGACTTGACACTGTCACTTCGCCTCGAGTGTGTTCCCACTGTACTTTGATCACTACCCTACCACGGCTCAAAGTAGTCGTGCAAACAGGTAGTGGTTGGGTGCAGTCCCGAAGCACTTGGAGGCAGTGACGGTTAGACAGGATTCGTCACTCCCGGTATTGGGGGTTGACATCGCGCTGTGTCTAGGAGAGCCATTACACGAGTAGTCCCTGGCCAGGGCAAACGAGATATACTGGTAGGTTTCCAGTGTTATCTCAGGGTGTTTTGGGATTCGCTCCGGCACGACTTGTACCGCTATTGGGGGACTGACGTTTACCGCCCCCTAGGCCCGCCATGCGATGTATCAGATGAACAGACCGGACTGTACGGAGAATGTCACACTCAGGCTCAGTAGGAGTACAGATGGGTTTCGCCTCGTCGGTCTTCTTGTCGGCACTACCTAGGGACCGTTACGCACAGCTAGTGCCGCTTGCGGTCTGTGGTTAAACCCACTGCCAGCGTAGTGTCGAGTCTTTAGAGTCCCACACAGAAATCTTTTCGCCTTTAGGCAAAAGAGTAGAGGTCGCATGGTATTGCGACAGGTCGCATGGTTTTGCGACAGGGTTCGGTCACATCCTTGCATTTGTGCACGTACAGTGTCCGGACAGTTTACACTAGCGGGCTTTGGTTTAAGCCAGATCCTAGTGTACCGTTTGGGATTGGATTTATCCAGTGTGCATTCGTGTTCCTCGGAACGCGGATGCGGGTGTGTGTGCACAGTTGACAGGGAGGCAGAGGCAGCGGATTCTCATTAGGGTTGTTGACAGTTGACCGTTGACTATTTGACTTTTTGCTCAACCCTAATGAGAATATGATATGTGATTAACTATTATATTAATTAAGTATTATGGTGACATGGTTGTTGACTTTTGTTGACTTTTTTGACTTGTTGACTTTTGTTGACTTGTTGACTTTGTTGACCGGTTGACTAGGCTTGACTAGTTGACCATCATGATAACCATAGCCATCATTTCATGGCAAAGACTTTTACTTGCTTGCTCATTTGTGTAAAATGAGTGCATGAAATGATATGGTTATGGTTGCTTCAACCATCACATAAGACTTTTGTTAGTATGATGAGTTATGATTGCTTTGGATTATGAGAGGGTGAAAGACAAAAGAGAGCCTCATTCTTTCTTGCTCATTCTCTCTCTTGTTCTTGAGCTCTCCTTTTGCTCTCACCCTCTTGCTCTTTTTCCCTCCCTTTAATCTATGGTTCTCTTGTCTCATGAGTTGAGAATCAAGAACCATAGATAAAATCCCACACAAAGTATTCTCTACTCATTCTAGTTCACTAGGTTTAGCAAACCAAGTGAACTAGTTTCTTCAAAGAACGAAGAAGGAGCTAAAGGTTGGAGCTTTCAGGTGGATCTATCTTCGGCGTACGGAGACGACGAGAAGAAGCAAATCGGACCACCATCGGAGCTTGAAGATGAAGGAGTTCAAGACAAGCAAGGTATAACCCCCTAACCGAGTAGCTAGAAACTCATAGTTAGGTTGTTAGATAGATGTTTAACCAAGATCCGGGTTATAGGTCCATGTTACCACCTCCGTAAAAATTGTTTTTTACCAAATTCCGCATTCCCGAAAGTACCGGGAGAGGTAGCATGGACTTACAGTGGTATCAGAGCCTAGTTAAACTCTATCTAACATGTTAGCAAGTAACTAGAAGATCGATCAAAGAAAAGTCCCAAAAACGAACCCCAAGATTTTCAAGTTTCTGTCGATTTTTTTACTGTTCAAAAGTTGATTATTTTAACACCTAAAATCGGCTCAGGCTTTTTTATGAATAACCACCAAAGATGGACCCACGATCGAGTCAAAGCGCCGCGGAAGCGCGGCGGGAGCAAGCTCCCGCCGCGGATCCGCGGCCGTGGTCAATCTTTGGTGCAGTGTTATTCTGGGGGTATTTTGGGATTTTTAGTACATATATTTTCAACCCAGATTTTCCAGAACGAAAATTTTATTTTGGAGTCCCGAAAATCCGTATTTTTGATCGAACTTCTAAAAGACTTTAGCTAACGGGTTTTTCTGTAATGTGATATTTGTATTGAACGTCTACTAATCGCTATATGTCGATTAGTGGGGGTTATACAAATCTGTGATCTGTATTGTTGCTGGAATGTGTATATGAATATGTTGGATTGTCGCGGGTGAATAGCCGGGGGTTGTGAGACGAGAGTTTTCTTTTCTTTCAATTCATGTAAATTTGTAAATTGATGTAATAATTATTTGTATGGCCGCACAACCGGGTCGGGGTTGTAGCCGTCATTGTATAATTTCTTTTTACTGTTTTTGCTCCTAGGATAGACCCATGGAGGGGGTGCACAAACTACCGGGTATGCCGAAGTGTCGAGTGGCCTACTCATGGAGATGTGGGAGGTTGCTACGCTTCGGGTACTTGGCGGGTAGTTTGCCGCACCCGTAGGGGTCTTGGGTGGGGTTTTGGCTATTCACCACGACCGTGTAATCTGTTTTTGTTACAGGCTCGTGCAAATTACAGATTCCTAGTATATCCAATGTATTCATCTGTGATCTGAAATGTTTATCATTGCAGTATATCTATATATGATATTATTTAGGCGTTGCTTATGTTTTACCGACGCGCTAGCCCAGCCCCCGCTCTGTCGTTAGTTAAGTAACCTAACGGGTAATGACGGGGCCCCATGGCGAATGCGAATGGCATAAGCGTACGTCATATTTTGGTTGTTTTCTGCAATGGTAGGATTAAATGATGGGACGCATTAAAAGAACTAATGCAAGAATATCACGCATTAAAAGAACTAATGCAAGATAATAAACCAAGTTAAAGTCGTTGGAACACTTTCGAAAAACCACTCGGTTCTTTTCAAAACCAACTTTTAAATGCGGAGCTTGAGCCACTCCTTTTAAAAGCTATCTCGTTCCATCGACCAAATCAAGTTCACTACGTTCACGGTTTTGCCAAAACCATTCGTAGCCCTCCGTCGTTTCGTATGAATATTTAATAGTATTCAAGCTGTGTTTGTTGACCTTCGTCTAGGCATAGTGATTGGTAGCTGTTGGGTATTCATATGTAGCATAGATAGATGCGTTGGTTTGGGACATTCGCATTACCTTGTTGACCTTCATCAAGGGTATATACGGGTGGATTCAAATTAACCTGGATAATGACGGGCAGAACTTGACATGTGACTTATGATTTGTTGACCTTCGTCAAGGTCATAAGAGCATGGGGCAAAAATCTACATCGGGAGTTTCATAAGCACTGAAACTTGCTAGATTTGCATACCATTTGGAGTGTGATGATTCTGGTAGGATTCCTTCAGTTTCGTCACGCGATGATATTTGGATCTCGATCCTACTGTGAGTATATGCTACTCCTCGGGAAATTTCTCACTAATCGATCAATGCTATAAACCTAGTAGGTGCCTAGAAAGGTGTTAGCGGGGCTACGCCCCCAGGGAAAAGAGGTTCTTTAATTAAGGAACTTCGCGAAAGCGTTCGAAAACCTCCCTCGAAGTACCAACACCGGCCTGGCAGAACGGTTAAGCAAGTATTGTGCGGTGGGATTGATCCCGACTAATTCTTCCTTTATGGTTTGAGGAGGGATTCGAGAAACAGTGGGAGCCATCCTGTTTAGACAAACTAAAAACCACTCTAAACTTGCAAGAGCATCATGCTGAGTGTTTCTTCTTCTCTCTCCTAATTGCAGCGACCAAATCGACATGACTGGACTTAAGTTACTCCTAGATAAAAACAAACTGACAGGGCCAAACTACAAAGATTGGCTCAGGAATGTCAAGATAGCAATCACTTACGACAAGCTGGGGTATCTTCTTACCACCAAATCTTCCCCTTTCCCTGGTCCAACTTCCAGCGTCGCGGATAAGGAAATCCGTAAGACTTGGGAGATTGATAGCGCGAAGGCCAAATGCCTCCTGCTTGCCTCGATGGACAACGAACATCAGAGGAGGCACGAGAATATGGACTTGGAATCCATATTGCTTCATACAAAAGAACTGTATGGAGAGCAATCTCGTATCGCAAGATACGAAGCGTCGAAAAAGTTATTTTCGACAAGAATGGCCGTCGGATCATCAGTAGCCGAGCACGTGCTAAAGATGATCGGCTACATTGAGGAGCTCGCGGACCTAGGGATCACATTGGAGAGTGAGCTATATACGGATATAGTTCTCCAGTCCCTTCCTTCCACTTACGCCCAGTTTATACTGAACTTCAACTTACAAGAAAAAGAGGTTGAACTTTCAGAGCTCCTCAACATGCTGAGGAGCGCAGAGGGCACCCTACAGAAAGGTAGGGATACATCCACTTTGTTTGTAGGAGGATCATCTTCTTCTAGGTCCAAGGCGAAAGCCAAGGGAAAGAAGAAGAAGGCCCCCGCCAAACCAAGGGGCGGTGTTAGTAACGTGGATACGAAGGGAAAAGGTAAAGCAACAAAGATAGCGGGGAAGCTTGTGGATAAGGAAGAATGCTTCTATTGTCATAAGAAAGGACACTGGAAGAATGATTGCAGGGCCTGGAAGGCCAGAACACAGGAATTGAAGCAGGTTGCAGCTTCAGCTTCAGGTGTGTATGTTATTGAAAACTGTCTTTCAATAAACTCTACTTCCTGGGTATTGGATACCGGATCAGGATCTCATATCTGTAATTCTTTGCAGGCGTTGAGAAACCGTAGGGTTTTGAAGGCAGGTGACATGACCCTCAGAGTTGCGAACGGAGCTAGCATGGATGCTAAAGCCGTGGGGGACTATCACCTGGGAATGTCAGATGGACATGTTTTGGTTTTACATAATTGCTTTTTTGTACCCAACGCAACTTGTAATATCATTTCTGTATCTTTAGTTTCTAAAGAAGGTTATGAATTTGCGTTTGTAAGTAATGTTGTAAACATTCACCTTAATCAAGTTCTGATTGGGTCAGGTACATTGAGTAATGGTATATACGTATTGAACCAACCACAGATTTTCAATGTCCAGAATACACACAAAAGAAAGTCTCTAGAAATAAATCAGACTTTCTTGTGGCATTGTAGACTGGGTCACATCAATGAGAGAAGGTTGACGAAGTTACATAAAGAAGGGTATTTGAATGCGTTCGAATATCAATCGTATGCCACTTGTCAATCTTGTCTCAAAGGAAAGATGACAAAGACTCCGTTTACTGGACATGGAGTAAGAGTGAGCGAGCTCTTGGGACTCGTACACAGTGACGTGTGCGGTCCAATGTCTACACATGCCCGAAGCGGACATTCTTACTTCATTACTTTTACGGATGACTTCTCAAGGTACGGTTATGTCTTCTTAATGAAACATATGTCCGAGGCCTTTGGAAAATTCCAGGAGTATAAGAATGAAGTAGAGAAACAGACCGGCAAAAGTATTAAGATTCTATGATCGGATCGAGGTGGAGAATACTTAAGTGCCGAATTCCTGAATTACTTAAAAGAGAATGGTATTCTCTCTCAGCTTACTCCTCCATACACTCCGCAACATAACGGTGTATCGGAGAGAAGGAACCGAACCCTATTGGATATGGTTCGGTCCATGATGAGTAACGCTGAGTTACCGCGATCATTCTGGGGATATACACTAGAAGCAGCTGCATATCTCTTGAACAAGGCTCCCACCAAGACTGTGCCTACCACCCCATATGAGATGTGGACTGGAAAGAAACCCTGTCTTAAGTATCTTAAGGTATGGGGATGTCCAGCTTTTGTAAAAAAGCAGCATGCGGACAAGCTTGAGGCACGTTCAGTACAGTGTAAGTTTGTGGGATACCCAAGGAACTCCAGGGGGTATCTTTTCTATTCTGCTGAGGAACAAAAGGTTTTTGTTTCTCAGCATGCCCGCTTCTTGGAAACTGAGTTTTTGGAAACCCAGATAAGTGGGAGCACAATAGAACTGGAAGAAGTTCCAGAACCACAGACTGTTACTGAAAGCTTAGTGGAACCAGAGGGTTCAACAGAACAGGACATTCCTACGCCGCTCCGCAGGAGTAGTAGGCAGTCTCATCCGCCCGAGAGATACTACGGTTTTCTCATAGACGAGGATAGAGAGGATTGCATCATAGATTATGATGAGCCTACTAGCTTCCAGCAGGCCGTTCAGAGTATTGACTCAGTGAAATGGCTGGATGCAATGTGGACCGAAATGGAGTCCATGTACACCAACAAGGTATGGACGTTGGACATTGCTCCAGACGGGGTAAAACCCGTAGGATGCAAGTGGATCTTCAAAAGGAAGATTGGTGTAGATGGACAGCTTGAGACCTATAAAGCTAGGCTGGTAGCAAAAGGTTTCCGTCAAAGACCTGGCTTGGACTATGACGAAACCTTTTCTCCAGTAGCCATGCTGAAATCCATTCGGATCCTTCTTGCCATTGCTGCCTTCCACGATTATGAGATCTGGCAAATGGACGTAAAGACCGCTTTTCTAAATGGAAATTTAGAGGAGTGTGTCTATATGGACCAACCAGAGGGTTTCATTCAGAGTGGGAGCAGCGGAAAGGTGTGCAAGTTGCTTAAGTCCATCTATGGACTAAAGCAGGCATCGCGGAGTTGGAACATCTGCTTTGATGAGACGGTCAAAGAATTTGGCTTTATCAAAAATCCAGATGAACCATGCATCTATAGTAGATTTGTAGCGAGAACTGTAGTATTCCTCGTTTTATACGTGGATGACATTCTCTTAATAGGAAATGACATTCCTATGCTACAATCTGTCAAGGGGTTCTTGTCACACAGGTTCTCCATGAAAGACCTGGGTGATGCCTCATACATTCTGGGTATCCGGATCTACCGTTATAGATCTAAGAGGATATTAGGACTTTCTCAGTCCAGGTACATCGACACCGTGCTGAAAAGATTCAGTATGGAAGATTCCAAGCGCGGTAACCTACCGGCTTGTCACGGGATCACCCTCTCTAAAGAGATGTCTCCCAAGACTGATTTGGAGAGGGATCGCATGTCTATTATACCCTACGCTTCTGCGGTAGGCTCTATAATGTATGCGATGTTGTGTACCAGACCGGATGTAGCTTATGCGCTGAGTGTGGTAAGCCGGTATCAGTCAAACCCTGGGGAGAAACACTGGATAGCGGTAAAGAACATTCTCAAGTACCTGAGAAGGACTAAGGAGATGTTCTTGGTGTATGGCGGAAAAGACCTCCAGATCGAGGCCTTTGCTGACTCCAGCTTCCAGAGTGACAAGGATGATTCCAAGTCCATGTCGGGTTTTGTCTTTACCCTCAATGGAGGGGCGGTGTGTTGGAAGAGTTCCAAACAGGAAACCGTTGCAGACTCGACGATGGAAGCGGAATACATCGCTGCATCTGATGCCGCAAAAGAAGCTGTCTGGATGAGGAAGTTCTTGAAAGAACTTCAGGTGGTTCCGTCCATTGTTGATCCAATACCTATGTATTGCGACAACAACGGGGCTATAGCTTTAGCGAAGGAACCCAGGTCCCATCAGAGATCCAGGCACATCTTGAGGCGGTATCACCTGATCAGGGAGATCGTAGATCGCCAGGAGATCGAGGTTCGGAGAGTCGCTTCAGAAGATAACACTGCAGATCCATTCACCAAGGCCCTGCCCCAGACTCAGTTCGAGCGGCTGATCGAGATGATAGGTCTTCGATACGCCAGTACATGGCCTTAGTGCAAGTGGGAGATTGTTAGTGTATATGCCCTAGAGGCCATTACTGTATCATACTAGTTTGTATATTACTTAATGGAAGCTTGGGATATTCACCTTGTATATACAATCTTGCTCAAAATAGCAGTATGCTACTTGATTTGTTTCTACTTCAATGTGTACATGTGTTTATTTTTGTATATCGCCTATACACATTAGTGGAGCCCTTAGGATCTTTGCTTGATTACCAGCGATGTGATGGCCGTCACACTAGTAGGGCTGGGTAATCTATAAGCACATCCTTATGCAGGTCCCTGGTCGCAGGACTATCGAGACAGGGCATCGATACTCCGGAGTAGACCAGCGCATGCGCTTCTCATCCCAGTGTGGGAGACGGTCTGTCCCACAGCCGTCAGTACGTCGTACTTGAGATAGTATGCGGGTGCTCGTTAGGTTACGGGTACACTGGACAGGACTCATCGGGAACTGATTAGTTGGTATTATGCCTATCGTCAGTTATCAGTTCCCAGGTGACATGAGTACAGCTTAGTCCGCTGACTTGACACTGCCACTTCGCCTCGAGTGTGTTCCCACTGTACTTTGATCACTACCCTACCACGGCTCAAAGGAGTCGTGCAAACAGGTAGTGGTTGGGTGCATTCCCGAAGCACTTGGAGGCAGTGACGGTTAGACAGGATTCGTCTCTCCCGGTATTGGGGGTTGACATCGCGCTGTGTCTAGGAGAGCCATTACACGACTAGTCCCTGGCCAGGGCAAACGAGATATACTGGTAGGTTTCCAGTGTTATCTCAGGGTGTTTTGGGCTTCGCTCCGGCACAACTTGTACCGCTATTGGGGGACTGACGTTTACCGCCCCCTAGGCCCGCCAGGTGATGTATCAGACGAACAGACCGGACTGTACGGAGAATGTCACACTCAGGCTCAGTAGGAGTTCAGATGGGTTTCGCCTCGTCGGTCTTCTTGTCGGCACTACCTGGGGACCGTTACGCACAGCTAGTGCCGCTTGCGGTCTGTGGTTAAACCCACTGCCAGCGTAGTGTCGAGTCTTTAGAGTCCCACGCAGAAACTTTTCGCCTTTAGGCAAAAGAGTAGAGGTCGCATGGTATTGCGACAGGTCGCATGGTTTTGCGACAGGGTTCGGTCACATCCGTGCATTTGTGCACGTACAGTGTCCGGACAGTTTACACTAGCGGGCTTTGGTTTAAGCCAGATCCTAGTGTACCGTTTGGGATTGGATTTATCCAGTGTGCATTCGTGTTCCTCGGAATGCGGATGCGGGTGTGTGTGCACAGTTGACAGGGAGGCAGAGGCAGCGGATTCTCATTAGGGTTGTTGACAGTTGACCGTTGACTATTTGACTTTTTGCTCAACCCTAATGAGAATATGATATGTGATTAACTATTATATTAATTAAGTATTATGGTGACATGGTTGTTGACTTTTGTTGACTTTGTTGACTTGTTGACTTTTGTTGACTTGTTGACTTTGTTGACCGGTTGACTAGGCTTGACTAGTTGACCATCATGATAACCATAGCCATCATTTCATGGCAAAGACTTTTACTTGCTTGCTCATTTGTGTAAAATGAGTGCATGAAATGATATGGTTATGGTTGCTTCAACCATCACATAAGACTTTTGTTAGTATGATGAGTTATGATTGCTTTGGATTATGATAGGGTGAAAGACAAAAGAGAGCCTCATTCTTTCTTGCTCATTCTCTCTCTTGTTCTTGAGCTCTCCTTTTGCTCTCACCCTCTTGCTCTTTTTCCCTCCCTTTAATCTATGGTTCTCTTGTCTCATGAGTTGAGAATCAAGAACCATAGATAAAATCCCACACAAAGTATTCTCTACTCATTCTAGTTCACTAGGTTTAGCAAACCAAGTGAACTAGTTTCTTCAAAGAACGAAGAAAGAGCTAAAGGTTGGAGCTTTCAGGTGGATCTATCTTCGGCGTACGGAGACGACGAGAAGAAGCAAATCGGACCAACATCGGAGCTTGAAGACGAAGGAGTTCAAGACAAGCAAGGTATAACCCCCTAACCGAGTAGCTAGAAACTCATAGTTAGGTTGTTAGATAGATGTTTAACCAAGATCCGGGTTATAGGTCCATGTTACCACCTCCGTAAAAATTGTTTTTTACCAAATTCCGCATTCCCGAATGTACCGGGAGAGGTAGCATGGACTTACAGCCTAATGCTCTAGATAGTCTCTGATACCACTGTAGGGATCCTAGAAACTCTTACAAGGGTTAATAAGGCATCAACCATGCCCGAATAAAAGTTAAGACGTGCCGAACAACCCAAAGCAAGGATCTTTGCTAGAAAATTAGGGTTACACATGCAAGTAAATATCTTTACAACTAAAAGTGAGGTATTACAACCTTTGTAGTCCACTCGTTCGCTTCATAAGGACCGAGTAGAAGTCCCTTCGCCGCGATCCATGATCTCCCGGACTCAAGAGAGGCTCCACCACTCGATCGATCCATGCTAGCTTGTATTGTTCCTTTTCTCCGATGATCAACGTCGAAATTTCTATAACTCAAGCTCTCTCACTCTAATGAGGTGAACACCCTAATCTAATTGGCTAGATTAGATGAGGATGATGGAGTGGTATTTATTCTTTCCTTTTATATCAAATTCTCACATGAAATCATCACAAAATGAAAATCTAGTAAGCTTTCTCAAAGCTCAAGGTTGAAGAAGAAGAAGAAATAATGCATTAATCCTTTTGTGATGAATAATGAAATGATATATGATTAATAATGTAAGCATGGTCAACCATGAATAGGCTAACCCATGTTGAGAATTAACTAGGGCTAGGGTTTAGGTTGAGTTAAAGAATGAGTCATAAGAAAATATCAACCATAATATCTTTCTCATGACAAAAGAAAACCTTCTAGAAGGTTCATGAATGAACTAACCCAATTCAAACCCTAACCTTGTTTAATCTCTACTAAACATGTTTCATTAGTAATCATATCATGTTACAATAATATATATCACATATATATTATATATTTGTAAAAAAAGAAAATAATACAATTAATATATATCACATATATATCAATGTATTATCCGGTGAGAAAATGAAATAATAAAGCGAGCCAATATTAGATAATGTAATGCAATATATTATATATATTATTATACATTAAATCATCGAATCAACACTTGATCCGACAATCCGGCTATATCAAATATAACCGACTAATATATCATGTACCGATTCATCGAATCAATACTTGATCCGATGAGCCGGCTTATATCTAAATATCATGAGAATATAATACGGTATCTCATATCGCATTATCCTCGGTGGTGCACATATCACATATGTGCCCCTACACCGTTTTGCCTGAGTCAAGAAACCTATCTTTAGGACTCTAAAGAATCGTCAATACGCCGGTAACAGGTGATGATCATATCAAAAACCCACAAGCTGCAAGCGGTCAGCTAAACGTAACTGCCACCCAGGTAATGAGCGATCAGAAGATCAACAAGCTAGCCTGTACATTCTCCTGTGAATCCAATCAGTAACACTCCCGTACAGTCCGGTCCCTTCGTCTTATATGTTGCATATCTAGTCTAGGGGTGGTATACGTCAGACCCTAGTAACCGATAAGTCGTGTAGATGTGAGGCTCATAACGGGTCAAAAAACTACTGGTAACTCTTACCAGTAAATCTCTATTCAGCCCTGGCCAGGGACTTCCAGTTATAGCCAATCGAACACAGCACAACATCAACTCCCTATACCGGGAGAGACGAATCCTCACCTATCGCTCAATGCCTCCATGTGATTCGGGACTGCACCCAAAAGCCACCGTTTTGCATGCCCTCTTGGACGTAGTATGGTGGAAATCAAAACATAGTGGGAATCATACAAGACTCTATGACGATATCGGGTCTACAGACTACCTTGTACCAGTGTCACCAGAGAACTGCCATCTGAAGTGTGGTATATCACCATTTGGGAGTTCTCGGCGAGTCCGTCCAGTGTACCCAGTCTCCACTGAGCACCCGTACACCATCTCTGATGTCAAAACACCGATGGATATGGGATCATCCATCACCCATCATATGTGTTAAGATGCGTATACGCTAGTCTACTCTGGTGTATCGATGCCCTGTCTCGACACACCCTCGACTAGGAACAGTTATAGGATGTACTCATCGACTACCGTGGCCCCACTAGTTTGATCTCATCATAGTCCCAGTAGTCGAGTACAGATCCTAAGGGCTTTATCAACATGTGAGAGTAAGACAGTAAACATATACAAGTCAACATGTTAAGATAAAGTGAAACCAAATAGCATACTATTATGACCGGCAAGAAAGTCCTCTCTATATATATCCAAGCATCCATTATAATATACATCATATGTACAACAATGGCCTCTATGGCATATACATAACTAACAAGGAGGTGGTCAACGAGAACAAGAAGGACTTGGTTCATTAGGTATAATCTTCTTTCATAGTATCTAATCCCTCTTATGATGTTGTTAGTTAGGGTTTGGCAAAGATCCGTAAGTTAGTCGATGTTAGTTTAAAGAAAAAGATTGTTTTTCCTATTTCTGCCTCCCCGCAACTCATGGGGTGTCGAACGTCGACTTACAGTGGTATCAGAGCCTCGCTAAACCATAACTAACTTGTTAGGAAAGTCGTTAGAAATTCGATCGCAAAACGAACCGGAAAAAACTTAATTTTCACATAGTTTCTGTCGTTTTTAAAACGGGGACTAAAAATTTTTCAGGGACCCTTAAAAATACAAGCAAGGAAATATAAGATTACTAGAGAAATTTAAGTTCCCAACTCGGTCAAACCGCCGCGGATCCGCGGCCGATCCTAGCGATCCGCCGCGGATCCGCCGCCGAGTTGGAGCCGAGTCGGCCCAAATTTCCCCAGTAACTCTTCTTTGTTAATTTTAGTTTTTTCTGGGATGTTTTGTTTCTGCTCAAGTTTCAGGTGCACAGTGAAGTATTTGGAGTAGAATCATTTGTGTTTGCTTGATCGAAATTCTACGTTGTTTGGCTAATTTGATTATATCTGTGATTTGTTTAATGTGTTCATTAACCTCCCCTAACTGCTAGTATGTCGGTTAGCACGGGGTTGCATATTTCTGTAATAGTTTTTACTGTTTGTGTTTATGGACTTGTTGGATTGTCGTGAATGGATAGCCGGGGATGTGAGACGAGCGTTTCTTTCATTCAAATGTAATTTGTAAATTGTTGTAATATTCTTTTGCGGGGCACATCCGGGATAAGGTTGTAGCCACCGTTGTATTATTTCATTTACTGATTTTTGCTCCTATGATAGACCCAAGATGGGGTACACAAACTACCGGGTACTTTGAAGTGTTTAGTGGTATACTCACGTTGTTGAGGGAGACCGCTTCACTTCGGGTACTTGGTGGGTAGTTTGCCGTACCCGTAGGGGTCTAGGGTGGGGTTTTGGCTATTCATCGCAACTGTGTAATCCATCTTTCTTTGCAGGCTCAAAAGGAATGCGGATTCGTAGAAAATCCAATATGTTCATCTATGATCTGAAATGCCTATTATTGCGTCTGACAAATGTACAATATCTATATATGATAGCTATTAGACGTCGCTTATGTTTTGCACCCGCGCTAGCCCAGCCCCCGCTCTGTCGTTAGTTAAGTAACCTAACGGGTGAATGACGGCACCCAGTGGCTAATGCGGATGGCATAAGAGAACGTTGTATTTTTGTTATTTTCTGCAATGATAGGTTAATGATGGGATGCATTATATTAATGCAAAGAAAATAAACTAAAGTTGAATCGTTGGAACAGTTTAAAAGAAACCACTCGGTTATTTTTAAAACAGAAGATATTTTTAATTGCGGAGCTTTGACCACTCCTTTTAAAAGCTATCAGGTTCCTTCGATCATATCAAGTTTACTACGTTCACGGTTTCGCCAAAACCATTCGCAGCGCTCCGTCATTTCATTTGGGT
The DNA here is from genome assembly GCA_030015575.1 of Agapanthus africanus. Classification (NCBI taxonomy): domain Eukaryota; kingdom Viridiplantae; phylum Streptophyta; class Magnoliopsida; order Asparagales; family Amaryllidaceae; genus Agapanthus; species Agapanthus africanus. Next base: position 220,829,723 of record CM057347.1, read on the forward strand.
ATTCAGCAGTATTCAAGCTATGCATTTTGACCAACGCCAAGGCATAGTGCTTGGTAGTTTCTGGATATTCATTTGTTGCATAAATGGATGAGTTAGTTTGGGACAGTCGTATTATCATTTGACCAACGTCAGGGGTATGTACGGATGGGTTCAAATTAATAAGATAAAGATGGGTAGAACTTGACATGTGACTTATGACATTTGACCAACGCCAAGGTCATAAGAGCATGGGGCAGAAATTTATATCGGGTATTTCAAAAGAAACTGAAATTTGCAAAGATATGCATACCATTTGGAGTGTGATAATTTTGGCAGGATTCCTTCAGCTTTATCACACGATGATATTTGAATCCCGATCCTACTGTGAGAATCCGCTACTCATCAGGAGATTAGTCACTTAACGGTCAATGCTATAAACCAAGTAGGTGCCGAGAAAGGTGTCAGCGGGGCTACGCCCGCAGGGAAAAGCGGTTCTTTAATTAAGGAACTTCGTGAAAGCGTTGGAAAACCTCTATCGAAGTACAGACACTGGCCTGGCTGAACGGTTAAGCAAGTATTATACGGTGAGAATAGTCCTGGGTAGTTCTTCCTTTTTGGTTTGAGGAGGGATTCGAGAAACAGTGGGAGCCATCCAGTTTAGATAAACTAAAAACCACTCTAAACTTGCAAGAGCATCATGCTAAAGTGTTCCCTTTCTCTCCTAATTGCAGCGACCCAGAACATGACATGCCTTAAGTTACTATTAGAAAAAAATATGTTGACAGGGCCAAACTATAAAGATTGGCTGCGGAATGTCAAGATGGCTTTGACTTATGAAAAATTGGGGTATGTCCTTACTACTAAGGCACCTGCTGTCCTTGCTCCAAAATCCATTATTGCGGATAAAGAAATCAACAAGACCTGGGAGTTAGATTGCGCGAAGGCCAAATGCATCGTGCTTGCCTCTATGAATAATGAACATCAGAGGAGGCACGAGGATATGGATCTTGAATCCATATTTCTCCATACAAAGGATCTGTATGGAGAACAATCTCGTATAGCTAGATACGAGGCCTCGAAGAACTTGTTTCAGTCGAGGCTGGCCGTCGGATCATCTGTAGGAGAACATGTCCTAAAGATGATTGGCTATATAGAAAAGCTCGCGGACCTCGGGACGACTATGGAGAACGAGCTCTATACAGACTTGATTCTTCAGTCCCTACCTTCCACCTATGCCCATTTTATTCTGAATTTCAACATTCAAAGAAAAGAAGTTGAACTTCCACAACTCCTTAACATGTTGAGGAGTGCAGAGGGCACTTTGCAGAAGGAAAGGGAAACACCCGCTATGTTTGTTTGCGGTGCTCCTTCTTCCGGGTCCAAGGCTAGGGCCAATGCAAGGAAGAAGAAGGCCGCCACCAAACAGAGAGGTGGTGTTGGTAAGGTGGGAGTGAAGGGAAAAGCAAAGGTTGCGGTGCCAGTAGTGGCAAAGGACGAGTGCTTCAACCGTCGTAGGAAAGGGCACTGGAAGAAAGATTGCAAAGCTTGGAATGCTAAGAACCAGGAACCGAAGCAAGCTGTGCCTTCGACTTCAGGTGTGTTTGTAATTGAAAATTGTCTGTTAATCAACTCTGCTTCCTAGGTATTGGATACCGGATCAGGATATCATATATGCAATTCATTGCAGGCACCGAGAAACCGTAGAGTGCTGAAGGTTGGTGATATGACCCTCCAGGTTGATAACGGAGCTAGCGTGGGTGCTGTGTCCGTAGGGGATTATCACCTTGGATTGACGAGTGGACATATTTTGGTTTTGCATAACTGTTTTTGTGTACCCAGTTCAACTGGTAATATCATATCAGTATCGTTGTTATAAAAAGAAGGTTATGATTTCACGTTTGTAAGCGATGTTGTTAACATTCACCTTAATCATGGTTTGATTGGGTCCGGCACACTAGATAATAGTATATATGTCTTAAACCAATTACAGATTTTCAATGTCCAGAACACACTAAAAAGAAAGTCTCCAGATATAAATAAGGCTTTCTTATGGCATTGTAGACTAGGTCACATCAATGAGACAAGGTTAACTAAGTTACATAGAGAAGGATATTTGGATCCATTCGAATATCAATCTTATGCCACTTGTCAATCATGTCTCAAAGGAAAGATGACAAAGACTCCATTCACTGGACCTAGAGTAAGAGCGAGCAAGCTTTTAGGACTCATACACAGCGATGTATGTGGTCCAATGTCTACACATGCAAGAGGTGGTTTTTCATATTTCATTACTTTTACGGATGATTACTCTAGGTACGGATTCATTTGAAACATAAATCCGAGGCTTTTGAGAAATTCCAAGAATATAAGAATGAAGTAGAAAACCAAACCGGCAAAAGTATAAAGACACTAAGTTCTGGTCGAGGTGGTGAATACTTAAGTGCCGAGTTCCTAGGTTAGCTAAAAAAGAAACGAATTCTCTCTCAGCTTACTCCTCCATACACTCCACAGCATAACGGTGTATCGGAAAGACAGAATCAAACCCTATTGGATATGGTACGTTCCATGATGAGTAATGCTGAGTTACCGCGATCATTCTGGGGTTATGCGCTAGAATCAGCTGCATATCTTCTAAACAGGGCTCCTACCAAGACTGTGCCTACGACGCCATATCAGATGTGGAGTGGGAAGAAACCCTATCATCAGTATCTGAAGATATAGGGATGTCCAGCTTTTGTTAAAAAGCAGCATGCGGACAAACTCGAGGCACGATCAGTACAGTGTAAGTTTGTGGGATATCAAAAGAACTCCAAGGGGTATTTCTTCTATTACGCAGAGGAACAAAAGGTTATTGTTTCTCGTCATGCCCATTTTCTAGAACAGCGGTTTTTAGAAAAGAAAACAAGTGGGAGCGCAATAGAACTGGAAGAAATTCCAGAACCACAAACTACTACTGAAAGTTTGGTAGAACCAGTAGTTGAAGAGGAACAGGACATTCCCGCACCCCTCCGCAGTAGTAGTAGGCCGTCTCATCCGCCTGAGAGATACTACGGTTTTCACATAGATGGGGATAGAGAGGATTGCGTCATTGATGATGATGAACCTACTAGCTTCCAGCAGGCCATCCAGAGTGGCAACTCGGTACGATGGCTGGATGCAATGCAGACCGAAATGGAGTCCATGTACACCAACAAAGTATGGACTTTGGACTTTGCTCCAGGTGGGGTAAAACCCATAGGATGCAAATGGATCTTCAAGAAAAAGATTGGTGTAGATGGACATGTGGAAACCTATAAAGCTAGACTTGTTGCAAAGGGTTTTCGTCAAAGACCTGGTTTGGACTATGACGAAACTTTTTCTCCAGTGGCTATGCTCAAATCCATTCGGATCCTTCTTGCCATTGCTGCCTTCCATGATTATGAGATCTGGCAGATGGACGTAAAGACGGCTTTTCTGAATGGTAATTTAGAAGAGTGCGTCTATATGGATCAGCCAGAAGGTTTCAATCAGAGTGAGAGCAGCGGGAAAGTGTGCAAGTTACTTAAGTCCATTTATGGACTGAAGCAGGCATCGCGGAGTTGGAACATCTGTTTTGATGAAACGGTCAAAGAATATGACTTTATCAAAAATCCAGATGAACCATGTATATATAGTAAAATTGTAGCAAGAACTGTCGTATTCCTTGTCTTGTACGTGGATGGCATTATATTGATAGGAATTGACATTCCTATACTACAATCTGTCAAAGGATTCATGTCACACAGGTTCTCCATGAAAGACCTGGGCGATGCCTCTTACATTCTGGGGATCCAGATCTATCGTGATAGATCCAAGAGGATGTTGGGAATTTCGCAGTCCATGTATATCAACACTATACCGAAAAGATTCAGTATGGAAGATTCTAAGCGCGGTAGTTTACCGGCTTGTCATGGAATCACCCTCTCCAAAGAGATGTCTCCCAAGACTGATTTGGAAAGGGATCGCATGTCTATTATACCCTATGCTTCTGCGGTAGGATCTATAATGTATGCGATGTTTTGCACCAGACCAGATGTAGCTTACGCACTGAGCGAGGTAAGCAGGTATCAGTGAGACCCAGGGGAGAAGCACCGGATAGCAGTAAAGAACATTCTCAAGTACCTGATAAGAACTAAGGAGATGTTCTTGGTTTACGGCAGAAAAGTCCTCAAGATCGAGGCCTTTGCTGATTCCAGCTTCCAGAGTGACAAGGATGACTCCAAGTCCATGTCAGGTTATGTTTTTACCCTCAATGGAGCGGCGGTGTGCTGGAAGAGTTCCAAGCAGGACACCATTGCCGACTCGACGATGGAAGCGGAGTATATTGCTGCTTGCGATGCCGCAAAAGAAGCGGTGTGGATGATGAAGTTCCTAACAGAACTTCCAGCATAGTTGTTGTCGCAATACAGCGGTATTAGATCAACAATGGTAGGAACCACCTGAAGTTCTGTTAGGAAATTCTTCATCCAGACCACTTCTTTTGCGGCATCGCAAGCAGCGATATACTCCGCTTCCATCGTCGAGTCAGCAACGGTGTCCTGCTTTGAACTCTTCCAGCACACCGCCTCTCCATTGAGGGTAAAGACATAACCCGACATGGACTTAGAGTCATCCTTATCACTCTGGAAGATGGAATCAGCAAAGGCCTCGATCTTGAGGTCTTTCCCGCCGTAAACCAAGAACATCTCCTTAGTCCTTCTCAGGTACTTAAGAATGTTCTTTACTGCTATCCAGTGCTTCTCCCCTGGGTCTGACTGATACCTGCTTACCACGCTCAGTGCGTAAGCTACATCTGGTCTGGTGCACAACATCGCATACATTATAGAGCCTACCGCAGAAGCATTGGGTATAATCGACATGCGATACCTTTCCTAATCAGTCTTGGGAGACATCTCTTTAGAGAGGGTGATTCCGTTACAAGCCGGTAAATTACCGCGCTTAGAATCTTCCATACTGAATCTTTTGAGTATAGTGTTGATATACCTGGACTGCGAAAGTCCCAACATCCTCTTGGATCTATCACAATAGATCCGGATCCCCAGAATGTAAGAGGCATCACCCAGGTCTTTCATAGAGAAGCTGTGTGACAAGAATCCTTTGACAGATTGTAGCATAAGAATGTCATTTCTTATCAATAGAATGTCGTCCACGTACTAGACGAGGAATACGACAGTTCTTGCTTCAATTTTACTATATATACATGGTTCATCTGGATTTTTGATAAAGTCATATTCTTTGACCGTTTCATCAAAACAGATGTTCCAACTCCGCGATTCCTGCTTCAGTTCATAAATAGAGTTAAGCAACTTGCACACTTTTTCGCTGCTCCGACTCTGGTTAAAACCTTCTGGCAGATCCATATAGACGCACTCTTCTAAATTACCATTTAGAAAAGCCGTCTTTACGTCCAACTTCCGGATCTCATAATCATGGAAGGCAGCAATGGCATGAAGGATCCGAATGGATTTGAGCATAGCCACTGGGGAAAAAGTTTCGTCATAGTCCAAACCAGGACTTTGACGAAAACCCTTTGCAACAAGTCTAACCTAATAGGTTTCCACCTGTCCATCTACACCAATCTTTTTCTTGAAGATCCATTTGCATCCTATGGGTTTTACCCCATCTGAAGCAAAGTTCAAAGTCCATACTTTGTTGGTGTACATGGACTCCATCTCGGTCCGCATTGCATCCAGCCATCGTACCGAGTCGCCGCTCTGGATGGCCTACTGGAAGCTAGTAGGTTCATCATCATCAATGATGTAATCCTCTCTATCCCCATCTATGAGAAAACCATAGTATCTCTCAGGCGGATGAGACGGCCTACTACTCCTGCGGAGGGGTGCGGGAATGTCCAGTTCTTCTTGAACTACTGGTTCTACCAAACTTTCAGTAGTAGTTTGTGGTTCTGGAATTTCTTCCAGTTCTATTGCGCTCCCACTTGTTTCCTTTTCTAAAAACTGATGTTCTAGAAAATGGGCATTACGAGAAACAAAAACCTTTTGTTCCTCTGCGTAATTGAAGAAATACCCCCTGGAGTTCTTTGGATATCCCACAAACTTACACAGTATTGATCGTGCCTCGAGTTTGTCCGCTTGCTGTTTTTTAACAAAAGCTGGACATCCCCATATGTTTAGATAATGAAGATATGGTTTCTTCCCACTCCACATCTGATATGGCGTGGTAGGCACAGTTTTGGTAGGAGCCCTGTTCAAAAGATATGCAGCTGATTCTATCGCATAACCCCAGAAAGACCGCGGTAACTCAGCATTACTCATCATGGAACGTACCATATCTAATAGGGTTCGGTTCCATCTCTCCAATACACCGTTATGCTGTGGAGTGTATGGAGGAGTAAGCTGAGAGAGAATTCCTTTCTCTTTTATGTAACCTAGGAACTCGGCACTTAGGTATTGACCACCTCGATCAGATCTCAGTGTCTTGATACTCTTGCCGGTTTGGTTTTTTACTTCATTCTTATATTCTTAGAATTTCTCAAAGGCCTCGGATTTATGTTTCATCAAGAAAATGAATCCGTACCTAGAGTAATCATCCGTAAAAGTAATGAAATATGAAAAACCACCTCTTGAATGTGTATACATTGGACCACATACATCGCTGTGTATGAGTCCTAAGAGCTTGCTCGCTCTTACTCCATGTCCAGTGAATGGAGTCTTTGTCATTTTTCCTTGGAGACATTATTGACAAATGGCATCAGATTGATATTCGAACGGATCCAAATATCCTTCTCTATGTAACTTAGTTAACCTTGTCTCATTGATGTGACCTAGTCTACAATGCCATAAGAAAGCCTTATTTAAATCTGGAGACTTTCTTTTTAGTGTGTTCTTGACATTGAAAATCTGTAATTGGTTTAAGACATATATACCGTTATCTAGTATACCGGACCCAATCAAACCAGGATTAAGGTGGATGTTAACAAAATCTCTTACAAACGTGAAATCATAACCTTCTTTTGATAACAACGAAACCGATATAATATTACATGTTAAACTGGGTACACAAAAACAGTTATGCAAAACCAAAATATGTCCACTCGTCAATCCAAGATGATAATCCCCTACGGACACAGCACCAACGCTAGCTCCGTTAGCAACCTGGAGGGTCATATCACTAACCTTCAGCACTCTACGGTTTCTCAGTGCCTGCAATGAATTGCATATATGAGATCCTGATCCGGTATCCAATACCTATGAAGTAGAGTTGATTGACAGACAATTTTCAGTTACAAACACACCTGAAGTCGAAGCCACAGCTTGCTTCGGTTCCTGGTTCTTGGCATTCCAAGCTTTGCAATCTTTCTTCCAATGGCCTTTTCTATGACAGTGGAAGCACTCGTCCTTTGCCACTACTGGCACCGCAACCTTTGTCTTTCCCTTAACTTCCACCTTACTAACACCACCTCTTGGTTTGGTAGCGGCCATCATCTTCCTTCCTTTGGCCCTAGCCTTGGACCTGGAAGAAGAAGCACCGCGAACAAACATAGCGGGTGTTTCCCTTGCCTTCTGCAAGGTTCCCTTTGCACTCCTCAACATGTTAAGGAGTTCTGGAAGTTCAACTTCTTTTCTTTGAATATTGAAATTCAGAATAAACTGGGCGTAGGTGGAAGGATGAGACTGAAGAATCAAGTCTGTATAGAGCTCGTTCTCCAAAGTCGTCCCGATGTCCGCGAGCTCTTCTATATAGCCAATCATCTTTAGGACATGTTCTCCAACAGATGATCCGACGGCCAGCCTCGAATGAAACAAGTTCTTCGAGGTCTCGTATCTTGCTATACGAGATTGCTCTCCATACAGATCATTTGTATGGAGAAATATGGATTCAAGATCCATATCCTCGTACCTCCTCTGATGTTCATTATTCATAGAGGCAAGCACGATACATTTGGCCTTCGCGCAATCTAACTCCCAGGTCTTGCGGATTTCCTTATCCGCAAGACTGGATTTTGGACCAGGGACAACAGGTGCCTTAGCAGTAAAGACATACCCCAATTTGTCATAAGTCAAAGCCATCTTAACATTCCGCAACCAATCTTTATAGTTTGGCCCTATCAATATATTTTTTTCTAATAGTAACTTAAGGCCTGTCATGTTCTAGGTCGCTGCAATTAGGAGAGAGAGGGAACACTTTAGCATGATGCTCTTACAACTTTAGAGTGGTTTTTAGTTTATCTAAACTGGATAGCTCCCATTGTTTCTCGAATCCCTCCTCAAACCAAAAACGAAGAACTAGCCAGGACTATTCTCACCGTGCAATACTTGCTTAACCGTTCAGCCAGGCCAGTGTCAGTACTTCGAGGGTGAGAGTCCACGGCGGTGCCCCGGTCATCGTTCCGACGCCGGAAACGCGGAAACAAAAACTTTGCAAACTAGCAAACCGGCACCACCGCGCACTTTTCACCCGGATCGGGCCATTAACCTAGCGACTAGCAAACTAAAATACGGGTGAAGAAGTATACCAAGCGATCCGTGTCCTTCGGTCTTTTTCTCCACTCTGATCTCCCACGGAATCTCCGTCCATCACGTCCTCGTCGGAAAGGCACCACGTAGCCGATCTCTTTTACGGGCTCCCACCTCTGGACCGAGGCAACTCGGGCGCGAAGTTGGCTAGCCGACGCGTCCAAGATATGCTGTAGACTAGTGTAGAAACTTGTCTCTTTTGGGGTCAAGAAGTTGCCATGGATGATGTGGAGGTGAAGAAAGCAACTATGGAAAATGAGCTTAGGAATTTGGTAGTATGAAAAATGAGATGAAACATTTTTCTTCACTAAAGTGAAACCTCTCTCATTTTTCCTCACCCCTCAAAGTGGCCGGCCCTTCTCCATGGTGGGGAAAAAGAATTAATCCCAAGCAAGTGGAGAAAAAGGAAATTAACAATAATATAAAAGGTCACACCAAAATCTAATCCAAATCCCTTCACAAAACCATCATGAAAAAAGCAATGGAAAAGACAAGAATAGAATCTCATCATGATGCTACCATTTTACAAAGAACCCCCTCCACCAATACTAATTTGCACAATTGCAAATTAGCCCCTCCAACGATAAAGTCCGGCCGTGAAGGAATAAAAGAAAACCGGCCGGAACGGAATGCAAACTGGAAACTTCAGAAAACTGATCCTGTAATAAATTACAGGAAAACCCCGCTACTGCAAATACATGCCCGCATTTGTATTCCCACTGAACACAAATGCAAAGAGACAAAATCTACACTATCTAATACTAGGATCCGGCTTAAGCCAAAGCCGGCTAGTAAAAACCGTCCGATCACGATCCGTGCAATACCGCACGTATCTGATCGAACCCTGCCATATCTCCATACGGCCTCTACAGCGTTTCGCCCGAAACTTGAGTAACTGTGTATGTGGTGGACTCTAAAGACTCGTCAATACCATGGCTGTGGATTTAACCACTAGCACGTCAGAGGTATAAGCCAATACGTAACGGGCCACCAGCTATTGACCAAAAGGAACGTCGATGAGCGAACTCATCCTGACACCCTACTGAGCCTGTCGGTGACAATATCCGTACAGTCCGGTCCGTTCGTCTATGACCATCGCATGGCGGGCATAGGGGGTGGGTAAAAGTCAGACCCCCAATAGCGGTACAAGTCGTGTCGGAGTGTAGCCCAGAACACCCTGAGATACTACTGGAATACCTACCAGCAAACCTCCTGCCTTGGCCAAGGACTTTTCATGTTCTGGCTCTCCTAGACACAGCGCGACCTTACCCCCAATACCGGGAGAGACGAACCCCTGCAGATCCGCTCACTGCCTCCATGTGGCTCGGGACTGTACCCAACTAAAACCTGTTTGCACGACTCCTTTGAGCCGTGGTAGGGTAGTAATCAATGCACAGTGGGAACTCACACGAGACAAATGACGATCTCAGGTCGATGAACTAACTTGTACACATGTCACCAAGGAACTGCTATTTGACGTCTGGTATAATCCCAACTAGCAGGTTCCCGGCGAGTCCTGTCCGGTGTACTCATAACCCAATCAGCACCTGTATACATCTTAGGTGAACCAACTGACACCAGTGGCTTGTGAGACCGGCCACCGCCCCTCGTCGGGGTCTCGACTGTATACACTAGTCTACTCCGGAGTATCAATGCCCTGTCTCGAAACTCCCACGACTAGGGACCTTTTAAGGATGTGCTTATAGACTCCAGCTCTCACGTATATGATCGCCCTCATACTGCTGGTAGTCAAGCAAGAATCCTAAGGGCTCTATCAACATGTAATAGCGACTCGTAAGGTCACCTAAAGCAGTACACGATGATAAAGATAAACCAGATAGCATACTATCATCTCGAGTAAGACTGTCCTACTGGGACAGGTCCTCCCCTCAATCATTGCAATCACGTGCCTGTGATCCAATAATTGACTCTGAGGGCACTATCTCCAACAATCTCCTACTTGCACTCAAGGCTAATTATTGCGATGTCGCATACTCACAGCCCGTATGATACCGAACACCCAACTCCTCTACTAGTCAGTCTCACAAAGCTCGTTTGCGAAACTATTGCGTTCGAGAAATAGCCTCAGTGAGTGGATCCGCTATGGTGTTTCTTTCTATGTCTCTCTTTATCTCATGTTCTCGGAGAAAGCCATCTCCCGAAATGAGCAATACCTGTCTTAGAATGTCTGGATGTCTGATGGGACCCAGCTCATAAATGAACTCAAAATCCAAACTTCTTAGACTGTATCGTCAACTGAACTTAATCAGTATCCTTCGCCATACCTTCCCTCAGTATCCTCCTGGACCACCTGTCCAAAATACTACCCCTCGTCAATGGGAAAAACTATAACTCTGACAGCCACTCTGCCATCCAGGTCACCTTGGAAGCCTGGAATGATAACTGTCTCCCGAAGGAGAATGCTGTTATCATATCCCTAGAACATCCACTTATGTTCTAAAACTGCTTCCGGTTGTTTCTCCAGTATTGGATTGATATCAACTTATTGCACCTACTGCAAGAACAACATCTGGTGTGGTACTTGACATCTCATGATTGACTCAATTGCCTAAGCAAGTGATCTGTCAATCATGCAAATCCCTCTCCCCTTTAGTCTGTAAGACACCATTAGAGAGGGTGACTCCATCACCTGCAGGTATACTACCGTGCCAGGAGTCGTCCATTCTAAATATTCTTAGAATGCTGTCTAAGTACCCTGATTGGGAAACTACCCAAATCTAGATCTAAAACCATAGATCTAGTGACCAGAATGTCTGATATAATATCCAAGTCCTATGTAGAGAAACTACTGTGTGACGACCAAATTATAACCGATCGTAGTATAGGAATATCACTTCCTACTCGGTGTATGTCATCAAATACCAGGGCATCACACCCTACTACCTTCTTAACAGATCCATCCCTTATTCTGATGAAGTCAAACCTATGACTGGCAACTCCAGAAAACTGGTCCCGTAATAAATTACAGGAAAAACCCCGATACTGTGTATACACACCCGCATTTGTATTCCGACCGAAATACAAATGCAATGAGACAAAATCTACACTGTACTATACTAGGATCCGACTTAAACTAAAGCCGGCTAGTATTATTCGTCCGATCCTGATCCGTGCAATACCGCACGTATCTGATCGAACCCTGCCATATCTCCATACGGCCTCTACAGCGTTTCGCCCGAAAACTTGAGCAACTGAATGTGGGGGCCTCTAAAGACTCGTCAATACAATGGCTGTGGATTTAACCACTAGCACGTCAGAGGTATTAGCCATACGTGACGGGCCACCAGCTATTGACCAAAAGAGACGTCTGTGAGTGAACTCATCCTGACACCCTACTGAGCCTGTCAGTGACAGTATCCGTACAGTCCGGTCCGTTCGTCTATGAGCATCGCATGGCGGGCCTAGGGGGTTGGTAAAAGTCAGACCCCCAAAAGCGGTACAAGCTGTGTAAGAGATCAGCCCAGAACACGCTGAGATACTACTGGAATACCTACCAGTAAATCTCCTGCCCTGGCCAAGGACTTTTCATGTTCTGGCTCTCCTAGACACAGCGCGACCTCACCCCCAATACCGGGAGAGACGAACCCCTGAAGATACGCTCACTACCTCCATGTAGCTCGGGACTGTACCCAACTAAAACCTGTTTGCACGTCTCCTTTGAGCATGGTAGGGTAGTAATCAAAGTACAGTGGGAACTCACACGAGAAAAATGACGATCCCCAGGTCGATGAACTAACCTGTACACATGTCACCAGGGAACTGCTATCTGACGTCTGGTATAAGACCAACTAGCATGTTCCCGGCGAGTCATGTCCGGTGTACTCATAACCCAATGAGCACCTGTATACATCTTAGGTGAACCAACTGACACCAGTGGCTTGTGAGACCGGCCACCGCCCCTCGTCGAGGTCTCGACTGTATACACTAGTCTACTCTCAAGTATCGATGCCCTGTCTCGAAACTCCCACGACTAGGGACCTTTTAAGGATGTGCTTATAGACTACCAGCTCTCACGTATATGATCGCCCTCATACTGCTGGCAGTCAAGCAAGAATCCTAGGGGCTCTATCAACGTGTAATAGCGACCTTTCAGGTCGCCTAAAGCTGTACACGATGATAAAGATAAACCAGATAGCATACGGCTTACAACGCTCAACGCTTATGCTACATCTGGTCTCGTACATAACATCGCATACATTATAGAGCCTACTGCAGAAGCATAGGGTATAATCGACATGCGTTCCCTTTCCAAATCAGTCTTGGGAGACATCTTTTTAGATAGGGTGATTCCGTGACAAGCCGGTAGGTTACCGCGCTTAGAATCTTCCATACTGAATCTTTTCAATATGGTGTCTATGTACCTGGACTGCGAAAGTCCCAACATCCTCTTTGATCTATCACGATAGATCTGGATCCCCAGAATGTAGGTGGCATCACCCAGGTCCTTCATGGAGAATTTCTGTGACAAGAATCTTTTGACTGACTGTAGCATAGGAATATCATTTCCTATTACGAGAATGTCATCCACGTACAAGACGAGGAATACAACAACTCTCCTTACAATCTTACTGTATATACATGGTTCATCTGGATTTTTGATAAAATCAAATTCTTTGACAGTATCATCAAAACAGATGTTCCAACTCCGCGATGCCTGCTTTAGTCCATAAATGGACTTAAGCAGCTTGCATACTTTACCGCTGCTTCCACTTTGAATGAATCCCTCTGCCTGATCTATATAGACGCTCTCTTCTAAATTTCCATTTAGAAAGGCCGTCTTTACGTCCATCTGCCAGATCTCATAATCGTGGAAGGCAGCAATAGCAAGAAGGAGCCGAATGGATTTCAGCATAGCCACTGGAGAAAAGGTTTCGTCATAGTCCAAACCAGGTCTTTGACGGAAACCCTTTGCAAGAAGTCTAGCCTTATAGGTTTCAACCTGTCCATCTACACCAATCTTCTTTCTGAAGATCCACTTGCATCCTACGGGTTTTACCTCATCTGGAGCAGTGTCCATAGTCTATACTTTGTTAGTGTACATGGACTCTATTTCGGTCCGCATTGCATCCAGCCATTTTACCGAGTCGCCGCTCTGAATGGCTTGCTGGAAGCTAGTAGGTTCGTCATTATCAATGACGCAATCTTCTCGATCCCCGTCTATGAGAAAACCGTAGTATCTCTCGGGCGGATGAGACTGCCTACTACTTCTGCGGATAGGCGCTGGTATGTCCCTTTCTTCTGAAACTTCTTGTTCTACCAAACTTTCAGTAACAGCTTTTGGTTCTGGAATTTCTTCCAGTTCTACTGCGCTCCCACTCTTCTGATTTTCTAAAAATTCAGTTTCTAAGAAGCGGGCATGACGAGAAACAAAAACCTTTTGTTCCTCTGCGTAGTAGAAGCAATATCCCATGGAGTTCTTTGGATATCCTACAAACTTACACTCTACTGAGCGTGCCTCGAGCTTGTCCGGATGCTGCTTTTTTACAAAAGCTGGACATCTCCATGTCTTCAGGTACTGAAGATAGGGTTTCTTCCCACTCCACATCTGATATGGTGTGGTAGGCACAGTCTTGGTTGGAACCTTGTTCAAAAGATATGCCGCTGATTCTAGCGCATAACCCCAGAATGATCGCGGTAACTCAGCCTTACTCGTCATGGAACGAACCATATCCAATAGGGTTCGATTCCTCCTTTCCGATACACCGTTGTGTTGTGGTGTGTATGGAGGAGTAAGCTGAGAGAGAATTCCTTTCTCTTTTAAGTAACCCAGGAACTCGGCACCTTAAGTATTCACCACCTCGATCAGATCTTAGTGTCTTAATACTTTTGCCTGTTTGGTTTTCCACTTCATTCTTGTATTCCTGGAATTTCTCAAAGGCCGCGGATTTATGCTTCATCAAGAAGATATATCCATACCTAGAGAAATCATCCGTAAAAGTAATGAAGTAGGAATAACCACCTCGCGCATGTGTAGACATTGGACCGCACACGTCACTGTGTACGAGTCCTAAGAGCTCGCTATCTCTTACTCCTTGTCCAGTAAACGGAGTCTTTGTCATCTTTCCCATGAGACAAGATTCACAAGTGGCATAAGATTGATATTCGAATGGATTCAAATATCCTTCTCTATGTAACTTTGTTAATCGTGTTTCATTGATGTGACCTAGTCTACAATGCCATAAGAAAGCCTGATTCATTTCTGGAGACTTTTTTCTTTTAAGTGTGTTCTGCACATTGAAAACCTGAGCTTGATTCAATACGTATATACCGTCATCTAATGTACCGGACCCAATCAGAACTTGATTTAGATGGATGTGAACTACATCGCTTACGAATGTAAAATCATATCCCTCTCTTAAAAGTGAGGACACTGATATGATATTACAAGTCAAACTAGGAACATACAGACAGTTACGTAGAATCAATATCTGCCCACTTGTCAAACCTAGGCGATATTCTCCCACGGATTCAGCGTCTACACTCATTCCGTTTGCAACTCTGAGAGACAAATCACCTATCCTTATAACTTTACGGTTTCTCAAAGCATGTAACGAATTACAGATATGAGATCCTGCTCCGGTATCTAGTACCCAGGAAGTAGAGTTAATTGACAAACAGTTCTCAATTACAAACACACTTGAGGCAGAAGCCACAACATGCTTCGTATCCTGGCTACTGGCTTCCAAAGCCCTGCAATCCTTCTGCCAATGCCCGTTCCCATAACAATAGGAATATCCCTCCTTACCTACACCAAGTCCCGAAACTTTTTCTCTACCCTTTCCTCCTACTTTACTGACACTGTATATCGGCTTTGTAGAGGTTTTCTTCTTTTCATCCTTTGCTTTCGCCCTGGATGTAGAAGAAGAAGGTCCCCCATTAAGCAGAGCTTGTGTCTCCCTGGTTTCTTTCAGGGTATAAGTAGAGGGTAGGGACTGTGGAAATAAGTCAGCATATGACCTGTTTCCCAACGTGGTCTCCAGGTCCTTGAGCTCATCAATATCGCTAGTCATCGTAAGGACGTCGTCCCTTACAGATAACCCATCAGCCGACCTCGCTTGAATTAATTCGTTCGAGGCCACATATCTTGCGATATGAGATTGCTCTCCATATAAATCTTTGTTATGGAGAAAGATGGAAACAGAGTCCATCTTCTCGTGCTGCTTCTGGTATACACCATCAATTGAAGCCAACACGAGGCACTTGGCTTTCGCTTTATCCTTTTCCTTTGTCTGTCGGATATCCGTATTCGCGACGGTGGAAACTGGACCTGGGATGGCGGGACCTTGAGTAGAAATAGGGTGGTCCAGCTTGTCATAGGCAATGGTCATCTGGACAGACCTTTGCCAGTTATAAAAGTTAGATTCAGTCAACTTGTTATCTAGATGTAACCTAGTCATGGTCACAAGGTCGCTGCAAGGAGAGAGAGAGAAGAAAACACTTTAGCATGATTCTCTTGCAAGTTTAGATTGGTTTTTAATTTATCTAAACTGGATGGCTCCCACTGTTTCTCGAATCCTTCCTCAAACCATAAAAGAAGAATTAGCCAGGACTATTCTCACTATACAATACTTGCTTAACCGTTCAGCCAGGCTAGTGTCGGTACTTCGAGGGAGGTTTTCCAACGCTTTCGCGAAGTTCCTTAATTAAATAACCACTTTTCTCTGGGGGCGTAGCCCCGCTGACACCTTTCTCGGCACCTACTTGGTTTATAGCATTGATCGTTAAGTGACGAATCTCCTAATAAATAGCATATACTCACAGTAGGATCGGGATCCAAATATCATCGTATGATAATGTTGAAGGAATCCTACCAACATTCATCAAACTCCAAATGGTATGCAACTCTTTGCAAATTTCAGTTTCTTTAGAAATTCCCAATATAGATTTTTGCCCCATGTTCTTATGACCTTGACGAAAGCCAACAAATCATAAAACACATGTCAAGTTCTGCCCATCATTATCTTGTTAATTTGAACCCACCCGTATATACCCTTGACGAAAGCCAACAAGGTTATACGACTGTCCTAAACTAACTCATCTATCTATGCAACAAATGAATACCCCAGCAGCTACCAAACACTATGCCTTGACGAAAGCCAACAAACATAGCTTGAATACTACTGACCATCCATAAGAAATGACGGAGGGCTACGACTGGTTTTGGTGAAACCGTGAACGTAGTGAACTTGATATAATCGAAGGAACCTGATAGCTTTTTAAAAGGAGTGGTTAAAGCTCCGCAATTAAAAATTCTGCTCTTTTAAAATAACCGAGTGGTTTCTTTTAAATTTGTTCCAACGATTCAACTTTGGTTTATTTTCTTTGCATTAAAATAATGCGTCCCATCATTTAACCTATCATTGCAGAAAACAACGAAAGTACAACGTCCTCTTATGCCATCCACATTCGCCACTGGGTCCCGTCATCACCCGTTAGGTTACTTAACTAACGGCAGAGCGGGGGCAGGGCTAGCCCGGGTGTAAAACATAAGTGACGTCTAAATAGCTATCATATATAGATATTGTACATTCGTCAGACGCAATATTAGGCATTCCAGATCTCAAATGAACTTTATTGGATTTGCAAGCAATCCGCGTTTGTTTAGAGCCTGCAACAAAAGACG
Organism: Agapanthus africanus; assembly: GCA_030015575.1. Classification (NCBI taxonomy): domain Eukaryota; kingdom Viridiplantae; phylum Streptophyta; class Magnoliopsida; order Asparagales; family Amaryllidaceae; genus Agapanthus; species Agapanthus africanus. The sequence continues at coordinate 220,846,841 of CM057347.1, forward strand.
GATAACACAGTTGTGATGAATAGCCATTACCCCACCCTAGACCCCTACGGGTACGGCAAACTACCCGCCAAATACCCGAAGTGAAGCGGTCTCCCTCAACAAAGTGAGTAGGCCACTAAACACTTCAAAGTACCCGGTAGTTTGTGCACCCCACCTTGGGTCTATCCTAGGAGCAAAAACTGTAAAATGAAATAATACATCGGTGGCTACAACCGCAACCTGGATGCGCCCAGGAAAATAATATTACAACATATTACAATTACATTGAATGAATTAAAAATAATAACCCATCGCAAAACCCCGGCTAATCATCACAACAGTCAAATACAGTTCACATCCACAAACAGTAAAAACCATTACAGAAATATGCAACCCCCTGCCAACCGGCATACTAGCAGTTAGGGGAGGTTTACGAACACATTATACAAACACAGATATAATCATATTAGCAAACTTCGTAAAATTTCGATCGAACAAACGCTTTTAGATTCTACTCCAATACTTCTCTGTGAACCTGAGATCTTAGCAGAAAATAAAACATCCCAGAAACATCACTGTTAACACCTAGGAGTTACTGAATAAATTTGGGCCGACTCGGCCCCAACTCGGTCGCTGATCCACGGCGGATCGCATGGATCCGCCGCGGTTCCGCGGTGAGTGGCCGAGTTAGGAGTCCAAATTTCTTCAGTAGCCCTAGTTTTTCCTGCTTGTTATTCTGAAGCACCTTGAAAAATTTTTAGAGCCAGTTTAAAATTTGACAGCAAGTGTGATAATCGACGATGTTTCCGGTTCCTTTTTGGGTTCGAAATTCTTACGACTTTGCCAAAGAGTTATTTATTGTTTAGCGAGGCTCTAATACCACTATAAGTCGATGTACAACACCCCATGACTTGTGGGGAGGCGGAATAATGAAAAACGATCTTGTTTTAGGCGTAAATATCGACTAACCGAGAATCTTTGCATAAACAATAACTAACAAGAAACCATAGAAGTGTTAACTACTATGTTAAGTGATTATACCTATAGAACCGAGTCAATCGTCTTTTCGTTCTCAACGTCCTCTCCGGCCTTCTCTAAGTAGTAGAAGATCCACCCGAGTGCTTTACTACAAGCTTCACCTCAAACTAGAGGTAACTAGGTTTCTTGAAGTGCTAATCCAAGTAACCTAGGTGATATAGAGAATGGTTAAGGATTAAGTAGTCTAATCTAATCCTTGTACTCAACACATGAGAGGGGAGGATTAGGGTTTGAAGAGGGAGAGCTTGAGGAGAGAGAAAGTGAGCAAGATAATGAGATGAGAAAATGAGCTATCATAATATATATCAAGCATTATTATTTATCAAGAAAAGAAAAGAAAATGATTTACAACCATGCTTGATAAATATCTAATGGTGATTCATCTCCATGAGTCATTAAGCATTTATGATGCATTAATGACATGGATGAATCATCCATATGACTCACTAATCTCATTAAATGTATATGCCACCTTAACCCCTTTAGTCACCACCTTCTAGAAGCTTCTCGCGTAATTACGAGAACGCCCCTCATATCCGTGAAAACACGGAAAAACTTTAGACTGTATAAATCCAATAACCGGATACTAGTAACTGGCTTAAACCAAAGCCGACTAGAAAAAAATGTCCGAATGACGTACGTGTGTAAACACACGTATGCGTCCGAACCCTTTGTCGTAAAACCATACGACCTCTATATTGTTTCGCCTGGAGTAGGGAAACTCTCTGTGTGGGACTCAGAGACTCGACTACTACGCTGGTAGTGGGTTTAACCACAGACCGCAAGTGGCACTAGCTGTACGTAACGGTCCCCAGGTAGATGTCGATAAGAAGGCCGATGAGGAAACCTATCCGAACTCCAACTGAGCCTGCTGTGAAAATCTCCATACAGTATGGTCCATTCGTCTAAGACTATCGCATATCGGGCCTAGGGGGCGGCAAGCGTCAGTCCCCTAATAGCGGTATAAGTCGTGTCGGAGCAAAGCCCATTACACTCTGAGAAACTACTGGAACCTACCAGCAAATCTCGCTTGCCCTGGCCAGGGACATTGCGTAATGGCTCTCTGACACAGCACGATATCAACCCCCAATACCGGGAGAGACGAATCCTGTCTAACCGCCACTGCCTCCAAGTGCTCGGGACTGCACCCAACTGCTACCTGTTTGCACGACTCCTTTGAGCCGTGGTAGGGTAGCAATCTAAGAACAGTGGGACACACTCGAGGCGAAGTAGCAGTGTCAAGTCTGCGGACTATGCTGTACTCATGTCACCTAGGAACTGTTCACTGACGACTGGTATAAAACCAACCAACAGTTCCCTGTGAGTCCTGTCCGGTGTACCCGTAACCTAACGAGCACCTGCATACTATCTCCAGTACGACATACTGACGGCTGTGGGACAGACCATCTCCCCAACTGGGATGAGAAGCGTACACACTAGTCTACTCCGGTGTATCGATGCCCTGTCTCGATAATCCAACGACTAAGGATGTGCTTGTAGACTACCCATCCCCCACTAGTGTGACTGCCATCACAACGCTGGTAGTCAAGCAAGATTCTAAGAGCTCTATCAGTACGTATACCACATATTAAGATAGAAAAACCAAGTAGCATACTACCATGTTTAGCAAGACTGTTATATACATATGAATATCCCAAGCTTCCATTAAGTAATATACAAACTAGTATGATACAGTAATGGCCTTTTATGGCATAAACACTAACAAGAAGATTATACCTAATGAACCAAGTCCTTCTTGTTCTCGTTGACCACCTCCTCGTCGGCCTCCTCTTTGTAATAGAAGATCCACCCGAGAGCTACTACTCCAAGCTTGACCTCTAACTTGGGGTAACTAGGTAACTAAGAGTGCTAATCAAAGCAACCTAAAGGATATAGAATAGGATTAGGGATCTTTGAGTCTTGCTAACCCTTGGATCTCAACACATGAAAGGTTAGGGTTAGTTCTTGAAGAGAGAGAGCTTGAGGAGAGAGAAGGTGAGAGTGAGAATGATATTAGAATAATCAATCATTGTGAATATATGAAGCATAAGATATTTATTAAATGAATAACAAATAACAATTATCATCATGCTTCAATAACTCACCTTGTAATTCATCTCATGAGTCATTTAAACAATAAATGCATCATTAACTCCATAGATGAATCACACCATGAGTCATTAAACCAATTAATGCAAATGCCACCTTAGCCTCCAACTCATCAATCTTCTAGAAGCTTCTCGACAATTTACGAGAACGCCCCTCCTATCCGTGAAAACACGGAAATACTGAGACTGTATAAATCCAATAATCCAATACTAGAATCTGGCTTAAACCAAAGCCCGCTAGTAAAAACTGTCCGAACATCGTACGTGCGTGAAAACACGTATGTGTCCGAACCCTGTCGTAAAACCATACGACCTCTATATCGTTTCGCCTGAAGCAGGGAAACTCTCTGTGTGGGACTCTAAAGACTCGACTACTACGTTGGCAGTGTGTTTAACCACAGACCGCAAGCGGCACTAGCTGTACGTAACGGTCCCCAGGTAGATGTCAACAAGAAGGCCGATGAGGAAACCCATCCGAACTCTTACTGAGCCTGATGTGACAATCACCGTACAGTCCGGTCTGTTCGTCTAGGACTATCGCATATCGGGCCTAGAGGGCGGCAAGCGTCAGTCCCCTAAAAGCGGTATAAGTCGTGTCAGAGCGAAGCCCATTACACCTTGAGAAACTACTGGAAAACCTACCAGTAAATCTCGCTTGCCCTGGCCAGGGACTTTGCGTAATGGCTCTCCAGACACAGCGCGATATCAACTCCCAATACCGGGAGAGACGAATCCTGTCTAACCGCCACTGCCTCCAAGTGTTTCGGGACTGCACCCAACTTCTACCAGTTTGGACGACTCCTTTGAGCCATGGTAGGGTAGCAATCTAAGAACATGTAAGTCCATGCCACGCACCCCATGAACTTGCGGGGAGGCGGAATATATGAAAAACGATTATCAAAGCTTCGTAACATGGACTTGAGCGCATGAATCCTTATCTAAACCATTGCTAACAAAATACTAGAGGTTTAACTACTCGGATTCGAAGTTATACCTCACGTTACATGTCCTTCGGGTCTTCATCGCTGTCCTCCACTCCTCGTAGGCTCCTTAGAACATCGGCACCTCAACGGCCTCCTCGAATCAAAGACGATCCACCCGAAAGCTCCTATGCCAAGCTTAATCTCAAACTTGAGATAACTAGGTTGCTTAAAGTGCTAATCTAAGCTACCTAGGGGATATAGAGTGAGGTTATGGATGTATTAGTCTAGCTAATCCTTGATCTGAACTCATCAGAGGTTAGGGTTAGGGTTTGAAGAATGAGAGAGCTTGAGGTGAGAGAAGGTGAAGATAAGAATGAGAATGAATAATGAGCTCATGTGAATTTAACAACCATAACAATTTATCAAATAAATAATATAAATGATTAATCATCATGTTTAGATTCATTCACCTAGTGTGATTCATCAAATGACACACCAACTAATTAATGCATCATTTAATACAAAGGATGAATCACACAAATGAGTCATTAAGCATTTAATGCTCATGCCACCTTAACCCCTTAGTCACCACTCTTCTAGAAGCTTCCCGACAAATTACGAGAACGCCCCTCCAATCCGTAAAAACACAGAAAAACATTAGACTGTATAAATCCAATAACCCGATACTAGAATCTAGCTTAAACCAAAGCCGGCTAGTAAAAACTGTCCGAAAAGTCGTACGTGCGTAAACACACGTATGCGTCCGAACCCTTGTCGTAAAAACCATACGACCTCTATATCGTTTCTCCTGGAGCAGGGAAACTCTCTGTGTGGGACTCTAATGACTCAACATTACGCTGGCAGTGGGTTTAACCACAGACCGCAAGCGGCACTAGCTGTACGTAACGGTCCCCAGGTAGATGTCGATAAGAAGGCCGACGAGTAAACTCATCCGAACTCCCACTGAGCCTGATATGACAATCTCCGTACAGTCCGGTCTGTTCGTCTAAGACTGTCGCATATCGAGCCTAGGGGGCGGTAAGCGTCAGTCCCCTAATAGCGGTATAAGTCGTGTCGTAGCGAAGCCCATTACACCCTGAGAAGCTACTGGAACTTACCAGTATATCTCGCTTGCCCTGGCCAGGGACTTTGCGTAATGGCTCTCTGACACAACGCGATATCATCTCCCAATACTGGGAGAGACGAATCCTGTCTAACCACTACTTCCTCCAAGTGCTCGGGACTGCACCCAACTGCTACCTGTTTGCACGACTCCTTTGAGCCGTGGTAGGGTAGCAATCTAAGAACAGTGGGACACACTCGAGGCGTAGTAGCAGTGTCAAGTCTGCGGACTATGCTGTACTCATGTCACCTGGGAACTGTTAACAGACGATGGGTATAATACCAACCAATCAGTTCCCCTGCAAGTCCTGTCCGGTGTACCCGTAACCTAACGAGCACCTGTATGCTATCTCCAGTAGGTTGTACTGATGGCTGTGGGACAGACCATCTCCGCAACTGGGATGAGAAGCGTACACACTTAGTCTACTCCGGAATATCGAAGCCCTATCTCGATAATCCAATGATCAGGGACCTTTACAGATTGTTGCTTACAGACTATCCAGCCCCCACTAGTGTGACTGCCATCACAACGCTGGTAATCAAGCAAAGATCCTATAGGCTCTACTAATATGTATAAGTGATACGTTACAAGAAATATATGCACATATTAAAGTAGACACAAACCAAGTAGCATACTACCATTTTTAGCAAGACTGTATATACAATTGTGAATATCCCAAGCTTCCATTAAGCAATATACAATCTAGTATGATACAATAATAGCCCCTAGGGCATATACACTAACAATCTCCCACTTGCACTAGGGCCATGAGCTGGCATATCGTAGACCTATCATCTCGAATAGCCTCTCGAACTGCGTCTGAGGAATGGACTTCGTCAATGGATCAGCAATGTTATTCTCCGTCTCTACTCTTTTCACCTCGATCTCCCGGCGATCTACGATCTCCCTGATCAGGTGATACCACCTTAAGATGTGTCTGGATTTCTGATGGGACCTGGGTTCCTTCGCTAAAGCTATAGCGCCGTTGTTGTCACAATACAGAGGTATTGTACCAACACTGGAAGGAACCACCGGAAGTTCTATAAGGAACTTCTTCATCCAGACAGCTTCTTTTGCGGCATCGCAAGCAGTTATGTACTCCGCTTCCATTGTTGAGTCAACAACAGTCTCCTGCTTGGAACTCTTCCAACAGACCGCCCCTCCATTGAGGGTAAAGACATAACCCGACATGGACTTGGAGTCATCTTTGTCACTTTGGAAGCCGGAGTCGGCAAAGGCCTCCATCTGGAGGTCTTTTCCGCCATACACCAAGAACATCTCCTTAGTCCTACTCAGGTACTTGAGAATGTTCTTTACTGCTATCCAGTAATTCTCCCCTAGGTTTGCTTGATACCGGCTTACTACGCTCAATGCGTATGGTACATCTGTTCTGGTACATAACATCGCATACATTATAGAGCCTATCGCAGAAGCGTAGGGTATAATCGACATGCGATCCCTTTCCAAATCAGTCTTGGGAGACATCTCTTTGGAGAGGGTGATTCCGTGACAAGCCGGTAGGTTACCGCGCTTATTATCATCCATTTTGAATCTCTTCACTATGGTGTCTATGTACCTGGACTGTGAAAGTCCCAACATCCTTTTTGATCTATCACAATAGATCCGGATCCCCATAATGTAGGTGGCATCACCCAGGTCTTTCATGGAGAATTTCGGTGATAAGAATCTTTTGACTGACTGTAACATAGGAATATCATTTCCTATTAGGAGAATGTCATCCACGTACTAGACGAGGAATACTACAGTTCTCCCTACAATCTTACTGTATATGCATGGTTCATCTGGATTTTTTATAAAGTCAAATTCTTTGACAGCATCATCAAATCAGAAGTTCCAACTCCGAGATGCCTGCTTTAGTCCATAAATGGACTTAAGCAGTTTGCATACTTTACCGCTGCTCCCACTCTGAATGAATCCCTCTGGCTAATCCATATAGACGCTCTCTTCCAAATTTCCATTTAGAAAATCCGTCTTTACGTCCATCTGCCAGATCTCATAATCGTGGAAGGCAGCAATAGCAAGAAGGACCCGAATGGATTTGAGCATAGCCACTGGAGAAAAGGTTTCGTCATAGTACAAACCAGGTCTTTGACGGAAACACTTTGCAACAAGTCTAGCTTTATAGGTTTCAACCTGTCTATCTACACCATTCTTCTTTTTGAAGATCCATTTGCATCCTACGGGTTTTACCCCATCTGGAGCAATGTCCAAAGTCCATACTTTGTTAGTGTACATGGACTCCATTTCGGTCCGCATTGCATCCAGCCATTTTACCGAGTCGCCGCTCTGAATGGCTTGCTGGAAGCTAGTAGGGTCATCATCATTAATGACGCAATCCTCTCTATCCCCATCTATGAGAAAACCGTGGTATCTCTCTGGCGGATGAGACTGCATATTACTTCTGCGGAGTGGCGCTGGGATGTCCGTTTCTTCTGAAACCTCTGGTTCAACCATACTTTCAGTAACAGCTTGTGTTTCTGGAATTTCTTCCAGTTCTATTTCACTCCCATTCTTCTGATTTTCTAAAAATTCAGTTTACAAGAAGTGGGGATGCTGAGAAACAAAAACCTTTTGTTCCTCTGCGGAATAGAAAAGATACCCCCTGGAGTTCTTTGGGTATCCCACAAACTTACATAGTACTGAGCGTGCCTCGAGCTTGTCCGCATGCTGCTTCTTTACAAAAGCTGGACATCCCCATGTCTTAAGATACTTAAGACAGGGTTTCTTCCCACTCCACATCTGATATGGGGTGGTAGCCACAGTCTTGGTTGGAGCTTTGTTCAAGAGATATGCGGCTGTTTCTAGTGCATAACCCCAGAATGATCGCGGTAACTCAGCCTTACTCATCATGGAACGAACCATATCCAATAGGGTTCGATTCCTCCTTTCTAATACACCGTTGTGTTGTAGTGTGTATGGAGGAGTAAGCTGAGAGAGAATTCCATTCACTTTTAAGTAACCTAGGAACTCGGTACTTAAGTATTCTCCACCTCGATCAGATCTCAGTGTCTTGATACTTTTGCCGGTTTGTTTTTCCACTTCATTCTTGTATTCTTGGAATTTCTCAAAGGCCTCGGATTTATGCTTCATCAAGAAGATATATCCATACCTAGAGAAATCATCCGTAAATGTAATGAAGTAGGAATAACCACCTCGCGCATGCGTGACATTGGACCGCACACATCACTGTGTACGAGTCCCAAGAGCTCGCTTGCTCTTACTCCGTGTCCAGTAAACGGAGTCTTTGTCATCTTTCCCATGAGACAAGATTCACAAGTAGCATAAGATTGATATTCGAACGGATTCAGATATCCTTCTCCATGTAACTTTGTCAACCTTCTCTCATTGATGTGACCTAGTCTACAATGCCATAAGAAAGCCTGATTGTTTCCGGAGACTTTCTTTTAAGTGTGTTCTTGACACTAAAAATCTGAGCTTGATTTAATACGTATATTCCGTTTTCTAATGTACCTAACCCAATCTAACTTGATTTAGGTGAATGTGAACCACATCTCTTGTAAAAGTAAAATCATATCATTCCTTAGATAGTAAGGGTACAGATATGATATTACAAGTCATACCTGGTACATTAAAACAGTTACGCAGAATCAATATCTGCTCAGTTGTCAGTCCAAGATGATATTCCCCTACGGATTCAGCGTTCATGCTCATTCCGTTAGCAACCGTGAGGGTCATATCACCTATCCCGATAACCCTACGGTTTCTCAGAGCCTGTAATGAATTACAGATGTGAGTTCCTGACCCGGTATCCAATACCCAGGAAGTAGGGTTAACTGACATACAGTTCTCAATAACAAACACTCTTGAGGCTAAAGCTACAACATGCTTCGTATCCTGGTTACTGGCTTCTAAAGCCCTGCAATCTTTCTGCCAATGTCCAATCCCATAATAATAGGAACTACCCTCTTTTACTACATTAATTCCCGAAACTTTTGCCCTTCTCTTTCCCTCTACTTCCCTGGTTTCCTTCAGGGTAGAAGGTAGAGACTGTAGAATCAAGTCAGTATCTGACATGTTTCCCAACGTGGTCTCCAGGTCCTAGAGCTTATCATTATAGCTAGTCATTGTAAGGATGTTGTCCCCTACAAATGACCCGACGGCCAATCTCGCTTGAAATAATTCGGTCGAGGTTTCATATCTTGCGATATGAGATTGCTCTCCATATAAATCTTTGTTATGGAGAAAGATGGAAACAGAGTCCATCTTCTCGTGCTGCTTCTGGTATACACCATCAACTGAAGCTAACACAAGGCACTTGACTTTTGCTTTATCCTTTTCCTTTGTCTGTCGGATATCCATATCCGTGATGGTAGAAACTGGACCTGGGACGGCGGGGTCTTGAGTAGTAATAGGGTGGTCTAGTTTGCCATAGGCAATGGACATCTGGACAGACCTTTGCCAGTCAAATAAGTCAGATTCAGTCAAATTGTTATCTAGATGTAACCTATGTGTGGTCACAAGGTCGCTGCAATTAAGAGAGAGAGAAGAAAACACTATTAGCATGATGCACTTGCAAGTTTAGAGTGGTTTTTAGATTATCTAAACTGGATGGCTCCCACTGTTTCTCGAATCCTTCCCCAAACCATAAAAGAAGAATTAGCCAGGACTATTCTCACCATACAATACTTGCTTAACCGTTCAGCCAGGCCAGTGTCGATACTTCGAGGGAGGTTTTCCAACGCTTTCGCGAAGTTTCTTAATTAAATAACATCTTTTCTCTGGGGGCGTAACCCCGCTGACACTATTCTAGGCACCTACTTTGTTTATCGCATTGATCGTTAAGTGACGAATCTCCTGATAAGCAGTATATACTTACAGTAGGATCGGGATCCAAAATATCATCGTATGATAATGTTGAAGGAATCCTACCAACATTCATCAAACTCCAAAATGGTATGCAACTCTAGCAAGTTTCAGTTTCTTTAGAAACTCCCGATGTGGATTTTTGCCCTATGCTCTTATGACCTTGACGAAGATCAACAAATCATAAGTCACAAGTCAAGTTCTATCCGTCATTGTCCAGGTTAATTTGAACCCACCCGTATATACCCTTGACGAAGGTCAACAAGGCAATACGACTGTCCCAAACCAACGCATATATCTATGCTACATATGAACACCCAACAGCTACCAATCACTATGCCTTGACGAAGGTCAACAAACATAGCTTGAATACTATTGAATATCTATATAAAATGACGGAGGGCTACGACTGGTTTTGGCAAAACCGTGAACGTAATGAACTTGATATAATCGAAGGAACCTGATACTTTTTTAAAAGGAGTGGTTAAAGCTCCGTAATTTCAAAATTCTGACCTTTTTAAAATAACCGAGTGGTTTCTTTTAAATTTGTTCCAACGACTTAACTTTAGTTTATTTTCTTTGCATTATAATAATGCGTCCTATCATTTATCTTATCATTGCAGAAAACAACGAAAATACGACGTCCTCTTATGCCATCCGCATTCGCCACTGGGTCCCGTCATCACCCGTTAGGTTACTTAACTAACGACAGAGCGGGAGCTGGGCTAGCGCGGGTGTAAAACATAAGCGACGTCTAACAGCTATCATATATAGATATTGTACATTCGTCAGATGCAATAATAAGCATTCCAGATCTCAGATGAACTTTATTGGATTTACTAGCAATCCGCATTTGCTTTGAGCCTGCAATAAAAGACGGATTACACAGTTGTGATGAATAGCCATTACCCCACCCTAGACCCCTACGGCTACGGCAAACTACCCGTCAAGTACCCGAAGTGAAGCGGTCTCCCTCAACAATGTGAGTAGGCCACTAAACACTTTGACGTACCCGGTAGTTTGTGTACCCCACCTTAGGTCTATCCTAGGAGCAAAAACAGTAAAAAGAAATAATAATACAACGGTGGCTACAACCGCAACCTGGATGTGCCCCGCAAAAGAATATTACATCAAATTACATTTACATTGAATGAATGAATATTAAACACATCTCAAACCCCGGCTAATCATCACAACAGTCCAACACAGTTCATATACACAAACAGTAAACATTTCAGAAATGTTCAACCCCTGCCAACCGACATACTAGCAGTTAGGGGAGGTTTACGAACACATTAAACATTACAGATAAAAACCTAATTAGCAAATATCTTAGAACATCGATCGATAACCATATTCCGTGTTTACCCCAAAAGCAAACCAGCAAAGAAGCAACCTGGGTAGAAACAGAACATACAGGAAAACAAAAAACCAGAAATTATGAATTACTGTGAAACTCCGAGTCAACTCGGCGTTGACCCGGCGGCGGATCCGCGGCAGAAGCACTCTATTGCGGCGGATCCGCGGTCGTTTTGCCGAGTTACTGGCTCGTATTTTCCCAGTATTCATTTATTTCCCTGCTGTGAATTTTAAGGTATGTCAAATATTTTTTCAGACACTTTTAAAATTAACAGAAACTTAGGGTTTCGTATTTTTGTTTTCATGTTTTTCTGTCGATCGAACTTCTAATCAGTTGCTAACAAGCTAGTAATGGTTTAGTTAGCTCTCATACCACTGTAAGTCCATGCCACACACCCCACAAACTTGCGGGGAGGCGGAATATATGAAAACCGATTATCAAAGCTTCGTAACACGGACTTGAGCGCATGAATCGTTATCTAAACCATTGCTAACAAAATACTAGAGGTTTAACTACTCGGATTCGAAGTTATACCTCACGTTACATGTCCTTCGGGTCTTCATCGCTGTCCTCCACTCCTCGTAGGCTCCTTGGAACATCGGCACCTCAACGGCCTCCTCGAATCAAAGACGATCCACCCGAAAGCTCCAACGCCAAGCTTAATCTCAAACTTGTGATAACTAGGTTGTTTAAAGTGCTAATCTAAGCTACCTAGGGGATATAGAGTGAGGTTATGGATGTATTAGTCAAGCTATCCCTTGATCTCAACTCATGAGAGGTTAGGGTTAGGGTTTGAAGAATGAGAGAGCTTGAGGAGAGAGAAGGTGAAGATAAGAATGAGAATGAATAATGAGCTCATGTGAATTTAACAACCATAACAATTTATCAAATAAATAATATAAATGATTAATCATCAAGGTAAGATTCATTCACCTAGTGTGATTCATCAAATGACTCACCAACTAATTAATGCATCATTTAATACAAAGGATGAATCACACAAATGAGTCATTAAGCATTTAATGCTCATGCCGCCTTAACCCCTTAGTCACCACTCTTCTAGAAGCTTCCCGACAAATTACGAGAACGCCCCTCCAATCCGTGAAAACACAGAAAAACTTTAGACTGTATAAATCCAATAACCCGATACTAGAATCTGGCTTAAACCAAAGCCGGCTAGTAAAAACTGTCCGAAAAGTCGTACGTGCGTAAACACACGTATGCGTCCGAACCCTTGTCGTAAAAACCGTACGACCTCTATATCGTTTCGCCAGGAGCAGGGAAACTCTCTGTGTGGGACTCTAAAGACTCGACACTACGCTAGCAGTGGGTTTAACCAAAGACCGCAAGCGGCACAAGCTATACGTAACGGTCCCCAGGTAGATGCCGATAAGAAGGCCGACGAGTAAACTCATCCGAACTCCCACTGAGCCTGATGTGACAATCTCCGTACAGTCCGGTCTGTTCGTCTAAGACTATCGCAAATCGAGCCTAGGGGGCGGCAAGCGTCAGTCCCCTAATAGCGGTATAAGTCGCGTCGGAGCGAAGCCCATTACACCCTGAGAAGCTACTGGAACCTGCCAGTATATCTCGCTTGCCATGGCCAGGGACTTTGCGTAATGGCTCTCTGACACAGCGCGATATCATCTCCCAATACCGCGAGAGACGAATCATGTCTAACCACTACTGCCTCCAAGTGCTCGGGACTGTACCCAACTGCTACCTGTTTGCACGACTCCTTTGAGCCGTGGTAGGGTAGCAATCTAAGAACAGTGGGACACACTCGAGGCGAAGTAGCAGTGTCAAGTCTGCGGACTATGCTTTACTCATGTCACCTGGGAACTGTTAACTGACGATGGGTATAATACCAACCAATCAGTTCCCCTGTGAGTCCTGTCCGGTGTACCCGTAACCTAACGAGCACCTGTATACTATCTCCAGTACGACGTACTGATGGCTACAGGCCATCTCCGCAACTGGGATGAGAAGCATACACACTTAGTCTACTCCGAAATATCGATGCCCTATCTCGATAATCCAACGACCAGGGACCTGTATAGGATGTTGCTTACAGACTACCCAGCCCCCACTAGTGTGACTGCCATCACAACGCTGGTAATCAAGCAAAGATCCTATGGGCTCTACTAATATGTATAAGTGATACGTTACAAGAAACATATGCACATATTAAAGTAGACACAAACCAAGTAGCATACTACCATTTTTAGCAAGACTGTATATACAACTGTGAATATCCCAAGCTTCCATTAAGTAATATACAATCTATTATGATACAATAATGGCCCCTAAGGCATATACACTAACAGAACAGTAGGAACACACTCGAGGCGAAGCAGCAGTGTCAAGTTTGCGGACTATGTTGTACTCATGTCACCTGGAACTATTAACTGACGACGGGTACAATACCAACCAACAGCTCCCTGCGAGTCCTGTCCAGTGTTCCGATAACCCAACGAGCACCTGTATACTATCTCCAGTACGAGGTACTGATGGCTGTGGGACAGACCATCTCCCCAACTGGGATGAGAAGTGTACACACTAGTCTACTCCGGAGTATCGAAGCCCTGTCTCGTTAATCCTACGACTAGGGACCTGAAAAAGGATGTGCTTGTAGACTACCTAGCCTCCACTAGTGTGACTGCCATCACATCGCTGGTAGTCAAGCAAGATCCTAAGAGCTCTATCAATACGTACACACATATCAAGATAGATATAAACCAAGTAGCATACTACCATGTTTAGCAAGACTGTTAATATAACCGTGAATATCCCAAGCTTCTATTAAATAATATACAAGCTAGTATGATACAATAATGGCCCCTAGGGCATATACACTAACAACATCATATACTCGTTCATCACATTAATATCTCGCAATCATATTATATAAACGTCACACTTGTTCTCTTTAAATTTGTAGCCATCATGATTCACGTATCATACCATATTCTCATATGTCAATATGTCCATTAGCATCAACTTCTATCATATTATCGTTTGTAAATCCTACTATCATGTCCGTCGCATATCATTTATCAGTATAAAATAATCAAACGATATTCTATGTCAATGTATGCGGGGGTGCTATACGCCATCCACCCGACTTCCCCCGTACATATAAATCTACTCACCTGCTAAACTCCTCTCTTAGCCGTAGTCGATGCGCTTCGTCATCTCGAAATCCACGCGAAGGTACCTACAATCAATATGAAATCGCAATGCTATTAACATCAAATTCCGAAATCCAAAAACGGCACGCGGTGCGCTCATAGGTTAGAACCTATAGCCTGCGCATGCAAAACAACCAAATAAATCTCGTCGTTGACATAAAAACATCCAACGACCAAATACAATACCATAACTCAAAACCAAGAATCCAAATACTTGAAAAACATAACCAAAACCCTAAATTAGGTCGCTATACATGAAAACCGCCACGCCAAAAACCCAATAGTACCAATACTCATTCACAACACAATAATTATCGTAGATGATAATATATACATCATCACCACGTCCATTAAAACCCACGTCTAATTTGTACCAAAAATCTAGTAAGCATTTTATAACATTTTAGCTCAAGTCTAAAAGTTAACACAAATTCTAGCGATCACAAACATCGCCAAGTAGCTTAACTAAGTCACCGAAACTATTTCCACAGTTTTAATCTCACCCAAATATGCATTAGTAAAAACTTAGTTTGTAATTAAGCTTAATTAGACATTTAGGAAAATAACAAATAACATTCTTACAATTTGCTTAAGTTTTTCAAGTCTACACAACATGATTAACCACTTTAACAAATCAAAATCCTAACTTGATTTTCATAATAATTATCATGAATATTCTAAACAGAAATTGAAGCTATATAAAAACACTTAAATAGCAAGCCTAATGAATTAAGCAACAATAAAGGATTAGGGTTTGGATTATACCTCACAGACTAGGTCACAATTTTAGCAACAAAACCTTAACTTTATCATCCAAAGTGATGTCTTTAGAGAAGATCCAAGCTAGTTTGGAGATGAAGAATTGTGGGTATGGATTAATTTATGAGTTTGTGTGAATATTTGTGGATTTTTGATGATTTATTTGAGCTTGGAATGATGAAAATGAGGCAAGGAGAGAGGAAGGGCAGCAAGGGGGTAGGCTCGGCCAAACAAAGGATGAGGTTTTTTTTGGTGAAGTGTGAGGAAATTTCTAGCAAAAGAATGCAATAAAAGCTCATTAATGCTAAATGCCACATTTTCTTTTCTTTTCTTTTTAAATTTTCCATTTAAATCTAAAATATCTAGATCTTTTCGCAAGAAAGGTTTAAGCATAATTCTAGTGATTAGTTTAGCATAGATTCACATTAGAAGTAATTAACCCAAACCAAAATTGTAACTACCGCTAATTAAGTGCATAATCAACACATTAAAATAATATTTTAATTAGGGAAAAATTCTATGTGAACCAAAACATCCAATTGAACCCCAAAGCCCGCACACTAGCACTATTCTAGTTAAACTAGGCCCAGTCAAGTCTGTACAGAGGTTTGAACACAATCGGGTTAAAACGGAAAACACCAACTATTTTACTCTAAAACGGGAAAATTCATTTAACGATTTCAGAAACGTTACAAAGAACCCGGTAGTTTGTGCACCCCACTTTGGGTCTATCCTATGAGCAGAAACAGTAAAAAGAAATTATACAACGGTGGCTACAACCTCAGGCCGGATCTGCCCCGCAAAAAAATATTACATTTCTTTTTACAAATTACATGAATGAAAGAAAAACGCTCTTCTCACATCCCGGCTATTCATCACGACGATCCAACATATTCATATACACATACCATCACATGATATCAATACAGATGTGTGCAACCCCGACTAATCGTCATATAGCAATTAGTCGACGTATCCAAATACACATGCATATCACTAAGCTTGTAAAGTAATCGCGACATTAAAATTCCGCACGAGATTACCAAACTAAATCATTTTCTAACACTTGAAAAAATCCAGTGAGCTAGTGTTCAAAAACCGATCATTTTGAGCCAATCCGGGAGTCGAAACGAACTCAAAACTGGCCCGAATTTCGCGGAGGCAAAGAACATAACATTAACGGTCGAATGGGGGGCCTCGGAGGGTACCCACCTCCGGGGGCCACCTCGAGGTGGCACCAAGGGGTTGGCAGACTCGAGAGCACCCTGTTGGGGTGCTCTCTGGTCACCCAACCCCAAAGCCACCTCGAGGTGGCCTTGATGTGTGGGTCTGGCCTCTGGTCCCCCCAGGGTATCCCCAGGGTGTGCGCGCTCCACCCCGCGGATTCTCGTTTCAAACCGTGAGCCCGCGGGGTGTGCAAACAATCCAAAGCTTCAATTTTCAAAACTGTTTTTTTGGCAGTTTTTGCACGAGAAAAAACGGCGGAATTCTAATGTTGCTACAAGCTATTTAAAATTTAAGATATGCTCTGATACCTTGTTAATGGATGTTGCACACTCTCACAATACTTGTGAGGAGACGGAAGCGATAAACAAAAAAATTCTTCCATGCAACACCAACACAAACCACGATCTTGTACATAAACCTTAACTAGCAAAAACTATCTTGAGATCTAATCTACTATGATAGTGTAATACCTAGGAATCGGTCCTTCGGGTCTTTGTTTGGATGTGACTCCTAGGATCCTGGTGGTCGCAAAGAGCTCGGTCTCCGGCCACCTCAAGATCTAAGACGATCCACCTGAGAGCTATCGAACATGCTACAAACTCTTCACAAGAGTTTAACTAAGAGATCAAGTTTGCGAGAAGAGATTACTTAGATGATGTAGAGATCAAGTATTGGATTATCTTTTTGCTCTAAGCTTTTGATTCACAACTCATGTTAAGGTTAAAGAAAAGAGGAAGAAAGAGATAATGAGGAGAGAGAATGTCAAAGTGATGAATGAAAAAATCAAGCATGGAAAAAATGATATGGCTCAAATGAAAATAATTGAAGCATGCAATAAAAAATTGCACCATGCTTCAATAGTAACTTCAAATGAATAGAAAATGAAACAAGCCATTCCTTCATCCATGCTTAGACTTTCTCCAAATTCCACCTCATTTATTTATTTTCACAAAATAAATATGTAATTATGAGGTGTCTCCTTCTAGAAGGTATTCTTGTAACAATTACAAGAATACCCCTCCACCGTATACCGTATAAGCATAACAGTATCCGAATTCCGAAAAATACAAATACAAATAATCCAATAATATAATACCGGTATCCAGCTTAAACCAAAGCCTACCAGTATTATCTTTCCGATTTTACACGAACATGATCGAAACCCTGCCGTAACAACTTACGGCTTCTACAACTTTTTCCTGAACCAGGGAACCCTCTGGGTAGGACTCTAAAGACTCGACAGTACGCTGGCAGTGGGTTTAACCACAAGCATGTCAGCGGCACTAGCAGTGCGTAACGGCTACCCAGGTACATGACGAAAAGGTGGCCGACGAGCGAACTCATTACAACCTTAACAAGCCTGTAAGCAACACTTACCGTACTATCCGGTCTCTTCGTCTATTACGTCGCATATGAAGTCTAGGGGTGGTAAATGTCAGACCTCAGTAACATTATAAGTCATGCTGATTTACGGCCCATAACGGTTCTAGAAACTACTGGTAACTCTTATTAGTAAATCTCGAGAACCTTGGCCAGGGATTTGCTATTATGGTCGATTAAGAATAGCGCGACATCAACTCCCTATACCGGGAGAGACGAAACCCCTCGTATCGCTCACTGCCTCCATGTAGTTCGGGACCGTACCAAAAATCCACCTGTTTGCATGACTCAGTAGAGCCATGGTATGGAGAAAATCAAAGCACAGTGAGAACCACACAAGACACTATGACGTTCTCGGGTCTACAGACTAACCTGTATAAGTGTCACCAAAGAATTGCTATCAGACAATAGGTATATATACCATCTAGGAGTTCTCGGCGAGTCCTGTTCGGTGTACCCATTCTTCAATAAGCACCTGTGTACAATCTTTGATGTCAAACACTAATGGTTGTGGGATCAACCATCGCCCCTAGGGTCAAGAAACGAACACACTAGTCTACTCAGGTAATATCGATGCCTGTCTCGATATACCCTCGACTAGGAACTATTAAAGGATATGCTTATAGACTGCCCAGGCCCTTCTAGTATGATCTACATCATAATCCCGGTAGTCAAGCATAATCCTAAGGGCTTTATCAACATGTATATAAAGATATGAAATACAACACATCACACATTAAGATGAAGATAAAACAGATAGCATACTATCATTTCGAGCAAAGATTGTTTCTGTACATATACATGCCTAGCATCCTATACAATACAGGCCTCTAGGGCATACATATCTAACTTCTATGGCATACATATAACTAACAAAAACTCCGTCGCAATCTCGTATAGTACGGGAACACTCGCCGCGTAACACTATTAGATAGCCACGCCCCATAGCCCTGACCAAGTGACTGTAGGAGAACCCCGTTGCCAAAAGCATCCGCTCGGGTGCTCGCGGTCGCGGTGTTCCGCCAAAGTGCACTTCTTCGACGACATCGGGGGTGCGGCCGTCTACTAATGTTTCCGACGAGCATTAGATCATTTGTTTCGAATATTGTTGAATTGCCCGACTGGTTATTGAAAAGTGTTTTCAATTTGAGACCAAAATGCCGGGTTTATAGTGTTAGGCTTGAAATCCTAAGTATGAGGTATTCCGGGTTTATGATGTCTAAGCTGTTGCGGATTTTTATTATTGTAGTTTTCATTTCTTTTCTGCGAACGTAAGTGTAATATGCGGTGTATCGCCGATTTCGTTTCTATACGTCAATGACAATTGGATACGCATATTTACTTACGTTGATGACATGTGATGTTATATGTTGTTGTGATATGTTATATTGGATCGTCGTGATTGAATAGCCGGAGGTTTTTGCGTGAGATGAGAGTTTTTCATTTTCATTCATGTAAAAAATTTGTATGTAATATTCTTTTATTGGGACACATCCGGGTTGAGGATGATGTCACCATTGATGTATATTATTTACTTTTCCGCATTAGGATAGACCAAAGGTGGGGAGCACAAGTAACCGGGTTCTAGAGTCCAGTGGGAGACCATCTCGAGGAGTCGAGACTGGGTCTCCTAACTCTAGAATTGCTAGGGTTGCTTGCCGCTCTAGTAGGGGTCTATGGATGTGGGTTTGGCTATTCATCACGACCGTGGAATCCATGTTTTTTTACTGGCTTTATTTAAAACACGGACCTCCTAGTATATCTTATATTTCATATGTTAACTTCTGCTGCAATGTTCTGTGATATGATCATATAACTGCATGAGACGAATGTTTTGTATTATATATATGATATATAATAAACGTTGCTTATGTTTTGCATCCACGCTAGTCCTGCCCCCCTCTGCCATTAGTTAAGTAACCTAACGGTGCATGACGGGACCCCGTGGCAAATGCGGATGGCATAAGCATACGTTCTATTTTCGTTTCTTCTATGATGTTTAGGAATCATAAACAATGGGAATTCATTAATGAGAATAATGAAAAGGAAAGAAACCTAAAAATATTGTAGAAACAAATTTTCAAAAAGATAGCTCTAGTTCTTACTTTGCATAGCGGTATTCTTTATGAATATCCAACACCTCATTCGATGAGGAAAGAGCCGAGATCCCTTCACCGGGAATGACCTCTTTAGCAAAAGCTAGTAAATGCTACAACCCACTCGGTTTGTTTTGAAAACTATTCGATTCTAAAAGCGGAGCTTAAACCACTCCTTTTCAAATCACTCGATTCTACAACGATATCAAGTTCATTACGCAAATGATTTTGTTAAAAACATGTCGTAGCCCTCCATCATTTCAGATAAGTGCTATTTAGTATTCGTGTTACGTTTGTTGACCATAACCAAGGCGTAATGTGCGGTAGCTAAATAGTGCTTATCTGCAACCATATGATGCGATTAGATTAGGGTAGTCGTACGGCTTTGTTGACCATAGCAAAGGGTCGTACGGGTGGGTTTAATTCAATCAGGAAATGACGGGTAGAACTTGGCTAACGCTTATGATTTATTGACTATAGCTAAGGTCATAAGTTGCTAGGGGCAAAAACATTATTGGGAATTTCAAGTGTTGAAATTTGCAATGAAATTGCATACCTTCTATGAGATAGTTGGATCCTGATACCCACTTCGAGTAAGAGTTACTCCTGGGAGAGTTTTGCACTTTACAATTAGCTATTCCAGTAGGTGTCTAAGAAAGGTGTTAACGGGGTTATGCCCCTGCGGAAACGAGGTTATTTAATTTGTTCCATGCAAAAACACGGGGAGACTGCCTCGGAGTACCAATACCTGCCTGACTGAATGATTGGCGAACTTGTAGAGTGTAATTAATCCCGGCTAGTCTTACCTTTTAGGATTTGAAAGAAAATTTGATAAAAACAGTAGGAGCCATCCTGATTAGATAAAATAAAAACCAATCTAATCTTGGAAGAGCATACGCTAAAGTGTTTTCTTCTCTCTCTCTCCAGGTAGCGACCATGACACGCCTTAATCAAGATAATAATATTGATATATTGACTGAACCGACTTGTTATAGTGAGCTGGGGAACGTTGGTTCCGTTCTACCTTATAACTGTTATAAGTCTGAGCAGGAAATAGGGGAATACCTAGATTCCCATGCGACCCGAAGGAGGAATGAGCATATTGATGCATCTTCTTCGGGTGTGTTCCTTACCGAGAAATGCTTCTCAGTTTGCTCTACGTCCTGGGTATTAGATACCGGATCAGGATCCCACATTTGTAATATGTTACATGGGCTAAGGAAAGGTAGAGAACTGGGAAAAGGTGATCATTATCTCAGAGTAGGGAATGATGCAATGGTTGCAGCCAAAGCAGTTGGCGAATATCACATAGTATTACCTAATGGTAATACATTGATTCTAAATGACTGTTATTACATACCAGAAATGATGTGCAATATTATATAGGTTTCTATATTACATAAAGGTGGATATAATTTTGTATTGGAGGATAATGTAATAAACGTTTTCCTAAATCAAGTGTTGATTGGTTTTGGCATGTTAACTAACGGTATATACGTTCTGAATCAAAATACAGTTCTTAACATACAGAACACACACAAGAGGAAAAGTTCAGAAATGATCGAAGCCTTCTTGTGGCACTGTAGACTAGGTCATATCAATATGACAAGACTAGCAAAGTAACATAAAAATGGATATTTGAATCCGTTCGAATTTACATCTTATGAAACTTGCCTATGGAGGAGAAGATGCGGGAAAACCGTCTATGATGGTTTGGTCATGTGCGATGCAGACCTATGGAAGCACCGGTTCGACGAATAGATACTCTCGATATGGGCAATGGGAAAAGGGCAAAAGGGAGACCGAAGAAAACATGGATGGAGGTGATACGAAACGATATGGTTGCCAAAGGACTCAATGAAATTATATTGTTCGATAGGAGTGAGTGGAGGCGGGGGATTCATGTGCTGGACCCGGCGTGATTCTCATGTTGATTCATGTAGCCTACCCCATATGCTTGGGATAAAAGGCTCAGTTGTTGTTGCTGTTGTATGAAACTTGTCAGTCATGTCTCAAAGGCAAGATGACCAAAACTCCGTTTACTGGACACAGAGAAAGAGCTACTAAACTCTTGGGACTGATACATAGTGATGTATGCGGTCCTATGTCTACATCATGCCAGAAATGGTTCCGCATACTTTATTACATTCACCGATGATCTCTCAAGATACGGACATGTGTTCCTGTTGAAACATAAGTCTGAAGCTTTTGAGAAATTCCAGGAATATAAGTGCGAAGTAAAGAACCAAACGGGTAAAAGTATTAAAATTCTTCGATATGATCGGGAAGGAGAATACTTAAGCACGGAGTTCCTGGATTATTTAAAAGAGAATGGGATTCTCTCTAAGCTTACTCCTCCGTATACACCACAGCACAAAGGTGTTTCGGAGCCAAGAAATCACACCCTATTAAATATGGTGCGCTCTATGATGAGTACTGCTGAGTTGCCGATTTCCTTTTGGGGTTATGCACTTGAGACAGCCGCATACCTATTGAATAGAGTTCCAACCAAATCAGTGCCTACCACTCCATATGAGATATAGAATAGGAAGAGACCATCTCTTAAACGAGTTAAGATATGGGGTTGTTCGGCCTAAGTTAAAAGGCAAACTCCAGAAAAGCTCGAGGAAAGGTCTGTTCTGTGCAAGTTTGTGGGATAACCGAAGAATTCCTATGGATATATCTTCTACCACAGTGAGGAACAAATGTTGTTTGTTGCTCAACATGCCACCATTTTAGAAAAGTAATTTCTTGGAAAAGAAATTAGTGGTAAAGAGGTAGACTTGGAAGAAGTTCCGGCTACACAAACTACAGCTGATGATTTGGTGGAGCCGGAGGATTCAATAGTCCCCGATGAACCTCAGCCATTCTGCAGATCTAGTAGGGTTCCTCATCCGCCTGAGAGATATTACGGTTTTCTCATTAACGATAGGTGTGAGGATTGCATCATGGAAGATGATGACCCAACTAGTTTCGAGCAGGCCATCACAAGTGAGGACTCTGTGAAATGGCTGGATGCAATGTGATCTGAGATGGAATCCATGTATACCAACAAAGTATGGACTTTGGAAGTTGCTCCTGAAAGGGTAAAACCCATCGGAAGCAAGTGGATCTTTAAGAAGAAACTTGGTGTAGATGGAAAAGTTGAGTCTTTCAAGGCTAGACTTGTAGCAAAAGGTTTTCGTCAACGACCAAGTGTGGATTATGATGAAACCTTTTCTCCAGTGGCTATGCTTAAGTCTATCCAAATTCTACTTGCCATCGCTGCATACCATGACTATGAAATCTGGGGGATGGATATCAATGCCACTTTTCTAAATGGTGATTTAGAAGAGAGCGTGTACATAACATAACCAGAGGGCTTCGTACATAGTGGGAGCAGCGGAAAGGTGTGCAAGCTGCTTAAATCAATCTACGGGTTAAAGCATGCATCGCGGAGTTGGAACATCTGTTTTGATATGGCAGTCAAAGAGTTTGACTTCATCAAAAAACGTAAATGAACCTTGCATATACAAGAAGGTTGTCGAGAGTAAGATTGTCTACCTCCTATTGTACGTGGATGACATACTCCTTATAGGAAATGATGTTCCTATGTTACACTCGGTCAAGCTCTTCTTATCACAAAGGTTCTCCATGAAGGATCCGGGTGATGCCTCATACATCCTGGGGTGAAACACTGGACAGCTGTGAAGAACATTCTTAAGTATTTGAGAAGGACTAAAGAAATGTTCTTGGTGTGTGCTAACAGTAAACTCCAGGTGGAGTCCTTTATCGATTCAATCATCCAGAGTGATAAGGACGACTTTAAGTCGGTCTCGGATTTTATCTTTACCCTCAGTGGAGGGACAGTATGTTGGAAGAGTTCCAAGCTAGATACCGTAGCAGACTCGGCGATGGAGGCTGAATACATCGTTACCAACGATTCTGCCAAAAAGGCTGTCTGGATAAAGAAGTTCATGAGATGAACTTGGTGAGGTTCCTACCATTAATCATCCAATACTTGTGTATTGTAATAACAATGAAGTTGTGGCTTTGGCCAAGGAACCCTGGTCCCATCAGTAATCCAGACATATTCTTAGGTGGTATCACCTGATCAGGGAGATAGTTGATCTCCGGGAGATCGAGATCAGGAAAGTTCACATGAAGAATAACACGGCGGATCCACTCACGAAGGCTATTTGAGAGTCTTTTTGGGATGTTGGGTATGAGATACTATAACAATTGGCCTTAGTGCAAGTACGAGATTGTTAGTTATATGTATGCCCTAGAGGCCATTATTGTACATGACTGTATATTATAGTGGATGCTTGGACATATATAGAGAGGACTTTCTTGCTCGACATGATAGTATGCTATCTGGTTGCTCTTTATCTTAACATGTACACTTGTATCATTATACTGTCTCTCCGTTACATATTGATAAAGCCCTTAGGATGTGTACTTGACTACTAGGACTATGATGCAGATCATACTAGTTGGGCCAAGGTAGTCCACAAGTACATCCTTTAATTGTTCCTAGTCGAGAGAGTATCGAGACAGGGCATCGATATTCTAGAGTAGACTAGTGTGTACGTTTCTTGACCCTGTATGGGGGTGATGGTTGATCCCACAGCCATTGGTGTTTGACATCAGAGATTGTACACAAGTGCTTATTGGAGAATGGGTACACTGAACATGACTCGCCGAGAACTCCTAAATGGTATTATACCTATCGTCGGATAACAGTTCTTCGGTGACACTGGTACAGGTTAGTCTGTAGACCTGAGATCGTCATAGAGTCTTGTGTATTTCCCACTGTGCTTTGATTTCCTCCCTTCCATGGCTCAAAGGAGTCATGCAAACAGGTGGATTTTGGGTACAGTCTGGAGTCACATGGAGGCAATGAGCGATAGGAGGGGTTTCATCTCTCCCGGTACTGGGTGTTGATGTTGCGCTATGCTCGATTCGGTATAACAGGAAGTCCCTAGCCAGGGCTGATGATGAGATTTACTGGTATGTGTTATCAGTAGTTTCTCGACCCAATATGAGCCTCACATCGGCATGACTTATCAAGTTATTGGGGTCTGACGTTTACCACCTATAGACTCGATATGCGACATATCAGACGAAGAGACCGGACTGTACGGTAGTGTTACTTACATGATTCATGGGAGTTTGGACAAGCTTGCTTGTTGATCTTCTAATCGCTCAATACCTGGGTAGCCGTTACGTCCAGCTAGTACCGTTGACGGCTTGTGAGTAACTAATGTGATCATCACCTACCGCTGGCGTATCGACGAGTCTTTAAAGTCCTACACAGAGGTTTTCTAGCTCAAACGAAACGAAGTAGGGCACATATGTGATATGTGCAGGATCGAGATTAATACGTGTATATGATACAATATTCTAATCTCACAATATATGTTATATGTGATATAACAGGATTATTGAATCAAGTGATGATTCAATAATTTGTTGTATGTATATTTGATATACATATAAATGATATTAGTCGGTTATATATGATATAGCCGGATTATTAAATCAAATGTTGATTTAATAATTTGATAAATAATTTTATATTTGATATATTAATATATATATTAACTAATATTAGCTCACTTAAGAATTTCTTTTCTACAAATACATTTAAATATATATATGAGATATATATTAATGTATTTACTATTGTGTCATGCTTGATGATACATTGGACATGGGTATATGAGACTCGCACAAAACAAAAGATAATTTGGGTGATTTAATTATTAAGGGATAAACCAAAATTAGGTGGAAAATGCCATAGCTTAAGATGCTTGTGGAAGCATGCAGAAGCCTTTACTTGGTCCACTAATTTTGTTTTACTCTAGATATTTATTAACCCAACCATTATCTTAAGCCAATTTTAAGTCTCTACTTAAGATCTCTTGTGATATTTTCTCACCCATGGTTAACATTAGTAGATCTTCTTTATTTCCTTCTTTGCTCTCTAGTTTTGAGCGAGGTGAGAAAGAAAAAGAGAAAAATAATTCTAAAATGAGAAAAATTCCTACTTCATCAATCTATACCAAACTAGCCATTTAGTATATGTTGTTTACTTTACTAATTCCTCAGTGAAGAGGTAGCTTGAGTTAGAGAATCCTCAAGGTAGATCATCTTCGGCCTCGAAGATCCTTAAGAAAGCTTGTTCCTTTCACAAAGTGGAACCTATGAATAGTTCGGGGGACCACTACTTAGAGCTAAGGGACTAATACTTGGAGCTTTAGAAGTGCAGGACCGGTCTACAAAGGTTGTATTCTCTATTCACTTAGTGTAAAGTTTGTTTACATTCAAAAAAACCCTAATTCTCTAGTTCGATTCTAGGATAGCATGCAATAGCACACTAGATTTTTTAAAATTGTATACTTGATATTTCTAAAAACCTAGTAGTGGTGCTAAGGCATACTTTCACCTGACACTCCGTGTATAGACTCATGCTGCATTAGCTTCAAAAGTCTGGGGCGATATTTGTCAAACTCAGCAACAGCTGGCTCGTCGATACGCAAAGTAAACAACGCCTCAATCATCTGTAGTAGACAGTTCATCAACAGTCTGCACAATCTGGCTGGCCTCTAGAAATGGCCCGATCATCTGTGCAGATCTCGAACGTTCGTGTCAATGAGAAATCCTAGTAAAACAATAAATCAATGCGTTTATGTCACCGGAATACATCCTGGTCAGTCTTCGTCCCTGATGAGCTCGCTCTGACCGCATCTCTAGCCGCAGCTCTCTCTGCTCGTGGAGCTATGGTAACGGAAACCACAATCCGATATCGATGAGGATAGATCATAGGAACGAATAGAAATACAGTGCATAAGAAATGTACATCTTAAGGGTACTTAACTGAAGTAGCGTATCGTAAATATGCCGCGGAACATACACACGGTACGTCACTCTACTTAAATCACCTACTCCAACAACCAAGGTCAACCTACATGACGAAAGTTCGGGTCTAATACCCCCTCGGCCAAGTCTAAGTTTAGTAAGGTCAAGCTTAGGTTCCGAAATATATATATAGGCCCTAGAATCCGTATAGTCAAACCTAGACTCGAACCAAGGTTAAACCTAATACTCTGATACCAACTTTGTCATGACCCGGAAAGGGCACGTGACTGGCACTCGAATCATGTGAAGTCTATTGGACCCTACCTAATTCAAATAAGCCAAAAGCTTAGAAATCTAAACCTTTTTAGGGAAAAAAATAGTGGAGGTGAAGTTTTGAAATAACGACATAATGAAATCAAGATTTTTCTTTAAAACATAAGTTATATCTTATGAAAATGCAATACTTTATATCTATCTTGAAAACATTTTTCGTCGTTTGAAATTTGGGCAGCATCTCCTTTGTAAATCTTAACCCGAAAGCAATACAAGCAATAATAAATATAGGCATCCCCAAGCGGGAGCTAGCTCTTCGCCAATTGGCGGAAACAACCATGCAATGATATAAATATACAACGCCGATGGCGAGGATCAAAACAAAGTAAATAAGCAAGAAAACAAATATCCATCAAGAAAAACCAGAATAAAGCATAATACATGAGTATGACTCTAAGGCAAAAAGAATACACAACAGCGTTTTCTAAATCTAAAAATATACAAAGTCTGGTTGATGGAGCCTTAGCTAGATACAACAGAAATAAATATACAAGTAAAGCAGGTGGTCACGATGCAAGTGTACCCCACTTACCAAAGCAATCACCCGGAAGGAAAGCGGTGTGCCAGTAAAGCTGCTACAAAAACCTGTGCGGTCAAAACCAACAAGAAACTGTGGCACAACGGGGATGAGTTGCCAACTCGTGAGTAGAAGACATCACCGAGAAGAAACCGAATGTATGACTATCTCCTAGGTCATACAGTACAGTACAATAATAAAAATACGATATCATCGAGTAACAACAAAGGTAATAAAATAAGCATATGTGTAATATCAAGTACTCGTGTCCGTGTCATAAAATAGTAATATGACACACTAAATCATAATAAAACTTGAGTGCCTAACTTCGACACTCGAAAACATCATGAAAATCGTGTCCAGAAGTGACACATAATCCTCGTATATCTCAGACTCCGTCAGTCCGGATCGGCCCATATCATCTAAATCTTGGGCTCAGTCAGTCCGGATCGGCCCATATCATCTGATCTCACGACTAAGGTCGGTATACTACGGATATCCGCCGCGCCAACTATCACCGGTCGGTTGTGCTCCCCTGCCGGGCTCAATGTCTCTATCTCTCTATATACGTCATTCTTGCTCCGGGGTACCGCACCGGGTCTACCATGTACCCGCAGACGGTGTCGCCCTCACGGCGGGTAATCAAATATCATATATGCTCCAGAACCAAGAAATCTCATGGTGGACGCTACACATCATATGAAGGGAAAAACCGCATTTTTCTTTTAAAAGGAGCATAAGTTTTCAATTACACAAACAGTTTCCTAAAAATCCAGAAATCTCATGAAATCGGAATCTCAAATCATTAGCTAATAATAATCAATGAATATCGGCATAAAGCCCTTCAACAGTGCATAACGGAATGAATATATGAATGCATGCGGCATCTAAGTAAAGAAATGCAATATCTAAACTAGCAAGTGAGATCATGAATGCTAAACAATACTAGTAAACTATAATTTATCATATAGTACGAGTGAAGTAATGGTTCTCTAATGTGTACGTGGCCTGGCAATTACCGATGATGATGTGTGTGAGATGGCCAGTAGGTGTACGTGCAACATACGCATCATCAGTAATGGTGCATGTGTCCTAGCAGACGAGATCGTAACAGCTAATGATGCACATGTATATATATGCAATGAAATGGAATTAACATAAACATAGCAGAAAAGTAAATAGTAAACGTAGCAAGATAAGATATACATAGCTATAAAAGAGCCATACCGTTTATCGTGTTTAAATAGCACGAATATTTTTTTTAGAAAAGTAGAGACTACGGTGTTTTTGAGAAAAGAGATGTCTTTTGAAAATCCATATCGTCCCTCGGTTTATCCTTTAAAAATGCCTATGATTCGTTAGTTTTGAAAATATGGATGACTCGAGCCTAAGCTAACATCTGTCTAAGAAACTAAAGACTAAACTAGGAAACGAGTCGAAAGTGATAAGAAGGTCTATAATATTTCCGATTCGATATATCTATTAGTCGGTGATCCAGCCTCATAGCATCTCGTACAATACAGTCAATCGTACGGTATCCTTGAGTCAAGAGTGCGAAACAATCATCATATATATACGCCGTACGGTAAAATCCATCGTACAACATCCTCAAAATCGAGGGTATGGGTCAAATATCATATATGTATCATAATTCGTACGGTATCATCCATCGTACAATATCAAAATTAGGGGTACGGATCTAAGGTCTCGTACAATCTAATATCATATCAAGTCACATGTTATCGCATGTAATGTGTATTTCTCCCATCGATCCTTTAATATGTCATATCAATAACGAGATCTCAAGTCGATCATAAATCATAACCTCACGACATCATGTCTGATCATATCGACTCATATCCATATATCATAACATAATATTCTCATCTCACGTATGTGTGTGTGTGTATGAACACACACACACAACACACACACACACACACACACACACACACACACACACCATGTGTGCGTATGTGTACGTGTGTGTAACAACACATATCCTAAGGTTCACGACTAAGGTAAAAGAGACTAAGGTTATACCTTTCTACGAATATGCTTATTTTAATCCTACGGTCTCCTAAAACCTTATTTGCAAAGTATCCAAGTTTTGCATCAACACATATATAATAGAATATATATAACCTATTTTACGGTTGCGGGGGTGCTATACGACATCCACCCGAATTCCCCCGTAGATATACATCTACTCACATTCGATCCTTGCTTGTTGATGTCGATGACGCCTTGCTCTCCTTGTCGCCCCGAAGTCCACGCGAAGGTACCGACAGTTCAAATATGTCATATCGCAAACACGAATTAAATACGAAAACCAAAGCGGCACACGAAACACACATAGGTTAGAACTTATGGTCTACACATGCAAGATTAGCCAAACAACCCTCGACGTTGACATACAAACGTCAAACAACCGAGTCAAAACCCAAATATCAAAACTCTAGTTTACAAAACTCGCAAAACGAAATCAGAAAATTTAAAAAACACTTTCAGATTTTACCTCAGGTGAAATTAGCCAATTTTGCATATAGGATAGGTCTAATTATAAGATATAGGAGCTATGGACCAAGCACGAGACATATCCTTCATGCCCAGGCCGCAAATTATGGCTAGATGAGATATATTTGCAGCCAAGAATGGGTGTTGGGGTCTCGGGTCTTTAGGATATGCTCCATTTTGCCTGCACATCTTTCTGTGATCGCTAAATATTTTTCATGGTTCTCGGGTTATAGCAGATCTCAATATCATATCACAAATCCCACAAAAATCCGATACCGGCAAAATCAAAGATCAAGTCTTGGGGGTTCTAACTCAGTTTTGGTCTGGATTTATATCACTACAAGGGTTAAAGGTCACTACTAAACCTCAATTACACCTTTTCAATACACACAATCTCCTAAACCTTAACTTGGAAAATTCTAACATCACTAATCCACACTAGTTTAGCTCTAAACTACAATAGGATATAAAGAAAACTAATAACCAAACTAGAAGAGTAGGATTTACCTCATTTGGCAACTCAAGAAAATTCTTGGGTTGCCCAAGTGCCTCAAAGTTCCAACTTGATGCATCCAAGTGCTTTGTACTGAGGTTGGGATCATTTTTTGGGAAGGAAGTATGGTGTTTTGGGGTGGATTTGGAGGTGGTGCATGGTGGAAGAGGAGGTGGAAGAAAAGGAGGAGGAGGAGGTGAAGGGAATGAGATGAAGATGTAGAATGAAAAAGGGACCATGGTCAAGAGATTACCCCCCCCCCCTCTCTCACTTACACATACCTATGTGTCCCCCTCTCACAAAATATCTTCCCAATACTTTTTCTTTTCGTTTTCATTTTAAAACAAAATCATTTAAAAAAAACGAAGCCATGATTCTTAACTAAAAATATAACAAGTCTTTTGCAACATATTATTTTGCATATCATGAACATAAACAAGATTAATGCATAATTAATGAAATACTAATCAAGTTTAGTATTAAAATTGTATACAAACAATTATATAATAATTTATAAAATGTCCGATTCACACAATTTCTTTCCAAATCAATAATTTATATTAATTTTCCAAACTATCGGTATATAATTATACCATGTCATTAAAACTGACTTCAATATCATTCTAATATTCATAAAATTTATTTATTTATTTATTTAATTTCCAAAAATAATATTTTATTTTTCTGAATTGTTACACTAGGAAATCTCTATGTGGGACTCTGAACACTCAACAATACGCCAGCAGTAGGTAATGATCATATCAGATACGCACAAGCCGTCAGCGGTACTAGCTGGATGTAACGGCTACCCTGGTATTGAACGAATAGAAGATCTACAAGAAAACTTGTCCAAACTCCCGTATAGCCTATAAGCAACACTTACCGTACACTCCGGTCTCTTCGTTTAATATGTCGCATATCGAGTCTGAGGAGTGGAATCGTCAGACCCAAATAACTTGATAAGTTATGCCGATGTGTAGCCTATAACCTTTCGAGAAACTACTAATAACATTTACCAGTAATTCTCATCAGCCCTAACCAGGGACTTGCTGTTATAGCCAATCGAGCATAGCGCAACAACAACTCCCAATATAGGAAGAGACGAAACCCCTCCTATCGCTCAGTGCCTCCATATGACTCGGGATTGTACCCAAAATCCACCTGTTTGCACGACTCCTTTTGAGCTGTCGTTGGGAGAAAATCAAAGCATAGTAGGAACCACACAAGACACTATGACGATCTCGGGTCGACAGACTAACCTGTACAAGTGTCATCAGAGAACTGCTATCTGACGATAGGTATGGTACCATCGATGAGTTCTCGGCGAGTCCTGTTCGGTGTACCCATTCTCTCATGGGCACCTGTGTACAATCTTTGATGTCAAACATCAATGGTTATAGGATCAACCATCGCTCCATACAGGGTCAAGAAACATACATACTAGTCTGGAATATCGATGCTCTGTCTCGATATTCCCTCGACTAGGAACTGTTAAAGGATGTGCTTACGGACTACATAAGCCCCACTAGTATTATCTGCATCATAGTCCTGGTAGTCAAGCCTACATCCTAAGGCTTTTATCAACATGTATCAGTGAGACAGTATAGTAAAACAAGTGTACATATTAAGATAAAGAGCAACCAGATAACATACTATCATTTCGAGCAAGAAAGTCCTCCATATATATGTCCAAGCATCCACTATATCATACAATAATGGCCTCTAGGGCATACATATTCCTAACAATCCCCACTTGCACAAAGGCCAGTTGTTGTAGTATCGTATACCCACCATCAAATAAAGTCTCTCAAACTACGTCTGGGGGAGGGCCTTCGTGAATGGATCCGCCGTGTTCTCCTTCATATCTACTCTCCTAACCTCGATCTCCCGACGATCAACTATCTCCCGGATCAGGTGATACCGCCACAGAATATGTTTGGATCGCTGATGGGACCGGCGTTCTTTGGCCAAATCCACAGCTCCATTGTTATCACAATACAAAAGTATTGGATCCTCAATGGATGGAACCACACCAAGTTCAGCAATGAACTTCTTCGTCCAGATAGCCTCTTTTGCTGCATCGTTGACAGCGATGTATTCAGCCTCCATCGTCGAGTCTGCTACGGTATCGTGCTTGGAAATCTTCCAACATACCGCCTCTCCATTGAGGGTGAAGACAAAACCCGAGACAGACTTGCTGTCGTCCTTATCACTCTGGAAGATCGAATCGGTAAAGGACTCTACCTGGAGTCCTCCATTACCATACAAGAAGAACATTTCTTTACTCCTTCTCAAGTACTTAAGAATGTTCTTTAAAGCTATCCAGTGCTTCTCCACTGGGTCTGATTGATACCTACTTACCACACTAAGTGCGTAAGCTACATCTGGTCTGGTGCATAACATCGCGTACATGATAGACCCAACTGCAGAAGCATAGGGTATCATGTTCATGCGAGCCCTCTCCAAATCAGTCTTGGGAGACATCTCTTTGGAGAGAGTGATTCCTGAACAAGTGGGTAAATTACCACGCTTAGAATCTTCCATACTAAATCTCTTTTGTATGGTGTCTATGTACCTGGATTAGGACAATCCCAACATCCTTTTAGATCTATCTCTACAGATCTTTATCCCCAGGATGTAGGAGGCATCACCCAGATCTTTCATGGAGAACTCTTGTGATAGGAAGAGTTTGAACGAGTGCAGCATAGGAACATCATTTCCTATCAAGAGTATGTCATCCACGTACAATACGAGGAAGACAACCTTACTCTCTACTACCTTTTTATATATACATGGTTCATCTACGTTTTTGATGAAGTCAAACTCTTTGACAGCCACATCAAAACAGATGTTCAAGCTCCCCGATGTCTGCTTTAATCTGTAGATTGATTTAAGCAGCTTGCACACCTTTCCGCTGCTCCCACTGTCTATGAAGCTCTCTGGCTGTGTCATATACACCCTCTCTTCTAAATCACCATTTAGAAAAGCAGTCTTTACGTCCATCTGCCAGATTTCATAGTCATGGTATGCATCAATGGCAAGTAGGATCCTAACGGACTTAAGCATAGCCACTGGAGAAAACGTTTCATCATAATCGACACCTGGTCGTTAACGAAAACCTTTTGCTACAAGTCTAACTTTGAAGGTCTCCACCTTTCTATCTACACCAATTTTCATCTTGAAGATCCACTTATTCCCAATAGGTTTTACCCCTTCAGGAGAAACTTCCAAAGTCCATACTTTGTTGGTGTACATGGATTCCACTCAGATCGCATAGAATCCAGCCATTTCACAGAGTCTCCACTTGTAATGGCCTGCTCAAAACTAGTTGGTCATCATCTTCCATGATGCAATCCTCGCTCCCACCATCTATGAGAAAACTGTAGTATCTTTCAGGTGGATGAGGAACCCTACAAGATCTGCGGAGTGGCTGACGTTCCTTTGGGACCATTGAATCCTCCGGTTCTACCAAATAATCAACTGTAGTTTGTGAATCTGGAACTTCTTCCAGTTTTACCTCATTACCACTAATTTCTTTTACAAGAAATTCCTTTTCTAAAAAGGTGGCATGTTGAGAAACAAAAACCTTTTGTTCCTTGCTGTGGTAGAAGATATACCATCGTGAATGTTTGGGATATCCAACAAACTTATATAGAATAGAATAGACCTTGTCTCGAGTTTGTCCGGATTTTTCTTTTTAGAATAAGCCAGACAACCCCATATCTTAATAAAATTAAGACTTGATCTCTTCCCCTCCTATATCTCATATGGAGTGGAAGGCGTAGATTTGGTAGGAACCCTATTCAATAGGTATGCAGCTGTCTCAAGTGCAGAACTCGAAAAAAAATAGGTAACTCAGCAACGCTCATCATAGAGCGCACCATATCTAATAGGGTGCGATTCCTCCGCTCCGATACTCTATTGTGCTGTGGTGTATACGGAGGAGTAAGCTGAGAGAGAATCCCATTATCTTTCAGATAATCTTGGAATTCCGTGCTTAAGTATTCTCCTCCTTGATCTGATCGAAGGACTTTAATACTTTTACCCTTCCGGTTCTTTACTTCGTTCTTATATTACTTGAATTTCTCAAATGCTTCAGATTTGTGTTTCAACAGGAACACATGTCCGAATCTTGAGAGATCATCGGTGAATGTAATGAAGTTGGAGGAACCATTCCTGGCATGTGTAGACATAGGACCGCATATATCACTATGTATCAGTACCAAGAGTTCAGTAGCTCTTTCTCTGTGTCTAATAAACGGAGTTTTGGTCATCTTGCCTTTGAGACATGACTGACAAGTTTCATAAGATGTAAATTCGAACGGATTCAAATATCCATCTTTATGCAACTTAGCTAGTCTTGCCGCATTGATATGACCAAGTCTACAGTGCCACAAGAAGGCTTCATTCATTTCTGAACTTTTCCTCTTGTGTGTGTTCTGTATATTTAGAACTGTATTTTGATTTAGAACGTATATACCATTACACAATGTACCAAACCAAATCAATACTAAATTCAGAAAAATATTCATAACATTTTTTCTAATGCAAAGTTATATCCCTCTTTATTTAATAAAGAAACGGATATTATATTGCACATTATCGATGGTACGTAATAACAGTCATTCAGAATCAATGTATTACCATTTGGTAATACAATGTGATATTCGCCGACAGGTTCGGCAGCAACAATTGCTCCATTCCCTACTTTAAGAGACATATCACTCATTCCCAGTTCTCTACTTCTCTTTAACCCTCATAACAAATTAAAAATATGGGATCCTGATTCGGTGTAACATTTCAGAAATATAAAATATTA
Source organism: Agapanthus africanus (assembly GCA_030015575.1). Classification (NCBI taxonomy): domain Eukaryota; kingdom Viridiplantae; phylum Streptophyta; class Magnoliopsida; order Asparagales; family Amaryllidaceae; genus Agapanthus; species Agapanthus africanus. The sequence continues at coordinate 220,882,392 of CM057347.1, forward strand.
ATTTTGGAATTTAAATATTAAAATAATATATTTCGCGAAAACTATTCGATTTGCGAATGGGGTTTTTTTGTAAACTGGTATAAGTATATACCAATATTCGGAATATAAGTGGAGATTAAAATGATTTATTTATTAAAAACGTATTTATCGGATATTGGCATTTTTATAATTAATAATATGCAAGTTTAAAGTAAACATGATTAGTGCACTACTAATCACGATTAAGCCAAATCCGTATTTTTATATTTTCCATGGCTGGTGCACCATGTCATGTTGCATTTTGTTGCATGTTGTTCATTTGTATTTGTGACTTGTGATTTATTTGGGAAAAGAGAGAAAGAAAATAATAGAGAATAATTGAGGAGAGAGAGAGAGAAGGGACACATGATGGCATGTGATGAGAGAGAGAGAGAGAGAGGGTATGGCTCATACACACTTGACACCTCATCCATTCTTCTTCCTTCTTCATGTCTTCACCATTTTCTTCATCTCCTTCTCCTCCTCCTTAATCCTTCTCTACATCCATGAAACCACCTCAAATCTTCATCAAAACCCCATGCCACCTTCACAAAAAATGATCCCCATTTCATCCTACACCCCATGACAAGCTCAAGTTTTGATTTTGAAGACTTTGGGCATCTAGGGGTTTTCTTGAGTTGCATCCACGAGGTATAATCATCATTTCTCATCTTGTCTATTTCTTTCTTTACCTCTTAGTTAGGTTAGGGTTTGATTTAGTTTGTTTAGTGATCTTAGAATTTTCTAGGTTGAGGTTTAGTAGGTGATTTGATTTGTAATGATGCTAGTGAGGTTTAGTGAGTATTTGCAAGACTTAGGTGATGATTTTCTGAACCAATTAGAAGACTAGAACCTAAAACACGAACTTAGTATTTCCCGACATTGGAATTTTGACAGTTTGTGATGCTATATAGGCATCTGGGATGACCCGAGACAACCATAAATTAAGTTTCCATTACTGAGAGATGAGCAGGCAACTTAGAACCTACCCTAGAAACCTGAGCCGCTCCCCTTCATGTAAGGCCGCAGATTTATTCCTCTTGGCCGCAGATTGCGGCCACAATGTGATGGATTGTGTTGGATTTGGAAGTTTGGTTCCCTTATCGATATCTAGAGCAACCCTATATGCAAAATTCCCTAGTTTGACTGAGGGTAGAATCTGGGAGAGATTTCCTCTGTTGCTGAATTTCGTTTTCCGATTTCTGAACTTGGGTTTTGGTATTTGATATTGTATTTGGTCGTTGGACGTTTATACGTCAACGACGAGGGTTATTGGGTTGTTTTTGCATGCGTAAGTTATAGGTTCTAACCTATAAGCTATTCGTGTGTCATATCGATTTTCGGACTTGATTTTAATAGTATTGCGATTGTGTATTTATTGTAGGTACCTTCACGTGGATTTCCGAGACGACGAAGCACATCGACTAGGGCTAAACAAGGAATTTAGCAGGTGAGTAGATTTACATCTACGGGGGAAGTCGGGTGGATGGCGTATAGCATCCCCGCAACCTTTGATATGAGAAATCGTCATTTAAGTTATAGTTAGAGAAACCTAGACATGAATTCATAGATATGATCAAAGGTATAGTGTGAGTTGGTATGATAGCTAAGGATGACTCGGTTCGATATATTGGAGAGTATGAGGTACTTGCAAGATGACTTTATGTGAGATATTGATATGATAAAAAGGTCATGTGATGAAATAAGATGATAAGAGCGGATATGCATGATATGAAGATGTGAGGTTATATGAACATTCATATGCAGATGCCAAAATATGAAACGAGATCTATAATGATATGATAGGAAATCGATAAGGATATGATATATGTGTGTGTGTGTGTGTGTGTGTGTGTGTGTGTACATGAGAATGAAGAGTGATATGTCGTAGAGACCATAGGTCCATACCCTTATTGATGAATAGGACGATAGAATCCCTATTCTGTTTGATGTCACCGTACGATGGATTACCGTACGTGATGAGTTATACCGGATGAATGATCCGCGCTCATGATTTGAGGATATTGCCATATCGGATGTTATGAGGAGGGATCGCCGACATAAAGATGCCACCTGATCCATACTTATTTCCCAAACCGACGAATCGTATGCATCTTTTAAACGGAAACCTCAAGGGACGCTACGGATTTTCAAATGGTGTCTTTTCATTAAAAACATCGTAGCCCCTACTTTCAAAACTGCGATTCGTATCTTTTAAAACCGACCGTATGGTTCATGTGTAGATAAATATACCTTTCATTAGTTCATATTTATATTGGTTTAGCCCTCGTGATATACGAGTTATGTTTCTGGTATTTACCGCTTTATGATATCTTCTGCTAGTACACCTGCACAATTATCGATGATGTGCATGTTACACTTACACAGATTTGCCGGCTCACACACAATCATCATCGGAAATTGCCATGCCACTTGCATAGTAGAACTGCTGTATCATGATATTATTTATAACCGTAAGTACATTCATTATTCAGTACTATCATATAACATGTTTGCGTGATATACTTGATATGCTCATATTACTGTCTTATGTTGCATACATCGCACTTTATGGTTATATGCATTGAGATGCTTTTTTATGAGATCTTTGGATTTGAGAACCGTGGTTATATTTTAAAGGAAATGGTGTATTGTTTTAAAAACGTGGTTTCTCTTGATATGATATTTCGAGGTGTCCACCATGTGTCTTCTCGGTTCTGAGTTGTGAGCATACCCGATTCGAGGAGTGGGTGGCATTGTCTGCGGGTATATGGTGGACCCGGTATGGTACCCCGGGGCAAGAAATGATTTTTGTGGTGTAGACGATGAGCCTGGCAAAGAGAGCACTACCTAAAGGTGATATTTTTGGACCCGGCGGTTATCCGGAGGATACCGACCAGAGTCGTGAGATGAATATGAGGGCCGATTAGAGTATGCAGCGCCTGAGATGAGATAGATATGAGGGCCGATCTGAGTATGCGGCGTCTTAGATATGAGGATTTACATGTCGATGATGGACACGGGTTTTCATGATGTTTCGAGTGTCGGTGTTGGACACTCAGGTTCCATGATTTTGATGTGTCGTTGATGGACACACGTGGTTGATATGCTCATACATATAGGCATATGTTTTCATGTTGATTCGAGTGTCGATGTTGGACACTCAGGTTCCATGATATTGTTGGTGTCGTTGATGGACACGTGGATGCTATCCACATGCATGCAGGCATAGGTTTCAGATGTTATTTATATATATGTCATTCGCATTGATTCGATTGTTGACATATAGGCATACATGGTCACCTAAGATATCATAGTATTACCTTTATGATATAGTATGACCTAGGAAATTGTTGTTTTATTCGATTTCTATCTGCTGATGTTTTCTACTTACGAGTTGGCAACTCACCCCCGTTGTGCCACAGTTCTTGCAGGTTTGACCGCTTGGGATCAGTAGTGGTATCGTTGGCACACAGTTTCATCCAGGGTGTTTTGCTCTGGTAGGTGGGACATATATTGGATCGTGGCCACTCCCGTACTTATTTTCTGTTGTATTTAGATAAACTCCATCAATCAGAACTAGAATTTGTATATTAGTAGACTAGAAAGACTTGTATTGCGAGACTTGAGCGATGGGTATAAGTTCGCTTCTTGAGATGATGATGTCTTGCTTTATATGCTTTTCTTCCGGTGTTGATCTTCTCCGTTGGGCGTCGTATATAGGTTTTTTGTGTGGTTGTGTTTCCGCCGATTGGCGAAGAGCTAGCTCCTGCTTGGGGATGCCTATATATTGTTATATGTATGGTTTTGGATCATAATATACAAGGGAGGTGCTGCCTAAAATTTCAAGGACGAAAATGTTTTCAAGGTAGAATATATTCATTGCCTTTTTACATTATATGACTTGTACTTTTAAAAAGGAAGGCTTGAATTTCTTATAAGATGTTTCAAAACTGCACCCCTCCACTATTTTCCGCAAAAAGGTTTAGATTTTTCTGGGCTTCGGCTTACTTGAATTATGTTACGCCTTTAGACGTTGCGTGATTTAAGTGCCGGTCACGTGCTAATTATGGGTCGTGACAACCGTTATGCAATACCCAGGACGTAGAGCAGACTGAGAAACAGTTCTTAGTAACTAACACACCCAAAGAAGATGCATCAGAATGCTCTTTCTTCACTCAGGTTGCGTGGGAATCCTTGTATTCCCCTATCCCTTGCTCAGACTTATGACAGTTGTCATAAGATAGAGCGGAGCCAATGTTCCCCAGCCTAGTACAATAAGCGGGTTCGGTCAATACTTCCATGTTATTATCTTGATTATGGCGTGACATGGTCGCTACCTGGAGAGAGAGAAGAAAACACTTTAGCATGCGCTCTTGCAAGATTAGACTGGTTATTATCTTATCTAATCAGGCTGGCTACCACAGTCTTTATCAAATCTTCCTTCAAACCCTAAAAGGTAAGATTAGCTGGGATTAATTACACCCTACAAGTTTGCCAATCGGTCAGCCAGGCAGGTGTTGGTACTCCAAGGGAGTCTCTCCGTGCTTTCGCATGGAACTAATTAAATAACCTCGTTTCCGCAGGGGCATAACCCTGTTAACACCATTCTTAGACACCTCTTGGATTAGCTAATTGTAAACTGGAAAACTCTCCCATGAGTAACACTTACTCACAGTGGGTATCGGGATGCAACTATCATATAGCAGATATGCAATCTCATTGCAAATTTCAACACTTAAAATTCCCAATATCTGTTTTTACCCTTAACGACCTATGACCTTGACGGAGGTCAACAAAGCATAGGCCGCTAGTCAAGTTCAACCCGTCATTTCTTGATCGATTCGAACCCATCCACAGAAACCCTTGACGGAGGTCAACAAGGCTGTGTGACTGCCCCTACCGATCGCATCAACATACTGCAGATAAATATTACCTATCTTCCATACACGGTGCCTTGACAGAGTTCAACAAAGAAAACATGAATACTAAATACTATGTATCTGAAATGACAGAGGGCTACGACTGGTTTTGAAGAAAACTTTTAACGTAATGAACTTGATATGGTTGTAGAATCTAGTGATTTGAAAAGTACTGGTTTAAGCCCCGCTTTAAAATCGAGTAGTTTTCAAAATAAACCGAGTGGGTTGTATCATATGCTGGTTTTGCTAAAGAGGTCATTCCCAGCGAAGGGATCTAATTTCTTTCATCATCGAATGAGGTGCTGGATATTCATAATGGAATACCGCTATGCAAAGTAAGAACTAGAGCTACCTTTTTGAAAAATTTGATTCTACAACATCTTTTAGGTTTCTTTTCTTTTCATTAATCTTATTGATGATGTCCCATCATTTATGTTTCCTAAATATCATAGAAGAAACAAAAATAAAACATACATATATGGCATCCGCATTCGCCCTAATGACCCGGGTCTTCACCATAAGGTTACTTAACTTACGGCAGGGCGGGGTCAGGACTAGCGCGGATGCAAAACATATATAGTGTCTACTAGTATATCATATATATAAGTAGAAATCATCTCACACAGTTATATGATCACATCATATCACAGAAACAGCAGAATCAAATATATGAAATATAGGACATACTAGGAGGTCCGTGTTTTAGATTAATCCATTAATGAAAAACATGGATTCTACGGTCGTGATGAATAGCCAAGCCCACATCCCAAGACCTCTACGAGAGCGGGAAGAAACCCTGCTAATTCTAGAGTTAGGCGACCGGTCTCGACTCCTCGAGACGGCCTCCCACTGGACTCTAGAACCCGGTTACATGTGCTCCCCGCATTGGGTCTATCCTAATGCAGAAAAATAAATAATATACATCAAATGGAGACAATAACCTCAACCCGGAAGTATCCCAATAAAAGAATATTACATACAAATATTTACATGAATGAAAATTGAAAAACTCTCATCTTACGTAAAACCCCCTGGCTATTCAATCACGACGATCCAATATAACATATCAATAGCAAAACAATAACATCACATGTCATCAACGTAAGTAAATATGTGTATCCCTAATGTCGTTGACGTATAGCAAAGAGATCGGGGATACTGCCACATATTACACTTACGGTCGTAGATAAGAAATGAAAACTACAATAATTAGAATCCGCATAATCCTTAGACATCATAAACCCGGATTGTCACATATTCCAGATTTCATGCCTAACCCTATAAACTTTGCATTTAAGTGTCGAATTTGAAAACACTTTTCAAAAATAAGTCGGTCAATTCAACAAGATTCCTGACTAAATGATCGAATGCTCATCAGGAACTTTAGTAGATGGGCGCACCCCTGAGGCTGTCAACGAAGTGCACTCGGGCAGAACACCGTGGCGCGAGCACCCGAGTGGATGCTTTTGGTCATGGAATTCTCCTATAGTCACTTGGTCGGGGCTATGGGGCGTGTTTGTCTAGTAGTATCTCCCAGCGACGATTCGCATACGATACGAGATTGCGACGGAGTTTCGATCTAAATCCAAACTTCGTGGCAATCTATCGCATGAGACTAAAACGCAAGATTTACATTTCGTTAACTAGTTTTCACAAAACTAATCAATGTGGATTCCAAAAATTGTATCACATATCCAAAGTTATCTAGATGATGTTAAACATTTCGATCGATGTTTCAAACAATACTAATTCATAGAGACCTCAACAACTTGAGTCTTACCAAAAATACCTAGAAAGTCAGAAATGTCACAATGAAGCAGAAGAAGAAAAACGAATCAATAACTCTTTAAGTTGGTTGTTGAACTACGGCCAAAACATGGTTTAGGCAGTGGTTCCACGGCTACTTGGAAGAGTTAGGCCCTCGTACTTCTTAGGGCTCCATAGAATTACCTGCATGATTTTCTGAGAATTTTTAATATGGAAAATTTCAACGTTTGAAAAATTGGACAGAAACTACTAGAATCCGTGTATAAAAACTCCGATCGAACACTTTAACGTCGTCTAGTGCAATCCTAACCCTCTAGCTTGGCTCTGATACCATGAAAGTATGCCTTAGCACCTATACTAGGTTTATACAAGCATCAAGTATGCAATTTTAAAAAATCTAGAGTGCTAAGTATACCAACCCAGAATCGAACTAGAGAATTAGGGTTTTATAGTAGCAAACAAGTTCTACACTAAGTGAAGAGAGCATACAACCTTTGTAGACCTATACTTCACTTCTAAAGCTCCAAGTAGTAGTCCCTAGAACAATTCTTTGACTCCACTTGATTAAAGGAATGAGCTTTCTTGTAATCTTCGAGGCCGAAGATGATCCATCTTAAAGTCTCTCTAACTCAAGCTCACTCATCACTAATCAATGTATTAGTGAAGCAAACAACCTAAACTAATGGACTAGAATAGTGTAGGATGATGAAGTAGGAGATTTGCTCACTAGAAATAATTCTCTTTTCTTTTCTCAACTCAAGAAAAACCCTAAAGTGAGGAGAATGAAGAGGATGAACTTGGATTTGTGAGAGCATGAACCATGAAGTGAGTGATGAGATGATGTAGGAAAATATCTATGAATAAAAATAAAGAACAAGAGGTGAGTCATGGCTTCTCAAGGCTTCTACAAGCATCTCTAAGTAATGACTCATTCTCCATTTTCTTTAATTCATAAATAAAACAATTATCTACTCATCATTTAACCTCATGTGTGATTCTCATACATTCTAGTTCTATGTACCATCAACCATAATACAAATGCATATATATATAAATATATCACACACACACACACACACACACACACAAACACACACACACATATATAAATGTATATAAAGAGAAGAAAATCTTTAGTGAGCTAAATATTAATTTATATATATATATATCAAATTATTAAATCAACACTTGATTCAATAATCCGGTTATATCATATATAACCGACTAATATCATTTATATATGTATATCAAAACATTAAATCAACACTTGATTCAATTATTCGGTTATATCACATATAACCGGCTAATATTCAATATTATATATTAAATCAACACTTGATTCAATAATCCGGTTATATCACATATAACCGGCCAATATCAAATATATATACATAAATCAAATCATTGAATCAACACTTGATTCAATAATACGGTTATATCACATATAGCCTAACCGATATAAAATATCGCTAGATTAGAATACGGTATCACATACTCGTATTTAATCAAGCTCCCGCACATATCTCCATATGTGCCCTACTCCATTTCGCTTGTGCTAGGAAACCTCTGTGTGGGACTCTAATGAGTCGTTAATACGCCAACAGTAAATAATGATCACATCAGTACCCACAAGCTGTCAGCGGTACTAACTAGACGTAACGGCTACCTTGGTATTGAACGAATAGAAGATCAACAAGCAAACTTGTCCAAACTCCCATAGAGCCTATAAACAACACTTTGTTGGGAATATGTATGCCCTAGAGGCCATTATTGTATATTATAGTGGATGCTTGGACATATATATAGAGAATACTTTCTTGCTCGACATGATAGTATGCTATCTGGTTGCTCTTTTTTTTAACATGTACACTTGTATTATTATACTATCTATCTGATACATGTTGATAAAGCCCTCAGGATGTTGTCTTGACTACCAGGACTATAATGCGGATCATACTACCGGGACTTGAGTAGTCCACAAGCACATCCTTTAACAGTTCCAAGTCGAGAGAGTATCGAGACAGGGCATCGATATTCCAGAGTAGACTAGTGTGTACGTTTCTTGACCCTGTGTGGGGCGATGGTTGATCCCACAACTATTGGTGTTTGACATCAAAGATTGTACACAGGCGCTCATTAGAGAATGGGTACATCGAACCGGACACACCGAGAACTCCTAAATGGTACCATACCTATCGTCAGACAGCAGTTCTCTGGTGACACTGGTAAAGGTTAGTCTGTAGACCCGAGATCTTCATAGAGTCTTGTGTGGTTCCTACTGTTCTTTGATTTCCTCTCTACCACAGCTCAAAGGAGTCGTGCAAACAGGTGGATTTTGGATACATTCCTGAGCCACATGGAGGCAGTAAGCGATAGGAGGGGTTTCGTCTCTCCCTATATAAGGAGTTGATGTTGTGCTATGCTCGATTGGCTATAACAGCAAGTCCCTGGCCAAGGCTAATGAGATTTACTGGTAAGTCTTATCAGTAGTTTCTCGAACCATAATACGTGTCACGACCCAAAGTTTGGCCCGTGACCGGCACTTAACCACGTAACGTCTACAGGCGTAACGCGACTAAGTGAACCGAAAACCCAGAAATCAAACCAGTGAAAGTATAGAGTGTTATAAGTTTTAAAGGAAAGCATTTACTAACATGATAAGAAAACTAAGTAAACAATCTCCAAGAAAACAATATACGACGCCGTAGCGAAGATCAAGATCCACAAGTGGGAACATCACAGATAGAATAAACTGCAAGTACAGCCGGCTCACAACGAGCTCGACACCAGAATACAAAATAATACAACATCGTCCTCACACTGTTTCTAAGTCAAATACATACATGGTAGATGGAGAATACTAGATACAACGATGTACATACAGAAAGATAAACAGATACCGCGCAAAACCCACCTATCAGCAAAAGAGCTAGTACACTAGCTATGGGGGTATCTGTGTCAAAAGATGCAAAGCAGCCTGCCGCGACTACTCCGAAGGGCAACCTGCAAACACTGTGGCACAACGGGGGTGAGTTGCCAACTCGTGAATAGAGATAACATATAAAGGTAATCGCGAGCATGCACGTACTACGCTACTCTAACAAATGCCAGTAGATGATATCAATGCGAGGTAAGCAGTATGCATAATAATAATGCAAGTCCTCTATCAGGTGATATAACTACAGGATGAGATGTGATAATAAATGCTGAGCATGGGAATATAGTATCTACATGAAGTATCAGGGTGGACTACATATGTATGTATGCACCACAAATTCCAACATCCCAAACGCCGATACTCCATAGGCCCTCATATCCTGTATATCCCTGAGAATCCCGAGTGCCCAACATCGGCACCTAAATATCATAAATACTCGTGTCTAGCATCGACACGCAAAACATCCTGTATCGGGCATCCGTCAATCCGGGTCAGCCCTCTCTCAAGGTATATATATCGGGAATCCGTCAGTCCGGGTCATCCCTCTCTCAATACATCGGGCATCCGTCATTCCGGGTCAGCCCTATATCAATCCATCGGGCATCCGTCATTCCGGGTTAGCCCTATATCAAAGTATATATCGGGAATCCGTCAGTTCGGGTCATCCCTCTCTCAATACATCGGGCATCCGTCATTCCGGGTCAGCCCTATATCAATCCATCGGGCATCCGTCATTCCGGGTCAGCCCTCTCTCAGTACATGCCTCTAGCACCGAGAAAACACGGGGCGGCGCCCCAAAATATCATATCAAGGGAACCGGGTTTTTAAATGATTACTTATTTGAAAAGGCCACGTTTCCCAAATCCAGAAATCACATGAAATCTCAACCAATAATACAAGTAAATGTGATGTGATATGTGCATCAAGTATGAGTATCAAGTCATGTCACATATAGATAAGCTACAATGCAATGATCCAATGTGATATAGGTATCAAATATGAGTATCAAGTCATGTCACATATAGATAAGTTACAATGCAATGATCCAATGTGATATAGGTATCAAATATGAGTATCAAGTTATGTCACATATAGATAAGTTACAATGCAATGATCCAATGTGATATAGGTATCAAATATGAGTATCAAGTCATGTCACATATAGATAAGTTACAATGCAATGATCCAATGTGATGTGTGTAGTAGGTATGCTATGCACTAGCTAGTAACCATGAACATGCAATATATATATAAGGAACGCTATAAGGTCCTATCATCCCTGACGTAGAACGCCATGCGGGCGATATCCCCGTAGATGTGAAATCTACTCAGCGTAGCCTCCCACTATGTATAGCCAACAACCTGTTTCCCCTCCTGCGCGGCGTCCGCTGTACTCGCCTGCGAACCTATAATTACACAATATATCACACGTAAGCTTGAAATCACAGAAACGCGACATTTAAGCCGAACCAGTAACTCGTGTCGCGAACCAAGCGCGCGTGTGTGCGATACGCTAAAACGTGTGGTTACGTGTCTGAAATCACTCCGACGCGTCGCGATACGCAGAAATCCAAAACCCACACACACGTATCACGCGTGTCGCGAAAGTTTGAAAATACGGGAAAATAGGTATTCTACCCCAGATTTTGATACAGGAAAGATATTTCAAAACTATATATACCAAAATAACCTACATACAAGCAGATACCTACACCCCAAACCCCAACCCATGGCTCCCTAATCTGGCCGCAAATTGCGGCCAGAATGCAATATTTGGCGGCCTCACTTGGGAATTGGGCTCCCAGGTTTGGTGTGTGCACTATATACCCCCCATACATGCTACAGTAACATCTAGATTTACACTGAAAAGTCTCGGGTAACAGCAGATTTCCTACAGTGCCTTTATCAGTTCAAATCACACATTTTGCACAAAAATGGAACTTTAAGGTATTTTGATGAAATCTGAAACAAACCTAGGTTTAATCACACACTAATAACTCGCTAACAAGCTAATCAAGCCACAACAACATAAGTTTTAACATATTACACTAAACCCCCCCCCCCCTTCAAAAGCACTAAAATGGTACAAAAATGTGATATTTCTAAACTAAACATGCAAGTTATGAAAATTTGTTTCTAGGGTTGGGATTTATACCTTCAAATGACCTTAAAACACCAAAGGTTCCAGCTTTACCCTCAGTTGTGCAGATTAGCTTCCAAACTCCTCAAAAACTTCACTTTTCTTAAGGTTTAGTGAAGAAAAGAGTTGATTGAGTAGGGTTTTTGGTGTAGGATTCAAAGAGGAATGAAAAGAGAGAGAAGAGAGGAAGAGAGAGATGTTTGTTCTGCTGATTTTCTGCAGGAAGTGCAGAAAATGATTGGAAGAGAGAGAGAAGAGAGAAGAAAAAGTGCAAAAAAGTCAAGGCCTCACCTAACACCATACTCCCTTGTTTTATTAGGATTTTTGACTTATAAAAGAATGGTTTAGTTGATAAAATGATGGGGGAAAAATAATAAACTTGCAACCATGCACAAAAGAATGGTTAACAAGTTACAAGAAAAGTCTAAGCATGCAAGTGTGCACAACACAAGAAAATTTCCAATACTAACACTACCAATAATAACTATTAATCCTATGCACACACAAATAAAAACATGCAAGACTACTAATTATCACCAAAACAATCAAACGGAAATTTCAAAGTGTTACAATACGCCACACATCGGTATAACTTATCAAGTTACCGGAGTTTGACGATTCCACCCCTAGACTTTGTAAGTGCACGGCGGCGCCCCGGCCGTCAATCCGACGGCCAAATGCGGAAACGGTGATAAACTTTAATTTTTGCGGACTTAGCAAACCGGCACCACCGCGCACTAAACCCCGGATCGGGCCATTAAACTAGATCTAGCTAACTAAAAGATGGGTTAGAGAGATATACCGACGATCCAAGTCCTCCGGTCTTCTCGTCATGGTCCCGATCTCCTGCGGAAAAGTCCCGTCTCCTCCTCGTCGCCGGAAGTGCACCACATCGCCTACTTCGTTTACGGGCTCCCACCTCAATGCCGAGGCAACTCGGGCACGAAGCCGGCTACTCGACGTGCCCAAGAATCGCTGTAGAATGTGTAGTAGAAGAAGTCTCATTTTTGGGGTTGTGGAGTTGCCATTTGTGGAGGAGAAGAGAGCTTGGAGAGAGGTGGGGAAAAATGTAGCATACAAAGAGAATGAGAATCCCAATTTTTCCCCCACCACAATGAGAAATGAATCCCATTCCCATAGGAATGGCCGGCCCCCCCTTTCCATCATATGTGATTGGAGAGAGAGAGAGCAAGGTCAAGGGGGTGGGTGGATGAACCATCATACAAGGGAGTGTGAAGTTATGATGTGAAGGAATGATAGCTAGGTAAGTCCAACACTCAAAACAACCATCAACAAAACCAAAGTCAATCCATCATGAGAAGGAGAAGTCAATGATGGTGCTCATCATGAAAACCATCATGATGCAACAAGATGCAAAGAACCCCCTCCACAAATGCCTATTTGCAACAATGCAAATAAACCCTCCTCCACCAAACTTCGGCCAATGAACGGAACAATGGAAAATTGGCCGAAACGGAAAACAAACTGGCAACTCCAAAAACTGTTCCCGTAATAAATTACAGGAAAACCCCGATACTGTGCATACACACCCGCATCTGTATTTCGACCGAAATACAAATGCAATGAGACAAAATCTACACTGTACTATACTAGGATCCGGCTTATACCAAAGCCGGCTAGTAATATCCGTTCGATCCTGATCCGTGCAATACCGCACGTATCTGATCGAACCCTGCCATATAACCATACGGCCTATAGTACAGACTGTCCGATCCTGATCCGTGCAACACCGCACGTATCTGATCGGACCCTGCCATATCTCCATACGGCCTCTACAACCTTTCGCCCGAAAGCTGAGTAACTGAATGTGGGGGACTCTAAAGACTCGTCAACACCTTGGTTGTGGATTTAACCACTAGCACGTCAGAGGTATAAGCCAATACGTGACGGGCTACCAGGTACTGACCAAATGGGACGTCGATGAGGAAGCTCACCCCGACACCCAACTGAGCCTGTCAGTGACAATATCCGTTCAGTCCGGTCCGTTCGTCTATGAGCATCGCATGGCGGGCCTAGGGGGTTGGTAAAAGTCAGACCCCCAAAAGCGGTACAAGTCGTGTCGGAGTGTAGCCCAGAACACCCTGAGATACTACTGGAATACCTACCAGTAAATCTCCTTGCCTTGGCCAAGGACTTTGTGTAATGGCTCTCCTAGACACAGCACGACCTCACCCCCAATACCGGGAGAGACGAACCCCTGAAGATACGCTCACTGCCTCCATGTGGCTCGGGACTGTACCCAACTAAAACCTGTTTGCACGACTCCTTTGAGCCGTGGTAGGGTAGTAATCAAAGTACAGTGGGAACTCACACGAGACAAATGACGATCCCCAGGTCGATGAACTAACCTGCACACATGTCACCAGGGAACTGCCATCTGACGTCTGGTATATGACCAACTAGCATGTTCCCGGCGAGTCCTGTCCGGTGTACTCATAACCCAATGAGCACCTGTATACATCTTAGGTGATCCAACTGACACCAGTGGCTTGTGAGACCGGCCACCGCCCCTCGTCGGGGTCTCGACTGTATACACTAGTCTACTAATGGAGTATCGATGCCCAGTCTCGAAACTCCCACGACTAGGGACCTTTTAAGGATAAGCTTATAGACCCCCAGCTCCCACTTATATGATCGCCCTCATACTGCTGGTGGTCAAGCAAGAATCCTAGGGGCTCTATCAACGTGTAATAGCGACGTGTCAGGTCACCTAAAGCAGTACACGATGATAAAGGTAAACCAGATAGCATACTATCATCTCGAGTAAGACTGTCCTACCGGGATAGGTCCTCCCTCAATCATTACAATCACGTACCTGTGACCTAATAATTGACTCTGAGGGCACTATCTCCAACAATCTCCCACTTGCACTCAAGGCTAATTATTGCGATGTCGCATACTCACAGCCCGTGTGATACCGAACATCCAACTCCTCTACTAGTCAGTCTCACAAAGCTCGTTTGCGGAACTATTGCGTTCGAGGAATAGCCTCAGTGAGTGGATCCGCTTAGTTGTCTCTTTCCATGTCTCTCTATATCTCAAGTTCGCGGAGAAAGCCATCTCCCGAAATGAGCAATACCTGTCTCAGAATATGTCTGGATGTCTGATGGGACCTAGCTCATAAATGAACTCCAAATCCAAACTTCTTAGACTGTATCGTCAACTGAACTTAATCAGTATCCTGCGCGCCATGCCTCCCTCAGCATTGCCTTGGACCACCTGTCCAAAATACTGCCCCTCATCAGAAGGAAAACTATAACTCTGACAACCTCCTTGTCGTCCATGTCACCTTGGAAGCCTGGAATGATAACTGTCTCCTGAATGAGGCTGTCGTTATCATATCCCTAGAACATCCACTTATGTTCTAAAACTGCTTCCGACTGTTTCTCCAGGATTGGATTAATGTCAACTTATTGCATCTAGTGCAAGAACAACATCTGGTGTGGTACTTGACATCTCACGATTTACTCAATTGCCTGAGCAAGTGATCTGCCAATCATGCCCGTCCCTCTCCCCTTTAGTCTGTAAGACACCTTTGGAGAGGGTGACTCCATTACCTGCAGGTACACTACCGTGCCAGGAGTCGTCCATCCTAAATACTCTTAGAATGCTGTCAAGTACCCTGATTGGGAAACCACCCAAATCTAGATCTAAAACCATAGATCTAGTAACCAGCATATCGGATATAAAATCCATTTCCTTTGTGGAGAAAACAACTGTGTGACGACCAAAGTATAACCGATCGTAGTGTAGGAGTTTCTTTTCCTACTCTGTGTATATCATCCGAATACCAGGATATCACACCCTACTACCTTCTCAACAGATCCATCCCCTATTCTGATGAAGTCAAACCCACGACTGTCACGTCAGAAATAGATGATCTATCTCCGCTACTGGTGCTTCAGTCTGTAAATAGACATAAGCTACCTGTCCACCAATGCTTCCGCTGCTCCCACTGACTACGACAACCCTCTGGCAGAGTCATATAGACGTGCACTTCTAAAACTAGTTTAGAATGACGCTATACTCATCCTCCCGCCGGGTCTCGCAGCCTGGAACAACAGCAATGGTAATTGTGGGTAAACAAGAACTTCCCTGTCACCGTCCTTGAAGCTACCGTAGTACCTCTCGGGTGCCTGAAGTTACCCACCTTATCTGCGGAGTGGCCAATGGAATGTCAATCCAGATTGAATCTTTAGGTTCCTTATCAAATCTTCAGTAATCGTTTGTGGTTCTGGAATCACTTCCAGTTCTACCATACTCCCACTACTGTTTTCTGAAAAAATCCATTTTTAATAAAACTGTGGCGAGTCTAGAACAATATTGCTATTGTTCATCCAGATGGTAGAAAATCAACCCGCGTCATAGCCTGGGTCAACCCACAAACAGCCATTACAGAAACGTGCCTTGAGTTGTCCAGTGTCTGGTTTTAATCATAAACCGGACAACTCCCCGTACCTTAACAATGTTAAGATATGAACTGTTCTATATCCAATATAGAAACAGAGGCACTGATTTAATTGAACCAGATTCAAATCATGCAGCTGTCCCCAGCGCATGTCAACTAAATGGAAGGAGGCCGATCAGCGTTACTCAACTTAGGAATACTTCCAATTATGAGTAACCTGAAAGAGAAGCAAGATCTCTTAATCATTACTATCAACTGAATACCATACACAAGTATCTACATCTTCGATCTCTTTGAAGAATCCCGATACTTGCTATACCTGGTTCTCTACTCTATTCAAATACCAATAACTTCTCCAAATTCGGACCCTGTGTTTCCACGAAACACCTGTCTAAAAACTAGAGAAGTCATAAGTAAACCGAATATAGTACGAGGACCATCCCCTCTGTCCTGATGGACCCTGGACAACATACAATACTCTGTATAAGTCCCTTGAGTCTAATAACTCATTCACTGTGTGTCGTAGGTTGAAAACTGTACTTATGGTTAAGAAGAATTACACCGCTGTTTAATGCTCCTTACCTAACCATCCACTGATATAGGTAAATGTCGTAGACATAATTTCAGAAAGGTATATCTCACTCTATGAAAATAGACGTACAGATATATCAATTTGAAATTGGTGCATAACAGCGGATATTCAAAACCAAATATTTGCCAACCGGCAAACAGCCCAGGTGATCTCCTCAAATATCACCGATTACAACGAATCCCGATATAATGAGGATGATCACCCAATTCCCAATAACTTACTCCCACTCATCATCTGTAAAACCATACAGATGTGAGAATCGTACCTGGTAAATACATACCCTGGAGTAAGTATCTAATCGGGAAATCAGTTTTCCTTTAACATTACACAGTGAAACTGAAACATTGAAATGTTCCGATGGGGTATTCTGGTATTCCTAGTAATGCCTCTTCCAGATTCACGACTGTAACCGTATAGTTCTTTGCCACCTCTCCAAATCCCTTCATATGTCTTTAGTCTTTACCTTCTGCACACCCTTTTAGGCCAAATGGTTTTCTTCCTTCCCTACCGTTCGGCACCAGCCTATGGTTTGGAAGAAGACTATCCAATAAGCATAATGGGTGTACTGTCCCAATCCTAGGAACACTCGCAATGCGAGAGAAGGTGAAGATAAAAGACACCTGAATGTACTTTATTCCTATTTCTCCTGAACCAGGATCCATCCCCGAACTGGAACAAGTTCCTTTCGAGTTCGTATATAACCATACGATGGAATATCCAAATAAACTGTGGATCTTCGTAGTGATACGGAGTGTCCTGGAGAAATACAAAGGTGATGTGGGAGTGGTAACGAAATATTTGGTTTGGTCGTGAATATCTGTTGCAATTTACTTTGCCCTCTTACTAATCCCTTGCTTTGTCTGAACTTAATACCTTCTGCACACCATCGTTATGCTAATTGGTTTTCTTCATTCCCTACCGGTCGGCACCAGCCTAAGGTTTGGAAGAAGACAATCCAATTTGCGTAATAGGTGTACTACCCCTAAACCAAGGAGTACTCGTAATCTGAGAGAGGGTAAAAGGAAAAGACAACTGAATAATCCTATCCGTTTTCTCCAGAACCGGAAACCATCCTCGAATAAATTCTTTCGAGTTCGTATCTAACCATACGATGGTTTTGTCCAATGGAAGTGGACGTTCGTAGTAAAACGGGGTGTCCTGGAGAAAAGGGTAAAAGTAGGAGTGGCAATGAGGTTCGCAACTCTGACAATCCAAAAGCCAGTGTTTAAGAAGGTTCGGTCAACTTGGTCACTGAGTCAAAGTCTTAGGGTCGGGTCAATGGTCGCTGCCAAAGAGAGAGAGAAAAGAAACACTCAGCGTGCACTCTAACCTAGATCAGAATGGTCACCAATTTATCTAATCTGGAATCCTCCCACTGTACCTCAAATTCTCCTCCAAACCAGAAAGAAGAATTAGTCGGGGTCACCCGAGGAGTAAACTAACTCATCAGTGGGAATCGGGATCCAACTATCATCGCATGATAACGTGACGGAATCCGCTCACGTCATCACACTCTAGATGGTATGCGCATATCTGGCAAGTTTCAGTTCTTTTGAAACTCCCGATGTGATTTTTACCCCATGCTCTTATGACCTTGACTAAGGCCAACAAATCATAAGTCACATGTCAAGTTCTACCCGTCATTATCCAGGTTAATTTGAATCCACCCGTACAAGCCCTTGACTAAGGCCAACAAGGCTATACGACTGTCCCAAACCAACACATCTATCTATGCAGCATATGAATACCCAATAGCTACCAAACACTGTGCCTTGACTAAGGCCAACAAACACAGCTTGAATACTATTGACTACCCATATGAAACGACGGAGGGCTACGAATGGTTTCTGGCGAAAACCTTTAACGTAATGAACTTGATATCGTCGAAGGAACGGATAGCTTTTTGAAAATATAGTGACGAAAACCGTTGCTAAAGAGGTCACTCCCGGTGAAGGGATCTCGGCTCTTTCCCCGTGGAATGGGGTGCAGGATATTTCAACTGAATACCACGGTGCAAAGCAAAAGTAATCGGCTATAGTGAAGTCATTGCCCTGACGCAAACTTTTGTCCAAGGGGTCACTCCCGGTGAAGGGATCTCGGCCCTTGCCTCGTCGACTGAGGAGCAGGATATTCCAACTGAATACCACGATGCAAAACAAAAGAGAACGTCCTTGCAATAACAGCTTTTTGAAAAAGTGTTCCAACAACATCAGATTAGGTTTGTTTTTAATTTGCATTGATCCGAATCAATGCAGTCCCATCAATTGATCACACCAAAAAGAACGAAAATATACTGATGTACGTATATGCCATCCGCATTCGCCACTGGGTCCCGTCATTACCCGTTAGGTTAGCTTACTAACGACAGAGCGGGGACTGGACTAGCGCGGATGCAAAACATATACAACATCTACTAATATATATACCAATATATTATATTCGCTCAAGGCATGAATAAAAATGCAACATCACAGAAAATGTACAGCATCACAGAAACAATACAGATATCTGGGATCCCCGGGTTTCACAGAGCCGCTGAAACCCGACGTTCCCCTGGTCGTGTGGATAGCCTGTGCAATGAGAACCTAGACCCCTACGGGCGCGGCAAGTCACCCGCCAAAACCTGAAGCGAGGCAGCCCCCTTCAGCTCCGTGAATGGACCACCCAGCACTTCACGGAATCCGGTAACTTGGGCACCCCTCCTGGGTCAACCTGTACCCCCTACGAGTGCGGCGAATAGCCCGCCAATCCTAGAGTGAAGCCCCTTCCGTCTCAATGCCATGAGATGCGGGCTTGTTGCCCTCCAGAACCCGGCTATCCGTGCACCCCTCCGCGGGGCAATCCTAGTACAGAAAGTAAAATATACATACAACGGGTACATCGACCGCAACCAGGTCGTGCCCCAAAATAATAATACAAACAGGCAGTGACGGCAGTCCACATGTCGGACGCTCGCCCCGCAATATCAAATGTACATAATACAACAGCACACAGTACTAGCATTGCATCCAGGCTATCCCCCACGACCGATCCGCAACATCACAGCAAAAACAAAACATCAACGTGAAAGTCACGTTCGCAAATCCGTCTAACCGGGCTATAGCAGTTAGACCGGATTTACCGATCAAGTGACATTCACGGTCGCAGATATAATGTAAATACTGTGAAAAATGTGTTTAAAATTTTCCGATTGATCAAACAATTAACAAGTGGGCCCCAAAGAAAACTGTAGCACTCACAGAAACAATTGGCCCAATTTTAATATTCCAAAACCCATATTTTAAGCCCAGAAGGCCTCTGTAAAAAATTGGTGAAGTGATGTGAATAGTGCGCGGCGGAAGGGCCGCACAAATGGGGTTTTCGCGGCGGTTCCGCGCTCCAACTATGGAGTTACTTCGTCGAATTTTTACAGAGCCCTTAGATTTTCCAGTACATCAATATTTTACAACCTGAAAAAATTTTCGAGACCAAATATTTCCAACAGAAAACTGATGTGGGCAAATACGGGTTTTTGGACATTTCGATCGATCGGAACTAAAAAACACATTACACAAAGCTAGACTAAGTTAATGGCGAGGCTCTGATACCACTGTAAGTGCACGGCGGCGCCCCGGCCGTCAATCCGACGCCGGAATGCGGAAGCGGTGAATAACTAAAATTTTGCGGACTTTGCAAACCGGCACCACCGCGCACTAAACTCCGGATCGAACCATTAACTAGTCTAAGCTATCTACAAGAAAGGGAATAGAGATATACCGACGATCCAAGTCCTCCGGTCTTCTCGTCATGGTCCCGATCTCCTGCGGAAAAGTCCCGTCTCCTCCTCGTCGCCGGAAGTGCACCACATCGCCTACTTCGTTTACGGGCTCCCACCTCAATGCCGAGGCAACTCGGGCACGAAGCCGGCTACTCGACGTGCCCAAGAATCGCTGTAGAATGTGTAGTAGAAGAAGTCTCATTTTTGGGGTTGTGGAGTTGCCATTTGTGGAGGAGAAGAGAGCTTGGAGAGAGGTGGGGAAAAATGTAGCATACAAAGAGAATGAGAATCCCAATTTTTCCCCCACCACAATGAGAAATGAATCCCATTCCCATAGGAATGGCCGGCCCCCCCTTTCCATCATATGTGATTGGAGAGAGAGAGAGCAAGGTCAAGGGGGTGGGTGGATGAACCATCATACAAGGGAGTGTGAAGTTATGATGTGAAGGAATGATAGCTAGGTAAGTCCAACACTCAAAACAACCATCAACAAAACCAAAGTCAATCCATCATGAGAAGGAGAAGTCAATGATGGTGCTCATCATGAAAACCATCATGATGCAACAAGATGCAAAGAACCCCCTCCACAAATGCCTATTTGCAACAATGCAAATAAACCCTCCTCCACCAAACTTCGGCCAATGAACGGAACAATGGAAAATTGGCCGAAACGGAAAACAAACTGGCAACTCCAAAAACTGTTCCCGTAATAAATTACAGGAAAACCCCGATACTGTGCATACACACCCGCATCTGTATTTCGACCGAAATACAAATGCAATGAGACAAAATCTACACTGTACTATACTAGGATCCGGCTTATACCAAAGCCGGCTAGTAATATCCGTTCGATCCTGATCTGTGCAATACCGCACGTATCTGATCGAACCCTGCCATATAACCATACGGCCTATAGTACAGACTGTCCGATCCTGATCCGTGCAACACCGCACGTATCTGATCGGACCCTGCCATATCTCCATACGGCCTCTACAACCTTTCGCCCGAAAGCTGAGTAACTGAATGTGGGGGACTCTAAAGACTCGTCAACACCTTGGTTGTGGATTTAACCACTAGCACGTCAGAGGTATAAGCCAATACGTGACGGGCTACCAGGTACTGACCAAATGGGACGTCGATGAGGAAGCTCACCCCGACACCCAACTGAGCCTGTCAGTGACAATATCCGTTCAGTCCGGTCCGTTCGTCTATGAGCATCGCATGGCGGGCCTAGGGGGTTGGTAAAAGTCAGACCCCCAAAAGCGGTACAAGTCGTGTCGGAGTGTAGCCCAGAACACCCTGAGATACTACTGGAATACCTACCAGTAAATCTCCTTGCCTTGGCCAAGGACTTTGTGTAATGGCTCTCCTAGACACAGCACGACCTCACCCCCAATACCGGGAGAGACGAACCCCTGAAGATACGCTCACTGCCTCCATGTGGCTCGGGACTGTACCCAACTAAAACCTGTTTGCACGACTCCTTTGAGCCGTGGTAGGGTAGTAATCAAAGTACAGTGGGAACTCACACGAGACAAATGACGATCCCCAGGTCGATGAACTAACCTGCACACATGTCACCAGGGAACTGCCATCTGACGTCTGGTATATGACCAACTAGCATGTTCCCGGCGAGTCCTGTCCGGTGTACTCATAACCCAATGAGCACCTGTATACATCTTAGGTGATCCAACTGACACCAGTGGCTTGTGAGACCGGCCACCGCCCCTCGTCGGGGTCTCGACTGTATACACTAGTCTACTAATGGAGTATCGATGCCCAGTCTCGAAACTCCCACGACTAGGGACCTTTTAAGGATAAGCTTATAGACCCCCAGCTCCCACTTATATGATCGCCCTCATACTGCTGGTGGTCAAGCAAGAATCCTAGGGGCTCTATCAACGTGTAATAGCGACGTGTCAGGTCACCTAAAGCAGTACACGATGATAAAGGTAAACCAGATAGCATACTATCATCTCGAGTAAGACTGTCCTACCGGGATAGGTCCTCCCTCAATCATTACAATCACGTACCTGTGACCTAATAATTGACTCTGAGGGCACTATCTCCAACAGACTTGATATGCAACATATCAGACGAAGAGACCGTGCAGTATGGTAAGTGTTACTTCTGTACGAATGACTAGCATTACAGTAAGGTTTTGGGAGGCATCGTCCATGCCGTTTTCAAAAAATTGCCATGCTAAACAACCCTAACCCTAGAATTTTAACTAGAGATTTTGACGAAACAACATGTAAACAACTTTACATCTAAGTGAATATGCAATACAACCTTTGTAGACCGGTCCTTCACTTCAATAGCTCCATGTAGTAGATCCTTCGCTCCAAATAGTGATCTTCTGGACTCTAGAATGGCTCCACAAGATGAAAGGAACAAGCTTAGACGAAGTCTTCGAGGCCGAAGATGATCTACGTCGATGAGATACCAACTCAAGCTACCACTTCACTAATTAGGGATTAGCGAATCTTTACCCTAAACTAAATGGCTAATCTAGTAGAGGATGATGAAGTATGAATTTTGCTCACTTTAGAAATCTTTTACTCACTAATTTTCCTCACCTCTCCAAAACCTAGAGAGCTTTCTCTTGTTGAGGATGAAGATGAAGAGAATAGAATGAATGAATGAGAGAGGCAACCATGGGTGAGATAATATCTTATATAACTCATGTAGAGACTTAACTATGGCTAATAAGAATGGTTGGGTTAATAAATATCTTAAGTAAAACAAAATTAGTTGACTAAGTCAATAGATCTACAAGCTTCCACAAGCTTCACCCATGTGACTAATTTCCAACTAATTTGCATTTACTTTAAATAATTAAACCTCACATTATCATGACCATGGTGTGAGTCTCATACACCCATGTAGCATGTGGCATCAAGCATGACACAAAAAGAAAACACAAATAATATATATCACATATATATTAAGTGTGCACATGTGAGAAAAAGAAATGCACAAGTGAGCTAATATTAATTAATGTAAATATATTAAATTTATAATTATACATTAAATTATTAAAACAACACTTGATTCAATAATCCGGCTATATCACATATAACCGACTAATATCATATGTATCCATTTATCGAATCAACACTTGATTCGATAGCCCGGCTATATCACATATAACCGACCGATATCACATATCGCGAGAATAGAGTACCGTATCACATACACGTATTAATCTCGTTCCCACACATATCGCATATGTGCTCCTACTTCGTTTTTCCTGAGCCAGTAAACCTCTGTGTAGGACTCTAAAGACTCGTCAATACGCCTGTAGTAGGTGATGATCATATCAAGCACCCACAAGCCGTTAGCGGTACTAGCTGGACGTATCGGCTACCCGGTTATTATGCGATCAGAAGATCAACAAGAAAGCCTGCTCATACTCCTGTAAAGACTGTCAGTAACATTACCGTACAGTCCGGTCTCTTCATCTGATATGTCGCATATCTAGTCTAGAGGTGGTAAACGTCAGACCCCAGTAACCGATAAGTCGTGCCGATGTGATGCTCATAACGGGTCGAGAAACTACTGATAACACTTACCAGTAGATCTTCGTATCAGCCTTGGCCAGGGACTTCCTATTATAGCCAATTGATCATAGCACAACATCAACCACCAATACCGGGAGAGACGAATCCCCTCCTCTCGTTCATTGCCTCCATGTTACTCGGGACTGTACCCAAAAGCCACCGTTTTGCACGTTCTCTCGAACGTGGTAAGGCGGAAATCAAAGCACAGTTGGAATCACACAAGACTCTATGACGATCTCGGGTCTACAGACTAATCTGTACCAGTGTCACCAGAGAACTGCTATCTGACGATAGGTATAATACCAACTAGGAGTTCTCGGCGAGTCCGTTCAGTGTACCCAGTCTCCACTGAGCACCCGTATACCATCTTTGATGTCAAACACCAATGGATGTGGGATCATTATGAAGGGTTATGACAGTGCCCCGGCTAACATCCGTGGCTAAATGCGGAACAAAAAATTTTACCACAAGCAAAAACTTGGCGCTATAACAACTCTAAACCGGATCTTTACCATAAACCTAGTTAGAAAAAAGGGTTCTATCTACTATGATAGAAAGTATACTTAATGGATCCAAGTCCTTCTCTTCTTTCCGCTGTCCTCCTTGTCCTTGCAAGCTCCATGGAGTGGAAATGGAAAGCACGTCCTCGCCGGCTTCTCGAAGTAGTAGAAGATCCACAAGAGAGTTCCAACCTTGAGCTAAACCTCCAAGTTGAGGCAACTAGATCACTTGGTGTGCTAAACTAATTAACCTAGAGTGTGTAGAGTGAGATTTTGAGTAGCTTAGTCTCACAAGCCCTTGATTCTCAACACATGAGACATAAGGGTTTGAGAGAGGAAGAAGGAGAGAACCATGAAAGAGAGTGAGAATGAAAAATGAATAGAGTTCTCTTTTGAAGAAAAAGAAAACTAAGTTTTTATTATGATAATTGTGATAGCTACATTGATTTGACCATAAGCATGTCCCGATTAATGTTAAGCAAAAATATCTAGTGTCCAAAGAAAATATCTAAGTCAATAAAATCAAATGGTCAAACCAATTAGCCATGACATAATTATCATTATAAAAATTAGTAAACAATTTCTTCCACCTCATAATGGTTTTAATCAAGTCAATGGTCAAAACCCTAATGAGGTGTCTCCTCCTACGTCCCTCTCAACCGGCTTAAACCGCCTTTAGATGTGCCTGGATTTCTGATGGGACCATGGTTACTTCGCTAAAGTTATAGCCCCATTGTTATCGCAATACAAAGGTATTGGGTCAACAATGGACGTAACTACCAAAAGTTCACTAATGAACTTCTTCATCCATACCGCCTCTTTTGCGGCATCGCTTGGAGCAATATATTCAGCCTCCATGGTCGAGTCTGCGACGGTATCCTGTTTGGAACTCCTCCAACACACCGCCCCTCCATTGAGGGTAAACATAAAACCCGAGACAGACTTGATGTCATCCTTGTCACTCCGGAAGCTTGAATCGGTAAAGGACTCGACCCTGAGGTCTCCATTACCGTAAACCTGGAACATCTCCTTAGTCCTTCTCAGGACTTGAGAATGTTCTTCACTACTGTCCAGTGGTTCTCACCTGGGTCTGACTGATACCGTCTCACTGCACTTAGCGCGTAAGCTACATCTGGTCTTGTACATAGCATCATATACATTATAGATCTTACCGCCGAAGCGTAGGGTATAGTGCTCATGCGAACCCTCTCCTCGTCAGTCTTGGGAGACATCTTCTTGGAGAGGGCGATTCCGTGCAATGCGGGTATATTACAGCGCTTGGAATCTTCCATACTAAATCTCTTTAGTATGGTCTCTATGTACCTGGACTGCGAAAGTCCCAGTAATCTCTTGGATCTATCTTTGTAGATCTTGATCCCCAGTATGCACGAGGTATCACCCAGGTCCTTCATGGAGAACCGTTGTGACAAGAATAGCTTGACCGATTGTAGCATAGGAATATCATTTCCTATCTAAAGAATGTCATCCACGTACAAGACTAGGAATATGACAGTTCGTTCTATAATTTTCTTATATATACATGGCTCATCTCCGTTCTTGATGAAGTCAAATTCCTTGACTGTTTCATCAAAACAGATGTTCCAGCTCGGCGATGCCTGTTTTAATCCATAAATAGATTTAAGCAACTTGCACACCTTCCTGCTGCTCCCACTGTTTATAAAACATTCTGGTTGATCCATATAAACGCACTCTTCCAAACTGCCATTTAGAAAAGCCGTTTTTATGTCCATCTGCCAGATTTCATAGTCATGGAAGGCAGAGATGCCAAGTAGGATCCGAATGGATTTGAGCATAGCCACTGGAGAAAAAGTTTCGTTATAGTCCACACTTAGTCTTTGACGAAAACCTTTTGCAACGAGTCTAGCCTTATAGGTTTCCACCTGCCCATTTACACCAAGTTTCCTTTTGTAGATCCATTTGCATCCAACGGGTTTTACCCCAGATGGAGCAATATCCAAGGTCCATACTTTATTGGTATACATGGACTCCATTTCTGATCGCATAGTATCCAGCCACTTATCAGTGTCCTTATTGATAATGGCCTGCCTGAAACTAGTAGGATCATCTTCTTCCAAGATACAATCCTCTCGATCCCCGTCTATAAGAAAACCGTAGTATCTCTCGGGGGGATGAGAAATCCTACCAGATCTGCAGAGTGGCTGAGGTTCGTCTGGTATTACTGAATCTAGCGGTTCCTCCAAATCTTCAGTTATATTTTGTGGATCATGGATTTCTCCCAGTTCTACCGTACTCCCACTAGTTTCTTTTGCAAGAAACTCCCTTTCTAAAAAAGTAGCATGGAGAGATACAAACACCTTCTGTTTCTCGGTATGGTCGAACAGATATCCTAGTGAATCCTTAGGATATCCCACAAATTTACATAGAACTGAACGTGCCTTAATCTTGTCCAGTTTCTGTGTTTTCATATAGGCTGGACAACCATATATCTTAATAAATTTAAGACATGGTTTCTTACTACTCCATATTTCATACGGAGTCTTAGGCACAGATTTCGACGGAACTTGATTCAAAAGGTATGCCGCTGTCTGAAGCGCATGTCCCCAGAATGAAAGAGGCAACTCAGCACTACTCATCATGGAACGAACCATATCCAATAGGGTATGATTCCTCCGCTCCGATACATCGTTGTACTGTGGTGTATAAGTAGGAGTAAGCTGAGAGAGAATTTCATTCTCTTTTAAGTAATCTAGGAATTCCGTGCTCAAGTACTCCGCTCCCCTATCAGATCGGAGGATCTTGATACTTTTGCCAACCTGGTTCTCTACTTCGTTTCTGAATTTTTTGAATTTCTCAAAAGCAGCAGATTTGTTTTTCATAAGATACACATATCCGAATCTAGAGAGATAGTCAGTGAATGTGATGAGTATGAGAACCCACCCCTTGCATGTATAGACATCGGATCACACACATCACTGTGTATGAGTCCCAAGAGCTCTTCTGCTCTTTCTCCATGTCAGGTGAACGGAGATTTGGTCATTTTTACTTTGAGACAAGTTTGACAAGTTTCATAAGATGAAAATTCGAACGTATTCAAGAGTCCATCTTTATGTAACTTAGTCCTTTCTCTCCGATATGACCAAGTCTACAATGCCACAAGTATGATTCGTTCGTATCTTCCTCTTGCGTGTGTTTTGTACATTGAAAACTGTATTCTGATTTAGAACATTGATACCATTACACAGTGTACCTTCTACAGCCAGTACATTATCATGGTAAATGTTCATGATATTTCTATCAAGAACAAAGTTATATCCATCTTTATCAAGTAAAGAAACTGATATGATGTTGCAAACCATGGAAGGTACATAGTAGCAATTGTTCAAAATCATAGTATTGCCATTTGGCAACACAAGGTGATATTCACCGACGGCTGCAGCATTAACTTGTGCTCCGTTCCCTACCCTGAAGGACATATCACCAGGTCTAACGATCCTACTTTTTCTCAGTCCCTGCAATAAATTACAGATATGAGATCCTGATCCGGTATCTAGTACCCAGGAGATAGGACTGACCGAAAAGCAGTTCTCAATTACAAGAACACCTGAAGTAGATGCATTAGCATGCTTCTTCTTCAATGAGGTCTCCTTGGAATCCAGACTATCCTCTTTCCCTTGCTCATACTTACGATCGCCATCATAAGTTAGAGCCAAACTGACGTTCCCCAGCCCAGAATAAGAATTCGGATCGGTTAAGCGATACATTTTATTATCTTGATTAGGGCGTGAAATGGTTGCTACCTGGAGAGAGAGGAAAGAAGCACTCAGCGTACTGTCTTGCAAGATTAGATTGGTTATTAATTTATCTAACCAGGATGGCTCCTACTGTTTTCTCGAATTCTTCTTCAAACCTTAAAAGAAGAACTAGTCAGGATTAATCGCACGTCACAATACTTGCTTAACCTTTCAGCCAGGCTAGTGTTGGTACTTCGAGGGAGGTTTTCCAACGATTTCGCGAAGTTCCTTAATTATATAACCTTTTTTCCTTGGAGGCGTAGCCCCGCTAACACCGTTCTAGACACCTACTTGGTTTATAGCATTTATTGTTAAGTGAAATAATCTCCCGAGAGTAATCCAACTCATCAGTGGGATCGGGATCCAACTATCATTGTGTAATGACCTAGATGGAATCCACTCTAGTCACTACACTCCAGAAGGTATGCTAAATCTGCAAGTTTCCTGTATATTTGAAACTCCCGAAGTGAATTTTACCCCTAGGACCCAAGTGACCTTGACGAATAATCAACAAATCAAAAGGTCCTAATCAAGTTCAACCCGTCGTTATCCTGGATTGCATTAGACCCACCCGCATGATCCTTGACGAATAATCAACAAAATCATGCGACCGTCCTAACCAACCGCATCTATCAGTGCAACAGAGAATTATTACTCAGCAACAGTTCACTGTGCCTTGATGAATAATCAACAAACGCAGCACGAATACTAAGTAGTAATTATCTGAAACGACGGAGGGCTACGGATGGGTTTTTGGTGAAAAACCCATTAACGTAATGAACTTGATATCATTGAAGGAACCTGATAGATTTTGAAAAAGGAGTGGTTTGAGCTCTGTTCATACCAGAATATTGCATTTTATACCGCCCATTCTTACGCTCGTTTGTTTATAGGCAGGCGCTTTTAATCAGTGTTTGCTACATATTTACAGGATACTGGTTCTCAGCTCTAGACAGTGAAATTCATAAAAAAGTACTTCAAATTCCGGATTACTGCCAACAACAGATAAAACACGGGTCTCCGCTCTCTATCCGTATGTTGCCACACACCAGTTTAAGGGACAAAATGGCAAATCGATGTCATTTTCGTGCACAAAGCTCAATGTCAACACAAGATCCAACATATCTACGCGGAGCTCGAGGAAATCTTGGCAAAAGATCCACATCACATCACCTTTGATCTACTGAAATTCTTTAAGAAATGGGAAGAGTTTCTGAGAAAAAGTCATATACCATACTGAAGAGTACTACAAAATTGGGGAAAACCACCAAATTTCATGGCCTAACTCCTCTAAACGGCCGCGGTTCCGCGGCATAAGCACGCTTAGGCTGCGGAACCGCGGCCATTTAGTCTCCTCTCGTTGTCGTTTTTCAGGGGCATGTTGGTCTTTTCTTGTAGGGGCAGATTCTTGCCCTAGGTTTCCAGTTCCCCTCCTATAAATACCCCAGAACTGAGCCAAACCAAGGTGTGAAATTCTTAAGCCTCTTTTTGCTAGTTTTAGTTTTCTTCTTCTTCATCTTTCCTCCATGAAAATATAGTGACAGCATTGAGTAGATGTTAAATGAAGATGAGGGTTTTTGTATCATTCTTTTGTTTTAACTTCCCCTTGAGAGTTTTGCTTTCTCTTGATCTTTTAACCTCTTCATTGAGCTTGAAAGTTTAAGGGTTTGTTATTGATCTCAAGGGTTGTATCTTCTTATGGAATTAGTGCTTCATTTCACATGAGTTCTTTACCCTTCTCTTGATCTTGCAACCTCTTGATTGAGCATGCAAGTTTAAGGGTTGGCTATTGATCCCATGCTTGTCTTGAGTTCTATGTTCTTGTAATTACTTTCTTGCGTATTTATTTCTTGCTTTTTATTACTTGCTTTACATTCATGCTTTACTTTCTTGCACTTAAATTCCATGCATTTACTTACTTGTTATCTTTTCTTTTCTTTTGCTCTTTTTGGTTCGTTTTTGTGAATGGTTGTAATTATTGTTGTTAAGAATAAATACGATATTGTAAGTTAATGTATCTTTGCTCATTTCCTTTTCCCGTTATTTTCCATTGAACTCCGCCCAAACGATACGCAAGCGCTCCGTTAGGCACCCTACCCTACCAAGGTAACGGTGATTCCTAACCGCGACCGGTTGCGTTCGGTTTGGCCGGAGGCGAAAGCAAGAGACAAGAACGGAAGGACAAGGGTAAATAAGCCGGATTCCACGAATACCGTGCTTAAATCCCCTAATCCACGTTGTTGCCAATTGCTCTAGCTTCAATTGGTCAAGACTCGGCTCAAAGGTTTTGAGTGCGGATTTCTTTAGCTTACACTTTCGTATCTTTTTCTTAACAACTTTATACTTGCATATAAAACACTTAGGATAGAATTGAACAAACATATACACATTCTTTATTGACTCGTCTAAAACAAGAACGGACATACAACCATCTCCCTGTGGATCGACCCGTGCTCAACCGGCTAGCTGCAGAGCGACACCGTCCTGATCGCGGTAAACTTTAGAACTTTGAACATCCGACACGCTTTTAGCGTGCGATCAAATGGCGCCGTTGCCGGGGAGACGGTAGCGTATTTTCTTTCTTGTTATTCGGGTTAATATTCTTTTTATATATATTTATATAAAAAAAATCTATTTGTTTTTTTTTGATAATTTTTGTGAGCAAATCTGCAGATTTTTGCGTATTTGCATACGGCGATTGTGGGGAGCAAAGTGTACGTTCAAGGCTAAGGTGATTGCAAAGTACAGTGCCAAAGATCCGGGTAGTTTGACCCGCGCAAGCGAACTTTTCAAGCTTACCGGATTTGATTCAACGGGGGTTTCTTAACCCAAAAACTTAACGGTACGTACTTTACTAACACCTTCTTCTCAAATCTGACGCATCCAATATACTATTCTTTGCAGGATTCTTTGCAAGTTCGCTAGCAAACGCTAAAAATTGACTAACCCGTATTTGTTGCAGTGCCGTGCTTAAACTAAAAAACGATTTTTTGATTCTTTATAGAATTTTTATTGAATTTCGCATTGCATACATTAATACGGACTTAAGGGCAAGCGAACCCCATAATATACGGTAAAGGATTTCATCACCTTTTCCGTGGCCCACAAATCACGAACTCGAGCATAACGTTTACCGGCACAAATTTTAAAAGAAATTAGACTTTAAGCCTTAAGGACTTCACGGTCATTAGGAGAAGTTAACCGTGTTTAGAACCTCGCTTAACGGTACATTGTTTACGGGGTGTCTAGGAAAGTGTGAACAGCGAAACCGCCAAAAGAGAAAGGGTTATTTAATTAAGAAACTTCGCGAAAGCATTGGAAAACCTCCCCTTATCTCTGCACTTACCTGGCCTCGTGATTAGTGTATCTTGAGCCCGTTTCTCGACACGGTTTTACTTCGACAATCAAGTTCTGGAGCAGGTCTAGTTGACCTAGGTGAACCCTAGAACGATTAGGTGTGTGGTATTTTTGTGTCGTGATTATTTTTTTCCATATTCTTTTTGTGTATATATTTCATTCTTTTGTTAATATCTACCTAAAAAAAATTATAAAAAAAAATTAAAATTTTTCCCCCCCTCCTTTTCTCTGCCTTTCTTTCTTTCTCTCTTCATATCATGGGTACCCTACCTCGCAAAACTCTTGCCGAACTTTGGTTCCCACAACCAGACATTACTTCTTACGGTTCTTGCTTTGGCCGAACATCGAACGACCCCTCAATGCCCAAAATGTCATTGAAAGATCGCATTGACGCGTCTAGGACAAACACTTACCCTCCGCATTACACTTTGTATCAACCTTTTCAACCTCCCGCACCCGCTTATGTTGATACCACTTTTGCAAGTCGTCCTTTGTCCATCGCTGAACGTATTGAACAATCTCATAGCCGATCTTTCACTCCTTTCACCACTTCAAATTCTTAGGATCAACACTTCCATTCACCTTCGTATCCAAATGTTGATCCTACCCCTGTCCAGCCATTCAATTCCTACCGGTCCTACCCGACTTTTGCACCTTCCCTAGACATTGCTTCTGAACAGCCATTTGGGAGTTTTCAGTATCCAAACAACTTTGAATTTTTTACTGAAACCCCGTCACAACCCATGTCTAGTCTGGAACAGTCGTTGGAAGACTTTAGGGTAGCGTCATGCCAACAGATGATGGATTTGAATGGGTCCATGGCCACCCTCATACAACCTACTGACCCGGTAGCTAGTTTCCAACTAGCTCCTAATTTTCCAATGTATGATGAGGCGGTTGGACAGATTGAGAATTTGACTGGAGAGAGTGAGCTGTACCCCCTTCCAAATCAAACCTACCCGTTTCAAATTGAATCCCACAACTCCTGTGTTGAAAGTCCATCAAGTGTCCCAATTGAATTATCAATTGAAGATAGAATGTTTGATAAGTTGTGTGACTTTGCAGTGTTTGATTTACCCGATTGTGAAGGGACCTTGCCAAGTGAAACCACACCCCATCCTTTTGACCTCTACACCTCCATCTTAGAACCAGAATCGATTGAAATCCATGCTTTTGATGAGGTGTCTGAGAAAATTGACTTTCACTTGATTGAGGATATTGACGCCGGGAATATTTTGGATGATGAACCTGTAGATTTGGCAGAGTTTTTCTCTCCAATTCATCATCCCTAGTCATTAACTGTTTTTCCTGAACCCCTGATGCGTCTAGATTTCGATGAAATTTGCATGGATGAGCTAATTTTTGAGGAGAACATTGAGGAAATTTTTGAGGATGAACCAGTTTTAATTGATGAGTCGGATTTTACAATTCATCCTGTCCCTTCCATTGACTGTGTACCCCCTCCCGAACCTTTACCTGATACCCCTCCTCGATCACCTTCCTCTACCCTTTCCATCGTTCCAACCCTGCAAGTAACTGTATCACTTCCATTTCCATTGTCTGGTTTACCAATTTCGGCATACCCATGGTTTCTCACGAATCTTGAGGGATTTGACCCCATTTCTCGACGGGTTAATATATTAGCACAATCGCTTTTGACACATCGGTCATCACAAATTGTGCTAATCTATTCACTCCATTTTCACCCTCAAGTTCGTATTCCACTTCTTTCTCCCTTCCGCCATTCTTCTTCTCATATACCGAGACCGTATCCCGCTTCTATCTCCATACGGTCTCGCGTAATCTCCATTTCTTTCCTCTTCACCTTCTTTCACCAACCCGCATCTTACAGAGATAGAATTTTTGAATGGTTGGTGTTAACTTTTGGCCTTTGTAAGGCCTTGTATAGCTTGATACTATTCTCTTTCCCCCTTAATCCTGAACTTCAACGCTTAACAGTGGAAACACTGTTTTACTTATGTTTGGGGGGGGCTCCTTTTTGTATATATTTTTTGTTTTCCTTTTTGTTTTGTATATAATTTGTTTCTAGGGTGCGCCGATAATTTTGACCCTCTTGGTGTAGCCTGACAGTGAGGGCACTGTCAAGTTTAAGTTTGGGGGTGTGCTCAGTAAGATTTCTTCCTTCGCATTCATTTGTATATTTTGCATTTGCATACCTTATTAAAAACCCACAAAAATTGAAAATTTTCCAAAAAATATAAAAACTTTGTCGTCAAGTTAGCTAATAGGGTAACTTAGATTTTTATTCTGAAAGTTTAGTTAATATGTTAGAAATAACTAAATTCTAGACTTAGGAATTGAAAATCCTTAAAATAACCGTCGTTCTGTCTAACTTTGGTATGTATACGTCCTTACAGTTTTTGGAGTTCAGTTCTTGAGTTAAGTCAAGATGAAGGGAAAGTATTGAAGCTTTACTGGAGAATAAGTCTGAAAAATAGTTTCTTTTCTTGAGTTCAAATTTAGAAAGTATATACCCTACAAACTGCACTTACACGCACCTTGAAACTTGGGATGGTAGAGGATACCTGGAAATACTCTTGCCTGAAAGCCTAGTATGAAAGAAAAAACGGTATTTAAAGCTAAACACCAAAAGAGCATATTGAAAAATATATCCGGTCTCGAAAAAGAAAAAGAAAAAGAAAAAGAAAAAGAAAAAGAAAAAATAGAATAAAGTCAAGACCTGGAAACTGCTATTTACGCTTTAAAGTTCACACATTCAGTAATCGGTTGTCAGTGCCTCAAGAAGCATTAATAGTCGCATGAAAGGTGTGTGAGCAAATCCGTCCATCCTTAATGAAAAGAAGTAGTATTAGGTATTAGGGCAAGGGTATTATAGTTTGAATTTAATTCTTGAGTGTAGGGGTGCAAATATACACACACGTAGTGGTATACAATCGATGTTTGGATAAAAGATAGAAATAAAGAATAAGACTTGTGTTTTCTGTAAAGTTGATAAAAATCCCTGATTTGAGGCCGCACTTTAGAAGGAAAACTCAGGAGATCCAAGGTTAAATAGATAGGAGGTGTGAAAAATAAGGGTTGGATATTTCTAACTTAGGATGATAGAATTTCTAACGTAAATACTAAATTGTAGGAGTAGAATCGATGTTAACTTATAACACTAGCTTGACGGGATTTTGTGGGTGTAATCCGCTGAAAACCCTCAGGAGACAACACTCCTCCTACTAGGGACACCTAGAGGTTTAACGGCTTGTTGCACGCGCTCAGTGCAATCGCGTTCCCTGCGAAAGTGCGGTTAGGATTTTATTTTTGTGAATAATTGGTTTTGCTCGGGACGAGCAAAAGTTAAGTTTGGGGGTATTTGTTCAAACAAGAATATTGCATTTTATACCGCCCATTCTTACGCTCGTTTGTTTATAGGCAGGTGCTTTTAATCAGTGTTTGCTACATATTTACAGGATACTGGTTCTCAGCTCTAGACAGTGAAATTCATAGAAAAGTACGTTAAATTCCGGATTACTGCCAACAACAGATAAAACACGGGTCTCCGTTCTCTATCCGTATGTTGCCACACACCAGTTTAAGGAACAAAATGGCAAATCGATGTCATTTTCGTGCACAAAGCTCAATGTCAACACAAGATCCAACATATCTACGCGGAGCTCGAGGAAATCTTGGCAAAAGATCCACATCACATCACCTTTTGATCTACTGAAATTCTGGAAGAAATGGGAAGAGTTTCTGAGAAAAAGTCGTATACCACACTGAAGAGTACTAAAAACTAGGGAAAACCACCAAATTTCATGGCCTAACTCCTCTAAACGGCCGCGGTTCCGCGGCATAAGCGCGCTTAGGCCGCGGAACCGCGGCCATTTAGTCTCCTCTCGTTGTCGTTTTTCAGGGGCATGTTGGTCTTTTCTTGTAGGGGCAGATTCTTGCCCTAGGTTTCCAGTTCCCCTCCTATAAATACCCCAGAACTGAGCCAAACCAAGGTGTGAAATTCTTAAGCCTCTTTTTGCTAGTTTTAGTTTTCTTCTTCTTCTTCTTCATCTTTCCACCATGAAAATGTAGTGAGAGCATTGAGTGGATGTTAAATGAAGATGAGGGTTTTTGTATCATTCTTTTGTTTTAACTTCCCCTTGAGATTTTTGCTTTCTCTTGATCTTTTAACATCTTCATTGAGCTTGAAAGTTTAAGGGTTTGTTATTGATCTCAAGGGTTGTATCTTCTTATGGAATTAGTGCTTCATTTCACATGAGTTCTTTACCCTTCTCTTGATCTTGCAACCTCTTGATTGAGCTTGCAAGTTTAAGGGTTGGCTATTGATCCCATGCTTGTCTTGAGTTCTATGTTCTTATAATTACTTTCTTGCGTATTTATTTCTTGCTTTTTATTACTTGCTTTACATTCATGCTTTACTTTCATGCACTTAAATTCCATGCATTTACTTACTTGTTATCTTTTCTTTTCTTTTGCTCTTTTTGGTTCGTTTTTGTGAATGGTTGTAATTATTGTTGTTAAGAATAAATACGATATTGTAAGTTAATGTTTCTTTGCTCATTTCCTTTTCCCGTTATTTTCCATTGAACTCCGCCCAAACGATACGCAAGCGCTCCGTTAGGCACCCTGCCCTACCAAGGTAACGGTGATTCCTAACCGCGACCGGTTGCGTTCGGTTTGGCCGGAGGCGAAAGCAAGAGACAAGAACGGAAGGACAAGGGTAAATAAGCCGGATTCTACGAATACCGTGCTTAAATCCCCTAATCCACGTTGTTGCCAATTGCTCTAGCTTCAATTGGTCAAGACTCGGCTCAAAGGTTTTGAGTGCGGATTTCTTTAGCTTACACTTTCGTATCTTTTTCTTAACAACTTTATACTTGCATATAAAACACTTAGGATAGAATTGAACAAACATATACACATTCTTTATTGACTCGTCTAAAACAAGAACGGACATACAACCATCTCCCTGTTGATCGACCCATGCTCAACCGGCTAGCTGCATAGCGACACCGTCCTGATCGCGGTAAACTTTAGAACTTTGAACATCCGACACGCTTTTAGCGTGCGATCAAGCTCCGTCTTTTGAAAATTTCTGGTTTTGAAAAAACCGAGTAATCTATAGTATAGACTTTAGCTCAAGAGGTCACTCCCAGCGAAGGGATCTCGGCTCTTGCCTCGTAGAATGAGGTGCTGGATATTCATGACCGAATACCACTATGCAAAGCGAAGGAATATAACTATAGTTTTTCGAAATTTATTCCAACAACATCTTTTAGTTTTATTTTCTTGCATTAATCAAAATTAATGCGTTCCCATCAATTAACCTATCACACTAGAAAATAACGAAAATAAAATGTACGAATATGCCATCCGCATTCGCCACTGGGCCCTGTCATCACCCGTTAGGTTACTTAACTAACGACAGAGCGGGGGCTGGAATAGTGCGGGTACAAAACATATACAACATCTACTAGTATATATATAAGTATATACAACATTCGTCCCAGGTATGATAATAATCAATATCACAGAATCTCAGCCAACAATACAGAATGGTGGATAATCTTGGAGCCCCGGGTTTCATTTGAGTCGCAAATAAAACCCGACGTTCCCGGTCGTGTGGATAGCCTGTGCAATGAAAACCTGGACCGCTACAAGCGCGGCAAGTTACCCGCCAATCCCAGAAGTGAGGCAGCCCCCTTCAACAAAGTGAATGGGCCACCCAGCACTTCACAGAATCCGGTAACTTGGGCGCCCCTCCGTGGGTCAAACTATACCCCTTACGAGTGCGGCGAATAGCCTGCCAATTCTAGAACGAAGCCTCCTCCGTCTCAACGCCATAAGATGCGGGCTTGTTGCTTTCTAGAACCCGGCTATCCATGCACTCCACCATGGGGTAATCCTAGTACAGAAAAAGAAAATGATATGTACAAATGGTGACATCGACCTCAACCCGGTCGTGCCCCAAAATAAAATATAACCCGGAAAAGACGGCAGTACACATGTCGGACGCTCGCCCCGCCATAACAAATGTACAAATGAATATAAACTGTACGACTAACATTGCACCACATGCTATCTCCCATGACTATCCAACCACAATCACAGCACAAGCACAAAACATCAACGCGAATGTCACGTTCGCAAACCCGTCTAAAAGAACATATAGCAATTAGATGAGTTTACCGATCAAATGACATTCACGGTCGCAGATAAAAGTGAATGTACTGTAAACTATTAAATAGTGTCAAATATAACGACTTCAAAACACTCCAAATTGCCCCGTACAGAAAAATAACAGAGAATCAAACTTGGGCAAAAAACAAACAACACCAGACAACCAAAATCCTTGAGATAAGGGACCAGAACACAACTCAATCCATTTGTCCACTAGAAAACCGAGGAAGCCGAGTTTATGGGGTGTGTGGCCGGCAAAATCTAGTTAAAAATGCATCGTTTTTGTTCTGGGTACATCTTGTAAGTCCATGTCACGCACCCCACGAACTTGCAGGGAGGCGGAATATATGAAAAACGATTATCAAAGCTTCGTAACACGGGCTTAAGCGCATGAATCGTTTCTAAACCATTGCTAACAAACAACTAGAGGTTTAACTACTCGGATACGAAGTTATACCTCATGATACTAGTCCTTCGGGTCTTCATCGCGGTCCTCCACTCCTCGTAGGCTCCTTAGAACATCGGCACCTCAACGGCCTCCTCGAATCAAAGACGATCCACCCGAGAGCTCCTACTACAAGCTTAATCTCAAACTTGAGATAACTAGGTTGCTTAAAGTGCTAATCTAAGCTACCTAGGGGATATAGAGTGAGGTTATGGATGTATTAGTCTAGCTAACCCTTGACTCAACACATGAGAGGCTAGGGTTAGGGTTTGAAGAGAAAGTGAGCTTGAGGAGAGAGAAGGTGAAGATGATAATGAAATGAATAATGAACTCATATGAATATATCAACCATAACGATTAATCAAATAAATAATATAAATGATTTATCATCATGGTTAGATTCATTCACCTACTGTGATTCATTATATGACTCATTAACTCATTAATGAATCATTTAATGCAAAGGATGAATCACATAAATGTGTCATTAAGCAATTAATGCTCATGCCACCTTAACCCCTTAGTCACCACTCTTCTAGAAGCTTCTCGAGAAATTACGAGAATGCCCCTCCAATCCGTGAAAACACGGAAAAACTTTAGACTGTATAAATCCAATAACCCGATACTAGAATCTGGCTTAAACCAAAGCCGACTAGTAAAAATTGTCCGAAAAGTCGTACGTGCGTAAACACACGTATGCGTCCGAACCCTTGTCGTAAAACCATACGACCTCTATATCGTTTCGCCTAGAGCAGGGAAACTCTCTGTGTGGGACTCTAAAGACTCGACACTACGCTGGCTGTGGGTTTAACTACAGACCGCAAGCGGCACTAGCTGTACGTAACGGTCCCTAGGTAGATGTCGATAAAAAGGCCGATTAGGAAAACCATCTGAACCCCTACTGAGCCTGATGTGACAATCTCCGTACAGTCCGGTCTGTTCGTCTAAGACTATCGCATATCAAGCCTAGGGGGCGTCAGGCGTCAGTCCCCTAATAGCTGTATAAGTCGTGTCGGAGCGAAGCCCATTACACCCTTAGAAGCTACTGGAACCTACCAGTATATCTCGCTTTCCCTGGCCAGGGACTTTGCGTAATGGCTCTCTGACACAGCGCGATATCATCTCCCAATACCGGGAGAAACGAATCCTATCTAACCACTACTGCCTCCAAGTGCTCGGGACTGCACCCAACTGCTACCTGTTTGCACGACCCCTTTGAGCCGTGGTAGGGTAGAAATCTAAGAACAGTGGGACACACTCGAGGAGAAGTAGCAGTGTCAAGTCTGCGGACTATGCTGTACTCATGTCACCCGGGAACTGTTAACTGACGACGGGTATAGTACCAACCAATCAGTTCCCCTGCGAGTCCTATCCGGTGTACCCGTAACCTAACGAGCACCTGCATACTATCTCCGGTTTAACGTACTGATGGCTGTGGGACAGACCATCTCCCCAACTGGGATGAGAAGCGTACACACTTAGTCTACTCCGGAATATCGATGCCCTATCTTGATAATCCAACGACCAGGGACCTGTATAGGATGTTGCTTACATACTACCCAGCCCCCACTAGTGTGACTACCATCACGACGCTGGTAATCAAGCAAAGATCCTATATTCTCTACTAATATGTATAAGTGATACGTTACAAGAAACATATGCACATATTAAAGTAGACACAAACCAAGTAGCATAGTACCATTTTTAGCAAGACTGTATATATAACTGTGAATATCCCAAGCTTCCATTAAGTAATATACAATCTAGTATGATACAATAATGGCCACTAGGGCATATACACTAACAATCTCCCACTTGCACTAGGGCCATGAGCTGGCATATCGTAGACCTATCATCTCGAATAGCCTCTCGAACTGCGTCTGAGG
Source organism: Agapanthus africanus (assembly GCA_030015575.1). Classification (NCBI taxonomy): domain Eukaryota; kingdom Viridiplantae; phylum Streptophyta; class Magnoliopsida; order Asparagales; family Amaryllidaceae; genus Agapanthus; species Agapanthus africanus. Next base: position 220,922,641 of record CM057347.1, read on the forward strand.
AAGGGCCTTTATGAATGAATCAGCAGTGTTATTCTTTGTCTCTACTTTTTTCACCTCGATTTCCCGGCGATCTACGATCTCCCTGATCAGGTGATACCGCCTTAAGATGTGTCTGGACTTCTGATGGTACCTGGGTTCCATCGCTAAAGCTATAGCGCCATTGTTGTCACAATACAGAGGTATTGGACCAACACTGGAAGGAACCACCTGAAGTTCTGTAAGGAATTTCTTCATTCAGACAGCTTCTTTTGCGGCATCGCAAGCAGCTATGTACTCCGCTTCCATCGTTGAGTCAGCAACGGTCTCCTGTTTGGAACTCTTCCAACAGACCGCCCCTCCATTGAGGGTAAAGACATAACCCGACATGGATTTGGAGTCATCTTTGTCACTCTGGAAGCCGGAGTCGGCAAAGGCCTCCATCTGGAGGTCTTTTCCGCCATACACCAAGAACATCTCCTTAGTCCTTCTCAGGTACTTGAGAATGTTCTTCACGGCTATCCAGTGCTTCTCCCCTGGGTTTGCTTGATACCGGCTTAGTACGCTCAATGCGTATGCTACATCTGGTCTGGTACATAACATCGCATACATTATAGAGCCTACCGCAGAAGCGTAGGGTATAATCGACATGCGATCCCTTTCCAAATGAGTCTTGGGAGACAGGGTGATTCCATGACAAGCCGGTAGGTTACCGCGCTTAGAATCATCCATACTGAATCTTTTCACTATGGTGTCTATGTACCTGGACTGCGAAAGTCCCAACATCCTTTTTGATCTATCACGATAGATCCGGATCCCCAGAATGTAGGTGGCATCACCTAGGTCTTTCATGGAGAATTTATGTGACAAGAATCTTTTGACTGACTGTAACATAGGAATATCATTTCCTATTAAGAGAATGTCATCCACGTACAAGAGGAGGAATACTACAACTCTCCCTACAATCTTACTGTATATGCATGGTTCATCTGGATTTTTGATAAAGTCAAATTCTTTGACAGCATCATCAAAACGGATGTTCCAACTCCGCGATGCCTGCTTTAGTCCATAAATGGACTTAAGTAGCTTGCATACTTTACCGCTGCTCCCATTCTGAATGAATCCTTCTGGCTGATCCATATAGACGCTTTCCTCCAAATTACCATTTAGAAAGGCCGTCTTTACGTCCATCTGCCAGATTTCATAATCGTGGAAGGCAGCAATAGCAAGAAGGACCCGAATAGATTTAAGCATAGCCACTGGAGAAAAAGTTTCGTCATAATCCAAACCAGGTCTTTAACGGAAACCCTTTGCAACAAGTCTAGCCTTATAGGTTTCAACCTGTCTATCTACACCAATCTTCTTTTTGAAGTTCCATTTGCATCCTACGGGTTTTACCCCAACTGGAGCAATGTCCAAAGTCCATACTTTGTTAGTGTACATGGACTCCATTTCGGACCGCATTGCATCCAGCCATTTTACTGAGTCACCGCTCTGAATGGCTTACTGGAAGCTAGTAGGCTCATCATAATCAATAGTGCAATCCTCTATATCCCTGTTTATGAGAAAACCGTAGTATCTCTCGAGCGGATGAGATTGCCTACTACTCCTGCGGAGTGGCGTCGGGATGTCCTGTTCTCCTGAAGCTTCTTGTTCTACCAAGGTTTCAGTAATAGCTTGTGGTTCTGGAATTTCTTCCAGTTCGATTGCGCTCCCACTCTTCTGATTTTCTATAAACTCAGTTTCCAAGAAGCGGGCATGTTGAGAAATAAAGACCTTTTGTTCCTCTGCGTAATAGAAACAATATACCATGGAGTTCTTTGGATATCCCACAAACATACACTGTACTGAGCGTGCCTTGAGGTTGTCCGTATGCTGCTTCTTTACAAAAGCTGGACATCCCCATGTCTTAAGATACTTAAGACAGGGTTTCTTCCCACTCCACATCTGATATGGTGTGGTAAACACAGTCTTGGTTGGAACTCGGTTCAAAAGATATGCAGCTGATTCTAGTGCATATCCCCAGAATGATTGCGGCAACTCAACATTACTCATCATGGAACGTACCATATCCAATAGGGTTCGGTTCCATCTCTCCGATACACCATTATGTTGTGGTGTGTATGGAGGAGTAAGCTGAGAGAGAATTCCATTTTCTTTTAAGTAACCTAGGAACTCGGCACTTAAGTATTCACCACCTCGATCAGATCTCAGTGTCTTGATACTTTTGCCGGTTTGTTTTTCCACTTTATTCTTGTATTCTTGGAATTTCTCAAAGGCCTCGGATTTATGCATCATTAAGAAGATATATCCATACCTAGAGAAATCATCCGTAAAAGTAATGAAGTAGGAATAACCACCTCGTGCATGCGTAGACATTGGACCGCACACGTCACTGTGTACGAGTCCCAAGAGCTCGCTTGCTCTTACTCCGTGTCCAGTAAACGGAGTCTTTGTTATCTTTCCCATGAGACAAGATTCACAAGTAGCATAAGATTGATATTCGAACGGATTCAAATATCCTTCTCCATGTAACTTAGTCAACCTTCTCTCATTGATGTGACCTAGTTTACAATGCCATAAGAAAGCCTGATTTGTTTCCGGAGACTTTCTTTTAAGTGAGTTCTGGATACTGAAAATCTGAGCTTGATATAATACGTATATTCCATTTTCTAATGTACCTGACCCAATCATAACTTGATTTAGGTGGATGTGAACCACATCTCTTGTAAAAGTAAAATCATATCCTTCCTTAGATAGTAAGGGTACAGATATGATATTACAAGTCGTACCTGGTACATAAAAACAGTTACGCAGAATCAATATCTGCCCAGTTGTCAGTCCAAGATGATATTCCCCTACGGATTCAGCGTTCATGCTCATTCCGTTAGCAACCGTGAGGGTCATATCACCTATCCCGATAACCCTACGGTTTCTCAGAGTCTGTAATGAATTACAGATGTGAGTTGCTGACCCGGTATCCAATACCCAGGAAGTAGGGTTAACTGACATACAGTTCTCAATAACAAACACACTTGAGGCTGAAGCCACAACATGCTTCGTATTTTAGTTGATGGCTTCTAAAGCCCTGCAATCATTCTGCCAATGTTCATTCTTGAAACAATAGGAACGTCCCTCTTTTACTATATCCAGTCCCGAAACTTTTGCATTTCTCTTTCCTTCTCCTTCCCTGGTTTCCTTCAGGGTAGGAGGCAGAGACTGTAGAATCAAGTCAGTATTTGACTCGTTTCCCAACGCGGTCTCCAGGTCCTGGAGCTCATCAATACAGCTAGTCATTGTAAGGACGTTTTCCCCTCCAGATGACCCGTCAGCTAACCTCGCTTGAATTAATTCGTTCGAGGTTTCATATCTAGTGCTATGAGATTGCTCTCCATATAAATCTTTATTATGGAGAAAGATGGAAACTAAGTCTATCTTCTCGTGCTGCTTCTGGTATACACCATCAACTGAAGCTAACACGAGGCACTTAGCTTTCGCTTTATCTTTTTCCCTTGTCTGACGGATATCCATATCCGCGACAGTGGAAACTAGACCTGGGACGGCGGGATCTTGAGTAGTAATAGGGTGGTCCAGCTTGTCATAGCCAATGGACATCTGGACAGACCTTTGCCAGTCATATAAGTCAGATTCAGTCAATTTGTTATCTAGATGTAACCTATGTGTAGTCATAAGGTCGCTGCAATTAAGAGAGAGAGAAGAAAACATTTTAGCATGATGCTGTTGCAAGTTTAGATTGGTTTTAGGTTTATCTAAACAGGATGGCTCCCACTGGTTCTCGAATCCTTCCTCAAACCATAAAAGAAGAATTAGCCAGGACAATTCTCACCGTACAATACTTGCTTAACCGTTCAGCCAGGCCAGTGTCGATACTTCGAGGGAGGTTTTCCAACGCTTTCGCGAAGTTCCTTAATTAAATAACCTCTTTTCTCTGGGGGCGTAACCCCGCCGACACCTTTCTAGGCACCCACTTAGTTAATAGCATTGATCGTTAAGTGACGAATCTCCTGATAAGTAGTATATACTCACAGTAGGATCGGGATCCAAAATATCATCGTATGATAATGTTGAAGGATTCCTACCAACATTCATCAAACTCCAAAATGGTATGCATTTCTCTGCAAATTTCAGTTTCTTTAGAAATTCCCGATGTGGATTTTTGCCCCATGCTCTTATGACCTTGACTTTAGTCAACAAATCATAAGTCACATGTCAAGTTCTACCCGTCATTGTCCAGGTTAATTTGAACCCACCCGTACATACCCTTGACATTAGTCAACAAGGTAATACGACAGTCCCAAACCAACGCATCTATCTATGCTGCATATAAATATCCAACAGCTACCAAACACTGTGCCTTGATTTAGTCAACAAACACTGCTTGAATACTATTGACTATCTATATGAAATGACGGAGGGCTACGAATGGTTTTGGCAAAACCGTGAACGTAGTGAACTTGATATAGTCGAAGGAACCTGATAATTTTTAAAAGGAGTGGTTAAAGCTCCGCAATTAAAAATTCTGATCTTTTAAAATAACCGAGTGGTTTCCTTTTAAATTTGTTCCAACGATTAAACTATGGTTTATTTTCATTGCATTATAATAATGCGTCCCATCATTTATCCTATCATTGCAAAAAACAACGAAAATACCATGTCCTCTTATGCCATCCGCATTCGCCACTTGGTCCCGTCATCACCCGTTAGGTTACTTAACTAACGACAGAGCGGGGCTGGGCTAGCGCGGGTGTAAAACATAAGTGACGCCTAATAGTTATCATATATAGATATTGTACATTCGTCAGACGCAATAATAAGCATTCCAGATCACAGATATACTTTATTGGATATGCAAGCAATCCGCGTTTCTTTTGAGCCTGCAAGGAAAGACGGATTACACAGTTGTGATGAATAGCCATTACCCCACCCTAGACCCCTAAGGGTACGGCAAACTACCCGCCAAGTACCAGAAGTGAAGCGGTCTGCCTCAACACTTCAAAATACCCGGTCGTTTGTGCACCCCACCTTGGATCTATCCTAGGAGCAAAAACAGTAAAAAGAAATAATACAACGGTGGCTACAACCGCAACCTGGATGTGCCCCGTAAAATAATATTACAACTTATTACAATTACATCGAATGAATTAATACAATAACCCATCACAAAACCTGGCTAATCATCACAACAATCCAATACAGTTTATATACACAAACAGTTAAAAATAACATCACAGATATGTGCAACCCCCTGCCAACCGACATACTAGCAGTTAGGGGAGGTTTACGAACACATAAAACATTACAGATAATAACCCGATTAGCAATTAACTTAGAACATCGATCGATCACCTTTATCCGTGTCTACCCCAAAAGCAAGTCAGTACAGAGGCAACCTGGGCAGAAACAGAACATACAAGAACGTTTTTCATATATTCCGCCTCCCTGCAAGTTCGTGGGGTGCGTGACATGGACTTACAGTGGTATCAGAGCGCATGAATCGTTTCTAAACCATAGCTAACAAACAACTAGAGGTTTAACTACTCGGATACGAAGTTATACCTCATGATACTAGTCCTTCGGGTCTTCATCGCGGTCCTCCACTCCTCGTAGGCTCCTTGGAACATCGGCACCTCAACGGCCTCCTCGAATCAAAGACGATCCACCCGAGAGCTCCTACTACAAGCTTAATCTCAAACTTGGGATAACTAGGTTACTTAAAGTGCTAATCTAAGCTACCTAGGGGATACAGAGTGAGGTTATGGATGTATTACTCTAGCTAACCCTTGATCTCAACACATGAGAGGCTAGGGTTACGGTTTGAAGAGAGAGTGAGCTTGAGGAGAGAGAAGGTGAAGATGATAATGAAATGAATAATGAACTCATATGAATATATCAACCATAACAATTAATCAAATAAATAATATAAATGATTTATCATCATGGTTAGATTCATTCTCCTTGTGTGATTCATCATATGACTCATTAACTCATTAATGAATCATTTAATGCAATGGATGAATCACACAAATGAGTCATTAAGCAATTAATGCTCATGCCACCTTAACCCCTTAGTCACCACTCTTCTAGAAGCTTCCCGACAAATTACGAGAATGCCCCTCCAATCCGTGAAAACATGGAAAAACTTTAGACTGTATAAATCCAATAACCCGATACTAGAATCTGGCTTAAACCAAAGCCGACTAGTAAAAACTGTCCGAAAAGTCGTACGTGCGTAAACACACGTATGCGTCCGAACCCTTGTCGTAAAACCATACGACCTCTATATCTTTTCGCCTGGAGCAGGGAAACTCTCTGTGTGGGACTCTAAAGAATCGACGCTACGCTGGCAGTGGGTTTAACCACAGACCGCAAGCGGCACTAGCTGTACGTAACGGTCCCCAGGAAGATGTCCATAAGAAGGCCGATGAGGAAAACCATCCGAACCCTTACTAAGCCTGATGTGACAATCTCCGTACAGTCCGGTCAGTTCGTCTAAGACAATCGCATAACAAGCCTATGGGGCGGCAAGCATCAGTCCCCTAATAGCTGTATAAGTCGTGTCGGAGCGAAGCCTATTACACCCAGAGAAGCTACTGGAACCTACCAGTATATCCCGCTTGCCCTGGCCAGGGACTTTGCGTAATGGCTCTCTGACACAGCGCGATATCATCTCCTAATACCGGGAGAGACGAATCCTCTCTAACCACTACTGCCTCCAAGTGCTCGGGACTGCACCCAACTGCTACCTGTTTGCACGACTCCTTGAGCCATGGTAGGGTAGCAATCTAAGAACAGTGGTACACACTCAAGGCGAAGTAGCAGTGTCAAGTCTGCGGACTATGCTGTACTCATGTCACCCGGGAACTATTAACTGACGACGGGTATAATACCAACCAATCAGTTCCCCTACGAGTCCTGTCCGGTGTACCCGTAACCTAACGAGTACCTGCATACTATCTCCAGTACGACGTACTGATGGCTATGGGACAGACCATCTCCCCAACTGGGATGAGAATCGTACACACTTAGTCTACTCCGGAATATCGATGCCCTATCTCGATAATCCAACGACCAGGGACCTGTATAGGATGTTGCTTACAGACTACCCAGCCCCCATTAGTGTGACTGCCATCACGACGCTGGTAATCAAGCAAAGATCCTATGGGCTCTACTAATATATATAAGTGATACGTTACAAGAAACATATGCACATATTAAAGTAGACACAAACCAAGTAGCATAGTACCATTTTTAGCAAGACTGTATATATAACTGTGAATATCCCCGCTTCCATTAAGTAATATACAATCTAGTATGATACAATAATGGCCCCTAGGGCATATACACTAACACATCTCACAGTGTAAGGATCACTCTGCAGTTGTTTAAAAAAAAATTTGAAGCCTTAAAAATTCGACAGAAACTGCAATTTGGTTATGATGTTACGGAGCCGTTTCGTTTTCGTTGTTTTAACATTGTTTAAACTTGCCAATCTAGGGTTTATGTGCTGGCTCTGATACCATGAACGGTTATGACAGTGCCCCGGCCAACATCCGTGGTCAAATGCGGAAGAAAAATTTTTACTATGATAAAAAACTTAGCTCTAAAACAACCCTAAACCGGATCCTTACCATAAACCTAGTTAGCAAAAAGGGTTCTATCTACTACGATAGAAAGTATACCTAACGGATCCAAGTCCTTCTCTTCTTTCCGCTGTCCTCCTTCTCCTTGCAAGCTCCTTGGAGTGGAAATGGAAAGCATCTCCTCGTCGGCTTCTCGAAGTGGTAGAAGATCTACCCGAGAGTTCCAACCTTGAGCTAAACTTCCAAGTTGAGGCAACTAGATCACTTGGTGTGCTAAACTAAGTAACCTAGAGTGTGTAGAGTGTGATTTTGAGTAGCTTAGTCTCACAAGCCCTTGATTCTCAAAACATGAGACATTAGGGTTTGAGAGAGGAAGAAGGAGAGAACTATGAAAGAGAGTGAGAATGAAAAATGAAGAGAGTTCTCTTTTGAGGAAAGAGAAAACTTAGTTTTTATTATGATAATTGTGATGGTTACATTGATCTGACAATAAGCATGTCACAATTAATGCTAAGAAAAATATGTAGTGTCCAAAGAAAATATCTAAGTCAACTAAAGTCAACAAAGTCAAATGGTCAAACCAATTATCCATGAAATAATTATCATTATAAAAATTAGTAAACAATTTCCTCCATCTCATAATGGTTTTAATCAAGTCAATGGTCAAAACCCTAATGAGGTGTCTCCTCCAACGCCTCTCTCAACCGTATATACATACCCGCATCCGTGTTCGAAGAAACACAAGTACAATGGACTAAACCAACCCGAAATCTAATATTAGGATCTGGCTTAAACCAAAGCCCACTAGCATCAACCGCCCAAACACCATACGCGCATAAGTAAGCGTATGTGATTGAACCCTATCGTAAAACCATACGACCTCTACATCGTTTCGCCCGAAGTTGGGAAACCCTCTGTGTGGGACTCTGAAGACTCGACTTACTCTGGCAGTGGGTTTAACCATAAGTACGTCAGCGGCTCTATCTGTACATAACGGCTACCCAGGTATTTGTCGATAAGAAGGTCGACGAGCAAGCTCATCCAAACTTCTACTGAGCCTATCTGTGACAATCTCCGTACAGTCCGGTCTGTTCGTCTAAGAGTATCACATATCGGTCTTAGGGGGTGGTAAACGTCAGACCCCTAATAGCGGTATAAGTCGTGTCGGAGTGTAGCCCAGAACACCTTGAGAAACTACTGGAACACGTACCAGTAAATCTCACTTGCCCTAGCCAGGAACTTTGTGTAATGGCTCTCCAAACACAGCGCGATATCAACCCCCAATACCGGGAAAGACGAATCCTATCTAACCGCCACTGCCTCCAAGTGCTTCGGGACTGCACCCAACTACTACATGTTTTCACGACTCAATAGAGCCGTGGTACGGTAGCAATCTAAGAATAGTGGGAACACACTTGAGGCGAAGTGGCAGTGTCAAGTCAACGGACTAAGCTGTACTCATGTCACCTAGGAACTGCTACCTGACGATAGGTATAGTACCAACCAGCAGTTCCCAACGAGTCCGTCCAGTGTAACTCATAACACAATGAGCACCTGCATACTATATCCAGTACAACATACTGATGGCTGTAGGGCAGAGTATCTCCCCTGCTGGGATGAGAAGCGTATACACTAGTCTACTCTGGAGTATCGATGCCCTGTCTCGATAATCCTACGGCTAGGGACTTGTATAAGGATGTGCTTATAGACTACCTAACCCCTACTAGTGTGATCGCTATCACAACGCTGGTAGTCAAGCAAAGATCCTAAGGGCTCCATCAATATGTATTAGCGATATATTAAAAGAAACATATACACATATGAAGATAGATACAAACCAAGTAGCATGCTACTATATCGAGCAAGACTGTCGTCAATCCGTGTATATATCCCAAGCTTCCAAAATGAAATATACAAACTGGTACTATACAATAATGGCCTCTAGGGCATACATATCCAACACATTCAGCGCCCAACATATGGGTCAAGAAGCGTATACGCTAGTCTACTCTGGAATATCGATGCCCTGTCTCGATACACCCTCGACTAGGAACAATTAAAGGATGTACTTTTGGACTACCCTGGCCCCACTAGTATGATCTCCATCATAGTCCTAGTAGTCAAGTATACATCCTAAGGGCGTTATCAACATGTCGGAGCAGGACAGTATCATAATACAAGTCTACATGTTAAGAGAAAGAGCAACCAGATAGCATACTATCATGTCAAGCAAGAAAGTCATCTCTATATATGTCCGAGCATCCAATATAATATACATCATATGTATAATAATGGCCTCTAGAGCATACACATAACTAACAATCTCCCACTTGCACTAAGGCCAGTTGTTGTAGTATCTCATACCCAACATCCCGAAGAGTCTCCCAAATTGTATCTTTGGTATGACCTTCGTGAGTGGATCCGCCGTGTTGTTCTTCGTGTCAACTCTCCTGTCCTCGATCTCCCGGCAATCAACTATCTCCCAGATCAGGTGATACCGCCTTAGAATTTGAATGGATCGCTGATGGGACCTGGGTTACTTGGCAAAAGCCACTGCTCCACTGTTATCACAATACAAACTGTAAGTCGATGTACAACACCCCACGACTTGCGGGGAGGCGGAAATATGAAAAACGATCTTGTTCTTTGCTTAAACATCGACTAACCGCATGAATCGAAGCTAAATGATAACTAACATCAAACATAGAAGTTCTAAACTACTATGTAAAGGGATTATACCTAAAGAACCGTGTCCTTCGTCTTTACGAACTACACCTCCTCCTCGGCCTTCTCCAAGTAGTAGACGATCCACCACGAGAGCTTAACTCCAAGCTTTTCCTCTAAACTTGAGGCAACTAGGTATCTTTAAGTGCTAATCAAAGTACCAAGATGAAATAGAGTATGGTTATGGATTAAGTAGTCTAACTAATCCTTGTACTCAACACATGAGAGGGGAGGATTAGGGTTTGAAGAGAGAGAGCTTGAGGAGAGAGAAGACGAACATAATAATGAGAAGAGAAAAATGAGTTATCATAATATATATCAAGCATTTTATTTTATCAAGAAAAGAAAAGAAAATGATTTACAACCATTCTTGATAAATATCTTGTGGTGATTTATCTCCATGAGTCATTAAGCAATTATGAAGCATTAATGACATGGATGAATCATCCATATGACTCACAAATCTCATTCAATGTATATGCAACCTAAACCTCCTTAGTCACCATCTTCTAGAAGCTTCTCGCGCAATTACGAGAACGCCCCTCCTATCCGTGAAAACACGGAAAAACTTTAGACTGTATAAATCCAATAACCGGATACTAGTAACTGGCTTAAACCAAAGCCGACTAGTAAAAACTGTCCGAAAGTCGTACGTGTGTAAACACACGTATGCGTCCGAACCCTTGTCGTAAAACATACGACCTCTATATCGTTTCGCCTGGAGTAGGGAAACTCTCTGCGTGGAATTTGATTGGTAGCGATTCTGCTTTTTAAGTTTAGTTAATTACCGCAATCAAAACGGTTTCGCTTGTAGCTAGCCGGTTGAGTACGGGTCGTCCGCAGAGAGATGGGAATCTTTTTCTATGTGCTTTAACGAGTTAAGTCCAGTTTTCCAGATTTGTTTGTGATTATCTAAGTGGTAAAATGATATGTAAAGAGAGCTTGTTAGGTTTAGGATTAGGTTAGTTTGAGTTAGGAGTCACTCACTTCTTTCGTTGCCACTCATAATATCGGTGTTACGGTAATCGGAAACAACGGGAATTAGTATGACTAGGAAGGAACTTGCGAGTATAAGCTAGGCTTTCCAACGCTTAAGTTCTTCCTTTTGGTGCCTGTCCGTCCGTTCTTGGTTCTTAACCATAACCTCCGGTTAATTCAACCACAACCGGTCTCACTACGGAATCACCACTATCATGTAGGATAGGGTGCCGTAAGGAGCGGATTGTGGTTCAATTAACGGGAGTTGATTTTAAGATGTTGGGCAAGGAAAGAGTGAGAGAGATTTCCTTCTCTCAAACTTCCCTTATCCTACCCTAACAAGTATGAAACTACTCACACATCATAATGAAAAGGAAACAAAACAAAAGAGGAAGATAGAAAGAAAGAGATTAGACGATAACAACTAGCTATTTGCGGCCTCACCTTGGCAAGGATCAAGCGTAAGCATCATGGTTGTTTTAAGGATAAAGAAAAAGAGAGAAGAAAGAAACAACAAGAAATAACAACAACTAAGTTAACAAATGAAAATTACAACAATTAATAAGTTAACTAAAGAACAAGACAAGCATGATAAGTAAACGGTTCTTCTTTATTCATCATTCTTCACTCACAAAAGCTCACTACAAGATTTTCAATGGAGAAGAGATGAGAAGAGGAAGAAGAAACAAGTATTCTAAATCTAGAAAAATACAAGATTATGCACCCTTGGCTTCACACGGTTCTGGGCTATTTATAGGCAGGAAACTGGAAATCTAGGGAAACATTCTGAACCAACATGAAAAGACCAAACAACCCCTGAAATCCCATCAAGTGAGGCGCCAGTATGGCTGCGGAACCGCGGCCTAGACCCCCTACTGGCCGCGGTTCCGCGGCCGTATAGGTGAGTTGGGGTCTAGGTTTTCTTGTGCTTCCCTGGTTTTCTTTGTCCTTTATTCTGGTATATGTGTTTTCTCAGATTTTCTTCACGATTTTTCCAGAATTTCTGTTGAGCAAAAGGTGATTTGATGTGGATCTTTTGTAATGATTTTCTCGAGCTCCGCGTAGATTTCTTGGATCTTTTGTTGCCATTGAGCCTTGTGCATAAAAATGACATTGATTTGCCATTTTGTCTCTTAGACTGGTGTGTGGCAACAGACGGATAAAGAGCGGAGATCCGTGTTTTATCTGTGGTTGGCAGGAACCCGGGTTTTGTCGTGTTTTTCCATGAATTTCACCATTTAGAGACGAGAACCTGTATCCTGCAATTGACTAGCAAACACGGCTCAAGAGTACCTACCGATATGCAATGTGATAAAAATTGGGCGGTATAAAAATGCAAAAATCCTATATGAACAAATACCCCTAAACTTATCATTTGCTCGTCCCGAGCAAACCCAATTTATTCATAAAAAATTTCCTAACCTCACTTTCGCAGGGAATGCGATTGCACTGAGCATGTGCAACAAGCCATTAAACCTCTAGGTGTCCCTAGTAGGAGGAGTGTTGTCTCCTGAGGGTTTTCAGCGGATTACACCCACAAAATCCGGTCAAGTTAGTTTTGTAAAATAACTAAGATTCAAACCCTAAAGTTTTGTTTCAGAAAATAACAATTCTATTATCCTAAGTCTAGGCTATCGAACCTTTATTTTTCATACCTCGCTTCTTATTTAACTACAGATTTTATATGTCTTTACGTGTAGTGCAAATAGTGTCGTTAAGTTTCAGAAGGATCGAATAAAGTCATCATATCACACAATAAAGCCTAGATAAGAATTTTGAAAGGATCACATAAGTTTTATAAAGAGTTAAGCATTTTTCAAGTTTCGTTTTCCAGTAAGGTTTCAACTTCAGAATTTCTATCTTCCCTAACAGGAAACTAGGTCTTATTTTTCACTCCACATTTTTCTTGTTTTCATTTCATACACACCTCTGTGAACGTGCAATAGTCTTTATCATAGAATAAGACCTTCATATCTCCGCTAAAATTTTTATAAAAGCCTGTCTTTTATCAAGATTATTCTCACACAAAGAACCGTTAGGAATTTTAACTCGGAGAGAACACTTGCTTGACTTTGTTTTAATCTGGACTTTCTAGGCTTCTTACCGAGTTTTGGGCCAATGCACCCAAACCAGTTGGCTTTAGGGCATTAAGTGTAGAAACACCCCAGCAGACTTAATTACTCAAGTTACCTAGGTCCACAAACAAAAGACAGTTGGGCGTGAAAATCAAGATGATTTTAATACGAACGGAGATATAGCCGGCAGTTCAATTATTTTTTTGGATAAAAGACGTGTTTAGTGGGTTTTGGTGTGTAATCATTCCAATCAAGTTCTAGATGGGTTATTTTTCAGACATAGTTCCAATTAAGGCATCAATAACATTCCTTCATATTCACTCACTTCATAAACTATTCTTGATATTACTTATTTCCGAACAAATCTATTTGATCCTCAGAAAATCATTTATGCATTTAAAAGTTTTTAGACATAAAAAGACTTGTCATCTAATTTCCAAAACTCACGACACGTGTAGTGTGATGTAAAGACGTATATCAGCTATAGTTAACTTCAAAGGAGAGTTATCTTTCAGGTTTTCAAAATCTAAACATAAAATTTAGTTATTCTTATCTTATCAAACAAAACCGTCGAAATGTTGAATCAGAGTCCTCCCACTAGCTAACTTGACAAAAATTTTTTTATGTTTTCAGGAATTTTTTTAGATTTTTATGGATTTTATGGATTTTAATATGCAGATGCAAAATATACATATGAATGCGAAGGTAAGAAATGCGTACCGAGCGTACCTCCAAACTTAAACTGGACAGTGTCCTCACTGTCATTGCTTGAAGAGATCATTTGAAGGGTCAAAATTGTCGGTTAGGTATACACACAAATTTTTATTTCTGTTTTTGGTTTTAAGAAAAGAATATCCACAAAAATGTACAAAATGGTATATACATACCCCCAAACTTATTTGGAACAGTGTCCACTGTTCTTGGCTGGATAACCGAAGTTTGGTGGTAGGCAGAAGAAGATCATGCAGGGTAAACCGGCTCCTGTAAGACCAGGAGCTCCTCTGTTGGTTCGGCGCTAAGGAACGGTTAGTCGGTGTCCGTTCACTTTGAAAAATGAACCGTCCTTTGGATTCTCCAAATCCACAGCGCCCTGCGGATACACATTCCGCACAAAATACGGCCCTTTCCAGCGAGATCTGAGCTTTCCTGGATGGAAGTGAAATCGGATGTCGTAAAGCAGTACCTGCTGATCAGGTACGAAAGTTTTGCGCAAAGGTGTTTATCGTGAAACACCTTCGTTCGGTTCTTAACGACAACCGCGTTATCGTAAGCCTCATTCCTAAGCTCGCTCAGTTCATTCAACTGCAGCTTCCGATGGCTGCCCGCATCTTCGAGAGACAGATTCAGCTCCTTTATCGCCCAAAATGCGCGATGCTCTATTTCGACAGGTAGGTGGAAGGCTTTTCCGTACACAAGCCGATAGGGAGACATGCCAAGATCGGTCTTACAAGCGGTTCGAAATGCCCAAAGGGCATCAGTGAGTTTCAGCGACCAATCCTTACGGTTCTTAGAAACCGTCTTCTCCAGTATCTGCTTGATTTGCCGATTTGAAACTTCGGCCTGCCCGCAGGTTTGGGGGTGGTAGGGCGTAGAAAGCTTATGATTAATGGAATATTTCCGCATCAAGGCCTCGAAAGTCTTATTGCAGAAATGACTTCCATTGTTACTAATGATCGCTCGGGGGTACCCAAACCGGGAAAAAATGTTTTCTTTAAGGAACCTAACGAAAACCTTGTTGTCGTTAGTCCGGCTGGGCACAGCCTCGACCCATTTAGAGACGTAATCAACAGCGAGAAGGATGTACAAGTTCCCAAAAGAGCTGGGAAACGGCCATATGAAATCTATCCCCCAAACATCGAAAATCTCCACAACCAAGATCGGTTGGAGCGGCATCTCGTTTCTCCGGGATATCCGGCCCAAGTGTTAGCACCGGGAGCAAGTCTTGCAATAGTCATGAGCGTCTTTGATGAGTTGTGGCCAGTAGAAACCACATTGCAAGATCTTCTCAGCTGTCTTTCTGGGGCCAAAATGCCCGCCACATGCTTGATCGTGGCAAAATGACAGCACACTCTTGAATTCCTCGTTAGGGACACACCGACGAATAATCTGGTCGGGACAGTACTTGAACAAATAGGGTTCGTCCCAGTAAAAGTGTTTTACTTGGGATAAGAAGCGAAGTCTGTCCTGACTTGACCATTCAGTCGGTAGTAAACCGTGGCCAAATAGTTCACAATATCTGCGAACCAGGGTTCGCAAGATACTGTCAAGAGCTGTTCATCCGGGAAAACGTCGTTGATCGGAATTGGAAGCGAAGGCGAAGAAGGAAGTCGTGAGAGATGGTCGGCAACTACGTTTTCACATCCTCGTTTGTCCTTAATGACAAGGTCAAACTCTTGAAGCAAGAGGATCCAACGTATGAGCCGAGATTTTGCATCTTTCTTCGCAAAAAGATGGCGCAGAGCAGAGTGGCCTGTGTAGACAATGACTGGAGAGCCGATGAGGTAGGGCCTGAACTTCTCTAAAGCAAATACAACAGCTAAGAATTCCTTCTCAGTTGTTGTATAATTAAGTTGGGCATCGTTCAAGGTTCGGCTCGCATAATAGATTACGTGCGGCATCTTGTTTATGTGTTGTCCAAGGACAGCACCAATGGCAAAGTCGGATGCATCGCACATAATCTCAAATGGGTGCATCCAGTCAGGCGAAGAAAGAACGGGAGCAGAAGTGAGTGAGCTTTTCAATGACTCGAATGCAGTCACACAGCTCGAGTTGAAGTCGAATGGCGTATCCTTGGCCAGCAAAAGAGTCAAGGTCCTAGCAATCTTGCTAAAGTCCTTGATGAACCGTCTATAGAAACCGGCATGGCCAAGGAAGGCTCGGATATCTCTGATGCATCGGGGAGGAGGGAGATTGGAAATGACCTCAATCTTCGCTTTGTCAACCTCTATGCTATTTTGCGAGATGATATGTCCTAAGACAATACCTTCGCGCACCATGAAGTGGCACTTCTCCCAATTCAAAGTGAGATTCTTGTCCTTACATCGGGTAAGGACAGCGTCAAGATGCAGCAAACACTCGTTGAAGGAATCGCCGAAGATGGAGAAATCATCCATGAAAATATCCGGAAATTTTTCCACCATGTCTGAGAAGATTCCCATCATACACCGCTGGAAGGTAGCGGGCGCATTGCATAACCCAAAGGGCATGCGACGATATATGAACGTGCCGAAAGGACAAGTGAATATGGTCTTGTCCTGGTCTTTTTCGGCGATGGGAATCTGATTATAGCCGGAGTAGCCATCATGAAAGCAGTAGTACTCGTGTCCGACCAATCGTTCAAGCATCTGGTCAATGAAAAGTAGCAGAAAGTGGTCTTTCCGCGTTGCGGCGTTGAGTTTTCTGTAATCGATGCATACTCGCCACCCAGTTTGGGTGCGAGTAGGGATTAACTTGTTCGCCTCGTTGGTTATGACCGTAATGCCCGACTTCTTGGGGACAACATGAATGGGACTAACCCACTGGCTATCAGAGATAGGGTAAATGATACCACTATCTAGACATTTTACGATCTCCTTCTTCACAGCCTCTTTCATGACTGGATTGAGACGTCTTTGTGGATCCCGGGCTGGTTTGGCATCATCCATCAGATGAATGTGATGTTCAACGATCAGGGGACTAATCCCCTTGATGTCCGCCATGGACCAGCCAAAAGCTTGCCTGTTGCTGTGCAAGACCGTGAAAAGGGCTTTCTCTTGCTCTGGAGCTAGAGAAGCCGAGATGATGACAGGGAGGGTCTCGTTCTCACCTAAGTGAGCGTACTTAAGGTGAGACGGCAAAGGCTTGAGTTCGAGCGTTGGAGGTGAAACGATTGAAAGCAAGATTGTTGCAGAGGTCTCGAACTCAAAGGACTCCAGCAAAGGTTCAAAACGAGTGTAGGCGACCGAGTTGGATGGTTCAGGTAACTCATCCGGAAATTCGAAGGATTCAAACTCGGGTGGTGAGCGGCTAAGATCGTTGGAGAACGTGAAACACTCGTAGTCGTTGTCGGGCACAGAAACAGCAGCAGGTTCGAGGAGGAACGCACTAGTGGCGTCAAGATTATCGTGATCAAACAGAAACTCCTCGAATTCACATTCTTCTGGGGTGATCTCCTGGATCGAGCAGACGTCTAGTATACGAGCATTAGGTTCGGAGGGCTGATTCCCCAACCTAAAAATGTTGAGTTCAATCGTCATATTTCCAAAAGATAGGTTCATCGAACCATTGCGACAATTGATCACAGCATTTGAGGTTGCAAGGAATGGGCGACCGAGTATCACCGGAATTTGATTCCGGGGATTAGCTACAGGCTGCGTGTCTAATACAATGAAGTCAACGGGGAATATGAAGTCCCCGACTTTGATTAACACATCCTCTAGCTCACCCCTAGGATGGGTGATCGATCGATCGGCCATTTGGAGAGTGCAGTGTGTGGGTTTCAGCTCTCCTACGCCTAATTGCTCGTATACTGAGTACGGAAGCAGGTTAACACTGGCACCAAGATCTAATAGTGCGCGGTTGATGTTCTTATCCCCAATGGTAATATAAATCGTAGGACAGCCAGGGTCCTTCCGTTTTTGTGGTAAAGATTGGGTAACAGAATCACTCACAGCACTAGACAAGAAAACTTTCTTTGGTACCTGAGACTTCCTCTTTTTCGTGCACAAGTCCTTTAAGATTTTCGCGTAGGATGGGACTTGTTGGACGGCAACTAAAAGAGGAATGTTAATGTTAACCTGCTTAAATAACTCCAGAATCTTCTCCATTTGAGGATTTTGTTTATTAGACCTCAACCGGTTTGGAAATGGGACATTTTTAAAATTGGTTGAGTCTAATGCTAGTGGAGGAGATTGTGGAGTCGGAACGGATCCCAGAACAGGTGTTTTTGTGGAGTGAGAGGCGGGTCCGTTCAGAGCAGAAGAAGAAGGAGAAGGAGAGCCTTTCGAAGAATGGAGAATAGGCTCAGAAGACGAAGAAGCAGGAGAAGAAGAAGAAGAAGAAGCGGCCGGGGTGTCATCGTTGATCCGTGTGCCAATGTTGTTTTGCAGCTGTAACGTTTTGAAAATCGTTTTGGTGAAATTTCGAAAAATCGGTAAAATAAGGGGGTTTTCTGTAAAAAGTCAAAATACAAATATCTTATTATAAAAATTAAATATACATATTCTAGCTATGTAATTGCTATTATTTGGTGTTTATTGAGCCGCTGGTGAAATTTCAAATTTTCTGAAAAAAATATTATTTTATTATTATTTTAAGCCGTCACTAATACATTTAATTAGGGAAAATTACAAATCGGAATGAGTTGAAACAAATTTTGTGTATCATAAAACATTAAATAAAATTTTATCATGTGGTTTTTGGAACGAAATCATTTGCCAAAACGGTTTAGAAATTATTGAAGAAAAAAGGCTTTTTTTTAGCGTAAATGGATGTTTGGGGTATTGTATTTATCATTTTTCATCACCCCACACCCGTACCCACACCCACACACCCCCACTTACTCCTCTCCATGGCTAAATTCAGCACCCACCATAATTTTTCCCCACTTGATTTCAAAGGAAAAGAAATGAAAGAAAAGAAAAGAAAATGGGTGAATTAGGTGGACTTTTGACCTTACCTTGACCTTGACTTTCCTCCCTTGCATTTTCTCTACCTCCCTCTCTCTCCTCACTCGCATTTCTGGCCTCCCAACAGCAGCAGCCCCCCCTCAAATCCCACTCTTTCTTCATCAAAAAAAATCCACAAATCACTTCAAAATCCATGCAAATTCAAATCTAAATCCAAATCCGACTCCTACCCATTTTAGCTTAGCCCGTATAGCATGTATCCTTGTGAAAAGAGAGCATTTTGGAGAGCCATGGATGCTTGTGGATCTTCATATGTTTTTGGGTATAATTCTAAACTTTTTGTTGCTTAATTTGTTACTAATTTCTTAAGCTAATTTACTTAAGTGTTAATTTGGTTATGTGAGTTTAATTGCAAGTTTTGGAATTCAAGTTGTGAATTTGATTGCAAGTTAGGATTTTATAAAATTGGTGTATGGTTGTGTGTTATATTTAGGCTTTGTTGTCATGATAATACAAGGTCAGTAGCTAGTGTGAATGGTTAGTTTTAAAATTTTGTTAATTTGCTAAATTGCTTACTAGGTTTTTGAAATTTGTTAAATTCTTGGGATTAAAAATGTGTTTAGGGTTTTCATGACTTCATTAACTTTATTAAGTGTGGTTTAATGCTTTAGATCATGCAAATCTAAGATAGATTGTAGTTTGTACATTTTTGCTTTGAAATTGTTAAAAATGGTATTTTTGTAAACTAGAATATTAGGATTTTTGGAATTTAATGAGATTAAATTCCGGAAATTGTTTATACGACTTATTTAAGATATTTAATAAATATATTGGCCGCTACATTCATTTAAACATCGTGTTTTGTAGAAAAACGGCGAATTGTGCTTGCTAGATTTTCGGAAAAATGACTTTTTAAGTGAAATTGGCGTTTTTGTGAGTTTTAACCTAGTTTATATTAAAATTAGTGTTCGTGAATGTGCAAATGAGTGTGATTGGATTTTTCTCGATGGTTTGACGTTTGTACATCGACATCGAGGGTTGGTTTGACTATTCTTGCATGCGTAGGCGATAGGTTTGGACCTATGCGTGATACGCGTGCCGATTTGATTTTCGTATGCCGTTTCGATCTCGAATTTAGTTTTAATACGATATGGTGCGTTATGATATGTAGTTACCCCCATGTGGACTTCGAGACGACAAGCAGGCGCGTGGCGACGTCGGCACCGTCTAGCGAGGACCAGGTGAGTAGATTTATATCTACGGGGAGAAGTCGGGTGGATGACGTATAGCACCCCCGCAGTCCGTGGTGGTGTATACGGATGCGTATACACACCAACAATTATTATATGTTATTTGGGATTAATAACGATGCTTAGGATGGATATTGGTGTGTTGGATTATTTTAGCGTTGCGAACCCTAGGGTAGTGTTGCACTACACACACACACACATACACACATACATACTTGCATACATTCCTATTGATATGTGCTCATGGGATTCTTTATAGTTATGTGTTCACATGGGTATGGGACTATGTGTTCACATACGGATTGAGGATGATACTTGGGATTGAGCTGAGTCGATGAGATTTGATTTGAGGCCGTGAGATCGGTGATATAGCAGGGTTCGTATTTGAGATACGACATGATGTTGTAGCAGGTCCTTGACGTAGTGTTTCACACACGTCCATGCATACGTAGGCGGTATCAATATGGTACTAGACGTAGATCAGTACCCCGATCTTGATATTTGATAAAGAGGATACCAGGTGAATAGTATGATGAATGTGATATTGACCCGTACCCAGATTTGGGAGGCCGTACGACGGATTTACGTACGAGCTATATTGATGATTGATCCGCACTCTTGACTTGGGATGCCTGATTATAGATATGGTATCAGCTATGATATTATTGAGGCGGGATCACCGACTATACATATACAGGTAGGTATATGTATCGACTCAGATGATAGGCGGTTTCCTTACCTGTAGTTCAGCTTGTTAGTTCAGCCGTATAGTTTAGTGTAGTTGTTAGATTAGATTAGACTTCTTACCTATTTCAAAAACTAACGAATCGTGGGCATTTTTAAAGACAGCTCAAGGGAATCTACGGATATTTCAAAAACGACGTATCTTTTCATAAAAACACCGTAGCCCATATTTTCAAAACCCCATGATTCGTGTTATTTCAAAAGGCACCATTCGTAGGACTTATATTAGATTATTGTAGATTAGTTATCGTTGTGTCTAGTATTCAGCTCCCGCACATTATTGCTGTTCGCTCTGCCTCGCATATTTATTTTGCTGCATATTCCATTATTGATATCATACTGTTAGGACACCAGCATAATTACCGATGATGCGTATGTACCACGTACACCTACTTGCCGGCTCACACACATCTTCATCGGTAATTGCCAAGTCACGTACACTTTAGAGAATATAATTGCTTGACTTTGATTGTTAGCTAGTAGTTTTGACATGATATTAGTGTACTTCCCTTATATGCCATATTAGACATTGTAGTTATTACTTACCACTTCATGCATACGGTTATTCAGTTGTTCATGCCTAGTTCATTATCATTGACATATGCACTTGTGATGATTTCTTGAGATTTATGATATTTCTGGATTTCGGGGAAAGCCGCAAAATTTACAACTTATGATCTTTTAAAATATAAAATGTTGTGGTTTTCTAGTGATGTAAAGTGTCGTCCACCATGAGTTTGCTGTGGTTTTGGAGATCCGTGTCGAGGAGTGGAGGAACCGTCACGGGTACATGGTGGGCCCGGTATGGTACCCCGGGGCAAGAGGAATGTGGTGTTGACGTTGAGCCTGGCTGGGGAGCAGTACCTACCGGTGATATTACCCGACGCGTCGGATATCCGGAGGATACCGTCGTGGTCTTGAGATGGATGGTAGGGGCCGGTCCGGACTGACGGCGCCCTAGATATTGAGCTTGAGACATTGATATTTCGAGACAGTGAGATTTATGTTTTGTGTCGATGCTAGACACTGCTGATACTGATTTCATTATGATACTTTTGTTTAAAAATACGAAGGAAATCTCACTAATTTATGAAAACAGTTTCTTCATTTACATGTATTCTGTTTCATGCATTCATACCTCATTCATATGATATATTGCTACCTGAGGCACTGACACGGGCACATGAAATTTTACTCGGGTTAGATATTACCCTAGTCATTGTTATAGGCTGCCTGTTATACTTATATTTGAGGATATATTATGATCATTGACCTAGGTTGCGTTATTTATGCGATTTCTGTGCGTAGATGTTTTTCTATTCACGAGTTGGCAACTCATCCCCGTTGTGCCCCAGTTTCTTGCAGGTTGCCGTACAGGTTCTTTACGGCTTGCGGGCTCAGTTTCATTCGGGTGATTTGCTAGTAGGTGGGTTTACTTGTATCATACCCCCATTATATATCTTGTATATCATTCTTCTGTTGTATCTAGAAGTTCCATCAACCAAACATGTATCTATTGAGATAGAGACCAGTGTTGTTTATTCTTTCGACCTTAGAGTCGCTCGTTATATTTCTGGTGGTTTTGAGTTCCCTTTTGAGTTTTTGATCCTCGCCGTTGGCGTTGTATATTATATTGCTTGTGTGGTTGTGACCGTCGATTGACGAAGAGCTAGCTCCCACTTGGGGATGCCTTTTTCTTAATTTCGTATACTATTCATGTTGTATCCCGTTTGGGGGCCAGTAATTACAAAGGAGACTCTGCCGAAATTTTCAGTAAATTTTTAATGCTTTTAAAAACCGCATAATTCGGCTTATGCTATTGAAACTACTTGATTTTAAATTGGTTTTCCTTCACTCTACTACTTTTCTTGGTTTGGATTTCTGGGTTTTCGGCTTACTTAGATTACGTACGCCTCGAGACGTTTCGTATTTTAAGTGCCGGTCATTTTCCGTACTTTCGGGACGTGACAAAGTTGGTATCAAAGCATTAGGTTTTACCTTCGGAGCGTAGGATGACCCTTGGTTAATGGAATAGGTGACTAAAGTAGGGTGACGTACCGTTGGTATGTTCCGCGGCATATTTACGACACGCCACTCCACTTAAGGAGCCTTAGGATGTACATTTCCTTGTTCAGTATTATATTCCTTCCTGATCTAGCCTCATCGGTACCAGTTTGGTTTTGCTACTACGGTTACGGGCAGGGAGAGCTACGGCTAGAGTTGCGGTCAGCACAAGCTCGTCACGAACGAGGACTGACCAGGGCGAAATTCTGGCGACACACGATTGCAGAGATGTGTCTTTTTACTGTGTTTCCGCGCCACGAGCGTTTGGCGGATCGCCTTTATGAGGTTACTCGGAGGCGCTGATCGACACTAGGGAATTGAGCCAATGATAGAGGCCAGCCAGATTTTGATGACCGTTGGTGTGTTGCTTACTCCTGATGATTGAGGCACTGTTCAGCATGCAGACGAGCAAGCCAGTGGTTGCTGCGAGCGACGAGATATCGCCCCATATGTTGGAGCTATTGCGGGGCGAGTTGTACGAATAGATGATAGAAGGTCGCTAGTCACCCGATGATGAATGACTAGGACAGGTGGTTCGTTCGCCTACCCCGATGCGAGGTCATCAGATAGATTGATTCCAGCTAGAGACGACTTCACGCAGAGACGTGAGGGTCGACAGAGACGATCGAATGTCGGAAAACCTATTATTCCAAGTTTAAAGTATTCAGAAAGACATGCAGGAAATTCTATGGTCCCTCTAGAAGAATGAAATCCTAACTCGACATAATGACCGTGTGAAAGCCTTTGAACCTTCGGGTTTGCGGCAGTTCCACGGCGCCATTAGTGAGGCTTGGGTTTGCCCTTCTACGGCTGGACCACCGATGCTGTGGTATATATATTCGATACTATTAAACTGTGCCCAAGATGTTGAGCTCTTGGGGGATTATGAGGTTTCGACGAATCGATCGAATGGTTCGACTTCAATCGGATGCTAGGTGGTGAGATGCATTCTTGGGAGACTCCAGATACGAGGATAGCCGTTGGAGCTCAGTCCATGCAGCCACGACGAGACGAGTCCGAAGCGGTCGACATTAGAGAAAATGGAGTAAGAGGTTCGTATAAGATCCAGATATGATGACGTTCCCCTCCGCCGACATCAGAGATGCGATGCGCATGCCGAGGCAGAGTACTGGATATACCTTCCAGAAGGAGTCGCGATGAGTATGCAGTCGTTCCAGAGCAAGATGCAGATATAGAAAAGGACGATGACTTCCGGACAGTTGGCAGAGACGAGACATGGAATAGACCGTGAGCAGGATTCCTTCCAGGACACTGCTGCAATGATACTTGCACCCAGGATCAGATGTGTCACGTACATTCAGAGAGCCAGAGGCCGACGCCAGTGATATGCTGTCTTACGAGTGGTCGCGATGATTGACCAAGAGATGACCAGAGGAGTGCCAGAATGGGATCATCCACGTTAGCACACCTGACAGGGCCGATGAGCCGATGGACCGAGAGATTGGTAATTCACAGTGGAGATCTTGACCCAGGAGTGGTCATTATTACGCACACCAGCAGGCCAGAGTCCATGATCATCGACGAGACGTCCCACTAGTGACCGCGACAGTTGGCCCGAGATTCTTAGAGGATGCACTTGAGCGGTACTATTCCGCCATTATCGAATTCGATGTTTTGGGTGATTTATTCGCAAGATTTGATTTTGATGATTGAGAATTTACGATTCTTGCACAGTGTTGCACTTGATATCGTTTTCGTGCTTGGGTTTCACATGTTTGTGATTTTACGGTTTCAGACATTTGAGTTGATTTTGTGCGTATGCACGCACACGATTTCGTTCCTGCACTCTGTATAGTTTATATATGCTTGCAGTGCAGTGATACGCCTTTTGTGCACTTAGATGCACTGGACTTCGATTTCGATTGTGATACTCGATATTTGTTTTGTGCACCTTGTGCACCTGATTGATTTTGCGCACGTTCGGCGGTTGATATTGGATTTCATGATTTCGTGCACGATGAATGCACCTGATTTGGATTTTCGCGCATGTTGGGCGCATGTTTTGAAGGGTGATTTTGGTGCGTACCAGATGCACTAAATCGAGATTTTTTTCGTGCATGTCAGATTCACCTGATTTTGCTGTCAGGCACACATGTTGCCTACGACAGATGTTTCGTGCACACCCGATGCACTTAGATGTTGTTTCTGTGCGCATGTATGGCACATTCATGGATTTTGATTTCCGTGCGCACCAGACGCACGTAGTACTCATGTGCATATTTTGGGATTGATTTCTTATAGAGCAGTACGTTTTTATGATATTGCTATGTGTTTTCAAACTGAGCAGGACTAGTCAGAGGACAGTACCTGAATATATTTTGCATGCATTGATAGTTATTGAAGGGATTCCAAAAAGCGAGCTATAGCCTCAGTATTTACCTACGTGTCTAATATGACACGAAATGTTTAAAACAAGGAGACCCTTTTAAATTGTTTCCAAAACGGCGGAACGTACGTTTCAAACAAAGGTATATATGTATATAGTTATTTTCTTATGATAGACGTCCGCCACTGTGCAGTGTTATACGCGTTGCACAGCGACTTAAGAGATTTGGCATGCATTTCCTTCAGATACTTACAGATATAGATTCGATGTTTACATGTATAGTTTCGAGTTATATCATATTGGTTTGATTTGGATTTGGCATTGATGTCTTCTCCATGACTCCGATGATTGCAGGATGCTTGACGGAGTTTTGATTTGAGTTATATGCTCATTTTTCATGCGCATGCGCTGCGCTACGATTTGTTTTATGTATTTACAATTTCGGAGCCCCGACGACTTGATGGTTTTGGTTTAGATGTTTTAGTATTTGGGGAGAGTTTTAATTTAAATTCGGGGACCGAATTTCTTTAAGGGGGGAAGATTGTAACGTTTTGAAAATCGTTTCGGTGAAATTTCGAAAAATCGGTAAAATAAGGGGGTTTTCTGTAAAAAGTCAAAATACAAATATCTTATTATAAAAATTAAATATACATATTCTAGCTATGTAATTGCTATTATTTGGTGTTTATTGAGCCGCTGGTGAAATTTCAAATTTTCTGAAAAAAATATTATTTTATTATTATTTTAAGCCGTCACTAATACATTTAATTAGGGAAAATTACAAATCGGAATGAGTTGAAACAAATTTTGTGCATCATAAAACATTAAATAAAATTTTATCATGTGGTTTTTGGAACGAAATCATTTGCCAAAACGGTTTAGAAATTATTGAAGAAAAAAGACTTTTTTTTAGCGTAAATGGATGTTTGGGGTATTGTATTTATCATTTTTCATCACCCCACACCCGTACCCACACCCACACACCCCCACTTACTCCTCCCCTTAGCTGAATTCAGCACCCACCATAATTCTTCCCCACTTGATTTCAAAGGAAAAGAAATGAAAGAAAAGAAAAGAAAATGGGTGAATTAGGTGGACTTTTGACCTTACCTTGACCTTGACTTTCCTCCCTTGCATTTTCTCTACCTCCCTCTCCCTCCTCACTCATATTTCTGGCCTCCCAACAGCAGCAGCCCCCCCCTCAAATCCCACTCTTTCTTCATCAAAAAAAAATCCACAAATCACTTAAAAATCCATGCAAATTCAAATCTAAATCCAAATCCGACTCTTACCCATTTTAGCTTAGCCCGTATAGCATGTATCCTTGTGAAAAGAGAGCATTTTGGAGAGCCATGGATGCTTGTGGATCTTCATATGTTTTTGGGTATAATTCTAAACTTTTTGTTGCTTAATTTGTTACTAATTTCTTAAGCTAATTTACTTAAGTGTTAATTTGGTTATGTGAGTTTAATTGCAAGTTTTGGAATTCAAGTTGTGAATTTGATTGCAAGTTAGGGTTTTATAAAATTGGTGTATGGTTGTGTGTTATATTTAGGCTTTGTTGTCATGATAATACAAGGTTAGTAGCTAGTGTGAACGGTTAGTTTTAAAATTTTGTTAATTTGCTAAATTGCTTACTAGGTTTTTGAAATTTGTTAAATTCTTGGGATTAAAAATATGTTTAGGGTTTTCATGACTTCATTAACTTTATTAAGTGTGGTTTAATGCTTTAGATCATGCAAATCTAAGCTAGATTGTAGTTTGTACATTTTTGCTTTGAAATTGTTAAAAAGGGTATTTTTGTAAACTAGAATATTAGGATTTTTGGAATTTAATGAGATTAAATTCCGGAAATTGTTTATACGACTTATTTAAGATATTTAATAAATATATTGGCCGCTACATTCATTTAAACATCGTGTTTTGTAGAAAAACGGCGAATTGTGCTTGCTAGATTTTCGGAAAAATGACTTTTTAAGTGAAATTGGCGTTTTTGTGAGTTTTAACCTAGTTTATATTAAAATTAGTGTTCGTGAATGTGCAAATGAGTGTGATTGGATTTTTCTCGATGGTTTGACGTTTGTACATCGACATCGAGGGTTGGTTTGACTATTCTTGCATGCGTAGGCGATAGGTTTGGACCTATGCGTGATACGCGTGCCGATTTGATTTTCGTATGCCGTTTCGATCTCGAATTTAGTTTTAATACGATATGGTGCGTTATGATATGTAGGTACCCCCATGTGGACTTCGAGACGACAAGCAGGCGCGTGGCGACGTCGGCACCGGCTAGCGAGGACCAGGTGAGTAGATTTATATCTACGGGGAGAAGTCGGGTGGATGGCGTATAGCACCCCCGCAGTCCGTGGTGGTGTATACGGATGCGTATACACACCAACAATTATTATATGTTATTTGGGATTAATAACGATGCTTAGGATGGATATTGGTGTGTTGGATTATTTTAGCGTTGCGAACCCTAGGGTAGTGTTGCACTACACATACACACACACATACACACATACATACTTGCATACATTCCTATTGATATGTGCTCATGGGATTCTTTATAGTTATGTGTTCACATGGGTATGGGACTATGTGTTCACATACAGATTGAGGATGATACTTGGGATTGAGCTGAGTCGATGAGATTTGATTTGAGGCCGTGAGATCGGTGATATAGCAGGGTTCGTATTTGAGATACGACATGACGTTGTAGCGGGTCCTTGACGTAGTGTTTCACACACATCCATGCATACGTAGGCGGTATCAATATGGTACTAGACGTAGATCAGTACCCCGATCTTGATATTTGATAAAGAGGATACCAGGTGAATAGTATGATGAATGTGATATTGACCCGTACCCAGATTTGGGAGGCCGTACGACGAGCTATATTGATGATTGATCCGCACTCTTGACTTGGGATGCCTGATTATAGATATGGTATCAGCTATGATATTATTGAGGCGGGATCACCGACTATACATATACAGGTAGGTATATGTATCGACTCAGATGATAGGCGGTTTCCTTACCTGTAGTTCAGCTTGTTAGTTCAGCCGTATAGTTTAGTGTAGTTGTTAGATTAGATTAGACTTCTTACCTATTTCAAAAACTATCGAATCGTGGGCATTTTTAAAGACAGCTCAAGGGAATCTACGGATATTTCAAAAACGACGTATCTTTTCATAAAAACACCGTAGCCCCTATTTTCAAAACCCCATGATTCGTGTTATTTCAAAAGGCACCATTCGTAGGACTTATATTAGATTATTGTAGATTAGTTATCGTTGTGTCTAGTATTCAGCTCCCGCACATTATTGCTGTTCGCTCTGCCTCGCATATTTATTTTGCTGCATATTCCATTATTGATATCATGCTGTTAGGACACCAGCACCATTACCGATGATGCGTATGTACCACGTACACCTACTTGCCGGCTCACACACATCTTCATCGGTAATTGCCATGTCACGTACACTTTAGAGAATATAATTGCTTGACTTAGATTGTTAGCTAGTAGTTTTGACATGATATTAGTGTACTTCCCTTATATGCCATATTAGACATTGTAGTTATTACCTACCACTTCATGCATACGGTTATTCCGTTGTTCATGCCTAGTTCATTATCATTGACATATGCACTTGTGATGATTTCTTGAGATTTATGATATTTCTGGATTTCGGGGAAACCCGCAAAATTTACAACTTATGATCTTTTATAATATAAAATGTTGCGGTTTTCTAGTGATGTAAAGTGTCGTCCACCATGAGTTTGCTGTGGTTTTGGAGATCCGTGTCGAGGAGTGGAGGAACCGTCACGGGTACATGGTGGGCCCGGTATGGTACCCCGGGGCAAGAGGAATGTGGTGTTGACGTTGAGCCTGGCTGGGGAGCACTACCTACCGGTGATATTACCCGACGCGTCGGATATCCGGAGGATACCGTCGTGGTCTTGAGATGGATGGTAGGGGCCGGTCCGGACTGACGGCGCCCTAGATATTGAGCTTGAGACATTGATATTTCGAGACAGTAAGATTTATGTTTTGTGTTGATGCTAGACACTGCTGATACTGATTTCATTATGATACCTCAGTTTAAAAATACGAAGGAAATCTCACTAATTTTTGAAAACAGTTTCTTCATTTACATGTATTCTGTTTCATGCATTCATACCTCATTCATATGATATATTGCTACCTGAGGCACTGACACGGGCACATGAAATTTTACTCGGGTTAGATATTACCCTAGTCATTGTTATAGGCTGCCTGTTATACTTATATTTGAGGATATATTATGATCATTGACCTAGGTTGCGTTATTTAAGCGATTTCTGTGCGTAGATGTTTTTCTATTCACGAGTTGGCAACTCACCCCCGTTGTGCCCCAGTTTCTTGCAGGTTGCCGTACAGGTTCTTTACGGCTTGCGGGCTCAGTTTCATTCGGGTGATTTGCTAGTAGGTGGGTTTACTTGTATCATACCCCCATTATATATCTTGTATATCATTATTCTGTTGTATCTAGAAGTTCCATCAACCAAACATGTATCTATTGAGATAGAGACCAGTGTTGTTTATTCTTTCGACCTTAGAGTCGCTCGTTATATTTCTGGTGGTTTTGAGTTCCCTTTTGAGTTTTTGATCCTCGCCGTTGGCGTTGTATATTATATTGCTTGTGTGGTTGTGACCGTCGATTGACGAAGAGCTAGCTCCCGCTTGGGGATGCCTTTTTCTTAATTTCGTATACTATTCATGTTGTATCCCGTTTGGGGGCCAGTATTTACAAAGGAGACTCTGCCGAAATTTTCAGTAAATTTTTAATGCTTTTAAAAACCGCATAATTCGGCTTATGCTATTGAAACTACTTGATTTTAAATTGGTTTTCCTTCACTCTACTACTTTTCATGGTTTGGATTTCTGGGTTTTCGGCTTACTTAGATTACGTACGCCTCGAGACGTTTCGTAGTTTAAGTGCCGGTCATTTTCCGTACTTTCGGGACGTGACAGCAGCATCCTTCCCGATCTCAATGTGGTCACGGCACTCACATTATGGTTCTGTTGTTCAAGAGCAACATGTACATTCTGTGGGTGACCGGGATTTGGGAGTGGTTGGGACGGGAGCTTCCCCTTCTCTCGCTCGCTTAAGGCCGCATTCAGTTGTGCAATCTGGGCCTTGATGGTTTTGATGCTTTTCCCGTGAGCGGCAGTGTGTTGCACTAAGGACTCAATGGAAGACTGGATGTTTGCGGTGGATTGAGTCGATTGTTTGACGAACGCCTCCAGACTTCGTTCGAGCGAGGAAACCTTATCGTTGTTTGACGGAACAAAGTTGTTTAGTGGAAAAGAATTGTTGGGTGCAAAGTTGTTCGTCTGATTTTGGAAAGGTTGGGGTTGGAAGGGTTGCTGAAACTGTTGTTGAGTTTGTTGTTGCGCTTATTGTTGCGGCGGAGGGGCCCTTTGGAAATTGTTGCCATGGAATTGATTCTGATTCTGATTCCAGGCGAAATTAGGGTGGTTCCTCCAACCGGGATTGTAGGTGGAAGAGTATGGATCATTCCTCGGTCTTTGCTGGAATGCAGCATTAACCTGATCCTGTCCTTGCGATGGTAGATTGTAAGGAACTCTTCGGTTAAGTGAGAAGGATCGGAACAACAAGCGCAGATGGTACGAAGGGGAAGGACAGGGGTAGGAGCAGGAGAAGAGAATTTGCTCTCTATCGCTTCAAGCTTTCTCGTTATTGCAGCCATTTCAGCTTTCATCGCAATAGAGACGTCAAGTTGGTGAATTCCTACCCTAGACTGACCGGTAGAAGTGGAGGTAGAAGAAGAAGAAGTCGGTCTGGTGCTCTCCCATTGTAGCGTTTGCTCCGCAAGGTCGTCAAAGAATTGCCACGCTTCCTCGTCAGATTTCGATAGGAAGTGGCCCTGACAGATGGTTTCAAACAACTGCTTCATTGCTGGGTTCAGGCCCTCGTATAAGGTTTGGCAAAGTTGCCATTTCTCTATACCGTGGTGAGGACACTGAACAAGAAGGTCTTTGTACCGGTCAAAGAACTTCCAGAAGGGTTCAGAAGGAAGCTGAGAGAATTGGTTGATTTCATTGCGAATCCTTGCGGTTTTATGATTCGGATAAAATTTCTTTAGAAACGCTTTTACAAACTCGTCCCAACTGGTTATGGAGTGGGAAGCGGTGCTATACAGCTATTTTTCAGCAAGATCGCATAAAGTGAACGGAATGACCCGTAGACGTATAGCATCGTCCGACAGCTGGGTGGTTTTCATCATGGCACAAACGTTTTGAAATTTATTGATGAAGATATAGGCATCTTCAGATTCAATCCCATGAAATCTTGGAAGCATGTTGATGAAGTGGGGCTTAATTTCAAAATTATCCCCATTGGCCGGTGGAAGAGAAAGGCAGGTGGGAAGTGCAGAACGGGTGGGATAGAAACGATCCTGGAGCGCGATTCGCTGCGGCGCTACAACAGGCGGAGGTGGTGGGTTATTGGTCTTCGTAGGAGGTGGAGCCAATCCAGGGGTAGTCAAAGAGATGTTCGGATTAAATCCTGACATCGCGGAAGAAGAGGTTGGTGATGGTGAAGGTGAAGATGTATGAACAGAATTCCGGTCAACGTCGGAGTTGGCCGGCAAAGGTAAAGGTGAAAGAGGAGTGGACGGAGTTTCGACGTCTGAGTCGATCGCGTAGTCGGTAGCGACTAACGTAACGCAGACTAGGCGGGCGCTAGTGTCCCGAGTCCAAGCGGACATACACTAAACGAGTTTAGTATAGTCAAAGCGGAGAAGGTGAGGGTAAGAAAACATCAATGGAGAAAGGCGATGGGTGGTGGGTGAAAAATTGATTTTGGCGACAAAGGGCAAGTTTTTATAAAAGTTTTGGATTTTTTCCTTTTTTTTATTTTTAAAAAGAGCTTTACAGAAATATGTACGGACTTACGGCTTTAAGCAATCACAAACAAGATATGCACAATCACACCTAGATCTAGGGTCACCTAGGTCAGCTAGACAGCTCCTAACTGTTCCAAAGAACTAGAAACAGGACCTCAAACCGCCTCTTCTGCGCCAATTGCGGCCAGATAAGTGCCAGGTAAGTGGGAGGTTGTCCAACGCTTTCGCGAAGTTCCTTAATTAAATAACCACTTGCCTTCGTCACACTTTCCTAGACACCGCAAAGTCAGGATAGGATAAACGGCCGATGCCTGTAATTAGTCCTCTATCCTATTGAGCGCGAAGTCCTTAGGGCTGAGTCTAGTATTTTTTAATTTAACAATGGTCAATGCATATGCTTTTTGTGATTTCTGGGGTCCTGGGAAGGGTGATGAAATCCCCACCCAATCTGAATTGGTTTCAAGCCCCTTAAGTCCGTATTAATGAATGCAAAGCGGTAACAAATCAACTGCAAACAATTTTTATTTTTAGCGCGGCGCGAAGAATCCTGCACAAGAACAGTTTATTGGAAGGGGGAAGAGAGTTTGCGCAAAGAATGCTGCAGAAAACACAATTTATTGGAGTCCAGAGGAGTGAGGAGGAGGAGAGAAACACTTACAAGGAAATTGGAACCCTGAGGCCACCAAACGGCCGCGGAACAGCGGCCTAAGCTAGCTTATGCCGCGGAACCGCGGCAATATGGTGGGCTTGGATCTTCATTTTTCTGGGTTATGCTCAGTTGGGTGTCCTCTTGTTGTCTGGATGTCCTGAATCTTGAATTGTTCACTGTATCTGCTCCAGAATTTTTCAATAGATCGTCTTTTTCGTTTTGATCCGTCGCGGTGTAGCCGTGAAATATGGGTCTATCTTCCCACGTCTTTGGCACTGAACTTGAATTTCCAATATCCCACGTCTTTGGCACTGAACTCGAATTCCGTATTATCCTGCACACTTGCACAAAAACTAATCAAAAAATAACAAAATGATTTTTTTACAAAGTATATATTTTTTTGTGTTTTGGTTATATTTATATTCACAAGTTAACCCGAAATTACACAAAGAAATAAACTACCGTCTCCCCGGCAACGGCGCTATTTGATTGGTAGCGATTCTGCGTGTTTAAGTTTAGTTAATTCCCGCAATCAAAACGGTTTCGCTTGTAGCTAGCCGGTTGAGTACGGGTCGTCCGCAGGGAGATGGGAATCTTTTTCTATGTGCTTTAATGAGTTAAGTCCAGTTTTCCAGATTTGTTTGTGATTATCTAAGTGGTAAAATGATATGTAAAGAGAGCTTGTTAGGGTTAGGATTAGGTTAGTTTGAGTTAGGAGTCGCTCACTTCTTTCGTTGCCACTCTTAATATCGGTGTTACGGTAATCGGCAACAACGGGGATTAGCACGACTAGGAAGGAACTTGCGAGTATAAGCTAGGCTTTCCAACGCTTAAGTTCTTCCTTTTGGTGCTTGTCCGTCCGTTCTTGGCTCTTAGCCATAACCTCCGGTTAATTCAACCACAACCGGTCTCACTACGGAATCACCACTATCATGTAGGATAGGGTGCCGTAAGGAGCGGATTGTGGTTCAATTTGTTAGTTATATGTATGCCCTAGAGGCCATTACTGTACATAGGATGTATATTGTAGTGGATGCTGGGACATATATAGGGAGGACTTTCTTGCTCGACATGATAGTATGCT
Source organism: Agapanthus africanus (assembly GCA_030015575.1). Lineage (NCBI taxonomy): Eukaryota > Viridiplantae > Streptophyta > Magnoliopsida > Asparagales > Amaryllidaceae > Agapanthus > Agapanthus africanus. The sequence continues at coordinate 220,956,654 of CM057347.1, forward strand.
ATCTGGTTGCTCTTTACCTTAACGTGTATACTAATTGTCTCTCTGTTACATGTTGGTAAAGCCCTTAGGATCTGTACTTGACTACCTGGACTATGATGCGGTTCATACTAGTGGGGACATGGTAGTCCATAAGTACATCCTTCAAACTCCCTAGTCGTGGGTGTATCGAGACGGGGCATCGATATACCAGAGTAGACTAGCGTATACCTTCTCGACCCATATAGATGGGCGATGGATGATCCCATATCCATTGGTGTTTGACATCAGAGATGATATACGGGTGCTCAGTAGAGACTGGGTACACTGGACGGACTCGCCGAGAACTCCCAGATGGTATTATACCTCACGTCAGATGGCAGTTCTCTGGTGACACTGGTACAGAGTAGTCTGTTGACCCGAGATCGTCATAGAGTCTTGTGTGGTTCCCACTGTGCTTTGATTTCCATCTTACCACGTCCAAGAGGGCGTGCAAAACGGTGGTTTTTGGGTACAGTCCCGAGTCACATGGAGGCAATGAGCGATAGGAGGGGATTCGTCTCTCCCGGTATAGGGGGTTGATGTTGCGCTGTGTTCGATTGGCTATAACAGGAAATCCCTGGCCAGGGTTGCTGAGATTTACTGGTAAGTGTTACCAGTAGTTTCTCGAACAGTTATAGACCTCATATCGACACGACTTATCGAGCTATTGGGGTCTGACGTTTACCACCCCTAGGCGAGATATGCGACAGATCAGAAGATCAGACCGGACTGTACGGTAGTGTTACTGGTTGGATTCACTGGAGTGTGAGCGGGCTTGCTCGTCGATCTTCTGATCGCTCAATACCCGGGTGGCCGTTACGTTTAGCAGACCGCTTGCGGCTTGTGGGTGTTTGATATGATCATCATCTGCTGCCGGCGTATTGACGAGTCTTTAGAGTCCTACACAGAGGTTTCCTGGCTCAAGCGAAACGAAATAGGAGCGCATATGAGATATGTGCGGGACCGAGAATAATGCGTGTATGTGATACCGTATTCTATTCTCGCGATAAATATATCGAATGGTTGTATGCGATATAACCTAGTTATCGATTCAAGCGTTGATTCGATAAGCCGATATATTGTATACTAGTCGGTTGTGTGCGACATAACCGGGTCATTGAATCAAGTGTTGATTTAATGATTTAATGCATATTTATATATTTGATATATTACTTTGCATCAACTAGTATCGGTTTACTTAAGATGGATTTTCTCACTCGGATGGGCGCATTGTATATGCGATATACTTTTGTGCACTTGATTGTATCATGTTTGATGATACATGTCATGCTAGGGTTCAAGTGTAAAGATTAAACCTTGGTTAATGAAATGGTTAGGGTTTATTATTTATTATTCATTTATCTTATTTAATTATCCTTTTTATTTTTGATATATGAATAAAAGAAAAGAGAAAAGAATGGTGGCTAATTTTGTTCTTTAGTTGAAGCTTCATGAAGCTTTGTTCAAGTCAACCATTCTTATCTCATCCTTAACCCTAACCATTCCCACTAACCATGATTCATTCTCTACACTTGACTCTAGTTAAAATTATGATAAGAATTCATTTTCTTTTCTTATTCTTTTAACTTATCATAACATTTCTTCTTCTTCTTCCTTGCTTCAATTGAAGAAGCTTGAAGTCCATCAATGGTGATTGTTGGAAAAGAGTGAGAAATCCAAAACTAAAGTCTACCCACTTCTTATTTCTTCATCCTCTACCTCTTGCCAAGTAGTAGAGTGTGTTTACTTCACAAGTTTCTTGACTTGGTGAAGTCGGAGCTTGATTTAGCGATGCCTCGACGTAGATCATCTTCGGCATGGACATCGACGACCTAGCTTGCCCATTCTCCGACGAAGCCGACTCTAGAGCCCGGATTTGATTTGGACAGCGGAGACGACCTCGTTGCGGAGCCTTGGAGGTGGAGGACCGGATCTACAAAGGTTGTATTTCCGTATTCCCAATAGTTAAGTGTTAACTAGTTCTTTTTCGCCTAGACATCTAGTTATCGATCCGTAGTTTAGGGTTTGTAGGCACCATAATTTTTGAAATTGCCATGGTTGATGGCTTGAGAGACCTCACTAGAGTGCCTAGGAACCCTACAGTGGTATCAGAGCCTAGCTAGAGCCTTAGGCGAAGTCTAGACGGAATTTGAAGTCCGATCGAACCCGAAAGTCCAAAACAAACATGCTCTCTGTCCAAATTTTAAAATCTGGGATTTTTCAACATTAAAAATATTCAGAAATATCAGCAGGCAATTCTAAGATATACTGCAAAATTCGAGTTACTGTTTCTATCATTCTGCCGCGTTTCCGCGGCACGAGCCTTGCTCGTGCGGCGGAAACGCGGCCATTTTGTCGTTTTACGCAGCTTGTTTTCTACAGTAATTCTTATTGTGCTGTGCTGGTGTTTCTGGGAATTTTTAATATTTTTTCCAGAGTTGATTTTTTCTGCAGTTGTTTTGGGAATTCGGTGTTTCGATCGGGATATCAAATTTTGTCTGTGTGGTTTTCCGGATAAATTTTAGAATATGTTAAAAAGTTCGACCGGATATAAATACCCAATTTTTCCCCTGTCGGGAAATTTCCAAGTGTTGGATTTTTCCGTAGTTTAACGACGTTCTAAGTAGTGCAAGTAACGCGATGGTCCCTCTAGAAGACTCAAACCTTAACTCGATTATGTGACCGTCTTGAACTGCCCTTTGAACCTTCGGATTTGGGGCAGTACGGCGTGCCATATGTGAGGCGTTGGCTTGACCCTTCTACGGCTGGACCGTTGGTACTGAGGTACGAACTGAATGTTGTTAGACTTGTTTCATGTGTTGATCTGTATCGGGAAAACTTGGGTGTTCGATTGTTCGATCGAAAAGTTTAGCATTTTCTATTTATCTGGAATGGGATACAATAATTGGAATTCACAAGAAGTTATGAGATAACTAAATGAATGTTATAAACGTAGCAGTTTAGTCTCACTTGATCGGTTGCCACGGAATTTTGATGTGATCAAAAGTCCGTCGCAATCACGTAGCGTACGTGGATACTCGCCGGGTAAACTTAATAGACAGCCTCACTCCATAGCCCCGACCAAGTGACTGTAGGAGAACCCCGTCGCCGTAAGCATCCGTTCGGGTGCTCGCGGTAGCGGTGTTCCGCCTTGGTGCACTTCGTCGACGGTATCGGGGGTGCAGCCGTCTACTGAAGTTTGCGACGAGCATTCGATCAGGATGTCGGGAATCTTGTTGAATTGCCCGACTCGATATTGAAAAGTGTTTTCGATAATGAGACTAAAATGCGGGGTTTATAATTGTTAGGCATGCGATGTCTAAGTAATTCATTTGGTCAGGCATGCGATGTCTGAGGTGGTTGCGGATTCCAACTGTTGTAGTTTTACACATTCTTTTCTGTGACCGTAAGTGTAATATGTGATATCGCCGGTTTCGTTGCTATATGTCAACGACAATTGGGATGGACATATTTACTTACGTTGATGATATGTGATGTTATGTGTTGCTGGATATGTTATATTGGATCGTCGTGTTTGAATAGCCGGGTTTTTTTATGTGAGATGAGTGTTTTTCATTTTCATTCATGTAAAAACTTGTATGTAATATTCTTTTATTTGGGGCGCTTCCAGGTAGCGGAAGTAGTTACCGTTTGTATATTATTTACTTTTCCGCACTAGGATAGACCCAAGGAGGAGGGCACAAGTAACCGGGTTCTGGAGTCCAGTGGGAGACCAACTCGAGGAGTCGAGTCCGGGTCTCCTAACTCTAGAATTGGTAGGGTTGCTTGCCGCTCTCGTAGGGGTCTAGGGGTGTGGGTTTGGCTATTCATCACGACCGTGGAATCCGTGTTTTATACTGGCTCGTATTGAAAACACGGACGTCCTAGTATATCCAATATTTCATATGATTCTTCTGCTGCGATATCTGTGATGTGATCATGTGATGTTCTGTGATAGATACAGTATATAGTATATATGATATATTATATAGGCGTTACTTATGTTTTACACCCGCGCTAGCCCTGCCCTGCTCTGCCGTTAGTTACCTAACCTAACGGTGCACGAGGGGACATCGAGGCGAATGCGGATGGCATAAGTGTACGTCGTATTTATCTGTGATGATTAGGTACTTAAATGATGGGACTTCATTAATGTGATTAATGAAATAAAAGAAACCTAAGATGTTGTAGAATCGAATTTCAAAATTAAAACAGGTAGCTACAGTTCTTGCTTTGCATAGCGGTATATGTGATATATCCTGCACCTTATTCGATGAGGAAAGGACCGAGATCCCTTCACCGGGAGTGACTCCTTTAGCAATAACTGGCAGATGCTACACACTCGGTTTGTATTTTGATTGCTTTTAAGTGTTTTTGCTTTGCACAGTGATATATGTGATATATCCCGCACCTCATTCGACGAGGAAAGGACCGACGATCCCTTCACCGGGAGTGACTCCTTTAGCAAAACTAGAAAAGCCTCAAAAGCACTCCATTTTTAAAATTCATTCGATCCTACAACGATATCAAGTTCATTACGCAATAGGTTTTCAGAAAAACCTGTCGTAGCCCTCCGTCATTTCAGATAAGTACTGGTTAGTATTCGTGCTACGTTTGTTGACCTTAGCCAAGGCGTAGTGTGCGGTAGCTGATTAGTGCTTATCTGTATAAGCATATGATGCGATTGAGTTAGGATAGTCGTGCGACTTTGTTGACCTTAGCCAAGGGTCGTGCGGGTGGGTTTAATTCAATCGGGAAATGACGGGTTGAACTTGGCTAGCACTTATGATTTGTTGACCTTAGCCAAGGTCATAAGCTGCTAGGGGCAAAATATTATCGGGAATTTCAAGTGTTGAAATTTGCAATGAGATTGCATACCTTCTATGAGATATTTGGATCCTGATACCCGCTGCGAGTAAGAGTTACTCCTGGGAGAGTTTTATACATTACAATTAGCCGATCAAGTAGGTGTCTAGAAAGGTGTCAACGGGGTTACGCCTCTGGGAAAACGAGGTTTACATTAATTAGGTTCGTGCGAAAGCACGGGGGACCTCCCTCAAAGTACCGACACTGGCCTGGCTGAAAGATTGGCGAACTTGTAGTGTGTAATTAATCCCGGCTAGTCTTTCCTTTTAGGGTTTGAAGGAAGATTTGATAAAAAGCAGTGGGAGCCATCCTGATTAGATAAAATAATAACCAATCTATTCTTGACAGAGCGCACGCTGAGTGTTTTCTTCTCTCTCTCTCCAGGTAGCGACCATATCACGCCTTAATCAAGATAATAATACGGAATATTGACCGAACCCGCTTGTTTTACTGAGCTGGGGAACGTTGGTCCCGCTCCAACTGATAATTGTTATAAGACAGAGCAGGAATTTGGGGAATACCAGATTTCCCGTGCCGCCCAAACGAAGAGAGTGCATGCTGATGCATCATCTTCGGGTGTGTTCATTATACAGAACTGTTTCTCAGTATCCTTTACGTCCTGGGTATGTGATACCAGATCAGGATCCCAGATATGTAATCTGTTACATAGGGTTACAGACAGGTAGAGAACTGAGAACGGGTGATAAGTTTCATGAGGCAGAAAACGGGGCAAATGTTGCAGCCAAGTCTGTTGGTCACTGTCACCCTGTATTACAATAAATTGATTCTGAACGAATGTTATTAGATACCGAACCTGATATACAAAATCATATCTGTCTCTTTATCAGTAAAGAAACGGTAAAATTTTGTATAGTTGGATAATGTTTTGAACATTTCCTATATCAAAAGTTGATCGGTTCAGGCACGTTATCTAAAAGCGTTGATGTTCTAAATCAAACTACAGTTCTCATTATATGGAACACACACAAGAGGAAGAGTTCAGAAATGAACGAATCCTTCTTGAGGCATTGTAGACTAGGTCATATCAATGTGACCCGACTAGCTAGAGTTACATATAGATGCATATTTAAATCAGTTTGAATTTACATCTTGTGAAACTCGCCAGTCATGTCACAAAGATAAGATGACCATAGCTCCGTTTAATGGAAACAGAGAAAGAGTTACTGAACTCTTGGGATGATACATGTTGATGTATGTCAGGTCCCCTGTCTACATATGCCAGGACTGGTTCTTTATACTTCATTACATTCTCTGATGATCTTTCGAGTTTCAGACCTATGTTGTTGTTGAAACACAAGTCCGAACCTTTTGAGATATTCACAGAATATAAGTTAGAAGTAGAGAACCAAAATACGGGTATAAGTATTATGTCCTTTGATGTGATCTAGGAGGAGAATACTTGAGCACGGAAATCCTGGACTTTTCTAAAGGAGAATGAGATTCTCTCTCAGCATTACTCCTCCGCATACACCATAGCACGATGGTATATCGGGGCGGAGCAGATACACCCTATATGATAAGGTGTGCTTTATGATGAGTACTACTGAGTTACCTTTTTCCTTTTTGGGAGTTATGCACTTGAGAAGCTGCATACCTATTGAATAGGGTTCGAATCAAATCAGTTGCCTACCACTTCATATATGATATGGTATGGGAAGAGCCCATGTCTTAAGTCAGTTAAGATTTAGGGTTGTCCGGCCTATGTCTGAAAGCAAAATCCGGACAAGCTCGAGGCAAAGTCTGTTATGTAGAACTGGAAAGGTTCCAGCTATACAAAATACAGCAGATGATTTGGTACAATCAAAGGATTCAGTAGATACCAACGAACCTCAGCCTCTCCGCCGATCTAGTAGGGTTTCTCACCCACCTGAGAGATACTTCGGTTTCTCTATGACAGTGGGAGCGAGGAATGCATCATGAGATGATGACCCAACTAGTTTCGAGCTGGCCATCAGGAGTAAGACTCTGTAAGAATGGCTGGATGCTTAGTGATCTGAGATGGAATCCTTATACACCAACAAAGTATGGACTTTGGTTGCTATATCTGAAGGGTTAAATCCCCATCAGGAGCAAGTATATCTTGAGAAGATTACTTGGTGTACATGGAAAAGTTGAGACTTTAAAAGCTAGACTTGTTAAAGGTTTGCATCATTGACCAAGTTTGGATCATGATGAAACCTTTTCTAAGTAACTATGCTTAAGTCCATCCAGATCCTACTTACCACGGCTACATACCATGACTACGATATCTGGTGGTTGGATGTCTTGACTGCTTTTCTAAATGATGTTTTGGAAGAGAGCGTCTATAAGTACACAGCCAGAGGGCTTCGTAGACAGTGGGAGCAGCGGAAACGTGTGCAAGATGTTTTATATGATAAAGCAGGCATCGCGGAGTTGGAACATCTGTTTTGATGAATTAGTCAAAGAGTTTGACATCATCAAAATGGTAGATGAACCTTGTATATACAAAAAGGTAGTAGGGAGTATGGTGACGATCCTCGTAGAGTACGTGGGTGACATACTCTTGATGGGGAAGGAGTTTCCCATGCTACGCTCGATCAATCTCCGCTTATCACAAAGATTCTCCATATAGGATTAAAGTGATACCTACTAAATCCTGGATTTTGGATTTATGAGATAGATCTAAATGGATGTTAGGATACTCACTAGATGTAGTGAGATGGTGTCAATCGATCCTGAAGAGAATCACTGGAAGGGTTCCAGGGTGATAAAGACGACTGAGTGTCAGTCGCAGGCAATGTCTTTACCCTCAGTAAAGGGACGGTATGTTGGAAGAGTTCCAAGCTGGATACCGTGACATACTAGACGATAAAGGCAAGATACATCGCTACTTAAGATGCTACCAAAGAGGCTGTTTGGGTATATAATGGTTCATGAGATGAACTATGTTCCTCCCATTGTGTGACAATGGAGTTGTGGCTTATGCCAAGGAACGCCGGTCCCATCAGTGATCCAGACATATTCTAAGGCAGTATCACTTGATCATGGAGATGGTTGATCTCCAGGGAGATCGAGGTTAGGAGAGTAGACTCAGAGGACAACACAACGGATCCACTCACAAAGGCCTGTTCCCAGAGAGAGACTTTTATGGGATGGTTGAGTATGAGATACTACAACCACTGCTAGATGGCCCTAGTGCAAGTGGGAGATTGTTAGTTATATGTATGCCCTAGAGGCCATTACTGTACATAGGATGTATATTGTAGTGGATGCTGGGACATATATAGGGAGGACTTTCTTGCTCGACATGATAGTATGCTATCTGGTTGCTCTTTACCTTAACGTGTATACTAATTGTCTCTCTGTTACATGTTGGTAAAGCCCTTAGGATCTGTACTTGACTACCTGGACTATGATACGGTTCATACTAGTGGGGACATGGTAGTCCATAAGTACATCCTTCAAACTCCCTAGTCGTGGGTGTATCGAGACGGGGCATCGATATACTAGAGTAGACTAGCGTATACCTTCTCGACCCATATAGATGGGCGATGGATGATCCCATATCCATTGGTGTTTGACATCAGAGATGATATACGGGTGCTCAGTAGAGACTGGGTACACTGGACGGACTCGCCGAGAACTCCCAGATGGTATTATACCTCACGTTAGATGGCAGTTCTCTGGTGACACTGGTACAGAGTAGTCTGTTGACCCGAGATCGTCATAGAGTCTTGTGTGGTTCCCACTGTGCTTTGATTTCCATCTTACCACGTCCAAGAGGGCGTGCAAAACGGTGGTTTTTGGGTACAGTCCCGAGTCACATGGAGGCAATGAGCGATAGGAGGGGATTCGTCTCTCCCGGTATAGGGGGTTAATGTTGCGCTGTGTTCGATTGGCTATAACAGGAAATCCCTGGCCAGGGTTGCTGAGATTTACTGGTAAGTGTTACCAGTAGTTTCTCGAACAGTTATAGACCTCATATCGACACGACTTATCGAGCTATTGGGGTCTGACGTTTACCACCCCTAGGCGAGATATGCGACAGATCAGACGATCAGACCGGACTGTAAGGTAGTGTTACTGGTTGGATTCACTGGAGTGTGAGCGGGCTTGCTCGTCGATCTTCTGATCGCTCAATACTCGGGTGGCCGTTACGTTTAGCAGACCGCTTGCGGCTTGTGGGTGTTTGATATGATCATCATCTGCTGCCGGCGTATTGACGAGTCTTTAGAGTCCTACACAGAGGTTTCCTGGCTCAAGCGAAACGAAATAGGAGCGCATATGAGATATGTGCGGGACCAAGAATAATGCGTGTATGTGATACCGTATTCTATTCTCGCGATAAATATATCGAATGGTTGTATGCGATATAACCTAGTTATCGATTCAAGCGTTGATTCGATAAGCCGATATATTGTATACTAGTCGGTTGTGTGCGACATAACCGGGTCATTGAATCAAGTGTTGATTTAATGATTTAATGCATATTTATATATTTGATATATTACTTTGCATCAACTAGTATCGGTTTACTTAAGATGGATTTTCTCACTCGGATGGGCGCATTGTATATGCGATATACTTTTGTGCACTTGATTGTATCATGTTTGATGATACATGTCATGCTAGGGTTCAAGTGTAAAGATTAAACCTTGGTTAATGAAATGGTTAGGGTTTATTATTTATTATTCATTTATCTTATTTAATTATCCTTTTTATTTTTGATAAATGAATAAAAGAAAAGAGAAAAGAATGGTGGCTAATTTTGTTCTTTAGTTGAAGCTTCATGAAGCTTTGTTCAAGTCAACCATTCTTATCTCATCCTTAACCCTAACCATTCCCACTAACCATGATTCATTCTCTACACTTGACTCTAGTTAAAATTATGATAAGAATTCATTTTCTTTTCTTATTCTTTTAACTTATCATAACATTTCTTCTTCTTCTTCCTTGCTTCAAGTGAAGAAGCTTGAAGTCCATCAATGGTGATTGTTGGAAAAGAGTGAGAAATCCAAAACTAAAGTCTACCCACTTCCTATTTCTTCATCCTCTACCTCTTGCCAAGTAGTAGAGTGTGTTTACTTCACAAGTTTCTTGACTTGGTGAAGTCGGAGCTTGATTTAGCGATGCCTCGACGTAGATCATCTTCGGCATGGACATCGACGACCTAGCTTGCCCATTCTCCGACGAAGCCGACTCTAGAGCCCGGATTTGATTTGGACAGCGGAGACGACCTCGTTGCGGAGCCGTGGAGGTGGAGGACCGGATCTACAAAGGTTGTATTTCCGTATTCCCAATAGTTAAGTGTTAACTAGTTCTTTTTCGCCTAGACATCTAGTTATCGATCCGTAGTTTAGGGTTTGTAGGCACCATAATTTTTGAAATTGCCATGGTTGATGGCTTGAGAGACCTCACTAGAGTGCCTAGGAACCCTACACAATTAACGGGAGTTGATTTTAAGATGTTGGGTAAGGAAAGAGTGAGAGAGATTTCCTTCTCTCAAACTTCCCTTATCCTACCCTAACAAGTATGAAACTACTCACACATCATAATGAAAAAGAAACAAAACAAAAGAGGAAGATAGAAAGAAAGAGATTAGACGATAACAACTAGCTATTTGCGGCCTCACCTTGGCAAGGATCAAGCGTAAGCATCATGGTTGTTTTAAGGATAAAGAAAAAGAGAGAAGAATGAAACAACAAGAAATAACAACAACTAAGTTAACAAATGAAAATTACAACAATTAACAAGTTAACTAAAGAACAAGACAAGCATGATAAGTAAACGGTTCTTCTTTATTCATCATTCTTCACTCACAAAAGCTCACTACAAGATTTTCAATAGAGAAGAGATGAGAAGAGGAAGAAGAAACAAGTATTCTAAACCTAGAAAAATACAAGATTATGCACCCTTGGCTTCACAAGGTTCTGGGCTATTTATAGGAAGGAAACTGGAAATCTAGGGCAACATTCTGAACCAACATGAAAAGACAAAACAACCCCTGAAATCCCATCAAGTGAGGCGCCAGTATGGCCGCGGAACCGCGGCCTAGACCCCCTATTGGCCGCGGTTCCGCGGCCGTATAGGTGAGTTGGGGTCTAGGTTTTCTTGTGCTTCCCTGGTTTTCTATGTCCTTTATTCTGGTATATGTGTTTTCTCAGATTTTCTTCACGATTTTTCCAGAATTTCTGTTGAGCAAAAGGTGATTTGATGTGGATCTTTTGTAATGGTTTTCTCGAGCTCCGCGTAGATTTCTTGGATCTTGTGTTGCCATTGAGCCTTGTGCATAAAAATGACATTGATTTGCCATTTTGTCTTTTAAACTGGTGAGTGGCAACAGACGGATAAAGAGCGGAGATCCGTGTTTTATCTGTGGTTGGCAGGAACCCGGGTTTTGTCGTGTTTTTCCATGAATTTCACCGTTTAGAGCCGAGAACCTGTATCCTGCAATTGACTAGCAAACACGGCTCAAGAGTACCTACCAATATGCAATGTGATAAAAATTAGGTGGTATAAAAATGCAAAAATCCGATATGAACAGGACTCTAGAGACTCGACTACTACGCTGGCAGTGGGTTTAACCACAGACCGCAAGCGGCACTAGCTGTACGTAACGGTCCCCAGGTAGATGTCGATAAGTAGGCCGATGAGGAAACCCATCCGAACTCCTACTGAGTCTGATGTGACAATCTCCGTACAGTCCGGTCCGTTCGTCTAAGACTATCGCATATCGGGCCTAGGGGGGCGGCAAGCTCAGTCCCCTAATAGCGGTATAAGTCGTGTCGGAGCAAAGCCCATTACACCCTGAGAAACTACTGAAACCTACCAGCAAATCTCGCTTGCCCTGGCCAGGGACTTTGCGTAATGGCTCTCTGACACAGCGCGATATCAACCCCCAATACCGGGAGAGACGGATCCTATCTAACCGCCACTGCCTCCAAGTGCTCGGGACTGCACCCAACTGCTACCTGTTTGCACGACTCCTTTGAGCCGTGGTAGGGTAGCAATCTAAGAACAGTGGGACACACTCGAGGCGAAGCAGCAGTGTCAAGTCTGCGGACTATGCTGTACTCATGTCACCTGGGAACTGTTCACTGACGACTGGTATAAAACCATCCAACAGTTCCCTGTGAGTCCTATCCGGTGTACCCGTAACCCAACGAGCACCTGCATACTATCTCTAGTACGACGTACTGACGGCTGTGGGACAGACCATCTCCCCAACTGGGATGAGAAGCGTACACACTAGTCTACTCCGGAGTATCGATGCCCTGTCTCGATAATCCAACGACTAGGGACCTGAATAAGGATGTGCTTGTAGACTACCCAGCCCCCACTAGTGTGACTGCCATCACAACGCTGGTAGTCAAGCAAGATCCTGAGAGCTCTATCAATACGTATACTCACATATTAAGATAGAAAAACCAAGTAGCATACTACCATGTTTAGCAAGACTGTTATATACATGTGAATATCCCAAGCTTCCATTACGTAATATACAAACTAGTATGATACAATAATGGCCCTTAGGGCATATACACTAACAATCTCCCACTTGCACTAGGGCCATGTACTGGCATATCGAAGACCGATGATCTCGAGTAGCCTCTCGAACTAAATCTGAGGTAGGGTCTTTGTGAATGGATCAGCAATGTTCTTTTCAGAAGCAACTCTCCGAACCTCGATCTCCCGACGATCAATGATCTCCCTGATCAGGTGATACCGCCTTAAGATGTGTCTGGACTTCTGATGGGACCTTGGTTCCTTCGCTAAAGCTATAGCTCCTTTGTTGTCGCAATACAGAGGTATTGGATCAACTATGGTAGGAACCACCTGAAGTTCTGTTAGGAACTTCTTCATCCAGACTGCTTCTTTTGCGGCATCGCAAGCAGCTATATACTCCGGTTCCATCGTCGAGTCAGCAACGGTGTCCTGCTTGGAGCTCTTCCAGCACACCGCCCCTCCATTGAGGGTAAAGACATAACCCGACATGGACTTGGAATCGTCCTTATTACTCTGGAAGCCGGAATCAGCAAAGGCCTCCAACCTGAGGTCTTTTCCGCCGTAAACCAAGAACATCTCCTTAGTCCTTCTCAGGTACTTGAGAATGTTCTTTACTGCTATCCAGTGCTTCTCCCCTGGGTCTGACTGATACCGGCTTACCACACTCAGTGCGTAAGCTACATCTGGTCTGGTGCACAACATCGCATACATTATAGAGCCTACCGCAGAAGCGTAGGGTATAATAGACATGCGTTCCCTTTCCAAATCAGTCTTGGGAGACATCTCTTTGGAGAGGGTGATTCCGTGACAAGCCGGTAGATTACCGCGCTTAGAATCTTCCATACTGAATCTTTTCAGTACAGTGGCGATATACCTGGACTGCGAAAGTCCCAACATCCTCTTGGATCTATCACGATAGATTCGGATCCACTGAATGTAAGAGGCATCACCCAGGTCTTTCATGGAGAACCTGTGTGACAAGAATCCTTTGACAGATTGTAGCATAGGAATGTCATTTCCTATCAATAGAATGTCATCCACGTACAAGACGAGGAATACGACACTTCTGGCTACAACTTTACTATATATGCACGGTTCATCTGGATTTTTGATAAAGTCATATTCTTTGACTGTTTCATCAAAACAGATGTTCCAACTCCGCGATGCCTGCTTTAGTCTATAAATGGATTTAAGCAGCTTGCATACTTTCCCGCTGCTCCCACTCTGATTGAAACCCTCTGGCTGATCCATATAGACGCACTCTTCTAAATTTCCATTCAGAAAAGCCGTCTTTACCTCCATCTGCCAGATTTCATAATCATGGAAGGCAGCAATAGCAAGAAGGACCCGAATGGATTTGAGCATAGCCACTGGAGAAAAAGTTTCGTCATAGTCCAAACCAGGTCTTTGACGAAAACCCTTTGCAACAAGTCTAGCCTTATAGGTTTCCACCTGTCCATCTACACCAATCTTTTTCTTGAAGATCCATTTGCATCCTATGGGTTTTACCCCATCTGGAGCAAAGTCCAAAGTCCATATTTTGTTGGTGTACATGGACTCCATTTCGGTCCGCATTGTATCTAGCCATCGTACCGAGTCGCCGCTCTGGATGGCCTGCTGGAAGTCAGTAGGTTCATCATCATTTATGATGCAATCCTCTCTATCCCTATCTATGAGAAAACCGTAGTATCTCTCAGGCGGATGAGATGGCCTACTACTCCTGCGGAGCGGTGCGGGAATGTCCTGTTCTTCTTGAACTACCGGTTCTACCAAACTTTCAGTATTAGTTTGTGGTTCTGGAATTTCTTCCAGTTCTATTTTGCTCCCACTTGATTCCTTTTCTAAAAACTGATGTTCTAGAAAATGGGCATTACGAGAAACAAATACCTTTTGTTCCTCTGCGTAATAGAATAGATATCCCCTGGAGTTCTTTGGATATCCCACAAACTTACACTTTACTGATCGTGCCTCGAGCTTGTCCACATGCTGCTTTTTAACAAAAGCTGGACATCCCCAAATCTTTATATACTGTAGATGGGGTTTCTTCCCGCTCCATATCTGATATGGAGTGGTAGGCACAGTCTTGGTAGGAACCATGTTCAAAACATATGCCGCTGATTCTAGCGCATAACCCCAGAAAGATCGCGGTAACTCAGCATTACTCATCATGGATCGTACCATATCCAATAGGGTTTGATTCCGTCTCTCCGATACACCATTATGCTGTGGAGTGTATGGAGGAGTAAGCTGAGAGAGAATTCCTTTCTCTTTTAGGTAACCTAGGAACTCGGCACTTAAGTATTCACCACCTCGATCAGATCTAAGTGTTTTGATACTTTTGCCGGTTTGGTTTTCTACTTCATTCTTATACTCTTGGAATTTCTCAAAAGCCTCGGATTTATGTTTCATCAGATAAATGAATCCGTATCTTGAGTAATCATCCGTGAAAGTAATGAAATAGGAAAAAGCACCTCTTGCATGTGTAGACATTAGACCACATACATCGCTGTGTATGAGTCCTAAAAGCTCGCTCGCTGTTACTCCATGTCCAGTAAATGGAGTCTTTGTCATCTTTCCTTTGAGACAAGATTGACAAGTGTCATAAGTTTGATATTCGAACGAGTCCAAATATCCTTCTCTTTGCAACTTAGTCAACCTTCTCTCATTGATGTGACCCAGTCTACAATGCCATAAGAAATCTTTATTTAAATCTGGAGACTTTCTTTTAAGTGTGTTCTGGACATTGAAAATTTGGAGTTGGTTTAAAACTTATATACCGTTATTTAGTGTACCGGACCCAATCAAACCATGATTAAGGTGGATGTTAACAACATCTCTTATAAACGTGAAATCATAACCTTTATTTGATAACAAGGAAACTGATATGATATTACACGTTAAGCTTGGTACAAAAAAACAGTTATGTAAAACCAAAATGTGTCCACTTGTCAATCCTAGGTGATAATCCCCGACGGACGCAGCTCCCACGCTAGCTCCGTTAGCAACCTTTAGGGTCATATCACCTTCCTTCAGCACTCTACGGTTTCTCAGTGCCTGCAATGAATTGCAAATATGAGATCCTGATCCGGTATCCAATACCCAGGAAGTAGAGTTAATTGACAGACAATTCTCAAATACAAACACACCTGAAGTCGAAGCCACAGCTTACTTCGGTTCCTGGTTCTTGGCGTTCCACGCCTTGCAATCTTTCTTCCAGTGCCCTTTCCTGTGACAATGGAAGCACTCATCCTGGCCCACTACCGGTACCGCAAACTTTTTCTTTCCCTTCCCTCCCACCTTACTAACACCTCCTCTAGGTTTGGTGGCGGCCTTCTTCTTCCTTCCTTTGGCCCTAGCCTTGGACACGGAAGAAGATGCACCGCCAACAAACATAGCGGGTGTTTCCCTTGTCTTCTGCAAGGTGCCCTCTGCACTCCTTAACATGTTCAGGAGTTCCGGAAGTTCTACTTCTTTTCTTTGAATGTTGAAGTTCAGGATAAACTGGGCGTAGGTGTGAGGAAGGGACTGGAGAATAAGGTCTGTATAGAGCTCATTATCCAAAGTCGTCCCAAGGTCTACGAGCTCTTCAATATAGCCGATCATCTTTAGGACATGTTCTCCTACCGATGACCCGATAGCCAACCTCGCTCGAAACAAGTTCTTAGAGGTCTCGTATCTTGCTATACGAGATTGCTCTCCATAAAGTTCTTTTGTATGGAGAAATATGCCATCTAGTTCCATATCCTCGTGCTTCCTCTGATGTTCATTGTTCATCGAGGCAAGCATGATGCACTTGGCTTTCGCGCAATCTAAATCCCAGGTTTTGCGGATTTCCTTATCCGCATTACTGGATTTGGGACCAGGGACAGCAGGTGCCGTAGCGGTGAGGACGTACCCCAATTTGTCATAGGTCAAAGCCATTTTGACATTCCGCAGCCAATCTTTATAGTTTGGCCCTGTCAGTATATTTTTCTCTAAAAGTAACTTAAGTCCAGTCATTTTCAGGGTCGCTGCAAATAGGAGAGAGAGAAGAAAACTCTTTAGCATGATGCTCTTGCAAGTTTAGAGTGGTTTTTAGTTTATCTAAACTGGATGGCTCCCACTGTTTCTCGAATCCTTCCTCAAACCATAAAAGAAGAATTAGCCAGGACTATTCTCACCGTATAATACTTGCTTAACCGTTCAGCCAGGCTAGTGTCGATACTTCGAGGGAGGTTTTCCAACGCTTTCGCGAAGTTCCTTAATTAAATAACCTCTTTTCTCTGGGGGCGTAACCCCGCTGACACCTTTCTTGACACCTACTTGGTTTATAGCATTGATCGTTAAGTGACGAATCTCCTGATAAGTAGCATATACTCACAGTAGGATCGGGATCCAAATATCATTGTATGATAATGTTGAAGGAATCCTACCAACATTCATCAAACTCCAAATGGTATGCAACTCTTTGCAAATTTCAGTTTCTTTAGAAATTCCCGATATATATTTTTCTGCCCCATGCTCTTATGACCTTGGCGTTAGGTCAAAATGTCATAAGTCACATGTCAAGTTCTACCCATCATTATCTTGTCAATTTGAACCCATCCGTATATATCCTTGACGTTCGGCCAAAATGATAATACGACTGTCCCAAACTAACTCATCTATCTATGCAACAAATGAATACCCAGTAGCTACCAAACACTATGCCTTGGCGTTAGGTCAAAATACATAGCTTGAATACTACTGAATACCCAGATGAAATGACGGAGGGCTACGAATGGTTTTGGCGAAACCGTGAACGTAGTGAACTTGATATAACCGAAGGAACCTGATAGCTTTTAAAAGGAGTGGTTAAAGCTCCGCATTTAAAAATATCTGTTTTAAAAATTAACCGAGTGGTTTCTTTTAAATTGTTCCAACGATTAAACTTTTTGGTTTATTTTCTTTGCATTATAAATAATGCGTCCCATCATTAACCTATCATTGCAGAAAACAACGAAAATACAACGTCCTCTTATGCCATCCGCATTCGCCACGGGGTCCCGTCATCACCCGTTAGGTTACTTAACTAACGACAGAGCGGGGGCTGGGCTAGCGCGGGTGTAAAACATAAGTGACGTCTAAATAGCTATCATATATAGATATTGTACATTCGTCAGACGCAATAATAGGCATTCCAGATCACAGATGAACTTTATTGGATTTGCAAGCAATCCGTGTTTGTTTTGTGCCCGCAACAAAAGATGGATTACACAGTTGTGATGAATAGCCATTACCCCACCCAAGACCCCAACGGGTACGGCAAACTACCTGCCCGGCAGTTTGTGCACCCCACCTTGGGTCTGTCCTAAGAGCAAAAAACAGTAAAATGAAATAATGCAACGGTGGCTACAACCGCAACCTGGATGTGCCCCGCAAAATAATATTACAACAAATTACATTTACATCAAATGAATTAAATAATAACCCATCACATAACCCCGGCTATACATCACAACAGTCCAACATAGTTCATATACACAAACAGATAAAATCCATTACAGAAATGTGCAACCCCCTGCCAACCGACATACTAGCAGTTAGGGAAGGTTTACGAACACATTATACAAACACAGATATAATCCAACAAGCAAATACCGTATAATTTCGATCGATTAAACACATTTAATTTTGCTCCAATACTTCTCTGTAAATCTGAAACCTGAGCAAAAATAAAAAATTCCAGAAAATACCAAAAATCACAGAGAAGCAATACAGGAAAATTGGGTTCATGAATCGGCAACTCGGCGGCGGAAGCGCGGCGGATCGGTGGGATCCGCCGTGGTTCCGCGGCGCTTTAGACGATTCATGAGCCCAATTTTCTTGGGTGTTCTACTACTGTCATTTAGAGCTTTCTGAACCTCCCTGAAAAATTTTTGGACTTCATTTAAAAAACGACAGAAACTCATGATATCGTGGTTTTCCGGTTTCTTTTTTTCCGTTTGAAATTCATACAATTTTGCAAGTGAGTTATTTATTGTTTAGCGAGGCTCTGATACCACTGTAAGTCGATGTACAACACCCCACGACTTGCGGGGAGGCGGAAATATGAAAAACGATCTTGTTCTTTGCTTAAACATCGACTAACCGCATGAATCGAAGCTAAACGATAACTAACATCAAACATAGAAGTTCTAAACTACTATGTAAAGGGATTATACCTAAAGAACCTTGTCCTTCGTCTTTACGAACTCTACCTCCTCCTCGTCCTTCTCCAAGTAGTAGACGATCCACCACGAGAGCTTAACTCCAAGCTTTGCCTCTAAACTTGAGGCAACTAGGTATCTTTAAGTGCTAATCAAAGTACCTAGATGAAATAGAGTATGGTTATGGATTAAGTAGTCTAACTAATCCTTGTACTCAACACATGAGAGGGGTGGATTAGGGTTTGAAGAGAGAGAGCTTGAGGAGAGAGAAGATGAACATAATAATGAGAAGAGAAAAATGAGTTATCATAATATATATCAAGCATTTTATTTTATCAAGAAAAGAAAAGAAAATGATTTACAACCATGCTTGATAAATATCTTGTGGTGATTCATCTCCATGAGTCATTAAGCAATTATGAAGCATTAATGACATGGATGAATCATCCATATGACTCACTAATCTCATTCAATGTATATGCCACCTAAACCTCCTTAGTCACCATCTTCTAGAAGCTTCTCGCGCAATTACGAGAACGCCCCTCCTATCCATGAAAACACGGAAAAACTTTATACTGTATAAATCCAATAACCGGATACTAGTAACTGGCTTAAACCAAAGCCGACTAGTAAAAACTGTCCGAATGTCGTACGTGCGTAAACACACGTATGCGTCCGAACCCTTGTCATAAAACCATACGACCTCTATATCGTTTCGCCTGGAGTAGGGAAACTCTCTGCGTGGGACTCTAGAGACTCGACTACTATGCTGGCAGTGGGTTTAACCATAGACCGCAAGCGGCACTAGCAGTACGTAACGGTCCCCAGGTAGATGTCGATAAGAAGGACGATGAGGAAACCCATCCGAACTCCTACTGAGTCTGATGTGACAATCTCCGTACAGTCCGGTCCGTTCGTCTAAGACTATCGCATATCGGACCTAGGGGGGCGGCAAGCGTCAGTCCCCTAATAGTGGTATAAGTCGTGTCGGACCGAAGCCCATTACACCCTGAGAAACCACTGGAACCTACCAGCAAATCTCGCTTGCCCTGGCCAGGGACTTTGCGTAATGGCTTTCTGACACAGCACGATATCAACCCCCAATACCGGGAGAGACGAATCCTGTCTAACCGCCACTGCCTCCAAGTGCTCGGGACTGCACCCAACTGCTACCTGTTTGCACGACCCCTTTGAGCCGTGGTAGGGTAGCAATCTAAGAATAGTGGGACACACTCAAGGCGAAGCAGCAGTGTCAAGTCTGCGGACTATGCTGTACTCATGTCACCTGGGAATTGTTCACTGACGACTGGTATAAAACCATCCAACAGTTCCCTGTGAGTCCTATCCGGTGTACCCGTAACCCAACGAGCTCCTGCATACTATCTCTAGTACGACGTACTGACGGCTGTGGGACAGACCATCTCTCCAACTGGGATGAGAAGCGTACACACTAGTCTACTCCGGAGTATCGATGCCCTGTCTCGATAATCCAACGACTAGGGACCTGAATAAGGATGTGCTTGTAGACTACCCAGCCCCCACTAGTGTGACTGCCATCACAACGCTGGTAGTCAAGAAAGATCCTAAGAGCTCTATCAATACGTATACTCACATATTAAGATAGAAAAACCAAGTAGCATACTACCATGTTTAGCAAGACTGTTATATACATGTGAATATCCCAAGCTTCCATTAAGTAATATACAAACTAGTATGATACAATAATGGCCCCTAGGGCATATACACTAACACAAATGTATTGGATGCTCGATGGAAAGAGCCATACCAAGTTCGGTTATGAACTTCTTCATCCCGACAACCTCTTTGGCAGCATCGTTGGCAGCGATGTATTCAGCCTCCATCGTCGTGTCTGCCACGGTTTCCTTCTTGGAACTCTTCCAACAAACCGCCCCTCCATTGAGGGTGAAGACAAATCCCAAGACCGACTTAGAGTTGTCCTTATCACTCTGGAAGCTCGAATCGGTAAAGGACTCCCCTTGGAGTTCACTGTTACCATACACCAAGAACATCTCTTTAGTCCTTCTCAAGTACTTGAGAATGTTCTTCACAGCTGTCCGGTGATTCACTCCTGGATCTGCTTGATACCTATTCACTACACTTAGTGAGTATGCTACATTGGGTCTGGTACATAACATCGCGTACATGATAGAGCCTACTGCCGTAGCATAGGGTATCCCTCGCCTGTGAGCTCTCTCCAAATCAGTCTTGGGAGACATATCTTTAGAGAGAGTGAGTCCTGAGATCGTGGGTAAATTCCCACGCTTGGAATCTTCCATACTAAACCACTTTAGTATGATGTCAATGTACCTGGATTGGGACAAACCCAGTATCCATTTAGATCTATCTGAAGGAATTTCCTTAGCACCACTACTAGGGTTTGGTTGCACCACACATGCCATATTAAAAAATTATAGAGTGCGAAAGAAACTATCCTAAGGATCAAACTAGAAAAGCTAGCGTAACACTAAACTATAACACAATCCACAAGTAGTAAAAGCTAGGTTTAGAGAATACAACATTTGTAGCTCCCTTCGCTAGACTCCTTGCCCACTTAAGGGTTGAAAGAAGTCTGCTTGAGATCCTCCAAGTCCACGACGATCCACCCGGGGTCCTCTTTGTCCAAGCTTGAAGCTCCACTTGATCAAGAGAAGGAGTAGAAGCCAACACTCTAAACTAATAGGCAAGAGTGGTGTAGAATGGTGATGTGGTTTGTTTTCTCACTTCAAAACCCTTACTTGATCACTCCTTCACTAACTATCAAAACCTAGAGAGCAAGAAGAAGATGGCAAATGAAAGCTCAAAAGATAATGATAAATCTTGAGATAAAAATGAGAAAAGAAAATATATATATTTTCTTCTTCTCATTCTTAACCCTAGTTTATAAATATCTAGATATTTTCTTTTGAATAACTAATGGCCATAGAATAATAACTCATGGTTAAAGAGAGGTTTAGTGGAGGAATAAAATAATCAACCATGAGTAATTATCCATTTTCATTTATCTCAAAAATAAATATCTAAATATTTACTAGCATGTGAGTCTTATATTGCCACCATCTAATGTATCAACAACCATGATACAAATGAGTATCCATGTATGTATGCATGCACATCGAAATGTGCATCAATGTAAACATGTGCATGCATGCATGCATACACCAAAAGACAAAAGGGTTTAAAGTGAAAACGCAAATGGTAAATGTTAAATCAACACTTGATTTAGCAAACCGGTCATATCTCATACGACCCGACCAATAGCAAACCTCCCGATTAATATACGGTATCACATACGCACATTTAATCGGGTCCCCACGCATATCACATATGCACACCACATCGTTTCTCCTGGGCTAGGTAACTCCATTGTGGGACTCTAGGACTTGTCAATACGCCGGCAGTGGGTGATGATCATATGAAGCACTCCCAAGCCGCAAGAGGTCAGGTAAACGTAACGGCCACACGGGTATTGAGCGATCAGAAGAAAACAAGCGAACCTGTCACAACTCCCGTCAAGCCAACTAGCAACACTACCATACAGTCCGGTCTTTTCGTTAGATATGCTGCATATCGAGTCTAGGGATGGTAACGTCGACCCCAATAACTCAATAAGTCGTGCTGATGAATGGTCTATAACAGATCGAGAAACTACTGATAACTCTTATCTGTAAATCTCAACAGCCCTGGCCAGGGACTTACAGATATAGCCAATCGAGCATAACACGGCATCAACTCCTAATACCGGGAGAGATGAAACCCTTCCTATCACTCATCGTCTCCTTGTGTCTCGGGACTCTATCCAAAAGACAACTGTTTGTATGACTCAGTAAAGCCGTGGTAGGGTGGTAATCAAAGTACAGTGGGAGAACACACAAGACTCTATTACGATCTCGGGTCTACAGACTAACCTGTACCAGTGTCACCTGAGAACTGCTATCCGACGATAGATATAATACCATATAGGAGTTCTCGGCAAGTCCGTCCAGTGTACCCAGTCACCACTGAGCACCCGTATACGATTTCGATGTCAAACATCAATGGATGTGGGAACATCTATCGCCCATCATATAGGTCTAGTATCATATACGCTAGTCTACTCTGGTATATCGATGCCCCATCTCGATACACCTACGACTAGGGACATTTCAGGATATGCTTATAAACTACAGACGTCCCACTTGTATGATCTCCATCATAATCACAGTAGTCAAGCAAATATCCTCAGGGCTTTATCAACATGTGTAAATGAATAAAAGCATGATCAAGTCAACATGTCAGATAAAGAAGAACCAGATAGCATACTATCATGTCGAGCAAGAATATACACAGAATATATATATATATATATACACACACACATGTATAAATACATCTACTATCATATAAGGGCCTCTAGGGCATACATATATCCAACAATCTCCCACTTGCACTAAGGCCAGTTATTGGCGTATCTCATACCCAACATCTCAAAAAGTCGCTCATGCTGCGGCTGAGGGAGGGCATTGGTGAGTGGATCCACAGTGTTATTCTTTGTGTCTACTCTCATAATCTCGATCTCGTGGCGATCTACAATCTCCCGGATCAAATGAAAGCGCCTCAGAATGTGTCTGGACCGATGATGGGACCTAAGCTCCTTGGCTAATGCCATAGCCCCATTATTATCACAATACAATGGTATTGGATCAATAATGGTTGGAACTACCCCTAGCTCTGAGACGAACTTCTTCATCCAGACGGCTTCCATGGTGGCATCATTCGCAGCAATGTCAGCTTCCATTGTAGAGTCTGCAACGGTATCCTGTTTGGAACTCTTCCAACTTACCGCCCCTCCATTGAGGGTAAATACAAACCCAGAGATAGATTTTCTTTCGTCCTTATCACTCTGGAAGCTCGAATCGGAAAAGGCCTCCATCTGGAGATCTCCGTTACCATACACCAAGAACAATTCTTTAGTCCTTCGCAAGTACTTAAGAATGTTCTTCACAGCTATCCAGTGATTCTCCCCTGGGTTGGATTGATACTTACTTACTACACTA
Source organism: Agapanthus africanus (assembly GCA_030015575.1). NCBI lineage: Eukaryota > Viridiplantae > Streptophyta > Magnoliopsida > Asparagales > Amaryllidaceae > Agapanthus > Agapanthus africanus. The sequence goes on from CM057347.1 coordinate 220,980,247, forward strand.
AGTGCATAAGCTACATCTGGACGTGTACATAACATCGCATACATTATAGATCCTACTGCTGAAGCATAGGGTATAATGCTCATGCGAGCTCTCTCTTCATCGGTCTTTGGGCAAACGTTCTTGGAGAGAGTGACTCCATGGCAAGCGGGTAAGGTACCCCGCTTGGAGTCTTCCATACTAAACCTCTTTAAGATGGTGTTGATGTACCTGGTTTTGGACAATCCCAATAACCTCTTGGATCTATCCCTATATATCCGAATGCCCAGAATGTATGTGGCATCACCCAGGTCCTTCATGGAAAACATCAGTGATAAGAAAGATTTGACCGACTATAGCACAGGAATATCATTTCCTATCAGAAGAATGTCATCTACGTATAATACGAGGAATGTGACAGCTCTCCCTACAGCCTTCTTATAAACACAAGGTTCATCCGGATTTTTGACGAAATTAAAATCTTTGATAACATCATAGAAACAGATGTTCCAACTCCGTGATGCCTGCTTTAATCTATAAATGGATTTAAGAAATCTACGTGCTTTCCCGCTGCTCCCACTGTCAATCAAGCCCTCTGGCTGATCCATATAAATGTATTCTTCTAAATCTCCAATTATAAATGCTGTTTTAATGTTCATCTGCCAGATTTCATAGTCGTAGTGAGCAGCAATAACAAGTAGGATCCGAATGGATTTAAGCATGGCTACGGGAGAAAAAGTTTCGTCATAGTCCAAACCTGGTCTTTAACGAAATCCTTTTCCCATAAGTCTTGCTTTATAGGTCTCCACCTGCCCATCTACACCAATCTTTCTTTTAAAGATCCATTTGCACCCTACTGGTTTTACCCCAGGTGGTACAACATCCAAAGTCCATACTTTGTTGGTGTACATAGACTCCATTTCAGATCTCATGGCATCCAGCCACTTCACAGAGTCTTTACTCGTGCTAGCTTGCTGAAAGCTGGTACGATCATCAACCTCCATGATGCAGTCTTCTGTATCACCATCAATGAGGAAGCCGTAGTACCTCTCTGGTGGGCGAGAAGTCCTACCAGACCTACGGAGTGGCCGAGGTTCCTCAGTTTCTGTTGCAACAGTCGGTTCAACCAAGTCGTTATTCGTAATTTGTGTTTCTAGAACCTCTTCTAGGTCTACCACACTGCCATCTTTATCATTTGTGAAAAACTCTTTTTCCAAGAATGTGGCATACTGAGAAACAAACACTTTTTGTTCCTCCTTGTGGTAGAATAGATATCCATAAGAATTCTTTGGATATCCCATAAAATTGCACATGACTGACCGTGTCTCAAGTTTTTCCGGATTCTTCTTTTTAACATAGGCCGGAAAACCCCAAATCTTAATTCGTTTAAGAGATGGTCTCTTTGCATACCATATCTCATACGGCGTGGTAGACACGCTTTTGGTTGGGATCCTGTTCAGTAGAAACGCTGCAGTCTCCAATGCATGCCCCCAAAATGAGACGGGTAACTCAGCATCACTCATCATGGAACGAACCATATCTAATAGGGTCCGATTTCGTCGTTCTGACACACCATTGTGTTGTGGTGTGTAAGGAGGAGTGAGCTGAGAGAGAATCCTATTCTCTTTTAAGAAGTCTGCAAACTCTGTACTGAGATACTCCCCACCTCGATCTGATCGAAGCATTTTAATGCTCAAGCCGGTTTGTTTTTCTACTTCGAGTTTATATTCAGTGAATTTCTCGAAAGCTTCGGACTTGTGCTTTAATAAAAATACATGACCGAATCTTGAGAAATCATCAGTGAAAGTAATGAAGTATGAAAAACCGCCTATAGCCTGTGTAGACATTGGCCCACATACATCACTATGTATGAGGCCTAAGAGCTCAGTAGCTCTTTCTCCGTGTCCTGTAAACGGAGTTTTGGTCATTTTACCCTTGATACAGGACTGGCAAGTCGCATAAGATTTATATTCAAAAGGGTTTAAATATCCATCTTTGTGTAACTTGTTTAGTCTTGTTTCGTTAATATGGCCAAGTCTACAGTGCCAAAGAAAAGCTACATTTATTTCTGAAAATTTTCTTTTATTAGTGTGTTGTATGCTGAAAACTGTGTGTTGATTTAGGACGTATATCCCGTTAATAAGTGTACCATACCCAACCAACATTTGATTCAGGTGAATGTTCATAATATTGTTCTGCAATACAAAATTATATCCTTCATTGTCTAATAAAGAAACGGATATTATATTACAAAGCAAACTAGGTACATAATAACATAGGTTCAAAACCAACTTACATCTAGATGGCAACCCCAAGTGATACTCTCCCACTGCAACTGTATGTACATTGGAGCCATTTCCAACCAGGAGAGTATGGTCACCTGTCTTCAAAACCTTGCTATTTCTCTGCCCCTGCATAGAATTGCAAATGTGAGAACCTGAACCGTTATCTAATACCCAGAAAGCAGAGTTTATTAAAAAACAGTTTTCTGTCACAAACACACCTGAAGCGGAAGCATCCCCATACTTCTTTTTCTTGAGCTCCAAGTACTCAGTACAATTGCGCTTCCAGTGTCCCGCTTTGTGGCAGTGATAACATTCCCCTTTCCCCGATTCCCCAGCCGTGGACTTGTCTTTCCCCTTAGCCTTTTTGACTCCACCCTTAGGTTTAGTGGGTTTCTTCTTCATCTTTCCCTTGGCCTTAGCCTTCAGGCGAGAGGAGGACGATGGCCCAACACTCAAAACGGGAGTCTTCACTGACTTCAGCGTGCTCTCTGCACTCCTTAACATATTAAGGAGTTCAGGTAGTTCCTTCTACATGTTGTGCATGTTGAAGTTAACTATAAATTGAGCAAAGGTGGAGGGGAGAGACTGCAGAATAATATCAGTATATTTCTCATTGTCTATTGTCCACCAAAGGTCCTCAAGTTCTTCTATGGGAGCTATCATCTTCAGAACAGGGTCTCTTACTGGTGTGCCAGGGGCCATCCGCATCTGAAACAGCTTTCTGGATGCTTCGTATCGTAAGACACGAGATTGCTCTCCATACAACTCCTTTGTATGGAGAAATATGGCTTGGGTGTCCATATTCTCGTACTACTTCTGATGTGTGTTATCCATCGATGCAAGCGCGAGGTATTTGGCCGTGGCACAGTCAGCGTCCCTTGTCTTGCAGACTTCAATATCCGCAACCGAAGATTTAGGACCTGGGACGGGCGGGGCTGGAGCCGTGAGGACATATGATACCTTATCATAAGTCAAGGAAATGTTAAGGTTCCTCAGCCAGTCTTTATAATTGGTCCCATTCAGTTTGTTTTTATCTAGTAGAAGCTTGAGTCCTGTCATTGGTATCTGACATTAAGAGAGAGAAAAGAATACACTCAACGAAAGCTCTTGCAAAGATCAAATTGGTTATTATCTTATCTAATCGATGTCTCCCACTGTTTTAATCAAGTTTTTCTTTCAAACCTTAAAAAGAAAACTAGCCAGGATTAATTACAGTCCACAACTTCGCTAACCGTTCAACCAGGCCAGTGTCGGTACTTGAGGGAGGTTCCCCATGCTTTCGCACAGACCTAATTAATATAAACCTCATCTTCCCAGAGGCGTAGCCTCGTTAACACCTATCTAGATAGCTAATGGGTTAGCTAATTGTAAACTGCAAAACTCTCCTGGGAGCAACTATTGCCCATAGTGGGATCGGGATCCAACCATCATATGGAAGGTATGCAATCTCATTGCAAATTTCAACTATTGAAATTCCCGATGTGGTTTTTAGCCCTAGTACCCATGACCTTAACTATGGTCAACAAATCATAAGCACTAGTCAAGTTCTACCCGTCATTTCTTGATTAATTAGACCCACTCATATAACCCTTAACTATGGTCAACAAAGTCGCATGAATGTCCTAATTAATCTGCATCATATGCAGTGTAGGAAGACATCACTTAGCTACCGTACAATACGCCTTAACTATAGTCAACAAACGTAGCACGAATACTAAGTACTCTACTTTTTAAAATGGCGGAGGGTTGCGGATAGTTTTTAAGAAAACCTTTAACGCTTTGAACTTGATATCGTCGTAGAATCAAATCTTTTTCAAAAGGAGTGGCTTAAGCTCAGCAATTTTGAAATGTAGCTTTTTCGTAAAAAGCCGAGTGGTTTTCAAATCTGATTCTACGACAACTTTTTAGGCTTATTTTCTTCACATTAATCATATTAATGTTGTCCCATCATTTAATTCCTTAAGCCAACACAGAAAAGAAACGAAAATACAACGTACGCTTATGCCATCCGCATTCGCCACAATGTTCCGTTATGCACCGTTAGGTTACTTAACTAACGGCATACCGGGGCGGGGCTAGCGCGGGTGTAAAACATAAGCAACGTCTATTATATATCTCATATATAATATAGCATTCGTCTTAGATATATTAAGCGATCACATCACAGAATATAGGCAGCAGAAACACAGATATGATAATATAGGATATACTAGGATGTCCGTATTTAGTATTTAACCAACAATAGAAAATACGGATTCCACAGTCGTGATGAATAGCCAATCCTACACCCTAGACCCCTACGAGAGCGGTAAGCGACCCTACCAATTCTAGAGTTAGGAGACCTGGTCCCGACTCCTTGAGATGGTTTCCCACTGGACTATAGAACCCGGTAACTTGTGCTCTCCACCTTGGGTCTATCCTAATGCGGAAAAGTAAATAATTTACAATAATGGTGACATCATCATCAACCCGGAAGTGTCCCAAATAAAAGAATATTACATTACAAATGAATTTTACATGAATGAAAAGTAAAACTCTCATCTCACATAAACCCCCCCCCCCCTCCGGGGGGGCATTCAATCACGACAATCCTATACATCATAGCACAGCAACATCTAACATCACATGTCATCAACGTAAGCAAGTATACGCACCCCAATTGCCGTTGACATATAGCAATGAAACCGGCGATACACATACAACGCTTAAGGTCGCAAAAACAAGTATCACATACTACTAGGCGATGTTAAACCCATCGATCGAATTAACAAACACTCGCATTCCCCAGCAAGCTCAACACTTGAGCACCGCTAAACAATACCCAAAATCTATGCCACAGTATTTAATGGACCACCGTAGAAGGGCAAACCCAAGCCTCATTTGTGGCGCTACTAACTACGGCAAACCTTAAAGTTTAGTCGCAGTTTGGTGGTCACATCTCGAGTTAGGGTTTCATACTTTTAGAGGGTCCATAGGAATACCTGCATTATATATCGAGTACGTTCAACCTGGAAAATACCAGTGTTTGATAATTCGTTCAACCTGTTCAACGTCGCCAAAGTTACCAATACAATACTATAAAAATACGAATACGAAATGCTCCGCAAAGAGCCCAATTCCAAAATAACATCATATGCAAATTTGGACTTCAAAACAATACCAAAAACCTCAGATCATGATGTACAGAGCACTGTTGCAATACGATGAGGAGATGAGCAAAATAGGTCGGTGTCGCCGGAAAAATTGCGTTGGTCGCCAGTTTTTTCCGTGCCCCCCCTTCGCATTTCACCAGTGTTCTTATAATATCCTAAATACCACTCTGCAGTTTCTAAAGTAATTTTTAGACCACTTTTTAAAAAATTTCCAGAGAGCATTTTCAAGGGTTTCTAAAACCGTATTTTTGCGGAGTTTTTCGTTTTCGGATTATCGTAATATCGTCTATGTTTCTAGTTAGGCTTTGATACCATGAAGGAATTTCCTTAGCACCACTACTAGGGTTTGGTTGCATCACACATGTCATATTAAAAAATTATAGGGTGCTAAAGAAACTATCCTAAGGATCAAACTAGAAAAGCTAAGGTAACACTAAACTATAACACAATCCACAAGTGGTAAAAGCTAGGTTTAGAGAATACAACCTTTGTAACTCCCTTCGCTAGACTCCTTGGCCACTTGAGGGTTGAAAGAAGCTTGCTTGAGATCCTCCAAGTCCATGACGATCCACCCGGAGTCCTCTTTGTCCAAGCTTGAAGCTCCACTTGATCAAGAGAAGAAGTAGAAGCCAACACTCTAAACTAATGGGCAAGAGTAGTGTAGAATGGTGTTATGGTTTGTTTTCTCACTTCAAAACCCTAACTTGATCACTCCTTCACCCACTATCAAAACCTAGAGAGCAAGAGAGAAAGCAAGAAGAAGATGGCAAATGAGAGCTCAAGAGATAATGATAAGTCTTGAGATAAAAATGAGAAAAGAAAATATATATATATTCTTCTTCTCATTCTTAACCCTAGTTTATAAATATCTAGATATTTTCTTTTGGAGAACTAATGGCCATAGAATAATATCTCATGGTTAAAGAGAGGTTTAGTGGAGGAATAAAATAATCAACCATGAGTAATTATCCATTTCCATTTACCTCAAAAATAAATATCGAAATATTTACTAGCATGTGAGTCTTATATTTCCATCATCTAATGTATCAACAACCATGATACAAATGAGTATGCATGTATGTTTGCATGCACATCCAAATGTGCTTCAATGTAAATATGTGCATACACCAAAAGACAAAAGGGTTTAAAGTTAAAATGCAAATGGTCAATGTTAAATCAACACATAATTTAGCAAACCGGTCATATCACATACGACCCGACCAATAGCTAACAGCCCAATTAATATACGGTATCACATACGCGCATTTAATCGGGTCCCCGCACATATCACATATGCATACCACATCGTTTCGCCTGGGCTAGGTAACTCCATTGTGGGACTCTAAGACTCGTCAATACGCCAGCAATGGTTGATGATCATATCAAGCACCCCCAAGCCGCAAGAGGTCAGCTAAACGTAACGGCCATCCGGGGATTGAGCGATCAGAAGAAAACAAGCGAACCTGTCACAACTCCCGTCGAGCCAACCAGCAACACTACCGTACTGTCCGGTCTCTTCGTCAGATATGCTGCATATCGAGTCTAGGGATGGTAATGTCGACCCTAATAACTCAATAAGTCGTGCCGATGAATGGTCTATAACATATCGAGAAACTACTGATTACTCTTTATCAGTAAATCTCAACAGCCCTCGCCACGGACTTACTGATATAGCTAATCGAGCACAGCACAACATCAACTCCTAATACCGGGAGAGACGAAACCCCTCTTATCGCTCATCGTTTCCATGTGTCTCGGGACTGTACCCAAAAGACACCTGTTTGCATGACTAAGTAGAGCCGTGGTAGGGTGGTAATCAAAGTACAATGGAAGAACACACAAGACTCTATAACGATCTCGGGTCTACAGACTAACATGTACCAGTGTCACCAGAGAACTGCTATCCGACGATAGATATAATACCATATAGGAGTTCTCGGCGAGTCCGTCCAGTGTACCCAGTCGCCATTGAGCACCCGTATACGATCTCGATGTCAAACATCAATGGATGTGGGAACATCCATCGCCCATCATATGGGTCTAGTATCATATACGCTAGTCTACTCTGGTATATCGATGCACCATCTCGATACACCTACGACTAGGGACATTTCATGATATGCTTATAAACTACAGACGTCCCACTAGTATGATCTCCATCATAATCGCAGTAGTCAAGCAAATATCCTAAGGGCTTTATCAACATGTGTAAATGAATAAAAGCATGATCAAGTCAATATGTCAGATAAAGAAGAACCAGATAACATACTATCATGTCGAGCAAGAATGTACACTGAATATATATATATACATGTATAAATACATCCACTATCATATAATGGCCTCTAGGGCATACATATATCCAACACTATCTCTATAGATCTTAATCCCCAAGATGTAGGAGGCATCACCTAGATCTTTCATTGAGAATCTTTGTGATAAGAAGAGCTTGACTGAGTGTAGTATAGGAATATCATTTCCTATCAAGAGTATGTCATCCACGTACAATACGAGGAAGACAACCTTACTCTCTGCCACCTTCTTGTATATAAAAGGTTCATCTACGTTTTTGATGAAGTCAAACTCTATGACTACCACATTAAAACAGAAGTTCTAACTCCGCGATGCCTTCTTTAACCCGTTGATGGATTTAAGCAGCTTGCACAGCTTCCCGCTGATCCCACTTTCCACGAAGCCCTCTGTCTGAGTCATGTACACGCTCTCTTCTAAATCACCATTTAGAAAGGCGGTCTTAACGTCCATTTACCAGATTTCCTAGTCATGGTATGCAGCGATGGCAAGTAAGGTCCGAATGGACTTAAGTATAGCCACTGGAGAAAAGTTTTCATCATAATCTACACCTGGCATTGACGAAAACCTTTTGCAACAAGTCTAGCTTTGAAAGTCTCAACTTTTCCATCTACACCAAAAATTTTCTAAAAGATCCACTTGCTCCCGATGGGTTTTACCCCATTAGGAGCATCTTCCAAAGTCCATACTTTGTTGGTGCACATGGATTCCATCTCAGATCGCATTGCATCCAGCCATTTCACATAGTCCCCACTCGTGATGGCCTGCTCGAAGCTGGTTGGGTCATCATCTTCCATGATGCAATCCTCGCTCCCACCATCAATGAAAAAACCGTAGTATCTCTCTGGTGGATGAAGAACCCTACTAGATCGGCAGAGTGGCTGAGGTTCGTTAGGAGCTATCGAATCCTCCGGTTCCACTAAATCTTCAATTATAGTCTGTGTACCTGGAACTTCTTCCAGCTCTACCTCTTCGCCACTAATTTCCTTTGCAAGAAATTCCTTTTCAAAAAAGGTGGCATGTTGAGCAACAAACACCTTTTGTTCCTCACTGAGGTAGAAATGATATCCATACGAATTGTTTGGATATCCCACAAACTTGCAAAGAACTGATCGTGCCTCGAGTTTGTCCGGATTTTGCCTTTTGACATAGGCCGGAAAACCCCATATCTTAACTCGCTTAAGAGATGGTCTCTTCCCATTCCATATCTCATATGGAGTGGTAGACACTGATTTGGTTGGAACTCTATTCAATAGGTATGCTGCTGTCTCAAGCGCATAACCCCAAAAGGAAATAGGTAACTCAGCGGTGCTTATCATAGAGCGCACCATATCCAATAGGGTGCGATTCCTCCGCTCTAATACACTGTTGTGTTGTGGTGTATACGGAGGAGTAAGCTGAGAAAGAATCCCATTCCCTTTTAGATAGTCATGGAATTCCGTGCTTAAATATTCTCCTCCCCGATCAGATCGTAGTATTTTAATACTTTTACCCGTTTAGTTCTCGACTTCATGCTTATATTCTTTGAATTTCTCAAAAGCTTCAGACTTGTGTTTCAACATGAACACAAGTCCGTATCTTGAGAGATCGTCAGTGAATGTAATGAAGTACGAAGAACCTTCCTGGCATGTATAGACATGGGACCACATACACCACTATGTATCAATCCCAAGAGTTCCATAACTCTTTCTCTGTATCCAGTAAATGGAGTTTTGGTCATCTTGGCTTTGAGACATGATTGGCAAGTTTCATAAGATGATAATTCAACCGGATTCAAATATCCATCCTTATGTAACTTAGCTATTGGTGTCGTATTGATATGACCTAGTTTACAATGCCTCAAGAAGGATTCATTCATTTATGAACTCTTCCTCTTGTGTGTGTTCTTCACGTTAAGAACTGTGGTTTGATTTAGAATGTATATGCCATTATTTAACGAGCCTGATCCAATCAACTTTTGATTCAGAAAAATGTTCATAACATTATCCTGTACTACAAAATTATATCCTTCTTTGTTTAATAAAGAAACAGATATAAGATTGCATATCAGGTTCGGTATGTAATAGCATTCGTTCAGAATCAATGTATTATCATTTGGTAATACAAGGTGATATTCGCCAACTGCTTTGGCTGCAACATTTGCACCATTCCCTACTCTCACAGAATGATCACCCATTCCCGGTTCTCTACCTTTCCTTAGCCCATGTAACATATTGCATATGTGGGATCCCGATCCGGTATCTAATACTAGGACGTAGAGTGCACTGAGAAATAGTTCTCGGTAACTAACACACCCGAAGAAGATGCATCAACATGCATATTCTTCATTTGGGCGGCGTGGGAATCTGAATATTCCCCTATTTCCTGCTCAGTCTTATAACAATTATAAGTGGGAGCGGAACCAACATTCCCCTGCTCAGTATAACAAGAGGGTTCGGTCAATACATCCACAATATTATCTTGATTAAGGCCTGAGATGGTTGTTACTTGGAGAGAGAGAGAAGAAAACACTTTAGCGTATGCTCTTGCATGATTAGATTAGTTATTATTTTATCTAATCAAGATGGCTCCCACTGTTTTTATCAAATCTTCCTTCAAACCTTAAAAGGTAAGACAAGCCGGGATTAATTACACCTTGCAAGTTCGCCAATCTTTCAGCCAGGCCAGTGTCGGTACTTTGAGGGAGGTTCCCCGTGCTTTCGCACGGACCTAATTAAAATAAACCTCGTTTTCTAAAGGGCGTAACCCCGTTAACACCTTTCTAGACACCTACATGATCGGCTAATTGTGATGTGTAAAACTCTCCCAGAAGTAACTCTTACTCGCAGTGGGTATCGGGATCCAACTTTCTCATAGAAGGTATGCAATCTCATTGCAAATTTCAACACATGAAATTCCTGATAATATTCTGTCCCTAGCGTCCTATGACCTGGACAAATGTCAACAAACCATAGTGCACTAGTCAAGTTCAACCCGCCATTTCATGATTGAATCAAACCCACGCGCACGACCCTTGACAGAGGTCAACAAGGTCGTACGACTACCCTAATCCAATCGCATTACATGCTTTACAGATAAGCACAGATCGGCTACCGCACACTACGCCTTGACAGAGGTCAACAAGCGCAGCACGAATACTAAATAGTACTTATCTGAAATGACGGAGGGCTACGATAGGTTTTTAGGAAAACCTTATGCGTAATGAACTTGATATCGTTGCAGAATCGAGTGTTTTTGAAAAGGTGTGTTTTTTAGGCTTTTTGCTAGTTTTTCTAAAGAGGTCACTCCCGGTGAAGGGATATCGGCTCTTTCCTCATCGAATGAGGTTATGGATATTCTACAAGGAATATCGCTATGCAAAGAAAGAAATATAGAAGCAATCAAAAGACAAAACTGAGTGGGTTATAGCATCTGCTAGTTTCGCTAAACAGGTCACTCCCGGTGAAGGGATCTCGGCTCTTTCCTTATCGAATAAGGTGCTGGATATTGAATACCGCTATGCAAATCAAAAACTAGAGCTACCCTTTTTGAAAATTTAATTCTACAACATCTTTTTAGGTTTCTTTTCTTTCATTAATCTCATTAATCAAGTCCCATCATTTATGCTTGCTAAGCATCACAGAAGAAACGAAAATACAACGTACGCTTATGACATCCGCATTCACCACAGTGTCCCGTTATGCACCGTTAGATTACATAACTAACAGCATAGCGGGGCGGGACTTGCGCGGGTGCAAAACATAAGCAACGTTTATTATATATCATATATATAATAATTAAGCATTCGTATCAAGCATATAAAGTGATCACATCACAGAATATCAGCAGCAGAAGTTAACATATGAAATATTGGATATACTAGGAATTTCATGTTTTAAATTAAGCCGGTATAAAACACGGATTCCACGGTCGCGATGAATAGCCAAACTCACATCCCTAGACCCCTATGAGAGCGGCAAGCAACCCTACCAATTCTAGAGTTTGGAGACCCGGTCTCGACTTCTCGAGATGGTCTCCCACTGGACTCTAGAACCCGGTTACTTATGCTCCCCACCTTGGGTCTATCCTAATGCGGAAAAGTAAATAATATACATCGATGGTGACATCATCCTCAAACCTGAAGTGCCCCAAAAAAGAATATTACATACAAGTTTTTACATGAATGAAAAATAAACAAACTCCCATCTCACATAAAAAAAACCCGGCTATTCAAAACACGACGATCCAAAACAACATATCCCAGCAATACATAACATCACATGTCATCAACGTAAGTAAATATGCTTATCCTAATTATCGTTGACATATAGCAACGAAACCTGCGATACACCACATGTTACACTTTCGGTCGTAGAAAAGAAAATGTCAAACTACAACATTTGGAATCCACAATCACCTTAGACATCATAAACCCGAAATATCACATACTTCGGATTTCATGCCTAACCAATATGAATTCCAAATACTGTATCACATTCCACAAATAGCTAGACGATGTTAAACATTCCGATCGAATCAACAAACACCGAAAATTTCCCAAAGAGCTCAACACATGAGCGTGGTTTAAAAATACACAGTACATGCCTCAGTACCTATGGACCAACCGTAGAAGGGTCGACCCTTGCCTCACCTATGGCGCCGCGGAACTACCGCAAACCATAGGGTTTAGCGGCGGTTCTTACGGTCATAGAATCGAGTTAGGGTTTCGATCTTCTAGAGGGTCCAGCGCATTACTTGCATGATTTTTGAATGTTCTTTAACTTGGAAAAATCCAACTTTTGGAAAATTTTCAGCGAGGGAGAAAATTGGGTATTTGATATTCGTTCGAACTTTTTAAGGCCGTCTAAATAACACGAAATAATGTTAGAATTATGACTACGAAACACTCTGAATTGCCTTTATAGAAAATTAACATCTCATGCAATTTTAGAAAAAACAAGCAACACCTGAAATACCAAAACCCAGAGACCAGAACACCAAACCAAAACGAACCCGAAATAGCAACATGGGGCCGGCCAGCTCGGAAATTTAGTGAATGTCGCCGGGTCAAATAAGACCAATTCGGTTCGTTTTTGTTCAGTGTTCATGTTATATCTCATATAACATTCTGCAGTTGCTTAAATTTTTTTCGCCGACTTCAAATTTTTGACAGAAACTAGGTTTTGGTTTCGAGTGTTTCGGAGTTGTTTCGGTTTCGTAATTCTACAAACATCGTCTAATTCTCTAGCTTTTCTCTGATACCACTGTAGGAATGCCTAGCACGACAGCAAGATTTCAGGAGGCATCGTCCACGCCGTTTTCAAAAAATTGCCCTGCTAAACAACCCTAACCCTAGAATCTTAACTAGAGATTTAGACGAAGAAACATGTAAACAACTTTACATCTAAGTGAATATGGAATACAACTATTGTTGACCAGTCCTTCACTTCAATAGCTCCGTATAGTAGTCCCTTCGCTCCAAGTAGTGATCTTCTGGACTCTAGAATGGCTCAACAAGATGAATGGAACAATCTTGCACGAAGTCTTCGCGGCCGAAGATGATCTACGTCGAGGAGACACCAACCCAAGCTACCTCTTCACTAATTAAGGATTAGTGAAGCTAACACCCTAAACTAAATAGCTAATCTAGTAGAGCATGATGAAGTAGGAATTTTGCTCACCTTAGAATTCTTTTTCTCGCTAATTTTCCTCACCTCTCCAAAACCTAGAAAGCTTTTTCTTGTTGAAAATGAAGACGAAGAGAATAGAATGAATGAATGAGAGAGGCAACCATGGGTGAGATAATATCTCATATAACTCATGTGGAGACTTAACTATGGCTAATGTGAATGGTTGGGTTAATAAATATCTTAAGTAAAACAAAATTAGCGGACTACGTCAATGGATCTACAAGCTTCACCCATGTGACTAATTTCCAACTAATTTGGATTTACTTTAAATAATTAAACCTCACATTATCATGAGCATGGTGTGAGTATCATACACCCATGTAGCATGTGGCATCAAGTATGACACAAACAGAAAACACAAATAATATATATCACATATATATTAAGTGTGCACATGTGAGAAAAAGAAATGCACAAGTGAGCTAATATTAGTTAATGTAAATATATCAAATATATAATTATACGTTAAATTATTAAATCAACACTTGATTCAAAAATACGGCTATATCATATATAACCGACTAATATCTTATGTATCCATTTATCGAATCAACACTTGATTCGATAACCCGGCTATATCACATATAACCGACCGATATCACATATCGCGAGAATAGAATACGGTATCACATACACATATTAATCTCGGTCCCGCACATATCACATATGTGCTCCTATTTCGTTTTGCCTGAGCCAATAAATCTGTGTGTAGGACTCTAAAGACTCGTCAATACGCCGGCAGTAGGTGATGATCATATCAAGCACCCACAAGTCGTCAGAGGTACTAGCTAGACGTAACGGCTTCCCGGGTATTGAGCGATCAGAAGATCAACAAGCAAGCCTGCTCATACTCTTGTAAAGACTGTCAGTAACACTACCGTACAATCCGGTCTTTTCGTCTGATATTTCGCATATCTAGTCTAGGGGTGGTAAACGTCAGACCCCAGTAACCGATAAGTCGTGCAGATGTGAGGCACATAACAGGTCGAGAAACTACTGAAAACACTTACCAGTAGATCTCCGTATCAGCCCTGGCCTGGGACTTCCTGTTATAGCTAATCAAGCACAGCGCAACATCAACCCCCAATACCGGGAGAGACGAATCCCTTCCTATCGCTCATTGCCTCCATGTGACTCGGGACTGTAATCAAAACCCACCGTTTTTCACGTTTTCTTGAATGTGGTAAGGTGGAAATCAAAGTACAGTGGGAATCACACAAGACTCTATTACGATCTCGGGTCTACAGACTAACCTGTACCAGTGTCACCAGAGAACTGCTATCTGACGATAGGTATAATACCAACCAGGAGTTCTCGGTGAGTCCGCTCAGTATACCCATTCTCCACTAAGCACCCATATAGTATCTTTGATGTCAAACACCATTGGATGTGGGATCATCCATCGCCCATCATATGGGTCAAGAAGCGTATGCACTAGTCTACTCTGGAATATCGATGCCATGTCTCGATAAACCCTCGACTAGGAACAATTAAAGGATGTACTTTTAGACTACCCTGGTCCCACTAGTATGATCTCCATCATAGTCCTGATAGTCAAGTACACATCCTAAGGGTTTTATCGACATGTGAGAGCAGGACAGTATCACAATACAAGTCTATATGTTAAGACAAAGAGCAACCAGATAGGATACTATCATGTCGAGCAAGAAAGTCCTCTCTATATATGTCCAAGCATCCACTATAATATACATCATATGTACAATAATGGCCTCTAGTGCATATACATAATGTAACATTTCAGAAAAATAAAAATATTATTTTGGGAGTTGATATAATTAAAATCATAAATATTATGAATATTTTGATACGGCATAATTACATACCGATAAATTGGGAAATATTTGGAAATTTATATCAATTATTGATTTTAAATGAATTTATGAAAATTGGGAATTTTGCAATGCAGTATACAATGATTTGTATATAAGTAAGTATTACTAAACGAGATTAGTATCTAATCACACATTGATGGTGTTTTGTGCATGTGATATGCACAATGTAATATTACACATTTGTTACATTTTCTACCATGGCTTTTTCCTTATTTTTCATGCATGGCTTTTTAAATGAGAAGAGAGGAAAAGAAAAAGGAAAATAGAAAAAGAAAAGGGAAAAGAATAAGTAGTAGAGTATGGGTAAGAGAGAGAAGAGAGAGGTGAGGGGTAAAGTTGACCATGGCATTTTCCCTCCTTCATTTTTTCCTTCACCATTTCTTCCCTCTTTCCTTCATGGCTGTCCTCTTCTCGATACTTTGAGGGAGGTTCCCCGTGCTTTCGCACGGACCTAATTAAAATAAACCTCGTTTTCTAAGGGGCGTAACCCCGTTAACACCTTTCTAGACACCTACTTGATCGGCTAATTGTGATGTGTAAAACACTCCCAGGAGTTACTCTTTTTCGCAGTGGGTATCGGGATCCAACTTTCTCATAGAAGGTATGCAATCTCATTGCGAATTTCAACACTTGAAATTCCCGATAATATTCTGCCCCTAGCGTTTTATTACCTTGATAAAGGTCAACAAACCATAGTGCACTAGTCAAGTTCAACCCGCCATTTCATGATTGAATCAATCCCACCGACACGACCCTTGATAGAGATCAACAAGGTACCCTAATGTAATCGCATTACATGCTTTACAGATAAGCGCTAATCGGCTACCGCACACTACGCCTTGACAGAGGTCAACTAGCGGAGCACGAATACTAAATAGTACTTATCTGAAATGACGGAGGGCTACGATAGATTTTTAGGAAAACCTTGTGCGTAATGAACTTGATATCGTTGCAGAATTGTGTTTTTTTGAAAAGGAGTGTTTTTTGAGGCTTTTTGCTAGTTTTTCTAAAGAGGTCACTCCCGGTGAAGGGATCTCGGCTCTTTCCTTATCGAATGAGGTGGTGGATATTCTACAAGGAATATCACTATGCAAAGAAAGAACTATAGAAGCAATCAAAAGACAAAACCGAGTGGGTTGTAGCATCTGCTTGTTTCGCTAAAGAGGTCACTCCCGGTGAAGGGATCTCGGTTCTTTCCTTATCGAATACGGTGTTGGATATTCTACAAGGAATACCGCTATGCAAAGCAAAAACTAGAGCTATTCTTTTTGAAAATTTGATTCTACAACATCTTTTTAGGTTTCTTTTCTTTCATTAATATCATTAATCATGTCCCATAATTTATGCTTCCTAAGCATCACAGAAGAAACGAAAATACAACGTACGCTTATACCATCAGCATTCGCCACAGTGTCCCGTTATGCACCGTTAAGTTACTTAACTAACGGCATAGCGGGGCGGGACTAGCGCGGGTACAAAACATAAGCAATGTTTATTATATATCATATATATAATAGTAAAGCATTCGTCTCAAGCATATAAAGTGATCACATCACAGAACATCAGCAGCAGAAGATAACATATGAAATATTGGATATACTAGGAATTTCGTGTTTTAAATTAAGCCAGTATAAAATACGGATTCCACGGTCGCGAAGAATAGCCAAACCCACATCCCTAGACCCCTATGAGAGCGGCAATCAACCCTACAAATTCTAGAGTTAGGAGACCCGGTCCCGACTCCTCGAGATGGTCTCCCGCTGGACTCTAGAACCCGGCTACTTATGCTCCCCACCTAGGATCTATCCTAATGCGGAAAAGTAAATAATATACATCGATGGTGACATCATCCTCAAACCGGAAGTGCCCCAATAAAAGAATATTACATACAAGTTTTTACATGAATGAAAAATAAAAAACTCTCATCTCACATAAAAAAAACCTGGCTATTCAAAACACGACGATCCAATATAACATATCCCAGCAACACATAACATCACATGTCATCAACGTAAGTAAATATGCATATCCTAATTGTCGTTGACATAGCAACGAAACCGGCAATACACCACATATTACACTTACGGTCGTAGAAAAGAAAATGTCAAACTACAACATTTGGAATCCATAATCACCTTAGACATCATAAACCCGAAATATCACATACTTCGGATTTCATGCCTAACCAATATGAATTCCAAATATTGTATCACATTCCACAAATAGCTAGACGATGTTAAACATTCCGATCGAATCAACAAACACCCAAAATTTCCCAAAGAGTTCAACACTTGAGCGTAGTTTAAAAATACTCAGTATATGCCTCAGTACCTATGGACCAACCGTAGAAGAGTCGACCCTTGCCTCACCTTTGGCGCCGCGGAACTACCGTAAATCCTAGGGTTTGGCGGCGGTTCTTACAGTCATAGAATCGAGTTAGGGTTTCGTTCTTCTAGAGGGTCCATCGCATTACTTGCATGATTTTTTATTGTTCTTTAACTTGGAAAAATCCAACTTTTGGAAAATTTCCAGCGAGGGAGAAAATTGGGTATTTGATATTCGTTCGAACTTTTTAACGCCGTCTAAATAACCCGAAATAATGTTAGAATTACGACTACGAAACACTCCGAATTTCCTTTATAGAAAATTAACATCTATTGCAATTTTAGAAAAAATAAGCAACACCTGAAATACCAAAACCCAGAGACCAGAACACCAAACAAAAACGAACCCGAAATAGCAACATGGGGCCGGCCAGCTCGGAAATTTAGTGAATGTCGCCGGGTCAAATCCGACCAATTCGGTTCGTTTTTGTCCAGTGTTCGTGGTACATCTCATATAACATTTTGCAGTTGCTTAAATTTTTTTTCGACGACTTCAAATTTTTGACAGAAACTAGGTTTTGGTTTCGAGTGTTTCGGAGTTGTTTCGGTTTCGTAATTCTACAAACATCGTCTAATTCTCTATCTTGTCTCTGATACCACTGTAGGAATTCCTAGCAGGACATCAAGGTTTCGGGAGGCATCGTCCATGCCGTTTTCAAAAAATTGCCCTGCTAAACAACCCTAACCCTAGAATCTTAACTAGAGATTTAGACGAAACAACATGTAAACAACTTTATATCTAAGTGAATATGCAATACAACCATTGTAGACCGGTCCTGCACTTCAATAGCTCAGTGTAGTAGTCCCTTCGCTCCAAGTAGTGATCTTCCGGACTCTAGAATGGCTCAACAAGATGAAAGAAACAAGCTTGCATGAAGTCTTCGAGGCAGAAGATGATCTACGTCGAGGAGACACCAACCCAAGCTACCTCTTCACTAATTAGGGATTAGTGAAGCTAACACCCTAAACTAAATAGCTAATCTAGTAGAGAATGATGAAGTAGGAATTTTGCTCTTTTTAGAATTCTTTTTCTCGCTAATTTTCCTCACCTCTCCAAAACCTAGAGAGCTTTCTCTTGTTGAAGATCAAGATGAAGAGAATGGAATGAATGAATGAGAGAGGCAACCATGGGTGAGATAATATCTCATATAACTCATGTGGAGACTTAACTATGGCTAATGAGAATGGTTGGGTTAATAAATATCTTAAGTAAAACAAAATTAGTGGACTAAGTCAATGGATCTACAAGCTTCACCCATATGAATAATTTCAAAATAATTTGCATTTACTTTAAATATTAAACCTCACATTATCATGAGCATGGTGTGAGTATCATACACCCATGTAGCATGTGGCATCAAGCATGACACAAAAAGAAAACACAAATAATATATATCACATATATATTAAGTGTGCACATATGAGAAAAAGAAATGCACAAGTGACCTAATATTAGTTAATGTAAATATATCAAATAAATAATTATACATTAAATTATTAAATCAACACTTGATTCAAAAATATGGCTACATCATATAAAACCGACTAATATCATATGTATCCATTTATCGAATCAACACTTGATTCGATAACCCGGCTATATCACATATAACCGACTGATATCATATATCACGAGAATAGAATACGGTATCACATACACATATTAATCTCGGTCCCGTACATATCACATATGTACTCCTACTTCGTTTTGCCTGAGCCAGTAAACCTCTGTGTAGGACTCTAAAGACTCATCAATACGCCGGCAGTAGGTGATGATCATATCAAGCACCCACAAGCCGTCAGCGGTACTAGCTGGACGTAACAGCTTATCGGGTATTGAGCGATCATAATATCAACAAGCAAGCCTGCTCATACTCCTGTAAAGCCTGTCAGTAACACTACCGTACAATTCGGTCTTTTCGTCTGATATGTCGCATATCTAGTCTAGGGGTGGTAAATGTCAGACCCCAGTAACCGATAAGTCGTGCCGATGTGAGGCACATAACAGGTCGAGAAACTGCTGATAACACTTGCCAGTAGATCTCCGTATCAGCCCTGTCCTGGGACTTCTTGTTATAGCCAATCGAGCCCAGCGGAACATCAACCCCCAATACCGGGAGAGACGAATCCTCTCCTATCGCTCATTGCCTCCATGTGACTCGGGACTGTACCCAAAACCCACCGTTTTTCACTTTCTCTTGAATGTGGTAAGGTGGAAATCAAAGCACAGTGGGAATCACACAAGACTCTACTACGATCTCGGGTCTACAGACTAACCTATACCAGTGTCTCCAGAGAACTCCTATCTGACGATAGGTATATTACCAACTAGAAGTTCTCAGCGAGTCCGTTCAGTATATCCATTCTCCACTAAGCACCCGTATAGCATCTTTGATGTCAAACACCATTGGATGTGGGATCATCCATCGCCCATCTTATGGGTCAAGAAGCTTATGCGCTAGTCTACTCTGGAATATCGATGCTAAGTCTCGATACACCCTCGTCTAAGAACAATTAAAGGATGTACTTTTGGACTACCCTGACCCCACTAGTATGATCTCCATCATAGTCGTGGTAGTTAAGTATACATCCTAAGGGTTTTATCAACATGTGAGAGCAAGACAGTATCACAATACAAGTCTACTTGTTAAGAAAAAGAGCAACCAGATAGCATACTATCATGTCGAGCAAGAAAGTCCTCTCTATATATGTCCAAGCATCCACTATAATATACATCATATGTACAATAATTGCCTCTAGTGCATACACATAATGTAACATTCCAGAAAAATACAAATATTATTTTGGGAATTGATAGAATTTAAATCATAAAAATTATGAATATTTTGATGATACGGCATAATTACATACCGATAAATTGGGAAATATTTGGAAATTTATATCAATTATTGATTTTAAATGAATTTATGAAAATTGGGAATTTTGCAATGTTGTATACAATGATTTCTATATAAGTAAGTATTACTAAACGGGATTAGTATCTAATCACACATTGATGGTGTTTTGTGCATGTGACATGCACCATGTCATATTACACATTTGTTACATTTTCTACCATGGCTTTTTCCTTATTTTTCATGCATGGCTTTTTAAATGAGAAGAGAAGAAAAGAAAAAGGAAAATAGAAAAGAAAAGGGAAAAGAATAAACAATAGAGTATGGGCAAGAGAGAGAAGAGAGAGGTGAGGGGTCAAGTTGACCATGGCATTTTCCCTCCTTCATTTTTTCCTTCACCATTTCTTCCCTCTTTCCTTCATGGCTGCCCTCTTCTCCCACCTCCTCTAAACCCTCACAAACACCCTCAATCCCATTTTAAAACATCATCTTCCCTTCACTAAAAATGTGCACAATCTCACTACAAGCATTTTGGACCAAGAAAGTTAGGATTTTGAGCACTTGGGGAAACTCAAGAAATTTCTTGAGTTGTCAAATGAGGTAATTCTTTAACACTTAAGCATCCATACATGTTTAGGGTTTGTTTAGTGGAGTTTAGTGAACTTAGAAAATTGCTAGATGAGGTTTGAGGAATTCTTGAATTGAGATAGTGCAATTGAGATTAGTAGAGCCTATACAACCCCTGTAGTGATTGTATTTTGGACTAAAACCAGTGATTTAACCCCTTAACCCAAACTTAGAAACCCCGACATCGGAAGATTGTGGGAATTGTGGCGATAATTTGTGTTCTGCTATGACCCGGGGCACCAGAAAAATATTTAGCAATCACAGTGAGTCATGCAGGCAACCTAGGAGCTACCTTGATGACCCGAGACCCCAACTCCATGAAGTGGCAGCAAATAAATACTTTCTGGCCGTGAATTGCGGCCAGGGTAGAGGTGATTAGGTTCGTGTTTGGTCCAGGGCTTTATCTTCAGTAAACTAGACCCTCCACATGTGCAAAATTGGCTGATTCAACCTCGGGTAAAATTTGGAGGTGTTTTCTTGAGTTCTGCTTTTTTTTTGCGACTTCGTTTTATCTTGAGTTTTGGTATTTCGGTTTTAACTCGATGGTTTGATGTTTGTACATCGACATCGAGGATTGTTGGTTATTCTTGCATGCGTAGACCATAGGTTTTAGCCTATGTGTGATACGCATGCCGTTTTGGTTTTCATGTGCGATTTCGGTTTACGATACAACGTGTGATATGTAGGTACCCCCACGTGGACTTCGGATGATGAAGAAAAGGGTGGCGACATCGACTTCGGCAAGCAAGGAACAAGGTGAGTAGATATATATCTACGGGGGAAGTCGGGTGGATGGCGTATAGCACCCACGCAGTTCGTAGTGTAGCCTATGCTATTTTATGTTTATATATGAATATGTGTTATGTGAAACATGGATAGTTAGCAAGTAAGTCCTTAGGAGATCATGGGTTAAATTTTAGTATAATTGGATGATAGTATCGTTAGTTAGTTTTTAGTCGCGAACCCTAGAATAAGGTTTGCACACACGCATACACACACGCATACATCTGATTTACTTGTGCGTATATAAGGATATATATACATATATATACATATATGTATGTGAGTATGTATATATATGTGTGTGTGTGTGTATACATATACATGGATGTTGAGGATAGTATATGGTACTTGGAGATGAATCGATGTGATTGGGCATGATGCCATGAAATCGATGATGTGACTTGGTTCGTATTATGAGATACAACATGATATTATAGCGAATCTTTAGGCGTTGTCTTTTCATACACACGCATATTTATATGTTGATGGTATCAGTATGTACTAGACTTTAGATCAGTACCCCTAGTTCATGATATGTGATGATGATACCATATGGATGTTGTGTTATATGTGATATTCGACCCGTACCCTGATTTGGGATGTCGTATGATGGATTTACCGTACGAGATATAATTATGATGATAGATCCGCACTCTTGACTCGAGGATGTCATATTATATATTGTATCGTACGTGATACTTTTTAGGCGGGATCACCGACTACTAGATATAGATATCGACTCAGACTTAGGTGGTTTTCCTTACCCTTTCGATTAGTCTGTTAGTTTAGTCCTGTTGTATACTTAGTAGATGTTAGACTGGGCTCGAGTCATACTTATTTCCAAAACTAACGAATCATGAGTATTCTAAGACAGGCAAAAGGATGCTACGGATATTTCGAAGGACGTACATTTTCTTAAAAACACTGTAGCCCCTATTTTCTAAACACTACGACTCGTGCTATTTCAAATTCCAAAACTGTATGACTCGTTTATATAAATGTATATTCTTATATGTTGCGTTATTATTCATGTTCCGTATATTCTTATTATTCGCATCGCATTGCATGCTTATTTGTGTTTTCTTTAGTTATTATAAAATCATGCTGTCAGGACACCAGCACCATTTCCGATGATGCGTATGCTCCACGTACATCTTCTCGCCGGCTCACACGGATCATCATCGGTAATTTTCATGTCACGTACACATTAGAAAACACTACTTCATTAGTATAGCTTGCTAGCTGATAGTTCCAATATGTTATTGCTTGTATATGCTAGTTTAATTATTGCATTCCTTGCTTGATATCAGATGAATTCATATATTCATGTGTCATGCAATATTATGGAGTTTTATGCCGGTAATGCACGGTTATTTACTCTTGAGATTGGGATTTCGAATTTCCAAGAGGTTCTGGATTTGGAGAAACCGCAAGGATTTTATAAACTTATTATCATTTTAAAGATAGAAAATTGAGGTTTTCTCATGATATGATTTAAGAGGTGTCCACCATGAGTTTTCTCGGCTCTTGAGCGATATCATACACCCGATTCGAGGAAGGGAAGGAACCTTCTGTGGGTGCATGGTGGACCCGGTGCGGTACCCCGGGAGAAGATGGTCGCAGATGATGGCGTTGAGCCTGGCAAGGGAGCACTACCGACCGGTTATTGTGACGCGACGGATATCCGGAGGATACCGACGTAGTCTTGAGATTTGATGATATAGGCCAGTCCGGATTGCCGGAGCCTGAGGTATTAAGATTTGATGATATAGGCCAGTCCGGATTGATTCTCTGTTGATTTCATTGATGATACTTTGATTTTATACAGAAATCTCACTGAGATAAGAAAACTGTTTTCTCATTTAGATGTATTCTGTTTTCATGCATTCATACATCATATATATGATATGTTGCTACCTGAGGCACTGACACAAGCACTCGGTATTACACTTATGTATAGATGTTTACCCTTGCCATTATTAAATGCTTCAGGCTACATTATTTCCAGGATATTATTACCGTATGACCTAGGATTGAGTCATACATGCGATTTCTGCTCGGTGATATTTGCTACTCACGAGTTGGCAACTCACCCCAGTTGTGCCACAGTTTCTTGCAGGTTTTTCTGTACAGGTTTCCTTGGCAGCTTTACTGGCACACTACTTCATTCTGGGTGATTGCTTTGGTAGGTGGGTTCACTCGCATCGTGACCACCATTTTATTTTATTTATATTCAGTTGTATCTAGTAACTCCATAAACCAGACTTGTATATTTTATAGACTTAGAAGACCAGTGTATATTCTTTCGACCTTAGAGTCGCGCTTGTATTATTTTGGTTTTCTTGATGATATTAGTTTTCCTTTTGAGTTTTGATCCTCGCCCTTCGGCGTTGTATATTATATTTCTTGCGTGGTTGTGACCGCCAATTGGCGAAGAGCTAGCTCCCGCTTGGG
The DNA here is from genome assembly GCA_030015575.1 of Agapanthus africanus. Lineage (NCBI taxonomy): Eukaryota > Viridiplantae > Streptophyta > Magnoliopsida > Asparagales > Amaryllidaceae > Agapanthus > Agapanthus africanus. Next base: position 221,004,595 of record CM057347.1, read on the forward strand.
GATGCCTTTTATCATTTATGTATATTATCCATGTTGTACCCGTTTGGGGTCAGTATTTACAAAGGAGACTCTGCCGAAATTTTCGGAAAAGACTTGATATTTTAAAAATGTTTACTATGACTTTCAAAGTGATTTATACGCAAACTTTTAAACAAGTTTTCCTTCACTTTCTTATTTTAAATGGTTTAGATTTCTGGGATTTTAGCTTACTTGAATTAGATGGGGTCCTATAGACTTCATATCACTGAAGTGCCAGTCACGTGCTATTTCGGGTCGTGACACATAACTAACAACTTATAGGCTTCACGGGAGTTTGGATAAGTTTGCTTGTTGACATTCTATTCGCTCAATACCTAGGTAGCCGTTACGTCCAGCTAGTACCGCTGACGGCTTATGGTAACTGATGTGATCATTATCTACTTCTGGCGTATTGACGAGTGTTTAAAGTTCTACACAGAGGGTTTCCCTGCATCGGGAAAAACGATATAGATGCCGTATAGTTTTACGGCAGGGTTCCGATCACATACGTTTACTGGCTACACGGATGATGTTCGGTCGGATAATACTAGTGGGTTTTGTTTCAAACCGGATCCTAGTATTATATTATTGGAATGTTAATCATCACATTGTATTCATATTTTTCGGAAAACGAATACGGGTATGTATATACTGTGTGGGCAATCTTGTAATTTCGCAAGATATGCTTCTAGAAGGGGACACCTCATTATTGGATTATCAATTTTTTGAAATAGATAGATGAGTTGGAAATTGGAGAGATATTTTAGGCATGGGTGAAGCATGGGTTTATTAGTTTGTGTTAGTTATATGTATGCCCTAGAGGCCATTACTATACATTAGATGTATATTGTAGTGGATGCTGGGTCATATATAGGTAGGACTTTCTTGCTCGATATGATAGTACGCAATCTGGTTGCTCTTTATCTTAACATGTATACTTTCTGTCTCTCTGTTACATGTTGATAAAGCCCTTAGGATGTGTACTCGACTTCCAGGACTATGATGCAGATCATACTAGTGGGGCCTGGGTAGTCCATGAATACATCCTTCAATGTTCCTAGTCGTGGGAATATCGAGACGGGGCATCGATATTCCAGAGTAGACTAGCGTATATCTTCTCGACCCATGTGATGGGCGATGGATGATCCCATATCCATTGGTGTTTGACATCAGAGATGGTATGCGGGTGCTCAGTGGAGACTGGGTACACTGAACGGACTCGCTGAGAACTCCCAGATGGTATTATACCTCACGTCAGATGGCAGTTCTCTGGTGACACTGGTACAGCTTAGTCTGTTGACCCGAGATCGTCATAGAGTCTTGTGTGTCTCCCACTGTGCTTTTATTTCCACCCTACCACGGCTCTACTGAGTCGTGCAAACAGGTGGTTTTTGGGTACAGTCCCGATTCACATGGAGGCAATGAGCGATAGGAGGGGATTCGTCTCTCCCGGTATAGGGGGTTGATGTTGCGCTATGCTCGACTGGCCATAACAGGTGGTTTTTTTAAAGTATGGTTTTTAATAAAAGTTTACCAAATTAAGTTTTAAATATTTTATCCTATTTAATGAGCATTTTATTAGAATTTTGTTAGGCTTGCACACACTTGTGCATGATAACTAGGGTTGTTTTTGGGGTTAAACATGATTAGTAACCATGGTTAACTAACCATTTCTCCCTAATCTAGTTTTAATATTTGTGTAAGTGTCATGGTTGTAATTAGTCATGATAGTTTTTTTAAAGTGAAAAATGAATTTAAAACGGGTTTTATTTTGAATTTTGTTTTGGTTCATGGTTGACTTTGAGAGGAAGAGAGAGAGAGCATGGGGCATCATGGCCTTTGCCATGCCTCATTTAATGAGGAGAGAGAGAGTGAGAAGGGGGTCTTTGTTGTGTTCTCTCATCTCTCATTCTCTTTTCTCTCATTCTCTCACTCTCTCACACACACACACACACCCCCTCACACTCTCAGCAGCAGCAGCAACAAGGACAGCAACAACAATAACTGAAGCAGCACCAGCAGCAGACAGTCACAGCAACACCATTATTAACAGCAGCAGCTTCATCAACACACACACACACACACCCCTACAGCAGTGACAGCAGCAGCACCAGAGGCAGCAACACCAACAACAGAAACAACAGCAGCACCATCAGCTTCAGCATTCATCAGAAGCAGCAGCAGCAGAGGCAGGCATCAGCAAGAGCAGCAACAGGAACCCCAGCTCTTGCAGAAGCCCTTCTCCACTTCTTCACCTGCCTTCTAGGGCTCTTTAAGGTCCATTAGGGTATATTTTCTGAACCCATATCTCCTTTTCCTAGCTTGTATGCTTATTGGTGTCGGTTAGTGTTAAATTAGCTAATTTAGTGCTAGATTATGGTGTTTAAGTGGAATTTTGGGAAATTGTTGATTGTGATAGCTACCCTAGTTTATTTAAGTGCTAATAGGGCCACCTCAACTGAGAAATCCCCAGATTACACTAAAATGCCATAGGGTTTGTGATTTGTGCAAAATTGTCGTTTTTAAGCGATATTTGTGACTTTTGTAATCTGCTTGTGACCCGATGCCTTATGGGTAAAATTGAGAAAACTGGGACATGATACCTAGGTCTAGACACCACCACCTAAGCACGACCCCCTAACTCCCAATGCAGGCCGCCAATTAATCCAGATTGGCCGCAATTTGCGGCCAGGAAGGGGACTGGGGTGTTGGGGTTTTGTGTAGGGCTTCCTGCTGTGTTGTCTAGGTCTTTGGCATGTCTAGTTTTGTGATATTGTACCTGTAGGAAAATCTGGGACCATATATCGATTTTGGTGTTCGTTGTGTTTGCGCGATACGCGCGATACGTGAGTGAGTTCTGTGATCCAGCGTATCGCGGCGTGTCGCGATGGCTTTAGACGCGTACACACACGATTCAGCGTATCGTGCACACGCGCGTTTAGTTCGCGACGCGAGTTTCTAATTTTGGTTCGATATCACGTTTCGCGGAATATTTGGCTTATATGTGATTTCCATGTCTTATTTGCAGGGTTGCTGACAGGGACTGCGGACACGGCTACAGGGGGCGCAGATGGTAGGATTCACCTAGCGTGGGGCGTAGGTGAGTAGATTTAACATCTACTGGGGAATCGCCCGCATGGCGTTATGCGTCTGGGCTAGGATTCAAATACCTGTCGCGCATTCTACGTCATTGTTAGAATTGCTCCTTTATGTTATTTCCTTAGATATAGTTGTACTGTGACTAGCAGCCGTAGGACACTGCACATATTATTGACGGTTCATGTTGCACGAGCACGGTTTGTATGCTACATACACACCGTCAATAATTGCCATGTCACACACAACCATTTTAGACATTATATTGCGTATCACATATGACATCTAGCTTATCGGTATACCTATAGTGTATCATACCTTTAGTGATAGGTACATATACACCTTGCGATACAGCTACAGGTATACCTTGCACATATTTTAGTTATACCGGGGGGGGATTTCCTACATATGTTACTTATACCCAGGGGGTATACGACATTAGTTCTTATAGGTAGATACCTATACTTGGCTGTACCTTATTGATTTTGCATACATCTGGTTCAGCTATATACTTTTGTTTACCTGCTCGCATTCAGATATATCGCATATATTCATTCCTGGATTTGCGCATTGTTTATTTGGATTTTATATGATGTTTTCAGGATTTGGGAACCGCGGGGGTTCATGAAATTATGCATACATTGAACAACCCGGTTTCCTTGATATGATATTTGCGCGTCCACCATGAGTTTTATCGGTGCTGATTATATACTCCATACGAGGTGTGGTTGCCGTATGAGAGTACATGGTGGGGCCCGGTATGGTTCCCCTCGGCAAGAAGATCGATGGGTTTGCCGATTGAGCCTGGAGGCTGGCGAGTACCTACCGGTGACTGGTTGGACCTGGCAGCTGTCCGGAGGATACTGGCCAGAGTCGAGAGATGGATGCGGGATGATCTGTACTGCCGGGGACGAGGGCCGACACCGCAGACGGACCCCGTGGGCCGATCCGGACTGACGGAGCCCGATATACAAGGATTTCTGTGTCGATGCTTGGCACACTGTTTTCATGGTATTTCTTTTAATACTTTTGTATATATAACAGGGGATTTAGCCGTTGTTATATATACCTTTACACCAATATTAGTGGAATAGGACGCTAATATATGTGTATTGCCCCCATCATATTTATTTCTGTATTTATATATGTTTAGGATGTTAGAGATTATTTGAGATTTGACTTGGGTTATTAGGTGATTCATTGAGATTGGATATTGGATATGAAAGATATGGTTGATTTGTACATTCGAGATATAGGAGAGCTATTCGATATTGTACTTTGGGGTGATGTGAGACTTATGTGATGTGAGAGCCCAGTTTGGGGGCCGATTTGACGATCTGGGATGTGAGTGTCTTGATGGATTGTGATCCTCCCACGATATCAGGTTTCCGTGGAAATGACATATTCCACCCTATACCACACCCTTATCTACCTTATGCACGGATTCATATAGTGGTAGTACCCGTTGTATACCCTTATGATAGTTGCATATCTACATTTTCATATCCTTATTGCATAGTTCTGCATATTACTGTCATGTTACTATAGCCTCACATTTTGATTGTACCGGCTACTGAACTTTTCTTATTTCAGCATTTGCATGACATGTTAATACAGTAATCGCATATCTTAGATTCATGCTGTACGTGCATTCCTGCGATTACCTGCATATGTTATCTACTATTCACGAGTTGGCAACTCATCCCCGTTGTGCCACAGGTGTTTCAGGTTGTTCCCCAGAGTAGTCGAGGCAGGCTATTTCTCTATTCAGCTATTCAGCTATCATCTTTTGCTCCAGATACCGCATCAGCTCACAGTACTATTTTGCTTAGGTAGGTTTTTGGTGGTTATCTGTATTTTGTATTGTACATTCGTTGTATCTTGTACTCTCCATCTACTATTGTATTGATGACTTAGAGACTTGGTGAGGACGTTACTGTATATTGTGTGGGTTGTTGTCTTTTATATACAGCTTTCTCTCTATTGTCCTTATTTCTTCGCTTTAGCTTCATATTTTGTGTTGTATTCATCTTGGTTGTTTTTTTTTTCAAAAAGGGGTGTTGCTAAAATTTTAAAGAAATAAAATTGGACTTTTAAAGAATTTGGGTTGCGATTTCAATGATTCAAAATCTTATATTATCTTTTCCGTATTTTTATGGTTTAGATTTCTGGGTTTTGGCTTTCTTTTACTACGTTACGTCTTAGGGCGTTGCGCAGTACTAGGGCCGTCACGGGCCAATTTTTGGGTCGTGACAAAGTTGGTATCAGAGCGTTAGGTTTTACCTTTCGGAGTGTAGGAAGACCTTAGTATGATGGAGTAGGTAGCTTAAGCAGAGTAACGTAGTGTGTGTATGTCTGCAGCATACCCACGATGCGATACTTCGCATTAAGTTACCTAAGTACAATTTGCTTAAAATTCCTTCCTTGATGATTCATATCCTTGAGATTCGATTTCCTTATCCTTATCGAATCTTATCTCATATCTATTTATAGCCGTGCCGCCGATGACTATGGGGACTCAGAGTGATGCAGCGAGGGCCGAGGTCAGAGTTGGCTCGGGTGAGACGAGTACTGACCAGGATGGCACTCTTGTCGCACAGGTGCAGACGGAGCAGCCTACGATCTATACTATGGATAGGCTGGTGGCAGAGATGCAGGACTTCTGCCAGACGTTGAGTTCTTTGGTTGATGTCGTTCGGGAGCTACGACAGGAGGTTGTCACCCCTGTTACTCAGCTGTCCCTTACGATCAGCATGCAGCAGTCCGTCATTTACATAGCACCAGTGATCGCAGCTCCAGTTGACGAGGCACATATTCCAGGACAGTGGAGGACTCGTACCAGCGTACCAGCTCAGAGGCAGAGGTTTGGTCGTCGAGACAGATTTCGTGGCCACCGTGGGAGTAGCAGAGGCTTAGGACGAGGACGGTCGTTCAGCTCTTATCCCCAAGATGGTCAGCAGTCAGCGCGTGGATGTTTTCGATGCAGAAGCCTTCAGCACTTCGTCAGGGATTGTTCCTTAGCACCTCGTCAGAGTCGTATTCAGAGAGGCCGTGGACGTGGAAGAGTTGCTCAGAGGGCTCAGTCTACCAGAGGAGTTCATCCAGCTGCGAGTAGAGGGCAGACACAGGAGTTTGCTTCTACTCATCGGGACGCGCAGACGTCCAATGTGGAGTTTTCAGGTATCTTTTATTTATATGTTCTTTTGATGTATTCATTTGTTTTCCATGCTTGTACCGTGGTTGCTAGATTAGTAGTAGTAGTAGTTGTGTTAACTTCTGCCAGCAATTCCTTTGCTGCGCGACACGTATTCAGTTGTGTGCCAATCGGATAGGAGGTAGAGATTCGTCCGTCATTTTGATCCTTCTAGAGAGGTTGGAGTTGACGTTCTCCTGGGCACGGACTGTTTAGTTACGTGTTAGGCGTCTGTGGACTACCGTGTGGAAACAGTTAGGTTTGTTTTCCCCGGCAAGTCAGTTCTTGCTGTGCAGGTGGATAGTTGTGCCGCCTCTCACAGCTCGAATTCAGCCTTTTTCGCTAGTCGGCTACTGAGGAGATGTCGTGGATTCTTGGCGTTCATCTGTGATACCAGAGCCGCAGTGGGACTGTTGGACCAGATTCTTTTCGCGCGAGAGTTTTTCCGATGTTGTTCCGGATGAGCCGGCGAAGCTTGGGAGCTTAAGGATCAGCTGTAGAGTTGTGGTTTGGGGAGTTTTGTGTGCCTGAGTGTTTCGCTTTTGGAGGCTCCGATTTCTGTTCGTCGAGGTGGAAGACGGCAGTTTGAGGTTGTGTATCGACGGATCGTCAATTGAACCGGCTTACGTTGCGGATAGGTGTCCCTTACCTCGCATTGACGATTTCTTCGATCAGCTCCAGAGCGCGAGACATTTTCTAAGTTTGCTTGGGATCAGGTCATCATTATTGCAGGTTCGGAGTGATGGCATTCCGAAGACTGCCTTGTGCGTGCTACGGGCTTGCATGTTTTTGGTGAGTCGTAGGATTCACTAGTGCCCTGGCAGCATTTGTAAAAATGATGAACTAGATTTCTTCAGGCTGTTCCTCGACCAGTTATTGTTGTGTTATTTAGGACATTCTGGTCTAACTAATGTGTCTTGAGGAACAGGAGCAGCACTTGAGGATTTGTTTTGCAGATACTGGGAGAGCACCAGCAGTTTGCTAAATTCTCGGAGTGTTTCTTCAGGCTTGTTTTGTGTTGACTCCTAGGTCTTGTAGTCACGGGAGACGGTTTCGTATGGTTCCGAGGGAGATCGTGACCGTACAGCTTCAGTCCAGACATGTGTGCAGGATGGAGATCCGCAGATTTTTGGACTTAGCAGGTTTTACCGCCGTTTCGTGCAGGATTACGAGAGTAGTGCTGCACCGTCGACTGAATTGACCGAGATGGAGGTTTCTTTTCCGTGGACTGAGGCATGTGTACGGAGTTTTCGGCAGTTGGAGATTCTGTTAACAACTGCATCAGTTCTTTCTTTGCTTTTCGTTCGGGCGACTTTGTTGTTTAACTGTAATGTTTCTTGAGTGGGCTCGAGTGTGTACTGAGGTGACACTATAGAGTTATCGCTTTTGCTTCCCTACATTTGGACGAAGTACGAGAAGGATATTCCACTCATGATCTGGAGATGGCCGAGGTGGTTTTGCGTTGGAGATTTGGGGACACTACTTGTTTGAGAGTCGTGTCAGATTTTCCACGGACCACTAGAGCTTAATGAACATCTTCCTGCAGCGGATTCTGATTGTTGTGATAGTCTTCTACAGATTTACAGTTCTTGTGTGATCGTTGAGTACAGCTTTAGTTCGTCTCTACGGAGTGAACAGCTTGCTCATGTCCGCGTCCGACCACCTTTCCTTAAGACGTTTTCGCGAGACACTGCCCGTCGATACTCGTTCGTCAGTGATACTCGAGCATACTCGGCTGGGTAATGATTCGGAGACCTTGATTTGTGACAATGATGTGCTAAGTTAGGGACGCGTTTGTGTACCTGGTTTCATCGGGTAGAGACGTGAAACCCTAGAGCATGCACATCTGTCAACTCTCTCGGTGCATTCAAGTTCCGCCAATAGTGACGTAACTTGTGAGATGGTTACAGGTGGACAGGATGTAAAGAGATGTTTCAGGTTTCGTTTCAAGGTGTCTGTCTTGTTGTGTGCTTGAGTCAAGCATTTGAGGCCGGCTGGAGAGATGCAACCTTTTACCGTTCCGAAGTAGGAGTGGGAGCAGATCTCCATGAATTTCGCTATGGTTTCTACCAAGTTTAGTTAGGGTGTGACTCTATTCAGATTCTTGTCGTCCGGTTAGACTCGGTTTGCTCAGTTGTTTTATTGAAGTTGTGTGTTTGTGCTTTTGTTGACAGCGGTTGGGGATCGTCACTCGCCATCGTTAGGGTTCTCCTTCGATAGCCGTTATCAGGAGACACTCCAATTGGCCACCCTTAGGCTTAGGGGTTAGGTCGTGTCGATCACCAGTCTGTTGTTTTTCTGACTCTGCGTAAGTTGGATTTTGGACCCCAGTTATGTCTAGAGACTTCGGAGATAGTCCAGTTGTGTAGGTCAGGATGGAAATTGTCCATTTCGAACTGAGGTCTTATGACGACTGTGTTGGTCATAGACTCGAGTTCGCAGGGACAGATCATGTATTCCTACGGATTTTCCGATGAATGACGTGTTGGATTTTGGGAAGCTTGTCCCAGGATTTAGGTCCTTCTGAGATCCTATGAGCGAGTTAGTTCGTTGCCTTTAAATTGGCACTTCCGCCCAAATTATTGGATTTTCACCCCGTATTCCTTGTGATGATACTTTACAATTACCTTCATTGCCTTTATCGCATGATTTAGCACCAGACCATGTAGCTTGGACGTGAAGCTTCATTCACCAGCAGCCAATAGTATTAACGGCTCGGCAGGTGGTGGGACATCGGTCGAGGGTCTTGCTATCTTTGGAAGGTTTCCTTGGACGTAACCTATAGTGAGATAGTCACTTGGGAGGCTGCGAGCGAGATTTGAGGATTTTAATCTTCCCTTTGAAGGTACGCGTATCAGTATATTTTTAAATTCGGGGACGAATTTCTTTTAAGGGGGGAGATTGTAACACCTTAGATTGTGTTTTATAGCTAATTATATTTTTTTAAACTATGGTTTTTAATAAAAGTTTACCAAATTAAGTTTTAAATATTTTATCCTATTTAATGAGCATTTTATTAGAATTTTGTTAGGCTTGCACACACTTGTGCATGATAACTAGGGTTGTTTTTGGGGTTAAACACGATTAGCAACCATGGTTAACTAACCATTTCTCCCTAATCTAGTTTTAATATTTGTTTAAGTGTCATGGTTGTAATTAGTCATGATAGTTTTTTTAAAGTGAAAAATGAATTTAAAAAGGGTTTTATTTTGAATTTTGTTTTTGTTCATGGTTGACTTTGAGAGGGCGAGAGAGAGAGCATGGGGCATCATGGCCTTTGCCATGCCTCATTTAATCAGGAGAGAGAGAGTGAGAAGGGGGTCTTTGTTGTGTTCTCTCATCTCTCATTCTCTTTTCTCTCATTCTCTCACTCTCTCACACACACACACACACCCTCACACTCTCAGCAGCAGCAGCAACAAAGACAGCAACAACAATAACTGAAGCAGCACCAGCAGCAGACAGTCCCAGCAACACCATTAGCAACAGCAGCAGCTTCATCAACACACACACACACACCCCTACAGCAGTGGCAGCAGCAGCACCAAAGGCAGCAACACCAACAACAGAAACAACAGCAGCACCATCAGCTTCAGCATTCATCAGAAGCAGCAGCAGCAGAGGCAGGCATCAGCAACAGCAGCAACAGGAACCCCAGCTCTTGCAGAAGCCCTTCTCCACTTCTTCACCTGCCTTCTAGGGCTCTTTAAGGTCCATTAGGGTATATTTTCTGAACCCATATCTCCTTTTCCTAGCTTGTATGCTTATTGGTGTCGGTTAGTGTTAAATTAGCTAATTTAGTGCTAGATTATGGTGTTTAAGTGGAATTTTAGGAAATTGTTGATTGTGATAGCTATCCTAGTTTATTTAAGTGCTAATAGGGCCACCTCAACAGAGAAATCCCCAGATTACACTAAAATGCCATAGGGTTTGTGATTTGTGCAAAATTGTCGTTTTTAAGCGATATTTGTGACTTTTGTAATCTGCTTGTGACCCGATGCCTTATGGGTAAAATTGAGAAAACTGGGACATGATACCTAGGTCTAGACACCACCACTTAAGCACGACCCCCTAACTCCAAATGGAGGCCGCCAATTAATCCAGATTGGCCGCAATTTGCGGCCAGGAAGGGGACTGGGGTGTTGGGGTTTTGTGTAGGGTTTCCTGCTGTGTTGTCTAGGTCTTTGGCATGTCTAGTTTTTTGATATTGTACCTGTAGGAAAATCTGGGACCATATATCGATTTTGGTGTTCGTTGTGTTTGCGCGATACGCGCGATACATGAGTGAGTTCTGTGATCCAGCGTATCGCGGCGTGTCGCGATGGCTTTAGACGCGTACAGTCACGATTCAGCGTATCGTGCACACGCGCGTTTAGTTCACGACGCGAGTTTCTCGTTTTGGTTCGATATCGCGTTTCGCGGAATATTTGGCTTATATGTGATTTCCATGTCTTATTTGCAGGGTTGCAGACAGGGACTGCGGACACGGCTACAGGGGGAGCAGATGGTAGGATTCACCTAGCGTGGGGCGTAGGTGAGTAGATTTAACATCTACAGGGGAATCGCCCGCATGGCGTTATGCGTCTGGGCTAGGATTCAAATACGTGTCGCGCATTCTACGTCATTGTTAGAATTGCGCCTTTATGTTATTTCCTTAGATATAGTTGTACTGTGACTAGCAGCCGTAGGACACTGCACATATTATTGACGGTTCATGTTGCACGAGCACGGATTGTATGCTACACACACACCGTCAATAATTGCCATGTCACACACAACCATTTTAGACATTATATTGCGTATCACATATGACATCTAGCTTATCGGTATACCTATAGTGTATCATACCTTTAGTGATAGGTACATATACACCTTGCGATACAGCTACAGGTATACCTTGCACATATTTTAGTTATACCGGGGGGGATTTCCTACATATGTTACTTATACCCAGGGGGGTATACGACATCAGTTCTTATAGGTAGATACCTATACTTGGCTGTACCTTATTGATTTTGCATACATCTGGTTCAGCTATATACTTTTGTTTACCTGCTCGCATTCAGATATATCGCATATATTCATTCCTGGATTTGCGCATTGTTTATTTGGATTTTATATGATGTTTTCGGGATTTGTGAACCGCGGCGGTTCATGAAATTATGCATACATTGAACAACCCGGTTTCCTTGATATGATATTTGCGCGTCCACCATGAGTTTTATCGGTGCTGATTATATACTCCATACGAGGTGTGGTTGCCGTATGAGAGTACATGGTGGGGCCCGGTATGGTTCCCCTCGGCAAGAAGATCGATGGGTTTGCCGATTGAGCCTGGAGGCGGGCGAGTACCTACCGGTGACTGGTTGGACCTGGCAGTTGTGCGGAGGATACTGGCCAGAGTCGAGAGATGGATGCGGGATGATCTGTACTGCCGGGGCCGAGGGCTGACACCGCAGACGGACCCCGTGGGCCGATCCGGACTGACGGAGCCCGATATACGAGGATTTCTGTGTCGATGCTTGGCACACTGTTTTCATAATATTTCTTTTAATACCTTTGTATATATAACAGGGGATTTAGCCGTTGTTATATATACCTTTACACCAATATTAGTGGAATGGGACGCTAATATATGTGTATTGCCCCATCATATTTATTTCTGTATATATATATGTTTAGGATGTTAGAGATTATTTGAGATTTGACTTGGGTTATTAGGTGATTCATTGAGATTGGATATTGGATATGAAAGATATGGTTGATTTGTACATTCGAGATATAGGAGAGCTATTCGATATTGTACTTTGGGGTGATGTGAGACCTATGTGATGTGAGAGCCCAGTTTTGGGGCCGATTTGACGATCTGGGATGTGAGTGTCTTGATGGATTGTGATCCTCCCACGATGTCAGGTTTCCGTGGAAATGACATATTCCACCCTATACCACACCCTTATCTACCTTATGCATGGATTCATATAGTGGTAGTACCCGTTGTATACCCTTATGATAGTTGCATATCTACATTTTTATATCCTTATTGCATAGTTCTGCATATTACTGTCATGTTACTATAGCCTCACATTTTGATTGTACCGGCTACTGTACTTTTCTTATTTCAGCATTTGCATGACATATTATTACTGTAATCGCATATCTTAGATTCATGCTGTACGTGCATTCCTGCGATTACCTGCATATGTTATCTACTATTCACGAGTTGGCAACTCACCCCCGTTGTGCCACAGGTGTTTCAGGTTGTTCCCCAGAGTAGTCGAGGCAGGCTATTTCTCTATTCAGCTATTCAGCTATCATCTTTTGCTCCAGATACCGCATCAGCTCACAGTACTATTTTGTTTAGGTTGGTTTTTGGTGGTTATCTGTATTTTGTATTGTACATTCGTTGTATCTTGTACTCTCCATCTACTATTGTATTGATGACTTAGAGACTTGGTGAGGACGTTACTGTATATTGTGTGGGTTGTTGTCTTTTATATACAGCTTTCTCTCTATTGTCCTTATTTCTTCGCTTTAGCTTCATATTTTGTGTTGTATTCATCTTGGCTGGTTTTTTTTTCAAAAAGGGATGTTGCTAAAATTTTAAAGAAATAAAATAGGACTTTTAAAGAATTTGGGTTGCGATTTCAATGTTTCAAAATCTTATTTATCTTTTCCGTATTTTTATGGTTTAGATTTCTGGGTTTTGGCTTTCTTTTAATACGTTACGTCTTAGGGCGTTGCGCAGTACTAGGGCCGTCACGGGCCAATTTTTGGGTCGTGACAGGGTTGCAGTGATATACTGGTAAGAGTTATCAGTAGTTTCACGATTGTTATGGACCTTACGTCGGCATGACTTATCAAGCTACCGGGGTCTGACGTTTACCACCCCTAGGCGAGATATGCGACATATCAGACGAACAGACCGGACTGTACGGTAAGTGTTACTGGTTGGATTCACAGGAGTGTGAACGGGCTTGCTCGTCGATCTTCTGATCGCGCAATACCCGGGTGGCCGTTACGTTTAGCAGACCGCTTGCGGCTTGTGGGTGTTTGATATGATCATCACCTGCTGCCGGCGTATTGACTAGTCTTTAGAGTCCTACACAGAGGTTTCCTGGCTCAAGCGAAACGAAATAGGAGCGCATATGTGATATGTGCGGGATCAAGAATAATGCTTGTATGTGATACCGTATTCTATTCTCGCGATGAATGTATCGATTGGTTGTATGCGATATAACCTAGTTATCGAATCAACGATTGATTCGATAAGCCGATACATTGGATATTAGTCGGTTATATGCGATATGACCGGATCGTTAAATCAAGTATTGATTTAATGATTTAATGTATAATTATATATTTGATATATTACTTTGCATTAACTAGTATTGGTTCACTTAAATTGGATTTTCTCACTTGATGTACACAAGTTGAATATGTGATATACTTTTGTGCACAAGATTGTATCATGTTTGATGATACATGAAAACTTGGGTTTGTGTAAAGACTTAAACCATGGTTATGTTAATGGTTAGGGTTTTGATTTACTCACTTATTCATTTATCTATTTATTTTGAATAAAAAGGGAAAAGGAAAACAAAAATGGTTGCTTTCAAACAGGAAACTTCTTGATGCTTCATACATCTTTGACTAAAGTAACCATTCTTGTCATTTTCTCCTAACCATAACCATTCAACTTAACCCTAGTTAGTTCTCTACACTAAACCATGGTTGAAATTATGATAAGTATCATTTTGTTTTCCATTTTAAATATACTTATCATATTCTTTCTTCTTCTTCTTCTTCAACAAAGAAGAAAGCTTGCAACCTTTAATGGCAACTTGAGAAAAAGAGTGAGAAATCCAATTCTAAAGTGAACCCACTTCCCATTACTTCATCCTCTACCACTTGCCAAGTAGTATAGGGTGTTTTCTTCACAAGTTTCTTGGCTTGGTGAAGTTGGAGCTCGATCTTGTGTTTCCTCGACGTAGATCATCTTCGGCATCGAAGTCGACGACCTAGCCCGCCCATTTCTCCGATGAAGCCGACGCTAGAGCCCGGGATCCGATGATCACAGCGAGGGGACTTCATCACGAAGCTATGGAGGTAGAGGACCGGATCTACAAAGGTTGTAGCCCATTTCCTTTAAGTTAAAGTTGTTTACTTGCATTGCATCACCTATACATCTAGTTAACGATCCGTATTAGGGTTTGTAGGCACATAAAAAATTTGAATTGGCCATGTTTGATCACTTGTAGAACCTCATGGGTGTGCTAAGTAACCCTACAGTGGTATCAGAGCCTAAATAGAGCCTTAGGCGATGCGTAGACAGAGTTAGAAGTCCGATCGAACGGAAACCCTAATCTCAAATTGCTCTCTGTACATTTTTTGAAATCGGGGAATTTTGAGAATTAAAAATATGCAGAAAAATCAGCAGGAGTTTCTAAGAATTACTGTGAAGCCCGTACTCCTGATTCCATCAAAGCGCGGCGGAACCGCGGTATTAGCATGGCTAATGCGGCGGTTCCGCGGCCATTTAGTCTCCTCTTTCATTTATTTTTACACAGTAATTCCTATTTTGTAGTGCTGGTTTTCCTGTGAATTTTTAATCTGAACTCAAGAGTTGAGTTTTCTGGGTTGTATTGGGAGTTCGGAGATTCGATCGGACTGTTTAATTTTGTCTGTGTTTTTTCCGGGTATTTTTAGAGCAAGTTAAAAAGTTCGACCGGATATAAATGTTTCGCCACGGCAGCGCCCCGGCCGTCTATCCGAGGCCAAAATGCGGAATCAAAATTTTCTTAACTTTTAAACTGGCGCTACCGCGGACAATATACCCGGATCGTAACCATTAACCGATACTAGCTAACAAGAGAAAAGGTGAGAGATATACCGAGTGATCCGAGTCCTCCGGTCTTCTCGTCATCGTCCCGATCTCCCGCGGAAACTCCGGTCGTCGCCTTCTTGCCGGAAGGGCACCACATCGTCTGTATCTTTTACGGGCTCCCACCTCAATACCGAGGCAACTCGGGCACGAAGCTGGCTAGTCGACGTGCCTAAGGTTTGCTGTAGATTGTAATGTAGAATCGTTGTCTCATTTAGTGTAGTGAAGTTGTCTTTGATGGAGGAATCAATATGAACTTTGGAGAGGAGAAGGATTTCTTTTGTGGCAAGCATGCAAATGAGATATAGATAATTCCCTCATCAAAATGAACTCCTCTCAATTCACTCCAAGATGTGGCCGGCCTAAACTAGGAGGAAAATGAACAAAGGGGTGAGTGTAGTAAAAGCATATGGTGACCATATCAAAAGCAAAGCTCACATCAACACCTTAATCAACCCATACCCATTCAAATCACAATAAATGCACCATCATGGAAGAAAAAGCAAAAGATGCTTATCATAATGAATACAAGTGCAAGAAAACCCCTCCTCAAAAGTTATTTGCACAATTGCAAATAACCCCCTCCATCGGAAAAGTCCGGCCGGGAAAGAACAAAGAAAAACCGACCGGAACGGAATGCAAACTGGCAACTCCAGAAAACTGGTCCCGTAATAAATTACAGGAAAACCCCGATACTGTGCATACACACCCGCATCTGTATTCTGACCGGATACAAATGCAATGAGACAAAATCTACACAGTACTATACTAGGATCCGGCTTAAACCAAAGCCGGCTAGTAATATCCGTTCGATCCTGATCCGTGCAATACCGCACGTATCTGATCGAACCCTGCCATATAACTATACGGCCTCTAGTACAAACCGTCCGATCCTGATCCGTGCAATACCGTACGTATCTGATCGGACCCTGCCATATCTCCATACGGCCTCTACAGCGTTTCGCCCGAAAGCTTGAGTAACTGAAAGTGTGGTGGACTCTAAAGACTCGTCAATACTATGGCTGTGGATTTAACCACTAGCACGTCAGAGGTATAAGCCAATACGTAACGGGCCACCAGCTATTGACCAAAAGGGACGTCGATGAGCGAACTCATCCTGACACCCTACTGAGCCTGTCAGTGACAATATCCGTACAGTCCGGTCCGTTCGTCTATGAGCATCGCATGGCGGGCCTAGGGGTTGGTAAAAGTCAGACCCCTAAAGGCGGTACAAGTCGTGTCGGAGTGTAGCCCAGAACGCCCTGAGATACTACTGGAATACCTACCAGTAAATCTCCTGCCTCGGCCGAGGGCTTTGCGTAATGGCTCTCCTAGACACAGCACGACCTCACCCCCAATACCGGGAGAGACGAACCCCTGAAGATCCGCTCACTGCCTCCATATGGCTCGGGACTGTACCTAACTAAAACCTGTTTGCACGACTCCTTTGAGCCGTGGTAGGGTAGTAATCAAAGCACAGTGGGAACTCACACGAGACAAATGACGATCTCAGGTCGATGAACCAACCTGTACACATGTCACCAGGGAACTGCTATCTGACGTCTGGTATAATCCCAACTAGCAGGTTCCCGGCGAGTCCTGTCCGGTGTACTCAGAACCTAATGAGCTCCTGTATACATCTTAGGTGAACCAACTGACACCAGTGGCTTGTGAGACCGGCCACTGCCCCTCGTCGGGGTCTCGACTGTATACACTAGTCTACTAATGGAGTATCGATGCCCAGTCTCGAAACTCCCACGACTAGGGACCTTTTAAGGATGTGCTTATAGATCCTAGCTCCTACGTATATGATCGCCATCATACTGCTGGTCGTCAAGCAAGAATCCTAGGGGCTCTATCAACGTGTAATAGCGACATGTCAGGTCACCTAAAGCTGTATACGATGATAAAGATAAACCAGATAGCATACTATCATCTCGAGTAAGACTGTCGTCCCGGGATAGGTCCTCCCTCAATCATTGCAATCACGTGCCTGTGATCCAATAATTGACTCTGAGGGCACTATCTCCAACAATCTCCCACTTGCACTCAAGGCTAATTATTGCGATGTCGCATACTCACAGCCCGTGTGATACCGAACACCCAACTCCTCTACTAGTCAGTCTCACAAAGCTCGTTTGCGAGACTATTGCGTTCGAGGAATAGCCTCAGTGAGTGGATCCGCTGTGATGTTTCTTTCTATGTCTCTCTATATCTCAAGTTCGCGGAGAAAGCCATCTCCCGAAATGAGCAATACTTGTCTTAGAGTATGTTTGGATATCTGATAGGACCTAGCTCATAAATGAACTCCAAATCCAAACTTCTTAGACTGTATCGATAACTGAACTTAATCAGTACCCAACGCCATGCCTCCCTCAGTATTGCCTTGGACCATCTGTCCAAAATACTGTCCCTCGTCAGAAGGAGAAAATATAACTCTGATAGCCACTCTGCCATCTATGTCACCTAGGAAGCCTGGAGTGACAACCGTCTCCTAAAAGAGGCTGTCGTTATCACATCCCTAGAACATTCACTTATGTTCTAAAACTGCTTCCGATTGTTTCTCCAGGATTGGATTAATATCAACTTATTGCACCTACTGCAAGAACAACATCTGGTGTGGTACTTGACATCTCATGATTGACTCAATTGCCTAAGCAAGTGATCTGTCAATCATGCGCATCCTCTCCCCTTTAGTCTGTAAGACACCTTTAGAGAGGGTGACTCCATTAACTGCAGGTATACTACCGTGCCAGGAGTCGTCCATTCTAAATACTCATAGAATGCTGTCAAAGTACCCAGATTGGGAAACCACCCAAATCTAGATCTAAAACCATAGATCTAGTGACCAGAATGTCTCATATAATATCCAAGTCCTATGTGGAGAAACCACTGTGTGACAACCAAAAATAACCGATCGTAGTATAGGAATATCACTTCCTACTCTGTATATGTCATCCAAATACCAGGACATCACACCCTACTACCTTCTTAACAGATCCATCCCCTATTCTGATGAAGTCAAACCTATGACTGTCACATCAGAAATATATGATCTATCTCCGCTACTGGTGCTTCATTCTATAAATAGACATAAGCTACCTGTCCACCAATGCTTCCGCTGCTCCCACTGACTACGACAACCCTCTGGCAGAGTCATATACACGTACACTTCTAAAGCTAGTTTAGAACGACGCTATACTCATCCTCCTGCCGGGTCTCGCAGTCTGGAACAACAACAATGGCAAGTGTGGGTAAACAAGAACTTCCCTGTCACCGTCCTTGAGGCTACCGGAGTACCTCTCGGGTGCCTGAAGTTACCCACCTTATCTGCGGAGTGGCCAATGGAATGTCAAATCAGATTGAATCTTTAGGTTCCCTATCAAATCTTCAGTAATCGTTTGCGGTTCTGGAATCGCTTCCAGTTCTACCATACTCCCACTACTGTTTTCTGAAAAATAACCATTCCTTTTTAAAATGTGGCGAGTTAAGAACAATATCACTATTGATCTTCCAGATGGTAGAAAGTCAACCCTCGTCATAGCCTGGGTCAACCCACAAACAGCCATTACAGAAACGTGCCTTGAGTTGTCCAGTGTCTGGTTTTAATCATAAGCCGGACAACTCCCCGTACCTTAACAATGTTAAGATATGAACTGTACTATATCCAATATAGAACCAGAGGCACTGATTTAATTGAACCAGATTCAAATCATGCAGCTATCTCCAGTGCATGTCAACTAAATGGAGAGAGGCCGATCAGCGTTACTCAACTTAGGAATGCTTCCAATTATGAGTAACCTGAAAGAGAAGCAATTTCTCTTTATCATTACTATCAAGTGAATACCATACACAAGTATCTACATCTTCGATCACTTTGAAGAATCCCGATACTTGCTACACCTGGTTCTCTACTCTATTCAAATACCTATAACTCCTCAAAACTTAGACCCTGTGTTTCTACGAAACACATGTCTAAGAACTAGAGAAGTTAAAAGTAAACAGAATATAGTATGAGGACCAACCCCTCTGTCCTAATGGACACTGGACAACATACAATACTCTGTATAAGTCCGCTGAGTTTAATAACTCTTTCACTGTGTGTCGTAGGTTGAAAACTGTACTTATGGTTAAGAAGAATTACACCGCTGTTTAATGCTCCTTACCTAACCATCCACTGATATAGGTAAATGTTATCGACATAATATCAAAAAGTATATCTCACTCTATGAAAATAAACGTACAGATATATCAATTTGAAATTGGTGCACAACAGCGGATATTCAAAACCAAATATTTGCCGACCGGCAAACAGCCCAGGTGATCTCCTCAAATATCACCGATTGCAACGAATCCCGATATAATGAGGATAATCACCCTATTCCCAATAACTTACTCCCACTCATCATCTGTAAAGCCATACAGATGTGAGAATCAAAACTGGTAAATACATACCCTGGAGCAAGTGTCTAATCAGGAAATCAGTTTTCTTTTAACAGTACACAGTTGAACTGAAACATTGAAATGTTTCGATGGGGTATCCTGGTATTCCTAGTAATGCCTCTACCATTATCCAGATTCACAACTATAACCGTATAATTCTTTGCCACCTCTCCAAATCCCTTTATATGTCTTTAGTCATTACCTTCTGCACACCCCTTAGGCCAAATGGTTTTCTTCCTTCCCTACCGTTCGGCACCAGCCTATGGTTTGGAAGAAAACTATCCAATAAGCATAATGGGTGTACTGTCATAATCCTAGGAGCACTCGCAATGCGAGAGAAGGTGAAGATAAAAGACAATCGAATAAACCTTATTCCTATTTCTCTTGGACCAGAATCCATCCCCGAACTGGAACAAGTTCCTTTCGAGTTCGTATATAACCATACGATGGAGTATCCAAAAACTTGGGATCTTCGTAGTGATACGGAGTGTCCTGAAGAAATACAAAGGTGATTTAGGATTGGCGAAGAAATACTCGGTTTGGTCGTGAATAGCAGTCGCAATTTACTTTGCTCTCTTACTAATCCCTTTCTTTGTCTTAACTTAATATCTTCTGTACACCATCGTTATGCTAATTGGTTTTCTTCATTCCCCACCGTTCGGCACCAGCCTAAGGTTTGGAAGAAAACTATCCAATTTGCGTAATAGGTGTACTATCTCCTAAACCAAGGAGTACTCGCAACCTGAGAGAAGGTAAAAGGAAAAGACAACTGAATAATCCTATTCGTTTTCTCCAGAACCAGAAACCATCCTCGAAGTCCTTCGAGTTCGTATATAACCATACGATGGTTTTGTCCAATGGAAGTGGTCGTTCGTAGTAATACGGGGTGTTCTGAAGAAAAGGGTAAAAGTAGGAGTGGCAATGAGGTTTGCAACTCTGACAATCCAAAAGCCAGTATTAAGAAGGTTCGGTCAACTTGGTCACTGAGTCATAGTCCAGGGTCGGGTCAATAGTCGCTGCTAAAGAGAGACAGAAAAGAAACACTCAGCGTGCACTCTAACCTAGATCAGAATGGTTATCACTTTATCTAATCTGGAAACCTCCCACTGTACCTCAAATTCTCCTCCAAACCTAAAAGAAGAAATAGTCGGGATCACCCGAGGAGTAAACCAACTCATCAGTGGGAATCGGGATCCAACTATCATCGCATGATAACTTGACGGAATCCACTCAAGTCACCACACTCCAGATGGTATGCGCATGCCTGGCAAGTTTCAGTTCTTTTGAAACTCCCGATGTGATTTTTACCCCTAGGACCCAAGTGACCTTGACATAGTCAACAAATCAAAGAGTCCTAGTCAAGTTCAGCCCGTCATTATTTTGGATTGCATTAAACCCACCCGTACGAGCCCTTGACACAGTCAACAAGGCCGCACGACTGTCCTAACCAATCCCATTAATATGCTGCAAACAAACACTACTTAGCTACCGCACACTACGCCTTGACACAGTCAACAAACGCAGCACGAATACTAAGTAATACTTGTAAGAAATGACGGAGGGCTACGACTGGTTTTTGGCGAAAAACCTTTAACGTAATGAACTTGATATCGTTGAAGGAACTGCATAGCTTTTTATAAAAATATAGTGACGAAAAACTTTGCTAAAGAGGTCACTCCCGGTGAAGGGATCTCGGCTCTTTCCCCTTAGAATGAGGTGCAGGATATTCCAACTGAATACCACGATGCAAAGCAAAAGTAATCGGCTATAGTGAAGTTAATGCCCTGACGCAAACTTCTGTCCAAGGGGTCACTCCCGGTGAAGGGATCTCGGCCCTTGCCTCGTCGACTGAGGAGCAGGATATTCCAAATGAATACCACGATGCAAAACAAAAGTGAACGTCCTTGCAATAACAGCTTTTTGAAAAGTGTTCCAACAACATCAGAATATGTTTGTTTATCTTGCATCGATCCGAATCAACGCAGTCCCATCAATTGATCACACCACAAAGAACGAAAATATACTGATGTACGTATATGCCATCCGCATTCGCCACCGGGTCCCGTCATTACCCGTTAGGTTAGCTAACTAACGACAGAGCGGGGACTGGACTAGCGC
The DNA here is from genome assembly GCA_030015575.1 of Agapanthus africanus. Taxonomy (NCBI): domain Eukaryota; kingdom Viridiplantae; phylum Streptophyta; class Magnoliopsida; order Asparagales; family Amaryllidaceae; genus Agapanthus; species Agapanthus africanus. Next base: position 221,026,344 of record CM057347.1, read on the forward strand.
GGATGTAAAACATATACAACATCTACTAATATATATACCAATATATTATATTCGCTCAAGGCGTGATAAAATGCAACATCACAGAAATGTACAGCATCACAGAACAATACAGATATCTGGAAGCCCCGGGTTTCACAGAGCCGCTGCTGAAACCCGACGTTCCCCTGGTCGTGTGGATAGCCTGTGCAATGAAATCCTAGACCCCTACGGGCACGGCAAGTCACCCGCCAAAACCTGAAGCGAGGCAGCCCCCTTCAGCACCGTGAATGGACCACCCAGCACTTCACGGAATCCGGTAACTTGGGCACCCCTCCTGGGTCAACCTGTACCCCCTACGAGTGCGGCGAATAGCCTGCCAATTCCGGACTGAAGCCCCCTCCGTCTCAATGCCCTGAGATGCGGGCCCGTTGCCCTCTAGAACCCGGCTATCCGTGCACCCCTCCGCGGGGTAATACTAGTACAGAAAGTAAAATATACATACAACGGGTACATCGACCGCAACTAGGTCGGGCCCCAAAAGAATAATACAATCAGGCAGTGACGGCAGTCCACATGTCGGACGCTCGCCCCGCAATATCAAATGTACATAATACAACAGAAACTGTACTAGCATTACATCCAGGCTATCCCCACGACCGATCCGCAACATCACAGCATAAACACAGAACATCAACGTGAAAATCACGTTCGCAAATCCGTCTAACCGGGCTATAGCAGTTAGACAGGATTTACCGATCAAGTGATATTCACGGTCGCAGATATAATGTAAATACTGTGAAATAATGTGTTTAAAATATCCGATCGATCAAAAATTAACAAGTGGGCCCTCAAGTAATACTGTAGCACTCACAGAAATTCTGGGCCCAAGTTTAATATTCCAAAACCCCTACCTTAAGCCCAAAAGCCCACTGCAAAAAATTGGCGAAGTGATCCCAACTTCCTGCGGCGGGACCGCGGCCAAAGAGGGATTAAGGCCGCGGTTCCGCGGTCGTACGGAAGAATTGGGTTACCAAATTTTTCCAGAGTTCTTAGGATTCTCTGTACATCATTCTGCAATAACCTGAAAAATTTTTCGTGCCCGGAAAAAATCGACAGAAAACTGATGCAAGCAAAACGCGGTTTTTGGAATTTTGGTCGATCGGATAAGTAAAACACATTAGAACAAGCTAGGCAAGGTTAATGGCGTGGCTCTGATACCATGTTTCGCCACGGCAGCGCCCCGGCCGTCTATCCGAGGCCAAAATGCGGAATCAAAATTTTCTTAACTTTTAAACGGGCGCTACCGCGGACAATATACCCGGATCGTAACCATTAACCGATACTAGCTAACAAGAGAAAAGGTGAGAGATATACCGAGTGATCCGAGTCCTCCAGTCTTCTCGTCATCGTCCCGATCTCCCGCGGAAACTCCGGTCGTCGCCTTCTTGCCGGAAGGGCACCACATCGTCTGTATCTTTTACGGGCTCCCACCTCAATACCGAGGCAACTCGGGCACGAAGCTGGCTAGTCGACGTGCCCAAGGTTTGCTGTAGATTGTAATGTAGAATCCTTGTCTCATTTAGTGTAGTGAAGTTGCCTTTGATGGAGGAATCAATATGAACTTTGGAGAGGAGAAGGATTTCTTTTGTGGCAAGCATGCAAATGAAATATAGATAATTCCCTCATCAAAATGAACTCCTCTCATTTCACTCCAAGATATGGCCGGCCTAAACTAGGAGGAAAATGAACAAATGGGTGAGTGTAGTAAAAGCATATGGTGACCATATCAAAAGCAAAGCTCACATCAACACCTTAATCAACCCATACCCATTCAAATCACAATAAAGGCACCATCATGGAAGAAAAAGTAAAAGATGCTTATCTTAATGAATACAAGTGCAAGAAAACCCCTCCTCAAAAGTTATTTGCACAATTGCAAATAACCCCCTCCATCGGAAAAGTCCGGCCGGGAAAGAACAAAGAAAAACCGACCGGAACGGAATGCAAACTGGCAACTCCAGAAAACTGGTCCCGTAATAAATTACAGGAAAACCCCGATACTGTGCATACACACCCGCATCTGTATTCCGACCGGATACAAATGCAATGAGACAAAATCTACACAGTACTATACTAGGATCCGACTTAAACCAAAGCCGGCTAGTAATATCCGTCTGATCCTGATCCGTGCAATACCGCACGTATCTGATCGAACCCTGCCATATAACTATACGGCCTTTAGTACAAACCGTCCGATCCTGATCTGTGCAATATCGCACGTATCTGATCGGACACTGCCATATCTCCATACGGCCTCTACAGCGTTTCGCCCGAAAGCTTGAGTAACTGAAAGTGTGGTGGACTCTAAAGACTCGTCAATACTATGGCTGTGGATTTAACCACTAGCACGTCAGAGGTATAAGCCAATACGTAACGGGCCACCAGCTATTGACCAAAAGGGACGTCGATGAGCGAACTCATCCTGACACCCTACTGAGCCTGTCAGTGACAATATCCGTACAGTCCGGTCCGTTCGTCTATGAGCATCGTATGGCGGGCCTAGGGGGTTGGTAAAAGTCAGACCCCCAAAGGCGGTACAAGTCGTGTCGGAGTGTAGCCCAGAACGCCCTGAGATACTACTGGAATACCTACCAGTAAATCTCCTGCCTCGGCCGAGGGCTTTGCGTAATGGCTCTCCTAGACACAGCGCGACCTCACCCCCAATACCGTGAGAGACGAACCCCTGAAGATCCGCTCACTGTCTCCATGTGGCTCGGGACTGTACCCAACTAAAACCTGTTTGCACGACTCCTTTGAGCCGTGGTAGGGTAGTAATCAAAGCACAGTGGGAACTCACACGAGACAAATGACGATCTCAGGTCGATGAACCAACCTATACACACGTCACCAGGGAACTGCTATCTGACGTCTGGTATAATCCCAACTAGCAGGTTCCCGGCGAGTCCTGTCCGGTGTACTCATAACCTAATGAGCACCTGTATACATCTTAGGTGAACCAACTGACACCAGTGGCTTGTGAGACCGGCCACCGCCTCTCGTCGGGGTCTCGACTGTATACACTAGTCTACTAATGGAGTATAGATGCCCAGTCTCGAAACTCCCACGACTAGGGACCTTTTAAGGATGTGCTTATAGACCCCAGCTCCCACGTATATGATCGCCATCATACTGCTGGTCGTCAAGCAAGAATCCTAGGGGCTCTATCAACGTGTAATAGCGACATGTCAGGTCACCTAAAGCAGTACACGATGATAAAGATAAACTAGATAGCATACTATCATCTCGAGTAAGACTGTCATCCCGGGATAGGTCATCCCTCAATCATTGCAATCACGTGCCTGTGATCCAATAATTGACTCTGAGGGCACTATCTCCAACAATAAATACCCAATTTTTCCCCTGCCGGGAAATTTCCAATTGTTGGGCTTTTCCGTAGTTTAATGACGTTCTAAGTAGTGCAAGTAACGCGATGGTCCCTCTAGAAAACAACAAACCTTAACTCGATTATGTGACCGTCTTGAACTGCCCTTTGAACCTTAGGGTTTGGGGCAGTACGGCATGCCACATGTGAGGCGTTGGCTTGAACCTTCTACGGCTGGACCGTTGGTACTGAGGCATGAAGTGAATGTTTTTGAACTTATTTCATGTGTTGAGTTGTTTCGGGAAAACTTGGGTATTCGATTGTTCGATCGGAAAGTTTAACATTTTCTATTTATCTGGAATGTGATACAATAATTGGAATTCACAAGTAGTTATGAGATAACTGAATGAATGTTATAAACATAGCACTTTAGTCTCACATGATCGGTTGCCACGGAATTTTGATGCGATCAAAAGTCCGTCGCGATCACGTAGTGTACGCGGATACTCGCCGGATAAACTTAATAGACAGGCTCGCCCCATAGCCCCGACCAAGTGAATGTAGGAGAACCCCATCGCCGAAAGCATCCGTTCGGTTGCTCGCTGCAGCGGTGTTCCGCCTTGGTGCACTTCGTCGACGGCGTCGGGGGTGCAGCTGCCTACTAAAGTTTGCGACGAGCATTCGATCAGAATGTCTGGAATCCTGTTGAATTGCCCGACTTAATATTGAAAAGTGTTTTCGATAATAAGACTAAAATGCGGGGTTTATAATTGTTAGGCATGCGATGTCTAAGAAATTCATTTGATTAGGCATGCGATGTCTAAAGAGATTGCGGATTCCAACTGTTGTAGTTTTACACTTTCTTTTCTGTGACCGTAAGTGTAATATGTGATATCGCCGGTTTCGTTGCTATATGTCAACGACAATTGGGATACGCATGTTTACTTACGTTGATGACATGTGATGTTATGTGTTGCTGGATACGTTATATTGGATCGTCGTGTTTGAATAGCCGGGGGGTTTTTATGTGAGATGAGTGTTTTTCATTTTCATTCATGTAAAAACTTGTATGTAATATTCTTTTATTGGAGCACTTCCAGGTTGCGGAAGATGTCACCTTTTGTATATTATTTACTTTTCCGCACTAGGATAGACCCAAGGAGGGGAGCACAAGTAATCAGGTTCTGGGGTCCAGTGGGAGGCCATCTCGATGAGTCGAGTCCGGGCCTCCTAACCCTAGAATTGGTAGGGTTGCTTGCCGCTCTCGTAGGGTCTAGGGGTGTGGGATTGGCTATTCATCACGACCGTTGAATCCGTGTTTTATACTGGCTCGTATTAAAAACACGGACGTCCTGGTATATCCAATATTTCATATGATATTTTCTGTTGCGTTATCTGTGATGTGATCATGAGATATGTTCAGATAGGTATCATATATAGTATATATGATATATTATATAGAAGTTGCTTATGTTTTACACCCGCGCTAACCCTGCCTCGCTCTGGCGTTAGTTACCTAACCTAACGGTGCATACGGGACATCGAGGCGAATGCGGATGGCATAAGCGTACGTTATATTTATCTGTGATGTTTAGGTGGACTTAAATGATGGGACATTCATTAATGAGATTAATGAAAGAAAATAAACCTAATTGATGTTGCGGAATCGAATTTCAAAATAAAACAGGTAGCTACAGTTCTTGCTTTGCATCGCGGTTTTCCTTGTAGAACATCCTGCACCTTATTCGATAAGGAAAGGACCGAGATCCCTTCACCGGGGGTGACTCCTTTAGCAATAACTGGCAGATGCTACAACCCTCGGTTTGTCTTTTGAATGCTTCTATAGTTTCTGCTTTGGACAGTGATACATATGATATATCCCGCACCTCATTCGACGAGGAAAGGGCCGACGATCCCTTCACCGGGAGTGACCCCTTTAGCAAAACTAGAAAAGCCTCAAAAACATTCCATTTAAAAACCATTTGATTCCGCAACGAGATCAAGTTCAAAGAGTTAAAGGTTTTCATAAAAACCATCCGCAACCCTCCGTCATTTTAGGAAGTAGAGTACTTAGTATTCGTGCTGTGTTTGTTGACCTTAGTTAAGGCACAGTGTACGGTAGCTAAGTGATGTTTTCCTACACCGCATATGATGCGATTAGTTAGGACAGTCGCGTGACTTTGTTAACCTTAGTTAAGGGTCATATGGGTGGGTCTAATTAATCATGAAATGACGGGTAGAACTTGACTAGTGCTTATGATTTGTTGACCATAGTTAAGGTCATAAGCGCTAGGGGTAAAAACCTTTATCGAGAGTTTCAAGTGTTGAAATTTGCAATGAGATTGCATACCTTCTATATGATAGTTGGATCCCGATACCCACTGCGAGTAATTGTTACCCCTGGGAGAGTTTTGCACTTTACAATTAGCCGATCAAGTAGGTGTCTAGAAAGGTGTCAACGGAGTTACGCCTCTGGGAAAACGAGGTTTACTGTAATTAGGTCCGTGCGAAAGCACGGGGAACCTCCCTCAAAGTACCGACACTGGCCTGGCTGAAAGATTGGCGAACTTGTAGAGTGTAATTAATCCTGGCTAGTCTTTCCTTTTAGGGTTTGAAGGAAGATTTGATAAAAAAAGTGGGAGCCATCCTGATTAGATAAAATAAATAACCAATCTAATCTTGTAGGAGCGCACGCAGAGTGTTTTCTTCTCTCTCTCTCCAGGTAGCGACCATATCACGCCTTAATCAATATAATAATACGGATATTGACCGAACCCGCTTGTTATACTGAGCTGGGGAATGTTGGTCCCGCTCCAACTTATAATTGTTATAAGACAGAGCAGGAAATAGGGGAATACCAGAATCCCTATGCCGCCCAAACGAAGAAAGTGCATATGATGCATCTTCTTCGGGTGTGTTCGTTACAAAGAACTGTTTCTCAGTATCCTCTTCATCCTGGGTATTTGATACCGGATCAGGATCCCAGATATGTAATCTGTTACATAGGGCTACAGAAAGGTAGAAAACTGAGAACGTGTGATAAGTTTCATGAGACAGAAAACGGGGCAAGTGTTGCAGCCAAGTCTGTTGGTCACTGTCACCCTGTATTACCAATACATTGATTCTGAACGAATGTTATTAGATACCGAACCTGATATACAAAATCATATCAGTCTCTTTATAAGTAAAGAAATGATAAAATTTTGTATTGTTGGATAATGTTTTGAACATTTCCTATATCAATAGTTGATCGGTTCAGGCACGTTATCTAAAAGCATTGATGTTCTAAATCAAACTACAGTTCCTAGTATACAGAACACACACAAGAGGAAGAGTTCAGAAATGAACAATTCCTTCTTGAGGCATTGTAGATTAGGTCATATCAATGCGACCCGACTGGCTGAAGTTACATTTTAGATGCATATTTAAATTAGTTTGAATTTACATCTTGTGAAAGTTACCAGTCATGTCATAAAGATAAGATGACCATAGCTCTGTTTATTGGAAACAGAGAAAGAGTTAGTGAACTCTTGGGACTGATACATGATGATGTATGTAAGGTCTCCTGTCTACACATGCCAGGACCGGTTCTTTATACTTCATTACGTTCTCTGATGATCTCTCAAGATTCAGACATATGTTCCAGTTGAAACACAAGTCCGAACCTTTTGAGATATTCACAGAATATAAGTTAGAAGTAGAGAACTAAAATACGGGTATAAGTATTATGTCCTATGATAAGATCAGGGAGGAGAATACTTGTGCATAGAATTCCTGGACTATTCTAAAGGAGAATGAGATTCACTCTCAGCATTACTCCTCCGTATACACCATAGCACAACGGTGTATCGGGGCGGAGCAACCGCACCATATTAGATATGGTATACTCTATGATGAGTACTACTGAGTTACCTATTTCCTTTTGGGGGTTGTGCACTTGAGAAGTTGCATACCTATTGAATTGGATTCGAATCAAATCAGTGCCTACCACTCCATATAAGATATGGTATGGGAAGAGACTATCTCTTAAATAAGTTAAGATTTGGGATTGTCCGGCCTATGTCAAAAGCAAAATCCGGACAAGATCGAGGCAAGGTCAGTTCTGTAGAACTGGAAAGGTTCCAGCTATACAAAACTGCAGCTGATGATTTGACAGAACCAAAGGATTCAATAGTTCCCGACGAACCTTAGCCTCTCCGCCGATCTGGTAGGGTTCCTCACCTTCCTGAGAGATACTTCGGTTTCTCGATGACAGTGGGAGCGAGGACTGCATCATGAGATGATGACCCAACTAGATTCGAGCAGGTCATCAAGAGTAGGGACTCTGTAAGAATGGCTGGATGCTCAGCGATCTGAGATGGAATCCATGTACACCAGCAAAGTATGGACTTTGGTTGCTATATCTGAAGGGTTAAATCCCCATCAGGAGCAAGTATATCTTGAGAAGATTACTTGGTGTAGATGGAAAAGTTGAGACTTTCAAAGCTAGACTTGTTAAAGGTTTTCGTCATCGACCAGGCGTGGATAATGATGAAACCTTTTTCCAGTGGCTACGCTTAAGTCCATCCAGATCCTACTTGCCATTGCTACAGACCATGACTACGATATCTGGGGGTTGGGTACCATGACTACTTTTCTAAATAGTGATTTAGAAGAGAACGTCTATAAGAACACAGCCAGAGGGCTTCGTAAACAGTTAGAGCAGCGGAAACGTGTGCAAGTTGCTTTACAGAATAAAGCAGGCATTGCGGAGTTGGAACATCTGTTTTGATGGATTAGTCAAAAAGTTTGACATCATCAAAATGGTAGATGAACCTTGTATAAACAAAAGGGTAGTAGGGAGTATGGTGACGATCCTCGTAGAGTACGTGGATGACATACTCTTGATAGGGAAGGAGTTTCCTATTTTACGCTCGATCAATCTCCGCTTATCACAATGATTCTCCACATAGGATCAAAGTGATACCTTCTAAATCCTGGGTTTTGGATCTATGAGATAGATCTAAATGGATGTTAGGATTCTCACTAGATGTAGTGAGATGGTATCAATCGATCCTGGGGAGAATCACTGGAAGGGTTCCTGGGTGATAAAGACGACTGAATGTCAGTCACAGGCATTGTCTTCACCCTCAGTGGAGGGACGGTATGTTGGAAGAGTTCCAAGCTAGATACCGTGGCAAACTAGACGATAAAGGCTGGTAACATCGCTATTAAAGATACTACCAAAGAGGCAGTTTGGGTGTATATTGGTTCATGAGATAAACTAGGTTCCTACCATTGTATGACAATGGAAGTGTGGCTTCGGCCCAGGAACCCTGGTCCCATCAGTGACCCAGACATATTCTGAGGCAGCATCACCTGATCATGGAGATAGTTGATCTCCAGGTTGATCGAGGATAGGGGAGTAGACTTAGAGGACAACACGGCGGATCCACTCACAAAGGCTTTTTCCCAGAGAGAGACTTATATGGGATGGTTGAGTATGTGATACTGCAACCACTGCTACAGATGGCCCTAGTGCAAGTGGGAGATTGTTAGTTATATGTATGCCCTAGAGGCCATTACTGTACATTGGATGTATATTGTAGTGGATGCTGGGTCATATATAGGTAGGACTTTCTTGCTCGACATGATAGTACGCTATCTCGTTGCTCTTTATCTTAACATGTATACTTTTTGTCTCTCTGTTACATGTTGATAAAGCCCTTAGGATGTGTACTCGACTTCCAGGACTATGATGCAGATCATACTAGTGGGGCCTGGGTAGTCCATGAGTACATCCTTCAATGTTCCTAGTCGTGGGAATATCGAGGTGGGGCATCGATATTCCAGAGTTGACTAGCGTATATCTTCTCGACCCATGTGATGGGCGATGGATGATCCCATATCCATTGGTGTTTGACATCAGAGATGGTATGTGGGTGCTCAGTGGAGACTGGGTACACTGAACGGACTCACCGAGAACTCCCAGATGGTATTATACCTCATGTCCGATGGCAGTTCTCTAGTGACACTGGTACAGCTTAATCTGTTGACCCAAGATCGTCATAGAGTCTTGTGTGTCTCCCACTGTGCTTTGATTTCCACCCTACCACGGCTCTACAGAGTCGTGCAAACAGGTGGTTTTTGGGTACAGTCCTGATTCACATGGAGGCAATGAGTGATAAGAGGGGATTCGTCTCTCCCGGTATTGGGGGTTGATGTTGCGCTATACTCGACTGGCCATAACAGGAAATCCCTGGCCAGGGTTGCAGTCATATACTGGTAAGAGTTATCAGTAGTTTCACGATTGTTATGGACCTTACGTCGGCATGACTTATCAAGCTACTGGGGTCTGACGTTTACCACCCCTAGGCGAGATATGCGACATATCAGACGAACAAACCGGACTGTACGGTAAGTGTTACTGGTTGGATTCACAGGAGTGTGAGCGGGCTTGCTCGTCGATCTTCTGATCGCTCAATACCCGGGTGGCCGTTACGTTTAGCAGACCGCTTGCGGCTTGTGGGTGTTTGATATGATCATCACCTGCTGCCGGCGTATTGACGAGTCTTTAGAGTCCTACATAGAGCTTTCCTAGCTCAAGCGAAACGAAATAGGAGCGCATATGAGATATGTGCGGGACCAAGAATAATGCGTGTATGTGATACCGTATTCTTGTAAGTCTACGGTAGCGCCCCGGCCATCTACAGACGCCAAATGCGGAACAAAAACTTTTTAACTGGCGCTATCATATACTTTAACCCGGATCTGCCATTATTGCTAAACTAACAATCTGTGAAGAGAGTAGAAAGGTTATACCGAACGATCCGAGTCCTTCGTTCTTTAACCATCATCCCACGCTCCGTTACGGCTGCTCCGATCTTGTCGATCTCCGATCTGCTCGTCCAGGTGGCACCACGTCAACGATTCTTTAAACGGGCTCCCGCCTCTGACTCGAGGAAACTCGATCGTCAAGTTTGCTAAAAGAGATGACCAAGAATGATGTAGAGAATGAATAGAAGACTTTGTCTCGTTACGACCAAGGCAATGGACGAACGGTTAATGAAGTTGCCATGGGAATCGGATGATTGAATGAAATGAGCTGTGAAATTCCATACACCCCAAAATCTATCATAATCTTTTTACCAAAATGAAACATCAAGTGAGTGAGAGAGAGGAGGGGGCCGGCCATCTTATAGGAATGGGGGGGTGAGTGTAGGAGAGAGGAGAGTGACCACAAGAGAAAATATCTAGTGTGAACACAAATAAATATCTAATGTGAACACAAATAAATATCTAGTGTGAATACACAGTGTGAACACAAAGAAAGCAACCAATGAAACAATAACACCTCACCGCTTCTAGAACCTTCTAGAAGCATCCACACTCTTCCAAAGAAAAGATAAATCCGTCTTTAACCAATTGTTTAAAGACGGCTGATAGAAAACTGGAAACTGGCAACTTCCAAAAGTGATCCCGAAACGAATTTCAGGATAACCCCGTAACTGTATAAATATACCCGCATTTGTATTACGACCGAATACAAATGCAACTGAGACAAAGATATTATATCTAAACAATATAATACTCGGATCCGGCTTAAACCAAAGCCGACCAGTATCATCTGCCCGAAATCTGACACGTGCGTAAACGCACGTGCATTTTCCGAACCCTGCCATAAAACCATACGGCCTCTACAACGTTTCGCCCGAACTTGGGAAACTGTCTGTGAGGAACTCTAATGACTCGTCAGTACCCTGGCAGTGGTTTTAACCACAAACCGTCAGCGGCACTAGCTATGCGTAACGGCTGCCCATGGACTGACCTCAAGAGAGGCCGATGAGCGAACTCATCCGGAAACCCAACTGAGCCTAACAGTGACAATGTATATACAGTCCGGTCCATTCGTCTATGAGTATCGCATATCTGCCTAGGGGGCTAGTAACGTCAGACCCCTAATAGCAGTATAAGTCGTGTCGGAGTGTAGCCCAATAAAACCCTGAGATACTACTGGAGTACCTACCAGTAAATCTCCTGCCATGGCCGTGGGCTATATGTAATGGATCTCCTATACACAGCACGATCTCGCCCCAATACCGGGAGAGACGAATCCCCTGCCGATCCGCTCACGTGCCTCCATATGGCTCGGGACTGTACCCAAAAACTACATGTTTGCACGACTCCTTTGAGCCGTGGTAGGGTAGAAATCAAAGCACAGTGGGAACTCATACGAGACAAATGACGACCTCAGGTCGATGAACTAACCTGTACACATGTTACCAGGGAACTGCTATCTGACGATATGTATAATACCAACTAGCAGGTTCCCGGCGAGTCATGTCCGGTGTACTCATAACCCAATGAGCACCTGTATACATCTTAGTTGATCCAACTGACACTACTGGATTGCGAGACCGGCCACCGCCCCTCGTCGGGGCCTCGACTGTATACACTAGTCTACTCCGGAGTATCGATGCCCTGTCTCGAAACTCCCATGACTAGGGACCACAATTAAGGATATGCGTATAAACTACCCAACTCTCACGTATATGATCGCCATCATACAGTTGGTAGCAAAGCAAGATCCTAAGGGCTCTATCAAAGTGTAACATGTAATCAGTCACCTGAACATGTACACGACTGATAAAGGCAAACCAGATAGCATACAATCATCTCGAGTAAGACTGTCTTACCGGTATAGGTCCTCCGCAATCATTGCAATCACGTACCTGCGATCCAATAATTGACTATGAGGGCACTATCTCCAACAATCTCCCACTTACACTCAAGGCTAAATATTGCGATGTCGACTACTCACAGCCCGTTTGAAACCGAACATCCAACTCCTCTACTAATCAGTTTCACAAAGCCCGTTTGTAAAACTATTGTGTTCGAGAAATAGCCTCAGTGAGTGGATCCGCTTAGAAGTTTCTTTCTATATCTCTCTTAATCTCAAGTTCGTGGAGAAAACTATCTCCCGAATTGAGTAATACATGTCTTAGAATATGTCTGGATATCTGATGGGACCTAGTTCATAAATGAACTCTAAATCAAAACTTCTTAGACTGTATCGATCACTGAATCTAATCAGTATCCGGCACCATGCCACCCACAGTATCCTCTTGGACCACCTGTCCATAATATTGTCCCTCATCAGAGGGAAAAACCATAACTCTGACAATCACTCTGTCATCCATGTCACCTTTGAAGCCTGGAATGATAATCATCTCCCGAAGGAGGCTGCCGTCATCAAATCCGTAGAACATGCACTTATGTTCTAAAATTGCTTCCTTATGTTTCTCCAGGATTTGATTAATACAAACTTATTGCATATAGTGCAAAAACAACATCTGGTGTGGTACTTGACATCTCATGATTGACTCAGTTGCCTAAGCAAGTGATCTGCCAATCATGCACATCCCTCTCCCCTTTAGTCTGTAAGACACCTTTAGAGAGGGTGACTCCATCACCTGCTGGTACACCACCATGCCAGGAGTCATCTATTCTAAAAACCATTAGAATACTGTCAAAGTACCCACATTGGGAAACTACCCAAATCCAGATCTAAAACCATAGATCTAGAAACCAGAAGTCAAATATTATATCCATATCCTTTCTGGAGAAACAACTGTGTGACGACCACAGTACAACCGATCGTAGTATAGGAATTATACTTCCTACTTTGTGTATGTCATCCAAATACCATGACATCCCACCCTACTACCTTCTTAACAGATCCATCCCCTGTCCTGATTGAAGTCAAACCCATGACTGTCACATCAAAATTAGATGATCTATCTCCGCTATAACTGCTCAAGTCTATAAATAGACATAAGCTACTTGCCCACTAAACTTCCGCTGCTCCCACTGACCACAACAACCCTCCTACCGGGTCTCATAGCCTGGAACAACAGTAGTGTCAAGTTTTGGTAGATAAGAACCTCCCTGTCACCGTCCTTAAGGCTACCGGAGTACCTCTCGGGTGTCTGAGGTTACCCACCATATCTGCGGAGTGGCTATTGGAATGTCAAACCTGATTGAATATATAGGTCCTATTAAATTTTCCGTAATCGTTCACGGTTCTGGAATCACTTCCAGTTCTACCATACTCCCACTACTGTTTTCTGGAAAAAAAACATTTTACTAAAACTGTGGCGAGTCAAGAACAATATCACTATTGATCTTCCAAATGGTAGAATATCAACCCTCGTCACAGCCAGGGTCAACCTACAAACAGCCATTATAGAGACGTGCCCTGAGTTATCCAGAGTCTGGTTTTAAGCATAAGATGGACAACTCCCCGTACCTTAACATCTTTTAAGGTACGAACCATTCTATATCCAATATAGAAACTTTGGCACTTATTTAATTGGAACCATATTCTAATCATGCAGCTGTCTCCAGTGCATATTAACTTAATGGAAAGAGGCTAATCAGTATTACTCAACTTAGGAATCCATCCAATTATGAGTAACCTGAAAGAGAAACAAGTTTCTCAAAACCATTACTATCATCTGAATACCAATCATAAGAATCTACATTTTCGATCTCTTTGAAGAATCCCGATGCTTGTGATACCTGGTTCTCTACTTTATTCTTATACCCACAACTTCTCAAAACTTAAACCATGTATTTCTGTTGGAGATAGTGCCCTCAGAGTCAATTATTAGGTCACAGGTACGTGATTGTAATGATTGAGGGAGGACCTATCCCGGTAGGACAGTCTTACTCGAGATGATAGTATGCTATCTGGTTTACCTTTATCATCGTGTACTGTTTCAGGTGACCTGACACGTCGCTATTACACGTTGATAGAGCCCCTAGGATTCTTGCTTGACCACCAGCAGTATGAGGGCGATCATATAAGTGGGAGCTGGGGGTCTACAAGCATATCCTTAAAAGGTCCCTAGTCGTGGGAGTTTCGAGACCGGGCATCGATACTCCATTAGTAGACTAGTGTATACAGTCGAGACCCCGACGAGGGGCGGTGGCCGGTCTCACAAGCCACTGGTGTCAGTTGGATCACCTAAGATGTATACAGGTGCTCATTGGGTTATGAGTACACCGGACAGGACTCGCCGGGAACATGCTAGTTGGTCATATACCAGACGTCAGATGGCAGTTCCCTGGTGACATGTGTGCAGGTTAGTTCATCGACCTGGGGATCGTCATTTGTCTCGTGTGAGTTCCCACTGTACTTTGATTACTACCCTACCACGGCTCAAAGGAGTCGTGCAAACAGGTTTTAGTTGGGTACAGTCCCGAGCCACATGGAGGCAGTTAGCGTATCTTCAGGGGTTCGTCTCTCCCGGTATTGGGGGTGAGGTCGTGCTGTGTCTAGGAGAGCCATTACACGAAGTCCTTGGCCAAGGCAAGGAGATTTACTGGTAGGTATTCCAGTAGTATCTCAGGGTGTTCTAGGCTACACTCCGACACGACTTGTACCGCTTTTGGGGGTCTGACTTTTACCAACCCCCTAGGCCCGCCATGCGATGCTCATAGACGAACGGACCGGACTGCACGGATATTGTCACTGACAGGCTCAGTAGGGTGTCAGGCTGAGTTCGCTCACAGACGTCCCTTTTGGTCAATACCTGGTAGCCCGTTACGTATTGGCTTATACCTCTGACGTGCTAGTGGTTAAATCCACAACCAAGGTGTTGACGAGTCTTTAGAGTCCCCCACATTCAGTTACTCAGCTTTCGGGCGAAAGGTTGTAGAGGCCGTATGGTGATATGGCAAGGTCCGATCAGATACGTGCGGTATTGCACGGATCAGGATCGGACAGTTTGTACTATAGGCCGTATGCATATATGGCAGGGTTTGATCAGATACGTGCGGTATTGCACGGATCAGGATCGAACGGATATTACTAGCCGGTTTTGGTATAAGCCGGATCCTAGTATAGTACAGTGTAGATTTTGTCTCATTGCATTTGTATTTCGGTCGAAATACAGATGCGGGTGTGTATGCACAGTATCGGGGTTTTCCTGTAATTTATTACGGGACCAGTTTTCTGGAGTTGCCAGTTTGTTTTCCGTTTTGGCCAATTTTCCTTTGATCGTTCATTGGCCGACGTTTGGTGGAGGAGGGTTTATTTGCATTGTTGCAAATAGGCTTTTTCTGGAGGGGGTCTTTGCTTATTGTAGCATCATGATGGTTTTCATGATGTGCACCATCATTGACTTCTCCTTCTCATGATGGCTTGACTTTTAGTGGGCATGATGGTTGATGATGATGAGGGGTGAGGTTGGTTGAGTGTGGGTTTATTGTTGTGATCATTTCCTTTTTGGCATGATAGTCTTCTCTCTCTCCATTGCATTATTGGATGGCTCTCTCATTTTCTATCATACTCTCATTTTCTCACTCTCCCCTTTTGATATGGCCGGCCAAGCTTGTTTGGGGCTGCCCATATTGTTGGTATGATTTTTGTTGTTCATTTGATGCACCAAAAATCCCCAAAGCTCCTCCACATTGTTCTTGTATTTATCCTCCACCACAAAAGGCAATCTCCATGAACCCCAATAGAGACAATAGCTCACTACACATTCTACAGCAAATCTTGGGCACGTCGAGTAGCCGGCTTCGTCCCCGAGTTGCCTCGGCATTGAGGTGGGAGCCCGTAAACAAAGTAGGCGATGTGGTGCACTTCCGGCGACGAGGAGGAGACAGGATTTTCCGCAGGAGATCGGGACCATGACGAGAAGACCGGAGGACTTGGATCGTCGGTATATTCCCTTTCTTGTAGTTAGCTTAGACTAGTTAATGGTTCGATCCGGTTATAGTGCGCGGTGGTGCCGGTTTGCTAAGTCCGCAAAAATTTAAGTTTTTCACCGCTTCCGCATTCCGGCGTCGGATTGACGGCCGGGGCGCCGCCGTGCACTTACAGTGGTATCAGAGCCTCGCCATAAACATAGTCTAGCTTGGTGTAATGTGTTTTTCTGTTTCGATCGATCGAATGTTCCAAAACTGCATTTTAGTTCGCATCAGTTTCTGTTGAAAATTTTTGGTCTCGAAAATTTTTTCAGGTTGTAAAATATTGATGTACTGGAAAATCTAAGAGCTCTGTAAAAATTCGACGAAGTAACTCCACAGTGGGAGCGCGGAACCGCCGCGAAAACCCCCTTCCCGCCGCCCTTCCGCCGCACACTGTGGAGATCACTTCACCAATTTTTTACAGAGGCCTTCTGGGCTTAAAATATGGGTTTTGGAATATTAAAATTGGGCCCAGGATTTCTGTGAGTGCTACAGTTTTGATTGGGGGCCCACTTGTTAATTTTTATTCGATCGGTCGGATATTTTAAACACATTTTTCACAGTATTTACATTATATCTGTGACCGTGAATGTTACTCGATCGGTAAATCCGGTCTAACTGCTATAGCCCGGTTAGACGGATTTGCGAACGTGACATTCACGTTGATGTTTTATGTATTTGCTGTGATGTTGCGGATCGGTCGTGGGGATAGCCTGGATGCAATGCTAGTACAGTTTTGTTGTATTATGTACATTTGATATTGCGGGGCGAGCGTCCGACATGTGGACTGCCGTCACTGCCTGTTTGTATTATTATTTTGGGGCACGACCTGGTTGCGGTCGATGTACCCGTTGTATGTATATTTTAATTTCTGTACTAGGATTGCCCCGCGGAGGGGTGCACGGACAGCCGGGTTCTGGAGGGCAACAAGCCCGCATCTCATGGCATTGAGACGGAGGGGGCTTCACTCTAGGATTGGCGGGCTATTCGCCGCACTCGTAGGGGGTACAGGTTGACCCAGGAGGGGTGCCCAAGTTACCGGATTCCGTGAAGTGCTGGGTGGTCCATTCACGTTGCTGAAGGGGGCTGCCTCGCTTCAGGTTTTGGCGGGTAACTTGCCGCGCCCGTAGGGGTCTAGGATTACATTGCACAGGCTATCCACACGACCAGGGGAACGTCGGGTTTCAACGGCTCTGTGAAACCCGGGGATCCCAGATATCTGTATTGTTCTGTGATGCTGTTCATTCTCTGTGATGTTGCATTTTATTCACGCCTTGAGCGAATATAATATATTAGTATATATATTAGTAGATGTTGTATATGTTTTGCATCCGCGCTAGTCCAGTCCCCGCTCTGTCGTTAGTTAGCTAACCTAACGGGTAATGACGGGACCCAGTGGCGAATGCGGATGGCATATACGTACATCAGTATATTTTCGTTCTTTTTGGTGTGATCAATTGATGGGACTGCATTGATTCGGATCAATGCAAGTTAAAACAAACCTAATCTGATGTTGTTGGAACACTTTTCAAAAAGCTGTTATTGCAAGGACGTTTACTTTTGTTTTGCATCGTGGTATTCATTGGAATATCCTGCTCCTCAGTCGACGAGGCAAGGGTCGAGATCCCTTCACCGGGAGTGACCCCTTGGACAGAAGTTTGCGTCAGGGCATTAACTTTACTATAGCCGATTACTTTTGCTTTGCACCGTGGTATTCAGTTGGAATATCCTGCACCCCATTCTACGGGGAAAGAGCCGAGATCCCTTCACCGGGAGTGACCTCTTTAGCAACGGTTTTCGTCACTATATTTTCAAAAAGCTATCAGTTCCTTCAACGATATCAAGTTCTTTAAGTTAAAGGTTTTCGCCAGAAACCATTCGTAGCCCTCCGTCGTTTCATATGGGTAGTCAATAGTATTCAAGCTGTGTTTGTTGGCCAAAGTCAAGACACAGTGTTTGGTAGCTGTTGGTTATTCATATGCAGCATAGATAGATGCGTTGGTTTGGGACAGTCGTATAGCCTTGTTGGCCAAAGTCAAGGGCTTGTGCGGGTGGATTCGAATCAACCTGGAGAATGACGGGTAGAACTTGACATGTGACTTATGATTTGTTGGCCAAAGTCAAGGTCATAAGAGCATGGGGCAGAAATCACATCGGGAGTTTCAAAAGAACTGAAACTTGCCAGATATGCGCATACCTTCTGGAGTGTGATAGCGTGAGCGGATTCCGTCACGTTATCATGCAATGATAGTTGGATCCCGATTCCCACTGATGAGTTAGTTTACTCCTCGGGTAACCCCGACTAATTCTTCTTTCAGGTTTGGAGGAGAATTTGAGGTACAGTGGGAGGTTTCCAGATTAGATAAATTGGTGACCATTCTGATCTAGGTTAGAGTGCACGCTGAGTGTTTCTTTTCTCTCTCTCTCTGGCAGCGACCATTTGACCCGACCCTTAGACTATGACTCAGTGACCAAGTTGACCGAACCTTCTTAAACACTGGATTTTGGATTGTCAGAGTTGCAAACCTGATTGCCACTCCTACTTTTACCCTTTTCTCCAGGACACCCCGTTTTACTACGAACGTCCACTTCCATTGGACAAAACCATCGTATGGTTAGATACGAACTCGAAAGAATTTATTCGAGGATGGTTTCCGGTTCTGGAGAAAACGGATAGGATTATTCAGTTGTCTTTTCCTTTTACCCTCTCTCAGGTTACGAGTACTCCTTGGTTTAGGGGTAGTACACCTATTACGAAAATTGGATAGTCTTCTTCCAAACCTTAGGCTGGTGCCGACCGGTAAGGAATGAAGAAAACCAATTAGCCTAACGATGGTGTACAGAAGGTATTAAGTTCAGACAAAGCAAGGGATTAGTAAGAGGGCAAAGTAAATTGCAACAGATATTCACGACCGAACCAAGTATTCCTTCGCCAATCCTAAAATCACCTTTGTATTTCTCCAGGACACTCCGTATCACTACGAAGATCCACAGTTTATTTGGATACTCCATCGTATGGTTATATACGAACTCGAATGGAACTTGTTCCAGTTCGGGGATGGATTCTGGTCCAGGAGAAATAGGAATAAGGTTTATTCGGTTGTCTTTTATCTTCACCCTCTCTCATTGCGAGTGTTCCTAGGATTGGGACAGTACACCCATTATGCTTATTGGATAGTCTTCTTCCAAACCATAGGCTGGTGCCGAACGGTAGGGAAGGAAGAAAACCATTTGGCCTAACGGGGTGTACAGAAGGTAAAGACTAAAGACATATGAAGGGATTTGGAGAGGTGGCAAAGAACTATACGGTTACAGTCGTGAATCTGGAAGAGGCATTACTAGGAATACCAGAATACCACATCGAAACATTTCAATGTTTCAGTTTCACTGTGTAGTGTTAATAGAAAACTGATTTCCCGGTTAGATACTTACTCCAGGGTATGTATTTACCAGGTACGATTCTCACATCTGTATGGTTTTACAGATGATGAGTGGGAGCAGGTTATTGGGAATTGGGTGATCATCCTCATTATATCGGGATTCGTTGTAATCGGTGATATTTGAGGAAATCACCTGGGCTGTTTGCCGGTCGGCAAATATTTGGTTTTGAATATCCGCTGTTATGCACCAATTTCAAATTGATATATCTGTACGTCTATTTTCATAGAGTGAGATATACCTTTCTGAAATTATGTCTACGACATTTACCTATATCAGTGGATGGTTAGGTAAGGAGCATTAAACAGCGGTGTAATTCTTCTTAACCATAAGTACAGTTTTCAACCTACGACACACAGTGAATGAGTTATCAGACTCAAGGGACTTATACAAAGGATTGTATGTTGTCCAGGGTCCATCAGGACAGAGGGCTTGGTCCTCGTACTATATTCGGTTTACTTATGACTTCTCTAGTTTTTAGACAGGTGTTTCGCGGAAACACAGGGTCCAAATTTTGAGAAGTTATAGGTATTTGAATAGAGTAGAGAACCAGGTATAGCAAGTATCGGGATTCTTCAAAGAGATCGAAGATGTAGATACTTGTGTATGGTATTCAGTTGATAGTAATGATAAAGAGATCTTGCTTCTCTTTCAGGTTACTCATAATTGGAAGTATTCCTAAGTTGAGTAACGCTGATCGGCCTCCTTCCATTTAGTTGACATGCGCTGGGGACAGCTGCATAATTTGAATCTGGTTCAATTAAATCAGTGCCTCTGTTTCTATATTGGATATAAAACAGTTCATATCTTAACGATGTTAAGGTACGGGGAGTTGTCCGGTTTATGATTAAAACCAGACACTGGACAACTCAAGGCACGTTTCTGTAATGGCTATTTGTGGGTTAACCCAGGCTATGACGAGGGTTGACTTTCTACCATCTGGATGAACAATAGCGATATTGTTCTTGACTCGCCACAGTTTTATTAAAGATGGATTTTTTCAGAAAACCATAGTGGGAGTATGGTAGAACTGGAAATGATTCCAGAACCACAAACGATTACTGAAGATTTGATAAGGAACCTAAAGATTCAATCTGGATTGACATTCCATTGGCCACTCCGCAGATAAGGTGGGTAACTTCAGGCACCCGAGAGGTACTACGGTAGCCTCAAGTACGGTGACAGGGAAGTTCTTGTTTACCCACAATTGCCATTGCTGTTGTTCCAGGTTACGAGACCCGGCGGGAGGATGAGTATAGCGTCGTTCTAAACCAGTTTTAGAAGTGTACGTCTATATGACTCTGCCAGAGGGTTGTCGTAGTCAGTGGGAGCAGCGGAAGCATTGGTGGACAGGTTGCTTATGTCTATTTATAGACTAGAGCATATGTAGCGGAGATAGATCATCTATTTCTGACGTGACAGTCATGGGTTTGACTTCATCAGAATAGGGGATGGATCTGTTGAGAAGGTAGTAGGGTGTGATATCCTGGTATTTGGATGATATACACAGAGTAGGAAAAGAAACTCCTACACTACGATCGGTTATACATTGGTCGTCACACAGTTGTTTCTCCACAAAGGAAATGGATTTTGTATTAGACATACTGGTTACTAGATCTATGGTCTTAGATCAAGATTTGGGTGGTTTCCTAATCAGGGTACTTGACAGCATTCTAAGAGTATTTAGGATGGACGACTCCTGGCACGGTAGTGTACCTGCAGGTAATGGAGTCACCCTCTCCAAAGGTGTCTTACAGACTAAAGGGGAGAGGGACGGGCATGATTGGCAGATCACTTGCTCAGGCAATTGAGTCAATCGTGAGATGTCAAGTACCACACCAGATGTTGTTCTTGCACTAGATGCAATAAGTTGACATTAATCCAATCCTGGAGAAACAGTCGGAAGCATTTTTAGAACATAAGTGGATGTTCTAGGGATATAATAACGACAGCCTCATTCAGGAGACAGTTATCATTCCAGGCTTCCAAGGTGACATGGACGACAAGGAGGTTGTCAGAGTTATAGTTTTCCTTCTGATGAGGGGCAGTATTTTGGACAGGTGGTCCAAGGCAATACTGAGGGAGGCATGGCGCAGGATACTGATTAAGTTCAGTTGACGATACAGTCTAAGAAGTTTGGATTTGGAGTTCATTTATGAGATAGGTCCCATCAGACATCCAGACGTATTCTAAGACAGGTATTGCTCTTTTCGGGAGATGGCTTTCTCCGCGAACTTGAGATATAGAGAGACATAGAAAGAAACAACTAAGCGGATCCACTCACTGAGGCTATTCCTCGAACGCAATAGTTCCGCAAACGAGCTTTGTGAGACTGACTAGTAGAGGAGTTGGATGTTCGGTATCACACGGGCTGTGAGTATGCGACATCGCAATAATTAGCCTTGAGTGCAAGTGGGAGATTGTTGGAGATAGTGCCCTCAGAGTCAATTATTAGGTCACAGGTACGTGATTGTAATGATTGAGGGAGGACCTATCCCGGTAGGACAGTCTTACTCGAGATGATAGTATGCTATCTGGTTTACCTTTATCATCGTGTACTGTTTCAGGTGACCTGACACGTCGCTATTACACGTTGATAGAGCCCCTAGGATTCTTGCTTGACCACCAGCAGTATGAGGGCGATCATATAAGTGGGAGCTGGGGGTCTACAAGCATATCCTTAAAAGGTCCCTAGTCGTGGGAGTTTCGAGACCGGGCATCGATACTCCATTAGTAGACTAGTGTATACAGTCGAGACCCCGACGAGGGGCGGTGGCCGGTCTCACAAGCCACTGGTGTCAGTTGGATCACCTAAGATGTATACAGGTGCTCATTGGGTTATGAGTACACCGGACAGGACTCGCCGGGAACATGCTAGTTGGTCATATACCAGACGTCAGATGGCAGTTCCCTGGTGACATGTGTGCAGGTTAGTTCATCGACCTGGGGATCGTCATTTGTCTCGTGTGAGTTCCCACTGTACTTTGATTACTACCCTACCACGGCTCAAAGGAGTCGTGCAAACAGGTTTTAGTTGGGTACAGTCCCGAGCCACATGGAGGCAGTGAGCGTATCTTCAGGGGTTCGTCTCTCCCGGTATTGGGGGTGAGGTCGTGCTGTGTCTAGGAGAGCCATTACACGAAGTCCTTGGCCAAGGCAAGGAGATTTACTGGTAGGTATTCCAGTAGTATCTCAGGGTGTTCTGGGCTACACTCCGACACGACTTGTACCGCTTTTGGGGGTCTGACTTTTACCAACCCCCTAGGCCCGCCATGCGATGCTCATAGACGAACGGACCGGACTGCACGGAAATTGTCACTGACAGGCTCAGTAGGGTGTCAGGCTGAGTTCGCTCACAGACGTCCCTTTTGGTCAATACCTGGTAGCCCGTTACGTATTGGCTTATACCTCTGACGTGCTAGTGGTTAAATCCACAACCAAGGTGTTGACGAGTCTTTAGAGTCCCCCACATTCAGTTACTCAGCTTTCGGGCGAAAGGTTGTAGAGGCCGTATGGTGATATGGCAAGGTCCGATCAGATACGTGCGGTATTGCACGGATCAGGATCGGACAGTTTGTACTATAGGCCGTATGCATATATGGCAGGGTTTGATCAGATACGTGCGGTATTGCACGGATCAGGATCGAACGGATATTACTAGCCGGTTTTGGTATAAGCCGGATCCTAGTATAGTACAGTGTAGATTTTGTCTCATTGCATTTGTATTTCGGTCGAAATACAGATGCGGGTGTGTATGCACAGTATCGGGGTTTTCCTGTAATTTATTACGGGACCAGTTTTCTGGAGTTGCCAGTTTGTTTTCCGTTTTGGCCAATTTTCCTTTGATCGTTCATTGGCCGACGTTTGGTGGAGGAGGGTTTATTTGCATTGTTGCAAATAGGCTTTTTCTGGAGGGGGTCTTTGCTTATTGTAGCATTATGATCGTTTTCATGATGTGCACCATCATTGACTTCTCCTTCTCATGATGGCTTGACTTTTAGTGGGCATGATGGTTGATGATGATGAGGGGTGAGGTTGGTTGAGTGTGGGTTTATTGTTGTGATCATTTCCGTTTTGGCATGATAGCCTTCTCTCTCTCCATTGCATTATTGGATGGCTCTCTCATTTTCTATCATACTCTCATTTTCTCACTCTCCCCTTTTGATATGGCCGGCCAAGCTTGTTTGGGGCTGCCCATATTGTTGGTATGATTTTTGTTGTTCATTTGATGCACCAAAAATCCCCAAAGCTCCTCCACATTGTTCTTGTATTTATCCTCCACCACAAAAGGCAATCTCCATGAACCCCAATAGAGACAATAGCTCACTACACATTCTACAGCAAATCTTGGGCACGTCGAGTAGCCGGCTTCGTCCCCGAGTTGCCTCGGCATTGAGGTGGGAGCCCGTAAACAAAGTAGGCGATGTGGTGCACTTCCGGCGACGAGGAGGAGATAGGATTTTCCGCAGGAGATCGGGACCATGACGAGAAGACCGGAGGACTTGGATCGTCGGTATATTCCCTTTCTTGTAGTTAGCTTAGACTAGTTAATGGTTCGATCCGGTTATAGTGCGCGGTGGTGCCGGTTTGCTAAGTCCGCAAAAATTTATGTTTTTCACCGCTTCCGCATTCCGGCGTCGGATTGACGGCCGGGGCGCCGCCGTGCACTTACAATTTCTACGAAACACTTATCTGAAAACTAGAGAAGTTATAAGTAAACAGAACATAGTACGAGGACCTACCCCTTTGTCCTGATAGACACTTGGACAACATACAATACTCTGTATAAGTCCGCTGAGTTGAACAACCCAAAACCTGTGCGTCGTAGGTTGAAAATTGTACCCTGGCGATTTCCTCAAATATCACCAATTACAACGAATTCCGATATAATGAGGATGATCACCTAATTCCCAATAACTTACTCCCTCTCATCATCTGTAAAAACATACAGATATGAGAATGAAACCTGGTAAATCCATATCCTTGGAGTAAGTATCTAATCGGGAAAACAGTTTTGCTTTAACAATGCACTGAAACATGAAAATTTTTCGTAGGGGTATCTTGGTATTCCTAGTAATGCCTCTTCCATAATCCAATTCATGACTTCAACCGTATATTTTATTGCCATCTCTCTAAATCCCTTTATTTGTCTTTAGTCATTACCTTCTGTACACCATCGTTAGGCTAAATGGTTTTCTTCCTTCCCTACCGTTCGGCACCAGCCTATGGTTTGGAAGAAGACTATCCAGTAAGCATAATAGGTGTACCCTCCTAAACCAAAGAGTACTCGTATCTTGAGAGAAGGTGATGATAAAAGACAACTGAATAATACCTTATTCCTTTAAAGGTGAAATAGGAGTGGCGATGAAGTACTCGGTTTGGTCGTGAATGATATCAGTCGCAATTTAATTTGCCCTCTTTCTAATCCCTTTATTTTGTCTTTAGTTATTGCCTTCTGCACACCCTACTTAGGCTAATTGGTTTTCTTCATTCCCTACCTTTCGACACCTGCCTATGGTTTGGAATAAGACTATCCAATAAGCGTAATAGGTGTACTCTCCTAAACCAAGGAGCCCTCGCAACCTGAGAGAAGGTGATAATAAAAGACAACTGAATAAACCAATTCTATTTCTCCTGAACCTTGATCCATCCTCGAAGAAATCCCTCCGAGTTCGTATATAACCATACGATGGATCTATCCAATAGAAGTGGATGTCCGTAGTAATACGGGGTGTTCTGAGAAATTCAAAGGGTAAAAGAAGGAGTGGCAATGACTTATGCAACACAGACAATCCAAAAGCCAGTATTTTAAGAAGGTTCGGTCAACTTGGTCACTGAGTCATAGTCTAGGGTCGGTCAAAGGTTGCTGCCAAAGAGAGAGAGAAAAGAAACACTCTACGTGCACTCTAACCTAGATCAGAATGGTTATCACTTTATCTAATCCGGAAATCTCCCACTGTTCTGTCAAATTCTCCTCCAAACCTAAAAGAAGAATCAATCGGGATCACCCGAAGAGTAAACCAACTCATCAGTGGGAATCGGGATCCAACTCTCATCGCATGATAACGTGATGGAATGTATCCACGTTACTCATACTCCACAAGGTATGCGCATACTTGGCAAGTTTCAGTTTCTTTAAAAACTCCCGATATTATTTTTTCCCCATGCTCTTATGACCTTGGCTTTGGTCAAAATATCATAGGTCACATGCCAAGTTCTACCCGTCACTATCTTGTCAATTTGAACCCACCCGCACATGCCCCTGACTTTGGGCAATCAGCAGAACGACTGTCCCAAACCAACTCATCTATCTATGCAACAAATGAATACCCAGCAGCTACCAAACACTATGCCTTAACTTTGGCTAAAATGCATAGCTTGAATACTACTGAATACCCAAAAGAAATGACGGAGGGCTACGGCTGGTTTTTGGCGAAAAACCTTTAACATAGTGAACTTGATATCGCTGAATGAACCTGATAGCTTTTTATAAAAATATAGTGGCGAAAACCTTTGCTAAAGTGGTCATTCCCGGTGAAGGGATCTCGGCTCTTTCCTCGTGGAATGAGGTGCAGGATATTCCACTGAATACCGCTATGCAAAGCAACATGTAATCGACTATAGTGAAGTTATTACCCTGACGCAAACTTCTGCCCAAGGGGTCAGTACCGGTGAAGGGATATCGGCCCTTGCCCCGTCGAATGAGATGCAGGATATTCCACTGAATACCGCTATGCAAAACAAAAGGAAACGTCTTTGCAATAACACTTTTTAAATTTGTTCCAACAACTACAAACAGGTTTGCTTTACTTTGCATTGATCAGAATCAACGCAGTCCCATCAATCAATCACACCAGAAAAGAACGAAAATAAAATGTATGTATATGCCATCCGCATTCGTCACTGGGTCCCGTCATCACCCGTTAGGTTACTTAACTAACGACAGAGCGGGGACTGAACTAGCGCGGGTGCAAAACATATACAACATCTAATAGTATATATACTAATATACAATAATCGCTCCAGGCGTGATAATATGCAACATTACAGAAAAGTAATAAGCATCACAGAACAATACAGATAATCTGGGATCCCCCAGTTTCACAGAGCCGCTGCTGAAACCCGACGTTCCCCTGGTCGTGTCGATAGCCTGTGCAATGAAACGTAGACCCCTACGGGTGCGTCAAGTTACCCGCCAAAACCTTGTTAGTTATATGTATGCCCTAGAGGCCATTACTATACATAGGATGTATATTGTAGTGGATGCTGGGACATATATAGTGAGGACTTTCTTGCTCGACATGATAGTATGCTATCTGGTTGATCTTTACCTTAACGTGTACACTGATTGTCTCTCTGTTACATGTTGGTAAAGCCCTTAGGATGTGTACTTGACTACCTGGACTATGATGCGGATCATACTAGTGGGGATATGGTAGTCCATAAGTACATCCTTCAAAGTCCCTAGTCGTGGGTGTATCGAGACGGGGCATCGATATACCAGAGTAGACTAGCGTGTACCTTCTCGACCCATACAGATGGGCGATGGATGATCCCATATCCATTGGTGTTTGACATCAGAGATGATATACGGGTGCTCAGTAGAGACTGGGTACACTGGACGGACTCGCCGAGAACTCCCAGATGGTATTATACCTCACGTCAGATGGCAGTTCTCTGGTGACACTGGTACAGAGTAGTCTGTTGACCCGAGATCGTCATAGAGTCTTGTGTGGTTCCCACTGTGCTTTGATTTCCATCTTACCACGTCCAAGAGGGCGTGCAAAACGGTGGTTTTTGGGTACAGTCCCGAGTCACATGGAGGCATTGAGCGATATGAGGGGATTCGTCTCTCCCGGTATAGGGAGTTGATGTTGCGCTGTGTTCGATTGGCTGTAACAGGAAATCCCTGGCCAGGGTTGCTGAGATTTACTGGTAAGTGTTACCAGTAGTTTCTCGAATTGTTATAGACCTCATATCGACATGACTTATCGAGCTATTGGGGTCTGACGTTTACCACCCCTAGGCGAGATATGCGACATATCAGACGATCAGACCGGACTGTACGGTAGTGTTACTGGTTGGATTCACTGGAGTGTGAGCGGGCTTGCTCGTCGATCTTCAGATCGCTCAATACCCGGGTGGCCGTTACGTTTAGCAGACCGCTTGCGGCTTGTGGGTGATTGATATGATCATCACCTGCTGCCGGCGTATTGACGAGTCTTTAGAGTCCTACACAGAGGTTTCCTGGCTCAAGCGAAACGAAATAGGAGCGCATATGAGATATGTGCGGGACCGAGAATGATACCAGTATGTGATACTGTATTCGATTCTCGCGATATGTGACGTTGATCGGTTATATGTGATATAGCCGGGTTATCGGATCAAGTGTTGATTCGATAAGTTGTTACTGTTGATATTAGTCGGTTATATGCGATATGACCGGGTCATTAAATCAAGTGTTGATTTAATGATTTAATGCATAATTATATATTTGATATATTACTTTGCATTAACTAGTATCGGTTCACTTTAAATGGATTTTCTCACTCGGATGTGCGCATTGCATATGCGATATGATTTTGTGCACTTGCTTGTATCATGTTTGATGATACATGCCTTTTGGTTAAGTGTAAAGAATTAAACCTTGGTTAATGAAATGGTTAGGGTTTACTTTTTTGTTATTCATTTCATTCATTTATTAATCTTTTTCTTTTTGGAAAAAGGAAAAGATATGAGAAGAAATGGTGGCTTTTATTTGTTTGCATTTGAAGCTTCTTGAAGCTTTCATAAAGTAACCATTTTTGTCTCATGCTTAAACCTAACCATTCCACTAAACCATGATTCACTCTCTACACCTAACCATGGTTCTATTATGATAAGAATGGATTATTCTTTTCTTTTTTAATTAACTTATCATATCATTTCTTCTTCTTCTTCCTTGAACTCAAGAAGAAAACCTTTCTTCATCAATGGTGATTGATGAAATAAAGTGAGAAATCCAATTCTAAAGTCTACCCACATCCTATTTCTTCATCCTCTACCTCTTGCCAAGTAGTTGAGTGTGTTTCCTTCACAAGTATTCATGGCTTGGTGAAGGTGGAGCTCGATCTAGTGATGCTTCGACGTAGATCATCTTCGGCACGTCGTCGACGACCTAGCCCGTCCATTCTCCGATGAAGCCTACGCTAGAGCCCGGGAATTCACTAGGACAGCGAGGGGACTTCGTTGCGGAGCTATGAAGGTGGAGCACCGGATCTACAAAGGTTGTATTTCCGTTTAACCTATAGTTAAGTGTTAACTAGATTTCATTTTCGCCTAGATTTCTAGCCAACGATCCGTAGTTTAGGGTTTCTCGGCACCGTAATTTTTTAAATTGGCATGGTTGATGCCATGTGAGACCTCACTAGAGTGCCTAGGAACCCTACAGTGGTATCAGAGCCTAGCTAGAGTCTTAGGCGAAGTCTAGACGGAATTTGAAACCCGATCGAACCGAAACCCAACCCGGAAAATGCTCTCTGTACTTTTTCTAAAAACGTGGATTTTTCGAAATTAAAAATATACAGAAAATCAAGCAGGGTTTTCTAGGTATTACTGTAAATTTCGTGGACCTAATTCAACTTTCCAACCGCGGTTCCGCGGCATGAGCAAGGTTCATGCGGCGGATCCGCGGCCGTAAGGCCACAGTATTTAAATTATTTTGCACAGTAATTCTTAGTTTCCAGTGGTGATTTTTCTGGGAATTTTTAATATTTTTTCTAGAGTTGAATTTTCTGGGATTGATTTGGGGATTCGATGTTTCGATCGGAGTATCAAATTTTGTCTGTGTGGCTTTCCGGATAATTTTTAGAATATGTTAAAAAGTTCGACCGGATATAAATACCCAATTTTTCCCCTGTCGGGAAATTTCCAAGTGTTGGATTTTTCCGTAGTTTAATGATGTTCTAAGTAGTGCAAGTAACTCGATGGACCCTCTAGAAGACAACAAACCTTAACTCGATTATGTGACCGTCTTGAACTGCCCATTGAACCTTCGGGTTTGGGGCAGTACGGCGTGCCACATGTGAGGCGTTGGCTTGACCCTTCTACGGCTGGACCGTTGGTACTGAGGCACGAACTGAATGTTGTTAGACTTGTTTCATGTGTTGATCTGTATCGGGAAAACTTGGGTGTTTGACTTGTAAGTCCACGTTGCGACCCCCGGTTCTTACGGGGAGGCGGAAA
Source organism: Agapanthus africanus (assembly GCA_030015575.1). Classification (NCBI taxonomy): domain Eukaryota; kingdom Viridiplantae; phylum Streptophyta; class Magnoliopsida; order Asparagales; family Amaryllidaceae; genus Agapanthus; species Agapanthus africanus. Next base: position 221,056,105 of record CM057347.1, read on the forward strand.
CGGTATAAAAAAATCAAATTTTGGCGCATGGGGCAACATGGACTAAGCAAAGTCGGGATCTTTTCTAAACTAAACTAGCAAACTTGCTAAAGAGAGTTAGCTACTCGGAAAAATGGTTATACCTAAACTTGAACTCCTTCTTCTTGAAACCTTATAGAGGTTGATGGTTCTCTTCTCGTCGCCTTCTTCCGTCGAAGATGGATCCACCTGAGGGTTCAACCTTCGGGCTCTTTCTCGAACTTTGAGTGAACTAGAATCTCCGGCTTGCTAAACCCTTGATCCTAGAGTGAGTAGAGAGTGTCTAAGGGATGCTTTTCTTTTAAGGAGAGGGATTCTCAACACATGAGAAGGATTCTCCTTTGGCTAGAGGAAGAAGAAGATGAAGTGAGGAGAGAGAATGATTATGATAGAATGAGCTCTCTTTTTCTTTTTGCAACCATATCAAAAAGAAAAAGAATTATCTTAATAATAATAATTCAAAATGAGAATAGTTGATGGTAGTTTTGGAATGACCACTATCATGCTTCATTAAATGAATGTAAGCATGAATCAAGGAGTATCTTTCAAAGCATGATGGTGGTCAACATTCAACCATGGTCAACAAGTCAACCATGGTCAACAAGTCAACAAAACCTACCATAACATAATTTCATTTAATTACTATTATTAATAGATATCTCACTAATTCATTAGGGTTTGGAAAATGACGACTGTCAACTGTGCAAACGCACCCGTTCCGAAACCCTAATGAAAAACCTCATCCTCCGCCTCAAGCAACTGTGCATACACACCTGCATTCTCGTTCCGAGGAACAAGAATACCGAGATATAAAAGCAACCCCAAAACATATACCAGTATCTGGCTCAAACCAGAGTCTGCCAGTATAATCCGTCCGGACTCCAAAACGTGCACAAGTGCGCGGATGAGAACGAACCCTGTCGCAAAACCATGCGAACACTACTCTGTTTTGCCCAGAGGCGAATACCTTCTGTGTGGGACTCTAAAGACTCGACACTACGCTGGCAGTGGGTTTAACCACAGACCGCAAGCGGCACTAGCTGTGCGTAACGGTCCCCAGGTAGATGCCGACAAGAAGGCTGACGAGGTGAACCCCATCTGAACTCCTACTGAGTCTGAATGTGACATTCTCCGTACAGTCCGGTCTGTTCGTCTGATACATCGCATGTCGGGCCTAGGGGGCGGTAAAACGTCAGTCCCCCAATAGCGGTACAAGTCGTGTCGGAGTGAAGCCCAAAACACCCTGAGATAACACTGGAAGCCTACCAGTATATCTCGCTTGCCCTGGCCAGGGACTACTTGTGTAATGGCTCTCCTAGACACAGCGCGATGTCAACCCCCAATACCGGGAGAGACGAATCCTGTCTAACCGTCACTGCCTCCAAGTGCTTCGGGACTGCACCCAACCACTACCTGTTTGCACGACTCCTTTGAGCCGTGGTAGGGTAGTGATCCAAGTGCAGTGGGAACACACTCGAGGCGAAGTGCCAGTGTCAAGTCAGCGGACTAAGCTGTACTCATGTCACCTGGGAACTGATAACTGACGATAGGTATAATACCAACCTGTCAGTTCCCGACGAGTCATGTCCAGTGTACTCATAACCTAACGAGCACCCGTATACTATCTCCAGTACGACGTACTGATGGCTGTGGGACAGACCATCTCCCACACTGGGATGAGAAGCGCATACGCTAGTCTACTCCGGAGTATCGATGCCCTGTCTTGATAGTCCTGCGACTAGGGACCTGTATAAGGATGTGCTTATAGATTACCCAGCCCCCACTAGTGTGACTGCCATCACAACGCTGGTAATCAAGCAAAGATCCTAAGGGCTCCACTAATGCGTATAGGTGATATCGCAAAATAAACACATGTACACATTGAAGTAGAAACAAACCAAGTAGCATACTACTATATTGAGCAAGATTGTTTATACAAGGTGAATATCCCAAGCTTCCATTAAGTAATATACAAACTAGTATGATACAGTAATGGCCTCTAGGGCATATACACTAACAATCTCCCACTTGCACTAAGGCCATGTACTGGCATATCGAAGACCTATCATCTCGATCAGCCGCTCGAACTGAGTCTAGGGTAGGGCCTTGGTGAATGGATCTGCAGTGTTTTCTTCTGAAGCAACCCTCCGAACCTCGATCTCCTTGCGATCCACGATCTCCCTGATCAGGTGATACCGCCTCAAGATGTGCCTGGATCTCTGATGGGACCTGGGTTCCTTTGCTAAAGCTATAGCCCCGTTGTTGTCGCAATACAGAGGTATTGGGTCAACAATGGACGGAACCACCTGAAGTTCTTTCAAGAACTTCCTCATCCAGACAGCTTCTTTTGCGGCATCAGATGCAGCGATGTATTCCGCTTCCATAGTCGAGTCTGCAACGGTTTCCTGTTTGGAACTCTTCCAACACACCGCCCCTCCATTGAGGGTAAAGGCAAAACCCGACATGGACTTGGAATCATCCTTGTCACTCTGGAAGCTGGAGTCAGCAAAGGCCTCGATCTGGAGGTCTTTTCCGCCATACACCAAGAACATCTCCTTAGTCCTTCTCAGGTACTTGAGAATGTTCTTTACTGCTATCCAGTGTTTCTCCCCAGGGTTTGACTGATACCTGCTTACCACACTCAGTGCATAAGCTACATCCGGTCTGGTACACAACATCGCATACATTATAGAGCCTACCGCAGAAGCGTAGGGTATAATAGACATGCGATCCCTCTCCAAATCAGTCTTAGGAGACATCTCTTTAGAGAGGGTGATCCCGTGACAAGCCGGTAGGTTACCGCGCTTGGAATCTTCCATACTGAATCTTTTCAGTACGGTGTCGATGTACCTGGACTGTGAAAGTCCTAATATCCTCTTGGATCTATCACGATGGATCCGGATCCCCAGGATGTATGAGGCATCACCCAGGTCTTTCATGGAGAAGCTTTGTGACAAGAAACCCTTGACAGATTGTAGCATAGGAATGTCATTTCCTATTAAGAGAATGTCATCCACGTATAAAACGAGGAATACTACAGTTCTCGCTACAAATCTACTATAGATGCAAGGTTCATCTGGATTTTTTATAAAGCCAAATTCCTTGACCGTCTCATCAAAACAGATGTTCCAACTCCGCGATGCCTGCTTTAGTCCATAGATGGACTTAAGCAACTTGCACACCTTTCCGCTGCTCCCACTCTGAATGAAACCCTCTGGCTGATCCATATAGACACACTCCTCTAAATTTCCATTTAGAAAAGCGGTTTTTACGTCCATCTGCCAAATCTCATAATCGTGGAAGGCAGCAATGGCAAGAAGGATCCGAATGGATTTCAGCATAGCGACTGGAGAAAAGGTTTCGTCATAGTCCAAGCCAGGTCTTTGACGGAAACCCTTTGCTACAAGTCTAGCTTTGTAGGTCTCAACCTGTCCATCTACACCAATCTTCCTTTTGAAGATCCACTTGCATCCTACGGGTTTTACCCCGTCTGGAGCAATGTCCAACGTCCATACTTTGTTGGTGTACATGGACTCCATTTCGGTCCGCATTGCATCCAGCCATTTTACCGAGTCAACGCTCTGAACGGCCTGTTGGAAGCTAGTAGGCTCATCATAATCTATGACGCAATCCTCTCTATCCCCGTCTATGAGAAAACCGTAGTATCTCTCGGGCGGATGAGACTGCCTACTACTTCTGCGGAGCGGCGTAGGAATGTCCTGTTCATTTGAACCCTCTGGTTCCACTAAGCTTTCAGTAATAGCCCGTGGTTCTGGAATTTCTTCCAGTTCTACTGTGCTCCCACTTATCTGGTTTTCCAAAAACTCAGTTTCCAAGAAGTAGGCATGACGAGAAACAAGAACTTTTTGTTCCTCTTCACAGTAGAAGAAATATCCCTTGGAGTTCTTTGGATATCCCACGAACTTACACTGTACTGAGCGTGCCTCGAGCTTGTCCGCATGCTGCTTTTTAACAAAAGCTGGACATCCCCAAGTCTTAATATGACTGAGATGGGGCCTCTTCCCACACCACATCTCATATGGTGTAGTAGGCACAGTTTTAGTAGGAACTCGGTTCAATAGGTACGCAGCTGATTCTAGTGCATACCCCCAGAATGATCGCGGTAACTCAGCGTTACTCATCATGGACCGTACCATATCCAATAGGGTTCGGTTCCGTCTCTCCGATACACCATTGTGCTGCGGAGTGTATGGAGGAGTGAGCTGAGAGAGAATCCCGTTCTCTTTTAATTAATTCAGGAACTCGGCACTTAAGTATTCTCCACCTCGATCCGATCTTAGAATCTTGATACTTTTGCCGGTTTTTTTTTCTACTTCATTCTTAAATTCCTGGAATTTTTCAAAAGCTTCGGACTTATGTTTCATTAAGAAGACATAACCGTATCTTGAAAAATCATCCGTAAAAGTAATGAAGTAAGAATAACCGCTTCGCGCATGTGTAGACATTGGACCGCACACGTCACTGTGTACGAGTCCCAAGAGCTCGCTCGCTCTTACTCCGTGTCCAGTGAACGGAGTCTTTGTCATCTTTCCTTTGAGACAGGATTGACAAGTGGCATATGATTGATATTCGAACGGATCCAAATATCCTTCTGTATGTAACTTAGTCAACCTTCTCTCATTGATGTGACCCAGTCTACAATGCCATAAGAAAGTCTGATTGATATCTGGAGACTTTCTTTTGTGTGTATTCTGGACATTGAAAATCTGTGGTTGGTTTAATACGTATATACCATTGCTCAGTGTACCTGACCCAATCAGAACTTGATTAAGGTGAATGTTTACAACATTACTTACAAACGCAAATTCATAACCTTCTTTAGAAACCAAAGATACAGAAATGATATTACAAGTTGCGTTGGGTACAAAAAAGCAATTACGCAAAACCAAAACATGCCCATCTGACATTCCCAGGTGATAGTCCCCCACGGCTTTAGCATCCATGCTAGCTCCGTTCGCAACTCTGAGGGTCATGTCACCTGCCTTCAAAACCCTACGGTTTCTCAACGCCTGCAAAGAATTACAGATATGAGATCCTGATCCGGTATCCAATACCCAGGAAGTAGTGTTTATAGAAAGACAGTTTTCAATAACATACACACCTGAAGCTGAAGCCGCAACCTGTTTCAGTTCCTGTGTCCTGGCTTTCCAAGCCCTGCAATCTTTCTTCCAGTGTCCACTCTTATGACAATAGAAGCACTCTTCCTTTCCAACAAGCTTCCCCGCAATCTTTGTTGCCTTTTCCTTTCCCTTCGTACCCACTTTACTAACACCGCCTCTTGGTTTGGCGAGGGCTTTCTTCCTCTTTCCCTTGGCTTTCGCCTTGGACCTAAAGGAAGAAGATCCTCCTACAAACAAAGCGGGTGTTTCCCTACCCTTCTGTAGGGTGCCCTCTGCGCTCCTCGGCAGGTTGAGGAGTTATGAAAGTTCAACTTCCTTTTCTTGTAAGTTGAAGTTCAGTATAAACTGGGCGTAAGTGGATGGAAGGGACTGGAGAATTAAATCTGTATAGAGTTCACTGTCCAACGTGGTCCCAAGTTCCGCGAGCTCCTCAGTGTAGCCAATCATCTTAAGCACGTGGTCCGCTACCGATGATCCGACGGCCAACTTTGTCGAAAATAACTTCTTCGACACTTCGTATCTTGCGATACGAGACTGCTCTCCATACAGTTCTTTTGTATGGAGAAATATGGACTCGAGGTCCATATTCTCATGCCTCCTCTGATGTTCGTTGTCCATAGAGGCAAGCACGAGGCACCTGGCCTTCGCGCAATCAATCTCCCAAGTCTTACGGATTTCCTTATCCGCGATGCTGGAGGTGGGACCTGGGATGGGGGGAGCTTTGGTGGTAAGAAGATACCCCAGCTTGTCGTAAGTGATTGCCAATTTGACATTCCTGAGCCAATCTTTGTAGTTTGGCCCTGTCAGTATGTTTTTATCTAGAAGTAACTTAAGTCCAGTCATTTCGATTTGGTCGCTGCAGGGGGAGAGAAGAAACACTTAGCACGATGCTCTTGCAAGTTTAGAATGGTTTTTAATTTGTCTAAACAGGATGGCTCCCACTGTCTCTCGAATCCCTCCTCAAACCACAAAGGAAGAATTAGTCGGGATCAATCCCACCGTACAATACTTGCTTAACCGTTCAGCCAGGCCAGTGTCGGTACTTCGAGGGAGGTTTTCCAACGCTTTCGCGAAGTTCCTTAATTTAAGAACCTCTTTTCCCTGGGGGCGTAGCCCTGCTAACACCTTTCTAGGCACCTACTAGGTTTATAGCATTGATCGTTTAGTGAGAAATTTCCCGAGGAGTAGCATATACTCACAGTAGGATCGGGATCCAAATATCATCGCGTGACGAAAATGAAGGAATCCTACCATAATCATCACACTCCAAATGGTATGCAAATCTAGCAAGTTTCAGTACTTATGAAACTCCCGATGTGGATTTTTGCCCCATGCTCTTATGATCTTGACTTTGGCCAACAAATCATAAGTCACATGTCAAGTTCTTCCCGTCGTTCTCCAGGTTAATTTGAATCCACCCGTACATACCCTTGACTTTGGCCAACAAGGCAGTACGACTGTTCCAAATCAACGCATCTATCTATGCTGCACATGAATATCCAATAGCTACCAATCACTATGCCTTGACTTTGGCCAACAAACACAGCTTGAATACTATTGACTATTTATGTGAAACGACGGAGGGCTACGAATGGTTTTGGTAAAACCGTGAACGTAGTGAACTTGATATAATCGATGGAACGAGATAGCTTTTAGAAGGAGTGGCTCAAGCTCCGCATTTAAAAGTTAGTTTTGAAAAGAACCGAGTGGTTTTTCGAAAGTGTTCCAACGACTTTAACTTGGTTTATTATCTTGCATTAGTTCTTTTAATGCGTGATATTCTTGCATTAGTTCTTTTAATGCGTCCCATCATTTAATCCTACCATTGCAGAAAACAACCAAAATATGACGTACGCTTATGCCATTCGCATTCGCCACGTGGTCCCGTCATCACTCGTTAGGTTACTTAACTAACGACAGAGCGGGGGCTGGGCTAGCGCGGCTGTAAAACATAAGCAACGCCTAAATAGAAAGCAATGATAGACATTACAGATCACAGATGAATACATTGGATATACTAGCAATCCGCAATCCTTTCGAGCCTGCAACAAAAAGCGGATTACACGGTCGCGGTGAATAGCCAAATACCCCACCCAAGACCCCTACGGGTGCGGCAAACTACCCGCCAAGTACTTGGCAGTTTGTGCACCCCTCCATGGGTCTATCCTAGGAGCAAAAACAGTAAAAAGAATTATACAATGACGGCTACAACCCCGACCCGGTTGTGCGGCCATACAAATAATAATATTACATCAATTTACATTTACAAATGAATGGAAGAAAAACAAAAAGCTCATCTCACATCCACCCCGGCTATTCACCCGCGACAGTCCAACAGATTCATATACACAATCCAATATCAAACACAGATCATGTATAACCCCGACCAATCGACTTATAGCGATTAGCCGACGTTCAATACATGCAAACATCACAGATATAACCAACATAGTCAAAGTGCAGTGAAGTTCGGAAAAAATACGGAATTATAGGACCCCAAAAGTAAATTTCTGTTCTGGAAAATCTGGGCACATATAATATATCTTAAAAATCCCAAAACCAACACAGAGACACACTGCACGAAAAACGATGACGAGAGGACAACAAACGGCGGCGGTTCCGCGGCAAATACCTACCTCATGCCGCGGAACCGCGGCGGTTTGAATGAATCAGGGGATCGTTTTTCTTGGATGTTCACACAAAACCCTGAGCCGAATTTAGTAGTATAACAAATCTTGTTTTGACCAGAAAAAATTTTAACAGAAATTTAGGGTTTTGGTTTTTCCGGTTTTGCGATTTTTCGTTTCCGAACTTCATTACACTTCACTACCAAACTAGTTTAAGTTTAGTTAGGCTCTGATACCACTATAAGTCCACGTTGCGACCCCCGGTTCTTACGGGGAGGCGGAAACGGTATAAAAAAATCAAATTTTGGCGCATGGGGCAACATGGACTAAGCAAAGTCGGGATCTTTTCTAAACTAAACTAGCAAACTTGCTAAAGAGAGCTAGCTACTCGGAAAAATGGTTATACCTAAACTTGAACTCCTTCTTCTTGAAACCTTGTAGAGGTTGATGGTTCTCTTCTCGTCGCCTTCTTCCGTCGAAGATGGATCCACCTGAGGGTTCAACCTTCGGGCTCTTTCTCGAACTTTGAGTGAACTAGAATCTCCGGCTTACTAAACCCTTGATCCTAGAGTGAGTAGAGAGTGTCTAAGGGGTGCTTTTCTTTTAAGGAGAGGGATTCCAAACACATGAGAAGGATTCTCCTTTGGCTAGAGGAAGAAGAAGATGAAGTGAGGAGAGAGAATGATTATGATAGAATGAGCTCTCTTTTTCTTTTTGCAACCATATCAAAAAGAAAAAGAATTATCTTAATAATAATAATTCAAAATGAGAATAGTTGATGGTAGTTTTGGAATGACCACTATCATGCTTCATTAAATGAATGTAAGCATGAATCAAGGAGTATCTTTCAAAGCATGATGGTGGTCAACATTCAACCATGGTCAACAAGTCAACCATGGTCAACAAGTCAACAAAACCTACCATAACATAATTTCATTTAATTACTATTATTAATAGATATCTCACTAATTCATTAGGGTTTGGAAAATGACGACTGTCAACTGTGCAAACGCACCCGTTCCGAAACCCTAATGAAAAACCTCATCCTCCGCCTCAAGCAACTGTGCATACACACCTGCATTCTCGTTCCGAGGAACAAGAATACCGAGATATAAAAGCATCCCCAAAACATATACCAGTATCTGGCTCAAACCAGAGCCTGCCAGTATAATCCGTCCGGACTCCAAAACGTGCACAAGTGCGCGGATGAGAACGAACCCTGTCGCAAAACCATACGAACTCTACTCTGTTTTGCCCAGAGGCGAATACCCTCTATATGGGACTCTAAAGACTCGACACTACGCTGGCAGTGGGTTTAACCACAGACCGCAAGCGGCACTAGCTGTGCGTAACGGTCCCCAGGTAGATGCCGACAAGAAGGCTGACGAGGTGAACCCCATCTGAACTCCTACTGAGTCTGAATGTGACATTCTCCGTACAGTCTGGTCTGTTCGTCTGATACATCGCATGTCGGGCCTAGGGGGCGGTAAAACGTCAGTCCCCCAATAGCGGTACAAGCCGTGTCGGAGTGAAGCCCAAAACACCCTGAGATAACACTGGAAGCCTACCAGTATATCTCGCTTGCCCTGGCCAGGGATTACTTGTGTAATGGCTCTCCTAGACACAGCGCGATGTCAACCCCCAATACCGGGAGAGACGAATCCTGTCTAACCGTCACTGCCTCCAAGTGCTTCGGGACTGCACCCAACCACTACCTGTTTGCACGACTCCTTTGAGCCGTGGTAGGGTAGTGATCAAAGTGCAGTGGGAACACACTCGAGGCGAAGTGCCAGTGTCAAGTCTGCGGACTAAGCTGTACTCATGTCACCTGGGAACTGATAACTGACGATAGGTATAATACCAACCTGTCAGTTCCCGACGAGTCCTGTCCAGTGTACTCGTAACCTAACGAGCACCCGTATACTATCTCCAGTACGACGTACTGATGGCTGTGGGACAGACCATCTCCCACACTGGGATGAGAAGCGCATACGCTAGTCTACTCCGGAGTATCGATGCCCTGTCTCGATAGTCCTGCGACTAGGGACCTGTATAAGGATGTGCTTATAGATTACCCAGCCCCCACTAGTGTGACTGCCATCACAACGCTGGTAATCAAGCAAAGATCCTAAGGGCTCCACTAATGCGTATAGGTGATATCGCAAAATAAACACATGTACACATTGAAGTAGAAACAAACCAAGTAGCATACTACTATATTGAGCAAGATTGTTTATACAAGGTGAATATCCCAAGCTTCCATTAAGTAATATACAAACTAGTATGATACAGTAATGGCCTCTAGGGCATATACACTAACATGACTGTTCGATCGAAAAGTTTAACATTTTCTATTTATCTGGAATGGGATACAATAATTGGAATTCACAAGAAGTTATGAGATAACTGAATGAATGTTATAAACATAGCAGTTTAGTCTCACTTGATCGGTTGCCATGGAATTTTGATGTGATCAAAAGTCCGTCGCAATCACGTAGTGTACGCGGATACTCGCCGGGTAAACTTAATAGACAGCCTCACTCCATAGCCCCGACCAAGTGACTGTAGGAGAACCCCGTCGCCGAAAGCATCCGTTAGGGTGCTCGCGGTAGCGGTGTTCCGCCTTGGTGCACTTCGTCGACGGTATCGGGGGTGAAGCCGCCTATTAAAGTTTGCGACGAGCATTCGATCAGGATGTCGGGAATCTTGTTGAATTGCCCGACTTGATATTGAAAAGTGTTTTCGATTTTGAGACTAAAATGCGGGGTTTATAAAGATTAGGCATGCGATGTCTATGCAGGTTGCAGATTCCAACTGTTGTAGTTTTACACTTTCTTTTCTGTGACCGTAAGTGTAATATGTGATATCGCCGGTTTCGTTGCTATATGTCAACGACAATTGGGATGTGCATATTTACTTACGTTGATGACATGTGATGTTATGTGTTGCTGGATATGTTATATTGGATCGTCGTGTTTGAATAGCCGGGGGTTTTTATGTGAGATGAGTGTTTTTCATTTTCATTCATGTAAAAACTTGTATGTAATATTCTTTTATTGGGGCACTTCCAGGTTGCGGAAGATGTCACCCTTTGTATATTATTTACTTTACTGCACTAGGATAGACCCAAGGAGGAGAGCACAAGTAACCGGGTTCTGGAGTCCAGTGGGAGACCAACTCGAGGAGTCGAGTCCGGGTCTCCTAACTCTAGAATTGGTAGGGTTGCTTGCTGCTCTCGTAGGGGTCTAGGGGTGTGGGTTTGGCTATTCATCACGACCGTGGAATCCGTGTTTTATACTGGCTCGTATTGAAAACACGGACGTCCTAGTATATCCAATATTTCATATGATTCTTCTGCTGCGATATCTGTGATGTGATCATGTGATGTTCAGTGATAGATACAGTATATAGTATATTATATAGGCGTTACTTATGTTTTACACCCGCGCTAGCCCTGCCCCGCTCTGCCGTTAGTTACCTAACCTAACGGTGCACGAAGGGACATCGAGGCGAATGCGGATGGCATAAGTGTACGTCGTATTTATCTGTGATGTTTAGGTATTTAAATGATGGGACTTCATTAATGTGATTAATGAAAGTAAAAGAAACCTAAAGATGTTGTAGAATCGAATTTCAAAATAAAACAGGTAGCTACAGTTCTTGCTTTGCACAGAGGTATTTGTGATATATCCTGCACCTTATTCGATGAGGAAAGGACCGAGATCCCTTCACCGGGAGTGACCCCTTTAGCAATAACTGGCAGATGCTACACACTCGGTTTGTCTTTTGATTGCTTTTAAGAGTTTTTGCTTTGCACAGTGATATATACGATATATCCCGCACCTCATTTGACGAGGAAAGGACCGACGATCCCTTCACCGGGAGTGACTCCTTTAGCAAAACTAGAAAAGCCTCAAAAACACTCCATTTTAAAAATCATTTGATTCTACAACGATATCAAGTTCATTACGCAATAGGTTTTCAGAAAAACATGTCGTAGCCCTCCGTCATTTCAGATAAGTTGTATATAGTATTCGTGCTGCATTTGTTGGCTTTCGTCAAGGTGCAGTGTGCGGTAGCTATATGCTGCTTATCTGCTAGCATACGATGCGATTGGATTAGGGTAGTCGTGCGGCTTTGTTGGCTTTCGTCAAGGGTCGTGCGGGTGGGTTTAATTCGATCAAGAAATGTACGGGTTGAACTTGACTAGCGGGCTATGGTTTGTTGGCTTTCGTCAAGGTCATAGGACGTTAGGGGCAAAATATTATCGGGAATTTCAAGTGTTGAAATTTGCAATGAGATTGCATACCTTCTATGAGATAGTTGGATCCCGATACCCGCTGCGAGTAAGAGTTACTCCTGGGAGAGTTTTATACATTACAATTAGCCGATCAAGTAGGTGTCTAGAAAGGTGTTAACGAGGTTACGCCTTTGGGAAAACGGGGTTTACATTAATTAGGTTCGTGCGAAAGCACGGGGGACCTCCCTCAAAGTACCGACACTGGCCTGGCTGAAAGATTGACGAACTTGTAGTGTGTAATTAATCCCGGCTAGTCTTTCCTTTTAGGGTTTGAAGGAAGATTTGATAAAAAGCAGGGGGAGCCATCCTGATTAGATAAAATAATAACCAATCTATTCTTGCAAGAGCGCACGCTGAGTGTTTTCTTCTCTCTCTCTCCAGGTAGCGACCATATCACGCCTTAATCAAGATAATAATACGGATTATTGACCGAACCCGCTTGTTATACTGAGCTGGGGAACGTTGGTCCCGCTCCAACTTATAATTGTTATAAGACAGAGCAGGAAATTGGGGAATACCAGATTTCCCGTGCCGCCCAAACGAGGAGAGTGCATGATGATGCATCATCTTCGGGTGTGTTCATTATATAGAACTGTTTCTCAGTGTCCTTTACGTCCTGGGTATGTGATACCTGATCAGGATCCCAGATATGTAATCTGTTACATAGGGCTGCAGAAAGGTAAAGAACTGAGAACGGGTGATAAGTTTCATGAGGCAGAAAACGGGGCAAGTGTTGCAGCCAAGTCTGTTGGTCACTGTCACCCTGTATTACAATACATTGATTCTGAATGAATGTTATTAGATACCGAACCTGTTATGCAAAATCATATCTGTCTCTTTATTAGTAAAGAAACGATAAAATTTTGTATTGTTGGACAATGTTTTGAACATTTCCTATATCAAAAGTTGATCGGTTCAGGCACGTTATCTAAAAGCGTTGATGTTCTAAATCAAACTACAGTTCTTTAGTATACGGAACACACACAAGAGGAAGAGTTCAGAATTGAACGATTCCTTCTTAAGGTATTGTAGACCAGGTCAGATCAATGTGACCCGACTAGCTAGAGTTACATAAAGATGCATATTTAAATTAGTTTGAATTTACATCTTGTGAAACTCGCCAGTCATGTCACAAAGATAAAATGACCATAGCTCCGTTTATTGGAAACAGAGAAAGAGTTAGTGAACTCTTGGGATGATACATGTTGATGTATGTAGGTCCCCTGTCTACACATGCCAGGACAGGTTCTTAATACTTCATTACATTCTCTGATAATCTCTTTAGATTCAGACATATGTTCTTGCTGAAACGCAAGTCCGAACCTTTTGAGATATTCACAGAATATAAGCGAGAAGTAGAGAACCAAAATATGGGTATAAGTATTATGTCTTATGATGAGATCAGGGAGGAGAATACTTGTGCATGGAGTTCCTGGACTATTCTAAAGGAGAATGAGATTCTCTCTCAGCATTACTCCTCTGTATACACCATAGCACGATGGTATATCGGGGCGGAGCAATCACACCCTATATGATATGGTGTGCTCTATGATGAGTACTACTGAGTTACCTATTTCTTTTTGGGGGTCATGCACTTGAGAAGCTGCATACCTAATGAATAGGATTCCGATCAAATCAGTTGCCTACCACTTCATATTTGATATGGAAAGGGAAGAGCCCATATCTTAAGCTAGTTAAGATTTGGGGTTGTCCGGCCTATGTCTAAAAACAAAATCCGGACAAACTCGAGGCAAGATCTGTTATGTACAACTGGAAAGGTTCCAGCTATGCAAACTACAGCAGATGATTTGGTAGAACCGAAGGATTCAATAGAAACCAACAAACCTCAGCCTCTCCGCCGATCTAGTAGGGTTCCTCACCCATCTGAGAGCTACTTCGGTTTCTCTATGACAGTGGGAGCGAGGATTGCATCATGAGATGATGACCCAACTAGCTTCGAGCTGGCCATCAGGAGTGAGACTCTGTAAGAATGGCTGGATGCTTAGCGATCTGAGATGGAATCCTTATACACCAACAAAGTATGGACTTTGGTTGCTATATCTGAAGGGTTAAATCCCCATCAGGAGCAAGTATATCTTGAGAAGATTACTTGGTGTAGATGGAAAAGTTGAGACTTTCAAAGCTAGACTTGTTAAAGATTTTCGTCATCGACCAGGCGTGGATAATGATGAAACCTTTTCAAGCAGCTATGCTTAAGTCCATCCAGATCCTACTTGCCACGGCTATATACCATAACTACGATATCTGGCGGTTGGGTGTCATGACATCTTTTCTAAATGATGTTTTAGAAGAGAACGTCTATAAGTACACAGCCAGAGGGCTTCGTAGACAGTGGGAGCAGCGGAAACGTGTACAAGATGCTTTATAAGATAAAGCAGGCATCGCGGAGTTGGAACATCTGTTTTGATGAATTAGTCAAAGAGTTTGACATCATCAAAATGGTAGATGAACCTTGTATAAACAAAAAGGTAGTAGGGAGTATGGTGACGATCCTCGTAGAGTACGTGGATGACATACTCTTGATAGGGAAGGAGTTTCCTATGCTACGCTCGATCAATCTCCGGTTATCACAAGAATTCTCCATAATAGGATCAAAGTGATACCTCCTAAATCCTGGATTTTGGATCTATGCGATAGATCTAATTGGATGTTAGGATTCTCACTAGTTGTAGTGAGATGGTATCAACCGATCCTGGGGAGAATCACTGGAAGGGTTCCAGGGTGATAAAGACGACTGAATGTCAGTCACAGGCATTGCCTTTACCCTTAGTAAAGGGACGGTATATTGGAAGAGTTCCAAGCTAGATACCGTGGCATACTAGACGATAAAGGCAGGATACATCGCTACTTAAGATGCTACCGAAGAGGCTGTTTGGGTGTATATTGGTTCATGAGATGAACTACGTTCCTACCATTGTGAGACAATGGAGTTGTGGCTTATGCCGAGGAACGCCGTTCCCATCAGTGATCCAGACATATTCTAAGGCAGTATCACCTGATCATGGAGATGGTTGATCTCCAGGGGATCGAGGTCAGGAGAGTAGACTCAGAGGACAACACAGCGGATCCACTCACAAAGGCCTGTTCCCAGAGAGAGACTTTTATGGGATGGTTGAGTATGAGATACTTCAAACCACTGCTACAGATGGCCCTAGTGCAAGTGGGAGATTGTTAGTTATATGTATGCCCTAGATGCCATTACTATACATAGGATGTATATTGTAGTGGATGCTGGGACATATATAGTGAGGACTTTCTTGCTCGACATGATAGTATGCTATCTGGTTGATCTTTACCTTAACGTGTACACTGATTGTCTCTCTGTTACATATTGGTAAAGCCCTTAGGATGTGTACTTGACTACCTGGACTATGATGCGGATCATACTAGTGGGGACATGGTAGTCCATAAGTACATCCTTCAAAGTCCCTAGTCGTGGGTGTATCGAGACGGGGCATCGATAAACCAGAGTAGACTAGCGTGTACCTTCTCGACCCATACAGATGGGCGATGGATGATCCCATATCCATTGGTGTTTGACATCAGAGATGATATACGGGTGCTCAGTAGAGACTGGGTACACTGGACGGACTCGTCGAGAACTCCCAGATGGTATTATACCTCACGTCAGATGGCAGTTCTCTGGTGACACTGGTACAGAGTAGTCTGTTGACCCGAGATCGTCGTAGAGTCTTGTGTGGTTCCCACTGTGCTTTGATTTCCATCTTACCACGTCCAAGAGGGCGTGCAAAACGGTGGTTTTTGGGTACAGTCCCGAGTCACATGGAGGCAATGAGCGATAGGAGGGGATTCGTGTCTCCCGGTATAGGGAGTTGATGTTGCGCTGTGTTCGATTGGCTGTAACAGGAAATCCCTGGCCAGGGTTGCTGAGATTTACTGGTAAGTGTTACCAGTAGTTTCTCGAATTGTTATAGACCTCATATCGACACGACTTATCGAGCTATTGGGGTCTGACGTTTACCACCCCTAGGCGAGATATGCGACATATCAGACGATCAGACCGGACTGTACGGTAGTGTTACTGGTTGGATTCACAGGAGTGTGAGCGGGCTTGCTCGTCGATCTTCAGATCGCTCAATACCCGGGTGGCCGTTACGTTTAGCAGACCGCTTGCGGCTTGTGGGTGATTGATATGATCATCACCTGCTGCCGGCGTATTGACGAGTCTTTAGAGTCCTACACAGAGGTTTCCTGGCTCAAGCGAAACGAAATAGGAGCGCATATGAGATATGTGCGGGACCGAGAATGATACCAGTATGTGATACTTGTAGGGTTCCTAGGCATCCTAATGAAGTCTCACAAGGCATCGATCATGCCAATTTACAAAATATGGGTGCCGAGAAACCCTAATACGGATCGTCGGCTAGATTTCTAGGCGAAACGGTAAACTAGTTAACTACTTAACTAAAAGTTAGATTCTACAACCTTTGTAGATCCGGATATCCACTTCCTTAGCTCCACGTAGTGCTCCTCTCGCTGTCCTTTTCCAATCTTAGACTCGTTCATCGATTTCATCGGGAAAGCGAGCGGAATAGGTCGTCGGCTTCGTGTCAAAGACGATCTACGTCGAGGCAACACAAGTTTAAGCTCCGACTTCACAAAGTTGTGAAACTTGTGAAGAAAACACCCAAAAAAACTTGGCAAGAGGTAGAGGATGAAGAAATAGGAGGTGGGTTCATATTAGATTTAGATTTCTTTCACTAGAACTCAAGTTGCCATTAAAGTAGCAAGCTTTTCTTTTGAAGAAGAAGATGAAGAAGATGATAGAATATGATAAAAACCTTAATCAAAATAGAAAAGAAAATGATATTTATCATATCCTAACCAAGGTCAAGTGTAGAGAATTGACCATGGTTAGTGGGAGTGGTTAGGTTTAAGTATGAAGACAAAATGGCATCATTAGTAAAAGCTTCATGAAGATTCACCATTCTTCATGATAAATGAAACCATTTTATTTTCATAAAACCAATTAATAAATAATGAATGGATTAAATAATAAGTGAATAAAACATAAACCCTAACCACTCTCATAACCATGGTTCAATTCTTTTACACAAAGTCAAGTCAACATGTATCATCAAACATGATACAATCATGTGCACAAAAGCATATCACATATACAATGTGCATCAAGTGAGAAAAATCCGTTTAAAGTGAACCAATACTAGTTAATGCAAAGTAATATATCAAATATATAATTATACATTAAATCATTAAATCAACACTTGATTCAATGATCCGGTCATGTCGCACATGACCGACTAGTATTCAATGTATTGACTTATCGAATCGATCTTCGATTCGATAACTAGGTTATATCATATACAACCAATCGAAACATTAATCGCGAGAATCAAATATGGTATCACATACACGCATTATTCTCGGTCCCGCACATATCTCATATGCACTCCTATTTCGTTTCGCTTGAGCTAGGAAACCTCTGTGTAGGACTCTAAAGACTCGTCAATACGCCGGTAGAAGATGATGATCATATCAAGCACCCACAAGCCGCAAGCGGTTTGCTAAACGTAACAGCCACCCAGGTATTGAGCGATCAGAAGATCGACGAGCTAGCCCGCTCACACTCCTGCGAATCCGACCAGTAACACTTACCGTACAGTCCGGTCTCTTTGTCTGATATGTCGCATATCAAGTCTAGGGGTGGTAAACGTCAGACCCTAATAACCCGATAAGTCGTGCCAATTTGAGGCTCATAACGGGTCGAGAAACTACTGGTAACACTTACCAGCAAATCTCTGATCAGCCCTGGCCAGGGACTTCCCTGCTACGGCCAATCGAGCACTGCGCAACATCAACCCCCAATACCGGGAGAGACGAAACCCCTCCTATCGCTCATTGCCTCCATGTGACTCGGGACTGTACCCAAAGACCACCGTTTTGCACGCCCTCATGGACGTGGTAAGGTGGAGATCAAAGCACAGTGGGAATCACACAAAACTCTATGATGATCTCGGGTCTACAGACTAACCTGTACAAGTGTCACCTGAGAACTGCCATCTGACGTGAGGTATAATACCATCTGGGAGTTCTCGGCGAGTCCGTCCAGTGTACCCATTCTCCACTGAGCACCCGTACACCATCTCTGATGTCAAACACCAATGGATATGGGATCATCCATCGCCCATCTCATGGGTCGAGAAGCGTATACGCTAGTCTACACTGGTATATCGATGCCCCGTCTCGATACACCCACGACTAGGGACCATGAAGGATGTACTTATGGACTACCATGTCCCCACTAGTATGATCTGCATCACAGTCCAGATAGTCAAATACATATCCTAAGGGCTTTACCAACATGTAACTATAAGACAGTATAAAGAGACTAGTGTACAAGTTAAGATAAAGAGTAACCAAATAGCATACTATCATATCGAGCAAGAAAGTCATCTCTATATATGTCCAAGCATCCAATATAATATACATCATCTGTACAATACTGGCCTCTAGGGCATACATACAACTAACAATCTCCCACTTGCACTAGGGCCAGCTGCTGTAGTATCGCATACCGAGCATCCGAAGAGTCTCTCAAACTGTATCTGGGGAATGGTCTTCGTGAGTGGATCCGCGGTGTTGTTCTTCGTGTCAACCCTCCTGACCTCGATCTCCCGGCGATCAACTATCTCCCGGATCAGGTGATACCGCCTCAGAATATGCCTGGATCGCTGATGGGACCTGGGTTCCTTGGCCAAAGCCACCGCTCCATTGTTATCGCAATACAAAGGTATTGGATGCACAATGGATGGAACCACACCAAGTTCAGTAATGAACTTCTTGATCCAAACAGCTTCTTTAGCAGCATCGTTGGCAGCGATGTATTCAGCCTCCATCGTCGAGTCTGCCACGGTTTCCTGCTTGGAACTCTTCCAGCTAACCGCCCCTCCGTAAAGGGTAAAGACAAAGCCCGACTGCGACTTAGAGTCGTCCTTATCACTCTGGAAGCTCGAATCGGTAAAGGACTCCACTTGGAGCTCTCCGTTACCATACACCAAGAACATATCTCTAGTCCTTCGCAAGTACTTGAGAATGCTCTTCACAGCTGTCCAATGACTCTCTCCATGATCAGCTTGATACCTGCTCACTATACTCAGTGAGTATGCTACATCGGGTCTGGTACATAGCATCGCACACATGATAGAGCCTACTGCCGAAGCATAGGGTATCCCTTGCATGCGAGCTCTCTCCAAATCAGTCTTGGGAGACATCTCTTTGGAGAGAGTGACTCCAGAGATCGTGGGTAAGTTCCCACGCTTGGACTCTTCCATACTAAACCTCTTTAGTATGGTGTCAATGTACCTGGATTGGGACAATCCCAAAATCCGTTTGGATCTATCTCTATAGATCCTAATTCCCAATATGCAAGAGGCATCACCAAGATCTTTCATCGAGAATCTTTGTGATAAGAAGAGCTTGACCGATTGCAGCATAGGAATATCATTTCCTATCAAGAGTATGTCGTCCACGTACAATACGAGGAAGACAACCTTACTCCCTGCCACCTTCTTGTAAATACAAGGTTCATCTGGATTTTTGACGAAATCAAACTCTTTGATAACGACGTCAAAGCAGATGTTCCAACTCCGCGATGCTTGCTTTAATCCATAAATGGATTTAAGCAGCTTGCACACCTTCCCGCTGCTCCCACTGTCTACGAAGCCCTCTGGCTGAGTCATGTACACGCACTCTTCTAAATCACCATTTAGAAAGGCGGTCTTAACATCCATTTGCCAGATTTCGTAATCATGATAAGCAGCGATGGCAAGCATGATTCGGATAGATTTAAGCATAGCCACTGGAGAAAAGGTCTCGTCATAGTCCACACCTGGCCTTTGACGAAAACCCTTTGCTACAAGTCTAGCTTTGAAAGTCTCCACTTTCCCATCTACACCAAGTTTCTTCTTGAAGATCCACTTGCTCCCAATGGGTTTTACCCCTTCAGGAGCAACGTCCAAAGTCCATACTTTGTTGGTGTACATGGATTCCATCTCGGACCGCATAGCATCCAGCCATTTCACTGAGTCCCCACTCGTGATGGCCTGCTCGAAGCTAGTTGGGTCATCATCCTCCATGATGCAATCCTCACTGCCACCATCAATGAGAAAACCGTAGTATCTCTCAGGTGGATGAGAAACCCTACTAGATCGGCGGAGAGGCTGGGGTACGTCGGGCACCACTGAATCCTCTGGTTCTACTAAATCGTTAGTTGCAGTTTGTGGTGCTGGAACCTCTTCCAGCTCTACCTCTTTGCCATTAATTTCTTTTGCAAGAAATTCCCTTTCCAAAAAGGTGGCATGTTGAGCAACAAACACTCTTTGTTCCTCAGCTTGGTAGAAAAAATATCCTTGAGAATTCTTAGGATATCCCACAAACTTGCAAAGGACTGATCGTACCTCGAGTTTGTCCGGATTTTGCTTTTTGACATAGGCCGGACAACCCCATATCTTAATTCGTTTAAAATATGGTCTCTTCCCACTCCATATATCATATGGTGTGGTAGGTACAGATTTAGACGGAACCAGATTCAATAGGTATATGGCTGTCTCAAGCGCATACCCCCAAAAGGAAATAGGTAACTCAGCATTACTCATCATTGAACGCACCATATCTAATAGGGTGTGATTCCTTCGCTCCGACACACCGTTGTGCTGTGGTGTATAAGGAGGAGTACGCTGAGAGAGAATCCCATTCTCTTTTAGACAATCCAGGAATTCACTGCTTAAGTATTCACCTCCTCGATCAGATCGAAGAACCTTAATACTTTTGCCCGTTTGGTTCTCTACCTCGTGCTTATATTCTTTGAATTTCTCAAAAGCTTCAGACTTGTGTTTCAACAGGAACATATGCCCGTATCTAGAGAGATCGTCAGTGAATGTAATGAAGTAGGAAGAACCATTTCTGGCGTGTGTAGACATTGGACCGCGTACATCACTATGCACCAGTCCCAAGAGTTTAGTAACTCTTTCTCCGTGTCCCGTAAATGGAGTTTTGGTCATTTTTCCTTTGAGACATGAATGGCAAGTGTCATAAGATGATAATTCGAATGAATTCAAATATCCATTCTTATGCAACTTAGCTAGTTGTGTCTCATTGATATGGCCAAGTCTACAGTGCCACAAGAAGGATTCGTTCATTTCTGAGCTTTTCCTTTTGTGTGTGTTTTGTATATTGAAGACTGTATTTTGATTGAGAATGAATATGCCATTATGTAGCGAGCCTGATGCAATCAACCTTTGATCCAGGAATATGTTCATAACATTATCCTTTACTACAAAATTATATCCTTCTTTACTTAATAAAGAAACTGATATAATGTTGCACATCATGTTTGGTATATAATAGCACTTATTCAGAATTATTTTATCACCACTTGGTAATACTAGGTGATATTCGCCAACTGCTTTGGCTGCAACATTTGCACCGTTCCCTACTTGAACGGAATGATCACCTTTTCCCAGTTCTCTACCTTTTCGCAGCCCATGTAACATCTTACATATGTGGGATCCTGATCCGGTATCTAATACCCAGGACGTAGGGTGAACTGAGAAACAGTTCTCAATGACAAACACACCCGAAGATGATGCATCAACATGCATGTTCTCCGTTTGGGCGGTGTGAGAATCCAGATATTCTCCTGTTACCTGTTCATTCTTATAACATTTATAAGATAGAACGGGTCCAACTTTCCCCTGCACAGTATAACATGCGGGTTCGGTCAATACATCCATATTATTATCTTTATTAGGCCATGAAATGGTCGCTACCTGGAGAGAGAGAGAAGAAAACACTTTAGCGTATGCTCGTGCAAGATCAGATTGGTTATTATCTTATCTAATCAGGATGGCTCCCACTGCTTTTTATCAAATCTTCCTTCAAACCTTAAAAGGAAAGACTAGCCGGGATTAATTACACACTACAAGTTCGCCAATCTTTCAGCCAGGCCAGTGTCGGTACTTTGAGGGAGGTCCCCCGTGCTTTCGCACGAACCTAATTAATGTAAACCTCATTTTCCCAGAGGCGTAACCTCGTTAACACCTTTCTAGACACCTACTTGATCGGCTAATTGTAATGTGTAAAACTCTCCCAGGAGTAACTCTTACTCGCAATGGGTATCGGGATCCAACTATCTCATAGAAGGTATGCAATCTCATTGCAAATTTCAACACTTGAAATTCCCGATAATGCTTTTGCCCCTAGCGATCTATAACCTTGACTAAGTCAACAAACCATAAATCGCAAGTCAAGTTCAACCCGTACATTTCCCGATTGAATTAAACCCACCCGTACGACCCTTGACTGAGTCAACAAGGCCGTGCGAATGCTCTAATCCAATCGCATCTCATGTTGTTGCAGATAAACATAATTTAGCTACCATACACTATGCCTTGACTAAGTCAACAAACATAGCACGAATACTAAATAATATCTATCTGAAATGACGGAGGGCTACGCGGGTTCTTTCAGAAAAAACCATGAGCGTAATGAACTTGATATCGTTGTAGAATCGAACGAAGTTTTGAAATGGAGTGATTTTGAGGCTTTTCTAGTTTTGCTAAAGGGGTCACTCCCGGTGAAGGGATCGTCGGCCCTTTCCTCGTCGAATGAGGTGCGGGATATATCATATATATCACTGTGCAAAGCAAAAACCCAAAAGCAGTCAAAAGCAAACCGAGTGTGTAGCATCTGCCAGTTATTGCTAAAGGAGTCACTCCCGATGAAGGGATCTCGGTCCTTTCCTCATCGAATAAGGTGCAGGGTATATCATATATACCGCTGTGCAAAGCATGAACTGTAGCTACCTGTTTTATTTTAAAATTCGATTCCACAACATCTTAGGTTACTTATCTTTCATTAATCACATTAATGAAGTCCCATCATTTAAATACCTAAACATCACAGATAGATATGACGTACACTTATGCCATCCGCATTCGCCTCGATGTCCCCTCGTGCACCGTTAGGTTAGGTAACTAACGACAGAGCAGGGCAGGGCTAGCGCGGGTGTAAAACATAAGTAACGTCTATATAATATATCATATATACTATATACTATATCCATCACAGAGTCACAACACAGATATCGCAGCAGAATAAACATATGAAATATTGGATGTACTAGAACGTCCGTGTTTTCAATACGAGCCAGTATAAAACACGGATTCCACGGTCGTGACGAATAGCCAATCCCACACCCCTAGACCCCTACGAGAGCGGCAAGCAACCCTGCCAATTCTAGGGTTAGGAGACCCGGACTCGACTCCTCGAGTTGGTCTCCCACTGAACCCCAGAACCCGGTTACTTGTGCTCCCCTCCTTGGGTCTATCCTACTGCGGAAAAGTAAATAATATACAAAACGTGACATCTTCCGCTACCTGGAAGTGCCCCAAATAAAAGAATATTACATACAAGTTTTTACATGAATGAAAATGAAAAACACTCATCTCACATAAAAACCCCCCGGCTATTCGAATACGACGATCCAATATAACATATCCAGCAACACATAACATCACATGTCATCAACGTAAGTAAGTATGCATACCCCAATTGTCTTTGACATATAGTAATGAAACCGGCGATATGAACATACTACACTTACGGTCACAGAAAAGAAAGTATAAAACTACAACAATTGGAATCCGCAACCTCTTTAGACATCGCATGCCTAACAGATATAAATCCCGCATTTTAGTCTCATTATCGAAAACTCTTTTCAATATCATATGGGACTAAATTGCTAGATTTATAACATTCATTCAGTTATCTCATAACTACTTGTGAATTCCAATTATTGTATCACATTCCAGATAAACAGAAAATGTTAAACTTTCCGATCGAGCAGTCGAATACCCAAGTTTTCCCAATACAACTCAACACATGAAATAAGTCTAACAACATTCAGTTCGTGCCTCAGTACCAACGGTCCAGCCGCAGAAGGGTCAAGCCAACGCCTCACATGTGGCACGCCGTACTGCCCCAAACCCGAAGGTTCAAAGGGCAGTTCAAGATGGTCACATAATCGAGTTAAGGTTTGTTTTCTAGAGGGTCCATCGCGTTACTTGCACAACTTAGAACGTCGTTAAACAACGGAAAAATCCAACACTTGGAAATTTCCCGACAGGGGAAAAGTTGGGTATTTATATCCGGTCGAACTTTTTAACATATTCTAAAAATTATCCGGAAAAACACAAAGACGCAATTTGAAGCCCGAACGAACCCGAAACCCTAAACTTAACATGCTCTCTGTACATTTTCTAAAATCTGGGAATTTTAGAAACCCTAATACGGATCGTCGGCTAGATTTAGGATGCCTAGGAGCCCTACAGGGATCGTCGGCTAGATTTCTAGGCGAAACGGTAAACTAGTTAACTACTTAACTAAAAGTTAGATTCTACAACCTTTGTAGATCCGGATATCCACTTCCTTAGCTCCACGTAGTGCTCCTCTCGCTGTCCTTTTCCAATCTTAGACTCGTTCATCGATTTCATCGGGAAAGCGAGCGGAATAGGTCGTCGGCTTCGTGTCAAAGACGATCTACATCGAGGCATCACAAGTTTAAGCTCCGACTTCACAAAGTTGTGAAACTTGTGAAGAAAACACCCAAAACAACTTGGCAAGAGGTAGAGGATGAAGAAATAGGAGGTGGGTTCACATTAGATTTGGATTTCTCTCACTAGAACTCAAGTTGCCATTAAAGTAGCAAGCTTTTCTTTTGAAGAAGAAGATGAAGAAGATGATAGAATATGATAAAAACCTTAATCAAAATAGAAAAGAAAATGATATTTATCATATCCTAACCATGGTCAAGTGTAGGGAATTGACCATGGTTAGTGGGAGTGGTTAGGTTTAAGTATGAAGACAAAATGGCATCATTAGTAAAAGCTTCATGAAGCTTCACCATTCTTCATGATAAATGAAACCATTTTATTTTCATAAAACCAATTAATAAATAATGAATGGATTAAATAATAAGTGAATAAAACATAAACCCTAACCACTCTCATAACCATGGTTCAATTCTTTTACACAAAGTCAAGTCAACATGCATCATCAAACATGATACAATCATGTGCACAAAAGCATATCACATATACAATGTGCATCAAGTGAGAAAAATCCGTTTAAAGTGAACCAATACTAGTTAATGCAAAGTAATATATCAAATATATAATTATACATTAAATCATTAAATCAACACTTGATTCAATGATCCGGTCATGTCGCACATGACCGACTAGTATTCAATGTATCGACTTATCGAATCGATCTTCGATTCGATAACTAGGTTATATCATATACAACCAATCGAAACATTAATCGCGAGAATCAAATACGGTATCACATACACGCATTATTCTCGGTCCCGCACATATCTCATATGCACTCCTATTTCGTTTCGCTTGAGCTAGGAAACCTCTGTGTAGGACTCTAAAGTCTCGTCAATACGCCGGTAGCAGATGATGATCATATCAAGCACCCACAAGCCGCAAGCGGTCTGCTAAACGTAACGTCCACCCGGGTATTGAGCGATCAGAAGATCGACGAGCTAGCCCGCTCACACTCCTGCGAATCCGACCAGTAACACTTACCGTACAGTCCGGTCTCTTCGTCTGATATGTCGCATATCAAGTCTAGGGGTGGTAAACGTCAGACCCCAATAACCCGATAATTCGTGCCGATTTGAGGCTCATAACGGGTCGAGAAACTACTGGTAATACTTACCAGCAAATCTCTGATCAGCCCTGGCCAGGGACTTCCCTGCTACGGCCAATCGAGCACTGCGCAACATCAACCCCCAATACCGGGAGAGACGAAACCCCTCCTATCGCTCATTGCCTCCATGTGACTCGGGACTGTGCCCAAAGACCACCGTTTTGCACGCCCTCATGGACGTGGTAAGGTGGAGATCAAAGCACAGTTGGAATCACACAAGACTCTATGACGATCTCGGGTCTACAGACTAACCTGTACAAGTGTCACCTGAGAACTGCCATCTGACGTGAGGTATAATACCATCTGGGAGTTCTCGGCGAGTCCGTCCAGTGTACCCAGTCTCCACTGAGCACCCGTACACCATCTCTGATGTCAAACACCAATGGATATGGGATCATCCATCGCCCATCTCATGGGTCGAGAAGCGTATACGCTAGTCTACACTGGTATATCGATGCCCCGTCTCGATACACCCACGACTAGGGACCATGAAGGATGTACTTATGGACTACCATGTCCCCACTAGTATGATCTGCATCACAGTCCAGGTAGTTAAGTACATATTCTAAGGGCTTTACCAACATGTAACTATAAGACAGTATAAAGAGACTAGTGTACATGTTAAGATAAAGAGTAACCAGATAGCATACTATCATATCGAGCAAAAAAGTCATCTCTATATATGTCCAAGCATCCAATATAATATACATCATCTGTACAATACTGGCCTCTAGGACATACATACAACTAACAATACTGTATTCGATTCTCGCGATATGTGACGTTGATCGGTTATATGTGATATAGCCGGGTTATCGGATCAAGTGTTGATTCGATAAGTTGTTACTGTTGATATTAGTCGGTTATATGCGATATGACCGGGTCGTTAAATTAAGTGTTGATTTAATGATTTAATGCATAATTATATATTTGATATATTACTTTGCATTAAGTAGTATCGGTTCACTTTAAATGGATTTTCTCACTCGGATGTGCGCATTGCATATGCGATATGATTTTGTGCACTTGCTTGTATCATGTTTGATGATACATGCCTTTTGGTTAAGTGTAAAGAATTAAACCTTGGTTAATGAAATGGTTAGGGTTTACTTTTTCGTTATTCATTTCATTCATTTATTAATCTTTTTCTTTTTGGAAAAAGGAAAAGATATGAGAAGAAATGGTGGCTTTTATTTGTTTGCACTTGAAGCTTCTTGAAGCTTTCATAAAGTAACCATTTTTGTCTCATGCTTAAACCTAACCATTCCACTAAACCATGATTCACTCTCTACACCTAACCATGGTTCTATTATGATAATAATGGATTATTCTTTACTTTTTTAATTAACTTATCATATCATTTCTTCTTCTTCTTCCTTGAACTCAAGAAGAAAACCTTTCTTTATCAATGGTGATTGATGAAATAAAGTGAGAAATCCAATTCTAAAGTCTACCCACTTCCTATTTCTTCATCCTCTACCTCTTGCCAAGTAGTAGAATGTGTTTCCTTCACAAGTATTCATGGCTTGGTGAAGGTGGAGCTCGATCTAGTGATGCTTCGACGTAGATCATCTTCGGCATGTCGTCGACGACCTAGCCTGTCCATTCTCCGATGAAGCCGACGCTAGAGCCCGGGAATTCACTAGGACAGCGAGGGGACTTCGTTGCAGAGCTATGGAGGTGGAGCACCGGATCTACAAAGGTTGTATTTCCGTTTAACCTATAGTTAAGTGTTAACTAGATTTCATTTTCGCCTAGATTTCTAGCCAACGATCCGTAGTTTAGGGTTTCTCGGCACCGTAATTTTTGAAATTGGCATGATTGATGCCATGTGAGACCTCACTAGAGTGCCTAGGAACCCTACAAACCTGAAGCGAGGCAGCCCCTTACAGCAAAGTGAATGGACCACCCTACACTCCACGGAATCCGGTAGCTTGAGCACCCCTCCTTGGGTCAACCTGTACCCCGTACGAGTGCGGCGAATAGTCTGCCAATTCTAGAGTAAGGCCCCTCTGCCTCTCAATGCCATGAGATGCGGACACGTTGCCCCCACAGAACCCGGCTATCCATGCACTCCGTCGCTGGGCAAAACCTAGTACAGTAATGAAAAATAGTACAACAGGTACATCGACCGCAACCTGGTCGTGCCCCAAAAGAATATTATACAACAGGCTGTGACGGCAGTCCACATGTTGGACGCTCGCCCCGCAATATCAAATGTACAAATAAATCCAAACTGCACTACCATTGCACACTGCTATCCACCACGACAAATCCGCAACATCACAGCACAACACAGAACATCAACGCGAATGTCACGTTCGCAAACCA
Organism: Agapanthus africanus; assembly: GCA_030015575.1. NCBI lineage: Eukaryota > Viridiplantae > Streptophyta > Magnoliopsida > Asparagales > Amaryllidaceae > Agapanthus > Agapanthus africanus. The sequence goes on from CM057347.1 coordinate 221,084,301, forward strand.
GTCTAAAAGAACTATAGCAATCAGATGCGGTTTACCGATCAAATGACATTCCTGGTCGGAGATATAATGTAAGCACTGTAAACTAACGTGTTTAAATTTCGATCGACTAAATATCACGAAGTGGGCCCCACGAACTGGTGAACAGTAACAAAATCTGGGCCCAAAAGATATATACCAAAAACCCCAAATTCCAACAGAGAAGACACCGTGCAAATTTGGTGCACTGATTCAACAGAACGGCCGCGGATGCGCGGCCAAACCATGGGTTTGGCCGCGATTCCGTGGCAGTTTGGTGGAATCACGTGCTCAAATTTGGTCGGTATGCTTCTAAAACCCTGCATAACTTTCTGTGATATGTAGAATAATTTTAGGACATCATTTAAAATCTACAGAAACTGTGAAATTGTAAAATGCGGTTTTTTGATTTCCGGTTCGATCGATGTTTTAAACACGTTAGCACAAGTTGGTATAGCAAAATGGTAAGGCTCTGATACCACTGTAAGTCTAAGGTAGCGCCCCGGCCTTCTACAGACGCCAAATGCGGAACAAAAACTTTTTAACTGGCGCTATCGTATACTTTAACCCGGATCTAACATTATTGCTAAACTAACAAACTGTAAAAAGAGTAGAAAGGTTATACCGAACGATCCGAGTCCTTCGTTCTTTAACCATGATCCTACGCTCCGTTGCGGCTGCTCCGATCTTGTCGATCTCCGATCTGCTCGTCCAGATGGCACCACGTCAACGATTCTTTAAACGGGCTCCCGCCTCTGACTCGAGGCAACTCGAACGTCAAGTTTGCTAAAAGAGACGACCAAGAATGATGTAGAGAATGAGTAGAAGACTTTGTGTCGTTACGTCCAAGGCAATGGACGAACGGTTAATGAAGTTTCCATGGGAATCGGGTGATGGAATGAAATGAGCTGTGAAATTCCATACACCCCAAAATCTATCATAATCTTTTTACCAAAATGAAACATCAAGTGAGTGAGAGAGAGGAGGGGGCCGGCCATCTTATAGGAATGAGGGGTGAGTGTAGGAGAGAGGAGAGTGACCACAAGAGAAAATATCTAGTGTGAACACAAATAAATATCTAGTGTAAACACAAATAAATATCTAGTGTGAACACACAGTGTGAACACAAAGAAAGCAACCAATGAAACAATAACACCTCACCGCTTCTAGAACCTTCTAGAAGCATCCACACTCTTCCAAAGAAAAGATAAATCCATCTTTAACCGATTGTTAAAAGACGGCTGATAGAAAACTGGAAACTGGAAACTTCCAAAAGTGATCCCGAAACGAATTTCAGGATAACCCCGTAACTGTATAAATATACCCGCATTTGTATTATGACCGAATAAAAATGCAACTGAGACAAAAATATTATATCTACTCAATATAATACTCGGATCCGGCTTAAACCAAAGCCGACCAGTATCATCTGCCCGAAATCTGACACGTGCGTAAACGCACGTGCATTTTCCGAACCCTGCCATAAAACCATACGACCTCTACAACGTTTCGCCCGAACTTGGGAAACTGTCTGTGGGGGACTCTAATGACTCGTCAGTACCCTTGCAGTAGGTTTAACCACAAACCGTCAGCGGCACTAGCTATGCGTAACGGCTGCCCATGGACTGACCTCAAGGGAGGCCGATGAGCGAACTCATACGGAAACCCTACTGAGCCTAACAGTGACAATGTATATACAGTCTGGTCCGTTCGACTATGTGTATCGCATATCTGCCTAGTGGGCTAGTAACGTCAGACCCCCAATAGCAGTATAAGTCATGTCGGAGTGTAGCCCAATAACACCCTGAGATACTACTGGAGTACCTACCAGTAAATCTCCTGCCACGGCCGTGGGCTATGTGTAATGGCTCTCCTATACACAGCACGATCTCGCCCCAATACCGGGAGAGACGAATCCCCTGCCGATCCGCTCACGTGCCTCCATATGGCTCGGGACTGTATCCAAAAACTACCTGTTTGCACGACTCCTTTGAGCCGTGGTAGGGTAGAAATCAAAGCACAGTGGGAACTCATACGAGATAGGTGACGACCTCAGGTCGATGAACTAACCTGTACACATGTCACCAGGGAACTGCTATCTGACGATATGTATAATACCAACTAGCAGGTTCCCGGCGAGTCCTGTCCGGTGTACTCATAACCCAATGAGCACCTGTATACATCTTAGGTGATCCAACTGACACTAGTGGCTTGTGAGACCGGCCACTGCCCCTCGTCGGGGTCTCGACTGTATAATCTAGTCTACTCCGGAGTATCGATGCCCTGTCTCGAAACTCCCACGACTAGGGACCACAATTAAGGATATGCGTATAAACTACCCAACTCTCACGTATATGATCGCCATCATACAGTTAGTAGTAAAGCAAGGTCCTAAGGGCTCTATCAAAGTGTAACATGTAATCAGTCACCTGAACATGTACACGACTGATAAAGGCAAACCAGATAGCATACAATCATCTCGAGTAAGACTGTCCTACCGGTATAGGTCCTCCGCAATCATTGCAATCACGTACCTGCGATCCAATAATTGACTATGAGGGCACTATCTCCAACAATTCTAGTCTCGTGATGAATGTATCGATTGGTTGTATGCGATATAACCTAGTTATCGAATCAAGGATTGATTCGATAAGCCGATACATTGGATATTAGTCGGTTATATGCGACATGACCGGATCGTTAAATCAAGTATTGATTTAATGATTTAATGCATAATTATATATTTGATATATTACTTTGCATTAACTAGTATTGGTTCACTTAAATTGGATTTTCTCACTTGATGTACACAAGTTGTATATGTGATATACTTTTGTGCACAAGATTGTATCATGTTTGATGATACATGCAAACTTGGGTTTGTGTAAAGACTTAAACCATGGTTATGTTAATGGTTAGGGTTTTGATTTACTCACTTATTCATTTATCTATTTATTTTGATTAAAAAAGGAAAAGGAAAACAAAAATGGTTGCTTTCAAACAAGAAACTTCTTGATGCTTCATGCCTCTTTGACTAAAGTAACCATTCTTGTCTTTTTCTCCTAACCCTAACCATTCAACTTAACCCTAGTTAGTTCTCTACACTAAACCATGGTTGAAATTATGATAAGTATCATTTTGTTTTCCATTTTAAATATACTTATCATATTCTTTCTTCTTCTTCTTCTTCTTCTTCAACAAAGAAGAAAGCTTGCAACCTTTAATGGCAACTTGAGAAAAAGAGTGAGAAATCCAATTCTAAAGTGAACCTACTTTCTATTTCTTCATCCTCTACAACTTGCCAAGTAGTATAGGGTGTTTTCTTCACACATTTCATGGCTTGGTGAAGTTGGAGCTCGATCTTGTGTTGCCTCGACGTAGATCATCTTCGGCATCGAAGTCGGCGACCTAGCCCGCCCATTTCTCCGATGAAGCCGACGCTAGTGTAGGGTTCCTAGGCACTCTAATGAGGTCTCACAAGGCATCAACCATGCCAATTTTAAATTTTACGGGTGCCGAGAAACCCTAATACGGATCGTTGGCTTGAAGTTTAGGCGACAAACCAACTAGTTAACTACTTTAACTAAGAGTACGGAAATACAACCTTTGTAGATCCGGTCCTCCACCTCCATAGCTCCGCAATGAAGTCTCCTCGCTGTCCAAATCAAATCCCGGGCTCTAGCGTCGGCTTCATCGGAGAAAGAGCGGGCTAGGTCATCGACGACGTGCCGAAGATGATCTACGTCGAGGCATCACTAGATCAAGCTCCACCTTCATCAAGCCTTGACAACTTGTGAAGGAAACACACTCTACTACTTGGCAAGAGGTAGAGGATGAAGAAATAGGAAGTGGGTTCACTTTAGAGTTGGATTTCACACTCATTTTCATCAATCACAATTGATGAAGTGAAGCTTTCTTCATGAAAGAAGATGAAGAAGAAGAAGCTAATATTATGATAAGTTATTTAAAAATGAAAAGAAAATGAAAACTTATCATAATGTAAACCATGGTCAAGTGTAGAGATTAAACCAAGGTTAGTTGGAATGGTTAAGGTTAAGGATAAGATAAGAATGGTTGACTTGATCAAAGCTTCAAGAAGCTTCAACATAAAAACAAAACTAGCAACCATTCTTTTCTCTTTATCTTTTCTAAAAGAAATAAATATATAGATAAATGAATAAGAGAAAAGAAATGATACCCTAACCACTAACTAACCATGGTTTAATTCTTTACACAAAACCAAACTAGAATGTATCATCAAACATGATACAATCATGTGCACAAAAAATATATCACATATACAATGTGCAATTCAAGTGAGTGAATCCATTTAAAGTGAACCAATACTAGTTAATGCAAAGTAATATATCAAATATATAATTATACATTAAATCATTAAATCAACACTTGATTCAATGATCCGGTCATGTCGCACAGAACCGACTAGTATCCAATGTATCGACTTATCGAAACAATCTCCGATTCGATAACTAGGTTATATCGCATACAACCAATCGATACATTTATCGCGAGAATAGAATACGGTATCACATACACGCATTATTCTCGGTCCCGCACATATCTCATATGCGCTCCTATTTCGTTTCGCTTGAGCCAGGAAACCTCTGTGTAGGACTCTAAAGACTCGTCAATACGCCGGCAGCAGGTGATGATCATATCAAACACCCACAAGCCGCAAGCGGTCTGCTAAACGTAACGGCCACCCGGGTATTGAGCGATCTGAAGAACGACGAGCAAGCCCGCTCACACTCCAGTGAATCCAACCAGTAACACTACCGTACAGTCCGGTCTGATCGTCTGATATGTCGCATATCTCGCCTAGGGATGGTAAACGTCAGACCCCAATAGCTCGATAAGTCGTGTCGATATGAGGTCTATAACAGTTCGAGATACTACTGGTAACACTTACCAGTAAATCTCAGCAACCCTGGCCAGGGATTTCTGGTTATAGCCAATCGAACACAGCGCAACATCAACTCCCTATACCGGGAGAGACGAATCCCCTCCTATCGCTCATTGCCTCCATGTGATTCGGGACTGTACCCAAAAACCACCGTTTTGCACGCCCTCTTGGACGTGGTAAGATGGAAATCAAAGCACAGTGGGAACCACACAAGACTTTATGACGATCTCGGGTCAACAGACTACTCTGTACCAGTGTCACCAGAGAACTGCCATCTGACGTAAGGTATAATACCATCTGGGAGTTCTCGGCGAGTCCGTCCATTGTACCCAGTCTCTACTGAGCACCCGTATATCATCTCTGATGTCAAACACCGATGGATATGGGATCATCCATCGTCCATCTGTATGGGTCGAGAAGGTACACGCTTAGTCTACTCTCGTATATCGATGCCCCGTATTGATACACCCACGACTAGGGACTTTGAAGGATGTACTTATGGACTACCATGTCCCCACTAGTATGATCCGCATCATAGTCCAGGTAGTCAAGTACACATCCTAAGGGCTTTACCAACATGTAACAGAGAGACAAACAGTATACACGTTAAGGTAAAGAGTAACCAGATAGCATACTATCATGTCGAGCAAGAAAGTCCTCCCTATATATGTCCCAGCATCCACTACAATATACATCCTATGTATAGTAATGGCCTCTAGGGCATACATATAACTAACAATCTCCCACTTGCACTAGGGCCATCTGATAGCAGTGGTTGTAGTATCTCATACTCAACCATCCCATAAAATTCTCTCTCTGGGAACAGGCCTTTGTGAGTGGATCCGCTGTGTTGTCCTCTGAGTCTACTCTCCAAAGCTCGATCACCCTGGAGATCAACCATCTCCATGATCAAGTGATACTGCCTTAGAATATGTCTGGATCACTGATGGGACCTGCGTTCCTTGGCATAAGCCACAACTCCATTGTCTCACAATGGTAGGAACGTAGTTCATCTCATGAACCAATATACACCCAAACAGCCTCTTTGGCAGCATCTTAAGTAGCGATGTATCCTGCCTTTATCGTCTAGTATGCCACGGTATCTAGCTTGGAACTCTTCCAACATACCGCCCTTTTAATGAGGGTAAGGACAATGCCTGTAACTGACACTCAGTCGTCATTATCACCCTGGAACACTTCCAGTGATTCTTCCCAGGATCAATTGATACCATCTCACTACAGCTAGTGGGTATTCTAACATCCATTTAGATCTATCCCATAGGTCCAAAACCCAGGATTTAGTAGGTATCACTTTGATCCTATGTAGAGACTCATTGTGATTGGCGGAGATTGATCAAGCGTAGCATAGGAAACTCTTTCCCTATCAAGAGTATGTCATCCACGTACTCTACGAGGATCATCACCATACTCCCTACTACCTTTTTGTATATACAAGGTTCATCTACCATTTTGATGATGTCAAACTCTTTGACTAATTCATCAAAACAGACGTTCCAACTCCGCGATACCTGCTTTATCCTATAAAGCATCTTGCACACGTTTCCGCTGCTCCCACTGTCTACGAAGCCCTCTGGCTGTGTACTTATAGACGCTCTCTTCTAAAACATCATTTAGAAAAGCTGTCATGACACCCAACCACCAGATATCGTAGTCATGGTCTGTAGCCGTGGCAAGTAGGATCTGGATGGACTTAAGCATAGATCCTTAGAAAAGGTTTCATTATGATCCATATCTGGTCAATGATGCAAACCTTTAACAAGTCTAGCTTTGAAAGTCTCAACTTTTCCATCTACACCAAGTAATCTTCTCAAGATATACTTGCTCCTGATGGGGATTTAACCTTTCAGATATAGCAACCAAAGTCCATACTTTGTTGGTGTATAAGGATTCCATCTCAGATCGATAAACATCCAGCCATTCTTACAGAGTCACACTCCTGATAGCCAGCTCGAAACTAGTTGGGTCATCATCTCATGATGCAGTCCTCGCTCCCACTGTCTTAGAGAAACCGAAGTATCTCTCAGGTGGGTGAGGAACCCTACTAGATCGGCGGAGAGGCTGAAGTTCATTGGAATCTACTGAATCCTTTGGCTCTATCAAATCATCTGTTGTAGTTTGTATAGCTGGAACCTTTCCAGTTCTACATTACAGACCTTGCCTCGAGCTTGTCCGGATTTTGTTTTTAGACATAGGCCGGACAACCCCAAATCTTAACTAGCTTAAGACATGGGATCTTTCCATATTATATCTCATATGGAGTGGTAGGCAACTGATTTGATTGGAACCCTATTCAATAGGTATGCAACTTCATAAGTGCATAACCCCCAAAAGGAAACAGGTAACTCAGTAGTACTCATCATAGAGCACACCTTATCAAATAGGGTGTATCTGCTTCGCCCCGATATACCATCGTGCTATGGTGTATTCAGAGGAGTAATGCTGAGAGAGAATCTCATTCTCTTTTAGAATAATCCAGGATTTCCGTGCTCAAGTATTCTCCTCCTTGATCTCATCATAGGACATAATACTTATACCCGTATTTTGGTTCTCTACTTCTAGCTTATATTCTGTGAATATCTCAAAAGGTTCGGACTTGTGTTTCAACAGGAACATAGGTCTGAAACTCGAAAGATCATCAGAGAATGTAATGAAGTATAAAGAACCAGTCCTGGCATGTATAGACAGGGGACCTTACATACATCAACATGTATCATCCCAAGAGTTCACTAACTCTTTCTCTGTTTCCAATAAACAGAGCTGTGGTCATCTTATCTCTGTGACATGACTGGCAAGTTTCACAAGATGTAAATTCAAACTCATTTAAATATGCATCTTTATGTAACTTCAGCTAGTCGGGTCACATTGATATGACCTAGTCTACAATGCCTCAAGAAGGATTCGTTCATTTCTGAACTCTTCCTCTTGTGTGTGTTCCGTATACTAAAGAACTGTAGTTTGATTTAGAACATCAACGCTTTTAGATAACGTGCCTGAACCGATCAACTTTTGATATAGGAAATGTTCAAAACATTATCCAACAATACAAAATTTTATCATTTCTTTACTGATAAAGAGACTGATGTGATTTTGTATATCAGGTTCGGTATCTAATAACATTCGTTCAGAATCAATGTATTGGTAATACAGGGTGACAGTGACCAACAGACTTGGCTGCAACACTTGCCCCATTTTCTGCCTCATGAAACTTATCACCCGTTCTCAGTTCTCTACCTTTCTGTAGCCCTATGTAACAGATTACATATGCCGGATCCTGATCTGGTATCATATACCCAGGACGTAAAGGACATTTGAGAAACAGTTCTCTGAAATGAACACACCCGAAGATGATGCATCAGCATGCACTCTCTTCGTTTGGGCGGCACGGGAATTCTGGTAATCCCCAATTTCCTGCTCTGTCTTATAACAATTATAAGTTGGAGCGGGACCAACGTTCCCCAGCTCAGTATAATCAAGCGGGTTCGGTCAATATTCCGTATTATTATCTTGATAAAGGCGTGATATGGTCTCTACCTGGAGAGAGAGAGAAGAAAACACTCAGCGTGCGCTCTTTGCAAGAATAGATTGGTTATTATTTTATCTAATCAGGATGGCTCCCACTGCTTTTTATCAAATTTTCCTTCAAACCCTAAAAGGAAAGACTAGCCGGGATTAATTACACACTACAAGTTCGCCAATTTTTTAGCCAGGCTAGTGTCGGTACTTTGAGGGAGGTCCCCCGTGCTTTCGCACGAACCTAATTAATGTAAACCTCATTTTCCCAGAGGCGTAACCCCGTTGACACCTTTCTAGATACCTACTTGATCGGCTAATTGTAATGTATAAAACTCTCCCAGGAGTAACACTTACTCGCAGCGGGTATCGGGATCCAACTATCTCATAGAAGGTATGCACTCTCATTGCAAATTTCAACACTTGAAATTCCCGATAATTTTGCCCCTAGTGTCCTATGACCTTGACGCAGGCCAACAAACCATAGTGCGCTAGTCAAGTTCAACCCGTCATTTCCTGATTGAATTAAACCCACCCGCACGACCCTTGACGCAGGCCAACAAAGTCGCACGACTACCCTAATCCAATCTGCATCATATGCATAAGCAGATAAATACTAGTTAGCTACCGCACACTACGCCTTGACGCAGGCCAACAAACGTAGCACGAATACTAACTACCACTTATCTGAAATGACGGAGGGCTACGACAGGATTTTCTGAAAACCTATTGCGTAATGAACTTGATATCGTTGTAGAATCAAATGATTTTGAAATGGAGTGCTTTTCAGGCTTTTCCAGTTTTGCTAAAGGAGTCACTCCCGGTGAAGGGATCGTCGGTCCTTTCTTCGTCGAATGAGGTGCGGGATATATCATATATATCACTGTGCAAAGCAAAAACACTTAAAAGCAATCAAAAGACAAACCGAGTGTGTAGCATCTGCCAGTTATTGCTAAAGGAGTCACTCCCGGTGAAGGGATCTCGGTCCTTTCCTCATCGAATAAGGTGCAGGATATATCACATATACCGCTGTGCAAAGCAAGAACTGTAGCTACCTGTTTTATTTTTGAAATTCGATTCTACAACATCTTAGGTTTCTTTTATTTCATTAATCACATTAATGATGTTCCATCATTTAATTTACCTAAACATCACAGATAAATACGACGTACACTTATGCCATCCGCATTTGCCTCGATGTCCCCTCGTGCACCGTTAGGTTAGGTAACTAACGGCAGAGCAGGGCAGGGCTAGCGCGGGTGTAAAACATAAGTAACATCTATATAATATATCATATATACTATATACTGTATCTATCACAGAACATCACATGATTACATCACAGATATCGCAGCAGAAGAAACATATGAAATATTGGATATACTAGGACGTCCGTGTTTTCAATACGAGCCAGCATAAAACACGGATTCCACGGTCGCGATGAATAGCCAAACCCACACCCCTAGACCCCTACAAGAGCGGCAAGCAACCCTACCAATTCTAGAGTTAGGAGACCCGGACTCGACTCCTCGAGTTGGTCTCCCACTGGACTCCAGAACCCGGTTACTTGTGCTCTCCTCCTTGGGTCTATCCTAGTGCAGTAAAGTAAATAATATACAAACGGTGACAACTTCCGCAACCTGGAAGTGCCCCAATAAAAGAATATTACATACAAGTTTTTACATGAATGAAAATGAAAAACACTCATCTCACATAAAAACCCCCGGCTATTCAAACACGACGATCCAATATAACATATCCAGCAACACATAATATCACATGTCATCAACGTAAGTAAATATGCGCATCCCAATTGTCGTTGACATATAGCAAAGAAACCGGCGATATCACATATTACACTTACGGTCACAGAAAAGAAAGTGTAAAACTACAACAATTGGAATCTGCAACCACCTAAGACATCACATGCCTGACCAAATGAATTTCTTAGACATCGCATGCCTAACAATTATAAACCCCGCATTTTAGTCTCAAAATCGAAAACTCTTTTCAATACCAAGTCGGGTAATTCAACAAGATTCCCGACATCCCGATCGAATGCTCGTCGAAAACTTCAATAGGCGGCCGCACCCCTAACGCCGTCGACGAAGTGCACCAAGGCGGAACACCGCTGCCGCGAGCACCCGAACGGATGCTTTCGGCGACGGGGTTCTCCTACAGTCACTTGGTCGGGGCTATGGAGTGAGGCTATCTATTAAGTTTACCCGGTGAGTTTCCGCGTACGCTACGTGATTGCGACAGACTTTTGATTACATCAAAATTCCATGGCAACCGATCAAGTGAGACTAAAGTGCTATGTTTATAACATTCATTCAGTTATCTCATAACTCATTGTGAATTCAAATTATTGTATCCCATTCCGGATAAATAGAAAATGTTAAACTTTCCGATCGAACAGTCAAACACCCAAGTTTTCCCGAAACAGATCAACTCTTGAAATAAGTCTAAAAACATTCAGTTCGTGCCTCAGTACCAACGGTCCAGCCGTAGAAGGGTCAAGCCAACGCCTCACATGTGGCACGCCGTACTCCCCCAAACCCTAAGGTTCAAAGGGCAGTTCAAGACGGTCACATAATCGAGTTAAGGTTTGTTGTTTTCTAGAGGGTCCATCGAGTTACTTGCACTACTTAGAACGTCTTTAAACTACGAAAAAATCCAACACTTGGAAATTTCCCGACAGGGGAAAAATTGGGTATTTATATCCGGTCGAACTTTTTAACATATTCTAAAATTTATCCGGAAAGCCACACAGACAAAATTTGATAATCCGATCGAACATTCGAATCCCCAAAACAACCCAGAAAAATTCAACTCTTGAATAAATATTAAAAATTCCCAGAAAATCCATCATAATAAAATAAGAGTTACTGTGCAAACATGGAATGATGATGTCACCATATGGCCGCGGAACCCCCGCAGAAGCCAAGCTTCTGCCGCGGTTCCGCCGCACGATGTACTGTTCATGAGAAACTTTTTGCGCCGTAATTCTTAGATTTCCCTGCTGAATTTTTTAGCAATTTTTAATTTGGAAAAATCCACGTTTTCAGAAAAAGTCCAGAGAGCGTGGAAAAGTGGGGTTTCGGGTTCGATCGGACTTCAAACTCCGTCTAGACTTCGCCTAAGGCTCTAGCTAGGCTCTGATACCACCGTAGGGTTCCTAGGCACTCTAATGAGGTCTCACAAGGCATCAACCATGCCAATTTCAAATTTTACGGGTGCCGAGAAACCCTAATACGGATCGTTGGCTAGAAGTTTAGGCGACAAAGCAACTAGTTAACTACTTTAACTAACAGTACGGAAATACAACCTTTGTAGATCCGGTCCTCCACCTCCATAGCTCCGCAATGAAGTCTCTTCGCTGTCCAAATCAAATCCCGGGCTCTAGCGTCGGCTTCATCGGAGAAAGAGCGGGCTAGGTCATCGACGACGTGCCGAAGACGATCTACGTCGAGGCATCACTAGATCAAGCTCCACCTTCATCAAGCCTTGACAACTTGTGAAGGAAACACACTCTACTACTTGGCAAGAGGTAGAGGATGAAGAAATAGGAAGTGGGTTCACTTTAGAGTTGGATTTATCACTCATTTTCATCAATCACCATTGATGAACTGAAGCTTTCTTCATGAAAGAAGATGAAGAAGAAGAAGCTAATATTATGATAAGTTATTTAAAAATGAAAAGAAAATGAAAACATATCATAATGTAAACCATGGTCAAGTGTAGAGATTAAACCAAGGTTAGTTCGAATGGTTAGGGTTAAGGATGAGATAAGAATGGTTGACTTGATCAAAGCTTCAAGAAGCTTCAACATAAAAAACAAAACTAGCAACCATTCTTTTCTCTTTATCTTTTCTAAAAGAAATAAATAAATAGATAAATGAATAAGAGAAAAGAAATGATACCCTAACCACTAGCTAACCATGGTTTAATTCTTTACACAAAACAAAACTAGAATGTATCATCAAACATGATACAATCATGTGCACAAAAAATATATCACATATACAATGTGCAATTCAAGTGAGTGAATCCATTTAAAGTGAACCAATACTAGTTAATGCAAAGTAATATATCAAATATATAATTATACATTAAATCATTAAATCAACACTTGATTCAATGATCCGGTCACGTCGCACATAACCGACTAGTATCCAATGTATCGACTTATCGAAACAATCTCCGATTCGATAACTAGGTTATATCGCATACAACCAATCGATACATTTATCGCGAGAATAGAATACGGTATCACATACACGCATTATTCTCGGTCCCGCACATATCTCATATGCGCTCCTATTTCGTTTCGCTTGAGCCAGGAAACCTCTGTGTAGGACTCTAAAGACTCGTCAATACGCCGGCAGCAGGTGATGATCATATCAAACACCCACAAGCCGCAAGCGGTCTGCTAAACGTAACGGCCACCCGGGTATTGAGCGATCTGAAGATCGACGAGCAAGCCCGCTCACACTCCAGTGAATCCAACCAGTAACACTACCGTACAGTCCGGTCTGATCGTCTGATATGTCGCATATCTCGCTTAGGGGTGGTAAACGTCAGACCCCAATAGCTCGATAAGTCGTGTTGATATGAGGTCTATAACAGTTCGAGAAACTACTGGTAACACTTACCAGTAAATCTCAGCAACCCTGGCCAGGGATTTCCGGTTATAGCCAATCGAACACAGCGCAACATCAACTCCCTATACCGGGAGAGACGAATCCCCTCCTATCGCTCATTGCCTCCATGTGATTCGGGACTGTAGCCAAAAACCACCGTTTTGCACGCCCTCTTGGACGTGGTAAGATGGAAATCAAAGCACAGTGGGAACCACACAAGACTCTGTGACGATCTCGGGTCAACAGACTACTCTGTACCAGTGTCACCAGAGAACTGCCATCTGACGTAAGGTATAATACCATCTGGGAGTTCTCGGCGAGTCCGTCCAGTGTACCCAGTCTCTACTGAGCACCCGTATATCATCTCTGATGTCAAACACCGATGGATATGGGATCATCCATCGCCCATCTGTATGGGTCGAGAAGGTACACGCTAGTCTACTCTGGTATATCGATGCCCCGTCTCGATACACCCACGACTAGGGACTTTGAAGGATGTACTTATGGACTACCATGTCCCCACTAGTATGATCCACATCATAGTCCAGGTAGTCAAGTACACATCCTAAGGGCTTTACCAACATGTAAGAGAGAGACAAACAGTATACACGTTAAGGTAAAGAGTAACCAGATAGCATACTATCATGTCGAGCAAGAAAGTCCTCCCTATATATGTCCCAGCATCCACTACAATATACATCCTATGTATAGTAATGGCCTCTAGGGCATACATATAACTAACAGCTAGAGCCCGGGATCCGATGATCGCAGCGAGGGGACTTCATCACGGAGCTATGGAGGTGGAGGACCGGATCTACAATGGTTGTAGCCCCTTTCATTTAAGTTAAAGTTGTTTACTTGCATTGCATCACCTATACATCTAGTTAACGATCCGTATTTGGCTTTGTAGGCACATAAAAAATTTGAATTGGCCATGTTTGATCACTTGTAGAACCTCATGGGTGTGCCTAGGAACCCTACAGTTTGCATTCACTATTGAAGCATGGTTGGATTTTATATTGTGAAATAATCCATCCTTCAATAAGTGAAGTGTTTTAAGAGAGCCATTCTTCACTTGCAACCCTAGCTCATTGTCTTTCATTCTTTACTCTCCAAGTTTTCCCTCTCCTTCTTCCTCAAACCCTAACCCTCACATGAGTTGTAAACGCTAGGGCTTAAGAGATAAAACACTCCATTAGCTTCTCTACATCTTCTTAGTTTTCTAGTCTAGCAAACTAAACATCTAAGTTACCTCATACTAGAGGTTGGAGCTTGAAGTAGATACTCTCGGGTGGATCATCTTCAACACGAAGATCACAAAGCAAGCTTGATCCTTTCTTCAAGTGGAGCCAACAGGAGTTCTAAGGACTACTACTTGGAGCTTTAAAAGTGAAGGACTTGTACACGGAGGTATAAAACTCTTACCGAGTAGTTAAACCTCCTAGTTAGTTAGTTTGTTAAGGTTTTCATAAAGATCCTGTAGTTTAGTCGGTGTCGCGATGCTTAAAAGAATCGTTTTTTGCAAATTCCGCCTCCCCGCGAACCCGCGGGGTGCGCGACACGGACTTACACTGGTATCAGAGCCAACATAAACCCTAACTAATAGTTTAGACGATGTATTGAATTGCAAAACCGAAACGACTCCGAAACATCGAAACCAAAATCCAACTTTCTGTCGGTATTAAAATGGCTTCTGAAAAAATTTTAAACATGTGCAGAAAGCTCCTCTTGTAGTAACTTGAACGCCACCAAAAATTGAGACACAAAATCCAAATTTGTTAGTGATATGTATGCCCTGGAGGCCATTATTGTATAATATAGTGGATGCTTTGACATATATATGGAGGATTTTCTTGCTCGACATGATAGTATGTTATCTGGTTGTCTTTATCTTAACATGTTCACTGGTATTTTTATATTTTCTCTCATATACATGTTGATAAAGCTTTTAGGATATAGGCTTGACTACCAGGACTATGATGCGGATCATACTACTGGGACCTGGGTAGTCCACAAGCACATCCTTCAATTGTTTCTAGTCGAAGGAATATCGAGACTGGGCATCGATATTCCAGAGTAGACTAGTGTGTACGTTTCTTCACCCTGTATGGGGCGATGGTTGATCCCATAGCCATTGGTGTTTGACATCAAAGATTATACACTGGTGCTCATTAGAGAATGGGTATACCGAAAAGGACTCGCCGAGAACTCCTAGATGGTACTATACTTATCGTCAGACAGCAGTTCTCTGGTGACACTGGTACAGGTTAGTCTGTAGACCCGAGATCGTTATAGAGTCTTGTGTGGTTCCCACCATGCTTTGATTTCCTCCATACCACAGCTCAATGGATTCGTGCAAACAGGTGGATTTTGGGTATAGTCCCGAGTCACATGGAAGCAATGAGCGATAGGAGGGGTTTCGTCTCTCCCGGTATAGGGAGTTGATGTTGCGCTATGCTCAATTGGCTATAATAGGAAGTCCCTGGATAGGGCTGTTGACGAGATTTACTGATAAGTGTTATCAGTAGTTTCTCGTATAGTTATAGGCCATACATTGGCATGACTTATCAAGGTATTGGGGTCTGGCGATACCACCCACAGACTCGATATGCGATATATCACATGAAGAGACTGGACTGTACGGTAAGTGTTACCTATAGGCTTCATAGTAGTTTGTGAAGGGTTACCTACGACGGCAGCAAGGTTTCAGGAGGCATCGTCCATAATGCCAAATTAAAATTTCGCCGTTTTAGATAACCCTAACTAGAATCGTTTACTAGAAATATACGGATAACTATATGCAAACACTTTGCAATATGAAAA
Source organism: Agapanthus africanus (assembly GCA_030015575.1). Taxonomy (NCBI): domain Eukaryota; kingdom Viridiplantae; phylum Streptophyta; class Magnoliopsida; order Asparagales; family Amaryllidaceae; genus Agapanthus; species Agapanthus africanus. The sequence continues at coordinate 221,100,237 of CM057347.1, forward strand.
GAGAGCAGGGAATACAACCTTTGTAGACCGGTCCTTCACTTCAAATAGCTCCGTGTAGTAGTCCTCTCCGCTGCGATCGCGAACTCTGGACTCTAGAAAGGCTCCACGAAGAAATGAATGTGCTTGTTTCGAAGACTTCGAGGCCGAAGATGATCTACGTCGGGGATACACTAACTCAAGCTATTCCTTCACTAGGTCATGAACTTTGTGAAGAGAACAACCTATACTACATGGCAAGTAGTAAAGGATGATGAAGAGAACAACCTATAATACCATCTTGGAGTTCTCGACGAGTCCGTCCAGTGTACCCAGTCTCGACTGAGCACCCGTATACTGTCTCTGATGTCAAAAACCAATGGATATGGGATCATCCATCGCCCATCTACATGGGTCGAGAAGTTATACGCTAGTCTACTGTGGTATATCGATGCCCTGTCTTGATACACCTACGACTAGGAACATTTGAAGGATGTACTTAGCGACTACGCTGTCCCCACTAGTATGATCTGCATCATAGTCCTGGTTGTCAAGTACTCATCCTAAGGGCTTTATCAACATGTAACATAGAGACAATCATCATACATGTTAAGATAAAGAGCAACCAGATAGCATACTATCATGTCGAGCAAGAAAGTCCTCCCAATATATGTCCAAGCATCCGGTACAATATACATCGTATGTAGAGAAATGGCCTCTAGGTCATACATATCACTAACAATCTCCCACTTGCACTAGGGCCATCTGTTGTAGTATCTCATACCCAACAGTCAGCAGTGGTTGAAGTATCTCTTACTCAACCATCCCATAAAAGTCTCTACTGGGAAATAGGCCTTTGTGAGTGGATCCGCCCTGTTGTCCTCTGTGTTTACGCTCCTAACCACGATCTCCCTGGAGATCAACCATCTCCATGATCAGGTGATACTGCCTAAAATATGTCTGGATCACTAATGGGACTGGGGTTCCTAGGCCAAATCCACAACTCCATTTTCACACAATGGTAAGAACTAAGTTCATCTCATAAACTTATATATATCCAGACTACTTCTTTGGTAGCATCGTGGGTAGCAATTTATTAGCCTTTATCGTCTAGTATGCCACGGTATCTAGCTTGGAACTCTTCCAACATACTGTCCCTCTACTGAGGGTAAAGACAATGCCTGTGACTGACATTCAGTCAACCTTACCACCCTGGATCTCATCCAGTGATTCTCCCCAGGATCGATTGATACCATCTCACTACACCTAGTGAGAATCCTAATATCCACTTAAATCTATCTTATAGATCCAAAACCCAGGATTTAGGAGGTATCATGTAACATTTCAAAAAAATAAAATATTATTTTTCGGAATTTTTATAATTAAATAATAAAATATTGAATATTTTAATAGGGCGGTATTATCAAATACCGATAAATTGGGAAAGATTTGGAAAATTATGGAAATTTCTGAAATGAGGGTGTTTTATGTGGTTTCGGTGAATTATGAATTTTTATGATTATTTATATTCACTTTTAGTGCTAATAGCGATTAAAAATCGCTAATTGTGTATTAAACCGGATTTGTGCACATGAAATGCACCATGTCATTTTTACACTTGTTACATTTTTCCTACATGATTTTTGGGCGTATGGTTATTGTTTTGGGCTTACTATTGCAAAGAGAAGGAAATAAAAGAAAAGAAAAAAGAAAGGAAATGATGAGAAAGAGACAAAATGATTGCAAAGAGGATGGGCATGAGAGAGAGGGTGAGGGGTCAAACCATAGGCATGGCTCATTCTTTCTCTCTTCATCTCTTCACCATTTCTTCTCCCTCTTCACCCATGGCAAAACCCCCTCTCCCTCCACCTCCAAACCCGAAAAACACCCCCAAAACAAACCCAAAACCCCATCTCCTTTTCATTAATAATGTTCACTAGCTCCAGGGATGCACATTGGACCAAGAAAAATCAAATTTTGGGGACTTTGGGCAACTCAAGAAAATTCTTGAGTTGCCACTGTGGTATTTCCTTTACCCTTACCATAGTTTTCCATTAACTTTAGCACCTATGTTTGTTTGGAACCGATATATCGAGATATATCGATGTTTAGTGAACTTAGAAATTTCTAGTTAGAGTTAGGATTTGAATTGAGTTGTAATGTGAAATTGAGGCTAGTAGCGACCTTAAACCCCTGTTAGTGATATCATATTGGATTAAAACCTGCAACTTAACCCCGGAGTTTAGAAACCCGATATCGGAAAAACTGTGAAATTTGGATGGTAATTGGAAATCTGCTAACACTCGGGGACCTGAAAATTTATTTAGCAAGGACAGTGATGCATGCAGGCAACCTGGGACCCCCCACTGAAACCCTAGCCCCTACCTCCCCAACCTGGCTGCAGATTTAACCCACATGGCCGCAAATTGCGGCCTGGGTCCCACCATTTTGGTTCATGCTTGTTCTGTAGGTCTATATCCAGTAAACTAGACCCTTGGCATATGCAAAATTGTCTAATTTGACCTAGGGTAAAATCTGGGACCCTTTTCAATATTGTTGTTTTGATTCGGGGTTTCGTTTCTCGTATTTTGAATTCGGGATTTTGGAATTTTGTTTTAACTCGATGATTTGACGTTTGTACGACGATATCGAGAAATGTTTGGTGGTTTTGAAGCCGTGGTCCATAGGTTCTAACCTATAGGCCTTTAGCGTGTCCTTTTGATTTCCGATGTGATTTTAATACGCATTTGCGATTGGATTATATGTGTAGGTACCCCACGTGATGTCGAGACGTTGAAGATGAAGATGGCGATATCGGCATCGGCACACAAGAAGCAAGGGGAGTAGATTTATATCTACGGGGAGAAGTCGGGTGGATGGCGTATAGCACCCCCGCAAAGTCTTAAATAATGATATGATATGTTATAGATATGCTTTTATATAATATGGAGAGATTGATCACTTAGCAAAAGGAGTTTTAGGTGATCATGGGTTTAATGTTAGCGAGAATTTGAAGATGGACTCTTGTCGATATTCTTAGTCCCGAAAGCCTAGAGTAAAGGTTTGCATACACACACATACACATACTAGCTTTCATTGATATCCTTGTGCGTATTGGGACATATTTATATTGGAATTCATGTGCTTGAATGATGAGGATGTTATATGATACTAGGGATTGAGTCGATATGTTCGGACATGTTGCCGTGGGATATTTGATATGAGACCGAAATATGTCATGACGTTATAGCGGATCGTTGGACGACGATACTATGTGGATGATGATATATTTCTAATAGTTGACATATGATCGAGATATGAGACGAGATATGTTATGATAATTATAATAGATCGCATTGGGCGATGTATACTTCTATATGATGATATGTGTTGATGACATCGGATTGTATGAGGCTGTAGATTAGTGGTCAGATCATGATTATATTGATGATATTAGTATTGTACTAGACCTAGATCAGTACCCCTGTTCATGATTGGTGATGATGATGATACTCGATGAATAATGACATAGAATGTGATAATCGACCCGTACCCAGATTTGGGATGCCGTACGATAGATTTACCGTACGAGATATATTTATGATGTTAGCTCCATCCACTTGACTCGAGGAGGTTATATGATATATATTATATCGTACATGATACTATTGAGGCGAGATCACCGACTACCAGATATATACAGATCGACTCAGATTTAGGTGGTTTTCCTTACCTTTGACCGGGCTCGAGTCGTACTTGTTTTCAAAAGCTAAGAATTGTGGGTACTTTAAATACCTGCTTTGTATAACTCGTATATTGGGTAGGTATGTTTCAGTGTTGCTGTTAACACATCACTTTCTGCACATTTCATGATGTTTCATCGCATTGCATGGTTGTGCATATGTTATCAGTAATTATCATGAAACCCTGCTGTCAGGACACCAGCACCATTACCGATGATGCGTATGCTCCATATACACTTGCTTGCCGGCTCACACACCTCTTCATCGGTAATTGCCATGTCATATACACTTTAGAAAATACTATTTCTTGACATAACTTGCTAAGTTGATAGTTTCAATATGTTATAGCTTTCAGATGCTAGTTTAACTATTGCATTCATTGCATGATATCAGATGCATTCATGTATTCATTGATTAGGCAGTATTATGGAGTTTACGCCGATATTCACTATTTACTTGCTATTGATGATTGGATTTCGGATTTTCATGAGATTTCCTGGATTTGGGAGAAAGCCGCAAGAATATATATAAAAAAACTTCTCTCCCTCTCCCTTTCTTTTTAAAATGAAAAGTGCGGTTTTCTCGTGATGTATGAGTCGTCCACCATGATGTTTTCTCGGTTATGAGATGGATTTCGAGACCCGATTCGAGGAGTTGGATGAACCGTCTGCGGGTACATGGTGGACCCGGTAAGGTACCCCGGGGCAAGAAGATCGAGGTGTAGATGATGAGCCTGGCAGGGGCAGACTGCCTACCGGTGGTTTTACCTAGCGCGGCGGATATCCGGAGGATACCGTCATGGTCATATGATTGATGATATGGGCTGATTCTGGACTGACGGAGCCCGAGATATTGAGATTTGAGATACAAAGATATTGAGATTTGAGATACAGAGATATTGAGATTTGATATTGAGATACTGAGATTTATCTTTTGTGTCGATACTTGACACTGATTTCTCTGTTGATTTCATTGGTGATGGCCGATTGCTATACATATAGAAATCTCATTAAATAAAGAAGAACAGTTCTTTGATTCATGATGTACTTTTTCTCATTATATGCATCCGCATATCATATTAGTGACATATTGCTACCTGACATTTGTACATCATATTGGTGACATATTGTTACCTGAGGCACTGACACGAGTTTTTGGTATCACACTATATGGATAGATGTTTACCCTACCATTACATTATGCTTCAGGCCATATTTATTTGAGGATGTTACCTGACGTGACCTAGGATTGCGTTATTCATGCGATTTCTGCTCGTAGATGTTTTCTACTCACGAGTTGGCAACTCACCTCCGTTGTGCCACAGTTCCTTGCAGGTTTTGCCGTACAGGTTTCGATGCGGCTTTGCTGGCATACTGTTCCTTCCGGTGGTTGCTTTGGTAGGTGGGTTCTTTTGTATCAGGACCACCATTGTTTATTTATTTTTAGTTGTATCTAGTAAAACTCCATCAACCAGATTGTATATTTGAGACAGATAGAAAACCAGACTTGTATATTTGTTAGACTTAGAAGACCAGTGTATTATTTCGACCTTAGAGTCGTGCTTGTATTATTATGGGTTTTCTTGATATTGAGTTTCCTTTTGAGTTTTGATCCTCGCCTAGGCGTTGTATATTATATTGCCTTGTGTGGTTTTATCCGTCGATTGACGATGAGCTAGCTCCCGCTTGGGGATGCCTTTACTCATTATATATGCTTTATCAGGTTTTGTACCCGTTTGGGGTCAGTTTTTACAAAGGAAACTCTGCCGAAATTTTTAGAAAGACTTATGATTTTAAAAATGCATATTTTGGCTTATGTTGCTAAACTATTTGATTTAAACTGGTTTTCCTTCACTCTACTGCTTTACTTGGTTTGGATTTCTTGGTTTCGGCTTATTTAGATTATGTACGCCTCGAGACGTTTCGTAATTTAAGTGCCGGTCATGTTCCGTACTTTCGGGTCATGACATATCACCTTGATCCTATACGGAGAATTCATGTTATAAGAGGAGATTGACCGAGCATAGCATAGGAAACTCCTTTCCTATCAAGAGTATGGCATCCACGTACAGTTCGAGGATCATCACCATACTTCCTACTACCTTTTTGTAAATACAAGGTTCATCTACCATTTTGATGAAGTCAAACGCTTTGACTACTACATAAAAACAGATGTTCCAACTCCGCGATGCCTGTTTTATCCCATAAAGCAACTTGCTCACATTTCCGATGCTCCTACTGTCTACGAAGCCCTCTAGCTGTGTACATATAGACGCTTTCTTCTAAATCACTATTTAGAAAAGCAGTCATTGTTAGTTGTATGTATCCCTAGAGGCCAGTATTGTACAGATCATGTATATTATATTGGATGCTTGGACATATATAGAGATGACTTTCTTGCTCGATATGATAGTATGCTATCTAGTTACTCTTTATCTTAACATGTATACTAGTCTCTTTATACTGTCTTATAGTTATATGTTGGTAAAGCCCTTAGGATGTGTACTTGACTACCTGGACTATGATGAGGATCATACTAGTCCATAAGTACATCCTTCAAGGTCCCTAGTCGTGGGTGTATCAAGACGGGGCATCGATGTTAGTTATATGTATGCCCTAGAGGCCATTACTATACATAGGATGTATATTGTAGTGGATGCTGGGATATATATAGGGAGGACTTTCTTGCTTGACATGATAGTATGCTATCTGGTTGATCTTTACCTTAACGTGTACACTGATTGTCTCCCTGTTACATGTTGGTAAAGCCCTTAGGATGTGTACTTGACTACCTGGACTATGATGCGGATCATACTAGTGGGGACATGGTAGTCCATAAGTACATCCTTCAAAGTCCCTAGTCGTGGGTATATCGAGACGGGGTATCGATATACCAGAGTAGACTAGCGTATACCTTCTCGACCCATACAGATGGGCGATGGATGATCCCATATCCATTGGTGTTTGACATCAGAGATGATATACGGGTGCTCAGTAGAGACTGGGTACACTGGACGGACTTGCCGAGAACTCCCCGATGGTATTATACCTTACGTCAGATGGCAGTTCTCTGGTGACACTGGTACAGAGTAGTCTGTTGACCCGATATCGTCATAGAGTCTTGTGTGGTTCCCACTGTGCTTTGATTTCCATCTTACCACGTCCAAGAGGGCGTGCAAAACGGTGGTTTTTGGGTACAGTCCCGAGTCACATGGAGGCAATGAGCGATAGGAGGGGATTCGTCTCTCCCGGTATAGGGGGTTGATGTTGCGCTGTGTTCGATTGGCTATAACCGGAAATCCCTGGCCAGGGTTGCTGAGATTTACTGGTAAGTGTTACCAGTAGTTTCTTGAATTGTTATAGACCTCATATCGACACGATTTATCGAGCTATTGGGGTCTGACGTTTACCACCCCTAGGCGAGATATGCGACATATCAGACGACGAGACCAGACTGTACGGTAAGTGTGACTGGTTGGATTCACAGGAGTGTGAGCGGGCTTGCTCGTCGATCTTCTGATCGCTCAATACCCGGGTGGCCGTTACGTTTAGCAGACCGCTTGCGGCTTGTGGGTGTTTGATATGATCATCACCTACTGCCGGCGTATTGACGAGTCTTTAGAGTCCTACACAGAGGTTTCCTGGCTCAAGCAAAACGAAATAGGAGCACATATGAGATATGTGCGGGACTGAGAATAATGCGTGTATGTGATACCGCATTCTATTCTCGCGATGAATGTATCGAATGGTTGTATGCGATATAACCTAGTTATCGAATCAAGGATTGATTCGATAAATCGATACATTGGATATTAGTCGGTCATATGCGATATGACCGGATCGTTAAATCAAGTGTTGATTTGATGATTTAATGCATAATTATATATTAGATATATTACTTTGCATTAACTAGTATTGGTTCACTTTAAATGGATTTTCTCACTTGAAGTTCACAAGTTGTATATGTGATATACTTTTGTGCACTTGATTGTATCATGTTTGATGATACATGTTAACTTGAGTTTGTGTAAAGATTAAACCATGGTTATATGAGTGGTTAGGGTTTTGTTTATTTACTTATTCATTTATTTATTTCTTTTGTTCATTTTGGCAAAAGAAAATGATAAAGAGAAAATGGTGGCTTTCTTTGTTTGATATTGAAGCTTCATGAAGCTTTGACTAAGTCACCATTTTGTCTCATGCTTAACCCTAACCACTCCACTTAACCCTAGTTCATTCTCTACGCTGACCATGGTTGTATTATGATAAGTATTGATTTTCTTTTCTATTTTGAAAATAACTTATCAAAATATACTTCATCATCTTCTTCTTCTTCTTCAAGAAGAAACCTTGCTCCATCAATGGCAACTTGAGCAAATGAGTGAGAAATCCAATTCTAAAGTGAACCCACCTCCTATTTCTTCATCCTCTACCTCTTGCCAAGTGGTATAGGGTGTTTTCTTCACAAGTTTCATGACTTGGTGAAGTGGGAGCTTGATCTTGTGATGCCTCGACGTAGATCATCTTCGGCATCGTAGTCGATGACCTAGCCCGCCCATTTCTCCGATGAAGCCGATGCTAGAGCCCGGGATTCGATTTGGACAGCGAGGAGACTTCATTGCGGAGCTATGGAGGTGGAGGACCGGATCTACAAAGGTTGTATTTCCGTTCTTGTAGTTAAGTTGTTAACTAGTTTCATTTGTCGCCTATATATCTAGTTAACGATCCGTATTAGGGTTTCTCGGCACTTGTAATTTTTGAAATTGGCATGGTTGATGCCTTGTGAGACCTCATTAGTGTGCCTAGGAACCCTACAGTGGTATCAGAGCCTAGCTAGAGCCTTAGGCGATGCGTAGACGGAATTAGAAGTCCGATCGAATCAAAACCCAAACCCAAAAATGCTCTCTGTACATTTTTGTAATTCGTGGAATTTTTAGAATTAAAAATATGCAGAAAAATCAGCAGGAATATCTAAGGGTTACTGTGAAATTCGACAGCCTAATTCCATCAAGCCGCCGCGGTTCCGCGGCACGAGCATGCCTCTTGCGGCGGTTCCGCGGCCGTTTAGTCTCTTTGTGCATTTAATTTTGTACAGTAATTCTTAAATTGAAGTACTGATTTTCCTGGGAATTTTTAATATTTATTCCAGAGTTGAAAATTCTGGGTTGTTTTGGGGCCTCGGTGTGTCGATCGGATTGTCTAATTTTGTCAGTGTGTTTTTCCGGGTAATTTCAGAATATGTTAAAAAGTTCGACCGGATATAAATACCCACTTTTTCCCCTGCCGGGAAATTTCCAATTGTTGGATTTTTCCGTAGTTTAATGACGTTCTAAGTAGTGCAAGTAACGCGATGGTCCCTCTAGAAGACAACAAACCTTAACTCGATTATGTGACCGTCTTGAACTGCCCTTTGAACCTTAGGGTTTAGGGCAGTACGGCGTGCCACATGTGAGGCGTTGGCTTGACCCTTCTACGGCTGGACCGTTGGTACTGAGGCATGAACTGAATGTTTTTGAACTTATTTCATGTGTTGAGCTGTTTCGGGAAAACTTGGGTGTTCGATTGTTCGATCGGAAAATTTAACATTTTCTATTTATCCGGAATGTGATACAACATTTGGAATTCACAAGTAGTTATGAGATAACTGAATGAATGTTATAACCATAGCAGTTTAGTCTCACTTGATCGGTTGCCACGGAATTTTGATGCGATCAAAAGTCCGTCGCAGTCATGTAGTGTACGTGGATACTCGCCGGGTAAACTTAATAGACAGCCTCACTCCAAAGCCCCGACCAAGTGACTGTAGGAGAACCCCGTCGCCGAAAGCATCCGTTCGGGTGCTCGCGGTAGCGGTGTTCCGCCTTAGAGCATTTCGTCGACGGTATCGGGGGTGCGGCCGCCTACTAAAGTTAGCGACGAGCATTCGATCAGTATATCGGGAATCTTGTTGAATTACCCGACTTGATATTGAAAAGTGTTTTCGATAATGAGACTAAAATGCGGGGTTTATAATTGTTAGGCATGCGATGTCTAAGTATTTCATTTGATTAGGCATGCGATGTCTAAAGAGATTGCGGATTCCAACTGTTGTAGTTTTACACTTTCTTTTCTGTGACCGTAAGTGTAATATGTGATATCGCCGGTTTCGTTGCTATATGTCAACGACAATTGGGATGCGCATATTTACTTACGTTGATGACATGTGATGTTATGTGTTGCTGGATATGTTATATTGGATCATCGTGTTTGAATAGCCGGGGGTTTTTATGTGAGATGAGTGTTTTTCATTTTCATTCATGTAGAAACTTGTATGTAATATTCTTTTATTGGGGCACTTCCAGGTTGCGGAAGTTGTCACCCTTTGTATATTATTTACTTTTCCCCACTAGGATAGACCCAAGGAGGAGGGCACAAGTAACCGGGTTCTAGGGTCCAGAGGGAGACCAACTCGAGGAGTCGAGTTCGGGTCTCCTAACCCAAGAATTGGTAGGGTTGCTTGCCGCTCTCGTAGGGGTCTAGGGGTGTGGGATTGGCTGTTCATCACGACCGTGGAATCCGTGTTTTATACTGGCTCGTATTGAAAACACGGACGTCCTAGTATATCCAATATTTCATATGATTCTTCTGCTGCGATATCTGTGATGTTCTGTGATAGATAGATTATATAGTATATATGATATATTATATAGACGTTACTTATGTTTTACACCCGCACTAGCCCTGCCCCGCTCTGCCGTTAGTTACCTAACCTAACGGTGCACAAGGGGACATCGAGGCGAATGCGGATGGCATAAGTGTACGTCGTATTTATCTGTGATGTTTAGGTATTTAAATGATGGGACTTCATTAATGAGATTAATGAAATAAAAGAAACCTTAGATGTTTTAGAATCGAATTTCTAAAAATAAAACAGGTAGCTACAGTTCTTGCTTTGCACAGTGGTATATATGATATATCCTGCACCTTATTCGATAAGGAAAGGACCGAGATCCCTTCACCGGGAGTGACTCCTTTAGCAATAACTGGCAGATGCTACACACTCGGTTTGTCTTTTGATTGCTTTTAAGAGTTTTTGCTTTGCACAGCGGTATATATGACATATCCCGCACCTCATTAGACGAGGAAAGGACCGACGATTTGTTCACCGGGAGTGACTCCTTTAGCAAAACTTGAAAAGCCTAAAAAAAACACTCCATTTTAAAATCATTTGATTCTACAACGATATCAAGTTCATTACGCAATAGGTTTTCAGGAAAAAACCTGTCGTAGCCCTCCGTCATTTCAGATAAGTCCTAGTTAGTATTCGTGCTACGTTTGTTGGCATGCGTCAAGGCGTAGTGTGCGGTAGCTAACTAGTATTTATCTGCTTATGCATATGATGCAGATTGGATTAGAGTAGTCGTACGACCTTGTTGAGCTCCGTCAAGGGTCGTGCGGGTGGGTTTGATTCAATCAAGAAATGACGGGTACTTGACTTGCACCCTGTGGTTTGTTGACCTCCGTCAAGGTCATAGGATGCTTGGGGCAAAATATTATCGGGAATTTCAAGTGTTGAAATTTGCAATGAGATTGCATACCTTCTATGAGATAGTTGGATCCTGATACCCACTGCGAGTAAGAGTTACTCCTGGGAGAGTTTTACACATTGCAATTAGCTGATCAAGTAGGTGTCAACGGGGTTACGCCTCTGGGAAAACGAGGTTTACATTAATTAGGTTCGTGCGAAAGCACGGGGGACCTCCCTCAAAGTACCGACACTGGCCTGGCTGAAAGATTGGCGAACTTGTAGTGTGTAATTAATCCCGGCTAATCTTTCCTTTTAGGGTTTGGAGGAAGATTTGATAAAAAGCAGTGGGAGCCATCCTGATTAGATAAGATAATAACCAATCTGATCTTGCACGAGCATACGCTAAAGTGTTTTCTTCTCTCTCTCTCCAGGTAGAGACCATGTCACGCCTTAATCAAGATAATAATACGGAATATTGACCGAACCCGCTTGTTAGACTGAGCTGGGGAACGTTGGTCCCGCTCCAACTTATAATTGTTATAAGACAGAGCAGGAAATTGAGGATTACCAGAATTCCCGTGCCGCCCAAACGAAGTAAGTGCATGCTGATGCATCATCTTCGGGTGTGTTCATTATATAGAACTGTTTCTCAGTGTCCTTTACGTCCTGGGTATATGATACCAGATCAGGATCGCAGATATGTAATCTGTTACATAGGGCTACAGAAAGGTAGAGAACTGAGAACGGGTGATAAGTTTCATGAGGCAGAAAACGGGGCAAGTGTTGCAGCCAAGTCTGTTGGTCACTGTCACCCTGTATTCCAAATACATTGATTCTGAACGAATGTTATTAGATACCGAACCTGATATACAAAATCATATCAGTCTCTTTATAAGCAAAGAAATGATAAAATTTTCTATTGTTGGATTATGTTTTGAACATTTCCTATATCAAAAGTTGATCGGTTCAGGCACGTTATCTAAAAGCTTTGATGTTCTAAATCAAACTACAGTTCTTAGTATACGGAACACACACAAGAGGAAGAGTTCAGAAATGAACGATTCCTTCTTGAGGCATTGTAGACTAGGTCATATCAATGCGATCCGACTGGCTGAAGTTACATTTTAGATGCATATTTAAATCAGTTTGAATTTACATCTTGTGAAACTTGCCAGTCATGTCACAAAGATAAGATGACAATAGCTCTGTTTATTGGAAACAGAGAAAGAGTTGGTGAACTCTTGGGATGATACATGTTGATGTATGAAGGTCCCCTGTCTACATATGCCAAGACCGGTTCTTTGTACTTCATTAAATTCTCTGATGATCTCTTTTGATTCAGACGTATGTTCCTGTTGAGACACAAGTCCGAACCTTTTGAGATATTCACAGAATATAAGTCAGAAGTAGAGAACCAAAATACGGGTATAAGTATTATGTCCTTTGATGAGATCAAGGAGGAGAATACTTTAGCACGAAATTCTTGGACTTTTCTAAAGGAGAATGAGATTCTCTCTCAGCTTTACTCCTTCGTATACACCATAGCACGATGGTATATCGGGGCGGAGCGATAACACCCTATGTGATTAGGTGTGCTCTATGATGAGTACTACTGAGTTACCTATTTCCTTTTTGGGAGTTATGCACTTGAGAAGCTGCATACCTATTGAATAGGGTTCAAATCAAATCCGTTGCCTACCACTTCATATTTGATATGATAAGGGAAGAGCCCATCTCTTAAGTTGGTTAAGATTTGGGGTTGTCCGGGCTATGTCTAAAAGCAAAATCCGGACAAGCTCAAGGCAAGTTCTGTAATGTAGAACTGGAAATGTTCCAGCTATACAAACTACGGCAGATGATTTGATAAAACCAAAGGATTCAATAGTTACCAATGAACCTCAGCCTCTCGGCCGATCTAGTAAGGTTCCTCACCCACCTGAGAGATACTTCGGTTACTCTATGATAGTGGGAGCGAGGATTGCATCATGAGATGATGACCCAACTAGTTTCAAACTGGCCATCAGGAGTGGAACTCTGTAAGAATGGCTGGATGCTTAGCGATCTGAGATGGAATCCATGTACACCAACAAAGTATGGACTTTGGATGCTATATCTGAAGGGTTAAATCCCCATCAGGAGCAAGTATATCTTGAGAAGATTACTTGGTGTAGATGGAAAAGTTGAGACTTTCAAAGCTAGACTTGTTAAAGCTTTTCGTCATCGACCAGGAGTGGATAATGATGAAACCTTTTCAAGTGGCTATGCTTAAGTCCATCCAGATCCTACTTGCCACGGCTACATACCATGACTACGATATCTGGCGGTTGTGTGTCATGACAGCTTTTCTAAATGATGTTTTAGAAGAGAACGTCTGTAAGTACACAGCCAGAGGGCCTCGTAGACAGTGGGAGCAACGGAAACGTGTGCAAGTTGCTTTATAGGATAAAGCAGGCATCGCGGAGTTGGAACGTCTGTTTTGATGAAGTAGTCAAAGAGTTTGACATCATCAAAATGGTAGATGAACCTTGTATAAACAAAAAGGTAGTAGGGAGTATGGTGATAATCCTCGTAGAGTACGTGGATGACATACTCTTGATAGGGAAGGAGTTTCCTATGCTACGCTCGATCAATCTCCGCTTATCACAATGATTCTCCACAAAGGATCAAACTGATACCTACTAAATCCTGGGTTTTGAATCTATGAGATAGATCTAAATGGATATTAGGACACTCACTAGTTGTAGTGAGATGGTATCAATCGATCCTGGGGAGAATCACTGGAAGTGTTCCAGGGTGATGAGAACGACTGAAAGTCAGTCACAGGCATTGTCTTTACCCTCAATAAAGGGACGGTATGTTGGAAGAGTTCCAAGCTAGATACCGTGGCATACTAGACGATTAAGGCTGGATACATCGCTACTTAAGATGCTACCAAAGAGGTTGTCTGGGTGTATATTAGTTCATGAGATGAACTACGTTCCAACCATTGTGAGACAATAGAGTTGTGGCTTATGCCAAGGAACGTCCGTCCCATCAGTGATCCAGACATATTCTAAGGCAGTATCACCTGATCATGGAGATGCTTGATCTCCAAGGGATCGAGGTCAGGAGAGTAGACTCAGAGAACAATACGGCGGATCCACTCACAAAGGCCTTTTCCCAGAGAGAGACTCTTATGGGATGGTTGAGTATGAGATACTACAACCACTGCTATCAGATGGCCCTAGTGCAAGTGGGAGATTGTTAGTTATATGTATGCCCTAGAGGCCATTACTATACATAGGATGTATATTGTAGTGGATGCTGGGATATATATAGGGAGGACTTTCTTGCTTGACATGATAGTATGCTATCTGGTTGATCTTTACCTTAACGTGTACACTGATTGTCTCCCTGTTACATGTTGGTAAAGCCCTTAGGATGTGTACTTGACTACCTGGACTATGATGCAGATCATACTAGTGGGGACATGGTAGTCCATAAGTACATCCTTCAAAGTCCCTAGTCGTGGGTATATCGAGACGGGGTATCGATATACCAAAGTAGACTAGCGTATACCTTCTCGACCCATACAGATGGGCGATGGATGATCCCATATCCATTGGTGTTTGACATCAGAGATGATATACGGTTGCTCAGTAGAGACTGGGTACACTGGACGGACTCGCCGAGAACTCCCAGATGGTATTATACCTTACGTCAGATGGCAGTTCTCTGGTGACACTGGTACAAAGTAGTCTTTTGACCTGAGATCGTCATAGAGTCTTATGTGGTTCCCACTGTGCTTTGATTTCCATCTTACCACGTCCAAGAGGGCGTGCAAAATGGTGGTTTTTGGGTACAGTCCCGAGTCACATAGAGGCAATGAGCGATAGGAGGGGATTCGTCTCTCCCGGTATAGGGGGTTGATGTTGCGCTGTGTTCGATTGGCTATAACCGGAAATCCCTGGCCAGGGTTGCTGAGATTTACTGGTAAGTGTTACCAGTAGTTTCTCGAATTGTTATAGACCTCATATCTGTTAGTTTTATGTATGCCCTAGAGGCCAGTATTGTACAGATGATGTATATTATATTGGATGCTTGGACATATATAGAGATGACTTTCTTGCTCGATATGATAGTATGCTATCTGGTTGCTCTTTATCTTAACATGTATACTTGTCTCTTTAAACTGTCTTATGGTTACATGTTGGTAAAGCCCTTAGGATGTGTACTTGACTACCTGGACTATGATGCAGATCATACTAGTGGGGACATGGTAGTCCATAAGTACATCCTTCAAGGTCCCTAGTCGTGGGTGTATCGAGACGGGGCATCGATATACCAGAGTAGACTAGCGTATACGCTTCCTGACCCATGAGATGGGCGATGGATGATCCCATATCCATTGGTGTTTGACATCAGAGATGGTATACGGGTGCTCAGTGAAGACTGGGTACACTGGACGGACTCGCCGAGAACTCCCAGATGGTATTATACCTCACGTCAGATGGCAGTTCTCAGGTGACACTTGTACAGGTTAGTCTGTAGACCCGAGATCGTCATAGAGTCTTGTGTGATTCCCACTGTGCTTTGATCTCCACCTTACCACGTCCATGAGGGCGTGCAAAACGGTGGTCTTTGGGTACAGTCCTGAGTCACATGGAGGCAATGAGCGATAGGAGGGGTTTCGTCTCTCCCGGTATTGGGAGTTGATGTTGCGCTGTGCTCGATTGGCCGTAACAGGGAAGTCCCTGGCCAGAGCTGATCAGAGATTTGCTGGTAAGTGTTACCAGTAGTTTCTCGACCCGTTATGAGCCTCACATTGGCACGACTTATCGGTTATTGGGGTCTGACGTTTACCACCCCTAGACTTGATATGCGACGTATCAAACGAACAGACCGGACTGTACGGTAAGTGTTACTGGTTAGATTCACAGGAGTGTGAGCGGGCTAGCTCGTCGATCTTCTGATCGCTCAATACCCGGATGGCCGTTACGTTTAGCAGACCGCTTGCGACTTGTGGGTGCTTGATATGATCATCATCTGCTACCGGCGTACTGATGAGTCTTTAAAGTCCTACACAGAGGTTTCCTGGCTCAAGCGAAACGAAATAGGAGCGCATATGAGATGTGTGCCGGACCGAGAATAATGCGTGTATATGATACCGCATTTCATTCTCGCGATGAATGTTTCGATTGGTTGTATGCGATATGACCTAGTTATCGAATCATTGATTCGATAAAACGATACATTGGATACTGGTCGATTATATGCGATATGACCGGATCGTTAAATCAAGTGTTGATTTAATGATTTAATGTATAATTATATATTTGATATATTACTTTGCATTAACTGGTATTGGTTCATTTTAAATGGATTTTCTCACTTGATGTATATGTTGTATATGTGATATACTTTTGTGCACATCTTTGTATCGTGTTTGATGATACTTGCTCATTTGGTTAAGTGTGAAGAATTAAACCATGGTTAAAAGATGATTAGGGTTTTGCCTTTTTATTTATTTATTTGTTTATTTATTTAGAAAAGGTTTAGATGAGAATGGTGGCTTTCTTTGTCTCTTATTGAAGCTTCATGAAGCTTTGACTTATGCAACCATTCTTGTCTTCATGCTTAACCCTAACTCATCCAAATAACCTTGGTATATTCTCTACACTTAACCTTAGTTAGGATATGATAAGTATTGTTTTCTTTTTCATTTTAAAATGACTTATCATATTCTTTCTTCTTCTTGATCATCTTCTTCTTCAAGAAAAGCTTAAGCCCATCAATGGCAACTTGAGCAAAAGTTTGTGAAATCCAATTCTAAAGTGAACCCACCTCCTATTTCTTCACCCTCTACCTCTTGCCAAGTTGTTTTGGGTGTTTTCTTCACAAGTTTCACAACTTGGTGAAGTTGGAGCTTGAACTTGTGCAACCTCGACGTAGATCATCTTCGGCACGAAGCCGACGACCTATTCCGCCCATTTCTCCGATGAAGCCGACGATTGAGTTCGGGATTCGAGATGGACAGTGAGAGGACACCTACGTGGAGCTAAGGAAGTGGAGAACCGGATCTACAAAGGTTGTAGTCTCTCTCCTTTAGTTAAAGTGTTAACTAGTTTCGTTTATCGCCTAAATTTCTAGTTAACGATCCGTATTAGGGTTTCTCGGCACCCATAAAATTTGAAATTGGCATGGTTGATGCCTTGTGAGACCTCTATAGTGTGCCTAGGAACCCTACAGTGGTATCAGAGCCTAGCTAGAGCCTTAGGCGAAGTCCAGACGGAGTTTGAAGTCCGATCGACCCGAAACCCCAACTCAAATATTGCTCTCTGGACTTTTTCTAAAAATTGGGATTTTTCCATATTAAAAATTCTTTAAAATATCAGCATGAAGATATAAGAATTATGGTGCAAAACGAGCTCATGATGCGTCTAAACCGCCGCGGAAACGCGACAGAAGCATGGCTTCTGCCGCGGTTCCGCCGCCAACTGTTCACAATGCGCAATAATTTTTGCACAGTAATTCCTCTTTTTTGGAGCTGAGTTTTATGGGAATTTTTAATATTTATTCAAGAGTTGAATTTTCTGGGATTGTTTTGGGGATTCGGTGTTTCGATCGGAGTATCAGATTTTGTCTACGTGGCTTTCCGGATAAATTTTAGAATATGTTAAAAAGTTCGACCGGATATAAATACCCAATTTTTCCCCTGTCGGGAAATTTCCAAGTGTTGGATTTTTCCGTAGTTTAACGACGTTCTAAGTAGTGCAAGTAACGCGATGGACCCTCTAGAAGACAACAAACCTTAACTCGATTATGTGACCGTCTTGAACTGCCCTTTGAACCTTCGGGTTTGGGGCAGTACGGCGTGCCACATGTGAGGCATTGGCTTGACCCTTCTACGGCTGGACCGTTGGTACTGAGGCACGAACTGAATGTTGTTAGACTTATTTCATGTGTTGAGCTGTATCGGGAAAACTTAGGTATTCGACTGTTCGATCGGAAAGTTTAACATTTTCTGTTTATCTGGAATGTGATACAATAATTGGAATTCACAAACAGTTATGAGATAACTGAATGAATGTTATAAATCTAGCGGTTTAGTTTCACTTGATATTGAAAAGAGTTTTCGATAATGAGACTAAAATGCGGGGTTTATAACTATTAGGCATGTGATGTCTAAGTATTTCATTTCATTAGGCATGTGATGTCTAAAGAGGTTGCGGATTCCAACTGTTGTAGTTTTACACTTTTTTTTCTCTGACCGTAAGTGTAATGTGTGATATCGCCGGTTTCGTTGCTATATGTCAACGACAATTGGGATGCGCATATTTACTTACGTTGATGACATGTGATGTTATGTGTTGCTGGATATGTTATATTGGATTGTCGTGTTTGAATAGCCTGGGGTTTTTATGCGAGATGAGTGTTTTTCATTTTCATTCATGTAAAAACTTGTATGTAATATTCTTTTATTTGGGGCACTTCCAGGTTGCGGAAGTTGTCACCTTTTGTATATTATTTACTTTTCCGCATTAGGATAGACCCAAGGAGGGGAGCACAAGTAACCGGATTCTGGGGTCCAGTAGGAGACCAACTCGAGGAGTCGAGTCCGGGTCTCCTAACCCTAGAATTGGCAGGGTTGCTTGCCGCTCTCGTAGGGGTCTAGGGGTATGGGATTGGCTATTCATCACGACCGTGGAATCCGTGTTTTATACTGGCTCGTATTGAAAACACGGACGTCCTAGTATATCCAATGTTTCATATGTTTCTTCTGCTGCGATATCTGTGATGTGATCATGTGATGTTCTGTGATAGATACAGTATATAGTATATATGATATATTATATAGACGTTACTTATGTTTTGCACCCGCACTAGCCCTGCCCTGCTCTGTCGTTAGTTACCTAACCTAACAGTGCACGAAGGGACATAGAGGCGAATGCGGATGGCATAAGTGTACGTCGTATTTATCTGTGATGTTTAGGTACATAAATGATGGGACTTCATTAATGTGATTAATGAAAGAAAAGAAACCTAAGATGTTGTGGAATCAAATTTTAAATAAAAAAGGTAGCTACAGTTTTTGCTTTGCACAGTGATATATATGATATATCCTGCACCTTATTCGATGAGGAAAGGACCGAGATCCCTTCACCGGGAGTGACTCCTTTAGCAATAACTGGCAGATGCTACACACTCGGTTTGGTTGTTGATTGCTTTTAAGAGTTTTTGCTTTGCACAGTGATATATATATATATCCCGCACCTCATTCGACGAGGAAAGGGCCGACGATCCCTTCACCAGGAGTGACCCCTTTAGCAAAACTAGAAAAGCCTCAAAATCACTCCATTTCAAAACTTCATTTGATTCTACAACGATATGAAGTTCATTACGCAATAGGTTTTCAGAAAAACCTGACGTAGCCCTCCGTCATTTCAGATAAATCCTACTTAGTATTCGTGCTACGTTTGTTGACCTCCGTCAAGGCGTAGTATGCGGTAGCTAACTAGTATTTATCTGCTTATGCATATGATGCAGATTGGATTAGGGTAGTCGTACGACCTTGTTGACCTCCGTCAAGGGTCGTGCGGGTGGGTTTGATTCAATCAAGAAATGACGGGTTGAACTTGACTTGCACCCTGTGGTTTGTTGACCTCCGTCAAGGTCATAGGATGCTTGGGGCAAAATATTATCGGGAATTTCAAGTGTTGAAATTTGCAATGAGATTGCATACCTTCTATGAGATAGTTGGATCCCGATACCCACTGCGAGTAAGAGTTACTCCTGGGAGAGTTTTACACATTGCAATTAGCTGATCAAGTAGGTGTCTAGAAAGGTGTCAATGGGGTTACGCCTTTGGGAAAACGAGGTTTACATTAATTAGGTTCGTGCGAAAGCACGGGGGACCTCCCTCAAAGTACCGACACTGGCATGGCTGAAAGATTGGCGAACTTGTAGTGTGTAATTAATCCCGGCTAATCTTTCCTTTTAGGGTTTGGAGGAAGATTTGATAAAAAGCAGTGGGAGCCATCCTGATTAGATAAGATAATAACCAATCTGATCTTGCACGAGCATACGCTAAAGTGTTTTCTTCTCTCTCTCTCCAGGTAGCGACCATTTCTTGCCCTAATGATGGTAATAATATGGATGTATTGACCGAACCCGCATGTTATACTGTGCTGGGGAACGTTGGTTTCGTTCTTTCCTATAAGAGTTATAGGAATGAACAGGATATAGGGGAATACCAGGATTCCCATGCCACCCGAATGAAGAAAGTACATGTTGATGCATTTTCTTCGGGTGCGTTCATTACAGAGAACTGTTTCTCCATTTGCTCTACGTCCTGGGTATTAGATACCGGGTCAGGATCCCATATATGTAATCAGTTACATGGGCTAAGGAAAGGTAAAGAACTTGGAGAAGGTGATAAAGACATTAGAGTTGGAAATGGTACAATTGTTGCAGCTAAGACTGTCGGGGAATATCACCTTGTATTACCGACTGGCAATACATTGGTTCTGAACGAAAACTATTACACGCCGAACCTGATATGCAACATTATATCGGTTTCTTTATTAAGTAAAGAAGGATATAATTTTGTATTACAGGACAATGTTATGAACATTTTCCGTAACCAAAAGTTGGTTGGATCAGGCACGCTATGCAATGGCATTTATGTTCTAAATCAATCAACAGTTCTAAGCATAACAAACACACACAAGAGGAAGAGTTCAGAACTGAACGAATCCTTCTTGTGGCATTGTAGAATGGGTCACATCAATGCGACACGACTGGCTAAGTTGCATAAGGATGGATATTTAAATCCATTTGAATTTTCATCTTATGACACTTGCCAGTCATGTTTCAAAGGCAAGATGACCAAAACTCCATTTACGGGACACGGAGAAAGAGTTACCGAACTCTTGGGACTTATACGTAGTGATGTATGCGGTCCCATGTCTACACATGCCAGGGATGGTTCTTCGTACTTCATTACATTCACTGACGATTTCTCTAGGTTCGGGTATGTGTTCCTGATGAAACACAAATCAGAAGCTTTTGAGAAATTTAGAGAATATAAACAAGAAGTTGAGAACCAAACCGGAAAAAGTATTAAAATCCTACGATCTGATCGAGGAGGAGAATACTTGAGCATTGAATTCCTGGACTTCCTAAAAGAGAATGGGATTCTCTCTCAGCTAACTCCTCCATATACACCACAGCACAACGGTGTATCGGAGCGGAGAAACCGCACCCTATTAGATATGGTGCGCTCTATGATGAGTGTAGCTGAGTTACCTGTTTCCTTTTGGGGATATGCACTGGAAACAGCAGCATACCTACTGAACAGGGTTCCCACCAAATCTGTGCCTACCACACCATATGAGATATGGGAAGGGAAGAGACCATATCTTAATTTTATAAAGATATGGGGTTGCCCGGCCTATGTCAAAAGACAAAAACCGGACAAACCCGAGGCAAGATCTGTTTTGTGTAAATTTGTTGGATATCCCAAACATTCGCGAGGGTATATCTTCTACCACAGTGAGGAACAAAGAGTATTTGTTGCTCAACATGCCACCTTTTTAGAAAAGGAATTTCTTGCAAATGAAATTAGTGGCTTTGAGGTAGAACTGGAAGAGGTTCCAGCTGAACAAAACACAACAGAAGATTTAGTGGAACCAGAGCATTCAGTAGCTCCCGACGAACCTCAGCCTCTCCGCCGATCTAGTAGGGTTCCTCGCCCACCTGAGAGATACTACGGTTTTCTCATGGATGGTGGGAGCGAGGATTGCATCATGGAGGATGATGACCCAACTAGCTTCGAGCAGGCCATCACGAGTGGAGACTCAGTGAAATGGCTGGATGCTATGCGGTCCGAGATGGAATCCATGTACACCAACAAAGTATGGACTTTGGAAGTTGCTCCTGAAGGGGTAAAACCCATTGGGAGCAAGTGGATCTTCAAGAAGAAAATTGGTGTAGATGGGATAGTGGAGACTTTCAAAGCTAGACTTGTTGCAAAAGGTTTTCGTCAAAGACCAGGTGTGGACTATGACGAAACCTTTTCTCCAGTGGCTATGCTTAAATCCATCCGGATCATGCTTGCCATCGCTGCATATCATGATTACGAAATCTGGCAAATGGATGTTAAGACCGCCTTTCTAAATGGTGATTTAGAAGAGTGCGTGTACATGACTCAGCCAGAAGGCTTCGTAGATAGTGGGAGCAGCGGGAAGGTGTGCAAGCTGCTTAAATCCATTTATGGATTAAAGAAAGCATCGCGGAGTTGGAACATCTGCTTTGACGTCGTTATCAAAGAGTTTGATTTCGTCAAAAATCCAGATGAACCTTGTATCTACAAGAAGGTGGCAGAGAGTAAGGTTGTCTTCCTCGTATTGTACGTGGACGACATACTCTTGATAGGAAATGATATTCCTCTGCAGCAATCGGTCAAGCTCTTCTTATCACAAAGATTCTCAATGAAAGATCTTGGTGATGCCTCCTGCATATTGGGAATTAGGATCTATAGAGATAGATCCAAACGAATTTTGGGATTGTCCCAATCCAGGTACATTGACACCATACTAAAGAGGTTTAGTATGGAAGAATCCAAGCGTGGGAACTTGCCCACGATCTCTGGAGTCACTCTCTCCAAAGAGATGTCTCCCAAGACTGATTTGGAGAGAGCTCGCATGCAAGGGATACCCTATGCTTCGGCTGTAGGCTCTATCATGTACGGGATGCTATGTACCAGACCCGATGTTGCATACTCACTAAGTGTAGTGAGCAGGTATCAAGCTGATCCTGGAGAGAGTCACTGGACAGCTGTGAAGAGCATTCTCAAGTACTTGCGAAGGACTAAAGAGATGCTCTTAGAGTATGGTAACGGAGAACTCCAAGTGGAGTCCTTTACCGATTCGAGCTTCCAGAGTGATAAGGACGACTCTAAGTCGCAGTCGGGATTTGTCTTTACCCATTACGGAGGGACGGTTAGCTGGAAGAGTTCCAAGCAGGAAACCGTGGCAGACTCGACGATGGAGGCTGAATACATCACTGCCAACGATACTGCCAAAGAGGCTGTCTGGATCCAGAAGTTCATTACTGAACTTGGAGTGGTTCCATCCATTGAGCATCCAATACCTTTATATTGCGATAACAATGGAGCAGTGGCTTTGGCCAAGGAACCCAGGTCCCATCAGCGATCCAGGCATATTCTGAGACGGTATCACCTGATCCGGGAGATAGTTGATCGCCGGGAGATCGAGGTCAGGAGGGTTGACACGAAGAACAACACGGCGGATCCACTCACAAAGGCCATTCCCCAGATAAAGTTTGAGAGACTCTTCGGGATGCTCGGTATGCGATACTACAGCAGCTCGCCCTAGTGCAAGTGGGAGATTGTTAGTTGTATGTATGCCCTAGAGGCCAGTATTGTACATATGATGTATATTATATTGGATGCTTGGACATATATAGAGATGACTTTCTTGCTCGATATGATAGTATGCTATCTGGTTGCTCTTTATCTTAACATGTACACTTGTCTCTTTAAACTGTCTTATGGTTACATGTTGGTAAAGCCCTTAGGATGTGTACTTGACTACCTGGAATATGATGCAGATCATACTAGTGGGGACATGGTAGTCCATAAGTACAACCTTCAAGGTTCCTAGTCGTGGGTGTATCGAGACGCGGCATCGATATACCAGAGTAGACTAGCGTATACGCTTCTCGACCCATGAGATGGGCGATGGATGATCCCATATCCATTGGTGTTTGACATCAGAGATGGTATACGGGTGCTCAGTGATGACTGGGTACACTGGACGGACTCGCCGAGAACTCCCAGATGGTATTATACCTCACGTCAGATGGCAGTTCTCAGGTGACACTTGTACAGGTTAGTCTGTAGACCCGAGATCGTCATAGAGTCTTGTGTGATTCCCACTGTGCTTTGATCTCCACCTTACCATGTCCATGAGGGCGTGCAAAACGATGGTCTTTGGGTACAGTCCCGAGTCACATGAAGGCAATGAGCGATAGGAGGGGTTTCGTCTCTCCCGGTATTGGGAGTTGATGTTGCGCTGTGCTCGATTGGCCGTAACAGGGAAGTCCCTGGCCAGGGCTGATCAGAGATTTGCTAGTAAGTGTTACCAATAGTTTCTCGACCCGTTATGAGCCTCACATCGGCACGACTTATCGGTTATTGGGGTCTGACGTTTACCACCCCTAGACTTGATATGCGACGTATCAGACGAACAGACCGGACTGTACGGTAAGTGTTACTGGTTGGATTCACAGGAGTGTGAGCGGGCTAGCTCATCGATCTTCTGATCGCTCAATACCCGGATGGCCGTTACGTTTAGCAGACCGCTTGCGGCTTGTGGGTGCTTGATATGATCATCATCTGCTACCGGCGTATTGACGAGTCTTTAGAGTCCTACACAGAGGTTTCCTGGCTCAAGCGAAACGAAATAGGAGCGCATATGAGATGTGTACGGGACCGAGAATAATGCGTGTATGTGATACCGCATTTCAATCTCGCGATGAATGTTTCGATTGGTTGTATGCGATATGACCTAGTTATCGAATCATTGATTCGATAAAACGATACATTGGATACTGGTCGGTTATATGCGATATGACCGGATCGTTAAATCAAGTGTTGATTTAATGATTTAATGTATAATTATATATTTGATATATTACTTTGCATTAACTGGTATTGGTTCATTTTAAATGGATTTTCTCACTTGATGTACATGTTGTATATGTGATATACTTTTGTGCACATCTTTGTATCATGTTTGATGATACTTGCTCATTTGGTTAAGTGTGAAGAATTAAACCATGGTTAAGAGATGATTAGCGTTTTGCCTTTTTATTCATTTATTTGTTTATTTATTTAGAAAAGGTTTAGATGACAATGGTGGCTTTCTTTGTCTCTTATTGAAGCTTCATGAAGCTTTGACTTATGCAACCATTCTTGTCTTCATGCTTAACCCTAACTCATCCAAGTAACCATGGTATATTCTCTACACTTAACCTTAGTTAGGATATGATAAGTATTGTTTTCTTTTTCATTTTAAAATGACTTATCATATTCTTTCTTCTTCTTGATCATCTTCTTCTTCAAGAAAAGCTTAAGCCCATCAATGGCAACTTGAGCAAAAGTGAGTGAAATCCAATTCTAAAGTGAACCCACCTCCTATTTCTTTACCCTCCACCTCTTGCCAAGTTGTTTTGGGTGTTTTCTTCACAAGTTTCACAACTTGGTGAAGTTGGAGCTTGAACTTGTGCAACCTCGACGTAGATCATCTTCGGCACGAAGCCGACGACCTATTCCGGCCATTTCTCCAATGAAGCCGACGATTGAGTTCGGGATTCGAGATGGACAGCGAGAGGACACCTACGTGGAGCTAAGGAAGTGGAGAACCGGATCTACAAAGGTTGTAGTCTCTCTCCTTTAGTTAAAGTGTTAACTAGTTTCGTTTATCGCCTAAATTTCTAGTTAACGATCCGTATTAGGGTTTCTCGGCACTCATAAAATTTGAAATTGGCATGGTTGATGCCTTGTGAGACCTCTATAGTGTGCTTAGGAACCCTACAATATCGACACGACTTATCGAGCTATTGGGGTCTGACGTTTACCACCCCTAGGCGAGATATGCGACATATCAGACGACGAGACCAGACAGTACGGTAAGTGTTACTGGTTGGATTCATAGGAGTGTGAGCGGGCTTGGTCGTCGATCTTCTGATCGCTCAATACCCGGGTGGCCGTTACGTTTAGCAGACCGCTTGCGGCTTGTGGGTGTTTGATATGATCATCACCTGCTGCCGGCGTATTGACGAGTCTTTAGAGTCCTACACAGAGGTTTCCTGGCTCAAGCGAAACGAAATAGGAGCGCATATGAGATATGTGCGGTACCGAGAATAATGCGTGTATGTGATACAGCATTCTATTCTCGCGATGAATGTATCGAATGGTTGTATGCGATATAACCTAGTTATCGAATCAAGGATTGATTCGATAAATCGATACATTGGATATTAGTCGGTCATATGCGATATGACCGGATCGTTAAATCAAGTGTTGATTTGATGATTTAATGCATAATTATATATTAGATATATTACTTTGCATTAACTAGTATTGGTTCACTTTAAATGGATTTTCTCACTTGAAGTTCACAAGTTGTATATGTGATATACTTTTGTGCACTTGATTGTATCATGTTTGATGATACATGTTAACTTGAGTTTGTGTAAAGATTAAACCATGGTTATATGAGTGGTTAGGGTTTTGTTTATTTACTTATTCATTTATTTATTTCTTTTGTTCATTTTGGCAAAAGAAAATGATAAAGAGAAAATGGTGGCTTTCTTTGTTTTATATTGAAGCTTCATGAAGCTTTGACTAAGTCACCATTTTGTCTCATGCTTAACCCTAACCACTCCACTTAACCCTAGTTCATTCTCTACACTTGACCATGGTTGTATTATGATAAGTATTGATTTTCTTTTCTATTTTGAAAATAACTTATCATAATATACTTCATCATCTTCTTCTTCTTCTTCAAGAAGAAACCTTGCTCCATCAATGGAAACTTGAGCAAATGAGTGAGAAATCCAATTCTAAAGTGAACCCACCTCCTATTTCTTCATCCTCTACCTCTTGCCAAGTAGTATAGGGTGTTTTCTTCACAAGTTTCATGACTTGGTGAAGTGGGAGCTTGATCTTGTGATGCCTCGACGTAGATCATCTTCGGCATCGTAGTCGATGACCTAGCCCGCCCATTTCTCTGATGAAGCCGACGCTAGAGCCCGGGATTCGATTTGGACAGCGAGGAGACTTCATTACGGAGCTATGGAGGTGGAGGACCGGATCTACAAAGGTTGTATTTCCGTTCTTGTAGTTAAGTTGTTAACTAGTTTCATTTGTCGCCTATATATCTAGTTAACGATCCGTATTAGGGTTTCTCGGCACTTGTAATTTTTGAAATTGGCATGGTTGATGCCTTGTGAGACCTCATTAGTGTGCCTAGGAACCCTACAATCGATATACCAGTGTGGACTAGCGTATACGCTTCTCGACCCATGAGAAGGGCGATGGATGATCCCATATCCATTGGTGTTTGATATCAGAGATGGTATACGGGTGCTCAGTGGAGACTGGGTACACTGGACGGACTCGCCGAGAACTCCCAGATGGTATTATACCTCACGTAAAATGGCAGTTCTCAGGTGACACTTGTGCAGGTTAGTCTGTAGACCCGAGATCGTCATAGAGTCCTGTGTGATTCCCACTGTGCTTTGATTTCCACCTTACCACGTCCATGAGGGCGTGCAAAACGGTGATTTTTGGGTACATTCCCGAGTCACATTGAGGCAATGAGCGATAGGAGGGGTTTTGTCTCTCCCGGTATTGGGGGTTGATGTTGCGCTGTGCTCGATCGGCCGTAACAGGGAAGTCCCTGACCATGGATGATTAGAGATTTACCGGTAATTGTTACCAGTAGTTTCTCGACCCGTTATGAGCCTCACATCGGCACGACTTATCGGTTATTGGGGTCTGACGTTTACCACCCCTAGACTTGATATGCGACATATCAGACGAGGAGACCGGACTGTACGGGAAGTGTTGCCGGTTGGCTCGACGGGAGTTGTAGCAGGTTCGCTTGTTCTCTTCTGATCGTTCAATACCCGGGTGGCCGTTACGTTTAGATGACCGCTTGCGGCTTGGGGGTGCTTGATATGATCATCACCTACTGCCGGCGTATTGATGAGTCTCAGAGTCCCATAAAGGAGTTTCCTAGTCCAGGCGAAATGTTGTGGTGCGCGTATGTGATATGCGCATAGACCCGATTAAAATGCGCGTATAGGATACCGTATATTAATCGGGCGGCTTGCTTTTGGTAGGGGTCATATGTTATATGGCCGGATTGATAAATCAAGTGTTGATTTATCATTTAACCATTAGCTTCTCACTTGAAATCTTTTCTTGAGTATGATGGATGTATGCATGCATGTATAGTTTCTTTATAGATTCATGCACATATGGATGTGCATACATACATAGATACATACATACATCATCAATTATGGTTGCTTATACAAAGAAAATGGTGGCAATATAAGACTCACACCATGGGTATTTTATTTGGAATATTATTGTATTTAAGCTAAAAACAAAAGGAAAAAGAAAAGGGTTAGTTTTGGATTGTTTCTATACTCT
Source organism: Agapanthus africanus (assembly GCA_030015575.1). Classification (NCBI taxonomy): domain Eukaryota; kingdom Viridiplantae; phylum Streptophyta; class Magnoliopsida; order Asparagales; family Amaryllidaceae; genus Agapanthus; species Agapanthus africanus. The sequence continues at coordinate 221,128,692 of CM057347.1, forward strand.
TCTTGACCTAACCTTTCTCACCCACCATTTAACCATGGTTTACTCTTCCTTTTAGTTTTTAACTCAAGTACAATAATGATTCAACCGTGGTTTGAGATGAGAGATAAAAATATATATTGATATATTTTCTATTTTCTTTCTTAGAGTTGAACTTATCTTCTTCTCAAATTGCCATCATCTTCTTCTTCCTCTCTCATTTTGCTCTCTAGTTTTTTGTAGTGAGCAATATACTCATCAAGTTGGATTTTGATGTGAGAATAAGAACCACAACATCATTCTACACAAGTTTAGCCAACTTGTTTAGAGTGTTAGCTTCATTTCGTTCACTTGATCGGATAAAGTTGCAAGCTTGGACAAAGCGGACTCCAGGTGGATCATCAGTGACCTCGAGGAGTTCAAGCGGAGCTTTTTCAAACCCCAAGTAGCCGAGGAGTCTAGCGTAGGGAGCTACAAAGGTTGTACTCTCAAAACCCTAGCCTTTCTTTCATATGGTGATGTGAAAAATTTAGAAACCCTAATTTTTCTAGGAACGATCCGATGCTTGTTAACTTAGCACCCTAAAGACTCCACCTTTGGTTCATGTGATGCTTCCAAACCCTTCATGAGGTGCTAGGCTAACCCAACAGTCATGACACCCAACCGCTACATATCGTAGTCAAGGTAAGTAGCAGTGGCAAGTAGGTTCCGGATGGACTCAAGCATAGGCACTGGAAAAGGTTTCATCATTATCCAAACCTGGTCAATGACGAGATCTATTTACAACTAGTCTTAGCTTTGAAAGTCTCGACTTTTCCATGTACACCAAGTAATCTTCTCGAGATATACTTGCTCCTGATGGGGATTTAACCCTTCAGATAAAGCAACCAAAGTCCATACTTTGTTGGTGTATATGGATTCCATCTCAGATCGCATAGCATCCAGCCATTCTTACAGAGTCCCCACTCCTGATGGCCTGCTCGAAACTAGTTGGGTCACCATCTCATGATGCAATCCTCGCTCCCACTGTCATCGAGAAACCGAAGTACCTCTCAGGAGGATGAGGAACCCTATAAGATCGGCGGAGAGGCTGAGGTTCGTCGGGAGATATTGAATCCTCCGGTTCTACCAAATCATCAGCTGCAATTTGTATACCTGGAACTCCTTCCAGTTCTACATCATGACCACTAATTTATTTACAAGAAATTCCCTTCCTAAAAGGTGGCATGCTGAGAAACAAAACACCTTTTGCACCTCAGTGTGGTAGAAGATATTCCCTTGCGAATGCTTGGGATATCCAACAAACTTCGACAGAACTGACCTTGCCTCGAGCTTGTCCGAATTTTGCTTTTAGACATAGGCCGAACAACCCCAAATCTTAACATCCTTAAGAAATGGTCTCTTCCTATACTATATCACATATGGAATGGTAGGCACCTGATTTGGTTGGAACCCTATTCAATAGGTATGCAACTTCTCAAGTGCATAACCACCAAAAGGAAATAGGAAACTCAGTAGTACTCATCATAGAGCACACCATATCACATAGGGTGTGATTGCTCCACCCCGATATACCAACGAACTGTGGTGTATTCGGAGGAGTAATGCTGAGAGAGAATCTCATTCTCCTTTAGAATAGTCCAGGAATTCCGTGCTCAAGTATTCTCCTCCCTGATCTCATCATAGGACATAATACTTATACCCATTGTGGTTCTCTACTTCTAACTTATATTCTTTGAATATCTCAAAAGATTCAGACATGTGTTTCAATAAGAACATATGTCCGAATCTTGAGAGATCAACAGTGAATGTAATGAAGTACAAAGAACCAGTCCTGGCATATGTAGACAGGGGACCTACATACATCATCATGTATCAATCCCAAGAGTTCACTAACTCTTTCTCTGTTTCCAATAAACGGAGCTATGGTCATCTTATCTTTGTGACATGACTGGCAAGTTTCACAAGATGTAGATTCAAACTGATTTAAATATGCATCTAAATATAACTTAGCTAGTCGGGTAGCATTGATACGACCTAGTCTACAATGCCTCAAGAAGGATTCGTTCATTTCTGAACTCTTCCTCCTGTGTGTGTTCTGTACGTTAAGAACTGTAGTTTGATTTAGAACATATATGCTTTTAGATAACGCGCCTGAACTGATCAACTCTTGATATAGGAAATGTTCAAAACATTATCCAACAATACAAAATTATATCCTTCTTTACTAATAAAGAGACTGATATGATGTTGTATATCAGGTTAGTTATCTAATAACATTCGTTCAGAATCAAAGTATTTGGTAATACAGGGTGATAACTGCCAACAAAGTTGGCTGCAACACTTGCACCATTTCCAACTCTTGAAACTTATCACCCATTCCCAGTTCTCTACCTGTCTGTAGCCCATGTAACAGATTACATTTGTGGGATCCTGATCCGGTATCTCATACCAAGGACGTAAAGGATACTGAGAAACAGTTCTCTGTAATGAACACACCCGGAGAAGATGCATCATCATGTACTTTCTTCGTTTGGGCGACACGGGAATCTTGGTAATCACCTATTTCCTGCTCTGTCTTATAACAATTATAAGTTGGAGCGGGACCAACGTTCCCTAGCACAGTATAACAAGCGGATTTGGTCAATACATCCGTATTATTATCTTGATTAAGGCGTGACATGGTCGCTACCTAGAAAGAGAGAGAAGAAAACACTCAGCGTATGCTCTTGCAAGATCAGATTGGTTATTAATATATCTAATCAGGATGGCTCCCACTATTTTTGTCAAATCTTCCTTCAAACCCTAAAAAGAAAGACTAGCCGGGATTAATTACACCCTACAAGTTTGTCGATCTTTTAGCCAGGCCAGTGCTGGTACTTTGAGGGAGGTTCCCCGTGCTCTCGCACGGAACCTAATTATAATAAACCTCGTTTTCCCAGGAGCGTAACCTCGTTGACACCTTTCTAGACACCTACTTGATCGGCTAATTGTAATGTGTAAAACTCTCCCAGGAGTAACTTTTACTCGCAGTGGGTATCGGGATCCAACTATCTCATAGAAGGTATGCAATCTCATTGCAAATTTCAACACTTGAAATTCACAATAATATTTTGCCCCTAGCGTGCTATGACCTTGACGCATGCCAAACAACCCATAGTCCGCTAGTCAAGTTTAACCCGTGCATTTCCTGATTGAATTAAACCTACCCCCACGACCCTTGACGCATGCCAAACAACGCCGTATGAATACCCTAATCCAATCGCATTGTATGCTAGTAGATAAGCACTAGTTAGCTACCGTACACTACGCTTTGACGAATGCCAAACTACCGCAGCACGAATACTAAGTAGTACTTATCTGAAATGACGGAGGGCTACGCAGGTTTTTATGAAAACCATGAGCCTAATGAACTTGATATCGTTGTAGAATCAAATGATTTAAAATGGAGTGTTTTTTAGGCTTTTACTAGTTTTGCTAAAGAGGTCACTCCTGGTGAAGGGATCGTCGGCTCTTTCCTTATCGAATAAGGTGCAGGATATTTCACAAATACCACTGTGCAAAGCAATAACTAGAAAAGCAATCAGAAGACAAACCGAAGGTTGTAGCATCTGCCAGTTATTGCTAAAGTGGTCACTCCCAGTGAAGGGATCTCGGCTCTTTCCTTATTGAAAAAGGCGCTGGATATTCTACAAGGATTACCGCTTTGCAAAGCAACAACTAGAGCTACCTGTTTTTGAAAATTCGATTCCACAACATCTTTAGGTTTCTTTTATTTCATTAATCTCATTAATGAAGTCCCATCATTTTAAATTACCTAAACATCACAGATAAATACAACGTACGCTTATGCCATCCGCATTCGCCTCGATGTCCCCTCGTGCACCGTTAGGTTAGGTAACTAACGGCAGAGCGGGGCAGTGCTAGCGCGGGTGTAAAACATAAGCAATGTCTATATAATATATCACATATACTATATCCTGTATCCATCTCAACATATCAAATGATCAAATCACAGATATCGCAGCAGAAGAACAACATATGAAATATTGGATATACTAAGATTTCCGTGTTTTATTTTAAGCCTCTATAAAACACGGATTCCACGGTCGTGATGAATAGCCAATCCCATACCCCTAGACCCCTACGAGAGCAGCCAGCAACCCTACCAATTCTAGAGTTAGGAGACCCGGTCTCGACTCCTCGAGATGGTCTCCCACTGGGCCCTAGAACCCGGTTACTTGTGCTCCCCGCCTTGGGTATATCCTAATGCGGAAAAGTAAATAATATACAATGGTGACATCATCCTCAAACCGGAAGTGCCCCAATAAAACAATATTGCATACAATGAATTTTACATGAATGAAAATGAAAAACTCTCATCTCACATAAAACCCCCGGCTATTCAAAAACACGTCGATCCAATATAGCATATCACAACAACACATAACATCACATGTCATCAACGTAAGTAAATATGCGTATCCCAATTGTCGTTGATATTGTAAGTCCACGTTGCCCACACCGGTACTTGCGGGGAGGCGGAAAACGGAATAAAAATCAAGTTTTTATGAGCTTAGGCAACATGGACTTGACTATGAAGGATCTTTGCTAAACAAAAACAAGCTAAAGCTAACTAGAAACTAGCTAAGTGTTAGAAAGGTTATACCCAGGGCTTTATGTCCTTCTCTCCTTGCTCCTTGGAGTAGTGGAAAGAGGTCACCTTTGTCGTCTTCTCACGTCGAAGAAAGATCCACCCGAAAGCCTCAACCTTTGGCTTCAACTCCAAGCTAGAAGTAACTAGGGTGCAAGAAGTGCTAGTTCTAGAACCCTAGATGAGAGTAGAGATTATCAAGAAGGGGTTTTTCTCAAGCTCAAGTGTTTCTAAACACATGAGAGGGGAGAGCTTGAGGGAGAGGAAGAACAAGAGAGAGAAAGTGAATAATAGAATAAAATGAGGGAAAAATAAACCATTCTCACATATATATGTGAATTATTGTAATTAGATAATTAGCTAGATAATTGTCATGGTTAATCAAGACATGACCATTATCATTTCATTTTTAATGCAAATTGCAAGGATCAAAGAGCATCTTCCAAATGAAATGATGATGGTCAAAGTGTCAACCAAGGTCAACAAGTCAAGGAGGTCAAATTGTCAACAACCATAACCATGCACAATTATTTAAACTAATATCAATTAACAATAATACACACATAAGCATTAGGGTTAATAAAATGACAATAGTCATTAACCCTAATCAAAGTCCTCTCCCTCTGTCTCAAGCAACTGTGCATACGCACCCGTATTCGAGATCCGAGGAACACGAATACAAAAAGAAAAAACCAATCCCAAATCATATACTAGGATCCGGCTTAAACCAAAGCCCGCTAGTAAAAGCTGTCCGGACAGCAAACGTGCACAAGTGCGCGGATATGAACGAACCCTGTCGCAAAACCATGCGACCTCTACTCATTTTGCCTAAAGGCGAATAGCTCTCTGTGTGGGACTCTAAAGACTCGACACTACGCTGGCAGTGGGTTTAACCACAGACCGCAAGCGGCACTAGCTGTACGTAACGGTCCCCAGGTAGATGTCGATAAGAAGACTGACGAGGTGAACCCCATCTGAACTCCTACTGAGCCTGTATGTGACAGTCTTCGTACAGTCCGGTCTGTTCGTCTGATACATCGCATGGCGGGCCTAGGGGGCGGTGAACGTCAGTCCCCTAATAGCGGTACAAGTCGTGTCGGAGTGTAGCCCAGAACACCCTGAGATAACACTGGAAACCTACCAGTATATCTCGCTTGCCCTGGCCAGGGACTACTGGTGTAATGGCTCTCCTGGACACAGCGCGATGTCAACCCCCAATACCGGGAGAGACGAATCCTGTCTAACCGTCACTGCCTCCAAGTGCTTCGGGACTGCACCCAAAAACTGTAAGTGCACGGCGGCGCCCCGGCCGTCAATCCGACGGCCAATTGCGGAAACGGTGATAAACTTTAATTTTTGCGAACATTGCAAACCGGCACCACCGCGCACTAAACCCCTGATCGGGCCATTAAACTAGGTCTAGCAAACTACAAGATGTGGAAGAGATATACCGAGTGATCCGAGTCCTCCGGTCTTCTCGTCATCGTCCCGATCTCCTGCGGAAACTCCGGTCGTCGCCTCCTTGCCGGAAGGGCACCACAACGCCTGCATCTTTTACGGGCTCCCGCCTCTATACCGAGGCAACTCGGGCATGAAGCCGGCAAGTCGACATGCCCAAGATGTGCTGTAGAATGTAGTGTAGATGATGCTTGTCTCTTTGGGGTTATGTTGCCTTGATGGAGGAATCAACAAGATATGAACTTGGGGATTTTTGTAGCAATGAAAAATGAGATAGGAATTCTTCTTCTCACAAATATGAACCTCTCATTTTTCCTCTCCCCTCTCTCAAAATGGCCGGCCCCTTCATATGAGAATGGTGGAGGGATCAAAAATACAAATGCAAGAGGGAGGTAAGTGTAGTAGAAAGCAAGGGTGACCATATCCAAAGACAAGAAAACATCAACCATGCTTACACCTTAATCACATCAAATCTCATTAATGCAAGTGATGGAAGAAAGATATCATAATCAATACTTTTGCAATAAAACCCTCCATAAAGTGTTATTTGCACAATTGCAAATAACCCCCTCCATCGGAAAAGTCCGGCCGGGAAAGAACAAAGGAAAACCGGCCGGAACGGAATGCAAACTGGCAACTCCAGAAAACTGGTCCCGTAATAAATTACAGGAAAACCCCGATACTGTGCATACACACCCGCATCTGTATTTCGTCCGGATACAAATGCAAAGAGACAAAATCTACACTGTACTAAACTAGGATCCGGCTTAAACCAAAGCCGGCTAGTAATGTTCGTCCGATCCTGATCCGTGCAATACCGCACGTATCTGATCGAACCCTGCCATATATCTATACGGCCTCTAGTACAAACCGTCCGATCCTGATCCGTGCAATACCGCATGTATCTGATCGGACCCTGCCATATCTCCATACGGCCTCTACAGCGTTTCGCCCGAAAGCTGAGTAACTGAATGTGTGGTGGACTCTAAAGACTCGTCAATACTATGGCTGTGGATTTAACCACTAGCACGTCAGAGGTATAAGCCAATACGTAACGGGCCACCAGCTATTGACTAAAAGGGACGTCGATGAGCGAACTCATCCTGACACCCTACTGAGCCTGTCAGCGACAATATCCGTACAGTCCGGTCCGTTCGTCTATGAGCATCGCATGTCGGGCCTAGGGGGTGGGTAAAAGTCAGACCCCCAAAAGCGGTACAAGTCGTGTCGGAGTGTAGCCCAGAACACCCTGAGATACTACTGGAATACCTACCAGTAAATCTCCTGCCTTGGCCAAGGACTTCGTGTAATGGCTCTCCTAGACACAGCGCGACCTCACCCCCAATACTTGGAGAGACGAACCCCCGAAGATCCGCTCACTCCCTCCATGTGGCTCGGGACTGTACCCAACTAAAACCTGTTTGCACGACTCCTTTGAGCCGTGGTAGGGTAGTAATCAAAGCACAGTGGGAACTCACACGAGACAAATGACGATCCCCAGGTCGATGAACTAACCTGTACACATGTCACCTGGGAACTGCTATCTGACGTCAGGTATAAGACCAACTAGCATGTTCCCGGCGAGTCCTGTCCGGTGTACTCATAACCCAATGAGCACCTGTATACATCTTAGGTGAACCAACTGACACCAGTGGCCTATGAGACCGGCCACCGCCCCTCGTTGGGGTCTCGACTGTATACACTAGTCTACTCTGGAGAATCGATGCCCCGTCTCGAATCTCCCACGACTAGGGACCTTTTAAGGATGTGCTTATAGACCCCAGCTCCCACTTATATGATCGCCCTCATACTGCTGGTGGTCAAGCAAGAATCCTAGGGGCTCTACCAACGTGTAATAGCGACTTGTCAGGTCACCTGAAGCAGTACACGATGATAAAGGTAAACCAGATAGCATACTATCATCTCGAGTAAGACTGTCGTCCCGGGATAGGTCCTCCCTCAATCATTGCAGTCACGTGCCTGTGATCCAATACTTGACTCTGAGGGCACTATCTCCAACAAAAACTACCTGTTTGCACGACTCCTTTGAGCCGTGGTAGGATAGTAATCAAAGTGAAGTGGGAACACACTCGAGGCGAAGTGACAGTGTCAAGTCAGCGGACTAAGCTGTACTCATGTCACCTGGGAACTGATAACTGACGATAGGTATAATACCAACCAACAGTTCCCGACGAGTCCTGTCCAGTGTACTCGTAACCTAACGAGCACCCGCATACTATCTCAAGTACGACGTACTGACGGCTATGGGACAGACCATCTCCCACACTGGGATGAGAAGCGCATACGCTAGTCTACTCCGGAGTATCGATGCCCTGTCTCGATAGTCCAACGATTAGGGACCTGTATAAGGATGTGCTTATAGATCACCCAGCTGCCACGAGTGTGAGCGCCATCACAACGCTGGTAATCAAGCAAAGATCCTAAGGGCTCTACTAATATGTATATCAGCGATATGCTAACAGAAACACATGCACATATTAAAGCAGAGACAAACCAAGTAGCATACAACCATTTCGAGCAAGATTGTATATACAACTGTGAATATCCCAAGCTTCCATCAAGTAATATACAAACTAGTATGATACAGTAATGGCCTCTAGGGTATATACACTAACAATCTCCCACTTGCACTAAGGCCATGTACTGGCGTATCGAAGACCTATCATCTCGATCAGCCGCTCGAACTGAGTCTGGGGCAAGGCCTTGGTGAATGGATCTGCTGTGTTATCTTCTGAAGCAACCCTCCGAACCTCGATCTCCTGGGGATCCACGATCTTCCTGATCAGGTGATAGCGCCTCAAGATGTGTCTGGATTTCTGATGGGACCTGGGTTCCTTCGCTAAAGCTATGCCCCGTTGTTGTCGCAATACAGAGGTATTGGGTCAACAATGGACGGAACCACCTGAAGTTCTCTTAAGAACTTCCTCATCCAGACAGCTTCTTTTGCGGCATCAGATGCAGCGATGTATTCCGCTTCCATAGTCGAGTCAGCAACGGTTTCCTGTTTGGAGCTCTTCCAACACACCGCCCCTCCATTGAGGGTAAAGACAAAACCCGACATGGACTTGGAATCATCCTTGTCACTCTGGAAGCTGGAGTCAGCAAAGGCCTCAATCTGGAGGTCTTTTCCGCCATACACCAAGAACATCTCCTTAGTCCTTCTCAGGTACTTGAGAATGTTCTTTACTGCTATCCAATGTTTCTCCCCAGGGTTTGACTACCTGCTTACCACACTCAAAGCATAAGCCACATCCTGTCTGGTACACAACATCGCATACATTATAAAGCCTACCGCAGAAGCGTAGGGTATAATAGACATGCGATCCCTCTCCAAATCAGTCTTGGGAGACATCTCTTTGGAGAGGGTGATCCAGTGACAAGCCGGTAGATTACCGCGCTTGGAATCTTCCATACTGAATCTCTTCAATATGGTGTCGATGTACCTGGACTGCGAAAGTCCTAATATCCTCTTGGATCTGTCACGGTAGATCCGGATACCCAGAATGTATGAGGCATCACCCAGGTCTTTCATGGAGAACCTGTGTGACAAGAACCCCTTGACAGATTGTAGCATAGGAATGTCATTTCCTATTAAGAGAATGTCATCCACGTATAAAACGAGGAATGCTACAGTTCTCGCTACAAATCTACAATAGATGCATGGTTCATCTGGATTTTTGATAAAGCCAAATTCCTTGACCGTCTCATCAAAACAGATGTTCCAACTCCGCGATGCCTGCTTTAGTCCATAAATGCACTTAAGCAACTTGCACACCTTTCCGCTGCTCCCACTCTGAATGAAACCCTCTGGCTGGTCCATATAGACACACTCCTCTAAATGTCCATTTAGAAAAGCTGTCTTTATGTCCATCTGCCAAATCTCATAATCGTGGAAGGCAGCAATGGCAAGAAGGATCCGAATGGATTTCAGCATAGCTACTGGAGAAAAGGTTTCGTCATAGTCCAAACCAGGTCACTGACGAAAATCCTTTGCTACCAGTCTAGCTTTATAGGTCTCAACCTGTCCATCTACACCAATCTTCCTTTTGAAGATCCACTTGCATCCTATGGGTTTTACCCCATCTGGAGCAATGTCCAACGTCCATACTTTGTTGGTGTACATGGACTCCATCTCGGTCCGCATTGCATCCAGCCATTTTGCCGAGTCGACGCTCTGAATGGCTTGCTGGAAGCTAGTAGGCTCATCAAAATCTATGATGCAATCTTCTCTATCCCCGTCAATGAGAAAACCGTAGTATCTCTCGGGCGGATGAGACTGCCTACTACTCCTGTGGAGTGGCGTGGGAATTGTTGGAGATAGTGTCCTCAGAGTCAATTATTCGATCACAGGCACGTGATTGCAATGATTGAGGGAGGACCTGTCCCAGTAGGACAATCTTACTCGAGATGATAGTATGCTATCTGGTTTATCTTTATCATCGTGTACTGCTTAGGTGACCTGACAGGTCACTATTACACGTTGGTAGAGCCCCTAGGATTCTTGCTTGACCACCAGCAGTATGAGGGCGATTATATAAGTGGGAGCTGGGGGTCTATAGCACATCCTTAAAAGGTCCCTAGTCGTGCGAGTTTCGAGACAGGGCATCGGTACTCCAGAGTAGACTAGTGTATACAGTCGAGACCCCGACGAGGGGCGGTGGCCGGTCTCACAAGCCATTGGTGTCAGTTGGATCACCTAAGATGTATACAGGTGCTCATTGGGTTATGAGTACACCGGATAGGACTCGCCGGGAACATACTAGTTGGTCTTATACCAGACGTCAGATAGCAATTCCCAGGTGACATGTGTACAGGTTAGTTCATCGACCTGAGGATCGTCATTTGTCTCGTGTGAGTTCCCACTGTACTTTGATTACTACCCTACCACGCTCAAAGGAGACGTGCAAACAGGTTTTAGTTGGGTACAGTCCCGAGCCACATGGAGACAGTGAGCGTATCTTCAGGGGTTCGTCTCTCCCGGTATTGGGAGTGAGGTCGCGCTGTGTCTAAGAGAGCCATTACACAAAGCCCTCGGCCGAGGCAAGGAGATTTACTGGTAGGTATTCCAGTAGTATCTCAGGGTGTTCTGGGCTACACTCCGACACGACTTGTACCGCTTTTGGGGGTCTGAGTTTTACCAACCCCCTAGGCCCGCCATGCGATGCTCATAGACGAACGGACCGGACTGTACGGATATTGTCACAGACAGGCTCAGTAGGGTGTCAGGCTGAGTTCGCTCACAGACGTCCCTTTTGGTCAATACCTGGTAGCCCGTTACGTATTAGCTTATACCTCTGACGTGCTAGTGGTTAAATCCATCACCAAGGTGTTGACGAGTCTTTAAAGTCCCCCACATTCAGTTACTCAAGCTTTCGGGCGAAAAGCTGTAGAGGCCGTATGGAGATATGGCAAGGTCCGATCAGATACGTGCGGTATTGCACGGACCAGGATCGGACGGTTAGTACTAGAGGCCGTATGGATATATGGCAGAGTTCGATCAGATACGTGCGGTATTGCACGGATCAGGATCGGACGGATATTACTAGCCGGCTTTGGTTTAAGCCGGATCCTAGTATAGTACAGTGTAGATTTTGTCTCTTTGCATTTGTATTTCGGTCGGAATACGAATGCGGGTGTGTATACACAGTTTCGGGGTTTTCCTGTAATTTATTACGGGACCAGTTTTCTGGAGTTGCCAGTTTGCTTTCTGTTTCGGCCATTTTCTTTGTTTCGTTCGTTGGCCGAAGATTGGTGGAGGAGGGGTTATTTGCATTTGTGCAAACAAGCTTTTGTGGAGGGGGTCTTTGCATATTATTGTATCATGATGGTGAACCATCCCTTGACCATTTGACTTCTTCATCCATCATGGCTTGACTTTTATATGACATGGTTTTTATGATGATTGTTGTTTGAGTGTTGGACTTTCATAGTGATCATTTCTTTGCATGATAGCTTTTTCTCTCTCTTGGATTATGAGAGACTCTCATTCTTTTGATTGATACTCTCACTCACTCACTCTCATTCTTCTTCTCCCCCATTGGCATGGCCGGCCACTCCCTCTTGGGGGCTGTCCAAATCTTGGATGTGGGATTTTTGGTTCATTTGATGTTAGAAAAATCCCACAATATCATCTCCAAAAAGTTTAGTTCATTTCCTCCACCAATGGCAACTCCCAAAACCCCTAGAGGCACAAATAGCTCACTACACATTCTACAGCAAATCTTGGGCACGTCGACTAGCCAGCTTCGTGCCCGAGTTGCCTCGGTATTGAGGTGGGAGCCCGTAAAAGATGTAAGCAATGTGGTGCACTTCCGGCGACGAGGTGGAGACAGGACATTCCGCGGGAGATCGGGACGATGACGAGAAGACCGGAGGACTCGGATCAGTCGGTATATCTCTATTCCCCATCTTGTAGTTAGCTAGGACTAGTTAATGGTTCGATCCGGGTTTTTAGTGCGCGGTGGTGCCGGTTTGCTAGTTTGCAAAATTAAAGTTAACCATCGCTTCCGCATTTGGCCTCGGGATGGAGGCCGGGGCGCCGCCGTGCACTTACAGTGGTATCAGAGCCAGGCCATTAACTTAGTCTAGCTTTGTTTAATGTGTTTACATTTCCGATCGATCAAAATTCCAAAATCCGCGTTTTCTTCACATCAGTTTTCTGTTGAATTTTTTCTTGCTCGAAAAAATTTTCAGGTTGCAGAAAAGTGATGTACTGGAAATTATAAGAACACTGTAGAAATTCGATACAGTGACTGCACAGTGGGAGCGCGGAACCGCGGCCAAACACCCCTTTAGGCCGCGGTTCCGCCGCACTCTGTTGAGATCACTGCATCAAATTTCTGCAGTTGCTCTCTGGGTTGATTTTAGGGTTTTTGGAATATTAAATTTGGGCCCAGAATTTCTTGATGTGCTACAGTAGTACTTGGGGCCCACTTGTTAAAATTTGATCGATCGGATATTTAAAACACATTAGTTCACAGTATTTACATTATATCTGCGACCGTGAATGTCACTTGATCGGTAAATCCTGTCTAACTGCTATAGCCCGGTTAGACGGATTTGCGAACGTGACTTTCACGTTGATGTTCTGTGTATTTCTGTGATGTTGCGGATCGGTCGGTGGGGATAGCCTGGATGCAATGCTAGTACTGTTTTGTTGTATTATGTACATTTGATATTGCGGGGCGAGCGTCCGACATGTGGACTGCCATCACTGCCTGTTTGTATTATTCTTTTGGGGCACGACCAGGTTGCGGTCGATGTACCCGTTGTATGTATATTTTACTTTCTGTACTAAGATTGCCCCACGGAGGGGTGCACGGATAGCCGGGTTCTAGAGGGCAACAAGCCCGCATCTCATGGCATTGGGACGGAGGGGGCTTCACTCTAGGATTGGCGGGTTATTCGCCGCACTCGTAGGGGGTACAGGTTGACCTAGGTGGGGTGCCCAAGTTACCGGATTCCGTGAAGTGCTAGGTGGTCCATTCACATCGCTGAAGGGGGCTGCCTCGCTTCAGGTTTTGGCGGGTAACTTGCCGCGCCCGTAGGGGTCTAGGATTTCATTGCACAGGCTATCCACACGTCCAGGGGAACGTCGGGTTTCAGCGGCTCTGTGAAACCCGGGGATCCCAGATATCTGTATTATTCTGTGATGCTGTACATTTCTGTGATGTTGCATTTTATCACGCCTTGAGCGAAATATAATATATTGGTGTATATATATTAGTAGATGTTGTATATGTTTTGCATCCGCGCTAGTCCAGTCCCCGCTCTGTCGTTAGTTAGCTAACCTAACGGGTAATGACGGGACCCAATGGCGAATGCGGATGGCATATACGTAAATCAGTATATTTTCGTTCTTTGTGGTGTGATCAATTGATGGGACTGCATTGATTCGGATCAATATAAGTTAAAAACAAACCTAATCAGATGTTGTTGGAACACTTTTCAAAAAGCTGTTATTGCAAGGACGTTCACTTTTGTTTTGCATCGAGATATTCAGTTGGAATATCCTGCTCCTCAGTCGACGAGGCAAGGGCCGAGATCCCTTCACCGGGAGTGACCCCTTGGACGAAAAGTTTGCGTCAGGGCAATAACTTCACTATAGCCGATTACTTTTGCTTTGCACCGTGGTATTCAGTTGGAATATCCTGCACCTCATTCTACGGGGAAAGAGCCGAGATCCCTTCACCGGGAGTGACCTCTTTAGCAAAGGTTTTCATCACTATATTTTTATAAAGCTATCAGTTCCTTCAACGATATCAAGTTCATTACGTTAAAGGTTTTCGCCAGAAACCATTCGTAGCCCTCCGTCGTTTCATATGGGTGGTCAGTAGTATTCAAGCTGTGTATGTTGGCCAAAGTCAAGGCACAGTGATTGGTAGCTATTGGGTATTCATATGCAGCATAGACAGATGCGTTGGTTTGGGACAGTCGTACTGCCATTTTGGCCAAAGTCAAGGGTAGGTACGGGTGGATTCAAATTAACCTGGAGAATGACGGGTAGAACTTGACATGTGACTTATGATATGTTGGCCAAAGTCAAGGTCATAAGAGCATGGGGTAAAAATCACATCGGGTGTTTCAAAAGAACTGAAACTTGCCAGACATGCGCATACCTTCTGGAGTGTGACACCGTGAGCAGATTCCGTCACGTTATCATGCAATGATAGTTGGATCCCGATTCCCACTGATGAGTTAGTTTACTCCTCGGGTGATCCCGACTAATTCTTGTTTCAGGTTTGGAGGAGAATTTGACGGTACAGTGGGAGGTTTCCAGATTAGATAAATTGGTAACCATTCTGATCTAGGTTAGAGTGCACGCTGAGTGTTTCTTTTCTCTCTCTCTTCGGCAGCGACCATTGACCCGACCCTAGACTATGACTCAGTGACCAAGTTGACCGAACCTTCTTAAACACTGGCTTTTGGATTGTCAGAGTTGCAAGCCTCATTGCCACTCCTACTTTTACCCTTTTCTCCAGGACACCCCGTATTACTACGAACGTCCACTTCCATTGGACAAAACCATCGTATGGTTATATACGAACTCGAAGGGATTTATTCGAGGATGGTTTCCGGTTTTGGAGAAAACGAATAGGACTATTCAGTTGTCTTTTCCTTTTACCTTCTCTCAAGTTGAGAGTACTCCTTGGTTTAGGAGATAGTACACCTATTACGCAAATTGGATAGTCTTTTTCCAAACCTTAGGCTGGTGCCGAACGGTAGGGAATGAAGAAAACCAATTAGCCTAACGATGGTGTACAGAAGGTATTATGTAAAGACAAAGCAAGGGATTAGTAAGAGGGCAAAGTAAATTGCAACTGATATTCATGACCAAACCAGGTATTTCATTACCACTCCCAAATCACCTTTGTATTTCTCCAGGACACTCCGTATCACTACGAAGATCCACAGTTTATTGGATAATCCATCGTATGGTTATATACGAACTCGAAAGGAACTTGTTCCAGTTCGGGGATGGATTCTGGTTCAGGAGAAATAGGAATAAGGTTTATTCGGTTGTCTTTTATCTTCACCTTCTCTCATTGCGAGTGCTCCTAGGATTAGGAAAGTACACCTATTATGCTTATTGGATAGTCTTCTTCCAAACCATAGGCTGGTGCCGAACGGTAGGGCAGGAAGAAAACCATTTGGCCTAAAGGGGTGTGCAGAAGGTAATGACTAAAGACATAAAAAAGGGATTTGGAGAGGTGGCAAAGAATTATACGGTTACAGTCGTGAATCTGGAAGAGGCATTACTAGAAATACCGGGATACCCCATCGAAACATTTCAATGTTTCAGTTTCACCGTATACTGTTAAAAGAAAACTGATTTCCCAATTAGACACTTGCTCCAGGGTATGTATTTACCAGGTATGATTCTCACATCTGTATGGTTTTACAGATGATGAGTGGGAGTAAGTTATTGGGAATTGGGTGATCATCCTCATTATATCGGGATTCGTTGCAATAGTGATATTTGAGTAAGTCACCTGGGTTGTTTGCCGGACGGCAAATATTTGGTTTTGAATATCCGTTGTTGTGCAACAATTTCAAATTGATATATCTGTACGTCTATTTTTATAGAGTGAGATATACCTTTTTGATATTATGTCGATGACATTTACCTATATCAGTGGATGGTTAGGTAAGGAGCATTAAACAGCGGTGTAATTCTTCTTAACCATAAGTACAGTTTTTAACCTACGACACACAGTGAATGAGTTATCAGACTCAAGGGACTTATACAGAGTATTGTATGTTGTCCATAGTCCATCAGGACAGAGGGGTTGGTCCTCGTACTATATTCGGTTTACTTATGACTTCTCTAGTTTTAGACAGGTGTTTCGTGGAAACACAGGGTCCGAATTTTGAGAAGTTATAGGTATTTGAATAGAGTAGAGAACCAGGTGTAGCAAGTATCGGGATTCTTCAAGTTGATCGAAGATGTAGATACTTGTGTATGGTATTCAGTTGATAGTAATGATTAAGAGAACTTGTTTCTCTTTCAGGTTACTCATAATTGGAAGCATTCCTAAGTTGAGTAACGCTGATCGGCCTTCTTCCATTTAGTTGACATGCACTGGAGACAGTTGCATGATTTGAATCTGGTTCAATTAAATCAGTGCCTCTGGTTCTATATTGGATATAGAACAGTTCATATCTTAACGATGTTAAGGTACGGGGAGTTGTCTGGCTTATGCTTAAAACCAGACTCTGGATAACTCAAGGCATGTTTCTGTAATGGCAGTTTGTGGGTTGACCCAGGCTATGACGCGGGTTGATTTTCTACCATATGGATGGACAATAGCGATATTGTTCTAGACTCGCCACAGTTTTAATAAAAATGGATTTTTTCAGAAAACAGTAGTGGGAGTATGGTAGAACTGGAAGTGATTCCAGAACCACAAACGATTACTGAAGATTTGGTAGGAACCTAAAAATTCAATCTGGTTTGACATTCCATTGGCCACTCCGCAGATAAGGTGGGTAACTTCAGGCACCCGAGAGGTACTCCGGTAGCCTCAAGGACGGTGACAGGGAAGTTCTTGTTTACCCACACTTGCCATTGCTGTTGTTCCAGGTTGCGAGACCCGGCGGGAGGATGAGTATAGCGTCGTTCTAAACTAGTTTTAGAAGTGTACGTGTATATGACTCTGCCAGAGGGTTGTCGTAGTCAGTGGGAGCAGCGGAAGCATTGGTGGACAGGTGGCTTATGTCTATTTGTAGACTAAAGCAGATATAGCGGAGATAGATCATCAATTTCTAATGTGGAAGTCATAGGTTTGACTTCATCAGAATAGGGATGGATCTGTTGAGAAGGTAGTAGGGTGTGATGTCATGGTATTTGGATGACATACACAGAATAGGAAAAGAAACTCCTATACTACAATCGGTTATACTTTGGTCGTCACACAGTGGTTTCTCCACATGGGACTTGGATATTATATCAGACATACTGGTTACTAGATCTATGGTTTTAGATCTAGATTTGGGTAGTTTCCCAATCTGGGTACTTAGACAACATTCTAAGAGTATTTAGAATGGACGACTCCTGGCACGGTAGTATACCTGCAGGTGATGGAGTCACCCTCTCTAAAGGTGTCTTACAGACTAAAGGGGAGAGGGATGTGCATGATCGGCAGATCACTTGCTCAGGCAATTGAGTCAATCATGAGATGTCAAGTACCACACCAGATGTTGTTCTTGCACTAGATGCAATAAGTTGGCATTGATCCAATCCTGGAGAAACAGAAGGAAGCAGCTTTAGAACATAAGTGGATGTTCTAGGGATATGATAACGACAGCCTCATTCGGGAGACAGTTATCATTCCAGGCTTCCAAGGTGACATGGACGACAAGGAGGTTGTCAGAGTTATAGTTTTCCTTCTGACGAAGGGCAGTATTTTGGACATGTGGTCCAAGGCAATACTGAGGGTGGCATGGCGCAGGATACTGATTAAGTTCAGTTGACGATACAGTCTAAGAAGTTTGGATTTGGAGTTCATTTATGAGCTAGGTCCCATCAGACATCCAGACATATTCTAAGACAGGTATTACTCTTTTCGGGAGATGGCTTTCTCCGCGAACTTGAGATATAGAGAGACATAGAAAGAAACATCATAGCGGATCCACTCACTAAGGCTATTCCTCGAACGCAATGGTTTCGCAAACGAGCTTTGTGAGACTGACTAGTAGAGGAGTTGGGTGTTCGGTATCACACGGGCTGTGAGTATGCGACATCGCAATAATTAGCAAGTGGGTGATTGTTGGAGATAGTGCCCTCAGAATCAATTATTCGATCACAGGCACGTGATTGCAATGATTGAGGGAGGACCTGTCCCAGTAGGACAATCTTACTCGAGATGATAGTATGCTATCTGGTTTATCTTTATCCTCGTGTACTGCTTAGGTGACCTGACAGGTCACTATTACACGTTGGTAGAGCCCCTAGGATTCTTGCTTGACCACCAGCAGTATGAGGGCGATCATATAAGTGGGAGCTGGGGGTCTATAAGCACATCCTTAAAAGGTCCCTAGTCGTGCGAGTTTCGAGACAGGGCATCGGTACTCCAGAATAGACTAGTGTATACAGTCGAGACCCCGACGAGGGACGGTGGCCGGTCTCACAAGCCATTGGTGTCAGTTGGATCACCTAAGATGTATACAGGTGCTCATTGGGTTATGAGTACAACGGACAGGACTCGCCGGGAACATGCTAGTTGGTCTTATACCAGACGTCAGATAGCAGTTCCAAGGTGACATGTGTACAGGTTAGTTCATCGACCTGAGGATCGTCATTTGTCTCGTGTGAGTTCCCACTGTACTTTGATTACTACCCTACCACGCTCAAAGGAGACGTGCAAACAGGTTTTAGTTGGGTACAGTCCCAAGCCACATGGAGGCAATGAGCGTATCTTCAGGGGTTCGTCTCTTCCGGTGTTGGGGGTGAGGTCGCGCTGTGTCTAGGAGAGCCATTACACAAAGCCCTCGGCTGAGGCAAGGAGATTTACTGGTAGGTATTCCAGTAGTATCTCAGGGTGTTCTGGGCTACACTCCGACACGACTTTTACCGCTTTTGGGGGTCTGACTTTTACCAACCCCCTAAGCCCTCCATGCGATGCTCATAGACGAACGGACCGGACTGTACGGATATTGTCACTGACAGGCTCAGTAGGGTGTCAGGCTGAGTTCGCTCACAGACGTCCCTTTTGGTCAATACCAGGTAGCCCGTTACGTATTGGCTTATACCTCTGACGTTCTAGTGGTTAAATCCATAACCAAGGTGTTGACGAGTCTTTAGAGTCCCCCACATTCAGTTACTCAAGCTTTCGGGTGAAAACCTGTAGAGGCCGTATGGAGATATGGCAAGGTCCGATCAGATACGTGCGGTATTGCACGGATCAGGATCGGACGGTTAGTACTAGAGGCCGTATGGATATATGGAAGAGTTCGATCAGATACGTGCGGTATTGCACGGATCAGGATCGGACGGATATTACTAGCCGGCTTTGGTTTAAGCCGGATCCTAGTATAGTAAAGTGTAGATTTTGTCTCTTTGCATTTGTATTTCGGTCGGAATACGAATGTAGGTGTGTATACACAGTTTCGGGGTTTTCCTGTAATTTATTACGGGACCAGTTTTCTGGAGTTGCCAGTTTGCTTTCCGTTTCGGCCATTTTCTTTATTTCGTTCGTTGGCCGAAGATTGGTGGAGGAGGGCTTATTTGCATTTGTGCAAACAAGCTTTTGTAGAGGGGGTCTTTGCATATTATTGTATCATGATGGTGAACCATCCCTTGACCATTTGACTTCTTCATCCATCATGGCTTGACTTTTATATGACATGGTTTTTATGATGATTGTTGTTTGAGTGTTGGACTTTCATAGTGATCATTTCTTTGCATGATAGCTTTTTCTCTCTCTTGGATTATGAGAGACTCTCATTCTTTTGATTGATACTCTCACTCACTCACTCTCATTCTTCTTCTCCCCCATTAGCATGGCCGGCCACTCCCTCTTGGGGGCTGTCCAAATCTTGGATGTCGGATTTTTGGTTCATTTGATGTTAGAAAAATCCCACAACATCATTTCCAAAAAGTTTAGTTCATTTCCTCCACCAATGGCAACTCCCAAAACCCCTAGAGACACAAATAGCTCACTACACATTCTACAGCAAATCTTGGGCACGTCGACTAGCCAGCTTCGTGCCCGAGTTGCCTCGGTATTGAGGTGGGAGCCCGTAAAAGATGTAGGCGATGTGGTGCACTTCCGGCGACGAGGTGGAGACAGGACATTCCGCGGGAGATCGGGACAATGACGAGAAGACCGGAGGACTCGGATCAGTCGGTATATCTCTATTCCCCATCTTGCAGTTAGCTAGGACTAGTTAATGGTTCGATCCGGGTTTTTAGTGCGCTGTGGTGCCGGTTTGCTAGTTTGCAAAATTAAAGTTAACCATCGCTTCCGCATTTGGCCTCGGGATGGAGGCCGGGGCGCCACCGTGCACTTACAGGAATATCCTGATCTTTCGAACCCTCTGGTTCTACTAAGCTTTCAGTAATAGCTCGTGGTTCTGGAATTTCTTCCAGTTCTATTGTTCTCCCACTTAATTCTTTTTCTATGAACTGGTGTTCTAGAAAGTGGGCATGGCGAGAAACAAACACCTTTTGTTCCTCTCCGCAATAGAAGAAATATCCCTTGGAGTTCTTTGGATATCCCACAAACATGCACTGTACTGAGCGTGCCTCGAGCTTGTCCGCATGCTGCTTTTTTACAAAAGCTGGACATCCCCATGTCTTAATGTGATTAAGATAAGGTCTCTTCCCACACCACCTCTGATATGGTGTAGTAGGCACAGTCTTAGTTGGAACTCGGTTCAAAAGGTATGCAGTTGATTCTAGCGCATATCCCCAGAACGATCGCGGCAACTCAGCGTTACTCATCATGGACCGTACCATATCCAATAGGGTTCGGTTCCGTCTCTCCGATACACCGTTATGTTGCGGAGTGTATGGAGGAGTAAGCTGAGAGAGAATTCCATTCTCTTTTAAGTAACCCAGTGTCACGACCCGAAAGTACGGAACATGACCGGCTCTTAAACTACGAACGTCTCGAGGAGTACGTAATCTAAGTAAACTGAAAACCCAGAAATCCAAACCAAGAAAAGATGTAGAGTGCAGGAAAAACCAACTTAAAGCAAGTAGTTTCAATAGCATAAGCCGAGTTATGCGGTTTTAAAAACATCAAGTATATCCTGAAAATTTCGGCAGAGTCTCCTTTGTAAAACTGGCCCCCAAACGGGATACAACATGAATAGTATACAAAATCAATAAAAAGGCATCTCCAAGCGGGAGCTAGCTCTTCGTCAATCGACGGTCACAACCACACAAGAAATATAATATACAACGCCAAGGGCGAGGATCAAAACTCAAAAGGAAACTCAAAACAGCAAGAAATCCATAGAAATACAACGCGCGACTCTAAGGTCGAAAGAATAACATCACTGGTCTCTATCTCAAAAATAAATACATGTTTGGTTGATGGAAATTCTAAATACAACTGAATAATAATATACAAGATATATAGTGGGGGTACGATACAAGTAAACCCACCTACTAGCAAATCACCCGAAGGAAACTATGCCCGCAAGCCGTAATGAAACCTGTACGGCAAACCTGCAAGAAGCTGGGGCACAACGGGGGTGAGTTGCCAACTCGTGAATAGAAAAACATCTACGGAAAGAAATCGCATAAATAACGCAACCTAGGTCAATGATCAGAATATATCCTCAAATATATGAATAACATGCAGCCTATAATAATGGCTAGGGTAATATCTAACCCGAGTGTGATCTCATGTGCCCGTGTCAGTGCCTCAGGTAGCGATATATCATATGAATGAGGTATGAATACATGGAACAGAATGCATGTACTGACGAAAACTGCTTTCATAATTCAGTGAGATTTCTGTATTTTAAAAGTGAGGTACCATAAATGAAATCAGCATAAAACAGTGCCCAGCATCGACACAAAACAAGTGTCCAAATATCTCGATATCTCTGTATCACAATCGCTGTACCTCAATATCTCAAATCACAATATCTAGGGCGCCGTCAATCCAGACCGGCCCCTACCATCCATCTCAAGACCACGACGGCATCCTCCGGATATCCGACGCATCGGGTAATATCACCGGTCGGTAGTGCTCCCCTGCCGGGCTCAACGTCAACAACACATTCCTCTTGCCCCGGGGTACCGCACCGGGCCCACCATGTACCCGAAACGGTTCCTCCACTCTTCGAATCGGGTCTCGAAATCCATCAGCAAACTCATGGTGGACGACTCATACATCATGGGAAAACCGCACTTTTTATTTTAAAAGAGAGAAAAGGTTTATTTATGTTTTTGCGGTTTTCCTCCAAATTCAAGAAATCTCATGAAATCCGAATCCAAGTCATCAATAGCATGTAAACAGTGAATATAGGCATGAGAATCCATGAATGCGACACAACAGTGAATAATAACATGCATGAAGTAGCAGGCAATAACTACAATGTCTAACTAGCATATAAGGCAAGTACACTAATACAACAACAACAACAACAACTGAGCCTTTTATCCCAAGCATATGGGGTAGGCTACATGAACCAACATGAGAATCACGCCGGGTCCAGCACATGAATCCTCTGTCTCCACTCACTTCTATCGAACAATATACTTTCATTGAGTCCTTTGGCAACCATATCGTTTCGTATCACCTCCATCCATGTTTTCTTCGGTCTCCCTTTTGCCCTTTTGCCATTACCCATATCGAGAGTATCTATTCGTCGAACCGGTGCTTCCATAGGTCTGCGTCGCACATGACCAAACCATCTAAGCCGGTTTTCCCGCATCTTCTCCTCCACGGGTGCTACACCAACTTTTGCACGAATATCCTCATTTCGCACCTTGTCTTTTCTAGTGTTACCGCACATCCAACGAAGCATGCGCATCTCCGCTATGTGCATCTTCTGTGTATGATGCTTCTTAGGAGCCCAGCATTCTGTACCATATAATAAGGCAGGCCGAATAGCGCTCCGATAAAACTTCCCTTTCAATTTTAACGGAAAGTTACGATCACACAAAATCCCTGTTGCACTCCTCCATTTCAACCAACCAGCTTGGATCCTTTGATTAACATCACTATCGATCTCCCCATTCCTTTGGATGATGGAACCTAGATATCTAAACTGGTCGCTCGGTGATATCTCTTGCCCTTCCAATGTTATACCAATATGGTTTTGACTTCTCTGGCTACTAAATTTGCAGTGCATATATGCTGTCTTGGACCTGCTCAATCTGAATCCCCGAGATTCCAATGTTTGTCTCCATAATTCCAATTTTGCATTAACCCCTGCTTTCGTCTCATTTACTAGAACAATATCATCAGCGAATAGCATACACCAAGGGACCTCATCTTGGATAGTTCTAGTAAGCTCATCCATCACGATGGTAAACAGGAAAGGACTTAATGCAGATCCTTGATGTAAACCAATAGTAATCGGAAAATCACTTGTTAAGCCACCGCAAGTTCTGACATTTGCCACTACTCCGTCGTACATATCCTTGATTATGTCAATATACTTGACGGGGACCCCCTTTTTCATCATTGTCCCCCATAATACCTCTCTAGGTACCTTGTCGTACGCTTTTTCTAAATCAATAAATATCATATGCAAATCTCTTCTCCTCTCTCGAAAGCGCTCGACAAGTTGACGAAGCAAATGGATCGCCTCTGTCGTCGATCGTCCAGGCATGAAACCAAATTGGTTCTCTGTTATCTTAATATCCTTCCTTAGCCTGTGTTCAATCACTCTCTCCCAAAGTTTCATGGTGTGACACATTAGTTTTATTCCACGGTAGTTTGAGCAACTTTGAATGTCACCCTTATTCTTGTAGATAGGTACAAGGATACTTTTCCTCCATTCATTTGGCATCTTTTTTGTCTGCCAAATCTTATTAAACAGATCTGTCAGCCATTTAACGCCTATTTCTCCTAAGCATCTCCAAATCTCGATAGGAATCCCGTCAGGACCAACCGCTTTTCTTAAACCCATTCTGTTCAAAGCTTCTTTAACCTCAGTAAGTCTTATTTTACGCATGAAATCACGATTTATATCTTGAGATTGAATGACAAGTCCATCCAAATTCTTAGTAAAGCTCTCATTGAACAATTTGTCAAAATAATCTCTCCATCTTTCCTTGATATCCTCATCTCGAACTAAAACCTTCTGATTTTCATTTTTGACACACTTCACCGCACATAAGTCTCTAGTCTTCCTTTCCCGCATTCGAGCAATCCGGTATATATCATTTGCAGCCTCTTTAGTGTCTAATTTCTCGTACACCTCCTTGTAGACCTTAGATTTAGCTTCCCGAACAGCTTTCTTAACTTCCTTTTTAGCCATTTTGTACTTCTCAAATCGCTCCACATCTCTACTTTTCTTCAAATCTTTATAAGAATCTCTTTTAATTTTAATAGCAGCCTTTACATCTTCATTCCACCATGATATGTCCTTAGATGGTGGAGCACCACCTCTCGACTCACCAAGTAGATCTCTAGCTACTTTCTTGATACAACTAGCCATTTTGTTCCATGTTTTGTCTGGATCATCTTCCGACTGCCAATCCGCTTCTTGTACTACACGATCTATAAAAGCCTTTTGATTACCTTCTTTAAACGCCACCATTTAATTTTAGGCTCTACCTTACGTCTAATCTTCCTAGGTTCTCTTCTAAATCGAAAATCTAGAACTAAAAGTCTATGTTGAGTAGTTACACTCTCACCTGGCACTACCTTACAGTCGATACAACAACCTCTATCTATTCTTCTCGTCAGAAAAAAGTCTATTTGACTAGCATTTGATCCGCTCCTAAAAGTGATAAGGTGGGACTCTCTTTTCCTAAACCAGGTGTTTGCTAAGATCAAGTCATAAGATAAAGCAAAATCTAGAATCGAGTCACCTACTTCATTCCTTTGTCCGAAACCAAAACCTCCATGGATAGTATCAAACCCACTACGACTAGTACCTACATGTCCATTAAGATCACCACCAATAAATAACTTCTCTCCACTGGGTATACTTTGCACCACCTCGTCTAAATCCTCCCAGAATAGACGCTTACTAGCGTCATCAAGACCTATCTGTGGTGCATAAGCACTAATAACATTAAAGATCTCTCCACCTAGAATAAGCTTAACCAGTAAAATTCTATCACCTTTTCTCCTAATCTCAACTACATCCTCAAGCAACCGTCTATCTATGATTATACCTACCCCATTACGATTTTTATCTCTACCCGTATACCAAGGCAAGTACACTAATATCATGTCTAAACTATTAGCTAACAACCTATGTCAAATGAAATAGTATTTTCTAAAGTGTTCGTGACATTGCAATTACCGATGAAGATGTGTGTGAGCCGGCAAGTAAGTATACGTGGTATATACGCGTCATCGGTAATGGTGCTGGTGTCCTAACAGCATGATATTAATAATAAGATATGAATCATAATATAAGCATGCGATGCGGAGCGAACAACAATAATGAGCGGGAGCTAAATACTAAACATTGGTGCCCTTTGAAATAACACGAATCGTGGGGTTTTGAAAATAAGGGCTACGGTGGTTTTAATAAAGGATACGTCTTTTGAAATATCCGTAGATCCCTTGACCTGTCTTTTAAAATACCCACGATACGTTAGTTTTGAAATAGGTAGAAATCTAATCTAGTCTAACAACTACACTAAACTATACGGCTGAACTAACTAGCTGAACTCCAGGTAAGGAAACCGCCTATCATCTAAGTCGATACATATACATACCTGTATATGTATAGTCGGTGTTCCCGCCTCAATAATATCATATCCGATACCATATCTATAAGCAGGCATCCCAAGTCAAGAGTGCGGATCAATCATCAATATAGCTCGTACATAAATCCGTCGTCCGGCATCCCCAATTCTGGGTACGGGTCAATATCACATTCATCATACTATTCACCTGGTATCCGCTTTATCAAATATCATGATCGGGTACTGATCTACGTCTAGTACAATACTGATACCGCCTAAGTATGCATGCACTTGTATGAAACACTACGTCAAGGACCCGCTACAACGTCATGTCGTATCTCAAATACGAACCCTGCTATATCACCGATCTCACAGCCTCAAATCAAATCTCATCGACTCATCATAAATCCCAAGTACTATCCTTATTATCCATGCATGTGTATATGAATGTACATATGCATAGTCCCATACCCACGCATATATACATATATACACATCCCAATCGGCGCACAAGAAAGTAATGTATGCAAGTCTGTGTGTGCGTATGTGGGTATAACAACTACTCTAGGGTTTCGCAACTAACCTAAAGCTAATCCATGAACACATAATCATAACATGAATAAACATTCTCGTATCATAAAACACCTATGTAAACATATATTTATATATGAGCTATACTACGGACTGCGGGGGTGCTATACGCCATCCACCCGACTTCTCCCCGTAGATAAAAATCTACTCACCTGGTCCTCGCTAGCCGGTGCCGACGTCGCCACGCGCTTGCTTGTCGTCTCGAAGTCCACATGAGGTACCTACATATCATAACGCACCGTGTCGTATTAAAATCCGACTCATGACCCAAAAACGACACGTGAATCCCACATAGGTCAAAACCTATGGTTGCTTTCACAAATCAACCCAAAAACCCTCGACGTCGGCGTACAAACGCCAAACCATCGAGAAAAACTCAAACGTATCGATCGTGGTTTCACAACACCTTAATTCTATATATAAAATAGGGTTAAAATCACCAAAACTTCAAATTCGCTTTAAAGCTATTTTTCCGAAAACCTAATAAGCAAAATTAACCGCTTTAATACAACCTCTTGATGTTTAAACGAATCTAGTGGCCACAATATTCACTAAATATCATAACAAAGTCATATAAACCATTCCTATAATTTATTCTCATCAATTTCCATAAATTCCAAAATTCTAGTTTACAATATACCCAAATTTAACAATTTTATAGCAAAAATGCACAAACAACAATTTAGCTTGGATTTTCATGAACTAAAGTATTAAACTATATTTTATAATGTTAATGAAGTCATGAAAAACCTAATCACATTTTTAAACCCAATATTTAAACAATTTTTTAAAACCTAGTTAGCAATTTAGCAAAATTATCACCATTTTAATTTAACAAATTAGCAAGTAGCAACCAACTTAGATTTTGCATACAATTACATGTTAATCTCCTCATTACAACCATAAACTAATGATAAAAATCCTAATTAAATTCAAACCCTAGTCTTGAATTTCCTAAAGTTGCAATAAAACCCAATTAAACATCAAATTTGTTAACATAGAATCAATTAAACAACAATATATGAATAAGGTTAGAATTATACCCAAATAAATTTGAAGATCCCACAAGCACACTTAGCCTCCCAAATTGAAATCTAAATCCCTAGATCCATGCTATGGTAGCCAAGGGAAAATGGGTAGGAATTAGATTTTGATTTTGTGGGATTTTTGAAGCATTTTGGATGATTTTTTGATGGAGTTTTGAAGAGAAAAGAGAAGGAGAAAGGGGGAGCTGCTGCTGGTCCATGTTCAGCCAAGGGGAAGTGGGGGAAAATGTGAGGGAATGGTGCCAAAAAGATCCAAGTCAAATCCCCTCCCAATTACCATAATACCCCCACCTACTTTACTATATAAAAAAAACCTTATTTTAACCCATTTCTCACATGATTTAAGGTCAAAAAGAGGGAAATAAAATTCTTGGACTGCTGCAATAGTGTGAGGCCGGCCAAGGGGAGTGAGGGTGAGTGTGAGAAACTTTACAAAAAAATTCTATGCAAAAAGACCCCCCACAATACCATATTTGCAAGTTTTAGTTCAAAATAACTATATTTTTGTTTTCCATAAAATAAATCAATTAAAACTTGAAATAAAATACTAAAGAATTATATTACAACTAGATTTTAATTAACATGATTTTAAAGATTAAAATTAGCCCATTTAAATTTGTATTTATAGCTAATTTAATGTATTTTCTTACCGGCTTAAAATAATATTAAAATAATTAATTTCGGAAAAATTTTCAGAAAATTTGAAATTTCAGCAGTGGCTCAATAAACACCAAATACTAGCAATTACATAGCTAGAATATGTATATTTAATTTTATAATAAAGATATTTGCATTTTCACTTTTTACAGAAAACCCCCTTATTTTACCGTTTTTTCGAAATTTCACCGAAACGATTTTCAAAACGTTACAATCTTCCCCCCTTAAAGAAATTCGGTCCCCGAATTTAAATTAAAACCCCCCCAAATACTAAAACATCTAAGCAAAACCATCAAGTCGTCGGGGCACCGAAATCGTAAATACATAAAACAAATCGTAGCGCAGCGCATGCGCATGAAAAAATGAGCATATAACTCAAATCAAAACTCCGTCAAGCATCCCGCAATCATCGGAGTCATGGGGAAGACATCAATGCCAAATCCAAAGCAAAACCAATATGATATAACTCGAAACTATACATGTAAATATCGAATCTATATATGTAAGTATCTGAAGGAAATGCATGCCAAATCTCTTTAAGTCTCTGTGCAACGCGTATAACACTGCACAGTGGCGGACGTCTAGCATAAGAAAATAACTATATACATATATACCTTTGTTTGAAATGTACGTTCCGCCGTTTTGGAATCAATTTAGAAGGGTCTCCTTGTTTTAAACATTTCATGTCATATGAGACACGTAGGTAAATACTGAGGCTATAGCTCGCTTTTTGGAAATCCCTTCAATAACTATCAATGCAAGCAAAATATATTCAGGTACAGTCCTCTGACTAGTCCTGCTTAGTACGAAAACACATCGCAATTATCATAAAAAAAACGTACTGCTCTATAAGAAATCAATCCCAAAATACGCGTATGAATACGACGTGCGTCTGGTGCGCACGACAATCAAAATCCATATATGTGCCATATAAGTGCACAGAAACAAGATCTAAGTGCATCGGGTGTGCACAAAGCATCTGTCGTAGGCAACGTGTGTGCCTGACAGCAAAATCAGGTGCATCTGACATGCACGAAGAATCTCGATTTAGTGCATCTGGTGTGCACCAAAATCGCACCTCAAAACATGCGCCTAACATGCGCGAAAATCCAAATCGGGTGCATCCATCGTGCACAAAATCATGAAATCCAATATCAAGCGCCGAATATGCGCAAAATCAAATCAGGTGCACAAGGTGCACAAAACAAATATCGAGTATCACAATCGAAATCGAAGTCCAGTGCATCTAAGTGCACAAAAGGCGTATCACTGCACTGCAAGCATATATAACTATACAGAGTGCAGGAACCAAATCCTGTGCGTGCATACGCACAAAATCAACTCAAATGTCTAAAACCGTAAAATCACAAACATGTGAAACCAAAGCACGAAAACGATATCAAGTGCAACACTGTGCAAAGATCGTAAATCCTCAATCATCAAAATCAAATCATGCGAATAAATCACCCAAAACATCGAAATCAATAATGGCGGAATAGTACCGCTCAAGTGCATCCTCTAAGAATCTCGGGCCAACTGTCGCGGTCATTAGTGGGACGTCTCGTCGATGATCATGAACTCTGGCCTGCTGGTGTGCGTAACAATGACCACTCCTGGGTCAAGGTCTTCACTATGAATTACCAATCTCTCGGTCCATTGGCTCATCGGCCCTGTCAGGTGTGCTAACGGGGATGATCCCGTTCTGGCACTTCTCTGGTCATCTCTCGGTCAATCATCGCGACCACTCGTAAGACAGCATATCACTGGCGTCGGCCTCTGGCTCTCTGAATGTACGTGACACATCTGATCCTGAGTGCAAGTATCATTGCAGCAGTGTCCTGGAAGGAATCCTGCTCACGTTCTCTTCCATATCCCGTCTCTGCCAACTGTCCGGAAGTCATCGTCCTTTCCTATATCTGCATCTTGCTCTGGAACGACTGCATACTCATCGCAACTCCTTCTAGAAGGTAAATCCAAGTACCATGCTTCGGCATGCGCATCGCATCTCTGATATCGGCGGAGTGGAACGTCATCTCATCTAGATCTGGTACGAACCTCTTACTTCACTTTTCTCTAATGTCGTCTGCTTTGGACTCGTCTCATCGCGGCTGCATGGACTGAGCTCCAACAGCTATCCTCGTATCGGGAGTCTCCCAAGAAATGCATCTCACCACCTAGCATCCGAATTAAGTCGAACCATCCAATCGATTGTCAAAACCTCATAATCCCCCAAGGGCTCAACATCTTGGGTACAGTTTAATAGTATCGAGTACATACCACAGCATCGGTGGTCCAGCCGTAGAAGGGCAAACCCAAGCCTCACTAATGGCGCCGTAGAATTGCCGCAAACCCGAAGGTTCAAAGGATTTCACACGGTCATTAAGTCGAGTTAGGGTTTCATTCTTCTAGAGGGTCCATAGAATTGCCTGCATGCCCTTCAGAATACTTTAAACTTGGAATAATAGGTTTTTGACATTCGATCGTCTCTGTCGACTCCAAACGTCTCCGCTTGAAGTCGTCTCTAGCTGGAATCATGTGGGGTTCCTAGGCACACTATAGAGGTCTCACAAGGCATCAACCATGCCAATTTCAAATTTTATGGGTGCCGAGAAACCCTAATACGGATCGTTGACTAGAAGTTTAGGCGATATGTGAATCTAGTTAACAACTTAACTAAAAGAAGAGAGCTACAACCTTTGTAGATCCGGTTATCCACTTCCTTAGCTCCATGTAGGCATCCTCTCGCTGTCCATCTCGAATCCCGAACTCATACGTCGGCTTCATCGGAGATTTGGGCGGACTAGGTCGTCGGCTTCGTGCCGAAGATGATCTACGTCGAGGCATCACAAGTTCAAGCTCCGACTTCACAAATTTGTGAAACTTGTGAAGAAAACACCCAAAGCAACTTGGCAAGAGGTAGAGGGTGAAGAAATAGGAGGTGGGTTCACTTTAGAATTGGATTTCTCACTTTGGAACTCAAGTTGCCATTAATGGCATCAAGCTTTTTCTTTTGAAGATGAAGAAGAAGATGAAGCTAGAATTATGATAAGTGTTTTGTTAAAATGAATAATAATTCAATACTTATCATAAGCTAACTATAGTTAAGTGTAGAAAATGGACCATGGTTACTTGGATGAGTTAGGGTTAAGCATGAA
The DNA here is from genome assembly GCA_030015575.1 of Agapanthus africanus. Taxonomy (NCBI): domain Eukaryota; kingdom Viridiplantae; phylum Streptophyta; class Magnoliopsida; order Asparagales; family Amaryllidaceae; genus Agapanthus; species Agapanthus africanus. Next base: position 221,160,084 of record CM057347.1, read on the forward strand.
GACAAGAATGGTTACAAAAGTCAAAGCTTCATGAAGCTTCAACTTAAAACAAAGAAAGCCACCATTCTCATCATAATCCTTTTCAAATAAATAAATAAATGAATATGCAAAACCCTAATCAACACTTAACCAAGGTTTTAATTCTTCACACTTAACAAAATGATCAAGTATCATCAAACATGATACAAATATGTGCACAAAAGTATATCACATATACTTCTTGCACATCAAGTGAGAAAATACATATAAAGTGAACCAATACTAGTTAATGGAATGCAATATATCAAATATATAATTATACATTAAATCATTAAATCAACATTTGATTCAATGATCCGGTCATGTCGCACATAACCGACTAGAATCCAATGTATCGATTTATCGAATCAATGATTCGATAACTAGGTCATATCGAATATAACCAATCAAAACATATATCGCGAGAATGAAATGCGGTATCACATACACGCATTATTCTCGGTCCTGCACATATCTCATATGCGCTCCTATTTCGTTTCGCTTGAGCCAGGAAACCTCTGTGTAGGACTCTAAAGACTCGTCAATACGCCGGTAGCAGATGATGATCATATCAAGCACCCACAAGCCGCAAGCGGTCTGCTAAACGTAACGTGTAAGTGCACGGCGGCGCCCCGGCCGTCAATCCGACGGCCAAATGCGGAAGCGGTGATAAACTTTAATTTTTCTTGAACTGGCAAACCGCCGCGCACTAATACCCGGATCGAACCATTAATTAGTCCTAGCTAACTACAAGATGGGGAAGAGAGATATACCGACTGATCCAAGTCCTCCGGTCTTCTCGTAGTCGTCCCGATCTCCTGCGGAAGCTCCGGTCTCCACCTCGTCGCCGGAAGTGCACCACATCACCTACTTCTTTTACGGGCTCCCACCTCAATACCGAGGCAACTCGGGCACGAAGCTGGCTAGTCGACGTGCCCAAGGTTTGCTGTAGAATATCTAGTGAGCAAGTCTCAATTTTGGGGTTCATGGAGATGCCTTTGTGGTGGAGGAAAAAGAACTTGGAGAGAGGTGAGGAAAAATGTGATATATAAAGAATGAGAGTATCATTTTTCTCCCAACCAAAAGAGAAGCATTTTCCTCATCCCTTTCCAATAGTGGCCGGCCCCCTTAGGTGATTGGAGAGAGAGAGCAAAGACAAGGGGGTGGGTGGAAAGCAAGTGATGATTAAACAATCAAATGATCACAACAAAACCCAACACTCCAAAGCAACCATCATCTTTCCACAAGTCAAAACATGATGACAAGAAGAAGTCAAGAAGTCAAGGTCAAGGGATGGGCTCCATCATAAAACCATCATGATACAAATAATATGCAAAGGACCCCCTTCCAAATACTTATTTGCAACAATGCAAATAAGCCCTCCTCCACCAATCTTCGGCCAATGAACGATACAAAGGAAATCGGCCGAAACGGAAAGCAAACTGGCAACTCTAGAAAACTGGTCCCATAATAAATTACAGGAAAACCCCGATACTGTGCATACACACCCGCATTTGTATTCCGACCGAAATACAAATGCTACGAGACAAAGTCTACACTATACTATACTAGGATCCGGCTTATACCAAAACCGGCTAGTAATATCTGTTCGATCCTGATCCGTGCAATACCGCACGTATCTGATCGAACCCTGCCATATAACCATACGGCCTGTAGTACAAACTGTCCGATCCTGATCCGTGCAATACCGCACGTATCTGATCGGACCTTGCCATATCTCCATACGGCCTCTACAACCTTTCGCCCGAAAGCTGAGTAACTGAATGTGGGGGACTCTAAAGACTCGTCAACACCTTGGTTGTGGATTTAACCACTAGCACGTCAGAGGTATAAGCCAATACGTAACGGGCTACCAGGTATTGACCAAAAGGGACGCCTGTGAGCGAACTCAGCCTGACAACCCTACTGAGCCTGTCAGTGACAATATCCGTACAGTCCGGTCCGTTCGTCTATGAGTATCGCATGGCGGGCCTAGGGGGTTGGTAAAAGTCAGACCCCCAAAACCGGTACAAGTCGTGTCGGAGTGTAGCCCAGAACACCCTGAGATACTACTGGAATACCTACCAGTAAATCTCCTTGCCTCGGCCGAGGGCTTTGTGTAATGGCTCTCCTAGACACAGCACGACCTCACCCCCAATACCGGGAGAGACGAACCCCTGAAGATACGCTCACTGCCTCCATGTGGCTTGGGACTGTACCCAACTAAAACCTGTTTGCACGACTCCTTTGTGCCGTGGTAGGGTAGTAATCAAAGTACAGTGGGAACTCACACGAGACAAATGACGATCCCCAGGTCGATGAACTAACCTGCACACATGTCACCAGGGAACTGCCATCTGACGTCTGGTATATGACCAACTGGCATGTTCCCGGCGAGTCCTGTCCGGTATACTCATAACCCAATGAGCACCTGTATACATCTTAGGTGATCCAACTGACACCAGTGGCTTGTGAGACCGGCCACCGCCCCTCGTCGGGGTCTCGACTGTATACACTAGTCTACTCTGGAGTATCGATGCCCTGTCTCGAAACTCTCATGACTAGGGACCATTTAAGGATATGCTTATAGACTGCCAGCTCCCACATATATGATCGCCCTCATACTGCTGGTGGTCAAGCAAGAATCCTAGGGGCTCTATCAACGTGTAATAGCAACTTGTCAGGTCACCTAAAACAGTACACGATGATAAAGGTAAACCAGATAGCATACTATCATCTTGAGTAAGACTGTCCTACCGGGATAGGTCCTCCATCAATCATTGCAATCACATACCTATGACCTAATAATTGACTCTGAGGGCACTATCTCCAACAATCTCCCACTTGCACTCAAGGCTAATTATTGCGATGTCGCATACTCACAGCCCGTGTGATACCGAACACCCAACTCCTGTACTAGTCAGTCTCACAAAGCTCGTTTGCGAAACTATTGCGTTCGAGGAATAGCCTCAGTGAGTGGATCCGCTTTGATGTTTCTTTCTATGTCTCTCTATATCTCAAGTTCGCGGAGAAACCCATTTCCCGAAAAGAGCAATACCTGTCTTAGAATATGTTTGGATGCCTGATGGGACCTAGCTCATAAATGAACTCCAAATCCAAACTTCTTAGACTGTATCGTCAACTGAACTTAATCAGTATCCTGCGCCATGCCACCCTCAGTATTGCCTTGGACCACCTGTCCAAAATACTGCCCCTCGTCAGAAGGAAAAACTATAACTCTGACAACCTCCTTGTCGTCCAGGTCACCTTGGAAGCCTGGAATGATAACTGTCTCCTGAATAAGGCTGTCGTTATCATATCCCTAGAACATCGACTTATGTTCTAAAACTGCTTCCGACTGTTTCTCCAGGATTGGATTAATGTCAACTTATTGCATTTAGTGCAAGAACAACATCTGGTGTGGTACTTGACATCTCATGATTGACTCAATCGGCTAAGCAAGTGATCTGCCAATCATGCACATCCTTCTCTACTTTAGTCTATAAGACACCTTTAGAGAAGGTGACTCCATCACCTGCAGGTATACTACCATGCCAGGAGTCGTCCATTCTAAATACTCTTAGAATGCTGTCTAAGTACCCAGAATGGGAAACCACCCAAATCTAGATCTAAAGCCATAGATCTAGTAACCAGAATGTCTGATGTAATGTCCAAGTCCCATGTGGAGAAAACACTGTGTGACGACCAAAGTATAACCGATCGTAGTATAGGAGTTTCTTTTCCTACTCTGTGTATGTCATCCAAATACCAGGATATCACACCCTACTACCTTCTCAACAGATCCATCCCCTATTCTGATGAAGTCAAACCTATGACTGTCACGTCAGAAATAGATGATCTATCTCCGCTACATCTGCTTTAGTCTATAAATAGACATAAGCTACATGTCCACCAATGCTTCCGCTGCTCCCACTGACTACGACAACCCTCTGGCAGAGTCATATAGACGTACACTTCTAAATACTAGTTTAGAACGACGCTATACTCATCCTCCCGCCGGGTCTCGCAGCCTGGAACAACAGCAATGTTAATTTTGGGTAAACAAGAACTTCCCTGTCACCGTCCTTGAGGCTACCGTAGTACCTCTCGGGTGCTTGAAGTTACCCACCTTATCTGCGGAGTGGCCAATGGAATGTCAAACCAGATTGAATCTTTAGGTTCCTATCAAATCTTCAGTAATCGTTTGTGGTTCTGGAATCACTTCCAGTTCTACCATACTCCCACTACTGTTTTCTGAAAAAATCCATTTTTAATAAAACTGTGGCGAGTCTAGAACAATATCGCTATTGTTCATCCAGATGGTAGAAAGTCAACCCTCGTCATAGCCTGGGTCAACCCACAAATAGCCATTACAGAAACGTGCCTTGAGTTGTCCAGTGTCTGGTTTTAATCATAAACCGGACAACTCCCCGTACCTTAACATCGTTAAGATACGAACTGTTCTATATCCAATATAGAAACAGAGGCACTGATTTAATTGAATCAGATTCAAATCATGCAACTGTCTCCAGCGCATGTCAACTAAATGGTAGGAGGCCGATCAGCGTTACTCAACTTAGGAACACTTCCAATTATGAGTAACCTGAGAGAGAAGCAAGTTCTCTCAATCATTACTATCAACTGAATACCATTGACAAGTATCTACATCTTCGATCACTTTGAAGAATCCCGATACTTGCTACACCTGGTTCTCTACTCTATTCAAATACCTATAACTTCTCAAAATTCGGACCCTGTGTTTCCACGAAACACCTGTCTAAAAACTAGAGAAGTCATAAGTAAACCGAATATAGTATGAGGAACAACCCCTCTGTCCTGATGGACCCTGGACAACATACAATACTCTGTATAAGTCCCTTGGGTCTGATAACTCATTCACTGTGTGTCGTAGGTCGAAAACTGTACTTATGGTTAATAAGAATTACACCGCTGTTTAATGCTCCTTACCTAACCATCCACTGATATAGGTAAATGTCACAGACAAAATTTCAAAAAGGTATATCTCACTCTATGAAAATAGACATACAGATATATCAATTTGAAATTGGTGCATAACAACGGATATTCAAAACCAAATATTTGCCGACTGTCAAACAACCCAGGTGATTTCCTCAAATATCACCGATTACAACGAATCCCGATATAATGAGGATGATCACCCAATTCCCAATAACTTACTCCCACTCATCATCTGTAAAACCATACAGATGTGAGAATCATACTTGGTAAATACATACCCTGGAGTAAGTATCTAATCGGGAAATCAGTTTTCTTTTAACATTACACAGCGAAACTGAAACATTGAAATGTTTCGATGGGGTATCCCGGTATTCCTAGTAACGCCTCTTCCAGATTCACGAGTGTAACCGTATAATCCTTTGCCACCTCTCCAAATCCCTTCATATGTCTTTAGTCTATACCTTCTGTACACCCCTTTAGGCCAAATGGTTTTCTTCCTTCCCTACCGTTCGGCACCAGCCTATGGTTTGGAAGAAGACTATCCAATAAGCATAATGGGTGTACTGTCCCAATCCTAGGAACACTCGCAATGAGAGAGAAGGTGAAGATAAAAGACACCTGAATAAACCTTATTCCTATTTCTCCTGAACCAGAATCCATCCCCGAACTGGAACAAGTTCCTTTCGAGTTCGTATATAACCATACGATGGAGTATCCAATTAAACTGTGGATCTTCGTAGTGATACGGAGTGTCCTGGAGAAATACAAAGGTGATGTCAGAGTGGTAACGAAATATTTGGTTTGGTCGTGAATATCTGTTGCAATTTACTTTGCCCTCTTACTAATCCCTTTCTTTGTCTTAACTCAATACCTTCTGTACACCATCGTTCGGCTAATTGGTTTTCTTCATTCCCTACCGGTCGGCACCAGCCTAAGGTTTGGAAGAAGACTATCCAATTTGCGTAATAGGTGTACTATCTCCTAAACCAAGGAGTACTCGCAACCCGAGAGAAGGTAAAAGGAAAAGACAACTGAATAGTCCTATCCGTTTTCTCCAGAACCGGAAACCATCCTCGAATAAATCCCTTCGAGTTCGTATATAACCATACGATGGTTTTGTCCAATGGAAGTGGACGTTCGTAGTAATACGGGGTGTCCTGGAGAAAAGGGTAAAAGTAGGAGTGGCAATGAGGTCTGCAACTCTGACAATCCAAAAGCCAGTGTTTAAGAAGGTTCGGTCAACTTGGTCACTGAGTCATAGTCTTAGGGTCGGGTCAATGGTCGCTGCCAAAGAGAGAGAGAAAAGAAACACTCAGCGTGCACTCTAACCTAGATCAGAATGGTTACCAATATATCTAATCTCGAAACCTCCCACTGTACCTCAAATTCTCCTCCAAACCTGAAAGAAGAATTAGTCGGGGTCACCCGAGGAGTAAACTAACTCATCAGTGGGAATCGGGATCCAACTATCACCGCATGATAACGTGACGGAATCCGCTCACGTCATCACACTCCAGAAGGTATGCGCATATCTGGCAAGTTTCAGTTCTTTTGAAACTCCCGATGTGATTTCTGCCCCATGCTCTTATGACCTTGACTTTGGCCAACAAATCATAAGTCACATGTCAAGTTCTACCCGTCATTCTCCAGGTTGATTCGAATCCACCCGCACAAGCCCTTGACTTTGGCCAACAAGGCTATACGACTGTTCCAAACCAACGCATCTATCTATGCTGCATATGAATAACCAACAGCTACCAAACACTGTACCTTGACTTTGGCCAACAAACACAGCTTGAATACTATTGACTACCCATATGAAACGACGGAGGGCTATGAATGGTTTCTGGCGAAAACCTTTAACGTAATGAACTTGATATCGTTGAAGGAACGGATAGCTTTTAAAAATATAGTGACGAAAACCGTTGCTAAAGAGGTCACTCCCGGTGAAGGGATCTCGGCTCTTTCCCCGTAGAATGGGGTGCAGGATATTCCAAATGAATACCACGGTGCAAAGCAAAAGTAATCGGCTATAGTGAAGTCATTGCCCTGACGCAAACTTTTGTCCAAGGGGTCACTCCCGGTGAAGGGATCTCGGCCCTTGCCTCGTCGACTGAGGAGCAGGATATTCCAACTGAATACCACGATGCAAAACAAAAGTAAACGTCCTTCCAATAACAGCTTTTTGAAAAGGTGTTCCAACAACATCAGATAAGGTTTGTTTTTAAACTTGCATTGATCCGAATCAACGCAGTCCCATCAATTGATCACACCAAAAAGAACGAAAATATACTGATGTACGTATATGCCATCCGCATTCGCCACTGGGTCCCGTCATTACCCGTTAGGTTAGCTAACTAACGACAGAGCGGGGACTGGACTAGCGCGGATGCAAAACATATACAACATCTACTAATATATTATATTTCGCTCAAGGCGTGAAAGAAATGCAACCTCACAGAAAAAGTACAGCATCACAGAAACAATACAGATATCTGGGATCCCCGGGTTTCACAGAGCCACTACGGAAACCCGACGTTCCCCTGGTCGTGTGGATAGCCTGCGCAATGAAATCCTAGACCCCTACGGGCGCGGCAAGTTACCCGCCAAAACCTGAAGCGAGGCAGCCCCCTTCAGCACCGTGAATGGACCACCCAGCACTTCACGGAATCCGGTAACTTGGGCACCCCTCCTGGGTCAACCTGTACCCCCTACGAGTGCGGCGAATAGCCCGCCAATCCTAGAGTGAAGCCCCCTCCGTCTCAATGCCATGAGATGCGGGCTTGTTGCCCTCTAGAACCCGGCTATCTGTGCACCCCTCCGCGGGGTAATCCTAGTACAGAAAGTAAAATATACATACAACGGGTACATCGACCGCAACCTGGCCGTGCCCCAAAATAATAACAAACAGGCAGTGACGGCAGTCCACATGTCGGACGCTCGCCCCGCAATATCAAATGTACATAATACAACCACAACTGTACTAGCATTGCATCCAGGCTATCCCCACGACCGATCCGCAACATCACAGCAAAAACAGAACATCAACGTGAAAGTCACGTTCGCAAATCCGTCTAACCGGGCTATAGCAGTTAGACCAGATTTACCGATCAAGTGATATTCACGGTCGCAGATATAATGTAAATACTGTGAAATAATGTGTTTAAAATATCCGATCGATCAAATTTTAACAAGTGGGCCCCCAAGCATTACTGTAGCAGATCAAGAAATTCTGGGCCCAATGTTATTATTCCAAAAACCCAATTTTCACCCCAGAAAGATACTGTAGAAATTTGGTGCAGGGAACCCAACAGTGTGCGGCGGAACCACGGCCCAAAGGGGTGTTCGGCCGCGGTTCCGCGCTCCTACAGTGGAGTTGCTGCATCGAATTTTCACAAAACTCTTAGATTTTCCAGTACATCACTTTTCTGTAACCTGAAAAAATTTTCGACACCAAAAAATTTCAACAGAAAACTGATGTGAACAAAAATGTAGATTTTGGAATTTTGGTCGATCGGAAATGCAAAACACATTAAACCAAGCTAGACTAAGTTAAAGGCGTGGCTCTGATACCACTGTAAGTGCACGGCGGCGCCCCGGCCGTCAATCCGACGGCCAAATGCGGAAGCGGTGATAAACTTTAATTTTTCTTGAACTGGCAAACCGCCGCGCACTAATACCCGGATCGAACCATTAATTAGTCCTAGCTAACTACAAGATGGGGAAGAGAGATATACCGACTGATCCAAGTCCTCCGGTCTTCTCGTCGTCGTCCCGATCTCCTGCGGAAGCTCCGGTCTCCACCTCGTCGCCGGAAGTGCACCACATCGCCTACTTCTTTTATGGGCTCCCACCTCAATGCCGAGGCAACTCGGGCACGAAGCTGGCTAGTCGACGTGCCCAAGGTTTGCTGTAGAATATCTAGTGAGCAAGTCTCGATTTTGGGGTTCATGGAGATGCCTTTGTGGTGGAGGAAAAAGAACTTGGAGAGAGGTGAGGAAAAATGTGATATATAAAGAATGAGAGTATCATTTTTCTCCCAACCAAAAGAGAAGCATTTTCCTCATCCCTTTCCAATAGTGGCCGGCCCCCTTAGGTGATTGGAGAGAGAGAGCAAAGACAAGGGGGTGGGTGGAAAGCAAGTGATGATTAAACAATCAAATGATCACAACAAAACCCAACACTCCAAAGCAACCATCATCTTTCCACAAGTCAAAACATGATGACAAGAAGAAGTCAAGAAGTCAAGGTCAAGGGATGGGCTCCATCATAAAACCATCATGATACAAATAATATGCAAAGGACCCCCTTCCAAATACTTATTTGCAACAATGCAAATAAGCCCTCCTCCACCAATCTTCGGCCAAAGAACGATACAAAGGAAATCGGCCGAAACGGAAAGCAAACTGGCAACTCCAGAAAACTGGTCCCATAATAAATTACAGGAAAACCCCGATACTGTGCATACACACCCGCATTTGTATTCCGACCGAAATACAAATGCTACGAGACAAAGTCTACACTGTACTATACTAGGATCCGGCTTATACCAAAACCGGCTAGTAATATCTGTTCGATCCTGATCCGTGCAATACCGCACGTATCTGATCGAACCCTTCCATATAACCATACGGCCTGTAGTACAAACTGTCCGATCCTGATCCGTGCAATACCGCACGTATCTGATCGGACCTTGCCATATCTCCATACGGTCTCTACAACCTTTCGCCCGAAAGCTGAGTAACTGAATGTGGGGGACTCTAAAGACTCGTCAACACCTTGGTTGTGGATTTAACCACTAGCACGTCAGAGGTATAAGCCAATACGTAACGGGCTACCAGGTATTGACCAAAAGGGACGTCTGTGAGCGAACTCATCCTGACAACCCTACTGAGCCTGTCAGTGACAATATCCGTACAGTCCGGTCCGTTCGTCTATGAGTATCGCATGGCGGGCCTAGGGGGTTGGTAAAAGTCAGACCCCCAAAAGCGGTACAAGTCGTGTCGGAGTGTAGCCCAGAACACCCTGAGATACTACTGGAATACCTACCAGTAAATCTCCTTGCCTCGGCCGAGGGCTTTGTGTAATGGCTCTCCTAGACACAGCACGACCTCACCCCCAATACCGGGAGAGACAAACCCCTGAAGATACGCTCACTGCCTCCATGTGGCTCGGGACTGTACCCAACTAAAACCTGTTTGCACGACTCCTTTGAGCCGTGGTAGGGTAGTAATCAAAGTACAGTGGGAACTCACACGAGACAAATGACGATCCCCAGGTCGATGAACTAACCTGCACACATGTCACCAGGGAACTGCCATCTGACGTCTGGTATATGACCAACTGGCATGTTCCCGGCGAGTCCTGTCCGGTGTACTCATAACCCAATGAGCACCTGTATACATCTTAGGTGATCCAACTGACACCAGTGGCTTGTGAGACCGGCCACCGCCCCTCGTCGGGGTCTCGACTGTATACACTAGTCTACTCTGGAATATCGATGCCCTGTCTCGAAACTCTCATGACTAGGGACCATTTAAGGATATGCTTATAGACTGCCAGCTCCCACGTATATGATCGCCCTCATACTGCTGGTGGTAAAGCAAGAATCCTAGGAGCTCTATCAACGTGTAATAGCAACTTGTCAGGTCACCTAAAACAGTACACGATGATAAAGGTAAACCAGATAGCATACAATCATCTTGAGTAAGACTGTCCTACCGGGATAGGTCCTCCATCAATCATTGCAATCACATACCTGTGACCTAATAATTGACTCTGAGGGCACTATCTCCAACATAACGGCCATCCGGGTATTGAGCGATCAGAAGATCGACGAGCTAGCCCGCTCACAATCCTGTGAATCCAACCAGTAACACTTACCGTACAGTCCGGTCTGTTCGTCTGATATGTCGCATATCAATTCTAGGGGTGGTAAACGTCAGACCCCAATAACCGATAAGTCGTGCCGATGTGAGGCTCATAACGGGTCGAGAAACTACTGGTAACACTTACCAGCAAATCTCTGATCAGCCCTGGCCAGGGACTTCCCTGTTACGGCCAATCGAGCACAGCGCAACATCAACCCCCAATACCGGGAGAGACGAAACCCCTCCTATCGCTCATTGCCTCCATGTGACTCGGGACTGTACCCAAATACCACTGTTTTGCACGCCCTCATGGACGTGGTAAGGTGGAGATCAAAGCACAGTGGGAATCACACAAGACTCTATGACGATCTCGGGTCTACAGACTAACCTGTACAAGTGTCACCTGAGAACTGCCATCTGACGTGAGGTATAATACCATCTGGGAGTTCTCGGCGAGTCTGTCCAGTGTACCCAGTCTCCACTGAGCACCCGTACACCATCTCTGATGTCAAACACCAATGGATATGGGATCATCCATCGCCCATCTCATGGGTCGAGAAGCGTATACGCTAGTCTACACTGGTATATCGATGCCCGGTCTCGATACACCCACGACTAGGGACCTTGAAGGATGTACTTATGGACTACCATGTCCCCACTAGTATGATCTGCATCATAGTCCAGGTAGTTAAGTACACATCCTAAGGGCTTTAGCAACATGTAACCATAAGACAGTTTAAAGAGACAAGTGTACATGTTAAGATAAAGAGCAACCAAATAGCATACTATCATATCGAGCAAGAAAGTCATCTCTATATATGTCCAAGCATCCAATATAATATACATCATCTGTACAATACTGGCCTCTAGGGCATACATACAACTAACAATCTCCCACTTGCACTAGGGCCAGCTGCTGTAGTATCGCATACCGAGCATCCCGAAGAGTCTCTCAAACTGTATCTGGGGAATGGCTTTCGTGAGTGGATCCGCCGTGTTGTTCTTCGTGTCAACCCTCCTGACCTCGATCTCCCGGCGATCAACTATCTCACGGATCAGGTGATACCGCCTCAGAATATGCCTGGATCGCTTGAGGGACCTGGGTTCCTTGGCCAAAGCCACCGCTCCATTGTTATCGCAATACAAAGGTATTGGATGCTCAATGGATGGAACCACTCCAAGTTCAGTAATGAACTTCTTGATCCAGACAGCCTCTTTGGCAGCATCGTTGGCAGCGATGTATTCAGCCTCCATCGTCGAGTCTGCCACGGTTTCCTGCTTGGAACTCTTCCAGCTAACCGCCCCTCCGTAAAGGGTAAAGACAAATCCCGACTGCGACTTAGAGTCGTCCTTATCACTCTGGAAGCTCGAATCATTAAAGGACTCCACTTGGAGTTCTCCGTTACCATACACCAAGAGCATCTCTTTAGTCCTTCGTAAGTACTTGAGAATGCTCTTCACAGCTGTCCAGTGACTCTCTCCAGGATCAGCTTAATACCTGCTCACTACACTTAGTGAGTATGCAACATCGGGTCTGGTACATAGCATCGCGTACATGATAGAGCCTACAACCGAAGCATAGGGTATCCCTTGCATGCGAGCTCTCTCCAAATCAGTCTTGGGAGACATCTCTTTGGAGAGAGTGACTCCAGAGATCGTGGGCAAGTTCCCACGCTTGGATTCTTCCATACTAAACCTCTTTAGTATGGTGTCAATGTACCTGGATTGGGACAATCCCAATATCCTTTTGGATCTATCTCTATAGATCCTAATTCCCAATATGCAGGAGGCATCACCAAGATCTTTCATTGAGAATCTTTGTGATAAGAAGAGCTTGACCGCTTGCAGCATAGGAATATCATTTCCTATCAAGAGTATGTCGTCCACGTACAATACGAGGAAGACAACCTTACTCTCTGCTACCTTCTTGTAGATACAAGGATCATCTGGGTTTTTGACAAAATCAAACTCTTTGATAACGACGTCAAAGCAGATGTTCCAACTCCGCGATGCTTGCTTTAATCCATAAATGGATTTAAGCAGCTTGCACACCTTCTCGCTGCTCCCACTGTCTACGAAGCCCTCTGGCTGAGTCATGTACACGCACTCTTCTAAATCACCATTTAGAAAGGCGGTCTTAACATCCATTTGCCAGATTTCGTAGTCATGATATGCTGCGATGGCAAGCATGATCCGGATGGATTTAAGCATAGCCACTGGAGAAAACGTTTCGTCATAGTCCACACCTGGTCTTTGGCGAAAACCTTTTGCAACAAGTCTAGCCTTGAAAGTCTCCACTTTCCCATCTACACCAACTTTCTTCTTGAAGATCCACTTGCTCCCAATGGGTTTTACCCCTTCAGGAGCAACTTCCAAAGTCCATACTTTGTTGGTGTACATGGATTCCATCTCGGACCGCATAGCATCAAGCCATTTCACTGAGTCCCCACTCGTGATGGCCTGCTCGAAGCTAGTTGGGTCATCATCCTCCATGATGCAATCCTCGCTCCCACCATCCATGAGAAAACCGTAGTATCTCTCAGGTGGGCGAGGAACCCTACTAGATCGGCGGAGAGGCTGAGGTTCGTCGGAAGCTACTGAATGCTCTGGTTCCACTAAATCTTCTGTTGTGTTTTGTTCAGCTGGAACCTCTTCCAGTTCTACCTCAGAGCCACTAATTTCTTTTGCAAGAAATTCCTTTTCTAAAAAGGTGGCATGTTGAGCAACAAATACTCTTTGTTCCTCACTGTGGTAGAAGATATACCCTCGCGAATGTTTGGGATATCCAACAAATTTACACAAAACAGATCTTGCCTCGAGTTTGTCCGGTTTTTGTCTTTTGACATAGGCCGGGCAACCCCATATCTTTATAAAATTAAGATATGGTCTCTTCCCTTCCCATATCTCATATGGTGTGGTAGGCACAGATTTGGTGGGAACCCTATTCATTAGGTATGCTGCTGTTTCCAGTGCATATCCCCAGAAGGAAACAGGTAACTCAGCTACACTCATCATAGAGCGCACCATATCCAATAGGGTGTGGTTCCTCCGTTCTGATACACCGTTGTGCTGTGGTGTATATGGAGGAGTTAGCTGAGAGAGAATCCCATTCTCTTTTAGGAAGTCCAGGAATTCAATGCTCAAGTATCCACCTCCTCGATCAGATCGTAGGATTTTAATACTTTTTCCGGTTTGGTTCTCGACTTCTTGTTTATATTCTCTAAATTTCTCAAAAGCTTCTGATTTGTGTTTCATCAGGAACACATATCCGAATCTAGAGAGATCGTCAGTGAATGTAATGAAGTACGAAGAACCATCCCTGGCATGTGTAGACATGGGACCGCATACATCACTATGTATCAGTCCCAAGAGTTTGGTAACTCTTTGTCCGTGTCCCGTAAACGGAGCTTTGGTCATCTTGCCTTTGAGACATGATTGGCAAGTGTCATAGGATGAAAATTCAAACGGATTTAAATATCCATCCTTATGCAACTTAGCTAATCGTGTCGCATTGATGTGACACAGTCTACAATGCCACAAGAAGGATTCGTTCAGTTCTGAACTCTTCCTCTTGTGTGTGTTTGTTATGCTCAGAACTGTTGATTGATTTAGAACATAAATGCCATTGCACAACGTGCCTGATCCAACCAACTTTTGGTTACGGAAAATGTTCATAACATTATCCTGTAATACAAAATTATATCCCTCTTTACTCAATAAAGAAACCGATATAATGTTGCATATCAGGTTCGGCATGTAATAGCATTCGTTCAGAACCAATGTATTACCAGTTGGTAATACAAGGTGATATTCCCCGACAGTCTTAGCTGCAACAATTGCACCATTTCCAACTCTTATGTCTTTATCACCTTCTCCAAGTTCTCTACCTTTTCTAAGCCCATGTAACTGATTACATATATGGGATCCTGACCCGGTATCTAATACCCAGGACGTAGGGCAAATGGAGAAACAGTTATCTGTAACGAACACACCCGAAGAAAATGCATCATCATGTACTTTCTTCAATCGGGTGGCATGGGAATCCTGGTATTCCCCTATTTCCTGTTCATTCCTATAACTCTTATAAGAAAGAACGGAACCAACGTTCCCCAGCACAGTATAACATGCGGGTTCGGTCAATACATCCATATTATTATCTTCATTATGGCATGAAATGGTCGCTACCTGGAGAGAGAGAGAAGAAAACACTTTAGCGTATGCTCGTGCAAGATCAGATTAGTTATTATCTTATCTAATCAGGATGGCTCCCACTGGTTTTTATCAAATCTTCCTTCAAACCCTAAAAGGAAAGACTAGCCGGGATTAGTTACACACTACAAGTTCGCCAATCTTTCAGCCAGGCCAGTGTCGGTACTTTGAGGGAGGTCCCCCGTGCTTTCGCACGAACCTAATTAATGTAAACCTCGTTTTCCCAGAGGCGTAACCTCGTTGACACCTTTCTAGACACCTACTTGATCGGCTAATTGCAATGTGCAAAACTCTCCCAGTAGTAACTCTTCCTCGCAGTGGGTATCGGGATCCAACTATCTCATAGAAGGTATGCAATCTCATTGCAAATTTCAACACTTGAAATTCCCGATAATATTTTGCCCCTAGCACCCTATGACCTTGACGGAGGTCAATAAACCATAGGCTACTAGTCAAGCTCAACCCGTCATTTCTTGATCGAATTAAACCCATCCGCACGACCCTTGACGGAGGTCAACAAGGCCGTACGACTACCCTAATCCAATCTGCATCATATGCATAAGCAGATAAATACTAGTTAGCTACCGCACACTACGCCTTGACGGAGGTCAACAAACGTAGCACGAATACTAAATAGGACTTATCTGAAATGACGGAGGGCTACGACAGATTTTTCTGAAAACCTATTGCGTAATGAACTTGATATCGTTGTAGAATCAAATGAAGTTTTGAAATGGAGTGATTTCCAGGCTTTTCTACTTTTGCTAAAGGGGTCACTCCCGGTGAAGGGATCGTCGGCCCTTTCCTCGTCGAATGAGATGCGGGATATATCATATATATCACTGTGCAAAGCAAAACTCAAAAACAATCAAAAGCAAACCGAGTGTGTAGCATCTGCCAGTTATTGCTAAAGGAGTCACTCCCGGTGAAGGGATCTCGGTCCTTTCCTCATCGAATAAGGTGCAGGATATATCACATATACCGCTGTGCAAATCAAGAACTATAGCTACCTGTTTTATTTGAAATTTGATTCTACAACATCTTAGGTTTCTTTTCTTTCATTAATCACATTAATGAAGTCCCATCATTTATGTACCTAAAACATCACAGATAAATACGACGTACACTTATGCCATCCGCATTCGCCTCGATGTCCTCTCGTGCACCGTTAGGTTAGGTAACTAATGGCAGAGCGGGGCAGGGCTAGTACGGGTGTAAAACATAAGTAACGTCTATATAATATATCATATATACTATATACTGTATCCATCACAGAACATCACATGATCACATCACAGATATCGCAGCAGAAGAAACATATGAAATATTGGATATACTAGGATGTCCGTGTTTTCAATACGAGCCAGTATAAAATACGGATTCCACGGTCGTGATGAATAGCCAATCCCACACCCCTAGACCCCTACGAGAGCGGCAAGCAACCCTGCCAATTCTAGGGTTAGGAGACCCGGACTCGACTCCTCGAGTTGGTCTCCTACTGGACCCCAGAACCCGGTTACTTGTGCTCCCCTCCTTGGGTCTATCCTAATGCGGAAAAGTAAATAATATACAAAAGGTGACATCTTCCGCTACCTGGAAGTGCCCCAAATTAAAGAATATTACATACAAGTTTTTACATGAATGAAAAGGAAAAACACTCATCTCACATAAAAACCCCCGGCTATTCAAACACGACGATCCAATATAACATATCCAGCAACACATAACATCACATGCCATCAACGTAAGTAAACATGCGTATCCCAATTGTCGTTGACATATAGCAACGAAACCGGCGATATCACATATTACACTTACGGTCACAGAAAAGAAAATGTAAAACTACAACAGTTGGAATCCGCAACCTCTTTAGACATCACATGCCTAATCAAATGAAATACTTCGACATCACATGCCTAACAGTTATAAACCCTGCATTTTAGTCCAATTATCGAAAACTCTTTTCAATATCACGTGAGACTAAACCGCTAGATTTATAAATTCATTCAGTTATCTCATAACTGTTTGTGAATTCCAATTATTGTATCCTATTCCGGATAAATAGAAAATGTTAAACTTTCCGATCGAACAATCGAACACCCAAGTTTTCCCGAAACCGTTCAACACATGAAATAGGTTCAATGACATTCGCTTCATGCCTCAGTACCAACGGTCCAGCCGTAGAAGGGTCAAGCCAACGCCTCACATGTGGCACGCCGTACTGCCCCAAACCCGAAGGTTCAAAGGGCAGTTCAAGACGGTCACATAATCGAGTTAAGGTTTGTTGTCTTCTAGAGGGACCATCACGTTACTTGCACTACTCAGAACGTCTTTAAACCATAGAAAGATCCAACACTTGGAAATATTCCGGCAGGGGAAAAGTTGGGTATTTTCATCCGATCGAACTTTTTAACATATTCTTAAAATATCCGAAAAACACATAGACGAAATTTGATAATCCGATCGAACTTTCGAAGCTACAAAACAACCCCAGAAGATGCAACTCTGGAATAAATTTTAAAAATTCCCAGGAAAACCAGCACTATCAATTAGGAGTTACTGTATAAAATATATTGAATAAGGAGGCCGTACGACCGCGGAACCGCCGCACGAGCCATGCTCGTGCCGCGGAACCGCGGCGGTTTGATGGAGTTAGGCACACGAAATTCCAAGTAACTCTAAAAATCACCTGCTGATTTTTCTGCATATTTTTAATATTGAAAAATCCCGATTTTTAAAAATTGGACAGAGAGCATTTTCTGAGTTAGGGTTTCGGTTCGTTCGGGTTTCAAACGTCGTCTAGACTTCGCCTGATGCTCTAGCTAGGCTCTGATACCACTATGGGGTTCCTAGGCACACTATAGAGGTCTCACAAGGCATCAACCATGCCAATTTCAAATTTTATGGGTGCCGAGAAACCCTAATACGGATCGTTGACTAGAAGTTTAGGCGATATGTGAATCTAGTTAACAACTTAACTAAAAGAAGAGAGCTACAACCTTTGTAGATCCGGTTATCCACTTCCTTAGCTCCATGTAGGCATCCTCTCACTGTCCATCTCGAATCCCGAACTCATACGTCGGCTTCATCGGAGATTTGGGCGGACTAGGTCGTCGGCTTCGTGCCGAAGATGATCTACGTCGAGGCATCACAAGTTCAAGCTCTGACTTCACAAATTTGTGAAACTTGTGAAGAAAACACTCAAAACAACTTGGCAAGAGGTAGAGGGTGAAGAAATAGGAGGTGGGTTCACTGTAGAATTGGATTTCTCACTTTGGAACTCAAGTTGCCATTAATGGCATCAAGCTTTTTCTTTTGAAGATGAAGAAGAAGATGAAGCTAGAATTATGATAAGTGTTTTGTTAAAATGAATAATAATTCAATACTTATCATAAGCTAACTATAGTTAAGTGTAGAGAATGGACCATGGTTACTTGGATGAGTTAGGGTTAAGCATGAAGAAAAGAATGGTTACAAAAGTCAAAGCTTCATGAAGCTTCAACTTAAAACAAAGAAAGCCACCATTCTCATCATAATCCTTTTAAAATAAATAAATAAATAAATAAATGAATATGCAAAACCCTAATCAACACTTAACCATGGTTTTAATTCTTTACACTTAACAAAATGATCAAGTATCATCAAACATGATACAAATATGTGCACAAAAGTATATCACATATACTTCTTGCACATCAAGTGAGAAAATCCATATAAAGTGAACCAATACTAGTTAATGCAATGCAATATATCAAATATATAATTATACATTAAATCATTAAATCAACATTTGATTCAATGATCCGGTCATGTCGCACATAACTGAAGGGTTCCTAGGCACTCTCAAGAGGTCTCACAAGGCATCGAACATGCCAATTTCAAAAATTATGGTGCCGAGAAACCCTAGTGTACGGATCGTTTTCTAGAAATCTAGGCGAAAAATAAACTAGTTAACAATTAACTAAGAGATACGGAAATACAACCTTTGTAGATCCGGTTCTCCACCTCCATAGCTCCGCAATGAAGTCTCCTCGCTGTCCATAACAAGTCCCGGGCTCTAGCGTCGGCTTCATCGGAGAATGGACGGGCTAGGTCATCGATGTCCATGCCGAAGATGATCTACTTCGAGGCATCGCTAAATCAAGCTCCGACTTCACCAAGTCAAGAAACTTGTGAAGAAAACACACTCTACTACTTGGCAAGAGGTAGAGGATGAAGAAATAGGAAGTGGGTAGACTTTAGATTTGGATTTCACACTCTTTTTCATCACTTGCCATTGATGGAGGCAAGCTTTCTTCACTTGAAGAAATGAAGAAGAAGAAGGTAAATATTATGATAAGTTATTAGAAAATATAAAATAAAAGAATACTTATCATAATCTTTAACCATGGTAATGTGTAGAGAATCAATCATGGTTAAAGGAATGGTTAGGGTCAAGCTAAAGACAAAATGGTCACTTAGTCAAAGTGTTCATGAAGCTTCATGAAAACAACAAAGAAAGCCACCATTTAATCTTTATGCAAATCATTTTCCAAAAAGAATAAATAGATAAATAAATGAATAAGGAAATAGTAAACCCTAACTATTTCATTAACCAAGGTTTAATTCTTTACACTTAACCAAAAGGCATGTATCATCAAACATGATACAAGCAAGTGCACAAAATCATAACGCATATGCAATGCGCACATCCGAGTGAGAAAATCGATTTAAAGTGAACCGATACTAGTTAATTCAAAGTAATATATCAAATATATAATTATGCATTAAATAATTAAATCAACACTTGATTCAATGATCCGGTCATGTCGCACACAACCGACTAGTATACAATGTATCGGCTTATCGAATCAATCCTTGATTCGATATCTAGGTTATATCGAATATAACCAATCAATACATTCATCGCGAGAATAGAATACGGTATCACATACACGTATTATTCTCGGTCCCGCACATATCTCATATGCGCTCCTATTTCGTTTCGCTTGAACCAGGAAACCTCTGTGTAGGACTCTAAAGACTCGTCAATACGCCGGCAGCAGGTGATGATCATATCAAGCACCCACAAGCCGCAAGCGGTCTGCTAAACGTAACGGCCACCCGGGTATTGAGCGATCTGAAGATCGACGAGCAAGCCCGCTCACACTCCAGTGAATCCAACCAGTAACACTACCGCACAGTCCGGTCTGATCGTCTGATATGTCGCATATCTTGCCTAGGGGTGGTAAACGTCAGACCCCAATAGCTCGATAAGTCGTGTCGATATAAGGTCTATAACAATTCGAGAAACTACTGGTAACACTTACCAGTAAATCTCAGCAACCCTGGCCAGGGATTTCCTGTTATAGCCAATCGAACACAGCGCAACATCAACCCCCTATACCAGGAGAGACGAATCCCCTCCTATCGCTCATTGCCTCCATGTGACTCGAGACTGTACCCAAAAACCACCGTTTTGCACGCCCTCTTGGACGTGGTAAGATGGAAATCAAAGCACAGTGGGAACCACACAAGACTCTATGACGATCTCGGGTCAACAGACTACTCTGTACCAGTGTCACCAGCGAACTGCCATCTGACGTAAGGTATAATACCATCTGGGAGTTCTCGGCGAGTCCGTCCAGTGTACCCAGTCTCTACTGAGCACCCGTATATCATCTCTGATATCAAACACCAATGGATATGGGATCATCCATCGCCCATCTGTATGGGTCGAGAAGGTACACGCTAGTCTACTCTGGTATATCGATGCCCCGTCTCGATACACCCACGACTAGGGACTTTGAAGGATGTACTTATGGACAACCATGTCCCCATTAGTATGATCCGCATCATAGTCCAGGTAGTCAAGTACAGATCCTAAGGGCTTTACCAACATGTAACAGGGAGACAATCAGTGTACACGTTAAGGTAAAGATCAACCAGATAGCATACTATCATGTCGAGCAAGAAAGTCCTCCCTATATATGTCCCAGCATCCACTACAATATACATCTTATGTATAGTAATGGCCTCTAGGGCATACATATAACTAACAATCTCCCACTTGCACTAGGGCCATCTGATAGCAGTGGTTGCAGTATCTCATACTCAACCATCCCATAAAAGTCTCTCTCTGGGAACAGGCCTTTATGAGTGGATCCGCTGTGTTGTCCTCTGAGTCTACTCTCCTAACCTCGATCTCCCTGGAGATCAACCATCTCCATGATCAAGTGATACTGCCATAGAATATGTCTGGATCACTGATGGGACTGGCGTTCCTTGGCATAAGCCACAACTCCATTGTCACACAATGGGAGGAACAAAGTTCATCTTATGAACTAATATACACCCAGACTGCCTCTTTGGTAGCATCTTAAGTAGCGATGTATCCTGCCTTTATCGTCTAGTATGCCACGGTATCTAGCTTGGAACTCTTCCAACATACCGTCCCTTTACTGAGGGAAAAGACAATGCCTGTGACTGACATTCATGCGTCTTTATCACCCTGGAACCCTTCCAGTGATTCTCCCCAGGATCGGTTGATACCGTCTCACTACAACTAGTGAGTATCCTAACATCCAATTAGATCTATCTCATAGATCCAAAATCCAGGATTTAGTAGGTATCACTTTGATCCTATATGGAGAATCCTAGTGATAAGCGGAGATTGATCGAGCGTAGCATAGGAAACTCCTTCCCTATCAAGAGTATGTCATCCACGTACTCTACGAGGATCGTCACCATACTCCCTACTACCTTTTTGTTCATACAAGGTTCATCTACCATTTTGATGATGTCAAACTCTTTGACTAAAACATCAAAACAGATGTTCCAACTCCGCGATGCCTGCTTTATCCTATAAAGCATCTTGCACACGTTTCCGCTGCTCCCACTGTCTACGAAGCCCTCTGGCTGTGTACTTATAGACGTTCTCTTCTAAAACATCATTTAGAAAAGGAGTCATGACATCCAACCGCCAGATATCGTAGTCATGGTATGTAGCCGTGGCAAGTAGGATCTGGATGGACTTAAGCATAGATCCTTAGAAAAAGTTTCATCATGATCCATACCTGGTCAATGATGCAAACCTTTAACAAGTTTAGCTTTGAAAGTCTCAACTTTTCCATGTACACCAAGTAATCTTCTCAAGATATACTTGCTCCTGATGGGGATTTAACCCTTCAGATATAGCAACCAAAGTCCATACATTGTTGGTGTATAAGGATTCCATCTCAGATCACTAAGCATCCAGCCATTCTTATAGAGTCTTACTCCTGATGGCCAGCTCGAAACTAGTTGGGTCATCATCTCATGATGCAATCCTCGCTCCCACTGTCATAGAGAAACCGAAGTATCTCTCAGGTGGGTGAGAAACCCTACTAGATCGGCGGAGAGGCTGAGGTTCGTTGGTATCTACTGAATCCCTTGGTTCTATCAAATCATCTGCTGTAGTTTGTATAGCTGGAACCTTTCCAGTTCTACATTACAGACCTTGCCTCGAGCTTGTCCGGATTTTGCTTTCAGACATAGGCCGGACAACCCTAAATCTTAATTAACTTAAGACATGGGCTCTTCCCTTTCCATATCACATATGAAGTGGTAGGCAACTGATTTGATTTGAACCCTTTTCAATAGGTATGCAGCTTCTCAAGTGCATAACTCTCAAAAGGAAATAGGTCACTCAGTAATACTCATCATAGAGCACACCATATCATATAGGGTGTGATTGCTCCGCCCCGATATACCATTGTGCTATGGTGTATACAGAGGAGTAATGCTGAGAGAGAATCTCATTCTCCTTTAGAATAGTCCAGTATTTCCGTGCTCAAGTATTCTCCTCCTTGATCACATCAAAGGACATAATACTTATACCCGTATTTTGGTTCTCTACTTCTAACTTATATTCTGTGAATATCTCAAAAGGTTCGGACTTGTGTTTCAACAGGAACATATGTCTGAATCTTGAGAGATTATCAGAGAATGTAATGAAGTACAAAGAACCGGTCCTGGCATATGTAGACAGGGGACCTTACATACATCAACATGTATCAGTCCCAAGAGTTCACTAACTCTTTCTCTGTTTTCAGTAAACGGAGCTGTGGTCATCTTATCTTTGTGACATGACTGGCGAGTTTCACAAGATGTAAATTCAAACTGATTTAAATATGCATCTTTATGTAACTCTTGCTAGTCGGGTCATATTGATCTGACCTAGTCTACAATGCCTCAAGAAGAATTCGTTCATTTCTGAACTCTTCCTCTTGTGTGTGATCCGTATACTAAGAACTGTAGTTTGATTTAGAACATCAATGCTTTTAGATAACGTGCCTGAACCGATCAACTTTTGATATAGGAAATGTTCAAAACATTATCCAACAATACAAAATTTTATTGTTTCTTTACTGATAAAGAGACAGATATGATTTTGTATATCAGGTTCGGTATCTAATAACATTCGTTCAGAATTAATGTATTGGTAATACAGGGTGACAGTGACCAACAGACCTGGCTGCAACTCTTGCCCCGTTTTCTGCCTCATGAAACTTATCACCCGTTCTTAGTTCTCTACCTTTCTGTAGCCCTATGTAACATATTACATATCTGGGATCCTGATCTGGTATCACATACCCAGGACGTAAAGAATACAGAGAAACAGTTCATTGTAATGAACACACCCGAAGATGATGCATCATCATGCATTCTCTTCGTTTGGGCGGCACGGGAAATCTGGTATTCCCCAATTTCCTGCTCTGTCTTATAACAATTATAAGTTGGAGCAGGACCAACGTTCCCCAGCTCAGTATAACAAGCGGGTTCGGTCAAAAATCCGTATTATTATCTTAATTAAGGCGTGATATGGTCGCTACCTGGAGAGAGAGAGAGAAAAAAACACTCAGCGTGCGCTCTTGCAAGAATAGATTGGTTATTATTTTATCTAATCAGGATGGCTCCCACTGCTTTTTATCAAATCTTCCTTCAAACCCTAAAAGGAAAGACTAGCCTGGATTAATTACACACTACAAGTTCGCCAATCTTTCAGCCAGGCTAGTGTCGGTACTTTGAGGGAGGTCCCCCGTGCTTTCGCACGAACCTAATTAATGTAAACCTCGTTTTCCCAGAGGCGTAACCCCGTTGACACCTTTCTAGACACCTACTTGATCGGCTAATTGTAAAGTATAAAACTCTCCCAGGAGTAACTCTTACTCGCAGCGGGTATCGGGATCCAACTATCTCATAGAAGGTATGCAATCTCATTGCAAATTTCAACACTTGAAATTCCCGATAATATTTTGCCCCTAGCATCCTATGACCTTGATGGAGGTCAACAAACCATAGGCTACTAGTCAAGTTCAACCCGTCATTTCTTGATCGAATTAAACCCACCCGCACGACCCTTGACGGAGGTCAACAAGGCCGCACGACTACCCTAATCCAATCTGCATCATATGCATAAGCAGATAAATACTAGTTAGCTACCGCACACTACGCCTTGACGGAGGTCAACAAACGTAGCACGAATACTAAATAGGACTTATCTGAAATGACGGAGGGCTACGACAGGTTTTTCTGAAAACCTATTGCGCAATGAACTTGATATCGTTGTAGAATCAAATGAATTTTGAAATGGAGTGCTTTTGAGGCTTTTATAGTTTTACTAAAGGAGTCACTCCCGGTGAAGGGATCGTCGGTCCTTTCCTCGTCGAATGAGGTGCGGGATATATCATATATATCACTGTGCAAAGCAAAACACTTAAAAGCAATCAAAAGACAAACCGCGTGTGTAGCATCTGCCAGTTATTGCTAAAGGAGTCAGTCCCGGTGAAGGGATCTCGGTCCTTTCCTCATCGAATAAGGTGCAGGATATATTACATATACCGCTGTGCAAAGCAAGAACTGTAGCTACCTGTTTTTATTTTGAAATTCGATTCTACAACATCTTAGGTTTCTTTTATTTCATTAATCATATTAATGAAGTCCCATCATTTAAGTACCTAAACATCACAGATAAATACGACGTACACTTATGCCATCCGTATTCGCCTCGATGTCCCCTCGTGCACCGTTAGGTTAGGTAACTAACGACAGAGCGGGGCAGGGCTAGCGCGGGTGTAAAACATAAGTAACGCCTATATAATATATCATATATACTATATACTGTATCTATCATAGAACATCACATGATCACATCACAGATATCGCAGCAGAAGAAACATATGAAATTTTGGATATACTAGGACGTCCGTGTTTTCAATACGAGCCAGTATAAAACACGGATTCCACGGTCGCGATGAATAGCCAAACCCACACCCCGAGACCCCTACGAGAGCGGCAAGCAACCCTACCAATTCTAGTGTTAGGAGACCCGGACTCGACTCCTCGAGTTGGTCTCCCACTGGACTCCAGAACCCAGTTACTTGTGCCCTCCTCCTTGGGTCTATCCTAGTGCGGAAAAGTAAATAATATACAAACGGTGACAACTTCCGCAACCTGGAAGTGTCCCAATAAAAGAATATTACATACAAGTTTTTACATGAATGAAAATGAAAAACACTCATCTCACATAAAAACCCCCGGCTATTCAAACACGACGATCCAATATAACATATCCAGCAACACATAACATCACATGTCATCAACGTAAGTAAATATGCGCATCCCAATTGTCGTTGACATATAGCAACGAAACCGGCGATATCACATATTACACTTACGGTCACAGAAAAGAAAGTGTAAAACTACAACGGTTGGAATCCGCAATCTGCATAGACATCGCATGCCTAATCAAATGTATACCTTAGACATCGCATGCCTAACTATTATAAACCCCGCATTTTAGTCTCATTATCGAGAACACTTTTCAATATCAAGTCGGGCAATTCAACAAGATTCCCGAAAAGCTGATCGAATGCTCGTCGCAAACTTTAGTAGGCGGCCGCACCCCTGATACCGTCGACGAAGTGCACCAAGGCGGAACACCGCTACCGTGAGCACCCGAACGGATGCTTTCGGCGACGGGGTTCTCCTACAGTCACTTGGTCGGGGCTATGGAGTGAGGCTGTCTATTAAGTTTACCCGGCGAGTATCCGCGTACACTACGTGATTGCGACGGACTTTTGATCACATCAAAATTCCGTGGCAACCGATCAAGTGAGACTAAACTGCTATGTTCCTAACATTCATTCAGTTATCTCATAACTTATTGTGAATTCCAATTATTGTATCACATTCCGGATAAATAGAAAATGTTAAACTTTCCGATCGAACAATCGAACACCCAAGTTTTCCCGATACAGCTCAACACATGAAATAAGTCTAACAACATTCAGTTCGTGCCTCAGTACCAACGGTCCAGCCGTAGAAGGGTCAAGCCAACGCCTCACATGTGGCACGCCGTACTGCCCCAAATCCGAAGGTTCAAAGGGCAGTTCAAGACGGTCACATAATCGAGTTAAGGTTTGTTGTCTTCTAGAGGGACCATCGCGTTACTTGCACTACTTAGAATGTCGTCAAACTACGGAAAAATCCAACACTTGGAAATTTCCAGACAGGGGAAAAATTGGGTATTTATATCCGGTCGAACTTTTTAACATGATCTAAAATTTATCCGGAAAGCCACATAGACAAAATTTGATAATCCGATCAAAACACCGAATCCCCAAAACAACTCCAGAAAATTCAACTCTGGAAAAAAAATTAAAAATTCCCATAAAACTCAGTAGAGTGAATTAGGAATTACTGTGCAAAGTAACAGGGCTGACGTCATCAATTGGCCGCGGAACCGCCGCAGAAGCCATGCTTCTGCCGCGGTTCCGCCGCGAAATTTACTGTTCATGAAATATTTTTTGCATTGTAATTCTTATATTTCCCTGCTGAATTTTTTAGCAATTTTTAATCTTGAAAAATCCACGATTTTAGAAAAAGTCCAGAGAGCAATTTTTTGGGTCGGGTTTCGGTTCGATCGGGTTTCAAATTCCGTCTAGACTTCGCCTAAGGCTCTAGCTTGGCTCTGATACCACTGTAGGGTTCCTAGGCACTCTCAAGAGGTCTCACAAGGCATTGAACATGCCAATTTCAAAAATTATGGTGCCGAGAAACCCTAGTTAACGGATCGTTTGCTAGAAATCTAGGCGAAAAATAAACTAGTTAACAATTAACTAAGAGATACGGAAATACAACCTTTGTAGATCCGGTTCTCCACCTCCATAGCTCCGCAATGAAGTCTCCTCGCTGTCCATAACAAGTCCCGGGCTCTAGCGTCGGCTTCATCGGAGAATGGACGGGCTAGGTCATCGATGTCCATGCCGAAGATGATCTACGTCGAGGCATCGCTAAATCAAGCTCCGACTTCACCAAGTCAAGAAACTTGTGAAGAAAACACACTCTACTACTTGGCAAGAGGTAGAGGATGAAGAAATAGGAAGTGGGTAGACTTTAGATTTGGATTTCACACTCATTTTCATCACTTGCCATTGATGGAGGCAAGCTTTCTTCACTTGAAGAAATGAAGAAGAACAAGGTAAATATTATGATAAGTTATTAGAAAATATAA
Organism: Agapanthus africanus; assembly: GCA_030015575.1. Classification (NCBI taxonomy): domain Eukaryota; kingdom Viridiplantae; phylum Streptophyta; class Magnoliopsida; order Asparagales; family Amaryllidaceae; genus Agapanthus; species Agapanthus africanus. The sequence goes on from CM057347.1 coordinate 221,187,696, forward strand.
AATAAAAGAATACTTATCATAATCTTTAACCATGGTAATGTGTAGAGAATCAATCATGGTTAAAGGAATGGTTAGGGTCAAGCTAAAGACAAAATGGTCACTTAGTCAAAGTGTTCATGAAGCTTCATGAAAACAACAAAGAAAGCCACCATTTAATCTTTATGCAAATCATTTTCCAAAAAGAATAAATAGATACATAAATGAATAAGGAAATAGTAAACCCTAACCATTTCATTAACCAAGGTTTAATTCTTTACACTTAACCAAAAGGCATGTATCATCAAACATGATACAAGCAAGTGCACAAAATCATATCGCATATGCAATGCGCACATCCGAGTGAGAAAATCCATTTAAAGTGAACCGATACTAGTTAATGCAAAGTAATATATCAAATATATAATTATGCATTAAATAATTAAATCAATACTTGATTCAATGATCCGGTCATGTCGCACACAACCGACTAGTATACAATGTATCGGCTTATCGAATCAATCCTTGATTCGATATCTAGGTTATATCGAATATAACCAATCAATACATTCATCGCGAGAATAGAATACGGTATCACATACACGTATTATTCTCGGTCCCGCACATATCTCATATGCGCTCCTATTTCGTTTCGCTTGAACCAGGAAACCTCTGTGTAGGACTCTAAAGAGTCGTCAATACGCCGGCAGCAGGTGATGATCATATCAAGCACCCACAAGCCGCAAGCGGTCTGCTAAACGTAACGGCCACCCGGGTATTGAGCGATCTGAAGATCGACGAGCAAGCCCGCTCACACTCCAGTGAATCCAACCAGTAACACTACCGCACAGTCCGGTCTGATCGTCTGATATGTCGCATATCTTGCCTAGGGGTGGTAAACGTCAGACCCCAATAGCTCGATATGAGGTCTATAACAATTCGAGAAACTACTGGTAACACTTACCAGTAAATCTCAGCAACCCTGGCCAGGGATTTCCTGTTATAGCCAATCGAACACAGCGCAACATCAACCCCCTATACCGGGAGAGACGAATCCCCTCCTATCGCTCATTGCCTCCATGTGACTCGGGACTGTACCCAAAAACCACCGTTTTGCACGCCCTCTTGGACGTGTTAAGATGGAAATCAAAGCACAGTGGGAACCACACAAGACTCTATGACGATCTCGGGTCAACAGACTACTCTGTACCAGTGTCACCAGAGAACTGCCATCTGACGTAAGGTATAATACCATCTGGGAGTTCTCGGTGAGTCCGTCCAGTGTACCCAGTCTCTACTGAGCACCCGTATATCATCTCTGATGTCAAACACCAAGGATATGGGATCATCCATCGCCCATCTGTATGGGTCGAGAAGGTACACGCTAGTCTACTCTGGTATATCGATGCCCCGTCTCGATACACCCACGACTAGGGACTTTGAAGGATGTACTTATGGACTACCATGTCCCCACTAGTATGATCCGCATCATAGTCCAGGTAGTCAAGTACAGATCCTAAGGGCTTTACCAACATGTAACAGGGAGACAATCAGTGTACACGTTAAGGTAAAGATCAACCAGATAGCATACTATCATGTCGAGCAAGAAAGCCCTCCCTATATATGTCCCAGCATCCACTACAATATACATCTTATGTATAGTAATGGCCTCTAGGGCATACATATAACTAACAATAACCGACTAGAATCCAATGTATCGATTTATCGAATCAATGATTCGATAACTAGGTCATATCGAATATAACCAATCGAAACATATATCGCGAGAATGAAATGCGGTATCACATACACGCATTATTCTCGGTCCTGCACATATCTCATATGCGCTCCTATTTCGTTTCGCTTGAGCCAGGAAACCTCTGTGTAGGACTCTAAAGACTCGTCAATACGCCGGTAGCAGATTATGATCATATCAAGCACCCACAAGCCGCAAGCGGTCTGCTAAACATAACGGACATCCGGGTATTGAGCGATCAGAAGATCGACGAGCTAGCCCGCTCAAACTCCTATGAATCCAACCAGTAACACTTACCGTACAGTCCGGTCTGTTCGTCTGATATGTCGCATATCAAGTCTAGGGGTGGTAAACGTCAGACCCCAATAACCGATAAGTCGTGCCGATGTGAGGCTCATAACGGGTCGAGAAACTACTGGTAACACTTACCAGCAAATCTCTGATCAGCCCTGGCCAGGGACTTCCCTGTTACGGCCAATCGAGCATAGCGCAACATCAACCCCCAATACCGGGAGAGACGAAACCCCTCCTATCGCTCATTGCCTCCATGTGACTCGGGACTGTACCCAAAGACCACCGTTTTGCATGCCCTCATGGACGTGGTAAGGTGGAGATCAAAGCACAGTGGGAATCACACAAGACTCTATGACGATCTCGGGTCTACAGACTAACCTGTACAAGTGTCACCTGAGAACTGCCATCTGACGTGAGGTATAATACCATCTGGGAGTTCTCGGCGAGTCCGTCCAGTGTACCCAGTCTCCACTGAGCACCCGTACACCATCTCTGATGTCAAACACCAATGGATATGGGATCATCCATCGCCCATCTCATGGGTCGAGAAGCGTATACGCTAGTCTACACTGGTATATCGATGCCCTGTCTCGATACACCCACGACTAGGGACCTTGAAGGATGTACTTATGGACTACCATGTCCCCACTAGTATGATCTGCATCATAGTCCAGGTAGTCAAGTACACATCCTAAGGGCTTTACCAACATGTAACCATAAGACAGTTTAAAGAGACAAGTGTACATGTTAAGATAAAGAGCAACCAGATAGCATACTATCATATCGAGCAAGAAAGTCATCTCTATATATGTCCAAGCATCAAATATAATATACATCATCTGTACAATACTGGCCTCTAGGGCATACATACAACTAACAAATCAATCTATCTGATGACCTCTCATCGGGTAGGCGAACGAACCACATGTCCTAGTCATTCATCCTCGGGTGACTAGCGACCTTCTATCATCTCTTAGTACAACTCGTACTGCATTAGCTCCAGCTTCTGGGGCAATATCCCGTCGCTCGCAGCAATAACTGGCTCACTCGTCTGCACGCTGAACAGTGCCTTAATCATCATGAGTGGGCAATACACCAACGGTCATCAAAATTTGGCTGGCCTCTATCATTGGCTCAATCCTCTAGTGCTGATCAGCACATCCGAGTAACCTCATAAAGGCGATCCGCCAAACGCTCGTGGCGCGGAAACACAGTAAAAAGACACATCTCCGCAATCGTGTGTCGCCGGAATTTCGCCCTGGTCAGTCCTCGTTCGTGACGAGCTCGTGCTGACCGCAACTCTAGCTGTAGCTCTCCCTGCCCGTAATCATGGCAGCAAAACCATAACTGGTACAGATGAGGTTAGATCGGAATGAATATAATACTGAGCAAAGAAATGTACATCCTAAGGCTTCTTAAGTGGAGTAGCGTATCGTAAATATGCCGCGGAACATACCTACGGTACGTCACTCTACTTTAGTCACCTATTCCATCAACCAAGGGTCATCCTACGCTCCGAAGGTAAAACCTAACGCTCTGATACCAACTTTGTCATGACCCGAAAGTACAGAACATGACCGGCACTTAAACTACGAACGTCTCGACGCATACGTAATCTAAGTAAACCGAAAACCCAGAAATCCAAACCAAGAAAAGATGTAGAGTGCAGGAAAAACCAACTTAAAGAAAGTAGTTTCAATAGCATAAGCCGAGTTATGCGGTTTTAAAAACATCAAATATATCCTGAAAATTTCGGCAGTCTCCTTTGTAAAACTGGCCCCCAAATGGGATACAACATGAATAGTATACGAAATCAATAACAAGGCATCCCCAAGCGGGAGCTAGCTCTTTGTCAATCGACGGTCAAAACCACACAAGCAATATAGTATACAACGCCAAGGGCGAGGATCAAAACTCAAAAGGAAACTCAAAACAGCAATAAATCCATAGAAATACAACGCGCGACTCTAAGGTCGAAAGAATAATATCACTGGTCTCTATCTCAAAAATAAATACATGTTTGGTTGATGGAACTTCTAGATACAACTGAATAATAATATACAAGATATATAGTGGGGGTACGATACAAGTAAACCCACCTACTAGCAAATCACCCAAAGGAAACTATGCCCGCAAGCCGTAATGAAACCTGTACGGCAAACCTGCAAGAAGCTGGGGCACAACGGGGGTGAGTTGCCAACTCGTGAATAGAAAAACATCTACGGAAAGAAATCGCATAAATAACGCAACCTAGGTCAATGATCAGAATATATCCTCAAATATATGAATAACATGCAGCCTATAACAATGGCTAGGGTAATATCTAACCCGGGTGTGATCTCATGTGCCCGTGTCAGTGCCTCAGGTAGCGATATATCATATGAATGAGGTATGAATACATGGAACAAAATGCATGTACTGACGAAAACTGCTTTCATAATTCAGTGAGATTTCTGTATTTTAAAAGTGAGGTACCATAAATGAAATCAGTATAAAACAGTGCCCAGCATCGACACAAAACAAGTGTCCAAATATCTCGATATCTCTGTATCATAATCGCTGTACCTCAATATCTCAAATCACAATATCTAGGGCGCCGTCAATCCAGACCGTCCCCTACCATCCATCTCAAGACCACGACGGTATCCTCCGGATATCCGACACGTCGGGTAATATCACCGGTCGGTAGTGCTCCCCTGCTGGGCTCAACGTCAACAACACATTCCTCTTGCCCCGGGGTACCGCACCGGGCCCACCATGTACCCGAAACAGTTCCTCCACTCCTCGAATCGGGTCTCGCAATCCATCAGCAAACTCATGGTGGACGACTCATACATCATGGGAAAACCGCACTTTTTATTTTAAAAGAGAGAAAAGGTTTATTTATATTTTTGCGGTTTTCCTCCAAATCCAAGAAATCTCATGAAATCCGAATTCAAGTCATCAATAGCATGTAAACTGTGAATATAGGTATGAGAATCCATGAATGCGACACAACAGTGAATAATAACATGCATGAAGTAGCAGGCAATAACTACAATGTCTAACTAGCATATAAGGCAAGTACACTAATATCATGTCTAAACTATTAGCTAACAACCTATGTCAAATGAAATAGTATTTTCTAAAGTGTTCGTGACATGGCAATTACCGATGAAGATGTGTGTGAGCCGGCAAGTAAGTGTACGTGGTATATACGCGTCATCGGTAAAGGTGCTGGTGTCCTAACAACATTATATTAATAATAGGATATGAATCATAATATAAGCATACGATGCGGAGCGAACAACAATAATGAGTGGGAGCTAAATACTAAACAATGGTGCCCTTTGAAATAACACGAATCGTGAGGTTTTGAAAATAAGGGCTACGGTGGTTTTAATAAAGGATACGTCTTTTAAAATATCCGTAGATCCCTTGACCTGTCTTTTAAAATACCCACGATCCGTTAGTTTTGAAATAGGTAGAAATCTAATCTAGTCTAACAACTACACTAAACTATACGGCTGAACTAACAAGCTGAACTACAGGTAAGGAAACCGCCTATTATCTGAGTCGATACATATACATACATGTATATGTATAGTCGGTGATCCCGCCTCAATAATATCATATCCGATACCATATCTATAAGCAGGCATCCCAAGTCAAGAGTGCGGATCAATTATCAATATAGCTCGTACGTAAATCCGTCGTACGGCATCCCCAATTCTGGGTACGGGTCAATATCACATTCATCATACTATTCACCTGGTATCCTCTTTATCAAATATCATGATCGGGTACAGATCAACGTCTAGTACAATACTGATACCGCCTAAGTATGCATGCACGTGTGTGAAACACTACGTCAAGGACCCGCTACAACGTCATGTCGTATCTCAAATACGAACCCTGCTATATCACCGATCTCACGGCCTCAAATCAAATCTCATCGACTCATCATAAATCCCAAGTACTATCCTTATTATCCATGCATGTGTATATGAATGTACATATGCATAGTTCCATACCCACGCATATATACATATATACACATCCCAATCGACGCACAAGAATGTAATGTATGCAAGTCTGTGTGTGCGTATGTGGGTATAACAACTACTCTAGGGTTTCGCAACTAACCTAAAGCTAATCCATGAACACATAATCATAACATGAATAAACATTCTCGTATCATAAAACACCTATAAAAACATATATATATATATATGAGCTATACTACGGACTGCGGGGGTGCTATACGCCATCCACCTGACTTCTCCCCGTAGATATAAATCTACTCACCTGGTGCTCGCTAGCCGGTGCCGACATCGCCACGCGCTTGCTTGTCGTCTCGAAGTCCACATGAGCTACCAACATATCATAACGCACCGTGTCGTATTAAAATCCGACTCATGACCCAAAAACGACACGTGAATCCCACATAGGTCAAAACCTATGGTTGCTTTCACAAATCAACCCAAAAACCCTCGACGTCGGCGTACAAACGCCAAACCATCGAGAAAAACTCAAACGTATCAATCGTGGTTTCATAACACCTTAATTATATATATAAAATAGGGTTAAAATCACCAAAACATCAAATTCCCTTTAAAGCTATTTTTCCGAAAACCTAATAAGCAAAATTAACCGCTTTAATACAACCTCTTGATATTTAAACGAATCTAGCGGCCACAATATTCACTAAATATCATAACAAAGTCATAAACCATTCCTATAATTTATTCTCATCAATTTCCATAAATTTCAAAATTCTAGTTTACAATATACCCAAATTTAACAATTTTATAGCAAAAATGCACAAACAACAATTTAGCTTGGATTTTCATGAACTAAAGTATTAAACTATATTTTATAATGTTAATGAAGTCATGAAAAACCTAATCACATTTTTAAACCCAATATTTAAACAATTTTTTAAAACCTAGTTAGCAATTTAGCAAAATTATCACCATTTTAATTTAACAAATTAGCAAGTAACAACCAACTTAGATTTTGCATACAATTACATGTTAATCTCCTCATTACAACCATAAACTAATGATAAAAATCCTAATTAAATTCAAACCCTAGTCTTGAATTTCCTAAAGTTGCAATAAACCCCAATTAAACATCAAATTTGTTAACATAGAATCAATTAAACAACAATATATGAATAAGGTTAGAATTATACCCAAATAAATTTGAAGATCCCACAAGCACACTTAGCCTCCCAAATTGAAATCTAAATCCCTAGATCCATGCTATGGTAGCCAAGGGAAAATGGGTAGGAATTAGATTTTGATTTTGTGGGATTTTTGAAGCATTTTGGATGATTTTTTGATGGAGTTTTGAAGAAAAAAGAGAAGGAGAAAGGGGGAGCTACTGCTGGTCCATGTTCAGCCAAGGGGAAGTGGGGGAAAATGTAAGGGAATGGTGCCAAAAAGATCCAAGTCAAAGCCCCTCCCAATTACCATAATACCCCCACCTATTTTACTATATAAAAAAACCTTATTTTAACCCATTTCTCACATGATTTAAGGTCAAAAAGAGGGAAATAAAATTCTTGGGCTGCTACAATAGTGTGAGGCCGGCCAAGGGGAGTGAGGGTGAGTGTGAGAGACTTTACAAAAAAATTCTATGCAAAAAGACCCCCCACAATACCATATTTGCAAGTTTTAGTTCAAAATAACTATATTTTTGTTTTCCATAAAATAAATCAATTAAAACTTGAAATAAAATACTAAAAAATTATATTACAACTAGATTTTAATTAACATGATTTTAAAGATTAAAATTATCCCATTTAAATTTGTATTTATCGCTAATTTAATATATTTTCTTACCGGCTTAAAATAATATTAAAATAATTAATTTCGGAAAAAATTTCAGAAAATTTGAAATTTCAGCAGTGGCTCAATAAACACCAAATACTATCAATTACATAGCTAGAATATGTATATTTAATTTTATAATAAAGATATTTTCATTTTTACTTTTTACAGAAAACCCCCTTATTTTACCGTTTTTTCGAAATTTCACCGAAACGATTTTCAAAACGTTACACCCAGGAACTCGGCCCCCAAGTATTCACCATCTCGATCAGATCTCAGTGCCTTTATACTTTTGCCTATTTGTTTTTCTACTTCATTCTTATATTCCTGGAATTTTTCAAAAGCTTCGGATTTATGTTTCATTAAGAAGACATAACCGTACCTTGAAAAGTCATCCGTAAATGTAATGAAGTAAGAATAACCGCTTCGCGCATGTGTAGACATTGGACCTCACACGTCGCTGTACACGAGTCCCAAGAGCTCGCTCGCTCTTACTCCGTGTCCAGTAAACGGAGTCTTTGTCATCTTTCCTTTGAGACAGGATTGACAAGTTGCATACGATTGATATTCGAACGGATCCAAATATCCTTCTGCATGTAACTTAGTCAACCTTCTCTCATTGATGTGACCCAGTCTACAATGCCATAAGAATGTTTTATTGATATCTGGAGACTTTCTTTTGTGTGTATTCTGGACATTGAAAATCTGTGGTTGGTTTAACACGTATATACCGTTGTTCAATGTACCTGACCCAATCAAAACTTGATTAAGGTGAATGTTCACTGCATTACTTACAAATGCAAATTCATAACCTTCTTTAGATAATAAAGATACAGAAATGATATTACAGGTTGCATTTGGTACATAATAACAACTACGTAAAACCAAAAAGTGTCCATCCGACAATCCCAGGTGATAGTCCCCCACGGCCTCAGCATCCATGCTAGCACCGTTTGCAACTCTAAGGGTCATGTCACCTGCCTTAAAAACTCTACGCTTTCTCAACGCCTGTAAAGAATTACAGATATAAGATCCTGATCCGGTATCCAATACCCAGGATGTAGAGTTTATTGATAGACAGTTTTCAATAACATACACACCTGAAGCTGAAGCCGCAACTCGCTTCAGATCCTGGGTTCTGGCCTTCCAAGCCTTGAAATCCTATTTCCAGTGACCACTTTTGTGACAGTAGAAGCATTCTTCCTTCCCCACCAGCTTTCCCGCTACCTTTGTTGCTTTTACTTTTCCCTTCGTATCCACTTTACTGACACCGCCTCTTGGTTTGGCGGGGGCTTTCTTCTTCTTGCCCTTGGCTTTCGCCCTGGACCTAGAAGAGGAAGATCCTCCTACAAACAAAGTGGATGTCTCCCTACCCTTCTGTAGGGTGCCCTCAGCACTCCTCAACATGTTCAGAAGTTCGGAAAGTTCAACCTCCTTTCCTTGCATGTTGAAGTTAAGAATAAACTGGGCGTAAGTGGAAGGAAGGGACTGGAGAATCAAATCAGTATAGAGTTCATTCTCCAACGTGGTCCCAAGGTCCGCGAGCTCCTCTATGTAGCCAATCATCTTAAGCACGTGTTCCGCTACCGATGATCCGACGGCCAACCTTGCCGAAAACAACTTCTTCGACACTTTTTATCTTGCGATACGAGACTGCTCTCCATACAGTTCTTTTGTATGAAGAAATATGGACTCTAGGCAAGTACGAGGCATTTGGCCTTCGCGCAATCTATTTCCTATGTCTTACGGATTTCCCTATCCGCGACACTGGTTTTGGGACCTGGGACAGAGGGAGCTTTGGTGGTAAGGACATACCCCAACTTATCATAAGTGATTGCCATCTTGACATTCCTGAGCCAATCTTTGTAGTTTGGCCCTGTCAGTATGTTTTTATCTAGTAATAACTTAAGTCCGGTCATGTTGAATGGTCGCTGCAATTAGGAGAGAGAAAAGAAACACTTTATCATGATGCTCTTGCAAGTTTTATAGTGGTTTTTAGTTTGTCTAAACTGGATGGCTCCCACTGTCTCTCGAATCCCTTCTCAAACCATAAAGAAAGGATTAGTCAGGATCAATCTCATCGTACAATACTTGCTTAACCGTTCAGCCAGGCCAGTGTCGGTACTTCGAGGGAGGTTTTCCAAGGTTTTCGCGAAGTTCCTTAATTAAGTAACCTCTTTTCCCTGTGGGCTTAACCCCGCTAACACCTTTCTAGACACCTACTAAGTTTATAGCATTGATCGTTAAGTGAGAGTTTTCCCGAGGAGTAGCATATACTCACAGTAGGATCGGGATCCAAATACCATCACGTGATAAAACCGAAGGAATCCTACCAGAATTATCACACTCCAAATGGTATGCAGTGCAAGCAAGTTTCAGTACTTATGAAACTCCCGATGTGGATTTTTGCCCCATGCTCTTATGACCTTGACTTTAGCCAAAATATCATAAGTCACATGTCAAGTTCTACCCGTCATTCTCCTGGTTAATTTAGACCCACCCGTACCTACCCTTGACTTTGGCCAAAATGGCAGCACGACTGTCCCAAACCAACGCATCTATCTATGCTGCACATGAATACCCAATAGCTACCAATCACTATGCCTTGACTTTGGCCAAAATACATAGCTTGAATACTTTTTGACCATTCATGTGGAATGACGGAGGGCTACGAATGGTTTTGGTGAAACCGTGAACGTAGTGAAATTGATATAATCGATGGAACGAGATAGCTTTTAAAAGGAGTGGTTCAAGCTCCGCGTTTAAAAGTTTAGTTTTGAAAAGAACCGAGTGGTTTTCAAAGTGTTCCAATCGACTTTTACTTGGTTTATTTTCTTGCATTAGTTCTTTTAATGCATCCCATCATTTAATCCTACTATTGCAGAAAACAACCAAAATATGACGTACGCTTATGCCATTCGCATTCGCCACGGGGCCCCGTCATCACCCGTTTGGTTACTTAACTAACGACAGAGCGGGGGCTGGGCTAGCGCGGCTGTAAAACATAAGCAACGCCTAAATAGTTATCATATATAAATATATAGCAATGATAGACATTACTGATCACAGATGAATACATTGGATATACTAGGAATCCGCAATCCGTTCGAGCCTGCAACGAAAAGCGGATTACACGGTCGCGGTGAATAGCCAATACCCCACCCAAGACCACTACGGGTGCGGCAAACTACCCGCCAAGTACCCGAAGCGAAGCAACCTCCCTCACCACCGTGAGTAGGCCACTTGGCACTTCGAGATACCTGGTAGTTTGTGCACCCCCTCCATGGGTCTATCCTAGGAGCAAAAACAGTAAAAAGAATTATACAATGACGGCTACAACCCCGACCCGGTTGTGCGGCCATACAAATAATATTATTACATCAATTTACATATTACAATGAATGAAAGAAAAAGCAACACTCATCTCACATCCAGCCCGGCTATTCATCCGCAACAATCCAACACATTCATATACACATACCATCATCAATCACAGATCACAGGTATGTATAACCCCGACTAATCGACATATAGCGATTAGCCGACGTTCAATACATATAAACATCATAGATATAACCTTTCAGTCAAAGTGTATTGAAGTTCGGAAAAAAAATACGGATTTATAGGCCCCCAAAAACAAATTTCTATTCTGGAAAACCTAGGCACATATAAACCATCTTAAAAATCCTAAAACCAAGCCAGAAATACACTGCACCAAACTCGACCCAGTGAAGAGCCAAGACGGCCGCGGTTGCGCAGCAATAGCTTGCTATTGCCGCGGAACCGCGGCTCTTTGGTCGAATCACTGGATCATTTTTGGTGGCTTTCTTCACAAAACCCTGAGATGATTTTTGGAGTATAATTTATTTTGTTTTGAACAGAAAAAAAATTAACAGAAACTTAGGGTTTTGAAAACTCGGTTTTTCGATTTTTCTGATTCGAACTTCGATACACTTTACTACCTAGCTAGTTTATGTTTAGTTAGGCTCTGATACCACTGTAAGTCCACGTTGCCCACCCCGGTACTTGCGGGGAGGCGAAAAACGGAATAAAAATCAAGTTTTTATGAGCTTAGGCAACATGGACTTGACTATGAAGGATCTTTGCTAAACAAAAACAAGCTAAAGCTAACTAGAAACTAGCTAAGTGTTAGAAAGGTTATACCTAGGGCTTTATGTCCTTCTCTCCTTGCTCCTTGGAGTAGTGGAAAGAGGTCACCTTTGCCGTCTTCTCACGTCGAAGAAAGATCCACCCGAAAGCCTCAACCTTTGGCTTCAACTCCAAGCTAGAAGTAACTAGGGTGCAAGAAGTGCTAGTTCTAGAACCCTAGATGAGAGTAGAGATTATCAAGAAGGGGTTTTTCTCAAGCTCAAGTGTTTCTCAACACATGAGAGGGTAGAGCTTGAGGGAGAGGAAGAACAAGAGAGAGAAAGTGAATAATAGAATAAAATGAGAGAAAAATAAACCATTCTCACATATATGTGTGAATTATTGTAATTAGATAATTAGCTAGATAATTGTCATGGTTAATCAAGACATGACCATTATCATTTCATTTTTAATGCAAATTGCAAGGATCAAAGAGCATCTTCCAAATGAAATGATGATGGTCAAAGTGTCAACCAAGGTCAACAAGTCAAAGAGGTCAAATGGTCAACAACCATAACCATGCACAATTATTTAAACTAATATCAATTAACAATAATACACACATAAGCATTAGGGTTAATAAAATGACAATGGTCATTAACCCTAATCAAAGTCCTCTCCCTCTGTCTCAAGCAACTGTGCATACGCACCCGTATTCGAGATCCGAGGAACACGAATACAAAAAGAAAAAACCAATCCCAAATCATATACTAGGATCCAGCTTAAACCAAAGCCCTATAGTATAAGCTGTCCGGACAGCAAACGTGCACAAGTGCGCGGATGTGAACGAACCCTGTCGCAAAACCATGCGACCTCTACTCATTTTGCCTAAAGGCGAATAGCTCTCTGTGTGGGACTCTAAAGACTCGACACTACGCTGGCAGTGGGTTTAACCACAGACCGCAAGCGGCACTAGCTGTACGTAACGGTCCCCAGGTAGATGTCGATAAGAAGACTGACGAGGTGAACCCCATCTGAACTCCTACTGAGCCTGTATGTGACAGTCTCCGTACAGTCCGGTCTGTTCGTCTGATATATCGCATGGCGGGCCTAGGGGGCGGTGAACGTCAGTCCCCTAATAGCGGTACAAGTCGTGTCGGAGTGTAGCCCAGAACACCCTGAGATAACACTGGAAACCTACCAGTATATCTCGCTTGCCCTGGCCAGGGACTACTCATGTAATGGCTCTCCTGGACACAGCACGATGTCAACCCCCAATACCGGGAGAAAAGAATCCTGTTTAACCGTCACTGCCTCCAAGTGCTTCGGGACTCCACCCAAAAACTACCTGTTTGCACGACTCCTTTGAGCCGTGGTAGGGTAGTAATCAAAGTGCAGTGGGAACACACTCGAGGCGAAGTGACAGTGTCAAGTCAGCGGACTAAGCTGTACTCATGTCACCTGGGAACTGATAACTGACGATAGGTATAATACCAACCAACAGTTCCCGACGAGTCCTGTCCAGTATACTCGTAACCTAACGAGCACCCGCATACTATCTCAAGTACGACGTACTGACGGCTGTGGGACAGACCGTCTCCCACACTGGGATGAGAAGCGCATACGCTAGTCTACTCCGGAGTATCGATGCCCTGTCTCGATAGTCTAATGACTAGGGACCTGTATAAGGATGTGCTTATAGATCACCCAGCTCCCACGAGTGTGAGCGCCATCACAACGCTGGTAATCAAGCAAAGATCCTAAGGGCTCTACTAATATGTATATCAGCGATATGCTAAAAGAAACACATGCATATATTAAAGTAGAGACAAACCAAGTAGCATACTACCATTTCGAGCAAGATTGTATATACAACTGTGAATATCCCAAGCTTCCATCAAGTAATATACAAACTAGTATGATACAGTAATGGCCTCTAGGGCATATACACTAACAGACATATAGAACCGAAACCGGCGATACACCACATATTACACTTATGGTCGCAGAAAGAAAATGAAAAACTACAACAGTTGGAATCCGCAACCACCTTAGACATCGCATGCCTAACCAAATGAATTTCTTAGACATCGCATGTCTAACAATTATAAACCCCGCATTTTAGTCTCGATCTCGAAAACACTTTCAATATCAAGTCGGGCAATTCAACAAGATTCCCGACATCCTGATCGAATGCTCGTCGGAAACTTTAGTAGACGGCCGCACCCCCCGATGCCATCGACAAAGTGTACTAAGGCGGAACACCGCTGCCGTGAGTACACAAACGGATGCTTTTGGCGACGGGGTTCTCCTACAGTCACTTGGTCGGGGCTATGGGGCGTGGCTATCTATTAAGTTTACCCAGCAAGTATCCTCGTACGCTACATGATTACGACGGACTTTTGATCACATCAAAATCCCGTGGCAACCGATCAAAGGAGACTAAACTGCTAGATTTATAACATTCAAATTAGTTATCTTATAACTACATGTGGATTCCAAATATTGTATCCCATCACATAATATCCGGACGACGATAAACTCTTCAATCGATTGATCAAAGTCCCACAATTTGCCGACAGCTCAACACTTGAGCACAGTTTCAATAATACCCAGAAGATGCCTCAATACCTATGAACCAGCCGTAGAAGGGTCAAACCAACGCCTCACATGTGAAACGCTAAACTATCACAAACTATAGGGTTCAAGTGATGGTTTTGATGGCCACATAATCAAGTTACGGTTTACGTTCTTCTAGAGGGTCCAAAGAATCACTTGCATGTTTTTCCGAATACGTTAAACATGGAAAAATGGGTTTTTAACATTCGATCGAACTTTTTAACATTGTCTAGACAATATGTGAAACACCCGAAACATTATTAAAACTACGAATACGAAACACTCCAAATTGTTTATAGTGTAAGATTACATCACATGTAAAATTAGCAAAAACAAATAACACCTAAAACATCAAAACCAACTAACTGGAACACAGGCAAATTTTCAAGGGGGGTGCTTGGATTGGGCCAATATGGGACCTATGGTGGCCGGCCACTTTTTCAAGAAACCCCCCTGAAATTTTTACAGTGTTCATGATATATCCCATACATCACTCTGTACTTGTTTAAAAAAAATTTTGACAACTTTTAAAATCTACAAAAACTATGATTTTCCGTTTCAAGTTTCGGAGTTGTTTCGGTTTCGTGATTCTAACAAAATCCTTATTTATTTCTAGCATGGCTCTGATACCACTGAAGGGTTACCTACGACGGCGTCAAGGTTTCGAGAGGCCACATCCATAATGCCAAATTAAAATTTCTCCGTTTTAGATAACCCTAACTAGAATCGTTTACTAGAAATATACGGATAGCTATATGCAAACACTTTGCAATATGAAAAGAGAGCAGGGAATACAACCTTTGTAGACCGGTCCTTCACTTCAAATAGCTCCGTGTAGTAGTCCCCTCCGCTGCGATCGTGAACTCCGGACTCTAGAAAGGCTCCACGAAGAAATGAACGTGCTTGCTTCGAAGACTTCAAGGCCGAAGATGATCTACGTCGGGGAGACACTAACTCAAGCTATTCCTTCACTAGGTCATGAACTTTGTGAAGAGAACACCCTATACTATATGGCAAGTAGTAGAGGATGATGAAGTAGAAAGTGGGCTCACTTTAGAATTGATTTTCTCACACTTTTTCTCATTCCACCATTAGAGCTAGCATGCTTTTCATGGAGCTTGATGAAGAAGAAGAAGAAGAAAGAATTATTCATCATTTGAATTAATAATCCCATCAATAATGTAACTATGGATGAGTTAAGCTATCATGCTTAACTCATGTAGAGAATTGACCAAGTTATGAGGTTAAGGGTTGGGCTAAAGAATATCAAGAGAAATGACAAAAGAGTGGACTTTGTCAAAGTTTCTCCAAGCTTCTTCAAGCTTGATAACTTTGACCAAGTGTAACTCTTTTGTTAAATCATCTTATATGTATCATCGAGCATGACACAAATATATGTACACAAATATATATCACATATACACTTATGCACAATAAATGAGAAAACAAATCATAAGAAGCTAATACTAGTTTATGTAATGTAATATATCAAATATATAATTATACATTAAATTATTAAATCAACTCTTGATTTAATAATCCGGCTATAACCGACTAATATCATGTGCAACAACTTATCGAATCAACACTTGATCCGACAACCCGGCTATATCGCATACAACCGATCAATGTCACAAATCAAGAGAATAGAATACGGTATCTCATATCGTATCAATCTCGGTTCCGCACATATCACATATGTGCTCCTACTCCGTTTTGCTAGAGCCAGGAAACCTTGTATAGGACTCTAAAGACTCGTCAATACGCCGGCAGTAGGTGATGATCATATCAAACACCTACAATCCGCAAGCGGTCTGCTAAACGTAACGACCACCCGGGTATTGAGCAATCAGGAGATCAACAAGCAAGCCTGCTCGCACTCCTGCGAATCCATTCAGTAACACTACCGTACAGTCCGGTCTCTTTGTCTGATATGTCGCATATCTCGTCTAGGGGTGGTAAACGTTAAACCCAGTAACTCGATAAGTCGTGTCGATATGAGGCTCATAACGGGTCGAGAAACTACTAATAACACTTACCAGTATATCTTTGAAGCTGCCTTGGCCAAGGAATTCCTGTTATAGCCAAATCGAGTACAGCGCAACATCAACTCCCTATACTGGGAGAGACGAAACCCCTCCTATCGCTCGTTACCTCCATGTGACTCGGGACTGTAACCAAAATCCACCGTTTTGCAAGCCCACTTGGACGTGGTATGATGGAAATCAAAGCACAGTGGGAATCACACAAGACTCTATGACGATCTCGGGTCTACAGACTAACCTGTACTAGCGTCGCCAGAGAACTGCCATCTGACGTGAGGTATAATACAATCTGGGAGTTCTCGGCGAGTCCGTCCAGTGTACCCAGTCTCCACTGAGCACCCGTATACTGTCTCTGATGTCAAACACCAATGGATATGGGATCATCCATCGCCCATCTACATGGGTCGAGAAGCTATACGCTAGTCAACTCTGGTATATCGATGCCCTATCTCGATACACCTATGACTAGGAACATTTGAAGGATGTACATAGCGACTACACTGTCCCCACTAGTATGATCTACATCATAGTCCTGGTAGTCAAGTACTCATCATAATGGCTTTATCAACATGTAACATAGAGACAATCATCGTACATGTTAAGATAAAGAGCAACCAGATAGCATACTATCATGTCGAGCAAGAAAGTCCTCCCAATATATATCCAAGCATCCAGTACAATATACATCGTATGTACAGTAATGGCCTCTAGGGCATACATATCACTAACAGTTTGGACAAGCTTGCTTGTTGATCCTCTAATCAATCAATACCTGGGTAGCCGTTACGTCCAGCTAGTACCGCTGACGGTTTGTTGGTGACTGATGTGATCATCACCTACTGTTGGCGTATTAACGAGTCTTTAGAGTCCCACATAGAAGTTGCCTGTTTCAAGCGAAACGAAGTAGGACACATATGCTGATATGTGCGGGGACAGATTAAATACGAGTTTGTGATACCGTATTCTAATCTGGCAGTTATTTGTTATAGGATAGGTCATATGTGATATAACCGGGTTATTGAATCAAGTGTTGATTTGATAATGTGATATATAAATAAATGATATTAGTCTATTATATATGATATAACCGGATTATTAAATCCAGTGTTGATTTAATAAATTGATGTGTATTTATATTTGATATAATTATACATTAACTAATATTATAGCTCACAAATAATTTGCTTATCTTTATATATATATATATATATATATATATATATATATATATATATTAATATATATGTGATATATATATATATTATATGAAGCATGGTATGGTTTTTCTATTTTTGGAAAATAGAAAAAATGAGGTCGAAAATGGGGAGACTTTTTGTGGTATGGAGCATAGCATGGCTTATTCCTTTTTATATGCATTTGCTTGCACTACTGAAGTATGGCTACAATTTTTAATGGTTGAAAATTGTATGCTTCAATAATGGGTGAGAAAAAGAAGAGCCATTCTACGCTAGATTTATTTTCATCACTTGAGCTCCTTGCACTCTAACTCTCTCCATTTTCTTCACCTCCTCCGCCAAGCTCAATCCCTCACATGAGTTGTGAAACCTTAAGCTTGTGAGAACCCTAGGGAGCAAACAAAACCCCTACCTTACCATCCTACACTAGATTAGCACTTTGGTGTAGTGTTTTACTTCACTAAAGAGTTTAGTGAAGAGGTAGCTTGGATTAGCGGACTTCGGGTAGATCATCTTCGGCACAATGGTCATTAAAGCAAGTTCCTTCAACCTTCAAGTGGAGACTAGTGGAGTCGCATGGACTACAACCCGGAGCTTTAGAAGAGAAGCACACTGTCACGACCCGTAAAAGCACGTGACTTGCACTTGAATCATGTGAAGTCTATAGGACCCCACCTAATTCAAGTAAGCCAAAAGCACAGAAATCTAAACCTTTAGGGAAAATATTGAAGGTGAAGTTTTGAAATAACGATACAATGAAAACAACTTCTTTATTTAAAAGATAAGTAATAGAATACGAAAACAAAATGTTTTGTAGCTATCTTGAAAACATGTTTCGTCAATGAAAATTTCGGCAGCACCTCCTTTGTATATTTTAACCCGAAAACAAATACATGTAATAATAAATGGCATCACCAAGGGGAGCCAGCTCTTCGCCAAATGGTGGAAACAACCACGCAATGTTATAAATATACAACGCCGAAGGGCGAGGATCAAAACTCAGAAATAAAGTAAAAAAAAACTAAGTATCATGAGGAAAACCAGAAACAATAATAAACACACAAGCGCGACTTTAATGCCGAAAGAATATACAAAGTGTGGTTTCTAAGTCTACAAAATATACATAGTCTGGTTGATGGATCTTTTAACTAGATACAACTGAAATAAAATATACAAGTATATAATGGTGGTCATGATGCAATGTATCCAACCTATCGATGCAATCACCCGGAAGAAGTGATGTGCCAGCAAAGCCGCTACGGAACCTGTACTGCCAAACCTGCAAGAAACTATGGCAAAACAGGGATGAGTTGCCAACTCGTGAGCAGAAGACATCACCGAGTAAAAACCGAATGTATGACTATCTCCTAGGTCATACAGTACAATACAATAATAATAGCACGATAACATTGGGTGACAGTAGGGGTGATAAAATAGACATATGTATGAGGTCAAGTACTCGTGTCCGTATCATAAAATAACTACATGCCATATGTATTATGTATAAATGCAACACTAAAAGGGTGTATCCAGCAACAACACAGAAAAATCAGGATAAACTGATTGCCAAGTATCGACAATCAAAAATATCATGAAAATCGTGTCCATCAGCGACACAATTGTAGGGTTGCATAGCACTGCAGCAAGGTTTCGGGAGGCATCTTTCATGCTATATTAAAATTTTTAGCCGTTCTAGCTAACCCTAACATAGAATCGTATAGTAGAAAAAGTGACGGAATGAAATGCAAACAACTTTGCAAGCAAGTGAACAAGGAATACAACCTTTGTATACGGGTCCTTCACTTCATTAGCTCCGTGTAGTAGTCCTTTCGCTGCGATCATAAACTCCCGACTCTAGAGAGGCTTCCATGAAGAAATGAACATGCTTGCATCGAAGTCTTCGAGGCCGAAGATGATCTACATCGAGGAGACACTAACCCAAGCTATCTCATAACTAATTATGGAATTAGTGAAGCAAACACCCTATACTAAATGGAAAGTAGTAGAGGATGATGATGTAGGAAGTGGACTTACTTTAGATTTGATTTTCTCACATATTTTCTCTCATCTCTATTGAAGCTAGAAAGCTTGAGAGGAAGAAGAAGAAGAAAATTCTTATGATAATTATCCAAAGGATAATGGCAACCTTTGGTGATTTAGTATCATATACTAACCTTTGTAGAGAGTTAACCATGTCTAGGTTTAATTGGTTGGGTTAATAAATATCTTAGGCAAAACAAAAGAGCGGACTTGGTCAATGCAAACAACAAGCTTCTACAAGCATCATCCAAGACAAAATTCCACCATTTTGTAATTACCAAATTAAATAAAACCCTAGCAATTAAACAAAGCATGGTGTAAGTCATACACACACCTTTGTTGCATGTATCATCAAGCATGACACAAAATAAAGTATACCTATATATATCACATATATACACATGCACAAAAAAAGTGAGAAAAGAAATCATAAGTGAGCTAATACTAGTTAATGTAAATTAATATATCAAATATATAATTATACATTAGATTATCAAATCAACTCTTCATTTAATAATCCGGCTATATTACATATAACCGACTAATATCTTATGTAACAACTTATCGAATCAACACTTGATCTGATAACCCAGCTAAATCACATATAACCGACCGATCTCAAAAATCACGAGAATAGAATACAGTATCTCATATCGTATTAATCTCGGTCCTGCACATATCACATATGTGCTCCAACTTTGTTTCGCTTGAGCCAGGAAACCTCTGTGTAGGACTCTAAAGACTCTTCAATACGCCGGCAGTAGGTGATGATCATATCAAACACCCACAAGCCGCAAGCGGTCTGCTAAACGTAACGGCCACCCGGGTATTGAGCGATCAGAAGATCAACAAGCAAGCCTGTTCGCACTCCTGCAAATCCAATCAGTAACACTACCGTACAGTCCGGTCTCTTCATCTGATATGTCGCATATCTCGTCTAGGGGTGGTAAACGTCAGACCCCAGTAACTCGATAATTCGTGCCGATTTGAGGTATATAACGGGTCGAGAAACTACCGATAACACTCACCAGTATATCTCTGAAGCAGCCCAGGCCAGGGACTTCCTGTTATAGCCAATCGAGCACAGCACAACATCGACTCCCAATACCGGGAGAGACGAAACCCCTCCTATCGCTCATTGCCTCCATGTGATTCGGGACTGTACCCAAAAGCCACCGTTTTGCATGTTCTCTTGAATGTGGTAAGGTGGAAATCAAAGTACAGTGGGAATCACACAAGACTCTATGACGATCTCGGGTCTACAGACTAACCTGTACCAGTGTCAACAGAGAACCGCCATCTGACGTGAGGTATAATACCATCTGGGAGTTCTCGGCGAGTTCGTCCAGTGTACCCAGTCTCTACTGAGCACCCGTATACTGTCTCTGATGTCAAACACCATTGGATATGGGATCATCCATCGCCCATCTACATGGGTCGAGAAGTTATACGCTAGTATACTCTGGTATATCGATGCCCTGTCTCGATACACCTTTGACTAGGAAAATTTGAAGGATGTACTTACCGACTACACTGTCCGCACTAGTATGATATGTAAGTGAATGGCGGCGCCCCGGCCGTCTGAACGAGGCAAAAATGCGGAAACGATACTTTTTACGAAACTCGTAAACCGGCACCACCGCGCACTAAAGTCCCGGATCGGACCATTAACCTACTCCTAGCTAACTAGAGAAAGGGTAGATAGATATACCGAGCGATCCGTGTCCTTCGGTCTTCTCGTCGTCGTCCCGATCTCCCCGCGGAATCTCCGGTCTTCATCTCCTCGTCGGAAGGGCACCACATCGCCGGGTTCTTTTACGGGCTCCCACCTCTGGACTGAGGCAACTCGAGCACGAAGTTGGCGAGTCGACGTGCCCAAAAATGCTGTAGGAAATCTGTAGAACTTATGTCTCATGGGGTTGTATGAAGTTGCCATGGTTTTAGTGGAGAAATGAGATATAAACTTTTTGTAGATGAACTAGGGAATTTTGCAAGCATGAAGAGAACCAAAATCCCCTCATGAAATTTTGGCAGCTCCCAAGGCTTGTGGCCGGCCATGCATCAAGCAAGCATGAGAGGAGAGAGTGAGTGGATCAAAAATAATAATGCAAGAGAGAGAGGAAAAAGTGGTGATGAGAAGAAATGATCACAAACCAAATCCAACACCCCATCAACCACCATAACTCCAAAAGTCAAGTCATAATGAAAAATCATGAACCAAGAAGTCTTCTCCTTTGTTAATAGTACAATTGCAAATAACCCCTTCCACCAAATTTTTAGCCAAGGAAAGAAACAAAGGAAAATAGCCGAAACGGAAAGCAAACTGGCAACTTCAAAAAACTGATCCCGTAATAAATTACAGGAAAACCCCGAGACTGTATATACATACCCGTATTTGTATTCCGGCCGAATACAAATGCGATGAGACAAAATCTACACTTTACAATACTAGGATACGGCTTAAACCAAAGCCCGCTAGTATTATCCGTCCGATCATGACGCGTGCAATACCGCACGTATATGATCGAACCTTGCCATATCTCCATACGGCCTCTACAGCGTTTCGCCCGAAACTTGAGAAAACGATCTATGGGGGACTCTAAAGACTCGTCAATACTTTGGCTATGGATTTAACCACTAGCACGTCAAAGGTATTAGCCATACGTAACGGGCTACCAGGTATTGACCAAAAGGGACGTCGATGAGCGAACTCATCCTGACACCCTACTGAGCGTGTCAGTGACAATATCCGTACAGTCCGGTCCGTTCGTTTATGAGCATCGCATGGCGGGCCTAGGGGTTGGTAAAAGTCAGACCCCTAAAAGCGGTACAAGTCGTGTCGGAGTGTAGCCCAGAACACCCTGACATACTACTGGAATACCTACCAGTAAATCTCTTGCCTTGGCCAAGGACTTCGTGTAATGGCTCTCCTAGACACAGCGTGACCTCACACCCAATACCGGGGAAACGAACCCCTGCAGATCCACTCACTGCCTCCATGTGGCTCGGGACTGTACCCAACTAAAACCTGTTTGCACGTCTCCTTTGAGCGTGGTAGGGTAGTAATCAAAGTACAGTGGGAACTCACACGAGACAAATGACGATCTCAGGTCGATGAACTAACCTGTACACATGTCACCAGGGAACTGCTATCTGACGTCTAGTATAAGACCAACTAGCATTTTCCCGGCGAGTCCTATCTGGTGTACTCATAACCCAATGAGCACCTGTATACATCTTAGGTGAACCGACTGACACCAGTGCCTTGTGAGACCGGCCACTGCCCCTCGTCGGGGTCTCAACTGTATACACTAGTCTACTCTGGAGTATCGATGCCCTGTCTCGAAACTCCTACGACTAGGGACCTTTTAAGGATGTGCTTATAGACCCCAGCACCCACGTATATGATCGCCCTCATACTGCTGGCAGTCAAGCAAGAATCCTAGGGGCTCTATCAACGTGTAATAGCGACCTGTCAGGTCACCTAAAGCAGTACACGATGATAAAGATAAACCAGATAGCATACTATCATCTTGAGTAAGACTGTTCCAACGGTATAGGTCCTCTATCAATCATTATAATCACGTTCCTGTGATCCAATAATTGACTCTGAGGGCATTATCTCCAACAATCTCCCACTTGCACTCAGGGCTAATTATTGCGATGTCGCATACTCACAGCCCGTATGATACCGAACACCCAACTCCTCTACTAATCAGTCTCACAAAACCAGTTTGCGAAACTAATGCGTTTGAGGAATAACCTCAGTGAGTGGATCCGCCTTGATGTTTCTTTCTATGTCTCTCTTAATCTCAAGTTCGCGGAGAAAACCATCTCCCGAAATAAGCAATACCTGTCTTAGAATATGTCTGGATATCTGGGACCTAGCTCATGAATGAACTCCAAATCCAAACTTCTTAGACTGTATCGTCAACTGAACTTAATCAGTATCCTGCGTCATGCCTCCCTCAGTGTCCACTTGGATCACCTGTCCAAAACACTGTCCCTCGTCAGAGGGAAAAATATAACTCTGACAACCACTCTGTCATCCATGTCACCTTGGAAGCCTGGAATGATAACTGTCTCCCGAAGGAGGATGTCGTTATCAAATCCCTAGAACATCCACTTATGTTCTAAAATTGCTTCCGACCGTCTCTCCAGGATTGGATCAATATCAACTTATTGCATCTACTGCAAAAACAACATCTGGTGTGGTACTCGACATCTCATGATTGACTCAATTGCCTAAGCAAGTGATCTGCCGATCATGCACATCCCTCTCCCCTTTAGTCTGTAAGACACCTTTAGAGAGGGTGACTCCATTACCTGCACGTACACTACCGTGCCAGGAGTCGTCCATTCTAAAACACCTTCAGAATGCTGTCTATGTACCCAGATTGGGAAACTACCCAAATCTAAATCTAAAACCATAGATCTAGTAACCAGAATGTCTGATATGAAATCTATGTCAATTATGGAGAAACTACTGTGTGACAACCAAAGTATAACCGATTGTAGTATAGGAATTTCACTTCCTACTCTGTGTATGTCATCCAAATACGAGGACATCACACGCTACTACCTTCTTAACAGATCCATCCTCTATTCTAATGAAGTCAAACCTATGACTGTCACGTCAGAAATAGATGATCTATCTCTGCTATATCTGCTCTAGTCTATAAATAGACATAAGCCACTTGTCCACTATGCTTCCGCTGCTCCCACTGACTACGACAACCCTCTGGCAGAGTCATATAGATGTACACTTCTAAAGCTAGTTTAGAACGACGCTATACTCATCCTCCTGCCGGGTCTCACAGTCTAGAAAAACAGCAATGACAAGTCTGGGTAAACAAGAACCTCCCTGCCACCGTCCTTGAGGCTACCAAAGTACCTCTCGAGTGCCTGAGGTTACCTACCATATCTGCGGAGTGGCTAATAGAATGTCAAATCAGAATGAATCTTTAGGTTCTTATCAAATTTTCAGTAAACGTCTGCGGTTCTGGAATCACTTTTAGTTCTACCATACTCCCACTACTGTTTTCTGAAGAAAAAAAATCCATTTTTGTTAAAACTGTGGCGAGTCAAGAACAATATCACTATTGATCTTCCAGATGGTAGAAAGTCAACCCTCGTCATAGCCTGGGTCAACCCACAAATAGCCATTACAGAAACGTACCTTGAGTTATCCAGAGTCTGGTTTTAAGCATAAGCCGGACAACTCCCCGTACCTTAACATCGTTAAGATACGAACTGTTCTATATCCAATATAGAACCAGAGGCACAGATTTAATTGAACCAGATTCAAAACATGCAGCTGTCTCCAGTGCATATTAACTAAATGGAAAGAGGCCGATCAGCATTACTCAACTTAGGAATGCTTCCAATTATGAGTAACCTGAAGGAGAAGCAAGTTCTCTTAATCATTACTATTAACTGAATAACATACACAAGTATCTACATCTTCGATCACCTTGAAGAATCCCGATACTTGCAACATCTGGTTCTCTACTTTATCCACATACCTATAACTTCTTAAAACTTGGACCCTGTGTTTCTACGAAGCACCTGTCTAAAAACTAGAGAAGTCATAAGTAAACCGAATATAGTACGAGAACCAACCCCTCTGTCCTCATGGACGCTGGACAACATACAATACTCTGTATAAGTCCCCTGAGTCCAATTTCTCATTCCCTGTGTGACGTAGGTTGAAAACTGTACTATGGTTAAGAAGAATTACACCGCTGTTTAATGCTCCTTACCTAACCATCCACTGATATAGGTAAATGTTATCGACATAATTTCAAAAAGGTATATCTCACTCTATAAAAATAGACGTACAGATATATCAATTTGAAATTAGTGCATAACAGCGGATATTCAAAACGAAATATTTGCCGTCCGGCAAACAACCCAGGTGACTTCCTCAAATATCACCGATTACAACGAATCCCGATATAATGAGGATGATCACCCAATTCCCAATAACTTACTCCCACTCATCATCTGTAAAACCATACAGATGTGAGAATCAAACCTGGTAAATACATACCCTGAGCAAGTGTCTAATTGGGAAATCAGTTTTCCTTTAACAGTACACAGTGAAACTGAAACATTGAAATGTTTCGTAGGGGTATCCGGGTATTCCTAGTAATGTCTCTTCCATTATCCAGATTCATAACTGTAACCGTATATTTCTATGCCATCTCTCCACATTCCTTCATATGTCTTTAGTCATTACCTTCTGCACACCCCTTTAGGCCAAATGGTTTTCTTCCTTCCCTACCGTTCGGCACCAGCCTATGGTTTGGAAGAAGACTATCCAATAAGCATAATGGGTGTACTGTCCTAATCCTAGGAGCACTCGCAATGCGAGAGAAGGTGAAGATAAAAGACAACCGAATAAACCTTATTCTTATTTCTCCTGAACCAGAATCCATCCCCGAACTGGAACAAGTTCCTTTCGAGTTCGTATATAACCATACGATGGAGTATCCAATAAACTGTGGATCTTCGTAGTGATACGGAGTGTTCTGGAGAAATACAAAGGTGAAGTGGGAGTGGTAATGAAATACTTAGTTTTGGTCGTGAATAACAGTCGCAATTTGCCCTCCTTCTAATACGTTTATTTGTCTTTACATAATACCTTCTGTACACCATCGTTAGGCTAATTGGTTTTCTTCATTCCCTACCGGTCGGCACCTGCTTATGGTTTGGAAGAAGACTATCCAATTTGCGTAATAGGTGTACTGTCCCCTAATCCAAGAAGCACTCGCAACCTGAGAGAAGGTAAAAGGAAAAGACAACTGAATAGTCATATTCGTTTTCTCCAGAACCAGAAACCATCCTCAAATAAATTCCTTCGAGTTCGTATATAACCATACGATGGTTTTATCCAATGGAAGTGGACGTTCGTAGTAATACGGGGTGTCCTGGAGAAAAGGGTAAAAGTAGGAGTGGCAGTGAGGTTTGCAACTCTGACAATCCAAAAGCCAGTGTTTAAGAAGGTTCGGTTAATCTTGGTCACTGAGTCATAGTCAAGGGTCGGGTCATGGTCGCTACCAAAGAGAGAGAGAAAAGAAACACTCAGCGTGCACTCTAACCTAGATTAGAATGGTTACCAATTTATCTAATCTGGAAACCTCCCACTGTAACGTCAAATTCTCCTCCAAACCTGAAAGGAGAATTAGTCGGGATCACCCGAGGAGTAAACCAACTCATCAGTGAGAATTGGGATCCAACTATCATCGCATGATAAAATGACGGAATCCGCTCACGTTATCACACTCCAGAAGGTATGCGCATATCTGGCAAGTTTCAGTTTCTTTAGAAACTCCCGATATGATTTTTACCCTATGCTCTTATGACCTTGACTTTGGCCAACAAATCATAAGTCACATGTCAAGTTCTACCCGTCATTCTCCTGGTTGATTTGAATCCACCCGTACCTACCCTTGACTTTGGCCAACAAGGCAGTACGACTGTCCCAAACCAACGCATCTATCTATGCTGCATATGAACACCCAATAGCTACCAAACACTGTGCCTTGACTTTGGCCAACAAACACAGCTTGAATACTATTGACTATCCATATGAAATGATGGAGGGCTACGAATGGTTTTTGGCAAAAAACCTTTAACGTAATGAACTTGATATCATTGAAGGAACCGGATAGCTTTATAAAAATATAGTGACGAAAACCTTTGCTAAAGAGGTCACTCCCGGTGAAGGGATCTCGGCTCTTTCCCCATAGAATGAGGTGCAGGATATTCCAACTGAATACCACGATGCAAAGCAAAAGTAATCGACTATAGTGAATTTATTGCCCTGACGGAAACTTCTGTCCAAGGGGTCACTCCCGGTGAAGGGATCTCGGCCCTTGCCTCATCGACTGAGGTGCTGGATATTCATAACCGAATACCACTGTGCAAAACAAAAGAGAACACCCTTGCAATAACAGCTTTTTTTTGAAAAAATGTTCCAACAACATCAGAATAGGTTTGTTTAGCTTGCATTGATCCGAATCAATGCAGTCCCATCAATTGATCACACCAATAAAGAACGAAAATAATGATGTACGTATATGCCATCCGCATTCGCCACTGGGTCCCGTGATTACCCATTAGGTTACTTAACTAACGACAGAGCGGGGACTGGACTAGCGTGGATGCAAAACATATACAACATCTACTAGTATATATATCAATATATAATATTCGCTCAAGGCGTGATAAAATGCAACATTACAGAAATGTAATAAGCATCACAGAACAATACAGATATCTGGGATCCCCGGGTTTCATAGAGCCGCTACTGAAACCCGACGTTCCCCTGGTCGTGTGGATAGCCTGTGCAATGAAATCCTAGACCCCTACGGGCGCGGCAAGTAACCCGCCAAAACCTGAAGCGAGGCAGCCCCCTTCAACAACGTGAATGGACCACCCAGCACTTCACGGAATCCGGTAACTAGGGCACCCCTCCTAAGTCAACCTGTACCCCAACGAGTGCGGCGAATAGCCCGCCAATTCTAGAGTAAAGCCCCCTCCATCTCAATGCCATGAGATGCGGGCCCGTTGCCCTCTAGAACCCGGCTACCCGTGCACCCCTCCGCGGGGTAATCCTAGTACAGAAAGTAAAATATACATACAACAGGTACATCGACCTCAGCCCGGTCGTGCCCCAAAAGAATAATATACAAACAGGCAGTGACGGCAGTCCACATGTCGGACGCTCGCCCTGCAATATCAAATGTACATATAAAACGAAACTGTACTACCATTGCATCCAGGCTATCCACCACGACAGATCCGCAACATCACAGCACAACACTGAACATCAACGTGAATGTCACGTTCGCAAATCCGTCTAAAAGGGCTATAGCAGTTAGACAGGATTTACCGATCAAATGACATTCACGGTCGCGTAAATACTGTAAACTAACATGTTTAAAATGTTCGATCGATCAAATTTATCGAAGTAGGCCCCAAGCACTACTGTAGCACTCAAAGAAAATCTGGGCCCAAAAAGAATATACCAGAAACCACATTTTCAAGTCAGGAACGTACTGAAGAAAAACGATGCAGAGAGCTTACTGTTAAGCGGCGGAACCGCGGCCAGAAGGGGGTTACGGCCG
Source organism: Agapanthus africanus (assembly GCA_030015575.1). NCBI lineage: Eukaryota > Viridiplantae > Streptophyta > Magnoliopsida > Asparagales > Amaryllidaceae > Agapanthus > Agapanthus africanus. The sequence goes on from CM057347.1 coordinate 221,216,661, forward strand.
CGGTTCCGCGTCTATACAGTGACAACATGCTACCGTATTTCTTCAGTGTTCACTAAAAACCCTGCCTGATTTTCTGAAATACACCAAATTTTTTTTCGAGCACAAAAAATTACGACTGAGAACTGAACCAGAAAATGCGGGTTTTCAGAAAATCCGTTCGTTCGAACTTGTAAAAACATTAGAGCAAGCTAGACTAGGTTAATGGCGTGGCTCTGATACCAGTGTAAGTGCACGGCGGCGCCCCGGCCATCTGAACGAGGCCAAAATGCGGAAACGATACTTTTACAAAACTTTTGAACCGGCACTACCGCGCACTAAAGTCCCGGATCGGGCCATTAACCTACTCCTAGCTAACTAGAGAAGGGGTAGAGAGATATACCGAGCGATCCGTGTCCTTCGGTCTTCTCGTCGTCGTCCCGATCTTCCTGCGGAATCTCCGGTCTTCATCTCCTCGTCGGAAGGGCACCACATCGCCGGGTTCTTTTATGGGCTCCCACCTCTGGACCGAGGCAACTCGAGCATGAAGTTGGCGAGTCGACGTCCCCAAGAATGCTGTAGGAAATCTGTAGAACTTATGTCCCATGGGGTTGTACGAAGTTGCCATGGTTTTAGTGGAGAAATGAGATATGAACTTTTTGTATATGAAGTAGGGAATTTTGCAAGCATGAAGAGAACCAAAATCCCCTCATGAAATTTTGGCAGCCCCCAAGGCTTGTGGCCGGCCATGCATCAAGCAAGCATGAGAGGAGAGAGTGAGTGGATCAAAAATAATAATGCAAGAGAGAGAGGAAAAAGTGATGATGAGAAGAAATGATCACAAATTAAATCCAACACTCCATCAACCACCATAACTCCAAAAGTCAAGTCATCATGAACAATCATGAACCATGAAGTCTTCTCCTTTGTTAATTGCACAATTGCAAATAACCCCCTCCACCAAATTTTCATCCAAGGAAAGAAACAAAGGAAAATTGCCGAAACGGAAAGCAAACTGGCAACTTCAAAAAACTGATCCCGTAATAAATTACAGGAAAACCCCGCGACTGTATATGCATACCCGCATTTGTATTCCGACCGAATACAAATGCGATGAGACAAAATCTACACTTTACAATACTAGGATTCGGCTTAAACCAAAGCCCGCTGGTATTATCCGTCCGATCATGATGAGTGCAATACCGCACGTATATGATCGAATCCTTCCATATCTCCATACGGCCTCTACAGCGTTTCGCCCGAAAGTTGAGAAAACGGTCTGTGGGGGACTCTAAAGACTCATCAATACTTTGGCTGTGGATTTAACCACTAGCACGTCAGAGGTATTAGCTATACGTAACAGGCTACCACGTATTGAGCAAAAGGGACGTCGATGGGCGAACTCATCCTGACACCCTACTGAGCCTGTCAGTGACAATATCCGTACAGTCCGGTCCGTTCGTCTATGAGTATCGTGTAGGGTTCCTAGGCACACTAGTGAGGTCTCACATGGCATCAACCATGCCAATTTCAAAAATTTTAACGGTGCCGGGAAACCCTAATACGGATCGTTGGCTAGATTTCTAGGCGAAAAGTAAACTAGTTAACACTTAACTAAGAGATACGGAAATACAACCTTTGTAGATCCGGTCATCCACCTCCACGGCTCCGAGATGAGGTCCTCTCCGCTGTCCAAATCAAATCCGGGCTCTAGTGTCGGCTTCGTCGGAGAATGGACGGGCTAGGTCGTCGACGACGTGCCGAAGATGATCTACGTCGAAGCATCACTAGATCGAGCTCCACCTTCACCAAGCCATGAAAACTTGTGAAGGAAACACACTCTACTACTTGGCAAGAGGTAGAGGATGAAGAAATAGGAAGTGGGTAGACTTTAGTTTTGGATTTCTCACTCATTTCATCAATCCACCATTGATGAAGTGAAGGTTTCTTCTTGAGTTCAAGGAAGAAGAAGAAGAAATGATATGATAAGTTAATTAAAAAAGAAAAGAATAATCCATTCTTATCATAACACTAACCATGGTAATGTGTAGAGAATCAATCATGGTTAAATGGGATGGTTAGGGTTAAGCATGAGACAAAATGGTTGCTAAAGTCAAAGTCTTCATGAAGCTTCAACAAGCTTCCAAATAAAGCCACCATTTTGCATTATGCTTATCATTTTCCAATAATGAATAAACAAATAAATAAATAGATATGAAAATGAAAACCCTAACCATTACATAACCATGGTTTAAACTTTACACAAAACACAAGTTAGCATGCATCATCAAACATGATACATACAAGTGCACAAAAGTATATCGCATATACAATGCGCACATCCGAGTGAGAAAATCCATCTTATGTGAACCAATACTAGTTAATGCAAAGTAATATATCAAATATATAATTATACATTAAATCATTAAATCAACACTTGATTTAACGATCCGGTCATATCGCATATAACCGACCAGTATCCTATGTATCGGCTTATCGAATCAACCTTTGATTCGATAACTAGGGTATATCGCATATAACCTAATCGATACATTCATCGCGAGAATGGAATACGGTATCACATACACGCATTATTCTCGGTCCCGCACATATCTCATATGCGCTCCTATTTCGTTTCGCTTGAGCCAGGAAACCTCTGTGTAGGACTCTAAAGACTCGTCAATACGCCGGCAGCAGGCGATGATCATATCAAACACCCACAAGCCGCAAGCGGTCTGCTAAACGTAACGGCCACCCGGGTATTGAGCGATCTGAAGATCGACGAGCAAGCCCGCTCACACTCCAGTGAATCCGACCAGTAACACTACCGTACAGTCCGGTCTGATCGTCTGATATGTCGCATATCTCGCCTAGGGGTGGTAAACGTCAGACCCCAATAGCTCAATAAGTCGTGTCGATATGAGGTCTATAACTGTTCGAGAAACTACTGGTAACACTTACCAGTAAATCTCAGCAACCCTGGCCAGGGATTTCCTGTTATAGCCAATCGAACACAGCGCAACATCAACTCCCTATACCGGGAGAGACGAATCCCCTCCTATCGCTCATTGCCTCCATGTGACTCGGGACTGTACCCAAAAACCACCGTTTTGCACGCCCTCTTGGACGTGGTAAGATGGAAATCAAAGCACAGTGGGAACCACACAAGACTCTATGACGATCTCGGGTCAACAGACTACTCTGTACCAGTGTCACCAGAGAACTGCCATCTGACGTGAGGTATAATACCATCTGGGAGTTCTCGGCGAGTCCGTACAGTGTACCCAGTCTCTACTGAGCACCCGTATATCATCTCTGATGTCAAACACCGATGGATATGAGATCATCCATCGCCCATCTATATGGGTCGAGAAGGTATACGCTAGTCTACTCTGGTATATCGATGCCCCGTCTCGATACACCCACGACTAGGGACTTTGAAGGATGTACTTATGGACTACCATGTCCCCACTAGTATGATCCGCATCATAGTCCAGGTAGTCAAGTACAGATCCTAAGGGCTTTACCAACATGTAACAGGGAGACAATCAGTGTACACGTTAAGGTAAAGATTAACCAGATAGCATACTATCATGTTGAGCAAGAAAGTCCTCCCTATATATGTCCCAGCATCCACTACAATATACATCCTATGTATAGTAATGGCCTATAGGGCATACATATAACTAACAATCTCCCACTTGCACTAGGGCCATCTGATAGCAGTGGTTGTAGTATCTCATACTCAACCATCCCATAAAAGTGTCTCTCTCTGGGATCAGGCCTTTGTGAGTGGATCCGCTGTGTTGTCCTCTGAGTCTACTCTCTAAACCTCGATCTCCCTGGAGATCAACCATCTCCATGATCAGGTGATACTGCCTTAGAATATGTCTGGATCATTGATGGGACCGACGTTCCTTGGCATAAGCCACAACTCCATTGTCTCACAATGGTTGGAACGTAGTTCATCTCATGAACCAATATACACCCAAACATCCTCCTTGGTAGCATCTTAAGTAGCGATGTATCCTGCCTTTATCGTCTAGTATGTCACGGTATCTAGCTTGGAACTCTTCCAACATACCGTCCCTTTACTGAATGTAAAGACAATGCCTGTGACTGACATTCAGTCATCTTTATCACCCTGGAACCCTTCCAGTGATTCTCCTCAGGATCGATTGATACCATCTCACTACTACTAGTGAGAGTCCTAACATCCAATTAGATCTATCTCATAGATCCAAAAACCGAGGATTTAGGAGGTATCACTTTGATCCTATATGGAGAATCATTGTGATAATTGGAGATTGATCGAGCGTAGCATAGGAAACTCCTTCCCTATCAAGAGTATGTCATCCACGTACTCTACGAGGATCACCACCATACTCCCTACTACCTCTTTGTATATACAAGGTTCATCTACCATTTTGATGATGTCAAACTCTTCGACTAACACATCAAAACAGACGTTCCAACTCCGTGATGCCTGCTTTATCCTATAAAGCATCTTGCACACGTTTCCGCTGCTCCCACTGTCTACGAAGCCCTCTGGCTGTGTACTTATAGACGCTCTCTTCCAAAACATTATTTAGAAAAGCCAGTCATGATACCCAACCACCAGATATCGTAGTCATGGTATGTAGCCGTGGTAAGTAGGATCTGGATGGACTTAAGCATAGCCACTTGAAAAGGTTTCATCATTATCCATGCCTGGTCGATGACGAAAAGCTTTAACAAGTCTAGCTTTGAAAGTCTCAACCTTTCCATGTACACCAAGTAATCTTCTCAAGATATACTTGCTCCTGATGGGGATTTAACCCTTCAGATATTGCAACCAAAGTCTATACTTTGTTGGTGTATAAGGATTCCATCTCAGATCGCTAAACATCCAGCCATTCTTACAGAGTCTTACTCTCGATGGCCTGCTCGAAGCTAGTTGGGTCATCATCTCATGATGCAATCCTCGCTCCCACTGTCATAGAGAAGCATAAGTATCTCTCGGGTGGGTGAGGAACCCTACTAGATCGGCGGAGAGGCTGAGGTTCGTTGGTATCTACTGAATCCCTTGGTTCTATCAAATCATCTGCTGTAGTTCGTATAGCTGGAACACTTACAGTTCTACATAACAGACCTTGCCTTGAGCTTGTCCGGATTTTGCTTTTAGACATAGGCCGGACAACCCCAAATCTTAACTGACTTAAGACATGGGCTCTTCCCATACCATATCTCATATGGAGTGGTAGGCAACTGATTTGATTCGAACCCTATTCAATAGGTATGCAGCTTCTCAAGTGCATAACTCCCAAAAAGGAAATATGTAACTCAGTAGTACTAATCATAGAGCACACCTTATCACATAGGGTGTAATTGCTCCACCCCGATATACCATCATGCTATGGTGTATACGAAGGAGTAATGCTGAGAGAGAATCTCATTCTTCTTTAGAATAGTCCAGGATTTCCGTGCTCAAGTATTCTCCTCCTTGATCTCATCAAAGGACATAATACTTATACCCCTTTTGGTTCTCTACTTCTAAATCATATTCTGTGAATATCTCAAAAGGTTCGGACTTGTGTTTCAACAGGAACATATGTCTGAATCTTGAGAGATTATCAGAGAATGTAATGAAGTACAAAGAACCGGTCTTCGTATGTGTAGACAGGGGACCTTTATACATCAACATGCATCATCCCAAGAGTTCACTAACTCTTTCTCTGTTTTCAATAAACAGAGCTGGTGTCATTATATCTCTGTGACATGACTGGCAAGTTTCACAAGATGTAAATTCAAACTAATTTAAATATACATCTAAATGTAACTTCAGCTAGTCGGGTCACATTGATCTGACCTAGTCTACAATACCTCAAGAAGAATCCGTTCATTTCTGAACTCTTCCTCTTGTATGTGTTCCATATACTAAGAACTGTAGTTTGATTTAGAACATTAATGCTCTTAGATAACGTGCCTGAACCGATCAACTTTTGATATAGGAAATGTTCAAAACATTATCCAACTATACAAAATTTTATCATTTCTTTACTAATAAAGAGAGTGATATGATTTTGTATATCAGATTCGGTATCTAACAACATTCGTTCAGAATCAGTGTATTACAATACAGGGTGACAGTGACCAACAGACTTGGCTGCAACACTTGCTCCGTTTTCTGCCTCATGAAACTTATCACCCGTTCTCAGTTCTCTACCTTTCTGTAGCCCTATGTAACAGATTACATATCTGGGATCCTGATCTGGTATCACATACCCAGGACATAGAGGATACAAAGAAACAGTTCTTTGTAACGAACACACCCGAAGATGATGCATCAGCATGCACTCTCTTCGTTTGGGCGGCACGGAAATTCTGGTAATCCCCAATTTCCTGCTCTGTCTTATAACAATTATAAGTTGGAGCGGGACCAACGTTCCCCAGCTCAGTATAACAAGCGGGTTCGGTCAATATTCCGTATTATTATCTTGATTAAGGCGTGATATGGTCGCTACCTGGAGAGAGAGAGAAGAAAACACTCAGCGTGCGCTCTTGCAAGAATAGATTGGTTATTATTTTATCTAATCAGGATGGCTCCCACTGCTTTTTATCAAATCTTCCTTCAAACCCTAAAAGGAAAGACTAGCCGGGATTAATTACACACTACAAGTTCGCCAATCTTTCAGCCAGGCCAGTGTCGGTACTTTGAGGGAGGTCCCCCATGCTTTCGCACGAACCTAATTAATGTAAACCTCGTTTTCCCAGAGGCGTAACCTCGTTAACACCTTTCTAGACACCTACTTGATCGGCTAATTGTAATGTATAAAACTCTCCCAGGAGTAACTCTTACTCGCAGCGGGTATCGGGATCCAACTATCTCATACAAGGTATGCAATCTCATTGCAAATTTCAACACTTGAAATTCCCGATAATATTTTGCCCCTAGCTCGCTATGACCTTGACGCATGCCAAACAACCCATAGTCTGCTACTCAAGTTCAACCCGTACATTTCTTGATTGAATTAAACCCACCCGCACGACCCTTGACGCATGCCAAACAACGTCGTACGAATACCCTAATCCAATCGCATCGTATGCTAGCAGATAAGCACTAGTTAGCTACCGTACACTACGCCTTGACGCATGCCAAACAACCGCAGCACGAATACTAACTAGTACTTATCTGAAATGACGGAGGGCTACGACAGGTTTTTCTGAAAACCTATTGCGTAATGAACTTGATATCGTTGGAGAATCAAATGATTTTTAAAATGGAGTGTTTTTGAGGCTTTTCTAGTTTTGCTAAAGGAGTCACTCCCGGTGAAGGGATCGTCGGTCCTTTCCTCGTCGAATGAGGTGCGGGATATATCACATATATCACTGTGCAAAGCAAAAAATCTTAAAAGCAATCAAAAGACCAACCGAGGGCGTAGCATCGACCAGTTATTGCTAAAGGAGTCACTCCCGGTGAAGGGATCTCGGTCCTTTCCTTATCGAATAAGGTGCAAGATATATCACATATACCGCTGTGCAAAGCAAGAACTGTAGCTACCTGTTTTATTTTGAAATTCGATTCTACAACATCTTAGGTTTCTTTTATTTTCATTAATCACATTAATGAAGTCCCATCATTTAAGTACCTAAACATCACAGATAAATACAACGTACACTTATGCCATCCGCATTCGCCTCGATGTCCCCTCGTGCACCGTTAGGTTAGGTAACTAACGGCAGAGCGGGGCAGGGCTAGCGCGGGTGTAAAACATAAGTAACGCCTATATAATATATCATAAATACTATATACTGTATCTATCACAGAACATCACATGATCACATCACAGATATCGCAGCAGAAGAAACATATGAAATATTGGATATACTAGGACGTCCGTGTTTTCAATACGAGCCAGTATAAAACACGGATTCCACGGTCGTGATGAATAGCCAAACCCACACCCCTAGACCCCTACGAGAGCGGCAAGCAACCCTACCAATTCTAGAGTTAGGAGACCCGTACTCGACTCCTCGAGTTGGTCTCCCACTGGACTCCAGAACCCTTGTGCTCCCCTCCTTGGGTCTATCCTAGTGCGGAAAAGTAAATAATATACAAAAGGTGACAACTTCCGCAGCCTGGAAGTGCCCCAATAAAAGAATATTACATACAAGTTTTTACATGAATGAAAATGAAAAACACTCATCTCACATAAAAACCCCCGGCTATCCAAACACGACGATCCAATATAACATATCCAGCAACACATAACATCACATGTCATCAACGTAAGTAAATATGCGCATCCCAATTGTCGTTGACATATAGCAACGAAACCGGCGATATCACATATTACACTTACGGTCACAGAAAAGAAAGTGTAAAACTACAACAGTTGGAATCCGCAACCTCCTCAGACATCGCATGCCTGACCAAATGAATTACTTAGACATCGCATGCCTAACAATTATAAACCCTGCATTTTAGTCTCATTATCGAAAACACTTTTCAATACCAAGTCGGGTAATTCAACAAGATTCCCGACATCCTGATCGAATGCTCGTCGCAAACTTCAGTAGACGGCCGCACCCCCGATACCGTCGACGAAGTGCACCAAGGCGGAACACCGCCACCGCGAGCACCCGAACGGATGCTTTCGGTGACGGGCTTCTCCTACAGTCACTTGGTCGGGGCTATGGAGTGAGGCTGTCTATTAAGTTTACCCGGCGAGTATCCACGTACGCTACGTGATTGCGACGGACTTTTGATCACATCAAAATTCCGTGGCAACCGATAAAGTGAGACTAAACTGCTATGTTTATAATATTCATTCAGTTATCTCATAACTTCTTGTGAATTCCAATTATTGTATCACATTCCAGATAATTAGAAAATGTTAAGCTTTCCGATCGAACATTCTAACACCCAAGTTTTCCCGATACAAATCAACACATGAAACAAGTCTAACAACATTCAGTTCGTACCTCAGTACCAACGGTCCAGCCGTAGAAGGGTCAAGCCAACGCCTCACATGTGGCACGCCGTACTGCCCCAAACCCGAAGGTTCAAAGGGCAGTTCAAGACGGTCACATAATCGAGTTAAGGTTTGTTGTCTTCTAGAGGGACCATCGCGTTACTTGCACTACTTAGAACGTCGTTAAACCACGGAAAAATCCAACACTTGGAAATTTCCCGACAGGGGAAAAATTGGGTATTTATATCCGGTCGGACTTTTTAACATATTCTAAAATTTATCCGGAAAGCCACATAGACAAAATTTGATAATCCGATCGTATGTACGAACCCCCTATACAACCCAAAATACTCAACTCTTGATTTCAGAAAAAAAATATTCCAGGAAAACCAACACTGCAAAATAGGAATTACTGTGCAAAATTGAATGCCTAATAAGACAAACAGGCCGCGGAACCGCCGCATTAGCATGCTAATGCCGCGGTTCCGCCGCACTTTTGAGGGATCAATAGTTACTTTTTGCACCGTAATTCTTAGAATTTCCTGCTGATTTTTCTGCATATTTTTAATTCTCAAAAATCCACGAATTTCAAAAAAAGTACAGAGAGCATTCTAAGGTTTGGGTTTCGGTTCGATCGGACTTCAAACTCCGTCTACGCATCGCCTAAGGCTCTAGGTAGGCTCTGATACCACTGTAGGGTTCCTAGGCACACTAGTGAGGTCTCACATGGCATCAACCATGCCAATTTCAAAAATTTTAACGGTGCCGGGAAACCCTAATACGGATCGTTGGCTAGATTTCTAGGCGAAAAGTAAACTAGTTAACACTTAACTAAGAGATACGGAAATACAACCTTTGTAGATCCGGTCATCCACCTCCACGGCTCCGAGATGAGGTCCTCTCCGCTGTCCAAATCAAATCCGGGCTCTAGTGTCGGCTTCGTCGGAGAATGGACGGGCTAGGTCGTCGACGACGTGCCGAAGATGATCTACGTCGAAGCATCACTAGATCGAGCTCCACCTTCACCAAGCCATGAAAACTTGTGAAGGAAACACACTCTACTACTTGGCAAGAGGTAGAGGATGAAGAAATAGGAAGTGGGTAGACTTTAGTTTTGGATTTCTCACTCATTTCATCAATCCACCATTGATGAAGTGAAGGTTTCTTCTTGAGTTCAAGGAAGAAGAAGAAGAAATGATATGATAAGTTAATTAAAAAAGAAAAGAATAATCCATTCTTATCATAACACTAACCATGGTAATGTGTAGAGAATCAATCATGGTTAAATGGGATGGTTAGGGTTAAGCATGAGACAAAATGGTTGCTAAAGTCAAAGTCTTCATGAAGCTTCAACAAGCTTCCAAATAAAGCCACCATTTTGCATTATGCTTATCATTTTCCAATAATGAATAAACAAATAAATAAATAGATATGAAAATGAAAACCCTAACCATTACATAACCATGGTTTAAACTTTACACAAAACACAAGTTAGCATGCATCATCAAACATGATACATACAAGTGCACAAAAGTATATCGCATATACAATGCGCACATCCGAGTGAGAAAATCCATCTTAAGTGAACCAATACTAGTTAATGCAAAGTAATATATCAAATATATAATTATACATTAAATCATTAAATCAACACTTGATTTAACGATCCGGTCATATCGCATATAACCGACCAGTATCCTATGTATCGGCTTATCGAATCAACCTTTGATTCGATAACTAGGGTATATCGCATATAACCTAATCGATACATTCATCGCGAGAATGGAATACGGTATCACATACACGCATTATTCTCGGTCCCGCACATATCTCATATGCGCTCCTATTTCGTTTCGCTTGAGCCAGGAAACCTCTGTGTAGGACTCTAAAGACTCGTCAATACGCCGGCAGCAGGAGATGATCATATCAAACACCCACAAGCCGCAAGCGGTCTGCTAAACGTAACGGCCACCCGGGTATTGAGCGATCTGAAGATCGACGAGCAAGCCCGCTCACACTCCAGTGAATCCGACCAGTAACACTACCGTACAGTCCGGTCTGATCGTCTGATATGTCGCATATCTCGCCTAGGGGTGGTAAACGTCAGACCCCAATAGCTCAATAAGTCGTGTCGATATGAGGTCTATAACTGTTCGAGAAACTACTGGTAACACTTACCAGTAAATCTCAGCAACCCTGGCCAGGGATTTCCTGTTATAGCCAATCGAACACAGCGCAACATCAACTCCCTATACCGGGAGAGACAAATCCCCTCCTATCGCTCATTGCCTCCATGTGACTCGGGACTGTACCCAAAAACCACCGTTTTGCACGCCCTCTTGGATGTGGTAAGATGGAAATCAAAGCACAGTGGGAACCACACAAGACTCTATGACGATCTCGGGTCAACAGACTACTCTGTACCAGTGTCACCAGAGAACTGCCATCTGACGTGAGGTATAATACCATCTGGGAGTTCTCGGCGAGTCCGTCCAGTGTACCCAGTCTCTACTGAGCACCCGTATATCATCTCTGATGTCAAACACCGATGGATATGGGATCATCCATCGCCCATCTATATGGGTCGAGAAGGTATACGCTAGTCTACTCTGGTATATCGATGCCCCGTCTCGATACACCCACGACTAGGGACTTTGAAGGATGTACTTATGGACTACTATGTCCCCACTAGTATGATCCCCATCATAGTCCAGGTAGTCAAGTACAGATCCTAAGGGCTTTACCAACATGTAACAGGGAGACAATCAGTGTACACGTTAAGGTAAAGATTAACCAGATAGCATACTATCATGTTGAGCAAGAAAGTCCTCCCTATATATGTCCCAGCATCCACTACAATATACATCCTATGTATAGTAATGGCCTCTAGGGCATACATATAACTAACATATCGCATGGCGGGCCTAGGGGGTTGGTAAAAGTCAGACCCCCAAAAGCGGTATAAGTCGTGTCGGAGTGTAGCCCAGAACACCCTGAGATACTACTGGAATGCCTACCAGTAAATCTCCTGCCTTGGCCAAGGACTTCGTGTAATGGCTCTCCTAGACACAGCGCGACCTCATCCCCAATACCGGGAGAGACGAACCCCTGCAGATCCGCTCACTGCCTCCATGTGGCTCGGGACTGTACCCAACTAAAACCCGTTTGCACGTCTCCTTTGAGCGTGGTAGGGTAGTAATCAAAGTACAGTGGGAACTCACACGAGACAAATGACAATCTCAGGTCGATGAACTAACCTGTACACATGTCACCAGGGAACTGCTATCTAACGTCTGGTATAAGACCAACTAGCATGTTCCCGGCGAGTCCTGTCTGGTGTACTCATAACCCAATGAGCACCTGTATACATCTTAGGTGAACCAACTGACACCAGTGGCTTGTGAGACCGGCCACCGCCCCTCGTCGGGGTCTCGACTGTCTACACTAGTCTACTCTGGAGTATCGATGCCCTGTCTCGAAACTCCTATGACTAGGGACCTTTTAAGGATGTGCTTATAGACCCTAGCTCCCACGTATATGATCACCCTCATACTGCTGGCAGTCAAGCAAGAATCCTAGGGGCTCTATCAACATGTAATAGCGACCTGTCAGGTCACCTAAAGCAGTACACGATGATAAAGATAAACCAGATAGCATACTATCATCTTGAGTAAGACTGTTCCAACGGTATAGGTCCTCTATCAATCATTGTAATCACGTTCCTGTGATCCAATAATTGACTCTGAGGGCACTATCTCCAACATGATCTGCATCATAATCCTGGTAGTCAAGTACTCATCCTAAGGGCTTTATCAACATGTAATATGGAGACAATTAGTGTGCATGTTAAGATAAAGAGCAACCAGATAACATACTATCGTGTTGACCAAGAAAGTCCTCCCTATATATGTCCAAGCATCCACTACATTGTACATCGTATGTACAGTAATGGCCTCTAGGGCATACATATAACTAACAATCTCCTACTTGCACTAGGGTCATCTGTTGTAGTATCCCATACCCAACAATCAGCAGTGGTTGTAGTATCTCATACTCAACCATCCCATAATAGTCTATCTTGGGAAAAGGCCTTTGTGGGTGGATCCGCCATGTTGTTCTCTAACTCTACTCTCCTATCCTCGATCTCTTTGGAGATCAACCATCTCCATGATCAGGCGATACTGCCTAAGAATATGTCTGGATCATTGATGGGATGGGGGTTTCTAGGCATAAGCCACAACTCCATTGTCACACAATGGTAGGAACGAAGTTCATCTCATGAACTAGTGTACATCCAGACTGCCTCTTTGGTAGCATCGTTGGTAGCGATGTATCCAGCCTTTATCGTCTAGTTTGTCACGGCATCTAGCTTGGAACTCTTCCAACATACCATCCCTCTACTGAGGGTAAAGACAATGCCTGTGACTGACATTCAGTCAACCTTACCACCCTGGAAACTATCCAGTGATTCTCCCCAGGATCGATTGATACCATCTCACTATACCTAGTGTGAATCCTAACATCCACTTAGATCTATCTCATAGATCAAAATCCCAGGATTTAGGAGGTATCACCTTGATCCTATATGGAGAATTCTTGTGATAAGAGGAGATTGACCGAGTTTAGCATAGGAAACACCTTTTCTATCAAGAGTATGTCATCCACGTACAATACGAGGATCACCACCATATTCCCTATTACCCTTTTTGTATATACAAGGTTCATCTACCATTTTGATGATGTCAAACGCTTTGACTACCACATCAAAATAGATGTTCCAACTCCACGATGCCTGCTTTAACGCATAAAGCAACTTGCATACGTTTCCACTGCTCCCACTGTCTATGAAGCCCTCGGCTGTGTACTTATAGACGCTCTCTTCTAAATCACCATTTAGAAAAGCAATCATGATACCCAACCGCCAGATATCGTAGTCATGGTATGTAGCAATGGCAAGTAGGATCCGGATGGACTTAAGCATAGACACTAGAAAAGGTTTCATCATTATCCACACCTGTTCGATGACGAGAACCTTTTACAACAAGTCTTAGCTTTGAAAGTCTCAACTTTTCCATGTACACTAAGTAATCTTCTCAAGATATACTTGCTCCTGATAGGGATTTAACCCTTGAGATAAAGCAACAAAAATCCCTACTTTGTTAGTGTACATAGATTCCATCTCAGATCGTATAGCATCCAGCCATTCTCACAGAGTCCCCACTCCTGATGGCCTTCTCGAAACTAGTTGGGCCATCATCTCATGATGCAATCCTCGCTCCCACTGTCATAGAGAAAACCGAAGTATCTCTCAGGTGGGTGAGGAACCCTACCAGATCGGCGGAGAGGCTGAGCTTCGTCGGGAACCATTGAATCTTACGGTTTTACCAAATCATCAGCTGTACTTTGTGTAGCTGGAACACCTTCTAGTTCTACCTGATGACCACTAATTTCTTCACAAGAAATTCCCTTTCCAAAAGATGGCATGCTGAGAAACAAAACACCTTTTTCTCCTCAGTGTGGTAGAAGATATTCCATTGCGAATGCTTGGGATATCCAACAAACTTCCTCAGAACTGACCTTGCCTCGAACTTGTCCGGATTTTTCTTTTAGACATAGGCCGGACAACCCCAACTCTTAACTTACCATATCACATATGGAGTGGTAGGCATCTGATTTAGTTGGAACCCTATTCAATAGGTATGCAGCTTCACAAGTGCATAACCCCCAAAAGGAAATAGGCAACTTGGTAGTACTCATCATAGAGCACACCTTATCACATAGGGTGCGATTGCTCCACCCCGATACACCAATGTGTTGTTGTGTATACAGCGGAGTAATGCTCAGATAGAATATCATTCTCCTTTAGAATAGTCCAGGACTTCCGTGCTCAAATATTCTCCTTCCTGATCTCATCATAGCATAATACTTATACCCGTTTTGGATCTATACTTCTAACTTATATTCTTTGAATTTCTCAAAAGCTTCAGACTTGTGTTTCAACAGGAACAAATGTCCGAATCTTGTAAGATCATCAGTGAATTTAATGAAGTACAAAGAACCGATCCTGGCTCGTATAGACAGGGGACCTACATACATCATCATGTATCAATCCCAAGAGTTTATTAACTCTTTCTCTGTTTCCAATAAACGGAGCTATGGTCGTCTTATCTTTGTGACTTGACTGGCAAGTTTCACAAGATGTAAATTAAAACTGATTTAAATATCCATCTAAATGTAACTTAGCTAGTCGGGTAGTAGTTGATATGACCTAGTCTACAATGCCTCAAGAAGGATTCATTCATTTCTGAACTCTTCCTCTTGTGTGTGTTCTGTACGTTAAGAACTGTAGTTTGATTTAGAACGTATATGCCATCAGATAACGTGCCTGAACCGATCAACTCTTGATATAGGAAATGTTCAAAACATTATCCAACAATACAAAATTATATCCTTCTTTACTAAATAAAGAAACTAATATGATGTTGTATATCAGGTTCGGTATCTAATAACATTCGTTCAGAATCAATGTATTTGGTAATACAGGGTGATAACTGCTAACAAATTGGCTGCAACACTTGCACCGTTTCCAACTCTTGAAACTTATCACCCATTCTCAGTTCTCTGCCTATCTGTAGCCCATGTAACAGATTATATATGTAGGATCCTGATCCGGTATCTCATACCCAGGACCTAAAGGATACTGAGAAACAGTTCTCTGTAATGAACACACACGAAGATGATGCATCATCATGTACTTTCTTCGTTTGGGCGGCACGGGAATCTTGGTAATCCCCTATTTCCTGCTCGGTCTTATAATAATTATGAGTTGGAGCGGGACCAACGTTCCCCTAGCTCAGTATAATAAGTGGGTTCGGTCAATACATCCGTATTATTATCTTGATTAAGGCGTGACATGGTCGCTACCTGGAGAGAGAGAAGAAAACACTCTACGTATGCTCTTGCAAGATCAGATTGGTTATAATTTTATCTAATCAGGATAGCTCCCACTGTTTTAATCAAATCTACCTTCAAACCCTAAACGGTAAGACTAGCCGGGATTAATTACACCCTACAACTTCACCAATCTTTCAGCCAGGCCAGTGTTGGTACTTAAAGGGAGGTTCCCCATGCAATCGCACGGACCTAATTAAAATAAAACTCCTTTTCCCAGAGGCATAACCTCGTTAACACCTTTCTAGACACCTACTTGATCGGCTAATTGTGATGTGTAAAACTCTCTCAGGAGTAACTCTTACTCGCAGTGGGTATCGGGATCTAACTATCTCATAGAAGGTATGCAATCACATTGCAAATTTCAACACTTCATATTCCCGATAATATTTTACCCCTAGTGGCTTATGACCTTAACTATGGTCAACAAATCACAAGCATTAGTCAAGTTCTACCCGTTCATTTCTTGATTAATTAGACCCACCCACATGCCCATTAACTATGGTCAACAAAGTCACATGGCTGTCCTAATTAATCGCATCATATGCAGTGTAGGAAGACATCACTTAGCTATCGCACACTGCGCCTTAACTATGGTCAACGAACGCAGCACGAATACTAAGTACTCTACTTCCTAAAATGACGGAGGGCTACGACAGGTTTTTAAGAAAATCTTTTGCGTAATGAATTTGTTATCGTCGTAGAATCGAATGATTTTGAAAAGGAGTGTTTTTGAGGCTTTTACTAGTTTTGCTAAAGAGTTCACTCCCGGTGAAGGGATCTCGGCTCTTTCCTTATCGAATAAGGTGCAGGATATTCTACAAGGAATACTGCTATTCAAAGCAAAAACAGTAAAAGCAATCAAAAGACAAACCGAGGGTTGTAGCATCTGCTAGTTTCGCTAAAGAGGTCACTCCCGGTGAAAGGATCTCGGCTCTTTCCTTATCGAATAAGGTGCTGGATATTCTACAAGGAATACCGCTATGCAAAGCAAGAACTAAGCTACCAATTTTCGAGGCAAGTTTCTACAACATCTTTTAGGATTCTTTTAGTTTCATTAATCTCATTAATGAAGTCCCATTTATTATGCGTCCCAAGCATTACATATGAAACGAAAGCAGCAATATTAATTATATCTCATATATATAATATATAGGCATTCGTCTGTGTTGGATATAGTGCCCTCAAAGTCAATTATTGGATCGCAGGTACGTGATTGCAATGATTGAGGAAGGACATATACCGGTAAGACAGTCTTACTCGAGATGATAGTATGCTATCTGGTTTGCCTTTATCAGTCGTGTATAGGTTCAGGTGACTGATCGCTATTACACGTTGATAGAGCCCTTAGGATCTTGCTTGACTACCAACAGTATGATGGCGATCATATACGTGAGAGTTGGGTAGTCTAAAAGCACATCCTTAATAGTGGTCCCTAGTCGTGGGAGTTTCGAGACAGGGCATCGATACTCCGGAGTTGACTAGTGTATACAGTCGAGACCCCGACGAGGGGCGGTGGCCGGTCTCACAAGCCACTGGTGTCAGTTGGATCACCTAAGATGTATACAGGTGCTCATTGGGTTATGAGTACACCGGACAGGACTCGCCGGGAACCTCCTAGTTGGTATTTATACCTAGCGTCAGATAGCAGTTCCTTGGTGACATGTGTACAGGTTAGTTCATCGACCTGAGGTCGTCATTTGTCTCGTATGAGTTCCCACCGTGCTTTGATTTCTACCCTACCACGGCTCAAACGAGTCATGCAAACATGTCTTTTTTGGGTACAGTCCCGAGCCACATGAAGGCAAGTGAGCGGATAGGCAGGGGATTCGTCTCTCCCGGTATTGGGGGTGAAATCGCGTTGTGTCTATGAAAGCCATTACACCAAGTCCTTGGCCAAGGCAGGTGAGAATTACTGGTAAGTATTCCAGTAGTTTCTCACAGTGTTCAGGGCTTGTCTCCGACACGACTTATACCGCTATTGGGGGTCTGACGTTACCAGCCCTCTAGGCCCTATATGCGATACTCATAGACGAACGGACCGAACTGTATGTATATTGTCACTGTTAGGCTCAGTAGGGTTCCAGGATGAATTCGCTCATCGGCTTCCCTTGAGGTCAGTACATGGGCAGCCGTTACGCACTGCTAGTGCCGCTGACGTGCTTGTGGTTAAACCCACTGCCAGGGTACCGATGAGTCATTAGAGTCCCCCACAGATAGTTTCCCCAAGTTCGGGCGAAACGTTGTAGAGACCGTATGGTTTTATGGCAGGATTCGAAAATGCACCTGCGTTTACACACGTGTCATATTTCGGACAGATAATACTGGTGGGCTTTGGTTTAAGCCGGATCCATGTATTATATTGAGTCGGAATATTTTAGTCTCTCGTATTCGTATTCGGTCGGAATACGGATACAGGTATGTATATACAGGTGAAGGGTATTTTCGTATTCCGTTACGAGAATATTTTAGAAGATGCATTTCTTCTTGGATTAATCATTTTTGTTTAAATGATTATTAAATTTTGGAAAGGGCGACTCATATTTGTGAAATCATTCCTTCTAGCATGTTCCTTAGTGACTTATGCTAATGAGTCACTAAGTGAGTCATGATAGAATTAATGGTAATTTGTTTTGGGTGTAGATATTTAGGGTTTGTAGAGATATTTTTGGGAGAGATATTTCCATGAGATATTTTCTTTACACAACCTTATATATATCTACTCACAAAAGAAATAAACATCACAAGTATTATTATGCTTGAGTTCTTGCTCTCTTGAGTTTTCTTGAGTTCACCATTTCCAACTCTTAGCATCTTCTTCTACCTCCATCCTATCCCTCTCATGTGATGAGAACCCTAGGGTGTTTGAGACAAAATATTCTACTCGTTCTCTACTTCATCATGGTCATCTCTTTTAGCAGACTTGATGACCGAGTTGCCTCGGTATAGAGGCGGGAGCCCGTTTAAAGATCCGTAGATGTGGTGCCACCTCGATGAGGAGCATGGAGATCGGAGTTGCCGCGAGGAGCGTGGGATGATGGCTAAAGACCGAAGGACTCGGATCGATCGGTATAGCCTTTCTACCTCTTTACAGTTTGTTAGTTTAGCGTTAATGGCAAGATCCGGGTTATAGTATACGATAGCGCTAGTTATAATAGTTTTTGTTCCGTGTTTGGCGTTAGATTTACGGCCGGGGCGCTACCGTAGGCTTACATGGGTATCAGAGCCACGCCATTAACCTTTACTAACTTGTTCCAACGCATTTAAAACATCGATCGTACGAAATTTCCGAAACCGCACTTTTTATGTTAAAGTTTTTGTCGAATTTTTAAACAGGTCTAAAAATCATTTTGAGTATCTCAGAAAATCGAGCAGGCTTTTATAAGAATACTGTAGAAATTTGGTAGACTGAAACTTCCAAATCACCGCGGAACCGCCGCACAAACCCTGGTTTGGCCGCGGTTCCGCCGCCGTTTTGGAGCAACAGTAAACCATTTTTCTACAGTAGGGTCTTCATGTAAAATTGTGGTTTCTGGAATATTTTTTTTGGGCCCAGATTTTGTTTGAGTACTGCAGATGTACGTGGGGCCCACTTCGGGAAGTTTTGTCGATCGGAATTTTAAACTTGTTAGTTTACAGTACTTACATTATATCTCCGACCGTCAATGTCATTCGAGCGGTAAATTGCGTCTAATTGCTATAGTCCTTTTAGACGGATTTGCGAACGTGACATTCGCGTTGATATTCTGTGTTGTGCTGTAATGTTGCGGATTTGTCGTGGTGGATAGCAGTGTGCAATGGTAGTGCTGTTTGGATTTATTTGTACATTTGATATTGCAGGGCGAGCGTCCAACATGTGGACTGCCGTCACTGCCTGTTTGTATAATATTCTTTTGGGGCACGACCGGGCTAAGGTCGATGTACCCGTTGTAGATATTTTTCATTTCTGTACTAAGTTTACCCCGCGACGGAATGCACGGATAGCCGGATTCTGGGGTGCAACGGGTCGCATTTCATGGCTTTGAGAGGCAGAGGGGCCTTACTCTAGAATTGGCAGACTATTCGCCGCACTCGTAGGGGGTACAGGTTGACCCAAGGAGGGGTGCTCAAGTTACCGGATTCCGTGAAGTGTAGGGTGGTCCATTCACTTTGATATAGGGGCTGTCTCGCTTCAGGTTTTGGCAGGTAACTTGCCGCAACCGTAGGGGTCTAGGTTTCATTGCACAAGCTATCCACACGACCAGGGGAACGTCGAGTTTCATCAACGGCTCTGTGAAACCCGGGATCCCAGATTATCTGTATTGTTCTGTGATGCTTATTACTTTTCTGTAATGTTGCATTTATCACGCCTGGAGCGATTATTGTATATTGGTATATATACTCGTAGATGTTGTATATGTTTTACACTCGCGCTGTCCAGTCCCCGCTCTGTCGTTAGTTATGTAACCTAACAGGTGATGACGGGACCCAGTGACGAATGCGGATGGCATATACGTACATTTTATTTTCGTTCTTTTCTAGTATGATTAATTGATGGGACTGCGTTGATTCTGATCAATGCAAATGAAAACAAACCTGTTTGGATGTTGTTGGAACAGTTTTAAAAAGTGTTATTACAAAGACGTTTTCTTTTATTTTGCACAGTGGTATTCGGTTGGAATATCCTGCACCTCATTCGACGAGGCAAGGGCCGAGATCCCTTCACCGGCAGTGACCCCTTGGGCAGAAGTTTGCGTCAGGGTAATAACTTCACTATAGTCAATTACATGTTGCTTTGCATCACGGTATTCAGTTGGAATATCCTGCACCTCATTCCACGAGGAAAGAGTCGAGATCCCTTCACCGGGAGTGACCTCTTTAGCAAAGGTTTTCGCCACTATATTTTTATAAAAAACTAGCAGGTTCCTTCAACGAGATCAAGTTCATTACGTTAAAGGTTTTTCGCCAAAAACCAGCCGTAGCCCTCCGTCATTTCATTTGGGTATTCAGTAGTATTCAAGCTATGTATTTTGACCTACGCCAAAGCATAGTGTTTGGTAGCTGCTGGGTATTCATCTGTTGCATAGATAGATGAGTTGGTTTGGGACAGTCGTTCTGCCATTTGGCCCACGTCAGGGGCATGTACGGGTGGGTTCAAATTGACAAGATAATGATGGGTAGAACTTGGCATGTGACTTATGACATTTTGGCCTACGTCAAGGTCATAAGAGCATGGGGCAAAAATCCATATCGGAAGTTTCTAAAGAAACTGAAACTTGCCAAGTATGCGCATACCTTCTGGAGTGTGATAACGTGAGTGGATTCTATCACGTTATCATGCAATGAGAGTTGGATCCCGATTCCCACTGATGAGTTGGTTTACACTTCGGGTGATCCCGATTGATTCTTCTTTCAGGTTTGGAGGAGAATTTGACAGTACAGTGGGAGGTTTCCTGATTAGATAAAGTGATAACCATTCTGTTCTAGGTTAGAGTGCACGCAGAGTGTTTCTTTTCTCTTTCTCTTTGGCAGGGACCATTTACCGACCATAGACTATGACTCAGTGACCAAGTTGACCGAACCTTTTTAAAATACTGGCTTTTTGATTGTCTAAGTTGCATAAGTCATTGCCGCTCCTTCTTTTACCCTTTGCATTTCTCAGAACACCTCGTATCACTACGAACATCCACTTCCATTGGATAGATCCATCGTATGGTTATATACAAACTCGAAGGACTTCTTCCAGGATGGATCCAGGTTCAGGAGAAATTTAATTGGTTTATTTGGTTGTCTTTTATCATCACCTTCTCTCAGGTTGCGAGAGCTCCTTAGTTTAGGAGAGTACACCTATTACGCTTATTGGATAGTCTTCTTACAAACCATAGGCAGGTGCCGAAAGGTAGGGAATGAAGAAAACCAATTAGCCTAAGTAGGGTGTACAGAAGGTAATAACTAAAGACAAAATAAAGGGATTAGAAAGAGGGCAAAGTAAATTGCGACTGCTATCATTCACGACCAAACCGCGTACTTCATCGCTACTCCTATTTCACCTTTGCTTTTTTCCCCAGTTCGGGAGAAATAGAATAATGTTTTATTCAGTTGTCTTTTATCATAACCTTCTCTCAAGTTGCGAGTACTCCTTGGTTTAGGAGGGTACGCCTATTACGCTTATTGGATAGTCTTCTTCCAAACTATAGGCTGGTGCCGAACGGTAGGGAAGGAAGAAAACCACTTAGCCTAAAGAGGGTGTACAGAAGGAAATGAATAAAGACAAATAAAGGGATTTGGAGAGATGGAAAAGAAATATACGGTTATAGTCATGAATTGGATTATGGAAGAGGAATTACTAGGAATACCAGGATACCCCTACGAAACATTTTCATGTTTCAGTTTCACTGTACATTGTTAAAGGAAAACTGATTTACCGATTAGATACTTACTCCAGGGTATGTATTTACCAGGTATGATTATCACATCTGTATGGTTTTACAGATGGTGAGTGGGAGTAAGTTATTGGGAATATGGTGATCATCCTCATTATATCGAAATTCGTTGTAATTGGTGACATTTGAGGACATCGCCTGAGTTTATGCCAGACGGCAAGTATTTGGTTTTGAGTATACGCTGTTGTGCACCGATTTCAAAATGATATATCTGTACGTTTATTTTTATAAAGTGAGATATAACCTTTTGAAATTATGTCAGTGACATTTACCTATATCAGTTGTCGATTGGGTAAGGAGCATTGAACAGCGGAGTAGTTCTTAACCATAAGTACAGTTTTCAACCTACGATGCACAGGTTTTGAGTTATTCGACTCAGGGGACTCATACAGAATATTGTATGTTGTCCAGTGTCCATCAGGACAAAGGGATTGGTCCTCGTACTATGTTCTATTTACTTATGATTTCTCTAGTTTTTTAGACAAGTGTTTCGTAGAAATACAAGGTCTAAATTTTGAGAAGTTGTGGGTATAAGAATAAAGTAGAGGACCAGGTATCGCAAATATCGGGATTCTTCAAAGAGATCGAAGATGTAGATACTTGTGATTGGTATTCAGTTAATGATTTTGAGAAACTTGTTTCTCTTTCAGGTTACTCATAATTGGATGTATTCCTAAGTTGAGTAATGCTGATTAACCTCTCTCCATTAAGTTGAGATGCACTGGAGACAGCTGCATGTTTTGAATCCGGTTCCAATTAAATAAGTGCCAAAGTTTCTATAATGGATATAGAATAGTTCATATCTTAACGATGTTAAGGTACGGGGAGTTGTCCGGCTTATAATTAAAACCAGACTCTGGATAACTCAAGGCACGTTTCTGTAATGGCAGTTTGTGCGTTAACCCAGGCTATGACGAGGGTTGACTTTCTACCATCTGGAAGGTCAATGGTGATATTGTTCTTGACTCGCCACAGTTTTAGTAAAATGGATTTTTTCAGAAAACAGAAGTGGGAGTATGGTAGAACTGGAAGTGATTCCAGAACCACAAACGATTACAGAAAATTTAATAGGACCTAAAGATTCAATCAGGTTTTACATTCCACTAGCCACTCCGCAGATATGGTGGGTAAGCTCAGGCACCCGAGAGGTACTCCGGTAGCCTCAAGGACGGTGACAGGGAGGTTCTTGTTTACCCAGACTTGACACTACTGTTGTTCCAGACTATGAGACCCGGCAGGAGGTTAAGTATAGCGTCGTTCTAAACTAGTTTTAGAAGTGCACGTATATATTATTCTGCCAGAGGGTTGTTGTGGTCAGTGGGAGCAGCGGAAGCATAGTGGGCAAGTAGCTTATGTCTATTTATAGACTAGAGCAGATATAGCAGAGATAGATCATCTATTTTTTATGTGACAGTCATGGCTTTGACTTCATCATAATACGGGATGGATCTGTTAAGAAGGTAGTAGGGTGTGATGTCCTGGTATTTGGATGACATACACAGAGTAGGAAGTAAAATTCCAATACTGCGATCGGTTATACTGTGGTCGTCACACAGTTGTTTCTCCACAAAGGATATGGATATAATATCTGACATTCTGGATACTAGATCTATAGTTTTAGATCTAGATTTGGGTAGTTTCCTAATGTCGGTACTTTGACAGTATTCTAATAGTATTTTAGAATAGATGACTCCTGGCATGGTGATGTACCTGTAGGTGATGGAGTCACCCTCTCTAAAGGTGTCTTATAGACTAAATGAGAGAGGGATGTGCATGATTGGCAGATCACATACCTAGGCAATTGAGTCAATCGTGAGACGTCAAGTACCACACCAGATGTTGTTTTTGCACTGGATGCGATAAGTTTATATTAATCCAATCCTGAAGAAACATAAGGAAGCAGTTTTAGAACATGAGTGAAAGTTCTACGGATTTGATGAGGGCAGCCTCCTTCGGGGGACGGTTATCATTCCAGGCTTCAAAGGTGACATGGATGACAGAGTGATTGTCAGAGTTATAGTTTTCCCTCTAACGAAGGGGGCAGTATTATGGATAGGTGGTCCAAGAGGATACTGTGGGAGGCATGGTGCTGGACACTGATTAGTTTCAGTGATTGATACAGTCTAAGAAGTTTGGATTTGGAGTTCATTTATGAACCAGGTCCCATCAGATATCCAGAAATATTCTAAGACAAGTATTACTCAATTCGGGAGATGGCTCTCTCCGCGAACTTGAGATTAAGAGAGACATAAAAAGAAACATCAGGGCGGATCCACACATTAAGGCTATTTCTCGAACACAAGACTTTTACAAACGAGCTTTGTGAAACTGATTAGTAGAGGAGTTGGGTGTTCGGTATCACACGGGCTGTGAGTATGCGACATCGCAATAATTAGCCTTAAGTGCAAGTGGGAGATTGTTGGATATAGTGCCCTCAAAGTCAATTATTGGATCGCAAGTACGTGATTGCAATGATTGAGGAAGGACCTATACCGGTAGGACAGTCTTACTAGAGATGATAGTATGCTATCTGGTTTTCCTTTATCAGTCGTGTATAGGTTCAGGTGACCGATCACTATTACACGTTGATAGAGCCCTTAGGATCTTGCTTGACTACCAACAGTATGATGGCGATCATAAACGTGTGAGTTGGGTAGTCTATAAGCACATACTTAATAGTGGTCCCTAGTCGTGGGAGTTTTGAGACAGGGCATCGATACTCCGGAGTAGACTAGTGTATACAGTCGAGACCCCGACGAGGGGCGGTGGCCGGTCTTACAAGCCACTGGTGTCAGTTAGATCACCTAAGATGTATACAGGTGCTCATTGGGTTATGAGCACACCGGACAGGACTCACCGGGAACCTGCTTGTTGGTATTTATACCTAGCGTCAGATAGCAGTTCCCTGGTGACATGTGTACAGGTTAGTTCATCGACCTGAGGTCGTCATTTGTCTCGTGTGAGTTCCCACCGTGCTTTGATTTCTACCCTACCACAGCTCAAAGGAGTCATGCAAACAGGACTTTTTGGGGTACATTCCCGTGCCATATGGAAGAAAGTAAGCGGATCGACAGGGGATTCGTCTCTCCCGGTATTGGGGGTGAGATCGCGCTGTGTCTAGGAAAACCATTACACCAAGTCCTTGGCCAAGGCAGGTGAGAATTACTGGTAAGTATTCCAGTAGTTTCTTAGGGTGTTCAGGGCTTGTCTCCGACACGACTTATACCGCTATTTGGGGTCTGACGTTACCAGCCCCCTAGGCCCGATATGCGATACTCAAAGACGAACGGACCGGGCTGTATGTATATTGTCACTGTTAGGCTCAGTAGGGTTCCAGGATGAGTTCGCTCATCGGTTTCCCTTGAGGTCAGTACATGGGCAGCCGTTACGCACTGCTAGTGCCACTGACGTGCTTGTGGTTAAACCCACTGCCATGGTACTGATGAGTTATTAGAGTCCCCCACAGATAGTTTTCCAAGTTCGGGCGAAACGTTGTAGAGGCCGTATGGTTTTATGGCAGGGTTCGAAAATGCACGTGCGTTTACGCACGTGTCATATTTCGAACAGATAATACTGGTGGGCTTTGGTTTAAGCCGGATCCATGTATTATATTGAGTCGGAATATTTTAGTCTCTCGTATTCGTATTCTGTCGGAATACGGATACAGGTATGTATATACAGGTGAAGGGTATTTTCGTATTCCGTTACGAGAATATTTTAGAAGATGCATTTTTTCTTGGATTAATCATATTGGTTTAAATGATTATTAAGTTTGGAAAGGGTGACTCATATTGGTGAAATCATTTCTTCTAGCATGTTCCTTAGTGACTCATGCTAATGAGTCACTAAGTTAGTCATGATAGAATTAATGGTAATTTGTTTTGGGTGTAGATATTTAGGGTTTGTGGAGATATATTTGGGAGAGATATTTCCATGAGATATTTTCTTTACACAACCTTATATATATCTACTCACAAAAGAAATAAACATCACAAATATTACTATGCTTGAGTTCTTGCTCCCTTGAGTTTTCTTGAGTTCACCATTTACAACTCTTAGCATCGTCTTCTACCTCCACCCTATCCCTCTCATGTGATGAGAACCCTACGGTATTTGAGACAAAGTATTCTACTCGTTCTCTACTTCATCTTGGTCATCTCTTTTCGCAGACTTGATGACCGAGTTGCCTCGGTATAGAGGCGGGAGCCCGTTTAAAGATCTGTAGATGTGGTGCCACCTCGACGAGGAGCATGGAGATCGGAGTTGCCACGAGGAGCGTCGGATGATGGCTAAAGACCGAAGGACTCGGATCGATCAGTATAGCCTTTCTACCTCTTTACAGTTTGTTAGTTTAGCGTTAATGGTAAGATCCGGGTTATAGTATGTGATAGCTCCAGTTATAAAAGTTTTTGTTCCGCGTTTGGTGTCAGATTGATTGCCGGGGCGCTACCGTAGACTTACAGTCTGAACATATCATAGTGATCACATCACAGAGCTGCCGAAGATAACATATGAAATATTGGATATACTAGGATTTCCGTGTTTTAAACTAAGCCTGTATAAAACACGGATTTCACGGTCGTGATGAATAGCCAAACCCACATCCCTAGACCCCTACAAGAGCAGCAAGCAACCCTACCAATTCTAGAGTTAGGAGACCCGGTCTCGACGCCTGGAGATGGTCTCCCACTGGACTCTAGAACACGGTTACTTTTGCACCCCGCCTTGGGTCTATCCTAATGCGGAAAAGTAAATAATATACAATGGTGACATCATCCTCAACCCGGAAGTGCCCTAATAATAGAATATTACATACATCGAATTTTACATGAATGAAAATGAAAAACTCTCATCTCACATAAAACCCCCGGCTATTCAAATCACGACGATCCAATATAACATATCCCAGCAACACATAACATCACTTGTCATCAACGTAAGTAAATATGCGTATCCCAATTGCCGTTGACGTATAGCAACGAAACCGGCGATACACCACATATTACACTTACGGTCGCAAAAAAAAAAGTGAAAAACTACAACAGTTGGAATCCACAACAACCTTAGACATCATAAACCCAATGTATCACATACTTTTGATTTCATGCCCAACCAAATGAATTCCTTAGACATCGCATGCCTAACAATTA
This sequence comes from Agapanthus africanus, assembly GCA_030015575.1. NCBI lineage: Eukaryota > Viridiplantae > Streptophyta > Magnoliopsida > Asparagales > Amaryllidaceae > Agapanthus > Agapanthus africanus. Next base: position 221,244,114 of record CM057347.1, read on the forward strand.
TAAACCCCGCATTTTAGTCTCGATCTCGAAAACACTTGTCAATATCAAGTCGGGCAATTCAACAAGATTCCCGACATCCTGATCGAATGCTCGTCGAAAACTTTAGCAGATGGCCGCACCCCTCGATACCGTCGACGAAGTGCACTAAGGCGGAACACCGCTACCGCGAGCACCCGAAGGGATGCTTTTAGCGACGGGGTTCTCCTACAGTCACTTTGTCTGGGCTATGAGGCATGGCTATCTAATAAGGTTATCCGGCTAGTATCCGCGTACGCTACGTGATTGCGGCAGACTTTTGATCAAATCAAAATTCCGTGGCAACCGATCAAATGAGACTAAATTGCTAGATTTATAAAATTCAAATTAGTTTCGATTCCAAGTATTATATCCCATCACATGATACCCGGATGACGTTAAACTTTTCGATCGATTAATCAAAGCCTCACAATTCCCCGACGGCTCAACACTTGAGCATAGTTTAATAATACCCAGAACATGCCACAGTACCTATGCACCAGCCGTAGAAGGGCAGACCCAAGCCTCACTCATTTCGCCACGGAACTGCGGCAAACCCTAGGGTATGACCGTGGTTCCGCGATCTAAAAAGTCGAGTTAGGGTTTCATTCTTCTAAAGGGTTCAAAAAATTACTTGCATGTTTTTCTGAATACGCTAAACTTAGAAAAATAGGTTTTTGACATTCGACCGAACTTTTTAACTTCGCCTAGACAACATGCGACAATCCGAAACAATGTTAAAACTACGAATACGAAACACTCCGAATTGCTTATAGTATAAGTTCACATCACATGCAAACTTAGAAAAAACAAACAACACCTGAAACACCAAAACCAAGTACATGGAAGACACCTAAAAATTCAACCCATTCCTCCACTATAAAACCGAGCTAGCCGGAACTAGTGTGCAAGTGGCCAGCCAATTTCTGAGGTGAGGGGCTAAATTTTCTTCTGTGTTCATGTTGCATCACATACAACATTCTGCAGTTGTTTTAAAAAAATTTTGAGGACTTTTTAAAATCGACAGAAACCAATTTTTTGGCGTTGCAAGTTTCGGAGTATTTCGGTTTCGTAATCTTAACAAAATCCGTCTAATTTTCTACCATGGCTCTGATACCACTGTAGGGTTTCCTAGCACGGCAGCAAGGTTTCGGGATGCATCTTTCATGCCATATTAAAATTTTTAGCCGTTCTAGCTAACCCTAACATAGAATCGTATACTAGAAAAAGCGACGGAATGAAATGCGAACAACTTTGCAAGCAAGTGAACAAGGAATACAACCTTTGTAGACCGGTCCTTCACTTCATTAGCTCTGTGTAGTAGTCCCTTCGCTGTGATCATGAACTCCCGACTCTAGAGAGGCTCCCATGAAGAAATGAACATGCTTGCATCGAAGTCTTCGAGGCCGAAGATGATCTACGTCAAGAAGACACTAACCCAAGCTATCTCTTCACTAATTATGGAATTAGTGAAGCAAACACGATATACTAAACGGAAAGTACAAGAGGATGATGAAGTAGGAAGTGGGCTCACTTTAGATTTTATTTTCTCACATATTTTCTCTCATCTCCATTGAAGCTAGAAAGCTTGAGAGGAAGAAGTAGATGAAAATTCTTATGATAATTATCCAAAGGATAATGGCAACCTTAGGTGAGTTAGTATCATATACTAACCTTTGTAGAGAGTTAACCATGGCTAGGTTTAATTGGTTGGGTTAATAAATATCTTAGGCAAAACAAAAGAGTGGACTTGGTCAATGCAAACAATAAGCTTCTACAAGCTTCATCCATGACAAAATGCCACCATTTTGTAATTACCAAAATAAATAAAACCCTAGCAATTAAACCTAGCATGGTGTAAGTCATACATACACCTTTGTTGCATGTATCATCAAGCATGACACAAAATAATGTACACTTATATATCACATATATACATACATGCACAAAATAAGTGAGAAAAGAAATCATAAGTGAGCTAATATTAGTTAATGTAAATTAATATATCAAATATATAATTATACATTAAATTATAAAATCAACTCTTGATTTAATAATCCGACTATATTAAATATAACCGACTAATATCTTATGTAACAACTTATCGAATCAATACTTGATCCGATAACCCCGCTATATCACATATAACCGACCGATGTCACAAATCGCGAGAATAAAATACGGTATCTCATATCGTATTAATCTCGGTCCCGCACATATCATATATATGCTCCTACTCCGTTTCGCTTGAGCCAGGAAACCTCTGTGTAGGACTCTAAAGACTCGTCAATACGCCGGCAGTAGGTGATGATCATATCAAACACCCACAAGCCGCAAGCGGTCTGCTAAACATAACGGCCACCCGGGTATTGAGTGATCAGAAGTTCAACAAGCAAGCCTGTTCACACTCCTGCGAATCCAATCAGTAACACTACTGTACAGTCCGGTCTCTTCGTCTGATATGTCGCATATCTCGTTTAGGGGTGGTAAACGTCAGACCCCAGTAACTCGATAAGTCGTGCCGATATGAGGTATATAACGGGATGAGAAACTACTGATAACACTTACCAGTATATCTCTGAAGCAGCCCTGGCCAGGGACTTCCAGTTTTAGCCAATCGAGCACAGCGCAACATCAACTCCCAATACCGAGAGAGACGAAACCCCTCCTATCGCTCATTGCCACCATGTGATTCGGGACTGTACCCAAAAGCCACCGTTTTACACGTTCTCTTGAACGTTGTAAGGTGGAAATCAAAGCACGGTGGGAATCACACAAGACTCTATGACGATCTCGGATATACAGACTAACCTGTACCAGTGTCACCAAAGATCTGCCATCTGACGTGAGGTATAATACCATCTGGGAGTTCTCGGTGAGTCCGTCCAGTGTACCTAGTCTCCACTGAGCACCTGTATACTGTCTCTGATGTCAAACACCAATGGATATGGGATCATCCATCGCCCATCTACATGGGTTGAAAAGCTATACGCTAGTCTACTCTGGTATATCGATGCCCTGTCTTGATACACCTACGACTAGGAACATTTAAAGGATGTACTTACCGACTACACTGTCCCCATTAGTATGATCTGCATCATAATCCTGGTAGTCAAGTACTCATCCTAAGGATGTCCAAGCATCCACTACAATATACATCGTATGTACAGTAATGGCCTCTAGGGCATACTATAACTATCAACAAAATCCTCAAATCTCGGGCTCCGTCAGTACGGATCGGCCCGTATCATCAGATCTCATGACTACGGTCGGTATCCTCCGGATATCCGCCGTGCCAAATATCACCGGTTGGTAGTGCTCTCCTGCCGGGCTCAACGTCTCTCTATACAGCCTTCTTGCCCTGGGGTATCGCACCGGGTCCACCATGTACCCGCAGACGGTTCCTCATCTCTCCTCGAATCGGGTATGTGTACACACGTGGCTCTATAACTGAGAAAACTCATGGTGGACGCCACACACATCATATCATGAGAAACTGCATTTTTCTTTTATAAATTATAATCATGAGTTTATAAATATCACTTGCGGTTTCCCCAAATCCAGAAATCACATGAATACGGAAATCTCCAAAAGAATCACAATCTGTGAGTATACAATGAGATAATAAATACCGACGAAAAACCAATGATCGGTGCATAACTAGAATGTATGGATGCAAATACATGTGGCATCTAAGTAAGAACTACAATATCTACACTATAATTTAAGATCATGAATGTAAAACAATACTACTTCTACAGATTATCAGATTATATGAATAAAGTAAAGGTTCTCTAGTGTATACGTGGTGATCGCACGCTTTTGGTGTGTCGTGTTTTAAGTTCTAAAGTTTAACCGCGATCAAGACGGTGTCGCTTTGCAGCTAGCCGGTTGAGCACGGGTCGATCCACAGGGAGACGGAGCGTTTTATGTTCTTGTCGTAACGAGTTAATGAGCGTGGGCAGAAAGTTCTTTATCTACCCTAAGTGTTATATGCAAAGTAAAACTTGTTAGGAAACGATAGGATAATGTAAGTTAATGGATTCCGTATTTAAGTCCTTTGAGCCGAACTCAACCAATGAAGCTAGAGCAATCGGCAACAACGCGGATTAGGCTACTTAAGCACGGTATTCGTAGAATCCGGCTTATTGATCATTGTCTGTCCATTCTTGTCTCTTGCTTTTGCCTCCGGCCAAATCGAACGCAACCGGTCGCGGTTAGGAATCACCGTTACCTTGGTAGGGTAGGGTGCCTAACGGAGCGCTTGCGTAAGGTTTGGGCGGAGTTTCAAATGGAAAAATACGGGAAAAGGAAATGAGAAACGAAATCTTAATTTACAATATCTTTCTCTATTCCTAACAACACATATTCACAAACATCCACAAAACAAACCAAAAAGAGAAAACAAAAGAACAAAGAAAAGAAAAGATTACAAGTAAGTAATTAAATGACATGGTAATAAAATGCAAGTAATAAAAGACAAGAATGAAATGCAAGTAAGTAAAAGAGAAAGAAAGAAATAAGAAAGAAATGAGAACTAGGAACCTGTTGGAGATAGTGCCCTCATAGTCAATTATTGGATCGCAGGTACGTGATTGCAATGATTGCGGAGGACCTATCCCGGTAGAGCAGTCTTACTCGAGATGATAGTATGCTATCTGGTTTTGCCTTTATCAGTCGTGTACATGTTCAGATGACTGATTGCATGTTACACTTTGATAGAGCCCTTAGGATCTTGCTTTAGTACCAACAGTATGATGGCGATCATATACGTGAGAGTTGGGTAGTTTATATGCATATCCTTAATTGTAGTCCCTAGTCGTGGGAGTTTCGAGACAGGGCATCGATACTCCGGAGTAGATTAGTGTGTACAGTCGAGACCCCGACGAGGGGCGGTGGCCGGTCTCACAAGCCACTGGTGTCAGTTGGATCGCCTAAGATGTATACAGGTGCTCATTAGGTTATGAGTACACCGGACAGGACTCGCCGGGAATCTGCTAGTTAGTACTATACCTATCGTCAGATAGCAGTTCCCTGGTGACATGTGTACAGGTTAGTTCATCGACCTGAGGTCGTCATTTGTCTCGTGTGAGTTCCCACTGTGCTTTGATTTCTACCCTACCACGGCTCAAAGGAGTCGTGCAAACAGGTAGCTTTTGGGTACAGTCCCGAGCCATATGGAGGCACGTGAGCGGATCGGCAGGGGATTCGTCTCTCCCGGTATTGGGGGCGAGGTCGTGCTGTGTCTAGGAGAGCCATTACACAAAGTCCATGGCCATGGCAGGAGATTTACTGGTAGGTACTCCAGTAGTATCTCAGGGTGTTATTGGGCTTCACTCCGACACGACTTATACTGCTTCTGGGGGTCTGACGTTACTAGCCCCCTAGGCGGATATGCGATACTCATAGACGAACGGACCGGACTGTATATACATTGTCACTGTTAGGCTCAGTAGGGTTTCTGGATGAGTTCACTCATCGGCCTCCCTTGAGTTCGCTCATCAGCCTCCCTTGAGGTCAGTCCATGGGCAGCCGTTACGCATAACTAGTGCCGCTGACGGTTTGTGGTTAAACCCACTGCCAGGGTACTGACGAGTCATTAGAGTCCCCCACAGACAGTTTCCCAAGTTCGGGCGAAACGTTGTAGAGGCCGTATGGTTTTATGGCAGGGTTCGGAAAATGCACGTGCGTTTACGCACGTGTTATTTTTTTTCGGGCAGATGATACTGGTCGGCTTTGGTTTAAGCCGGATCCGAGTATTATATTGAGTAGGTATAATATCTTTGTCTCAGTTGCATTTGTATTCGGTCGTAATACAAATGCGGGTATATTTATACAGTCACGGGGTTATCCTGAAAGTCGTTTCAGGATCACTTTTGGAAGTTGCCAGTTTCCAGTTTTCTATCAGCCGTCTTTTAACATTCGGTTAAAGACGGATTTATCTTTTCTTGGATGAGGGTGAGTCATGCTTCTAGAAGGTTCTAGAAGGTTCTAGATTTGGTGAGGTGTCTTGTGACTCATGCTTTGATATCAACCATTTCTTGTTTTGCTTAAGATCTTTATGCTTGATATTCTTTTGTGTTCACATTATGATATTTGCTTATGGTCACCCCCCTCTCCTACGATCACCTCCCTCTTTGCCCTATATATGGCCGGCCCCCTCTCTCTCCTCTTATGCTTTTTTCTCTCACTTGAGTTTTCACTTGAAAAGATTATGATAGGTTTTATCGGTGTATGGAATTTCACAGCTCATTTCATTCCATCACCCGATTCCCTCGGCAACTTCATTAACCGTCCGTCCACAGCTTTGGACGGATCGAGACAAAGTCATCTACTCATTCTCTACATCAATCTTGGTCGTCTCTTCTAGCAAACTTGACGACCGAGTTGCCTTGAGTCAGAGGCGGGAGCCCGTTTAAAGAATCAGTGATGTGGTGCCACCTGGACGAGCAGATATCGAAGATCGACGAGATCGGAGCAGCCGCAACGGAGCGTGGGATGATGGTTAAAGAACGAAGGACTCGGATCGTTCGGTATAACCTTTCTACACTCTTTACAGTTTGTTAGTTTAGCAATAATGGAAGATCCGGGTGAAAGTATACGATAGCGCCAGTTAAAAAGTTTTTGTTCCGCATTTGGCGTCTGTAGACTGCCGGGGCGCTAGCGTAAACTTACAGAACCATGGAACAAGTTGCACACCATGGGTTTAATAACCCAAACTTAAACTTGCAAGCTTAATTAAAAGGTTACAAGATCAAGAGAGAGTTAAAAACCTAAGGGAAAATGAAGCACAAAAGAGAGAACTTTATTAATCTTCAAGAATGATACAACCCCTTGAGATCAATGACCAAAACTTAAACTTCCAAGCTCAATAAAGAGGTTGCAAGATCAAGTTAAGGTAGAGAGCTCAAAGGGGGTGCTAAGCTATTTACAAGAGAGAAACAAAATGAAAAGAATGATACAATGTATTGTAAAATAGGACCCCTTGAACCTTTGCCCCATGGTCTGCTTTTATAGGAAAGAAAAGAGATTAAGCAAACAATAAAACAAAGACCAAGAGGCGGCATTGGAGACACTGTGAGAAGGTGGGGCCCACAGGAGGAGGTGGGGCCGGCCAGGCCGGTTTTGGCTATGAAGATCTCAGCCCGAATCCGATGGGTGGGTCCTGTATTGCAGTGGTGGTCCTGTGTTATCCCCAGCATGCCCCTGGTGTTGTTTGTTTGGTTAGAAACATCTCTGGATACACTCAGGGCTTAGAGGGAACATGGTAGATACAAATCATATCACTACTTTTTGCAATAAATGCACATCACACCATATATCCCACTTGCACTAGCCACTTGAGTGTGTCATGGCAGCCCCCCTAGGTCCATGGTCCTAGCCCCAAGAGTTAGTGTGTACACATGCTATGTGTTGGACCAAAATATTGTGCACATACTTGTTTGCAAAATAACTCTCGGGATATTAGTCGGTACTCAGTTCTGGCTACAGTGTCGGCTCACAAATGATATATCCGTGATATTAAGTGTATTTCCAGTATTTTGTCACGGATACCTGTAATCTGTAATACTGAGCAGATACTGGTTAATAGTACCGATATATAACAAAACAGATAACGAATGAGCGGTATTGAAATGCAGTTTTCTGTGATGAACACGTGGCATGGCAATTACCGATGATGATGTGTGTGAGCCAGCAAGCAAGTATACGTGCAACATACGCATCATCGTTATTGGTGCTGGTGTTCTAACAGACGAGATCACAATAGCTAATGAAAACCCATGTATATATATGTAATGCAATGAGAACAACATGAATATAACGGAAAGGTGAATAGTCAATGCAACATTATAAAATATACATATTTGTATACGAGTCATTCAGTTTTAGTGTTTGAAATAGCACCAATCATGATTTCTAGAAAAGTAGGGGCTACGGTGTTTTTGAGAAAAGATCTTTCCTTTGAAAATCCGTAGCATCTCTCGGATTGTATTTTGAAAATACCCACGATTTCTTATTTTTTGAAAATAGGTATGACTCGAACCTATTCTAGCATCTAGCTAAACAACTAAAAGACTAAACTAAGAACCTAGTCGGAGTGATCAGAAAATGCAAACATATTCTGAGTCGATATATATCTAGTAGTCAGCGATCGAGCCTCATAGCATCATGTACGGTATAATACATCGTACGGTATCCTCGAGTTAAGAGTGGGGATCAATCGTCATATATACCTCATACGGTAATATCCATCGTACGGCATCCTCAAAATCGAGGGTACGGGTCAAATACCATATATACATCATCATTCGTACGGTATCATCCATCGTACTATATCAATATCACGGGTATGGATCAAAGGTTTCATACAATCTATTATTTTATTGAGTCACATGTTATCGCATGTTTGCATATATATCGCCCAACGATTCTTTATTATATTATAACATAAATGGTGTTTCGACTCAATCACATATTATAGCCTCACGGTATCATGCCTGATCATATCAACTCATATCCATTCAATATCTCATATCCTCATCTTATACGTATATGTATGTATGTATGTATATATATATATATATATGCATATACACATATATACACCCTTATCATCACACGTGTGTGTGTGTGTGGAACAACATAAACTAATTGGTCTTGATTAAGGATAGGCACTTCCTACAAGTATGCCTATTCTAACCTAGAGTCTTCTAGAGCCCTACTTGCTAAGTATCTGCATCTCACATTAACACATATATAATATACGCATCCTAAACTACGAATTTGCGGGGTTGCTATATGCCATCCACCTGACTTTCCCCGTAGATATACATCTACTCACCACGATCCTCGCTTGCCAAAGTCGATGACGCTTTGTTCTCCATTCTCATCCCGAAGACTACGCGAAGGTACATACATATAACATTTCAGAAAAATAAAATATTAATTTTAGGAATTTATATATTTAAATAATAAATATTATGAATATTTTAATAATGCGGTATAATTATATATTCATAAATTGGGAAATATTTGGGAATTATGTTAATTATTGAATTTGAAAGAGATTATAAGATTTGAGCATTCATAGATTGTTATATAATTAATTATATTCCATTTTATGCTAATCGCGATTAAATATCACTAATCGTGCATTAAGCTTGATTTGTGCACATGACATGCACCATGTCATATTACACATTTGTTACATTTTCTACTATGGCTTTTTCAATTATTTTTCATACATGGCTTGTTTTAAAAGAGAAGAGAAGAGAAGAAAAAAAAAAAGAAAAAGGGAAAAGATTTGAATATGGAGGTATGGGTAAGAGAGAGGGTGAGAGGTCATCTTTGACCATGGCTATTCTCCTCCTTCATTTCTCTTCATCATTTTTCTCCACCTCATCTCCATGGCTGCCCTCTTCTCTCCCCTCATCTACCTCCTCACCACAACCACAAATCCACTTCAAAACACCATAATTCTTTCATTAAAAATGTGCACAAGCTCACTACAAGCATAGGAGATCAAGAAATTGTGGATTTTGAGCACTTGGGACAACTCAAGAAATTTCTTGAGTTGCCAAATGAGGTAATTCATTAACCATTAGTATAGTATCTCATTCACATTAGCATCCATACATGTTTAGAAGTGTTTTAGTGAGGATTAGTGAACTTGGAAAATTCTAAGTTGAGCTTAGGGTTTGATTTGAATCCAAAGGTGCAACTGAGGTTTAATAGTGACCTTAAACCCCTGTGGTGTTAGTTTCATGGACTGAAACCTGAGACTAAACCCTAATTTGCGAACTTTAGATTTGCCAATATCAGAATTGTGTACGAATTTTGGTGTGTTTTAGAGATCTGCTATGACCCGGGGGACCTGAAATTTTTTTAGCAACTATAGTGATGTGTGCAGGTGACCAGAAGACTACGTATGAAACCCGAGCCCCTATAACCATATCTGGGCCACAGATTTAATAGGCATGGCCGCAATTTGCGGCCATATTTTGGAATTAGGCTGTGATCTTTTGAGGAAAGCTAAATAATCTGTAAACTAGACCCCTCCCATGTGCAAAATTGGCTAATTTCACCTTAGGCAAAATCTAGAGAGGTTTTCATAAGTTTCTGATTTTGTTTTGCGGCTTTTAATGAATTGGGATTTGGTATTTGATATTGTGCCCCGTCGTCTGACGTTTGTACGTTAGCGACGAGGGTTGTTTGGTTATTCTTGCATGTTTAGACCATAGGTTTTAACCTATGCATGTGTGATACGCGTGACTTTTTGGTTTTCGTGTGCGATTTCGGTTTATGATACTACGTGTGATATGTAGGTACCTCCACATGGACTTCGGATGATGAAGAAAAGGATGGCGACATCGACTTCGGCAAGCAAGGATCAAGGTGAGTAGATATATATCTATGGGGGAAGTTGGGTGGATGTTGTATAGCACCCCCACAGTTCGTAGTGTAGCCTATGGTATATTATATGTTTTATATGAATATGTGTTATGTGAAACATGGATAGTTAGCAAGTAAGACCTTAGGATATCATGGGTTAAATTTTAGTGTAATTGGATGTTAGTGTCGTTAGCTAGTTTTTAGTCGTGAAACCCTAGAATAAGGTACACGCGCACGCACACACGCATTCATTTTACTTTCTTGTGTGTATATGGGGATATATATATACATATATGTATGTGAGTATGTATGTATGTGTGTGTGTGTGTCTGTGTGTATATATGCATGTATGTATGTATACATATACATGGATAATGAGGATAGTATATGATATTTGGAGATGAGTCGATGTGATTGGGCATGATGCCACGAGATCGGTGATGTGACTTGGTTCGTATTATGAAATACGACATGATATTATAGCGGATCTTTAGGCGATGTGTTTTCATACACACGCATATATATATATGTTGATCGTATCAGAATGTACTAGATATTAGATCAGTACGCCTAATTCAGAATATGATGATAAGGATACCAGATGAGTAATGAGATAAATTTGATATTCGACCCGTACCCAGATTTGGGATCCGTACGATGGATTTACCATACGAGATATAATTATGATGATAGATCCGCACTCTTGACTCGAGAATGTCATATGATATATTGTATTGTACGTGATACTATTGAGGCGGGATCACCGACTACTAGATATGGATATCGATTCAGACTTAGGTGGTTTTACTTACCCTTTCGATTAGTCTGTTAGTTTAGTCATGTAGTTTACTTAGTAGATATTAGAATGGGCTCAAGTCATACTTATTTCCAAAACTAACGAATCGTGAGTATTTAAAAGACAGGCCAAGGGATACTACGGATATTTCAAACGACATACCTTTTCTTAAAAACACCGTAGCCCCTATTTTCTAAACACAGGATTCGTGTTATTTCAAATGTCAAAATTGTATGACTCATATATATTATGTACATTCTTTATTGTTGCATTTACTATTCATTTGCCATATATTCCTGCTGTTCGTATCGCATTGCATGCTTGTATATGTTTTCGTTAGTTATAATGAAACCTGTTGTCAGGAACCAGCACCATTACCGATGATGCGTATGCTCCACGTACACCTGCTTGCTGGCTCACACACATAATCATCAGTAATTGTCATGTCACGTACACTTTAGAAAACATTACTTTACTGATATCGCTTGTTAGCTGATAGTTTCGATATGTCATTATTGTGTTAGTTTAGATATTGCATTTATTACTGTGATATTTCATGCATATGTATATTCATTTGTTATGCAATACTATGAGGCTTTATGCCAGTATCCACTGTTTATTGATATCGTGATTTAAGATTTCGGATTTCCATGAGATTTATGGATTTGGAAGAACCGCAAGGATTTTATAAACTCATTATCATTTTCAAAAGATAGAAATTGCGGTGTTCTCGTGATACGATTTGAGAGGTGTCCACCATGAGTTTTCTCGGCTCTTGAGCGATATCATACACCCAATTCGAGGAGGAGGAGGAACCGTCTGTGGGTGCATGGTGGACCCGGTGCGGTACCCCGGGGCAAGATGGTCGCAGATGATGGCGTTGAGCCTGGCAGGGGAGCACTACCGACCGGTTATTGTGACGCGCTGGATATCCGGAGGATACCGACGTGGTCTTCAGATTTGATGATATGGGCCAGTCCGGATTGCCGGAGCCCTAGATATTGAGATTTGATGATACGGGCCAGTCCGTATTGCCGGAGCCTCAGATATTGAAATATTGGGATATATATTTTGTGTCGATACTTGACACTGATTCTCTAATGATTTCATTGATGATACTTAGATTTTTATATACAGAACTCTCACTAAATAAAGAAAACCGTTTCTCTTTCATGATGTATTCTTTTTTCATTTTAATGCATTCATACATCATATATGTATTATGTTGCTACCTGAGGCTGACATGAGCACTTGATATTACACTTATGTGTAGATGGTACAGATTTATATTTCGAGGATATATATTATCGTATGACCTAGGATTGAGTCATACATGCGATTTCTGCTCGGTGCTGTTTTCTACTCACGAGTTGGCAACTCAGCCCCGTTGTGCCACAGTTTCTTGCAAGTATTGCCGTACAGGTTTTCTTTGCGGCTTTGCTGGCACACTGCTTCTTGCCGGGTGATTGTTTTGGTAGGTTGGTTCACTCGTATCGTGACCATCATTGTACTTTATTACATTCTGTTGTATCTAGTAAACTCCATCAACCAGACATGTATTATTATAAACATAGAAGACCAGTTATATATTCCTTCGACCTTAGAGTCGCGCGCTTGTATTTTTATGGTTTTCTCTGGTTTCTTCTGAGTTTTGATCCTCGCCCTTCGGCGTTGTATATTATATTGCATTGTGTGGTTATGTCCGCCAATTTGCGAAGAGCTAGCTCTCACTTGGGGATGCCTTTATATTATGCATGTTGTACCCGTTTGGGGCCAGTAATTACAAAGGAAACTCTGCCGAAATTTTCAGAAAAGACTTGAGGTTTTAAAAATGCATACTTTGTCTTATTTTGTTAAACCACTCGCTTTTAAACTAAAGTTTTCCTTCACCTTCTCCATTAAATGGTTTAGATTTCTGGGATTTTGACTTACTTGAATTAGATGGGGTCCTATAGACTTCATATGATTCAAGTGCCAGTCACGTGACATTTCGGGTCGTGACAAAGTTGGTATCAGAGCGCTAGGTTAAACTTGGTTCGAGTCTATGTTTGACTATGCGGAGTCTAGGGCGTATATATATATATTCGGAACCAAGTCTTGACCATACGGAACTGTCACGTCCCGAAAGTACGGAACATGACCGGCACTTAAACTACGAAACGTCTCGAGGCGTACGTAATCTAAGTAAGCCAAAAACCCAGAAATCCAAAACAAGAAAAATAGTAGAGTGAAGGAAAAACAACTTAAAACAAGTAGTTTTAATAGCATAAGCCGAAATATGCGTTTTTTTTTTAAAAAAACATCAAGTATTTTCTGAAAATTTCGGCAGATTCTCCTTTGTAAATACTGGCTCCCAAACGGGATACAACATGAATAGTATACGAAATTAATAAAAGGCATCCCCAAGCGGGAGCTAGCTCTTCGTCTATCGACGGTCACAACCACACAATAAATATAATATACAACGCCAAGGGCGAGGATCAAAACTCAAAAGGAAACTCAAAACAACAAGAAATCCACAGAAATACAACGAGCGACTCTAAGGTCGAAAGAATAACATCACTGGTCTCTATCTCAAAAATAAATACATGTTTGGTTGATGGAATTTACTAGATACAACTGAATAATATTATACAAGGTAATATGATGGGTACGATACCAATAAACCCACCTACTAGCAAGTCACCCGAACGAAACTGTGCCCGCAAAGCCGTAATGAAACCTGTACGGCAAACCTGCAAGAAACTGGGGCACAACGGGGGTGAGTTGCTAACTCGTGAATAGAAAAACATCTACGAATAGAAATCGCATGTATGACGCAATCCTAGGTCATACGATCATAATATATAATCCTCAAATATATAACCAGCAACCTATAACCATGGCTAGGGCAAATATCTAACCCAAGTGTAATCCCATGTTCCCGTGTCAGTGCCTCAGGTAGCAATGTATCATATGGATGATGTATGAATGCATGAAACAGAATGCATGTACTGAAGAAAACTACTTTCATAAATCAGTGAGATTTCTGTATTTTAAAAATGAGGTACCATAAATGAAATCAGCATAAAACAGTGCCCAGCATCGACACAAACAAGTGTCCAAATATCTCGATATCTCTCTGTCACAATCTCTGTACCTCAATATCTCAAAGTCTCAATGTCACAATCAAAAAATCTAGGGCGCCGTCAGTCCAGACCGGCCCCTACCATCCATCTCAAACCACGACGGTATCCTCCAGATATCCGACGCGTCGGGTAAAATCACCGGTCGGTAGTGCTCCCGTGCCAGGCTCAACGTCAACAACACAATCCTCTTTCCCCGGGGTACCGCACCGGGTCCACCATGTACCCGAAACGGTTCCTCCACTCCTCGAATCGGGTCACGAAATCCATCAGCAAACTCATGGTGGACGACTCATACATCATGGGAAAAAACAGCACTTTTTATTTAAAAAGAGATAAAGCAGTTTATATAAGTTTTGCGGTTCCCCCCCCCCCAAATCCAGAAAATCTCATGGAAATCCGAATCCAAATCATCAATAGCATGTAAAACCATGAATATAGGCATAAGAATCCATGAATGCGGCATAACAATGAATAACAGTATGCATGAAGTGACAAGTAATAACTACAATATTATGCTGGCATATAAGGCAGGTATACTAATATCATGTCAAATTATTAACTAACAAGCTAAGTCAAGCAATAATATTTTCTAAGGTGTACGTGACATGGCAATTACCGATGAAGATGTGTGTGAGCCGGCAAGTAAGTGTATGTGGTACATACGCATCATCGGTAATGGAGATGGTGTCCTAACAGCATGATATCAATAATGAAATATGAATTACAATAAGTATGCGATGCGGAGCAACAGCAATAATATGCGGGAGATGAATACTAGACACAACGATAACTAAACTGTATTACTTTAATATAAGTCCTACAATAGTG
The DNA here is from genome assembly GCA_030015575.1 of Agapanthus africanus. NCBI lineage: Eukaryota > Viridiplantae > Streptophyta > Magnoliopsida > Asparagales > Amaryllidaceae > Agapanthus > Agapanthus africanus. The sequence goes on from CM057347.1 coordinate 221,259,273, forward strand.
CCTTTTGAAATAATACGAATCGTGGTGTTTTGAAAATAAGGGCTACGGTATTTTTAAGAAAAGATACGTCTTTTGAAATATCCGTAAAATCCCTTGACCTGTCTTTTAAAATACCCACGATTCATTAGTTTTGAAATAGGTAGGAGTCTAACCTAATCTAATAACTACACTAAACTATACGAATGAACTAACAAGCTGAACTACAGGTAAGGAAACCGCCTAACATCTGAGTCGATACGCATACATACCTGTATATATATTAGTCGGTGATCCCGCCTCAATAATATCATATCCGATACCATATCTATAATCAGACATCCCAAGTCAAGAGTGCGGATCAATCATCAATATATAGATCGTACGTAAGTCCGTCGTACGGCATCCCCAAATCTGGGTACGGGTCAATATCATACTCATCACACTGTTCATCTGGTATCCTCTTTATCAAGATCATCATCTGGGGTACTGACCTACGTCTAGTACACTACTAATATCACTATTCACATGGCATTGTCATCCAAAGATCCGCTATAACATCAGGGCGTATCTCAAGTACGAATCCTGCCATATCACCGATCTCACAGCCTCAACTCAAATCTCATCGACTCATCTCAATCCCAAGTATCATCTGCAAATCCAGTATGTGAACACCTAGTCTCATCCCCAGGTGAACACATAAACACATCTCCCCATATACGCACAGGTAATAACATAGATGTATGCATATGTGTACGTGTGTGTGTGGGTGTAACAACTACTCTAGGGTTTCGCAACTAACACTAAACTAAGCCATGAACACTTAGAATCTACCTTTATCATCAAGTCTCATATCAACATAATATATATAATCAAAATATGTGTGTGTATACGTATTCGTATACATCACCACGAACTGCGGGGGTGCTATGCGCCATCCACCCGACTTCTCCATGTAGATATAAATCTACTCACCTGGTCCTCGCTCGCCGGTGCCGACGTCGCCACGCGCTTGCTTGTCGTCTCGAAGTCCACATGGGGTACCTACATATCATAACGCACCGTATCGCATTAAAACCAAATTCGAAATCGAAATAGCATACGAAAATCAAATCGGCACGCGTATCACGCATAGATCAAAACCTATCGCCTACGCATGCAAGAATAGCCAAATCAACCCTCAATGTCGATGTACAAACGACAAACCATCGAGAAAACCCAAACACACTTATTTGCGCATCCACGAACACTAACTATAATATAAAATAGGTTAAAATTCACAAAAACCCCAAATTCACCTTAAAAGCCATTTTTCCGAAAATCTAGCAAGCAAAATTTACCCGTTTTAGTACAAAACTCGATGTTTAAACAAATCTAGTGGCCATAATACTTATTAAATATCTTAAATAGGTCATAAAAATAATTTCCATAATTTAATCCCAATAAATTTCATTAACCCCAAAATTCTAGTTTACAATATACCCAAATTTTAACAATTTCAACTAAAAATGCACAAATCAACCACTACGCTTGGTTTTGCATGAACCAAAGACATTAAACAACTCAATATAATATTTATAATGACATGAACCTTAATTTAAATTTTATCTCACAAGAATATAATTATTTTAAAAACCTAGTTTACAATTTATATAAATATCACAATTTAAATCAACAAAAAGCAAATTAGCAACTTAATTTGATTTAGCAAAATATTAATATGGCAAATACCTCCCCCAACCATAGTCTCACAACACAAAACCCTAACTAGATTTTTCACAAACTCTAATCTAAAGCTTCTCTTACAAAAACCAAATCGTATGCGTATATACGCACAAATCAACTCAACTGTATGAAATCCATATAATCACAAACATGAGAAACTAAGGCACGAAAACGATATCAAGTGCAACAACTGTGCAAAAATCGTAAATACTCAGCAGGTGCAACCATAGTCCATGAAGACAAATATCATGAAACTCAATCATCAAAATCAATCATGCGAATAGATCGCCCAAAATACGCAAAATCAAGTATGGCGGAATAGTCCCGCTCAAGCACATCCTCTAAGAATCCCTGGCCAACTGCCGTGGTCACTCATAGCATGTCTCGTCGACGATCCTGAATTCTGGCCTGCAGGTATGCATAACATGACCACTCCTGGGTCCAAGTCTTCTCGTAATTTTTTCCAGAAAGGTCATGTCGAAATCTCTCCCAAATCTCATCTCTGCCGAACTGTCCAGAAGTCATCGTCCCTTACTAGATCTGTTCTCGTTCCGGAACGGCTGCATACTCATCACGACTCCTTCTGGAAGGTATATCCAAGTACAATGTCTCGGCATGCGTATCGCATCTCTGATGTTGGCGGAGTGGAACGTTGTCTCATCAAGATCTCGTACGAACCTCTTACTCCACTTTCTCTAATGTCGACTGCTTCGGACTCGTCTCATCGTAGCTGCATGGACTGAGCTCCAACGGCTATCCTCGTATCTGGAGTCTCCCAAGAAATGCATCTCACCACCCAGCATCCGAATGAAGTCGAACCATCCGATCGATTCGTCAAAACCTCATAATCCCCCAAGAGCTCAACATCTTGGGTACAGTTTAATAGTATCGAGTACGTACCACAGCATCGATGGTCCAGCCGTAGAAGGGCAAACCCAAGCCGCACATATGGTGCCGCGGAACTGCCGCAAACCCTAAGGTTCAAACGCTTTCACAGGGTCATTAAGTCGAGTTAGGGTTTCATTCTTCTAGAGGGTCCATAGAATTTCCTGCATGTCTTTCCGAATACTTTAAACTTGGAATAATAGGTTTCTGACATTCGATCGCCTCTATCGACTCTCAACGTATCCGCGTGAAGTTGTCTCTAGCTGGAATCCATCTATCTGATGACCTCGCATCGGGGTAGCGAACGAACCACATGTCCTAGTCATTCATCCTCGGTGACTAGCGACCTTCTCTCATCTCTTAGTACAACTCGTACTGCAGTGGCTCCAACATCTGGGGCGATATCTCGTCGTTCGTAGCAATAACTGGCTCACTCGTCTGACACGCTGAACAGTGCCTCGATCATCATGAATAAGCCATACACCAACGGTCATCAAAATCCGGCTGGCCCCTATCAGTGGCTCAATCCTCTGGTGCTGATCTGCATGTCCAAGTAATCTCATACAGCGATCCATCAAACGCTCGTGGCGCAAAACACAATAAAAAGACAGATCTCTGCAATCGTGTGTCGCCGGGATCACGCCCTGGTCAGTCCTCGTTCGTAATGAGCTCGTGCTGACCGCAACTCTAGCCGTAGCTCACCCTGCCCGTAATCGTGGCAGCAAACCATAACTGGTACCGATGAGGCTAGATCAGGAATGAATATGATACTAAGCAAAAAAATGTATATCCTAAGGCTCCTTAAGGGGAGTAGCATATCGTAAGTATGCCGCGGAACATACCCACGGTACGTCACTCTACTTTAGTCACCTATTCCATCAACCAAGGGTCATCCTACGCTTCAAAGGTAAAACCTAATGCTCTGATACCAACTTTGTCACGTCTCGAAAGTACGGAACATGACCGGCACTTAAACTACGAAACGTCTCGAGGCGTACGTAATCTAAGTAAGCCGAAAACCCAGAAATCCAAACCAAGAAAAGTAGTAGAGTGAAGGAAAAACTACTTAAAACAAGTAGTTTTAATAGCATAAACCGAATTATGCATTTTTTTTTAAAAAAAACATCAAGTATTTCCTGAAAATTTCGGCAGAGTTTCCTTTTTAAATACTGGCTCCCAAACGGGATACAACATGAATAGTATACGAAATCAATAAAAGGTATCCCCAAGCGGGAGCTAGCTCTTCGTCAATCGACGGTCACAACCACACAAGCAATATAATATACAACTCCAAGGGCGAGGATCAAAACTCAAAAAGGAAACTCAAAACAACAAGAAATCCACAGAAATACAACGCGCGACTCTAAGGTCGAAAGAATAACATAACTGGTCTCTATCTCAAAAATAAATACATGTTTGGTTGATGGAATTTACTAGATACAACTGAATAATATTATACAAGGTAATATGATGGGTACGATACCAATAAACCCACCTACTAGCAAGTCACCCGAACGAAACTGTGCCCGCAAAGCCGTAATAAAACCTGTACGGCAAACCTGCAAGAAACTGGGGCACAACGGGGGTGAGTTGCCAACTCGTGAATAGAAAAACATCTATGAATAGAAATCGCATGTATGACGCAATCCTAGGTCATACGATCATAATATATAATCCTCAAATATATAACCAGCAACCTATAACCATGGCTAGAGCAAATATCTAACCCAAGTGTAATCCCATGTGCCCGTGTCAGTGCCTCAGGTAGCAATGTATCATATGGATGATGTATGAATGCATGAAACAGAATGCATGTACTGAAGAAAACTGCTTTCATAAATCAGTGAGATTTCTATATTTTAAAAATGAGGTACCATAAATGAAATCAGCATAAAACAGTTCCCAGCATCGACACAAACAAGTGTCCAAATATCTCGATATCTCTGTGTCACAATCTCTGCACCTTAATATCTCAAAGTCTCAATGTCACAATCACAAAATCTAGGGCGCCGTCAGTCCAGACCGGCCCCTACCATCCATCTCAAGACCACGACGATATCCTCCGGATATCCGACGCGTCGGGTAAAATCACCGGTCGGTAGTGCTCCCCTGCCAAGCTCAACGTCAACAACACGATCCTCTTGCCCCGGGGTACCGCACCAGGTCCACCATGTAACCGAAACGGTTCCTCCTCTTCTCGAATCGGGTCTCGAAATCCATCAGCAAACTCATGGTGGACGACTCATACATCATGGGAAAAAACCGCACTTTTTATTTAAAAAGAGAGAAAGCAGTTTATATAAGTTTTGCGGTCCCCCCCCCCAAATCCAGAAAATCTCATGGAAATCCAAATCCAAATCATCAATAGCATGTAAAACCATGAATATAGGCATAAGAATCCATGAATGCTGCATAACAATGAATAATAGTATGCATGAAGTGACAAGTAATAAATACAATGTTAAGCTGGCATATAAGGCAGGTACATGTCAAATTACTAACTAACAAGCTAAGTCAAGCAATAATATTTTCTAAGGTGTACGTGACATGCCAATTACCGATAAATATGTGTGTGAGCCGGCAAGTAAGTGTACGTGGTACATACGCATCATCGGTAATGGTGATGGTGTCCTAACAGCATGATATCAATAATGAAATATGAATTACAAAAAGTATGCGATGCGGAGCAACAGCAATAATATGCGGGAGCTGAATACTAGACACAACGATAACTAAACTGCATTACCCTAATATAAGTCCTACAATAGTGCCTTTTGAAATAACACGAATCGCGGTGTTTTGAAAATAAGGGCTACGGTGTTTTTAAGAAAAGATACGCCTTTTGAAATATCCGTAGAATCCCTTGACCTGTCTTTCAAAATACCCACGATTCGTTAGTTTTGAAATAGGTAGGAGTCTAATCTAATATAACAACTACACTAAACTATACGGCTGAACTAACAAGCTGAATTATAGGTAAGGAAACCGCCTAACATCTGAGTCGATACGTATACATATCTGTATATATATTAGTCGGTGATCCCGCCTCAATAATATCATATCCGATACCATATCAATATTCAGACATCCCAAGTCAAGAGTGCGGATCAATCATCAATATATAGCTCGTACGTAAATCCGTCGTACGGTATCCCCAAATCTGGGTACGGGTCAATATCATACTCATCACACTGTTCATCTGGTATCCTCTTTATCAAGATCATCATCTGGGGTACTGACCTACGTCTAGTACACTACTAATATCACTATTCACATGGCATTGTCATCCAAAGATCCACTATAACATCAGGACGTATCTCAAGTACGAATTCTGCCAAATCACCGATCTCACGGCCTCAACTCAAATCTCATCGACTCATCTCAATCCCAAGTATCATCCATAAATCCGGTATGTGAACACCTAGTCCCATACCCAGGTGAACACATAAACACATCTCCCCATATACGCACAGGTAATAACATAGATGTATGCATGTGTATGCGTGCGTGTGTGGGTGTAACAACTACTCTAGGGTTTCGCAACTAACACTAAACTAATCCATGAACACCTAGAATCTACCTTTATCATCAAGTCTCATATCAACATAATATATATAATCAAAATATGTGTGTGTATACGTATTCGTATACATCACCACGAACTGCGGGGGTGCTATACGCCATCCACTCGACTTCTCCCCGTAGATATAAATCTACTCACCTGGTCCTCGCTCGCCGGTGCCGATGTCGCCACGCGCTTGCTTGTCGTCTCGAAGTCCACATGGGGTACCTACATATCATAACGCACCGTATCGCATTAAAACCAAGTTCGAAATCGAAACGGCATACGAAAATCAAATCGGCACGCGTATCATGCATAGGTCAAAACCTATCGCCTACGCATGCAAGAATAGCCAAACCAACCTTCGATGTCGATGTACAAATGTCAAACCATCGAGAAAACCCAAACACACTCATTTGCGCATCCACGAACACTAACTATAATATAAAATAGGTTAAAATTCACAAAAACCCTAAATTCACCTTAAAAGGCATTTTTCTGAAAATCTAGCAAGCAAAATTTACCCGTTTTAGTACAAAACTCGACGTTTAAACAAATCTAGTGGCCATAATATTTATTAAATATCTTAAATAGGTCATAAAAACAATTTCCATAATTTAATCCCAATAAATTTCATTAACACCAAAATTCTAGTTTACAATATAACCAAATTTTAACAATTTCAACTAAAAATGCACAAAACAACCACTACGCTTGGTTTTGCATGAACCAAAGGTATTAAACCACTCAATATAATATTTATAATGACATGAAACCTTAATTTGAATTTTATCTCACAAGATTTTAATTATTTTAAAAACCTAGTTTACAATTTATATAAATATCACAATTTAAATCAACAAAAAGCAAATTAGCAACTTAATTTGATTTAGCAAAATATTAATATGGCAAATACCTCCCACAACCATAGTCTCACAACACAAAACCCTAACTAGATTTTTCACAAACCCTAATCTTAACTTTCTCTTGCAAACCCACAACTTTCAATTAAACCGAAATTAAGCACCTAACAAGCTTTAATAAGGAATTTAAACCAAAAAGAACAATGGGTCAAAAGTTATACCTCACAACCATGAATCAAACTACAACTCTTGACCTCCAATTTGAAATCCTTGCACCAAAATCAATGCTAGATAGGCAAATGAGAAATGTGTAGGAGTTGGATTTTGATTTCGGTGAGGTTTTACTTGATTTTTTGACAATTTTTTTGATGGAAAAGAGAGGAGAAGAAGGAAGGGGGGCTCCTGTTGGGGCATGGTGATTTTTGGCCAGAAATTGGAGGGGTGTGAGAGAGGAGAGAGAGTGAGGTGGAGAAAGTGTTGAAAAAGTCAAAGTCCACCTTTTTACTTTTATCTTTTTCTTTTCTTTTCTTTTCTTTTCTCTTGAAAGTGAGGTGATTGGAAAAAGAGAGAGAGGGAGGGGCTGTCAAGTGGGGCCGGCCACATGGGTAGGGGGAGAGAGGGTGATATGTGGGTGTGTGGGTTAGGGAAAAGATAAATGTATTACCCCAATTCCCATTAACACTAATTTCGCTAATTAAGCCCGTTTTCTTCGATATTTTCTAAACCGTTTTGGCAAACCATTTCATTTCAAAAACCACATGATAAAATTTTGTTTAATGTGTTATGATGCACAAAATTTGTTTCAACTCATTCCAATTTGTAATTTTCCCTAATTAAATATATTAGGGACGGCTTAAAATAATATTAAAATAAATAATTTCGGAAAATTTTTTAGAAAATTTGAAATTTCACCAGTGGCTCAATCAACACCAAATACTAACAATTTCATAGCTAGAATATGTAAATTTAATTTTATAATAAAAATATTTGTATTTTTACTTTTTACGGAAAACCCCCCTTATTTTACCGATTTTCCGAAATTTCACTGAAACGATTTTCAAAACGTTACAGGAACATAGACTTGGTTGAGGGGGTATTAGACCCGAACATTCGTCGCGTAGGTTGACCTTAATTGATGGAGTAGGTTACTTAAGGAGTGTGATGTACCGTGTGTATGTTCTGCGGCATACTTACGATACGCTACTCCGCTTAAGAAGCCTTAGGATGTAAATTTCCTTGCACAGTATTATATTCATTCATATGATCTATCCTCATCGATATCGGTTTATGGTTTTTACTGCCACGATTTCACGGGCAGAGGGAGCTGCGGCTAGAGTTGCGGTCAGCACGAGCTCGTCACGGACGAGGACTGACCAGGCCGTAATTCCGGCGACACACGATTGCAAAGATGTGTCATTTTATTGTGTTTTTCGCGCCATGAGCGTTTGATGGATTTCTTTTACAAAATTTCTCGAACGTGCAGATCAGCACCAAAGGATTGGGCCACTGCTAGAGGCCTGCCAGAATGTGATGACCGTCAATGCACAGATTATTCTTGATGATTGAGGCACTGTTCAGCGTGCGGACGAATGATTTAGTTGTTGCTACGACTGACGAGATATCGCCCCAGTTGTTTGAAGCTAATGCAGCACGAGTTTATACTTAGATATATGATAGAAGATCGCTAGTCACCAAGGATGAATGACTAGTACATGTAGTTCGTTTGCACACCCCGATTCGATGTCATCAGATTGATTGATTCCAGCTAGAGAAGACTTCACGCAGGTACGTTGGGAGTCGAAAGAATACGATCGAATGTCAGAAACCCATTTTCCAAGTTTAAAGTATTCGGAAATACATGCAAGTTATTCCGTGGACCCTCTAGAAGAATAAAACCCTAACTCGATATAATGACCATGGGAACGCTTTTGAACATTAGGGTTTGCAGCAGTTCCGCAGTGCCATTAATGAGGCTTGGGTTTGCCCTTCTACGGCTGGTCCATAGGTATTATGGCATGTACTGAATATTATTAAACTGTACTCAAGATGTTGAGCTCTTAGGGGATTATAGAACTTTGATGAATCGATCGAAAAGTTTTACGTCGTTCGGATATCATGTGATGGGATACAGTACTTGGGAAACTCCAGATATGAGTATAGCCGTTGGAGCGCTGCCCATGCAACCACGAAGAGACAACTCCGAATCAGTCGACATTAGAGAAAAGTGGAGTAAGAGGTTCGTACGAGCTTTCGACGAGATGACGTTCCACTTGGTTGATATCAGAGATGTGAAACGCATGCAGAGGCGTTGTATATGGATATATCTTTCAGAAGGAGTCGTGATGAGTATGCAGCCGTTCCGGAACAAGAAATAGATTTAGTAAAGAGTGATAACATCCGGGCAGTTCGGCAGAAACGAGATTTGGGGGAGACTTCGACAGATCCTTTCTGGAATACTATACGAGAAGATTTGGACCCAAGATCGGTCATATTACGTACACCCAGTAGGCCAGAGCTCGGCATCGTCGACAAGACATGTCATGAGTGACCATGACAGTTGGCCAGAGATCTTTAGAGGATGTGGCAGAGCGGGACTGTTTCCGCCATCTTGGGTTTCGGAATTTTGGACGATTTATTTGCATGATTGAGATTTTGTGCACCACAGTTGCACTTGACTTCGATTTGATGTCATTCGAGATGTTGATTTTGATTTCATGCCTATGGTATGCATGTGATTTGACTAGTGCTTTCGGTGTAGTTTCCATGCACTTTTAGTATTTTGATTCGATTTCGTGCATGCTGATACACATGGTTGTGAGATTATATATCACTGTTGGATATAGTGCCCTCAAAGTCAATTATTGAATCGCAGGTACGTGATTGCAATGATTAAGGGATGAACTATACCAGTAGTAAGTCTTGCTCTAGATGATAGTATGCTATCTGTTTTGTCTTTATCATTGTGTACATGCTTTAGTTCACTATTGCATGTTGATAGAGCCTATAGGATTCTTGCTTGACTGCCAGTAGTACGATGGCGATCATATACGTGGGAGCTGGGCTCTATAAGCACATCTTTAAAGTGTCCCTAGTCGTGGGAGTTTTGAGACAGGGCATCGATACTCCAGAATAGACTAGTGTATACAGTCGAGACCCCGACGAGGGGCGGTGGCTAGTCTCACAAGCCATTGGTGTCAGTTGATTCACCTAAGATGTATACATGTGCTCATTGCGTTATGAGTACACCGGACAGGACTCGTCGGGAACATGGTAGTTGGTATTATACATATCGTTAGATAGCAGTTCCCAAGTGACAGATGTACAGGTTAGTTTGTCGACCTGAGATCGTCATTTGTCTCGTGTGAGTTCCCACTGTGCTTTGATTACTACCCTACCACGGCTCAAAAGAGTCGTGCAAACAGATTTTAGTTGGGTACAGTCCCGAGCCACATGGAGGTGGTGAGCGGATCGTCAGGGATTCGTCTCTCTCGGCATTGAGGGTGAGATCGCGCTGTGTTTAGGAGAGCCATTACACGAAATCCCTGGCCAAGGTAATCGAGATTTACTAGTAGGTATTCCAGTAGTATCTCTGGGTGTTCTGGGCTACTCTCCGACACGACTTATACGGCTATTGGGGGTCTGACGTTTATCAGCCCCCTAGGCCCGATATACGATACTCATAGACGAACGGACCGGACAATACAGATATTGTCACTGTCAGGCTCAGTAGGGTTTCTGGATGAGTTCGCTCGTCAGTTTCCCTTCAGATCAATACATCGGCAACCGTTACGTACAGCTAGTACCTCTGATGTGCTAGTGGTTATACCCAGTGCAAGTGAATTGATGAGTCATTAGAGTCCCCCATAGACAGTATCCCAAGTTCGGGCGAAACGTTGTAGAGGCCGTATGGATATATGGCGGGGTTCGATCATATCCGTGCACATGGGCATGGATCATGATCGGACGGATAATACTAGCGGGTTTTGGTTTAAGCCGGATCCTAGTATTATATTGTGGGAATTTTTTGTCTCTTTGCATTTGTATTCGGTCGGAATACAAATGCGGGTATGTATATACAGTCGAGGGATTTTCTTGTGATCCGTTACAAGATTACTTTTTGAAGTTGCCATTTTCTTATCTTCCGATTTAAATATTTAGTTTAATATTTTAATGTGGAAGTGTGAGTTTTGTGTGCATGGAAATTTCTTGACCAATTTCTGTTTTGGGCTAGGCCATTTCGAAAATGGGCTGTGGTATATTTTGATGAGGTGATGGATTAATTGGATATTTCTTGAGCTTTGTCTTTTTTGCCAATTCCCTCACTGGCTTTTCGTAGCCATCCTTTGTGGCAGGGGATGGGCTAGAGTATTGTGATTGATGACTCCTCTTTTGTTTTGTAGTGGGGATTAATGGTTGTGGCTGTGAATTTCTTGGTGATTTATTGATTCTTAGATGTTTTGAACCATTCCTTCACAAAAATAAAAGATCCCCAGAGCAGTTCACTTTTGAGTGATTCCTTTTACAATTCCACAGAGAGCGTGAATTTGGCCGAGACTTCTAAAATGGCCGACCCCAATTTTGGTTCTTGACTTGTGAAATTTCGATGCTCAATTCTCATCTCAAATCATGGCAACTTCAATTTACCTCCACCCTAATACTAGGATGGCTTGAGACAAAATATTCTATACTCTCTCTACTTCAATTTTGGACATGTCGGCTAGCAAACTTCATGTCCGAGTTGTCTCGGTCTGGAGACGGGAGCCCGTATAAAGATTCATTGACGTGGTACCACTTGACGAGCGAGATCGGAGAGCAGACTTCGTCGGCGCAGTAGCGAGGAGCTTGGCGCAGAGATTGAAGACCGAAGGACACGGATCGATCGGTATAATTTCTGAACCACTTTTGTAGTTAGCTAGTTTACGGTTAATGGAACGATCCGGAATTTGGGCTGCGGTGGCGCTGGTTTCGTAAAAAGTTTTTGTTCCGCATTTGGCGTCGGTTCTGACGGTTTGGGCGCCGCCGCATCCCAATATGGTATCAGAGACATCCATTAACCGTTAATTAGCTTGTTCTAACATGTTTAAAAGCCCGATCGAACAAAATTTCCGAAACCACAATTTCAATAGTAAAGGTTCTGTCGATTTTTGTTTGTCATCGAAAAATTATTTTTAGTGTTTCAGAAAAACAGCCAGGCTTTTATAAGACAACTGTAAAAATATTTTTGCATGATTCCTCCGTTACGCGATGGAACCGCGGCCGTAACCACGTTTTGGCCGCGGTTCCGCAGTATTAGGGTTTCAGTGCACTATATTTTTTCTTTGGGTCTTTAACTTGGAACTGGGGTTTCTGGAAAATTTAGTTTTGGCCCAGATTATTTTGAGTACTGGATTTGTGCTTGGGGCCCACTTCGGCAAGTTTTGACGATCGGAATTTTAAATGTGTCAGTTGTTTATATTATTATCTGTGACCATGAATATCATTCGATCGGTAAATCTTGTCTAATTGCTATAGCTCTCTTAGACGGGATTTGCGAACGTGACATTCATGTTGATGTTCTGTGTTGTGCTGTGATGTTGCGGATTTGTCGTGGTGGATAGCTCCTGTGCAATGGTAGTGCAGTTGGTTTTATTTGTACATTTGATATTGCGGGGCGAGCATCTGGCATGTGGACTGCCGTCACTGTCTGTTTGTATATTATTCTTTTGGGGCACGACCGGGATGAGGTCGATGTACCTATTATATATTTTTTCTTTTCTGTACTAGGATTACCCCGGGTGGGGTGCACGGATAGTCGGGTTCTAGAGGTCAACGGGCCCGCATTTCATGGCGTTGAGACGAAGGGGGCTTCACTCTAGAATTGGCGGGCTATTCGCCACACTCGTAGGGGGTACAGGTTGACCCAAGGAGGGGTGCTCAAGTTACCGGATTCCGTGAAGTGCTGGGTGGTCCATTCACTTTGTTGAAGGGGGCTGCCTCGCTTCAGCTTTTGGCGACTAACTTGCCGCACTTGTTGGGGTCTAGATTTCATTGCACAGGCTATCCACACGACCAGGGGAACGTCGGGTTTCATTTGCGGCTCCGTGAAACCCGGGTATCCCAGATTATCTGTATTATTCTGTGATGCTTATTACTTTTCTGTGACGTTGCATTTATCATGCCTGGAGCGATTATTATATATTGATATATATACTAGTAGATGTTGTATATGTTTTGCACCCGTGCTAGTCCAGTCCCCGCTTTGTCGTTAGTTAAGTAACCTAACGGGTGATGACGGGACCCAGTGGCGAATGCGGATGGCATATACATACATTTTATTTTCGTTCTTTTCTGGTGTGATTATTTGATGGGACTGCGTTGATTCTTATCAATGCAAGGAAAACAAACCTATATTTGATATTGTTGGAACCAATTTTTCAAAAGCTGTTATTACAAGGGAGGTCTCTTTTGTTTTGCACAGTGGTATTCGGTTATGAATATCCAGCACCTCATTCGACGAGGCAAGGGCCGAGATCCCTTCACCGGGAGTGACCCCTTGGACAGAGTTTTGCGTCATGGTAATAATTTCGCTATAGTCGATTACTTTTTGCTTTGCATCGTGGTATTCAGTTTGGAATATCCTGCACCTCATTCTACGGGGAAAGAGCCGAGATCCCTTCACCGGGTGTGACCTCTTTAGCGAAGGTTTTTGCCACTATATTTTTTATAAAACCACTTGGATTCCTTCAATGATATCAAGTTCATTACGCCAAAGGTTTTTCGCCAAAAACCAGCCGTAGCCCTCCGTCATTTCAGATTAATATTGCTTAGTATTCGTACTATGTATGTCGTGCTTAGCCGAAGCGTAGTGTTCGGTAGCTATGTAGTGCTTTTCTGTTGCATGGATATGCGATTGGTTAGGACAGTCCTGCGGTCATTTTGGCTCAGTCAAGGACTCTTACGGGTGGGTCTAATGCAATCAAGATAATGACGGGTTGAACTTGACTAGGATCCTTTGATATATTGCCTCAGTCAAGGTCACTTGGGTCCTAGGGGTAAAATCATATCGGGAGTTTCAAACATATAGAAAACTTGCCAAGCTTGCGCATACCTTCTGAAGTATGATGACGTGAGTGGCTTCCATCACATTATCATGCGATCATGGTTAGATCCCGATTCCCACTGATGAGTAGTATTACTCCTCGGGTGATTCCGGCTAATTCTTCTTTCAGGTTTGGAGAAGAATTTGATGATACAGTGGGAGGTTTCATGATTAGATAAAATGATTAACCATTCTGATCTAGGTTAGAGTGCACGCAGAGTGTTTCTTCTATCTCTCTTTTTGACTGCGACCATGACCCGACCCTAGATTATAACTCAGTGACCAAGTTAACCGAACTTTCTTAAAACACTGGCTTTTGGATTGTCTGAGTTGTATACATTATTGCCACTCTTTCTTTTACCCTTTGAGTTTCTCCAGAACACCCCGTATTATTACGAACATCCAATTCCATTGGATATATCCATCGTATGGTTATATACGAACTCCAAGGAATTTCTTCGAGGATGGATTCTGGTTCTGGAGAGATTGAATAGGACTATCCTGTTGTCTTTTCCATTTACCTTCTCTCAGGTTGTGAGGGCTCCTACGATTAGGAGAGAGTACACCTATTGCGCTTATTGGATAGTCTTCTTCCAAACCATAGGCAGGTGCCGAAAGGTAGGGAATGAAGAAAACTAATTAGCTTAAGTTGAGTGTACATAAGCTAATAAGTAAAGACAAATAAAGGGATCAGAAAGAGTGCAAAGTAAATTGCGACTGTTAACGTTCACGACCAAACCACATATTTCATCGTCACTCCTAATTCACCTTTGTATTTCTCCTAGAACACCCCGTATCACTACGAAGATCCAATTCCATTGGATAAATCCATCGTATGGTTATATACGAACTCGAAGGAACTTTTTCGAGGATGGATTCTGGTTCAGGAGAAATAGGAATAAGGTTTATTCAGTTGCCTTTTATCCTTACCTTCTCTCAGGTTGCGAGTGCTCCTAGGATTAGGAGAGTACACCTATTATGCTAACTGGATAGTCTTCTTCCAAAGCATAGGCTGGTACCGAACGGTAGGGATGGAAGAAAACTACTTAGCCTAACGATGGTGTACAGAAGGTAACGACTAAAGACAAATAAAGGAAATTAGAGAGATGGCAGAGAAATATACGGTCACAATCATGAATCTGCATATTGGAAGAGGCATTACTTGGAGTACCCGGATACCCCTTCGAAACATTTTAATATTTCGGTTTCACTGTGCATTGTTAATTGAAAGCTGATTTCCCAATTAGACACTTGCTCCAGGGTATGTATTTACCAGGTATGATTCTCACATCTGTATGGTTTTACAGATGATGAGTGGGAGTAAGTAATTGGGAATTAGGTGATCATCCTCATTATATCGGGATTCGTTGTAATTGGTGATATTTGAGGAAATCGCCTGGATACAGTTTTCAACCTACGACGCACAAAATTTGAGTTATTCAACTCAGGGGACTTATACAAATTATTGTATATTGTCCAATGTCCATTAGGACATAATGGTTGGTCCTCGTACTATATTCTGTTTACTTGTGACTTCTCAAGTTTTAGGCATGTATTTCGTAGAAATACAAGGTCCAAGTTTGAGAAGTTATAGGTAAAAGAATAAAGTAGGGAACCATGTATTGCAAGTATTGGGATTCTTCAAGGTGATCGAAGATTTAGATACTTGTATGAGGTATTCAGTTGATAGTAATGGTATTGAGAAACTTGTTTCTCTTTCAGGTTACTCATAATTGGACGCAGTCCTAAGTTGAGTAATGTTGATCGGCCTCTCTCCATTTAGTTGACATGCACTGAAGACAGCTGCATGATTTGAATCTGGTTCTAATTAAATCAGTGTCTCTATTTCTATATTGTATATAGAATGGTTCGTATCTTAACGACGTTAAGGTACGGGGAGTTGTCTGGCTTATGCTTAAAACCAGATTCTGGATAACTCAAGGCACGTTTTTGTAATGGCAGTTTGTGGGTTAACCCGGGCTTTGACGAGGGTTGACTTTCTACCATCTAGAAGATCAATAGTGATATTGTTCTTGACTCGCCACATTTTTAGTAAAATGGATTTTTTTCTTCAGAAAATTGTAGTGAGAGTATGGTAGAAGTGGAAGTGATTTCAGAACCACAAACGATTACGGAAAATTTAATAGGACCTAAACATTCAATCAGGATTGACATTCCATTAGCCACTCCGCAGATATTGTGGGTAACCGCAGGCACCCAAGAGATACTTCGGTAGCCTCAAGGACGATGACAGGGAGGTCCTAGTTTATCCAGACTTGACACTGTTAGTTGTATGTATGCCCTAGAGGCCAGTATTGTACAGATGATGTATATTATATTGGATGCTTGGACATATATAGAGATGACTTTCTTGCTCGATATGATAGTATGCTATCTGGTTACTCTTTATCTTAACATGTACACTTGTCTCTTTATACTGTCTTATAGTTACATGTTGGTAAAGCCCTTAGGATATGTACTTGACTACCTGGACTGTGATGCAGATCATACTAGTGGGGACATGGTAGTCCATAAGTGTTAGTGTATATACCCTAGAGGCCATTACTGTATCATACTAGTATGTATATTACTTAATGGAAGCTTGGGATATTCACCTTGTATTGACAATCTTGGTCAAAATAGTAGTATGCTACTTGGTTTGTTTCTACTTCAATGTGTACATGTGTTTATTTTGTATATCGCCTATACACATTAGTAGAGCCGTTAGGATCTTTGCTTGATTACCAGCGATGTGATGGCTGTCATACTAGTGGGGCAGTGTAATCTATAAGCACATCCTTATGCAAGTCCCTGGTCGCAGGACTATAGAGACAGGGCATCGATACTCCGGAGTAGACCAGCGCATGCGCTTCTCATCCCAGTGTGGGAGACGGTCTGTCCCACAGCCGTCAGTACGTCGTACTTGAGATAGTATGCGGGTGCTCGTTAGGTTACGGGTACACTGGACAGGACTCGTCGGGAACTGACTAGTTGGTATTATACCTATCGTCAGTTATCAGTTCCCAGGTGACATGAGTACAGCTTAGTCCGCTGACTTGACACTGTCATTCCGCCTCGAGTGTGTTCCCACTGTACTTTGATCACTACCCTACCACGGCTCAAAGGAGTCGTGCAAACAGGTAGTGGTTGGGTGCAGTCCCGAAGCACTTGGAGGCAGTGACGGTTAGACAGGATTCGTCTCTCCCGGTATTGGGGGTTGACATCGCGCTGTGTCTAGGAGAGCCATTACACGAGTAGTCCCTGGCCAGGGCAAACGAGATATACTGGTAGGTTTCCAGTGTTATCTCAGGGTGTTTTGGGCTTCGCTCCGGCACGACTTGTACCGCTATTGGGGGACTGACGTTTACCGCCCCCTAGGCCCGCCATGCGATGTATCAGACGAACAGACCGGACTGTACGGAGAATGTCACACTCAGGCTCAGTAGGAGTTCAGATGGGTTTCGCCTCGTCGGTCTTCTTGTCGGCATTACCTGGGGACCGTTACGCACAGCTAGTGCCGCTTGCGGTCTGTGGTTAAACCCACTGCCAGCGTAGTGTCGAGTCTTTAGAGTCCCACCCAGAAAGCTTTTCGCCTTTAGGCAAAAGAGTAGAGGTCGCATGGTATTGCGACAGGTCGCATGGTTTTGCGACAGGGTTCGGTCACATCCGTGCACTTGTGCACGTACAGTGTCCGGACAGTTTACACTAGCGGGCTTTGGTTTAAGCCAGATCCTAGTGTACCTTATGGGATTGGATTTATCCAGTTTTCATTCGTGTTCCTCGGAACGCGGATGCGGGTGTGTATGCACAGTTGACAGGGAGGCAGAGGCAGCGGATTCTCATTAGGGTTGTTGACAGTTGACCGTTGACTTTTTGACTTTATGCTCAACCCTAATGAGAATATGATATGTGATTAACTATTATATTAATTAAGTATTATGGTGATATGGTTGTTGACTTGTTGACTTTTGTTGACTTGTTGACTTTGGTGACTTGTTGACTTTTGTTGACTTGTTGACCGGTTGACTAGGCTTGACTAGTTGACCATCATGATGACCATAGCCATCATTTCATGGCAAAGACTTTTGTTTACTTGCTCATTTGTGTAAAATGAGTACATGAAATGATATGGTTGTGGTTGCTTCTAACCATCACATAAGACTTTTGTTAATATGATGAGTTATCATTGCTTTGGATTATGAGAGAGTGAGAGACAAAATACTTGCTCATTCTTTCTTGCTCATTCTCTCTCTTCTTCTTGAGCTCTCCTCTTGCTCTCACCCTCAACCTCTTGCTCCCTCTCTTTATCTATGGTTCTCTTGTCTCATGAGTTGAGAATCAAGAACCATAGATAAAATCCCATTCTATTTCCTCTCTACTCATTCTAGTTCACTAGGTTTAGCAAACCAAGTGAACTAGTTTCTTCAAAGAACGAAGAAGGAGCTAAAGGTCGGAGCTTTCAGGTGGATCTATCTTCGGCGTACGGAGACGACGAGAAGGAGCCATCGGACCACCATCGGAGCTTGAAGAGAAGGAGTTCAAGTTTAGGTATAACCATCTCCATCCGAGTAGCTAACTCTCTTTAGCTAAGTATGCTAGTTTTAGTTTAGTCAAAGATCCCGACTTTGCTTAGTCCATGTTGCCCCTTGCGCTAAAAATTTGATTTTTATACCGTTTCCGCCTCCCCGCAAGAACCGGGGGTCGCAACGTGGACTTACAGTGGTATCAGAGCCTAACTAAACTTAAACTAGCTTGGTAGTAAAGTGTAACGAAGTTCGGAACCGAAAAAAATCCAAAAACCTAACTTTTACAAAACCTGAGTTTCTGTTGAAATTTTTTCTCGTCAAATTGAAAAACTTTATACTCCTAAATTCGGCTCAGGGTTTTGTGTGAACACCCAAGAAAAACGTTGCCCTAATTCGTTCAAACCGCCGCGCTTCCGCCGCACGAGGTAGGCATGTGCCGCGGAAGCGCCGCAGTTTGTCGTCTTCTCTGCATCGTTTTTCGTGCAGTGTGTGTCTGTGTTGGTTTTGGGATTTTTGAAATATATTATATGTGCCCAGATTTTCCAGAAAAGAAATTTCCTTTTGGGGTCCTATAATTCCGTATTTTTTTCCGAACTTCACTGCACTTTGACTATGATGGTCATATCTGTGATGCTTGCATGTATTGAACGTCGGCTAATCGCTATAAGTCGATTGGTCGGGGTTATACATGATCTGTGTTTGATATTGGAATGTGTATATAAATATGTTGGATTGTCGCGGGTGAATAGCCGGGGGTTGTGAGACGAGAGTTTTCTTTTCTTGCAATTCATGTAAATTTGTAAATTGATGTAATAATTATTTGTATGGCCGCACAACCGGGAAGGGGTTGTAGCCGTCATTGTATAATTTCTTTTTACTGTTTTTGCTCCTAGGATAGACCCATGGAGGGGTGCACAAACTACCGGGTATGCCGAAGTGTCGAGTGGCCTACTCATGGAGATGAGGGAGGTTGCTACGCTTCGGGTACTTGGCGGGTAGTTTGCCGCACCCGTAGGGGTCTTGGGTGGGGTGTTGGCTATTCACCACGACCGTGTAATCTGTTTTTGTTACAGGCTCGTACAAATTACAGATTCCTAGTATATCCAATGTATTTATCTGTGATCTGAAATGTTTATCATTGCAGTATATCTATATATGATATTATTTAGGCGTTGCTTATATTTTACAGACGCGCTAGCGCAGCCCCCGCTCTGTCGTTAGTTAAGTAACCTAACGGGTAATGACGGGGCCCCGTGGCGAATGCGAATGGCATAAGCGTACGTCATATTTTGGTTGTTTTCTGCAATGGTAGGATTAAATGATGGGACGCATTAAAAGAACTAATGCAAGAATATCACGTATTAAAAGAACTAATGCAAGCAAAACATGCATTAAAAGAACTAATGCAAGAAAATAAACCAAGTATAAGTCGTTGGAACATTTTCGAAAAACCACTCGGTTCTTTTCAAAACAAACTTTTAAAATGCGGAGTTTGAGCCACTCCATTTAAAAGCTATCTCGTTCCATCGACTAAATCAAGTTCACTACGTTCACGGTTTCGCCAAAACCATTCGTAGCCCTCCGTCGTTTCATATGAATATTCAACAGTATTCAAGCTGTGTTTGTTGGCCTTAGTCAAGGCACAGTGTTTGGTAGCTGGTGGGTATTCATATGTTGCATAGATAGAATGCGTTGGTTTGGGACAGTCGTATTACCTTGTTGGCCTTAGTCAAGGGTATATACGGGTGGATTCAAATTAACCTGGACAACGACGGGTAGAACTTGACATGTGACTTATGATTTGTTGGCCTTAGTCAAGGTCATAAGAGCATGGGGCAAAAATATACATCGGGAGTTTCATAAGTACTGAAACTTGCTAGATTTGCATACCATTTGGAGTGTGATGATTCTGGTAGGATTCCTTCAGTTTCGTCACGCGATGATATTTGGATTCCGATCCTACTGAGAGTATATGCTACTCCTCGGGAAATTTCTCACTAAACGATCAATGCTATAAACCTAGTAGGTGCCTAGAAAGGTGTTAGCGGGGCTACGCCCCCAGGAAAAAGAGGTTCTTTAATTAAGGAACTTCGCGAAAGCGTTGGAAAACCTCCCTCGAAGTACCGACACCGGCCTGGCTGAATGGTTAAGCAAGTATTGTGCGGTGGGATTGATCCCGACTAATTCTTCCTTTATGGTTTGAGGAGGGATTCGAGAAACAGTGGGAGCCATCCTGTTTAGACAAACTAAAAACCACTCTAAACTTGCAAGAGCATCATGCTGAGTGTTTCTTCTTCTCTCTCTTAATTGCAGCGACCCTGTGACCACGCCTAGGTTACATCTAGATAAAAATATGACTGAACCTGACTGTTATGACTGGCAAAGGTCTGTCCACATGTCCATTGCCCATGACAAGCTGGAACACCTCTTAACTAATCAAAACCCTGCTGTCTCAGGTCCAATTTCCCCTGTCACGGATATTCACATCCGCAGGACATCGGAAAAGGATTGTGCGAAAGCCAAGTGCCTCGTGTTAGCCTCAGTTGATGGTGCAAACCAGAGGCAGCACGAGAAGATGGACTCAGTTTCTGTCTTCCTCCATAACAAAGTTTTATATGGAGAGCAATCTCGTATCGCAAGATATGAGACCTCGAACGAATTGCTTCAAGTGAGATTGGCTGTCGGGTCATCTGTAAGGGGCAACGTCCTTACAGAGACCAGCTATATTGAGCTCACGGACCTGGAGACCACGTTGGAGAATGGGTCAAGTACTGACCTAATTCTACAGTCCCTGCCCTCTGCATATACCCTGAAAGAAACCAGGGAAGAAAAAGGAAAAACAAGGGCAAAAGTTTCAGGACTGGATATAGTAAAAGAGGGATGTTCCTATTGTAACGGGAATGAACTATGGCAGAAAGATTGCAGGGCTTGTAAAGCCAGTAGCCAGAATTCGAAGCATGTTGTGGCTTCGGCTTCGAGTGTGTTTGTAATTGAGAACTGTTTGTCAGTTAACCCTACTTCCTGGGTATTGGATACCGGATCAGGATCTCATATCTGTAATTCGTTACAGGGTCTGAGAAACCGTGGGGTTATCAGGAAAGGTGATATGACTCTCAGGGTTGCTAACGGAATGAGCATGGATGCTGTATCCGTAGGGGAATATCACCTAGGACTGACAACTGGGCAGATATTGATTCTGCGTGACTGTTTGTATGTACCAGGTGTGACTTGTAACATCATATCTGTATCCTTACTTTCTAAGGAAGGATATGATTTTGCTTTTGTAAGCGATGTAGTAAACATCCACCTAAATCAAGCACTGATTGGGTCAGGTACATTAAATAACGGTATATACGTATTGAATCAAGCTCAGATATTCAGTGTCCAGAACACACTTAAAAGAAAGTCTCCAGAATTAAATCAGGCTTTCTTATGGCATTGTAGACTGGGTCACATCAATGAGACACGGTTGACTAAGTTACATAAAGAAGGATACTTGGATCCGTTCGAGTACCAGTCTTATGCCACTTGTGAATCTTGTCTCATGGGAAAGATGACAAAGACTCCGTTCACTGGACACGGAGTAAGAGCGAGCGAGCTCTTGGGACTTATACACAGTGACGTGTGTGGTCCAATGTCTACACATGCGCGAAGCGGTTATTCATACTTCATTACTTTCACAGATGATTTCTCTAGGTTTGGACATGTCTTCTTAATGAAGCACAAATCCGAGGCCTTTGAGAAATTTCGAGAATATAAGAATGAAGTAGAAAAACAAACAGGCAAAAGTATCAAGATCCTAAGATCGGATCGAGGTGGTGAATACTTGAGTGCCGAGTTTCTGGACTACTTAAAAGAGAATGGAATTCTCTCTCAGCGTACTCCTCCATACACACCACAACACAACGGTGTATCGGAAAGAAGGAATCGAACCCTATTAGATATGGTTCGTTCCATGATGAGTAAGGCTGAGTTACCGCGATCTTTCTGGGGATATGCACTGGAAACAGCTGCACATCTCTTGAACCAAGTTCCTACTAAGACAGTGCCTACCACACCATATCAGATGTGGAGTGGGAAGAAACCCTGTCTTAAATCCTTTAAGACATGGGGATGTCCGGCTTTTGTAAAAAAGCAGCATGCGGACAAGCTCGAGGCACGCTCAGTACAGTGCAAGTTTGTGGGATACCCAAAGAACTCCAAGGGGTATCTTTTCTATTACGCAGAGGAGCAAAAAGTCCTTGTTTCTCGTCATGCCCGCTTCATGGAAACTGAGTTTTTAGAAAATTAGATAAGTGGGAGCGCAATAGAACTGGAAGAAATTCCAGAACCACGAGCTATTACTGAAACCTTAGTAGAATCAGAAGGTTCAGGGGAACCGGACATTCCTACGCCGCTCCGCAGGAGTAGTAGGCAGTCTCATCCGCCCGAGAGATACTACGGTTTTCTCATAGACGGGGATAGAGAGGATTGCATCATAGATTATGATGAGCCTACTAGCTTCCAGCAAGCCATTCAGAGCGGTGACTCGGTAAGATGGCTGGATGCAATGCGGACCGAGATGGAGTCCATGTACACCAACAAAGTTTGGACTTTGGACTTTGCTCCAGAAGGGGTAAAACCCGTAGGCTGCAAATGGATCTTCAGAAAGAAGATTGGTGTAGATGGGCAGGTTGAAACCTATAAAGCTAGGCTCGTTGCAAAGGGTTTTCGTCAAAGACCTGGTTTGGACTATGACGAGACTTTTTCTCCGGTAGCCATGCTTAAATCCATTCGGATCCTTCTTGCCATTGCTGCCTTCCACGATTATGAGATCTGGCAGATGGACGTTAAGACGGCTTTCCTAAATGGAAATTTAGAAGAGTGCGTCTATATGGATCAGCCAGAGGGATTCAATCAGAGTGGGAGCAGCGGTAAAGTGTGCAAGTTGCTCAAGTCCATCTATGGACTTAAACAGGCATCGCGGAGTTGGAACATCTGCTTTGATGATACTGTCAAAGAATTCGACTTTGTCAAAAACCCAGATGAACCATGCATTTACAGTAAGATTGTAGGGAGAAATGTGGTATTCCTCGTCTTGTACGTCGATGACATTCTCCTAATAGGAAATGATATTCCTATGCTACAGTCAGTCAAAGGATTCTTGTCACAGAGGTTCTCCATGAAGGACCTGGGCGATGCCAACTACATTCTGGGGATCCAGATCTATCGTGATTGATCTAAAAGGATGTTGGGACTTTCACAGTCAAGGTACATCGACACCATACTGAAACGATTCAGTATGGAAGATTCCAAGCGCGGTAATCTACCGGCTTGTCACGGAATCACCCTCTCCAAAGAGATGTCTCCCAAGACTGATTTGGAAAGGGCTCGCATGTCATCAATACCCTACGCATCTGCGGTAGGCTCTATTATGTATGCGATGTTATGTACCAGACCAGATGTAGCATACGCATTGAGCGTTGTAAGCCGGTATCAGTCGGACCCAGGGGAGAAACACTGGATAGCAGTAAAGAACATTCTCAAGTACCTGAGAAGGACTAAGGAGATGTTCTTGGTGTATGGCGGAAAAGACCTCCAGATTGAGGCTTTTGCTGACTCCAGCTTCCAGAGTGACAAGGATGACTCCAAGTCCATGTCGGGTTATGTCTTTACCCTCAATGGAGGGGCGGTTTGCTGGAAGAGTTCCAAGCAGGAAACCGTTGCTGACTCAACCATGGAAGCGGAGTACATAGCTGCTTGCGATGCCGCAAAGGAAGCTGTCTGGATGAAGAAGTTCCTCACGGAACTTCAGGTGGTTCCTACCAGTGTTGATCCAATACCGCTGTATTGTGACAACAACGGCGCTATAGCTTTAGCGAAGGAACCAAGGTCCCATCAGAAGTCCAGGCACATTTTGAGGCGGTTCCACCTGATCAGGGAGATCATTGATCGCCGGGAGATCGAGGTAAAGAGAGTAAAATCAGAAGATAATACTGCAGATCCATTCACCAAGGCCTTGCCCCAGACACAGTTCGAGCGGCTGATCGAGATGATAGGTCTTCGATACGCCAGTACATGGCCTTAGTGCAAGTGGGAGATTGTTAGTGTATATGCCCTAGAGGCCATTACTGTATCATACTAGTATGTATATTACTTAATGGAAGCTTGGGATATTCACCTTGTATTGACAATCTTGCTCAAAATAGTAGTATGCTACTTGGTTTGTTTCTACTTCAATGTGTACATGTGTTTATTTTGTATATCGCCTATACACATTAGTAGAGCCCTTAGGATCTTTGCTTGATTACCAGCGATGTGATGGCCGTCACACTAGTGGGGCTGGGTAATCTATAAGCACATCCTTATGCAAGTCCCTGGTCGCAGGACTATCGAGACAGGGCATCGATACTCCGGAGTAGACCAGCGCATGCGCTTCTCATCCCAGTGTGGGAGACGGTCTGTCCCACAGCCGTCAGTACGTCGTACTTGAGATAGTATGCGGGTGCTCGTTAGGTTACGGGTACACTGGACAGGACTCGTCGGGAACTGACTAGTTGGTATTATACCTATCGTCAGTTATCAGTTCCCAGGTGACATGAGTACAGCTTAGTCCGCTGACTTGACACTGTCATTCCGCCTCGAGTGTGTTCCCACTGTACTTTGATCACTACCCTACCACGGCTCAAAGGAGTCGTGCAAACAGGTAGTGGTTGGGTGCAGTCCCGAAGCACTTGGAGGCAGTGACGGTTAGACAGGATTCGTCTCTCCCGGTATTGGGGGTTGACATCGCGCTGTGTCTAGGAGAGCCACTACACGAGTAGTCCCTGGCCAGGGCAAACGAGATATACTGGTAGGTTTCCAGTGTTATCTCAGGGTGTTTTGGGCTTCGCTCCGGCACGACTTGTACCGCTATTGGGGGACTGACGTTTACCGCCCCCTAGGCCCGCCATGCGATGTATCAGACGAACAGACCGGACTGTACGGAGAATGTCACACTCAGGCTCAGTAGGAGTTCAGATGGGTTTCGCCTCGTCGGTCTTCTTGTCGGCATTACCTGGGGACCGTTACGCACAGCTAGTGCCGCTTGCGGTCTGTGGTTAAACCCACTGCCAGCGTAGTGTCGAGTCTTTAGAGTCCCACACAGAAAGCTTTTCGCCTTTAGGCAAAAGAGTAGAGGTCGCATGGTATTGCGACAGGTCGCATGGTTTTGCGACAGGGTTCGGTCACATCCGTGCACTTGTGCACGTACAGTGTCCGGACAGTTTACACTAGCGGGCTTTGGTTTAAGCCAGATCCTTGTGTACCTTATGGGATTGGATTTATCCAGTTTGCATTCGTGTTCCTCGGAACGCGGATGCGGGTGTGTATGCACAGTTGACAGGGAGGCAGAGGCAGCGGATTCTCATTAGGGTTGTTGACAGTTGACCGTTGACTTTTTGACTTTATGCTCAACCCTAATGAGAATATGATATGTGATTAACTATTATATTAATTAAGTATTATGGTGATATGGTTGTTGACTTGTTGACTTTTGTTGACTTGTTGACTTTGGTGACTTGTTGACTTTTGTTGACTTGTTGACCGGTTGACTAGGCTTGACTAGTTGACCATCATGATGACCATAGCCATCATTTCATGGCAAAGACTTTTGTTTACTTGCTCATTTGTGTAAAATGAGTACATGAAATGATATGGTTGTGGTTGCTTCTAACCATCACATAAGACTTTTGTTAATATGATGAGTTATCATTGCTTTGGATTATGAGAGGGTGAGAGACAAAATACTTGCTCATTCTTTCTTGCTCATTCTCTCTCTTCTTCTTGAGCTCTCCTCTTGCTCTCACCCTCAACCTCTTGCTCCCTCTCTTGATCTATGGTTCTCTTGTCTCATGAGTTGAGAATCAAGAACCATAGATAAAATCCCATTCTATTTCCTCTCTACTCATTCTAGTTCACTAGGTTTAGCAAACCAAGTGAACTAGTTTCTTCAAAGAACGAAGAAGGAGCTAAAGGTCGGAGCTTTCAGGTGGATCTATCTTCGGCGTACGGAGACGACGAGAAGGAGCCATCGGACCACCATCGGAGCTTGAAGAGAAGGAGTTCAAGTTTAGGTATAACCATCTCCATCCGAGTAGCTAACTCTCTTTAGCTAAGTATGCTAGTTTTAGTTTAGTCAAAGATCCCGACTTTGCTTAGTCCATGTTGCCCCTTGCGCTAAAAATTTGATTTTTATACCGTTTCCGCCTCCCCGCAAGAACCGGGGGTCGCAACGTGGACTTACAATAAGTACATCCTTCAAGGTCCCTAGTCGTGGGTGTATCGAGACGGGGCATCGATATACCAGAGTAGACTAGCGTATACGCTTCTCGACCCATGAGATGGGCGATGGATGATCCCACATCCATTGGTGTTTGACATCAGAGATGGTATACGGGTGCTCAGTGGAGACTGGGTACACTGGACGGACTCACCGAGAACTCCCAGATGGTATTATACCTCACGTCAGATGGCAGTTCTCAGGTGACACTTGTACAGGTTAGTCTGTAGACCCGAGATCGTCATAGAGTCTTGTGTGATTCCCACTTTACTTTGATCTCCACCTTACCACGTCCATGAGGGCGTGCAAAACGGTGGTCTTTGGGTACAGTCCCGAGTCACATGGAGGCAATGAGCGATAGGAGGGGTTTCGTCTCTCCCGGTATTGGGGGTTGATGTTGCGCTGTGCTCGATTGGCCGTAACAGGGAAGTCCCTGTCCAGGGCTGATCAGAGATTTGGTGGTAAGTGTTACCAGTAGTTTCTCGACCCGTTATGAGCCTCAGATCGGCACGACTTATCGGTTATTGGGGTCTGACGTATACCACCCCTAGACTTGATATGCGACATATCAGACGAACAGACCGGACTGTACGGTAAGTGTTACTGGTTGGATTCACAGGAGTGTGAGCGGGCTAGCTCGTCGATCTTCTGATCGCTCAATACCCGGATGGCCGTTACGTTTAGCAGACCGCTTGCGGCTTGTGGGTGCTTGATATGATCATCATCTGCTACCGGCGTATTGACGAGTCTTTAGAGTCCTACACAGAGGTTTCCTGGCTCAAGCGAAACGAAATAGGAGCGCATATGAGATATGTGCGGGAGCGAGAATAATGCGTGTATGTGATACCGCATTTCATTCTCGCGATAAATGTTTCGATTGGTTATATTCGATATGACCTAGTTATCGAATCATTGATTCGATAAATCGATACATTGAATACTAGTCGGTTATGTGCGACATGACCGGATCATTGAATCAAATGTTGATTTAATGATTTAATGTATAATTATATATTTGATATATTACTTTGCATTAACTAGTATTGGTTCACTTTATACGGATTTTTCTCACTTGATGCTCATTGTATATGTGATATGCTTTTGTGCACATTTTTGTATCATGTTTGATGATACTTGATCATGTGGTTAAGTGTAAAGGATTAAACCATGGTTATGAGATGATTAGGGTTTTGCTTTTTCATTTATTTATTTGTTTATTTATTTGGAAATGATTTAGATAAGAATGGTGGCTTCTTTTGTTTCTAGTTGAAGCTTCATGAAGCTTTGACTTATGCAACCATTCTTGTCATCATGCTTAACCCTAACCCTATCAAATGACCATGGTTTATTCTCTACACTTAACCCTAGTTAGATTATGATAAGTATGAATTTTTCTTTTCATTTTAAAAAAACTTATCATTAAACTAGCTTCATCTTCTCCTTTTTCTTCAAGAGAGAAAACTAGATGCCATCAATGGCAACTTGAGCAAAAGTGAGTGAAATCCAATTCTAAAGTGAACCCACCTCCTATTTCTTCACCCTCTACCTCTTGCCAAGTTGTTTTGGGTGTTTTCTTCACAAGTTTCACAACTTTGTGAAGTCGGAGCTTGAACTTGTGATGCCTCGACGTAGATCGTCTTTGACACGAAGCCGACGACCAAGCTCGCTCGTTTCTCCGATGAAGCCGACGAATGAGTTCGGGATTCATGATGGACAGCGAGAGGACACCCACGTGGAGCTAAGGAAGTGGAGAACCGGATCTACAAAGGTTGTAGCATCTAACTTTTAGTTAAAGTGTTAACTAGTTTGTAGTTTCGCCTAGAAATCTAGCCGACGATCCGTATTAGGGTTTCTCGGCACCCATAAAATTTTAAATTGGCATGTTCGATGCCTTGTGAGACCTCTATAGTGTGCCTAGGAACCCTACAGTGGTATCAGAGCCAAGCTAGAGCCTTAGGCGAAGTCTAGACGGAGTTTGAAGTCCGAACGAACCCGAAACCCTAACCCGATAATGCTCTCTGGACTTTTTCCAAATTTGTGGTTTTTTGTCAATTAAAAATGATTAAAAAATTCAGCAATGAAATCTAAGAATTACGGTGCAAAAAGTTTCCCATGAACAGTACTTTATGCGGCGGAACCGCGGCGGAAGCCTAGCTTCTGCGGCGGTTCCGCGGCTCTTTGGTGACGTCAGCCCTAAGTGTTTGCACAGTAATTCCTGATTAATTATTCTGAGTTTTCTGGGAATTTTTAAATTGGCTCTTAAGTTGAGTGTTCTGGGGTTAAATTGGGAAACGATGTTTCGATCGGATTATCGAACCTTGTCTAAGTGTTTTTCCGGATAATTTTTTGATATGTTAAAAAGTTCGACCGGTTATAAATACCCAACTTTTCCCCTGCCGGAAAATATCCAAGTGTTGGATTTTTGCATGGTTTAAGGACGTTCTAAGTAGTGCAAGTAACGCGATGGACCCTCTAGAAGACAACAAACCTTAACTCGATTATGTGACCGTCTTGAACTGCCCTTTGAACCTTAGGGTTTGGGGCAGTACGGCGTGCCACATGTGAGGCGTTGGCTTGACCCTTCTACGGCTAGACCGTTGGTACTGAGGCATGAAGTGAATGTCTTTGAACTTATTTCATGAGTTGATCGGTTTCGGGAAAACTTGGGTATTCAACTGTTCGATCGGAAAGTTTAACATTTTCTGTTTATCTAGAATGTGATACAATAATTGGAATTCACAAACAGTTATGAGATAACTGAATGAAGGTTATAAATCTAGCGGTTTAGTTTCACTTGATATTGAAAAGAGTTTTCGATAATGAGACTAAAATGCGGGGTTTATAACTGTTAGGCATGTGATGTCCAAGTATTTCATTTGATTAGGCATGTGATGTCTAAAGAAGTTGCGGATTCCAACTGTTGTAGTTTTACACTTTCTTTTCTGTGACCGTAAGTGTAGTATGTTCATATCGCCGGTTTCGTTGCTATACGTCAACGACAATTGGGGTATGCATGCTTACTTACGTTGATAACATGTGATGTTATGTGTTGCTGGATATGTTATATTGGATCGTCGTGTTTGAATAGCCGGGGGTTTTTATGTGAGATGAGTGTTTTTCATTTTCATTCATGTAAAAACTTGTATGTAATATTCTTTTATTTGGGGCACTTCCAGGTAGTGGAAGTTGTCACCTTTTGTATATTATTTACTTCTCCGCATTAGGATAGACCCAAGGAGGGGAGAACAAGTAACCGGGTTCTGGGGTTCAGTGGGAGACCAACTCGAGGAGTCGAGTCCGGGTCTCCTAACCCTAGAATTGGCAGGGTTGCTTGCCACTCTCGTAGGGGTCTAGGGGTGTGGGATTGGCTCTTCATCACGACCGTGGAATCCGTGTTTTATACTGGCTCGTATTGAAAACACGGACGTCCTAGTATATCCAATATTTCATATGTTTCTTCTGCTGCGATATCTGTGATGTGATCATGTGATGTTCTGTGATAGATACTATATATAGTATATATGATATATTATATAGACGTTACTTATGTTTTACACCCGCGCTAGCCCTGCCCCGCTCTGCCGTTAGTTACCTAACCTAACGGTGCACGAGGGGACATCGAGGCAAATGCGGATGGCATAAGTATACGTCGTATTTATCTGTGATGTTTAGGTACTTACATGATGGGACTTCATTAATATGATTAATGAAATAAAAGAAACCTAAGATGTTGTAGAATCGAATTTCAAAATAAAACAGGTAGCTACAGTTCTTGCTTTGCACAGCGGTATATACGATATATCCTGCACCTTATTCGATGAGTAAAGGACCGAGATCCCTTCACCGGGAGTGACTACTTTAGCAATAACTGGCAGATGCTACACACTCGGTTTGGCTTTGATTGCTTTTAAGAGTTTTTGCTTTGCACAGTGATATATATGATATATCCCGCACCTCATTCGACGAGGAAAGGGCCGACGATCCCTTCACCGGGAGTGACCCCTTTAGCAAAACTGGAAAAGCCTCAAAATCACTCCATTTCAAAACTTCATTTGATTCTACAACGATATCAAGTTCATTACGCTCATGGTTTTATGAAAACCTGCGTAGCCCTCCGTCATTTCAGATAAGTACTACTTAGTATTCGTGCTACGGTAGTTTGGCATTCGTCAAGGCGTAGTGTACGGTAGCTAAATAGTATTTATCTGCTTATGCATATGATGCAGATTGGATTAGGGTATTCGTACGGCGTTGTTTGGCATTCGTCAAGGGTCGTGCGGGTGGGTTTAATTCAATCAAGAAATGTACGGGTTGAACTTGACTAGTGGACTATGGGTTGTTTGGCATTCGTCAAGGTCATAGAACACTAGGGGTAAAATATTATCGGGAATTTCAAATGTTGAAATTTGCAATGAGATTGCATACCTTCTATGAGATAGTTGGATCCCGATACCCACTGCGAGTAAGAGTTACTCTTGGAAGAGTTTTACACATTACAATTAGCCGATCAAGTAGGTGTCTAGAAAGGTGTTAACGAGGTTACGCCTCTGGGAAAACGAGGTTTACATTAATTAGGTTCGTGCGAAAGCACGGGGGACCTCCCTCAAAGTACCGACACTGGCCTGACTGAAAGATTGGCGAACTTGTAGTGTATAATTAATCCCGGCTAATCTTTCCTTTTAGGGTTTGAAGGAAGATTTGATAAAAAGCAGTGGGAGCCATCCTGATTAGATAAGATAATAACCAATCTGATCTTGCATGAGCATACGCTAAAATGTTTTCTTCTCTCTCTCTCTAGGTAGCGACCATTTCATGCCTTAATCAAGATAATAATATGGATGTATTGACCGAACCCGCATGTTATACTGTGCAGGGGAACGTTGGACCCGTTCTATCTTATAAGTGTTATAAGAATGAACAGGAAACAGGAGAATATCTGGATTCTCACACCGCCCAAACGGAGAACATGCATGTTGATGCATCATCTTCCGGTGTGTTTGTTATTGAGAACTGTTTCTCAGTTGACCCTACGTCCTGGGTATTAGATACCGGATCAGGATCCCATATATGTAAGATGTTACATAGGCTACGGAAAGGTAGAGAACTGGGAAAAGGTGATCATTCCGTTCAAGCAGGGAATGGGGCAAATGTTGCAGCCAAAGCAGTTGGCGAATATCACCTTGTATTACCAAGTGGTGATACACTGATTCTAAATGAATGCTATTATATACCGAACATGATGTGCAACATTATATCAGTTTCTTTATTAAGTAAAGAAAGATATAATTTTGTAGTAAAGGATAATGTTATGAACATATTCCTAGATCAAAAGTTGATTGCATCAGGCTCGCTACATAATGGCATATTCATTCTAAATCAAAATACAGTCCTCAATATACAAAACACATACAAGAGGAAAAGTTCAGAAATGAATGAATCCTTCTTGTGGCATTGTAGACTTGGTCATATCAATGCGACACGACTGGCTAAGTTACATAAGGATGGTTATTTGAATCCGTTCGAATTATCATCTTATGATACTTGCCATTCATGTCTCAAAGGAAAAATGACCAAAGCTCCGTTTAGTGGACACGGAGGAAGAGTTACTGAACTCTTAGGACTGGTACATAGTGATGTATGCGGTACCATGTCTACCCTTGCCAGGAACGGTTCTTCCTACTTCATTACATTTACTGACGATCTCTCTAGATACGGGCATGTGTTCCTATTGAAACACAAGTCTGAAGCTTTTGAGAAATTCAGTGAATATAAGCACGAAATAGAGAACCAAACGGGCAAAAGTATTAAGATCCTTCGATCTGATCGAGGAGGAGAATACTTGAGCAATGAGTTCCAAGATTATCTAAAAGAGAATGGGATTCTCTCTCAGCTTACTCCACCTTATACACCACAGCACAACGGTGTATCGGAACGAAGGAATCGCACCCTATTAGAGATGGTGCGTTCAATGATGAGTACAGCTGAGTTACCTATTTCCTTCTGGGGGTATGCGCTTGAGACAGCCATACGCCTATTGAATATGGTTCCTACCAAATCAATGCCTACCACTCCATATGAGATATGGAAAGGGAAGAGACCATCTCTTAAGTATGTTAAGATATGGAGTTGTCCAGCCTATGTCAAAAGACAAAATCCGGACAAACTCGAGGCAAGATCTGTCTTAGGTAAGTTTGTAGGATATCCCAAAAATTCACAAGGGTATATCTTCTACCACCCCGAGGAACAAAAGGTGTTTGTTTCTCGACATGCCACTTTCTTAGAAAAAGGTTTTCTTATGAAACAGATTAGTGGCATTGAGGTAGAACTGGAAGAGGTTCCAGCAACACAAACTGCAACAGAAGACTTGGTAGAACCAGATGATTCAGTAGAACTCGATGAACCCCAGCCTCTCCGCCGATCTAGTAGGGTATCTCGTCCACCTGAGAGATACTACGGTTTTCTCATTGACGGTGGAAGCGAGGATTGCATCATGGAGGATGATGACCCAACTAACTTCGAGCAGGCCATCACGAGTAGGGACTCAGTGAAATGGCTGGATGCTATGCGGTCTGAGATGGAATCCATGTACACCAACAAAGTATGGACTTTGGAAGTTGCTCCTGAAGGGGTAAAACCCATTGGGAGCAAGTGGATCTTCAAGAAGAAACTTGGTGTAGATGGGAAAGTGGAGACTTTCAAAGCTAAACTTGTTGCAAAAGGTTTTCGCCAAAGACCAGGTGTGGACTATGACGAAACCTTTTCTCCAGTGGCTATGCTTAAATCCATCCGGATCATGCTTGCCATCGCTGCATATCACAACTACGAAATCAGGCAAATGGATGTTAAGACCGCCTTTCTAAATGGTGAATTAGAAGAGTGCGTGTACATGACTCAGCCAGAGGGCTTCGTAGATAGTGGGAGCAGCGGGAAGGTGTGCAAGCTGCTTAAATCCATTTATGGATTAAAGCAAGCATCGCGGAGTTGGAACATCTGCTTTGACGTCGTTATCAAAGAGTTTGATTTCGTCAAAAACCCTGATGAACCTTGTATCTACAAGAAGGTGGCAGGGAGTAAGGTTGTCTTCCTCGTATTGTACGTGGACGACATACTCTTGATAGGAAATGATATTCCTATGCTGCAATCGGTCAAGCTCTTCTTATCACAGAGATTCTCAATGAAAGATCTTGGTGATGCCTCCTGCATATTGGGAATCAGGATCTATAGAGATAGATCCAAACGGATATTGGGATTGTCCCAATCCAGGTACATTGACACCATACTAAAGAGGTTTAGTATAGAAGAATCCAAGCGTGGGAACTTGCCCACGATCTCTGGAGTCACTCTCTCCAAAGAGATGTCTCCCAAGACTGATTTGGAGAGAGCTCGCATGCAAGGGATACCCTATGCTTCAGCTGTAGGCTCTATCATGTACGCGATGCTATGTACCAGACCCGATGTTGCATACTCACTAAGTGTAGTGAGCAGGTATCAAGCTGATCCTGGAGAGAGTCACTGAACAGCTGTGAAGAGCATTCTCAAGTACTTGCGAAGGACTAAAGAGATGCTCTTGGTGTATGGTAATGGAGAACTCCAAGTGGAGTCCTTTACCGATTCGAGCTTCCAGAGTGATTAGGACGACTCTAAGTCGCAGTCGGGATTTGTCTTTACCCTTTACGGAGGGGCGGTTAGCTGGAAGAGTTCCAAGCAGGAAACCGTGGCAGACTCGACGATGGAGGCTGAATACATCGCTGCCAACGATGCTGCTAAAGAAGCTGTTTGGATCAAGAAGTTCATTACTGAACTTGGTGTGGTTCCATCCATTGAGCATCCAATACCTTTGTATTGCGATAACAATGGAGCAGTGGCTTTGGCCAAGGAACCCAGGTCCCATCAGCGATCCAGACATATTCTGCGGCGGTATCACCTGATCCGGGAGATAGTTGATCGCCGGGAGATCGAGGTCAGGAGGGTTGACACGAAGAACAACACGGCGGATCCACTCACGAAGGCCATTCCCCAGATACAGTTTGAGAGAATCTTCGGGATGCTCGGTATGCGATACTACAGCAGCTGGCCCTAGTGCAAGTGGGAGATTGTTAGTTGTATGTATGCCCTAGAGGCCAGTATTGTACAGATGATGTATATTATATTGGATGCTTGGACATATATAGAGATGACTTTCTTGCTCGATATGATAGTATGCTATCTGGTTACTCTTTATCTTAACATGTACACTTGTCTCTTTATACTGTCTTATAGTTACATGTTGGTAAAGCCCTTAGGATATGTACTTGACTACCTGGACTGTGATGCAGATCATACTAGTGGGGACATGGTAGTCCATAAGTACATCCTTCAAGGTCCCTAGTCGTGGGTGTATCGAGACGGGGCATCGATATACCAGAGTAGACTAGCGTATACGCTTCTCGACCCATGAGATGGGCGATGGATGATCCCACATCCATTGGTGTTTGACATCAAAGATGGTATACGGGTGCTCAATGGAGACTGGGTACACTGGACGGACTCGCCGAGAACTCCCAGATGGTATTATACCTCACGTCAGATGGCAGTTCTCAGGTGACACTTGTACAGATTAGTCTGTAGACCCGAGATCGTCATAGAGTCTTGTGTGATTCCCACTGTGCTTTGATCTCCACCTTACCACGTCCATGAGGGCGTGCAAAACGGTGGTCTTTGGGTACAGTCCCGAGTCACATGGAGGCAATGAGCGATAGGAGGGGTTTTGTCTCTCCCGGTACTGGGGGTTGATGTTGCGCTGTGCTCGATTGGCCGTAACAGGGAAGTCCCTGGCCAGGGCTGATCAGAGATTTGCTGGTAAGTGTTACCAGTAGTTTCTCGACCCGTTATGAGCCTCACATCGGCACGACTTGTCGGTTATTGGGGTCTGACTTATATCACCCCTAGACTTGATATGCGACATATCAGACGAACAGACCGGACTGTACGGTAAGTGTTACTGGTTGGATTCACAGGAGTGTGAGCGGGCTAGCTCGTCGATCTTCTGATCGCTCAATACCCGGATGGCCGTTACGTTTAGCAGACCGCTTGCGGCTTGTGGGTGCTTGATATGATCATCATCTGCTACCGGCGTATTGATGAGTCTTTAGAGTCCTACACAGAGGTTTCCTGGCTCAAGCGAAACGAAATAGGAGCGCATATGAGATATGTGCGGGAGCGAGAATAATGCGTGTATGTGATACCGCATTTCATTCTCGCGATAAATGTTTCGTTTGGTTATATTCGATATGACCTAGTTATCGAATCATTGATTCGATAAATCGATACATTGAATACTAGTCGGTTATGTGCGACATGACCGGATCATTGAATCAAATGTTGATTTAATGATTTAATGTATAATTATATATTTGATATATTACTTTGCATTAACTAGTATTGGTTCACTTTATGCGGATTTTTCTCACTTGATGCACATTGTATATGTGATATGCTTTGTGCACATTTTTGTATCATGTTTGATGATACTTGATCATGTGGTTAAGTGTAAAGGATTAAACCATGGTTATGAGATGATTAGGGTTTTGCTTTTTCATTTATTTATTTGTTTATTTATTTGGAAATGATTTAGATAAGAATGGTGGCTTCTTTTGTTTCTAGTTGAAGCTTCATGAAGCTTTGACTTATGCAACCATTCTTGTAATCATGCTTAACCCTAACCCTCTCAAATGACCATGGTTTATTCTCTACACTTAACCCTAGTTAGATTATGATAAGTATGAATTTTTCTTTTCATTTTAAAAAAACTTATCATTAAACTAGCTTCATCTTCTCCTTCTTCTTCAAGAGAGAAAACTAGATGCCATCAATGGCAACTTGAGCAAAAGTGAGTGAAATCCAATTCTAAAGTGAACCCACCTCCTATTTCTTCACCCTCTACCTCTTGCCAAGTTGTTTTGGGTGTTTTCTTCACAAGTTTCACAACTTTGTGAAGTCGGAGCTTGAACTTGTGATGCCTCGACGTAGATCGTCTTTGACACGAAGCCGACGACCAAGCTCGCTCGTTTCTCCGATGAAGCCGACGAATGAGTTCGGGATTCATGATGGACAGCGAGATGACACCCACGTGGAGCTAAGGAAGTGGAGAACCGGATCTACAAAGGTTATAGCATCTAACTTTTAGTTAAAGTGTTAACTAGTTTGTAGTTTCGCCTAGAAATCTAGCCGACGATCCGTATTAGGGTTTCTCGGCACCCATAAAATTTTAAATTGGCATGTTCGATGCCTTGTGAGACCTCTATAGTGTGCCTAGGAACCCTACAGACACTACTGTTGTTCCAGACTATGAGACCCGTCATGAGGATGAGTATAGCGTCGTTCTAAAGTTTACTTTAGAAGTGCACGTATATATTATTCTGCCAGAGGGTTGTCGTAGTCAGTGG
This sequence comes from Agapanthus africanus, assembly GCA_030015575.1. NCBI lineage: Eukaryota > Viridiplantae > Streptophyta > Magnoliopsida > Asparagales > Amaryllidaceae > Agapanthus > Agapanthus africanus. Next base: position 221,296,611 of record CM057347.1, read on the forward strand.
GAGCAGCGGAAGCGTAGTGAACAAGTAGCTTATGTCTATTTATAGACTAAAGCAGATAAAGCGGAGATAGATCATTTATTTCTGATGTGACAGTCATGGACTTTGACTTCACCAGAATAGGAGATGGATCTATTAAGAAGGTAGTAGGGTATGATGTCCTGGTACTTGGATGACATACACACAGTAGGAAGTTAAATTCCTACACTACGATCGGTTATACCGTGGTTATCACATAGTAGTTTCTCCACATAGGATATGAATATAATATCATATGTTGTTTTTTTGTACTAGATGCAATAGGTTGATATATTATTCCAATCCTAGAGAAATGTTCGGAAGCAGCTTATGAACATAAGTGGTTGTTCTAGGGATTTGATAACGACAGCCTCCTTCGGGAGACAGTTATCATTCCAGGCTTTCAAGGTGACACGGATGACAGAGTGACTGTCAGAGTTATAGTTTTCCCTCTGACGAGGGGCAGTTGTTTGGACAGGTAGTCCAAGCGGATACTGATGGAGGCATGGCGCAGGATACTGATTAAGTTCAATGGACGATACAGTCTAAGAAGTTTGCTAGATTTGGAGTTCACTTGTGAGCTAGGTCCCATCAGATATCCAGACATATTCTAAAACAGGTATTGCTCATTTCGGGAGATGGCTTTCTCTACGAACTTGAGAAAAAGAGAGACATGGAAAGAAACATCATGGCGGATCCACTCACTAAGGCTATTTCTCGAAAGCAATAGTTTTACAAACGCGCTTTGTGAAACTGATTAGTAGAGAAGTTGGATATTCGGTATCACACGAGCTGTGAGTACGCGACAACGCAATAATTAGCCTTAAGTGTAAGTAGGAGATTGTTGGATATAGTGCCATCAAAGTCAATTATTGAATCGCAGGTACGTGATTGTAATGATTGAGGGAGGAACTATACCAGTAGTACAGTCTTGCTCGAGATGATAGTATGCTATCTGGTTTGTCTTTATCATTGTGTACATGCTTTAGTTCACTATTGCATGTTGATAGAGCCCATAGGATTCTTGCTTGACTGCCAGTAGTATGATGGCGATCATATACGTGGGAGCTGAGGTCTATAAGCACATCCTTAAAGTGTCCCTAGTCGTGGGAGTTTCGAGACAGGGCATCGATACTCCAGAGTAGACTAGTGTATACAGTCGAGACCCCGACGAGGGGCGGTGGCCGGTCTCACAAGCCATTGATGTCAGTTAGTTCACCTAAGATATATACAGGTGCTCATTGTGTTATGAGTACACCGGACATGACTCGCCGGGAATATGCTAGTTGGTATTATACATATTGTCAGATAACAGTTCCCAAGTGACATGCGTACAGGTTAGTCTGTCGACCTGAGATTGTCATTTGTCTCGTGTGAGTTCCCACTGTGCTTTGATTACTACCCTACCACGGCTCAAAGGAGTCGTGCAAACGGGTTTTAGTTGGGTACAGTTCCGAGCCACATGGAGGCGGTGAGCGGATCGTTAGGGATTCGTCTCTCCCGATATTGGGGGTGAGATCGCGCTGTGCTTAGGAGAGCCATTACACGAAATCTCTGGCCAGGATAATCGAGATTTACTGATAGGTATTCCAGTAGTACTCGGGGTGATCTGGGCTACTCTCCGACACGACTTATACGGCTATAGGTGGTCTGACGTTTACCAGCCCCCTAGGCCCGATATGCGATACTCATAAACGAACGGACTGGACTGTACGGATATTATCACTGTCAGGCTCAGTAGGGTTTCTGGATGAGTTCGCTCGTCAGCTTCCCTTCCGATCAATACATCGGCAACCATTACGTACAGCTAGTACCTCTGACGTGCTAGTGGTTATACCCAGTGCCAGTGTATTGATGAGTCATTAGAGTCACCCACAGACAGTTTCCCAAGTTCGGGCGAAACGTTGTAGAGGCCGTATGGATATATGGCGGGGTTCGATCAAATCCGTGCACTTGGGCACGGATCTTGATCGGACGGATAATACTAGCGAGCATTGGTTTAAGCCGGATCCTAGTATTATATTGTGGAAATATTTTTTGTCTCTTTGCATTTGTATTCGGTCGGAATACAAATGCGGGTATGTATATACAGTCGAGGGGTTTTCTTGTGATCCGTTACAAGATTACTTTTTGAAGTTGCCATTTTCTTATCATCCGATTTAAATATTTAGTTAAATATTTTAATGTGGAAGTGTGAGTTTTGTGTGCTTGGAAATTTCTTGACCAATTTCTTATTTGGGCTAGGCCATTTCGAAAATGGGCTGTGGTATATTTTGATGAGGTGATGGATTAATTGGATATTTCTTGAGCTTTCTCTTTTTTGCCAATTCCCTCACTCGCTTTTCGTAGCCATCCTTTGTGGCAGGGGATTGGCTAGTGTATTGTGATTGATGACTCGTCTTTTGTTTTGTAGTGGGGATTAATGGTTGTGGCTGTGAATTTCTTGGTGGTTGATTGATTCTTAGATGTTTTGAACCATTCCTTCACAAGAATAAAAGATCCCCAGAGCACTTCACTTTTGAGTGATTCCTTTTACAATTCCACAGAGAGCATGAATTTGGCCGAGACTTCTAAAATGGCCGACCCCAATTTTGGTTCTTGACTTGTGAAATTTCCATGCTCACTTCTCTTCTCAAATCATGACAACTTCAATTTACCTCCACCCTAGTACTAGGGTGCCTTGAGACAAAATATTCTACACTCTCTCTACTTCAATCTTGAACATGTCGGCTAGCAAACTTCATGTCCGAGTTGTCTCGGTCTGAAGGCGGGAGCACGTAAAAAGATTCATTGACGTGGTGCCACTTGACGAGCGAGATCGGAGAGCAGACTTCGTCGGCACAGTAGTAAGGAGCTTGGCGCAGAGATTGAAGACCGAAAGACACGGATCGATCAGTATAATTTCTGAACCACTTTTGTAGTTAGCTAGTTTACGGTTAATGGAACGAACCGGAATTTGGGTTGCGGTGGCGCCGGTTTCGTAAAAAGTTTTTGTTCCGCATTTGGCGTCGGTTCGGACGGCCGGGACGCCGCCGCATCCCAACATGGTATCAGAGACACCCATTAACCGTTAATTAGCTTGTTCTAACATGTTTAAAAGCCCGATCGAACAAAATTTTCGAAACCACAATTTCAATAGTAAAGTTTCTGTCGATTTTTGTTTGTCATCGAAAAACTATTTTGAGTGTTTCAGAAAAACAGGCAGGCCTTTATAAGACAACTGTAAAAATATTTTTGCATGATTCCCCTGTTACGCGGCGGAACCGCGACCGCAACCACGTTTTGGCCGCGGTTCCGCCGCAGTATTAGGGTTTCAGTGCACTATATTTTTTCTTTGGGTCTTTAACTTGGAACTGGGGTTTCTTGAAAATTTAGTTTTGGCCCAGATTATTTTGAGTACTGGATTTGTGCTTGGGGCCCACTTCGGCAAGTTTTGTTGATCGGAATTTTAAATGTGTTAGTTTACAGTGCTTTACATTATTATCTGTGACCGTGAATGTAATTCGATCGGTAAATCTTGTCTAATTGCTATAGCTCTCTTAGACGGGATTTGTGAACGTGACATTCACGTTGATGTTCTGTATTGTGCTGTGATGTTGCGGATTTGTCGTGGTGGATAGCTCCTGTGCAATGGTAGTGCAGTTGGTTTTATTTGTACATTTGATATTGCGGGGCGAGCGTCTGACATGTAGACTTTCGTCACTGCCTGTTTGTATATTATTCTTTTCGGGCACGACCGGGATGAGGTCTATGTACCCGTTGTATATTTTTTCTTTTCTGTACTAGGATTACCCCGCGGTGGGGTGTACGTATAGTCGAGTTCTAGAAGGCAACGTGCCCGCATCTCATGGCGTTGAGACGAAGGGGGTTTCACTCTAGAATTGGCGGGCTATTCGCCGCACTCGTAGGGGGTACAGGTTGACCCAAGGAGGGGTGCTCAAGTTACCGGATTCCGTGAAGTGCTGTGTGGTCCATTCAATTTGTTGAAGGGGGATGCCTCGCTTCAGGTTTTGGCGGCTAACTTGCCGCGCTCGTAGGGGTCTAGCTTTCATTGCACAGGTTATCCACACGACCAGGGGAACGTCGGGTTTCATTTGCGGCTCTGTGAAATCCGGGGATCCCAGATTATCTGTATTATTCTGTGATACTTATTACTTTTCTGTGATGTTGCATTTATCATGCCTAGAGCGATTATTATATATTGATATATATACTAGTAGATATTGTATATGTTTTGCACCCGCGCTAGTCCAGTCCCCGCTCTGTCGTTAGTTAAGTAACCTAACGGGTGATGACGGGACCCAGTGGCGAATGCGGATGGTATATACGTACATTTTATTTTCGTTCTTTTCTGGTGTGATTATTTGATGGGACTGCGTTGATTCTTATCAATGCAAGGAAAACAAACCTATATTTGATGTTGTTGGAACCAATTTTTCAAAAGCTGTTATTATAAGGGCGTTCTCTTTTGTTTTGCACAGTGGTATTCGGTTATGAATATCCAGCACCTCATTCGACGAGGCAAGGGCTGAGATCCCTTCACCGGGAGTGACCCCTTGGACAGAGGTTTGCGTCAGGGTAATAACTTCACTATAGTCGATTACTTTTTGTTTTGCATCGTGGTATTCAGTTTGGAATATCCTGCACCTCATTCTACGAGGAAAGAGTCGAGATCCCTTCACCGGGAGTGACCTCTTTAGCGAAGGTTTTCGCCACTATATTTTTTATAAAGCAACTTGGATTGCTTCAACGATATCAAGTTCATTACGCTAAAGGTTTTTCGCCAAAATCCCGCCTTAGCCCTCCGTCATTTCAGATTAGTATTGCTTAGTATTCGTGCTACGTATGTCGTGCTCAGCCGAGGCGTAGTGTTCGGTAGCAATGTAGTGCTTTTCTATTGTATGGATATGCGATTGGTTAGGACAGTCGTGCGGTCATTTTGGCTCAGTCAAGGACTCGTACGGGTGGGTCTAATGCAATCAAGATAATGACGGGTTGAACTTGAATAGGATCCTTTGATATGTTGGCTCAGTCAAGGTCATTTGGGTCCTAGGGGTAAAATCATATCGGGAGTTTCAAACATATAGAAAACTTGCCAGGCTTGCGCATACCTTCTGAAGTATGATGACGTGAGTGGCTTCCATCACATTATCATGCGATCATGGTTGGATCCCGATTCCCACTGATGAGTAATATTACTCCTCGGGTGATTCCGACTAATTCTTCTTTCAGGTTTGGAGGAGAATTTGATGATACAGTGGGAGATTTCATGATTAGATAAAATGATTAACCATTCTGATCTAGGTTAGAGTGCACGCAGAGTGTTTCTTCTATCTCTCTTTTGGACTGCGACCATGACCCGACCCTAGACTATAACTCAGTGACCAAGTTAACCGAACTTTCTTAAAACACTGGATTTTGGATTGTCTGAGTTGCATACATTATTGCCACTCTTTCTTTTACCCTTTGAGTTTCTCCAGAACACCCCGTATTATTACGAACATCTAATTCCATTGGATAAATCCATCGGATAAATCCATCGTATGGTTATATATGAACTCCAAGGAATTTCTTCGAGGATGGATTCTGGTTCTGGAGAGATTGAATATGACTATTCAGTTGTCTTTTCCATTTACCTTCTCTCAGGTTGTGAGGGCTCCTAGGATTTTAGAGAGTACACCTATTACGCTTATTGGATAGTCTTCTTCCAAACCATAGGCAGGTGCCGAAAGGTAGAGATTGAAGAAAACCAATTAGCTTAAGTTCGGTGTACAGAAGGTAATAAGTAAAGACAAATAAAGAGATGAGAAAGAGGGCAAAGTAAATTGTGACTATTAACATTCACGACCAAACCACATATTTCATCGCCACTCCTAATTCACCTTTGTATTTCTCCTAGAACACCCCGTATCACTACGAACATCCAATTCCATTGGATAAATCTATCGTATGGTTATATACGAACTCGAATTTGGATTGAGATGTGTTGTATACCGTCGATTTCGATTGTGATATTCGATATTGTTTTCGTACACCTTGTGCACTTTAGTTAGATTTTGCGCATACTTGACGCGCTTGACGCGATTTTGGTGCACACCAGATGCACTAAATCGATATTCTTCATGCATATCAGATCCACCTGATATTGCTGTCAGGTACACCCGTTTCCTTTGACAGGTGTTTCGTGCACACCCATTGCACTTAGATTTTGTTTCTGTGCACATGTATGGCACATTCATGGATTTCGATTTCCGTGCGCACCAGACGCACGTGACTTTCTTATGCACATTTTGGGATTGATTCTTGTAGAGCAGTACGTTTTTATGCTATTTACTATTTGTTTTAGTACTGACCAGGACTAGTTAGAGGACAGTACATGAATATATTTTTGCATGCATTGATAGTTATCGAAGGGATTTCCAAAAAGGAGCTATAGTCTCAGTATTTACCTACGTTTCCGAGATGACACGAGACATTTAACAAAGGAAACCCTTCTAAATTATTTTTTATCGAAACGGCGGGACGTGTATGTTAAACAAAGGGTATATATATAGTTACATTCTTAAAATGGACGTTCGCCACTGTGCAGTGATACGCGCGTCGCATAGCGACTTGAAAGGGTTTGGCATGCATTTCTTTCGGATGTTTTAACGATGCGTACATGTATAGTTTGATGTATATCATGTTGGTTTGCGTATTGGGTTTTGACATTGGTGTCTTCGCCATAACTCTGATGATTGCGGGATGCTTGACGGAGTTTGATTTTGGTTCATATACTCGTTTCTCATGCGCATGTATTGCGCTACGATGTGTTTTATGTATTTATGATTTCGGAGCCCCGATGACTTAATCTTTTTATTGAAATGTTTTAATATTTGAGGGGTTTAAATTTAAATTCGGGGACCGAATTTATTTAATGAGGGAAGATTGTAACATTTCAGAAAAATAAAATATTATTTTGGGAATTTATATATTTAAATAATAAATATTATGAATATTTTAATAATGCGGTATAATTTTACACCGATAAATTGGGAAATATTTAGGAATTATGTTAATTATTGAATTTGAAAGAGATTATAAGATTTGAGCATTCATAAATTGTTATATAATTAATTATATTCCATTTTATGGTAATCGCGATTAAATATCACTAATCGTGCATTAAGCTTGATTTGTGGACATGACATTCACTATGTCATATTACACATTAGTTACATTTTCTACCATAGCTTTTTCCTTTGTTTTTCATGCATGGCTTGTTTTAAAAGAGAAGAGAAAAGAAGAAAAAGAAAAGAAAAAGGGAAAAGATTAGAATATGGAGGTATGGGCTAGAGAGAGGGTGATGTGTCATCTTTGACCATGGCTATTCTCCTCCTTCATTTCTCTTCATCATTTTTCTCCCCCTCATCTCCATGGCAGCCCTCTTCTCTCCCCTCATCTACCTCCTCACCACAACCACAAATCCACCTCAAAATACCATAATTTCTTCATTAAAAATATGCACAAGCTCACTACAAGCATAGGAGATCAAGTAAAATTGGATTTTGAGCACTTAGGGCAACTCAAGAAATTTCTTGAGTTGCCAAATGAGGCAATTCCTTAACCATTAGTATAGTATTTCATTCACTTTAGCATCCGTACATGTTTAGAAGTGTTTTAGTGAGGATTAGTGAACTTAGAAAATTCCAAGTTGAGGTTAGGGTTTGATTTGAATCCAAAGGTGCAATTGAGGTTTAATAGTGACCTTAATAGTGTTAGTTTCATGGACTGAAACGCGAACTTTAGATTTGCCGATATCGGAATTGTGTAGGAATTTTGGTGTGTTTTAGAGATCTGCTATGACTCGGGAGACCTGAAATTTTTTTAGCAATTATAGTGATGTGTGCATGTGACCAGAAGACTACCCCTGAAACCCGAGACCCTTTAACCATATCTTGGCTGCAGATTTAATAGGTATGGCCGCAATTTACGGCCATATTTTGCAATTAGGCTGTGATCTTTTGAGGAAAGCTAAATAATCTGTAAACTAGACCCCTCCCATGTGCAAAATTGGCTAATTTCACCTTAGGAAAAATCTGGAGAGGTTTTCTTAAGTTTCTGATTTTGTTTTGCGGCTTTTAATGATTGGGATTTGGTATTTGATATTGTGTCCCGTCGTCTGACGTTTGTACGTTAGTGATGAGGGTTGTTTGGTTATTCTTGCATGTTTAGACCATAGGTTTTAACCTATGTGTGATACGCGTGCCGTTTTGGTTTTCGTGTGCAATTTCGGTTTACGATACTACGTGTGATATGTAGGTACCTTCGTGTGGACTTCGGATGATGAAGAAGAGGATGGCGATATCGACTTCGGCAAGTGAGGATCAAGGTGAGTAGATATATATCTACAGGGAAAGTCGGGTGGATGGCGTATAACACCCCCGCAGTTCGTATTGTAGCCTATGATATATTATATATTTTATATGAATATGTGTTATGTGAAACATGGATAGTTAGCAAGTAAGACCTTAGGAGATCATGGGTTAAATTTTAGTGTAATTGGATGTTAGTATCGTTAGCTAGTTTTTAGTGGCGAAACCCTAGAATAAGGTACACGCACACGCACACACGCATTCATTTTACTTTCTCGTGCGTATATGGGGATATATATATATATATACATATATGTATGTGAGTATGTATATATATATATATATATATATGTGTATACATATATATGGATAATGAGGATAGTATATGATATTTAGAGATTAGTCGATGTGATTGGGCATGATGCCATGAGCTCGGTGATGTGACTTGGTTCATATTATAAGATACGACATGATATTATAGAGGATCTTTAGGCGATGTGTTTTCATACACACACATATATATATGTTGATGGTATCAGAATGTTCTAGATTTTAGATCAGTACCCCTAATTCAAGATATGATGATAAGGATACCAGATGAATAATTAGATAAATGTGATATTCGACCCGGACCCAGATTTGGGATGCTGTACGATGGATTTACCGTACGAGATATAATTATGATGATAGATCCGCACTCTTGACTTGAGGATGTCATATGATATATTGTATCGTACGTGATACTATTGAGGAGGGATCACCGACTACTAGATATGGATATCGACTCAGACTTAGGTGGTTTTCCTTACCCTTTCGATTAGTCTGTTAGTTTAGTCCTGTAGTTTACTTAGTAGATGTTAGACTGTGCTCGAGGCATACTTATTTCCAAAACTAACGAATCGTGAGTATTTTAAAAATAGGCCAAGGGATACTACGGATATTTCAAAGGACATACCTTTTGATAAAAACACCATAGCCCCTATTTTCTAAACACACGATTCGTATTATTTCAAATGTCAAAATTGTATGACTCATATATATTATGTACATTCTTTATTGTTGCATTTACTATTCATTTTCCATATATTCCTGCTGTTCGTATCGCATTGCATGCCTATATATGTTTTCGTTAGTTATTATGAAACCCGTTGTCATGACACCAGCACCATTACCGATGATGCGTATGCTCCACGTACACCTGCTTGCCGGCTCACACACATAATCATCGGTAATTGCCATGTCACGTACACATTAGAGAACATTACTTTACAGATATCGCTTGTTAGCTGATAGTTTCGATATGTCATTATTCTGTTAGTTTAGATATTGCATTTATTACTGTAATATTTCATGCATATGTATATTCATTTGTTATGCAATACTATAAGGCTTTATGCTAGTATCCACTGTTTATTGACATCGTGATTTGAGATTTCGGATTTCTATGAGATTTATGGATTTGGAGGAACCGCAAGGATTTTATAAACTCATTATCATTTTCAAGAGATAGAAATTGCGGTTTTCTCATGATATGATTTGAGAGGTGTCCACCATGAGTTTTCTCGGCTCTTGAGCGATATCATACACCCGATTCGAAGAGGAGGAGGAACCGTCTGTGGGTGCATGGTGGACCCGGTGCGGTACCCCGGGGAAAGATGGCCGCAGATGATGGCGTTGAGCCTTACAGGGGAGCACTATCGACTGGTTATTGTGACGCACTGGATAATCGGAGGATACCGACGTGGTCTTGAGATTTGATGATATGGGCCAGTCCGGATTGCCGGAGCCCAAGATATTGAGATTTGATGATATGGGCCAGTCCGGATTGCCGGAGCCCTAGATATTGAGACTTGATGATACGGGCCGGTCCGGATTGCCGGAGCCTGAGATATTAAGATATTAGTATATATATTTTGTGTCGATGCTTGACACTAATCCTCTGATGATTTCATTGATGATACTTCAATTTTTATATACAGAAATCTCACGAAATAAAGAAAACTATTTCTCTTTCATGATGTATTCTGTTTTCAATTTAATGCATTCATACATCATATATGAATTATGTTGCTACCTGAGGCACTGACACGAGCACTTGATATTACACTTATGTGTAGATGGTACAGGTTTATATTTCGAGGATATATATTATCGTATGACCTAGGATTGAGTCATACATGCGATTTCTGCTCGGTGATGTTTTCTACTCACGAGTTGGCAACTCACCCCGTTGTGCCACAGTTTCTTCCAGGTTTTGCCGTACCGGTTTCCTTAGCGGCTTTGCTGGCACACTGCTTCTTGCCGGGTGATTGTTTTAGTAGGTGGGTTCACTCACATCGTGACCACCATTGTACTTTATTACATTCTGTTGTTTCTAGTAAACTCCATCAACCATACTTGTATTATTATAGACTTAGAAGACCAGTTGTATATTCCTTCGACTTTAGAGTCGCGCGCTTGTATTATTATGGTTTTCTCTGGTTTCTTCTGAGTTTTGATCCTCGCCCTTCATCGTTGTATATTATATTGCATTGCGTGGTTATGTCCGCCAATTGGCGAAGAGCTAGCTCCCGCTCAGGGATGCCTTTATATTATGCATGTTGTACCCGTTTGGGGCCAGTATTTACAAAGGAAACTCTGTCGAAATTTTTAGAAAAGATTTGAGGTTTTAAAAATGCATACTTCGGCTTATTTTGTTAAACCACTCACTTTAAAACTAAAGTTTTCCTTCACCTTCTCCTTTAAATGGTTTAGATTTTTGGGATTTTGGCTTACTTGAATTAGATGGGGTCCTATAGACTTCATATGATTCAAGTGTCAGTCACGTGCCATTTCGGGTCGTGACACTACATATCACAACACATCGTATCGTATCAAATTCGATTCAAAAACTGACACAACACGTGAAGTTCTCATAGGTTAGAACCTATAACCTACATATGCAGAAACAATCATAAAACATTCGTTGTTGACGTACAAATGTCCAACGACCAAATCCACATTCAAATACCAAAAACCAAGTTTTAGAAATCGAAAAACCATTGCTAAAATCAACTCAAACGCTCCCAGATTTTGTCTCAGGTATTTTGGGATTAAACAAACAATATAGGGGCTAGGTTACATGGAAAGTGAGCTACAACCAAAACCCCTACACCAATGCCTATACTTGGCCCAGCGAGATTTGCAAAATCCCCGGTGTTGTCGGGCCCTGAGTGGATTCTATTAGGGTTCCTAGGCACTCTCAAGAGGTCTCACAAGGCATCAACCTTGCCAATTTTAAATTTTACAAGTGCCGAGAAACTCTAATACGGATCGTTAACTAGAATTTTAGGCGAAACAAAAACCTAGTTAACAACTTAACTAAAAGTGAGAAGCTACAACCTTTGTAGATCCGGTTCTCCACTTCCTTAGCTCCACGTAGACGTCCTCTCGCTGTCCAAGTCGGATCTCGGACTCTAGCATCGGCTTCATCGGAGAAATGAGCGGACAAGTCGTCGGCTACGATGCCAAAGATGATCTACGTCGAGGTTCACTAGATCAAGCTCCAACTTCACCAAGTTGTGAAACTTGTGAAGAAAACACCCTATACTACTTGGCAAGAGGTAGAGGGTGAAGAAATAGGAGGTGGGTTCACTTTAGAATTGGATTTCTCACACTTTTGCTCAAGTTGCCATTGATGGTGGCAAGTTTTCTTTCTTGAAGAAGAAGATGAATAAGAAGATAGAATATGATAAGTATATGAAAAAGAATAATAAAATCAATACTTATCATCTTCTAACCATGGTCAAGTGTAGAGAGTTAACTATAGTTTAGATGAGTGGTTAGGGTTTGGAGAAGAAGACAAAGTGGTCACTTGGTCAAAGCTTCATGAAGCTTCAACAAGCTTCATGATAAAAGAAACCATTTTGTTTTCTATTATCTATTTCTCCAAAAAGAAAAGATAAATAATTAAGTGAAAATATGAAACCCTAACCATTCACTAAACATGGTTTAAGTCTTTACACAAATCCAAGTGAGAATGTATCATCAAACATGATACAAACATGAGCACAAAAGTATATCACATATACAACTTGCACATCAAGTGAGAAAATCCATTTAAAGTGAACCAATACTAGTTAATGCAAAGTAATATATCAAATATATAATTATACATTAAATCATTAAATCAACACTTGATTTAACGATCTGGTCATGTCGCACATAACCGACTAGTATACAATGTATCGATTTATCGAATCAACGATTCGATAACTAGGTTATATCGCATACAACCAATCGAAACATTCATCGCGAGAATGAAATACGGTATCACATACTCGTATTATTCTCGGTCCCGCACATATCTCATATGCGCTCCTATTTCGTTTCGCTTGAGCCAGGAAACCCCTGTGTAGGACTCTAAAGACTCGTCAATACGCCGGTAGCAGATGATGATCATATCAGGCACCCACAAGCCGCAAGCGGTCTGCCAAACGTAACGGCCACCCGGGTATTGAGCGATCAGAAGATGGACGAGCTAGCCCGCTCACACTCCTGTGAATCCAACAAGTAACACTTACCGTACAGTCCGGTCTGTTCGTCTGATATGTCGCATATCAAGTCTAGGGGTGGTAAACGTCAGACCCCCAATAACCGATAAGTCGTGCCGATATGAGGCTCATAACGGGTCGAGAAACTACTTGTAACACTTACCAGCAGATCTCTGATCAGCCCTGGCTAGGGACTTCCCTTTTACGGCCAATCGAGCACTGCGCAACATCAACCCCCAATACCGGGAGAGACGAAACCCCTCCTATCGCTCATTGCCTCCATATGACTCGGGACTGTACCCAAAGACCACCGTTTTGCACGCCCTCATGGACGTGGTAAGGTGGAGATCAAAGCACAGTGGGAATCACACAAGACCCTATGACGATCTCGGGTCTACAGACTAACCTGTACAAGTGTCACCTGAGAACTGCCATCTGACGTGAGGTATAATACCATCTGGGAGTTCTCGGCGAGTCCGTCTAGTGTACCCAGTCTCCACTGAGCACCCGTATACCATCTCTGATGTCAAACACCAATGGATATGGGATCATCCATCGCCCATCTCATGGGTCGAGAAGCATATACGCTAGTCTACACTGGTATATCGATGCCCCGTCTCGATACACCCACGACTAGGGACCTTGAAGGATGTACCTATGGACTACCATGTCCCCACTAGTATGATCTGCATCACAGTCCAGGTAGTCAAGTACACATCCTAAGGGCTTTACCAACATGTAACTATAAGACAGCGCAAAGAGACAAGTGTACATGTTAAGATAAAGAGTAACCAGATAGCATATTATCATATCGAGCAAGAAAGTCATCTCTATATATGTCCAAGCATCCAATATAAAATACATCATGTGTACAATACTGGCCTCTAGGGCATACATACAACTAATAATCTCCCACTTGCACTAGGGCCAGCTGCTGTAGTATCGCATACCGAGCATCCCGAAGAGTCTCTCAAACTGTATCTAGGGAATGGCCTTCGTGAGTGGATCCGCCGTGTTATTCTTCGTGTCAACCCTCCTGACCTCGATCTCCCGGAGATCAACTATCTCCCGGATCAGGTGATACCGCCTCAGAATATGCCTGGATCGCTGATGGGACCTGGGTTCCTTGGCTAAAGCCACCGCTCCATTGTTATCGCAATACAAAGGTATTGGATGCTCAATGGATGGAACCACTCCAAGTTCAGTAATGAACTTCTTGATCCAGACAGCTTCTTTAGCAGCATCGTTGGCAGCGATGTATTCAGCCTCCATCGTCGAGTCTGCCACGGTTTCCTGCTTGGAACTCTTCCAGCTAACCGCCCCTCCGTAAAGGGTAAAGACAAATCCCTACTGCGACTTAGAGTCGTCCTTATCACTCTGGAAGCTCGAATCGGTAAAGGACCCCACTTGGAGTTCTCCGTTACCATACACCAAGAGCATCTCTTTAGTCCTTCGCAAGTACTTGAGAATGCTCTTCACAGCTGTCCAGTGACTCTCTCCAGGATCAGCTTGATACCTGCTCACTACACTTAGTGAGTATGCAACATCGGGTCTGGTACATAGCATCGCGTACATGATAGAGCCTACAGCCGAAGCATAGGGTATCCCTTGCATGCGAGCTCTTTCCAAATCAGTCTTGGGAGACATCTCTTTGGAGAGAGTGACTCCAGAGATCGTGGGCAAGTTCCCACGCTTGGATTCTTCCATACTAAACCTCTTTAGTATGGTGTCAATGTACTTGGATTGGGACAATCCCAATATCCGTTTGGATCTATCTCTATAGATCCTGATTCCCAATATGCAGGAGGCATCACCAAGATCTTTCATCGAGAATCTTTGTGATAAGAAGAGCTTGACCGATTGCAGCATAGGAATATCATTTCCTATCAAGAGTATGTCGTCCACGTACAATACGAGGAAGACAACCTTACTCTCTGCTACCTTCTTGTAGATACAAGGTTCATCTGGGTTTTTGACGAAATCAAACTCTTTGATAACGACGTCAAAGCAGATGTTCCAACTCCGCGATGCTTGCTTTAATCCATAAATGGATTTAAGCAGCTCGCACACCTTCCCGCTGCTCCCACTGTCTACGAAGCCCTTTGGCTGAGTCATGTACACGCACTCTTCTAAATCACCGTTTAGAAAGGCGGTCTTAACATCCATTTGCCAGATTTCGTAATCATGATATGCAGCGATGGCAAGCATGATCCGGATGGATTTAAGCATAGCCACTGGAGAAAAGGTTTCGTCATAATCCACACCTGGTCTTTGACGAAAACCCTTTGCAACAAGTCTAGCTTTGAAAGTCTCTACTTTCCCATCTACACCAAGTTTTTTCTTGAAGATCCACTTGCTCCCAATGGGTTTTACCCCTTCAGGAGCAACTTCCAAAGTCCATACTTTGTTGGTGTACATGGATTCCATCTCGGACCGCATTGCATCCAGCCATTTCACTGAGTCCCTACTCGTGATGGCCTGCTCGAAGCTAGTTGGGTCATCATTCTCCATGATGCAATCCTCGCTCCCACCATTCATGAGAAAACCGTAGTATCTCTCAGGTTGGCGAGGAACCCTACTAGATCGGCGGAGTGGCTGGGGTTCATTGGGAACTATTGAATCCTCTGGTTCCACCAGATCTTCTGTTGTAGCTTCTGTAGCTGGAACCTCTTCCAGTTCTACCTCATGACCACTAATCTCTTTTTCAAGAAATTCCTTTTCTAAAAAGGTGCCATGCCGAGAAACAAACACTCTTTGTTCCTCGGGATGGTAGAAGATATACCCTTGTGAATTTTTGGGATATCATATAAATTTGCATAAAACAGACCGTGCCTCGAGTTTGTCCGGATTTTGTTGTTTGACATAGACTGGACAACCCCATATCTTAACATAGTTAAGACATGGTCTCTTCCCTTTCCATATCTCATATGGAGTGGTAGGCACTGATTTGGTGGGGACCATATTCAATAGATGTATGGCTGTCTCAAGCGCATACCCCCAGAAGGAAATAGGTAACTCAGCTATGCTCATCATAGAGCGCACCATATCTAATAGGGTGCGGTTCCTCCGTTCTGATACACCGTTGTGCTGTGGTGTATATGGAGGAGTTAGTTGAGAGAGAATCCCATTCTCTTTTAGGAAGTCCAGGAATTCATTGCTTAAGTATTCACCTCCTCGATCAGATCGAAGGATTTTAATACTTTTTCCGGTTTGGTTCTCGACTTCTTGTTTATATTCTCTAAATTTCTCAAAAGCTTCAGACTTGTGTCTTATCAAGTACACATGTCCGTATCTTGAGAGATCGTCAGTGAATGTAATGAAGTACGAAGAACCATCCCTGGCATGTGTAGACATGGGACCGCATACATCACTATGTATCAGTCCCAAGAGTTCGGTAACTCTTTTTCCGTGTCCCGTAAACGGAGTTTTGGTCATCTTGCCTTTGAGACATGACTGGCAAGTGTCATAAGATGAAAATTCGAATGGTTTCAAATATCCATCCTTATGCAACTTAGCCAGTCGTGTCACATTGATGTGACCCAGTCTACAATGCCATAAGAAGGATTCGTTCAGTTCTGAACTCTTCCTCTTGTGTGTGTTTGTTATGCTCAGAACTGTTGATTGATTTAGAACATAAATGCCATTGTACAACGTGCCTGATCCAACCAACTTTTGGTTACGGAAAATGTTCATAACATTATCCTGTAATACAAAATTATATCCTTCTTTACTCTATAAAGAAACCGATATAATGTTGCATATTAGGTTCGGCATGTAATAGCATTCGTTCAGAACCAATGTATTACCAGTTGGTAATACAAGGTGATATTCCCCGACAGTCTTAGCTGCAACAATTGCACCATTTCCAACTCTAATGTCTTTATCACCTTCTCCAAGTTCTCTACCTTTTCTAAGCCCATGTAACTGATTACATATATAGGATCCTGACCCGGTATCTAATACCCAGGATGCAGGGCAAATGGAGAAACAGCTCTCTGTAACGAACACACCCGAAGAAAATGCATCACCATGTACTTTCTTCAATCGGATGGCATGGGAATCCTGGTGTTCCCCTATATCCTGTTCATTCCTATAACTCTTATAAGAAAGAACGGAACCAACGTTCCCCAGCACAGTATAACATGCGGGTTCTGTCAATACATCCATATTATTATCTTTATTAGGGCATGACATGGTCGCTACCTGGAGAGAGAGAGAGAAGAAAACACTTTAGCGTATGCTCTTGCAAGATCAGATTGGTTATTATCTTATCTAATCCGGATGGCTCCCACTGGTTTTTATCAAATCTTCCTTCAAACCCTAAAAGGAAAGACTAGCCGGGATTAATTACACACTACAAGTTCGCCAATCTTTCAGCCAGGCCAGTGTCGGTACTTTGAGGGAGGTCCCCCGTGCTTTCGCACGAACCTAATTAATGTAAACCTCGTTTTCCCAGAGGCGTAACCCCGTTGACACCTTTCTAGACACCTACTCGATCAGCTAATTGCAATGTGTAAAACTCTCCCAGGAGTAACTCTTACTCGCAGTGGGTATCGGGATCCAACTATCGCATAGAAGGTATGCAATCTCATTGCAAATTTCAACACTTGAAATTCCTGATAATGCTTGTGTCCCTACCGTGCTATGACCTTGACGAAAGCCAACAAACCACAGCCCGCTAGTCAAGTTCAACCCGTACATTTCTTGACTGAATTAAACCCACCCGCACGACCCTTGACGAAAGCCAACAAAGCCGCACGACTACCCTAATCCAGTCGCATCATATGCAGCAGATAAGCAGTATATAGCTACCGCACACTACACCTTGACGAAAGCCAACAAATGTAGCACGAATACTATATGCAACTTATCTGAAATAACGGAGGGCTACGACAGGTTTTTCTGAAAACCTATTGCGTAATGAACTTGATATCGTTGTAGAATCAAATGAAGTTTTGAAATGGAGTGATTTTGAGGCTTTTCTAGTTTTGCTAAAGGGGTCACTCCTGGTGAAGGGATCGTCAGCCCTTTCCTCGTCGAATGAGGTGCGGGATATATCATATATATCACTGTGCAAAGCATAAACTATAGAAGCAATCAAAAGTCAAACCGAGTGTGTAGCATCTGCCAGTTATTGCTAAAGGAGTCACTCCCGGTGAAGGGATCTCGGTCCTTTCCTCATCGAATAAGGTGCAGGGTATATCATATATACCGCTATGCAAAGCAAGAACTGTAGCTACCTGTTTTGTTTAAAATTTGATTTTACAACATCTTAGGTTTCTTTTCTTTCATTAATCACATTAATGAAGTCCCATCATTTAAGTCACCTAAACATCACAGATAAATACGACGTACACTTATGCCATCCGCATTCGCCTGGATGTCCCCTCGTGCACCGTTAGGTTAGGTAACTAACGACAGAGCAGGGCAGGGCTAGTGCGGGTGAAAAACATAAGTAACGTCTATATAATATATCATATATACTATATACTGTATCTATCACAGAAAATCACATGATCACATCACAGATATCGCAACAGAAGAAACATATGAAACATTGGATGTACTAGGAAGTCCGTGTTTTCAATACGAGCCAGTATAAAACACGGATTCCACGGTCGTGATGAATAGCCAATCCCACACCCCTAGACCCCTACGAGAGCGGCAAGCAACCCTACCAATTCTAGGGTTAGGAGACCCGGACTCGACTCCTCGAGATGGTCTCCCACTGGACCCTAGAACCCGGTTACTTGTGTTCCCCTCCTTGGGTCTATCCTAATGCGGAAAAGTAAATAATATACAAAAGGTGACAACTTCCGCAACCTGGAAGTGCCCCAAATAAAAGAATATTGCATACAAGTTTTTACATGAATTAAAATGAAAAACACTCATCTCACATAAAAACCGCCGGCTATTCAAACACGACAATCCAATATAACATATCCAGCAACACATAACATCACATGTCATCAACGTAAGTAAATATGCGCATCCCAATTGTCGTTGACATATAGCAACGAAACCGGCGATACCACATATTACACTTACGGTCACAGAAAAGAAAGTGTAAAACTACAACAGTTGGAATCCGCAACCTCTTTAGACATCGCATGCCTAATCAAATGAAATACTTAGATATCGCATGCCTAACAATTATAAACCCCGCATTTTAGTCCCATTATCGAAAACACTTTTCAATATCAAGTGAGACTAAACCGCTAGATTTATAACATTCATCCAGTTATCTCATAACTGTTTGTGAATTCCAATTATTGTATCCCATTCCGGACAAATAGAAAATATTAAACTTTCCGATCGAACATTCGAACACCCAAGTTTTCCTGAAACCGTTCAACACATGAAATAAGTTCAAAGACATTCACTTCATGCCTCAGTACCAACGGTCCAGCCGTAGAAGGGTCAAGCCAACGCCTCACATGTGGCACGCCGTACTGCCCCAAACCCGAAGGTTCAAAGGGCAGTTCAAGACGGTCACATAATCGAGTTAAGTTTTGTTGTCTTCTAGAGGGACCATCGCGTTACTTGCACTACTCAGAACGTCTTTAAACCACAGAAAAATCCAACACTTAGAAATTTTCCGGCAGGGGAAAAGTTGGGTATTTATATCCGGTCGAACTTTTTAACATATTCTTAAATTATCCGGAAAAACACACAGAAAAAATTTGATAATCCGATCGAATCTTTGATTCCCAATACAACCCCAGAATACTCATCTGTAGAGTCACAATAAAAATACCCAGAAAATATAGCATTCAATTATATGAATTACTGTGCAGAAATTATTGGACAAGGGGACAGAACGGCCGCGGAACCGCCGCACATGGCAAGCTTGTGCCGCGATTCCACGGTGGATTTATCGATTTAGACCCTCGTTTTTCACAGTAATTCAAATAAGACCCTGCTTATTTTTCTGCATATTTTTAATCGACAAAAATCAAAATTTTCAGAAAATTTCCAGAGAGCATTTTGGAAATGGGTTTCGATGTTCGTTCGGATTTCAAACGTCGTCTTGACTTCGCCTAAGGCTCTAGCTAGGCTCTGATACCACTTATTAGGGTTCCTAGGCACTCTCAAGAGGTCTCACAAGGCATCAACCATGCCAATTTTAAATTTTACAAGTGCCGAGAAACTCTAATACGGATCGTTAACTAGAATTTTTGGCGAAACAAAAACCTAGTTAACAACTTAACTAAAAGTGAGAAGCTACAACCTTTGTAGATCCGGTTATCCACTTCCTTAGCTCCACGTCGACGTCCTCTCGCTGTCCAAGTCGGATCTCGGACTCTAGCATCGGCTTCATCGGAGAAATGAGCGGACAAGTCGTCGGCTACGATGCCAAAGATGATCTACGTCGAGGTTGCACTAGATCAAGCTCCAACTTCACCAAGTTGTGAAAATTGTGAAGAAAATACCCTATACTACTTGGCAAGAGGTAGAGGGTGAAGAAATAGGAGGTGGGTTCACTTTAGAATTGGATTTCTCACACTTTTGCTCAAGTTGCCATTGATGGTGGCAAGTTTTCTTTCTTGAAGAAGATGATGAATAAGAAGATAGAATATGATAAGTATATGAAAAAGAATAATAAAATCAATACTTATCATCTTCTAACCATGGTCAAGTGTAGAGAGTTAACTATAGTTTAGATGAGTGGTTAGGGTTTGGAGAAGAAGACAAAGTGGTCACTTGGTCAAAGCTTCATGAAGCTTCAACAAGCTTCATGATAAAAGAAACCATTTTGTTTTCTATTATCTATTTCTCCAAAAAGAAAAGATAAATAATTAAGTGAAAATATGAAACCCTAACCATTCACTAAACATGGTTTAAGTCTTTATACAAATCCAAGTGAGAATGTATCATCAAACATGATACAAACATGTGCACAAAAGTATATCACATATACAACTTGCACATCAAGTGAGAAAATCCATTTAAAGTGAACCAATACTAGTTAATGCAAAGTAATATATCAAATATATAATTATACATTAAATCATTAAATCAACACTTGATTTAACGATCCGGTCATGTCGCACATAACCGACTAGTATACAATGTATCGATTTATCGAATCAACGATTCGATAACTAGGTTATATCGCATACAACCAATCGAAACATTCATCGCGAGAATGAAATACGGTATCATATACTCGTATTATTCTCGGTCCCGCACATATCTCATATGCGCTCCTATTTCGTTTCGCTTGAGCCAGGAAACCCCTGTGTAGGACTCTAAAGACTCGTCAATACGCCGGTAGCAGATGATGATCATATCAAGCACCCACAAGCCGCAAGCGGTCTGCCAAACGTAACGGCCACCCGGGTATTGAGCGATCAGAAGATCGACGAGCTAGCCCGCTCACACTCCTGTGAATCCAACCAGTAACACTTACCGTACAGTCCGGTCTGTTCGTCTGATATGTCGCATATCAAGTCTAGGGGTGGTAAACGTCAGACCCTAATAACCGATAAGTCGTGCCGATATGAGGCTCATAACGGGTCGAGAAACTACTGGTAACACTTACCAGCAGATCTCTGATCCGCCCTGGCCAGG
The DNA here is from genome assembly GCA_030015575.1 of Agapanthus africanus. Taxonomy (NCBI): domain Eukaryota; kingdom Viridiplantae; phylum Streptophyta; class Magnoliopsida; order Asparagales; family Amaryllidaceae; genus Agapanthus; species Agapanthus africanus. Next base: position 221,318,086 of record CM057347.1, read on the forward strand.
GACTTCACTGTTACGGCCAATCGAGCACTGCGCAACATCAACCCCCAATACCGGGAGAGACGAAACCCCTACTATCGCTCATTGCCTCCATATGACTCGGGACTGTACCCAAAGACCACCGTTTTGCACGCCCTCATGGACGTGGTAAGGTGGAGATCAAAGCACAGTGGGAATCACACAAGACCCTATGACGATCTCGGGTCTACAGACTAACCTGTACAAGTGTCACCTGAGAACTGCCATCTGACGTGAGGTATAATACCATATGGGAGTTCTTGGCGAGTCCGTCTAGTGTACCCAGTCTCCACTGAGCACCCGTATACCATCTCTGATGTCAAACACCAATGGATATGGGATCATCCATCGCCCATCTCATGGGTCGAGAAGCATATACGCTAGTCTACACTGGTATATCGATGCCCCGTCTCGATACACCCACGACTAGGGACATTGAAGGATGTACCTATGGACTACCATGTCCCCACTAGTATGATCTGCATCACAGTCCAGGTAGTCAAGTACACATCCTAAGGGCTTTACCAACATGTAACTATAAGACAGTGCAAAGAGACAAGTGTACATGTTAAGATAAAGAGTAACCGGATAGCATACTATCATATCGAGCAAGAAAGTCATCTCTATATATGTCCAAGCAACCAATATAAAATACATCATGTGTACAATACTGGCCTCTAAGGCATACATACAACTAACAGATTCTTTGTCTCGTTTTCATGTGGGGGTCTTCTAGGGTTCTAATTAGATCGCTGAAGTTGTTTGATTTCTCTAATAACACTCCAAGTTGCTCCAGATTCCCTGTAGTCCTCAAAGATCAAAGAAATCGACATCGGAAAATCCAAAGTTCCAGTTTTGGGTTTTTTCTTCTCAGATTTAGATCATAAAATACCAACACTACAGGGGTTTAGCCACTATCTAATCCTCAATTTCACCTTCACACATCATGAAATCACATAACCCTTAACTAGGAATTTTTCAACATCACTAAATCAACTCAAGATTAACTCAAAACTACACTAGAACATTAGAAACACTAAAAACTTGACTACAAGTGTAGCATTTTACCTTATTTGGCAACTCAAGAATATTCTTGAGTTGCCCAAAGTCTTGACTTGATGTCTCCATAGGGTTTGTAATGAGGTTGTGCACATTTTTTGTGAAGGGAGTATGGAGTTTTTTTGTGAGGATTTTAGGGGTGGCCATAGTGGTAGTGGAAGTGGAGGGATGAAGGAGAATGAGGAATGAGGAGAAGGAAGGGAAGAAAATGAATAGGAGGAGAGAAAAGGAGAATGGTGTAGAAACTTCCTTCTCTCTCTCTCTCACATTAGCCATACTCTCATGGTCCCCACCATCTCTCTCTCTCTAAATTCTTTTTTTTTTAAAAAAGAAACAAAATACAAAACCATGCACATAAACATGGTTAATACATAATTAATAATATTAATCAAGTTTAGCATTAACTTAGAATACAATTAATTGTTAAAAAAAATCTATAAATGCTCAATTCACATAATTTCTTGCAAAATCAATAATTCTTATTAATTTTCCAAACTATCGGTATATAGTTATACCATATCATTAAAACTAATCTCCATACTTTAAAATATTCGTAACATGTTTTATTTTAATTATTTAAATTCCCAAAACTAATATTTTATTTTCTGAAATGTTACAATCTTCCCTCTTAAATAAATTCAATCCTCGAATTTAAATTTAAAACCCCCAATAAGTAAAACATTTCAGCAAAACAAACAAGCCTTCGGGGCTCTGAAATCATGAATACGTAAAATATATCATAACGCGTTGTATGAGTGTGAAAACAAGGGCAAAAACTCAAAATCAAAACTCCGTCAAACGCTACGTAATTATCTGAGTTATGAAGGAAATACAAATGTCAAATTCAATACGAAGATCAAACATGATAAAATCAAAAGTATAACATGTATATAGTACGCATCGTTGTGAAATCGTCAAAACATCCAAATAGAAATGCATGCAAAACCTTTTTCAAATCACCGTGCGATGCGCGTATCACGGCACAGGTAGCGGACGTTCATTTTGTAAAGAAATAGCTACATATCTATATATGTTTTATTTAAGATACACATTCCGATTTTTTTTTAATATAGCCTTGGGAAGGGTTTTCCGGTAAATTCCCGTGTCACTCTCGGACACGTAGGAAAATATCGAGACTATAACTCTGTTTTTTTTTGAAAATCCCTTCCGTAAATATCGATGCATGCAAAAATACTCAGGTATTGTCCTCAGACTAGACCTGCTCGGTCACTAAACCGTAGTATACATCATAAAAACATGATGCTCAAACGAAACAACCTCAAATAGAGTATACTAAAAGTGCCATGTGCGTCTAGCGCGCACGAAAATCGAAATCACATACAGTGCTACGAATATGCATAGAAACAAAACTAAGTGCAATGGGTGTGCATGAAAATATCAGTCAAGTGCAACGTGTGTGCCTGACAACAATATCTAGTGCATCTGATTTGCACGAAAAATCTCGATTTAGTGCATCTGGTGTGCACAAAATTACATAAAGTGCGCCAGGTGTGCGCAAAAATCGCAATCAAGTACACAAGGTGCACTAGAGTGCACGAATATGAGTATCAAGTATCAAAATCGAAATCAACGGTATACGACATACACCAAATCAAATCAAGTATACCGTGGTATATAAGCTCATGGACATGTCCATCTGTGAGCACAAATCATGTCAATACTGAAAACTCATGAAACTACACCGAATGTATAAGTCCAAATCGTGCGTGTACTGTACGCATGAAATCAAAACCAAATATCTCGGAATGCATAGAAATCAAAATCAAGTGTAGTGGATATGCACAAAACGAACATCAGTACAACTGATACATGAATATATGAATCAAGTGTAACTGTGATGCACATAAGAAATATCAATTATAAAACAAATCGTCCAAAATCCAAAACAACGGAAACGTGATATCCGAATCACCAAGTCACAAATCATAAATAACTTTCGTCGATGTGCCCTTCTTTCAATGTCGGAAGGTGTCGGTACATCCCAGGCTAGCAGAGAAAGAATATCTATTTGCCTCCTGCCCATGGTCTGGCGTCCTCTGTCCTTAGATCCTCGTTTCTCTGCGCGGATCACCAGTTACATGGCTCCTCGACTCAACAGCCCTATTCGGAGTAATGACAGAATGGTTTCGCTATGGCGCTTCTTTGAAGATTTCCTGACCAATTAACATAATCACTCATAACTTATCTCGTCAATGATGGCAATCTCTGGCCCACTGAGTGTGCGTGATATAATCGATCCAGGTTCAAGTCCTTGTCATGAAGTACTCCAGAAAAATCCTGTCAAGGTCTCTTCCCAATCTCATCTCAGTCGAACTACCTGGAAGTTATCACCCTTTACTTAATCCATTTCTTGTTCCGGGACAACTGCATTTTCTTCATGACTTTTCCCTGGAATTATGGTTGCATCCAACGCCTCTGCATGCATATTAATTCTCTAATGTCAACGGAGTGGAATGTCATACTTATAAGGATCTCACATGCACCTCATACTCCGCTTCTCTTCAATATGGACCAATTCGGAATCATCTTTTCGTAGCTGTGTGGAGTGCGCTCCAATTGGATGTAATCATCCTCAGAGTCTCTTTTGAAGCTACAAACTCGGCAACTCTAAAAACCAGTGGAAGGTATCTAGCCAAAACTGTAACGTTTTAGAAATCGTTATGCGAATTTTTCCGTTTTAGGTCAAAATAGTCGGTATTTTCTATTTTAACCCGATTTTGATCAAACTTCCGTATAGACTTGCCGGCATCTAGTTTAGCTAAAATAAAGCTAGTACGCGAGCATTGGGGGTCAATGGGAGGTTTTGGTTCAAATAGAATTTTTCCCTAATTAAATATTATTTTAAGTGGTAAATTATGCACGTAAATTGGGGTAATTACTTCTAAATGAGAATAATTGAAAATCATCACTAGAATTAGTTGGAAGCTTCTCTTCAAAATATCTAGATCTTTTGTGCAAAAGGTTTAATGTTTTTTAAAAGAAAAGAAATGAAAAGAAAATGTGGCATTTCTTTTAATGATGCATTTATTGTAAATTGCTAGAACTTTCTCATTTTTTCTTCACAACACATCCCCCTATCACCTTGGCCGAGCCCCCTTTTTTGCCATTTGCATTTGTTAAGCTCATTTCTCCATTTTCTTGCTCACTAAATCCTTCAAAAATCCCAAAAATAATCCATAAATTCCTAAATAAAATTAAACCATCAATTTCCTTTCAGTAAACTTGCTTAGTTCTTCATGGAAAAATTTGATTATTTGGAGGCTAAAGTTGATGGAATCTTGTGCTAGGATTTGTTCTTAAGAGGTATAATTTCTTATCTTAATCCTTAATTAATATGTTTAAATCTTGAATTAGCTATTTAATTGGTTATCATAGATTTTAAACTCTTGATTAATTCATTATTCATAATTTTTAAGAAATTCAAGTTAAGGTAAAACTTGATGAAGTGTTTAATGTTAATTTGTGTTTAAGAAAACATAACCTAGTAGAATATGATAATTGTTGTTAATTACTATTTTGTCTAATTAAGAAATTTTGCTTACTAGGTTTTTGCTAAAACTTAATTAGCAAGTTTTAAAAATATGGAAGTGGCTTGGATAGCTTAGTTAAGCTATTATAAGATGTTTGAAATCGCTAGATATGTGTTAGCTTTGAACTTATGCGAAATATTGCGATAAGTTGCTTACTAGGTTTCGGGGTTTTTCCGACGTGGGTTCAATTGGTCGTTACGAGGTTATATCTATTATATTCCTCGTATTTGTTTGTGTTGGGTTTGCGCGATCGGGACGATCGGAGTTTAGACATGGTGTTTCGTAGTTTAGCAACCCTGGTTAGGGTTTTTGCCGAAGTCGTGCGCGTTTTGTGCGCTAGGTGCGCAGTGTATTTTTTCTGGGCGTTAACCTTGCGTTTCGTTGTCTTTTCATCGATATAGGAGATTTAGCTTATGTGATGTGTTTGTGAAATTTTAGGATCGCAAGCGGGGACTTCGGGCGCTGCGAACAAGGGGAAGCAGGTGGTCGGATTTTCATAGCTCGAGACCATCTGTGAATAGATTTAACATTTACGAGGAATTTGCCCGTATGGCGTTCAGCGTCAGGGCTAGATATGATACGATATTAGCCTCATGTTTATATTCTCATATAGAGATGATGCATGAATTTCATTGCATATAGTTACTTGTTGTGCCTGAACCAGTATCCATTGTACACTGCACTATTATTGACAGTCCATGTTGCACGAGCACCAATGATATGCCACACACACACTGTCGGTAATTGCCATGATACGCACAACACAATTATTCATTGATATACCTTGCTAATGGTTAGCGACATAGAGGCATTTATTCTGGTGCGATAGCGCATATGACATATAGCATACCTGTATACCTACATGCTTATACATATGCCATACTATACCTACATGCTCGCACATATACTTTTCTATTGTTACATGATCAGCTTTTTATAACATATATATCGGTGGAATGGGACGCTGTATATATATGTATTTTGGATTTGGATATTTGGGAACCGCGGGATATATTTAATGACTCGATGCATTTAAATAGCGGACTTTTCCCGTGATATGCTCATATTGATGTTTTATGTTACATATGTTATTTTACATGGATTTACGCATTTGAGATATGTTTTCATGTGATTTGGGAATTTCAATCGATGTTAGGCACTTATATTCCGAGAGATATATGGATTTTTGAGACCGATACGTGGAACACAAGTGTCGAGGTGGGATACTTGGGTTTCGAGGAACGTATGGATATCAGAAAGACCGATACGTGGAACATAAGTGTCGAAGTAGGATACTTGGGTTTCGAGGAACGTATGGATACGAGTATTTATGTGTCGATGTTTGACACTCAGGTTCCATGAGACTTATAGGATTTGGTGGCCGATCTGAGGGCCGATCTGAGTATTTTGGGATTTGGGGTGTTGTTGATTTACACCGGATTTTTCCATGCTTTTGATTTGTGCTTGAGATTATTTATTATTCCGCACTCAGTATTCAGTTGATATGCATTTGATTCATGTAGATATAGTACCCGGGTGGTGTACCTCGATCATGATAGTTCCATAATCATATTTCAATACTCATGCTACCGGCTTACATGTTATTGATCATTGTTGTTAGTACATACTTGCGATTTCAGTATGATGTTATTTTCTATTCACCAATTGGTAACTCACCCCCGTTGTGCCACAGTGTTTTGTAGGGCTTACCCTCAGTGTAGTCGCGGCAGGGCATCTTATCATCTCTACTTTTGCGGATACCGCTACGGTTGGCTGTGAGGCCTTTTGCTTTTAGGTGGGTTGCGGTCATCCGTTTGTATATTGTATATCTTTTTTGTTGGATCTAGTATTCTCCATCTACCACTTCTTTTATTTGACTTAGAGATGAGTTGTGAGGATTCGGTGTTGTATTATTATTTTGGTGACTTGGGTGCCGTGCTCGTAGGAGCCGGCCTTGTTGTAAAGTTTTACTTCTTTATGCATTTTTCTTTTATATTTCTTCGCTTCGGCGTCGTATATATATGCTTATGGTAGTTGTCTCCACCGTTGGGTGTGATTTGCTCCCGTTTGGGATGCTTTATATATTATCTATGTTGTACCCGTTTTCGGGGCCAGTTTTTACAAAGGAGGAGCTGCCGAAATTTTCAAGAAAGAAAACTAAAGTTAATGATTTTTACTTAAAATCTTCCGAATGTTTTAAACTATGTTTTTCTCCGTTTATCCCTTTTGGGGTGGTTTAGATTTCTGGGTTTCGGCTTACTTAAGTTGCGTACGCCTGTAAACGTTACGTAGTTTAAGTGCCGGTTACAGGCCAAATTTTGGGTCATGACAGAGTTGGTATCAGAGCACTAGGTTTTACCTTTCGGAGTGTAGGATGACCTTGGTATGATGGAGTAGGTAGTTTAAGCAGAGTAACGTAGCATGTGTATGTTCCGCGGCATACTTACGACGCGGTACTCCGCCTAAGTGACCTTAGGACTTGTTGATTGAAATTCCTTCCGCGATATATATACCTCCTTGTGATTCGATTTCTGTATCCTTATCGAATCTTGTTTCAATTTCCAGCCTATATGCCACCGAATACTACGAGAGCACAGAGAGCGGCCGCGAGGGCCGAGGTCAGAGTCGACTCGTCTGAGGTGAGGACGGACCAGGGCGGTACACCTGTTGTACCAGAGCACATTGATATATTTGGGGCTGGTATGCAGGACCTGCGCCAGATGATGGGGACTTTATTTGAGGCCATTCGAGCGCAGGGGCAGGCAGTTGTTCCACCCGTTGCAGGGACCACGATGGTACCTACAGTTCCGGCAGCCGCAGTTATAGCTCCGGAGGTTATTACCGTGTCACTGACCGAGTTCATGAGGCTAAGGCCTCCGGTGTTCACTGGCATAGATGCTGTTGAGGATCCGCAGTCGTTTATTGACCGGATGGCCAGAATTTGTCGTTCGCTCCGATGCTCCGACGAGAGATGGGTGGAGTTCGTGAGTTTCCGTTTGGAGGGTCTAGCCCAGAAATAGTGTGAGTCCTTGGAGAGAGGCAGAGCTGCAGGTCTGGCTCCTATGACTTAGGCTGAGTTTGTGACATTTTTTCTCGCCCGTTTTCTTCCACCGAGCGTCAGGGGAGGCGCGAGCGCATAGATTTCAGTTGTTACGCCAGACTCCGGGGATGACGGTGTCTGAGTATGATGTACTGTTTACCGAGCTGTCTGTGTATGCTCCGTACTTGGTGGCGACTAAGGAGATGAGGGTGAAGAGGTTTGTTCGCGGCCTGCTTACCCAGTTGTTCCTAGCCATCAGCATTCAGCATTGTGACACGTATGCGACAGCAGTGGATGCAGTCCTATTGGTGGAGGAGCGTCTTTCTGAGTCGTCAGTTGCTCCGGAACCGAAGAGGGTTCGCACTGGTGATTCGGCGGGGAGGCGGGCGTTTAGACGTCATGACAGTTCCTGTTCAGATACTGGAGGTAGTGGAGGTTCGGGACGAGGTTGGATTTTTAGCTCTTAACCTTAGGAGGGTCAGCAGTTTGCATCTGGATGTTACCGGTGCGGGAGTATGGGTCATCGGGTTCGAGATTGTGCTGAGCCACAGGTGAGCGAGGCAGCTGTACCGCAGGTTACCTTACCACCTTCTCCACCTCAGAGGGCGTTGCCCCTTATGCTGGTTGTTGCTCCGCGTCAGACTCATGTGTAGAGAGGTCGGGGTCACGAGGGTTTTGTACCGGGAGGGCAGGGTGGTAGAGGCGGAGGTCAGCCAGTTTCCGGTAAAGGGCAGGCTCGGGTGTTTGCCTTGACTTATCAGGACGCGCAGGCGTCCAATGCGGTGGTTTCAGGTATCCTTTCTGTATGTTCTTATGATGCACATGTTCTTTCGATCCGGGATCTACGCATTCGTATGTTTCTACGCACTTCATGCCGAGGTTAGGCCGAGAGTCGTTTTTTTCTAGATCAGTCGCTTGTCGTGACTACTGTTGGAGAGTCATTTGTTGCACGACACGTGTTCCGGTCGTGTGTTGTCCGTATAGGAGATAGAGATTTGTCCGTCAACTTGATCCTTCTTAAGATGTTGGACTTCGACGTTCTCCTGGGCATGGACTGGTTAGGTACTTGCTACGCGTCCGTGGACTGCCGCGAGAAGACGGTTAGGTTTTTTTTTCCTGACGAGTCAGTGTTTGTTGTGCAGGGGGACCGTGGTGCCGCCCTTCTTTGTTTGATTTCTGTCCTTTGCGCTAGTCGGCTTTTGAGGAAGGGATGTCGGGGATTCTTGAATTTCATTCATGATACTGGAGCCACAGTGGAGTCGTTGGACGGGGTTCCTACCGTGCGAGAGTTTCCCGACGTCTTTCCCGATGAGTTACCTAGGATGCCGCCAGAGCGCGATATTGAGTTCTGCATTGATCTAATTCCTGGCAAGGAGCCTATTTCTATACCGCCTTATCGGATGGCTCTGGCAGAGCTTAGAGAGTTAAAAGATCAATTGCAAGAATTGCTTGATAGGGAACTTATGCGTCCGAGTGTTTCGCCGTGGGGAGCTCCTGTTCTGTTCGTCCAAGAAGAAGGACGGCAGTTTGATGTTGTGTGTGGATTATCATCAATTGAACCGAGTTACGGTGCAGAATAGGTATCCTTTACCTCGCATTGACGATTTATTTGATCAGCTCCAGGGTGCGAAATATTTTTCTAAGATCGATTTGCGTTCTGGTTATCATCAGTTGCGGGTTCGGAATGATGACATTCCGAAGACTGCTTTTCGTACGCGCTATGGGCATTATGAGTTTCTGGTGATGTCGTTCAGACTCACCAATGCGCCAGCAGCGTTCATGGATCTGATGAACCGGATTTTCAGGCCGTTCCTCGACCAGTTTATTATTGTGTTTATTAATGACATACTGGTCTACTCTAGGAGTCGTGAGGAGCATTAGCAGCATTTGAGGATTGCTTTGCAGATATTGAGAGAGCACCGGCTGTATGCTAAATTCTCAAAGTGCGCATTTTGGCTTGATAGAGTTGACTTCCTGGGTCATGTGGTGACTTGTGATGGTATTCTGGTGGACCCGAGAAAGATCGAGGCTGTGCAGCTTTGGCCCAAACCTGTATTGGTGAGTGAGGTCCGCAGCTTTTTGGGCTTAGCTGGTTATTATCGCCGTTTTATGCAGGATTTCTCGAGTATCGCTGCACTGCTGACTTGACTGACCCGGAAGCGAGTTCCTTTTCTTTGGACTGATGCGTGCGAGCAGAGTTTTCAGCAGTTGAAGTCTCGGTTGACGACAGCACCAGTTCTATCTTTGCCTTCTGGATCGGGCGGCTATGTTGTTTACTGTGATGCTTCTCGAGTGGGGCTCAGTTGTGTACCGATGCAGCATGATAGAGTGATTGCTTATTCTTCTAGGCAGCTGAAGAAGCACGAGTAGAATTACCCCACTCACGATCTTGAGATGGCCGCGGTGCTCTTTGCGTTGAAGATTTGGAGACACTACTTGTATGGGGAGTCATGTCGGATCTTCACGGATCACAAGATCTTGAAGTACATCTTCTAGCAGCGAGATCTGAATCTGCGACAGCACCGTTGGATGGAGCTTGTGAAGGATTATGATTGTGAGATCCTTTATCACCCGGGCAAGGCGAATGTAGTAGCTGATGCTTTGAGTCGTAGGCCCGGGGGTAGCTTGTCCCAGTTGAGCGCAGTTCAGCGACAGTCTTATGCAGATTGGCAGCTCTTGTGTGATGGTAGAGTGCAGTTCGAGTTCACTTCCACTTGGGGACAACTTGCTCATGTCCGCGCCCGTCCATTACTACCTGATCCTATCCGTGAGGCGCAGCCCAGTGATGCCCGTTTGTCTGAGATTCTTGAGCTTGTTCGGAAGGGTACAGTTTCAGAGTTCATGATTGATGACCTGGGTGTGCTACGATGCGGGACTCGCTTATGTGTACCAGATGCTGATGGGTTGAGACGCGAGATCCTAGAGCAGGCACATCAGTCGGCCTTTAGCGTTCATCAAGGTTCTACCAAGATGTACCGTGACTTGAGGGATTTTTACTGGTGGGAAGGGATGAAGTGTGATATTTCGGACTTCGTTTCGAGGTGCCTGACTTGTCAGCAAGTCAAGACTGAGCATCAGAGACTGGCTGGAGAGTTGCAGCCTTTACCCGTACTGGAGTGGAAATGGGAGCAGATTTCCATGGACTTCATTGTGGGTCTACCTAAGACCATTCGAGGGTATGACTCCATTTGGGTGATTGTTGACCGGTTCACGAAAGCGGCTCACTTCCTTCCAGTGAAGACCACTTTCGGTTATGCTCAGTAAGCTCAGTTCTACATAGATGAGATTATGCATTTGCACGTTGTTCCCACATGCATAGTATCCAACAGAGGCACCCAGATTACTAGCCGTCTTTGGCAGAAGCTTCAGGAAGCTTTGGGTACCCGGTTGATCTTTAGCACCGCTTTTCATCCACAGACCGATGGTCAGTCGGCGCGGACTATACAGACTCTGGAGGATATGCTCCGGGCATGTTTGCTTGATTTTGGTGGCAATTGGGATCGTCACTTGCTATTGATTGAGTTCTCCTACAACAACAGCTTTCAGAAGACTATTCAGATAGCACCTTTTGAGGCTTTGTAAGGTAGGAAGTGTCGATCGCCAGTCTGTTGGACCGAACTCAGCGAGATTAGGGTTTTGGAACCCTAGCTAGTTTAGGAGACTACGGAGATGATCCAGCTGATTCAGGACAGGATGAGAGCAGCCCAGTGCAGGCAGAAGTCTTATGCCGACCGTCGTCGTCACAGACTTGAGTTCGCAGTAGGGGATATGTATTCCTGAGGATTTCTCCGATGAAGGGCGTTATGCGATTTGAGAGGAAAGGGAAGCTCAGTCCCAGATTTGTTGGTCCCTTCGAGATCCTTGAGCGAGTGGGTTCTGTTGCTTATCGTTTGGCGCTCCCGGCTAGTTTTCCGGATGTTCACTCCGTTTTCCATGTGTCGATGCTTCGTAGATACTTTCATGATACTTCTCACATGATTCAGCAGCAGACCGTTCAGCTTGAGCATGATCTTTTGTTCACCGAGCAGCCGGTAGTTATTTTGGATTGGCAGGTGAAAAAAATTCGGTCAAAGGCCTTGCCATCTATGAAGGTTCTTTGGCGTAGCCCGACTAGTGAGGAGATCACTTGGGAGGCCGAGAGCGAGATGCGGAAGAAATTCCCTCATCTCTTCAAAGGTACGCGTAGTTAAGTTTTAATTTGGGGACCGAATTTTTCTAAGGGGGGAGATTGTAGCTTTTTAGAAATCGTTATGCGAATTTTCCCGTTTTAAGGCAAAATAGTCGGTATTTTCCGTTTTAATCCGATTTTGACCAAACTTCCGTATAGACTTGCCGGCACCTAGTTTAGCTAAAATAAAGCTAGTGCACGAGCTTTGGGGGTCAATGAGAGGTTTTGGTTCAAATATAATTTTTCCCTAATTAAATATTATTTTAAGTGGTAAATTTTGCACGTAAATTGGGGCAATTACTTCTAAATGAGAATCAATGGAAATCATCACTAGAATTAGTTGGAAGATTCTCTTCAAAATATCTAGATCTTTTGTGCAAAAGGTTTAATGTTTTTAAAAAAAATAGAAGAAAAGAAATCGTGGCATTTCTTTTAATGATGCATTTATTGCAAATTGCTAGAACTTTCTCATTTTTTCTTCACAACACATCCCCCTATCACCTTGGCCGAGCCCCCTTTTCTGCCCTTTGCATTTGTTAAGCTCATTTCTCCATTTTCTTGCTCACTAAATCCTTCAAAAATCTTAAAAATAATCCACAAATTCCTAAATAAAATTAAACCATCAATTTCCTTTCACTAAACTTGCTTAGTTCTTCATGGAAAAATTTGATTATTTGGAGGCTAAAGTTGATGGAATCTTGTGCTAGGATTTGTTCTTAAGAGGTATAATTTCTTACCTTAATCCTTAATTAATATGTTTAAATCTTGAATTAGCTATTTAATTGGTTATCATAGCTTTTAAACTCTTGATTAATTCATTATTCATAATTTTTAAGAAATCCATGTTAGGGTAAAACTTGATGAAGTGTTTAATGTTAATTTGTGTTTAAGAAAACATAACCTAGTAGAATATGATAATTGTTGTTAATTACTACTTTGTCTATTTAAGAAATTTTGCTTACTAGGTTTTTGCTAAAACTTAATTAGCAAGTTTTAAAAATATGGAAGTGGTTTGGATAGTTTAGTTAAGCTATTATAAGATATTTGAAATTGCTAGATATTTGTTAGCTTTTAACTTGTGCGAAATATTGCGATAAGTTGCATACTAGGTTTCGGGATTTTTCCGACATGGGTTCAATTGGTCGTTGCGAGGTTATATCTATTATATTCCGCGTATTTTTTTGTGTTGGGTTTGCACGATCGGGACGATCGGAGTCTAGACTTGGTGTTTCGTAGTTTAGCGACCCAAGTTAGGGTTTTTGCCGAAGTCGTGCGCGCTTTGTACGCTAGGTGCGCAGTGTATTTTTTCTGGGCGTTATCCTTGCGTTTCATTGTCTTTTCGTCGATGTAGGAGATTTAGCTTATGTGATGTATTTGTGAAATTTTGGGATCGCAAGCGGGGACTTCGGGCGCTGAGAACAAGGGGAAGCAGGTGGTCGGATTTTCATAGCTCGAGACCATCTGTGAGTAGATTTAACATCTGCTGGGAATTCACCCGTATGGCATTCAGCGTCAGGGCTAGATATGATATGATATTAGCCGCATGTTTATATTCTCATATAGAGATGATGCATGAATTTCATTACATATAGTTACTTGTTGTGCCTGAACCTGTATCCATTGTACTCTACACTATTATTGACAGTTCATGTTGCACGAGCACCAATGATATGCCACACACACACTGTCGGTAATTGCCATGATATGCGCAACACAATTATTCATTGATATTCCTTGCTAATGGTTAGCAACATAGAGGCATTTATTCTGGTGCGATAGCGCATATGACATATAGCATACATGTATACCTACATGTTTATACATATACCATACTATACCTACATGCTCGCACATATACTTTGCTATTGTTACATGATCAGCTTTTTATAACATATATATCGGTGGAATGGGACGTTGTATATATATGTATTTTGGATTTGGATATTTGGGAATCGCGAGATATATTTAATGACTCGATGCATTTAAATAGCGGACTTTTCCCGTGATATGCTCATATTGATGTTTTATGTTGCATATGTTATTTTACATGGATTTACGGATTTGAGATATGTTTTCATGTGATTTGGGAATTTCAAGTGTCGATGTTAGGTACTTATATTCCGAGAGATATATGGATTTTGGAGACCGATACGTGGAACACAAGTGTCGAGGTAGAATACGTGGGTTTTGAGGAACATATAGATATCAGAAAGACCGATACGTGGAACACAAGTGTCGAAGTGGGATACTTGGGTTTCGAGGAACGTATGGATACGGGTATTTATGTGTCGATGTTTGACACTCAGGTTCCATGAGACTTACAGGATCTGAGGGCCGATCTGAGTATTTTGCGATTTGGGGTGTTGTTGATTTACACCGGGTTTTTCCATGCTTATGATTTGTGCATGAGATTATTTATTATCCCGCACTCAGTATTCAGTTGATATGCATTTGATTCATGTGGATATAGTACCCTGGTGGTGCACCTCGATCATGGTAGTTGCATATTCATATTTCAATACTCATGCTACTAGCTTACATGTTATTGATCATTGCTGTTAGTACATACTTGCGATTTTAGTATGATGTTATTTTCTATTCACGAGTTGGTAACTCACCCCTGTTGTGCTACAGTGTTTTGCAGGGCTTACCCTCAGTGTAGTCGCGGCAGGGCGTCTTATCATCTCTACTTTTGCGGATACCGCTACGGTTGGCTGTGAGGCCTTTGCTTTTTGGTGGGTTGCGGTTATCCGTTTGTATATTGTATATCTTTTTAGTTGGATCTAGTATTCTCTATCTACCACTTCTTGTATTTGACTTAGAGACGAGTTGTGAGGATTCGGTGTTGTATTATTATTTTGGTGACTTGGGTGCCGTGCTCGTGGGAGCTGTCTTGTTGTAAAGTTTTACTTCTTTGTGCAGTTTTCTATTATATTTCTTCGCTTCGGCGTCGTATATATATGCTTATGGTGTTTGTCTCTGCCATTGGGCATGATTTGCTCTCGTTTGGGATGCTTTATATATTATCTATGTTGAACCCGTTTTCGGGGCCAGTTTTTACAAAGGAGGTGTTGTCGAAATTTTCACGAAAGAAAACTAAAGTTAATGATTTTTACTTATGATCTTCCGAATGTTTTAAACTATTTTTTTTCTCCGTTTATCCCTTTTGGGGTGGTTTAGATTTCTTGGTTTTGGCTTACTTAAGTTGTGTACGCCTGTAGACGTTACGTAGTTTAGTGCCGGTTACGGGCCAAATTTTGGGTCGTGACAAAAACGTCCTCAGAACTCATCCAAATCATCGGAGTGATGCGCTTACGCTCGTCCTGTCTCGATCGACTCACCACATGCCTGTGTGAGGTCTTTTTCTAGCTGAAGTTAGTCAATCTGATGTTCTCGCATCGGAGTATCCAAACGAACAACATACCCTAGTCATTCATCCATGGGTGACTAGAGATCTTCCTTCGCATACCTGAGTATCACATCATGCTGCAACAGCTTCAATGGTCTGGGGACGATATCTTATCAATAGCAGTAACGGCTGGCGCATAAGTCCGCACGGTAGACAATGCCTCTATCATCAGGAGTAGACGGTGCTCCAGAAATCATCGCAATCTGGCTGGCCTCTAGCAGTTGCCTGATCATCTGGTTTAGATCTCTAACGCTAGCGTCCACAAAAAAAATCTTAATACCACAATAAATCAATGCGTCCGTATGTAACCGAAATACGCCCTGGTCGGTCCTTGTCCATGACGAGCTCGTATTGACCGCAACTCTAGCCGCAGCTCTCTCTACTTGTATAACCACGGTAACGGAAACCACGATCCGATATCGATGAGTATAGATCATAGGAACGAAAAGAAATACAAGGCATAAGAAATGTACATCCTAAGGCTTTTTAAGCGGAGTAGCGTATTGTAAGTATGCCGCGGAACATACACACGGTACGTCACTCTACTTAAATTACCTACTCCATCAACTAAGGTCAACCTACGCGACCGAAGTTCGGGTCTAATACCACCTCGGTCAAGTCTAAGTTCCGTAAGGTCAAGCCTAGATTCCGAATATATATACGCCCTAGACTCCACATAGTCAAACCTAGACTCGAACCAAGGTTAAACCTAACGCTCTGATACCAACTTTGTCACAACCCGTAAGGGCACATGACTGGCACTTGAATCATATGAAGTCTATAGGACCCCACCTAATTCAAGTAAGCCAAAAGCCCAGAAATCTAAACTTTTTAGGGAAAATATTGGAGGTGAAGTTTTGAAATAACGGTACAATGAAAACAAATTCTTTATTTAGAAGATAAGTAATAGTATACGAAAATAAAATGTTTTGTAGCTATCTTGAAAACATGTTTCGTCATGAAAAATTTCGGCAGCACCTCCTTTGTATATTTTAACCCGAAAACAAATACAAGTAATAATAAATGGCATCCCCAAGTGGGAGCTAGCTCTTCGCCAAATGGCGGAAACAACCACGCAATGATATAAATATACAACGCTAAATGGCGAGGATCAAAACTCAGAAATAAAGTAAAGAAAACTAAGCATTATCAGGAAAACCAGAAACAATAATAAACAAACAAACGCGACTCTAAGGCTGAACGAATATATAAAGTGTGGTTTCTAAGTCTACTAAATATACATAATCTGGTTGATGGAGCTTTTAACTAGATTCAACTAAAATAAAATATACAAGTATATAATGGTGGTCACGATGCAATGTATCCTACCTATTGATGCAATCACCCGAAAGAAGTGATGTGCCAGCTAAGCCGCTACGGAACCTGTACGGCCAAACCTGCAATAAACTGTGGTACAACGGGAGCGAGTTGCCGACTCGTGAGTAGAAGACGTCATTGAGTAGAAACCGAATGTATGACTATCTCCTAGGTCATATAGTACAATACAATAATAATAGCACGTTAACATCGAGTGACATTAGGGGTGATAATATAGACATATGTGTAAGGTCAAGTACTCGTGTCCGTGTCATAAAATAATTAGATGCCATATGTATTATGTATAAATGCAGCAATAAAGGGTGTGTCCTGCAACGAAACAGAAAAATCTGGATAAACCTGAGTGCCAAGCATCGACACTCTAAAATATCATGAAAACTGTGTCCATCAGCGACAAAAAATCCTCAAATCTCGTGCTCCGTCAGTCCGGATCGGTCCATATCATCAGATCTCATGACTACGGTCGGCATCCTCTGGATATCCGCAGCGCCAAATAACACCGGTCGATAGTGCTCCCGTGCAGGCTCAACGTCTCTCTATACGACCTTCTTGCCCTGGGGTACCGCACCGGGTCCACCATGTACCCGCAGACGGTTCCGCCTCTCTCCTCGAATCGAGTATGTATACACACGTGGCTTAAGAACCGAGAAAACTTCTGGTGGACGCCACACATATCATATCACGAGAAACAACATTTTTCTTTTAAAAATTATAATCATGAGTTTATAAATATCACTTGCGGTTTCCCCAAATCCAGAAATCACATGAATACGGAAATCTCCAAAAGAATAACAATCTATGAGTATACAATGAGATAATAAATACCGACGTAAAGCCAATGATCAGTACATAACTAGAATGTATGGATGCAAATGCATGTAGCATCTAAGTAAGAACTACAATGTTTACACTAGCATTTAAGATCATGAATGTAAAACAATACTACTTCTACAGATTATCAGATTATATGAATGAAGTAAAGGTTCTCTAGTGTATACGTGGCATGGAAATTACCGATGATGATGTGTGTGAGCCGGCAAGCAAGTGTACGTGCAACATACGCATCATCGGTAATGGTGTTGGTGTCCTAACAGACGAGATCATAATAGCTAAAGAAAACCCATGTATATATATGTTGGAGTTAGTGCCCTCAGAGTCAATTATTGGATCACAGGCACGTGATTGCAATGATTGAGGGAGGACCTATCCCGGTAGGACAGTCTTACTCGAGATGATAGTATGCTATCTGGTTTATCTTTATCATCGTGTACTGCTTTAGGTGACCTGACATGTCGCTATTACACGTTGATAGAGCCCCTAGGATTCTTGCTTGACGACCAGCAGTATGATGGCGATCATATACGTGGGAGCTGGGGTCTATATGCACATCCTTAAAAGGTCCCTAGTCGTAGGAGTTTCGAGACAGGGCATCGATACTCCATTAGTAGACTAGTGTATACAGTCGAGACCCCGACGAGGGGCGGTGGCCGGTCTCACAAGCCACTGGTGTCAGTTGGTTCACCTAAGATGTATACAGGTGCTCATTGGGTTATGAGTACACCGGACAGGACTCGCCGGGAACCTGCTAGTTGGTCTTATACCTGACGTCAGATAGCAGTTCCCTGGTGACATGTGTACAGGTTAGTTCATCGACCTGAGGATCGTCATTTGTCTCGTGTGAGTTCCCACTGTGCTTTGATTACTACCCTACCACGGCTCAAAGGAGTCGTGCAAACAGGTTTTAGTTGGGTACAGTCCCGAGCCACATGGAGGCAGTGAGCGGATCTTCAGGGGTTCGTCTCTCCCGGTATTGGGGGTGAGGTCGCGCTGTGTCTAGGAGAGCCATTACGCAAAGCCCTCGGCCGAGGCAGGAGATTTACTGGTAGGTATTCCAGTAGTATCTCAGGGCGTTCTGGGCTACGCTCCAACACGACTTGTACCGCTTTTGGGGGTCTGACTTTTACCAACCCCCTAGGCCCGCCATGCGATACTCATAGACGAACGGACCGGACTGTACGGATATTGTCACTGACAGGCTCAGTTGGGTGTCGGGATGAGTTCGCTCATCGACGTCCCTTTTGGTCAATAGCTGGTGGCCCGTCACGTATTGGCTTATACCTCTGACGTGCCAGTGGTTAAATCCACAGCCATAGTATTGACGAGTCTTTAGAGTCCACCACACTTCCAGTTACTCAGCTTTCGGGCGAAACGCTGTAGAGGCCGTATGGAGATATGGCAGGGTCCGATCAGATACGTGCGGTATTGCACGGATCAGGATCGGACAGTTTTGTACTAGTGGCCGTATGGATATATATGGCAGGGTTCGATCAGATACGTGCGGTATTGCACGGATCAGGATCGAACGGATTTAACTAGCCGGCTTTGGTTTAAGCCGGTACTAGTTTAGTACAGTGTAGATTTTGTCTCATTGCATTTGTATCCGGTCGGAATACAGATGCGGGTGTGTATGCACAGTATCGGGGTTTTCCTGTAATTTATTACGGGACCAGTTTTCTGGAGTTGCCAGTTTACATTCCGTTCCGGCCGGTTTTCCTTTGTTCTTTCCCGGCCGGACTTTTCCGATGGAGGGGGTTATTTGCAGTTTTGCAAATAACACTTTGTGGAGGGTTTTTATTGCATATTGTATTGATTATGATAGATTTCATTTCTTTCATCCATTGACTTGCTTTTTAAAGTGAAGTGAAAGGTTATGGAGTGCATAGTGTTTTAAGCATGGTTGATGTTTTCTTTGACCTTGGATGTGGTTACCTCCACCTTTCTCCTACACTCACCTTCCTTCTATTGTTATGCTTCATATTCAATCCTCCACCCTTTTTTCTATGATGATAAGTCTTTCATTAGAAAAGAAGAAGAAGAAAAAGAAAGAGAGGAAGAAGAAGAGAGAGCTTCATTCTTGAGAGTTTCTTTCTTGATCTCTTTTTCATGCTAGAAAAATGCAAGCACCATTTTTCTAATCCTTGTTTCCTCCATCATCTTCAAATGGCAACAAAACCCAAGTGAGACAATCTACTACACATTCTACAGCACATCTTGAGCATGTCGAGTTGCCGGCTTCATGCGCGAGTTGCCTCGGTATTGAGGCGGGAGCCCGTAAAAGACGAAGGCGATGTGGTGCCCTTTCCGGCGAGGAGGCGACGATATGGAGACTACACTTTCCGCGGGAGATCGGGGCGATGATGAGAAGACTGGAGGACCGGATCTCTTGGTATACTTCTCTTCCAATCTCTTGTTAGCTAGCGTAGGTTAATGGTTAACGATCCGGGTTTTCTTTGTCCGCGGTAGCGCCGGTTTCCGAGTAAGGAAAAATTTTGATTCCGCAATTTGGCCTCGAGTAAGACGGCCGGGGCGCTGCCGTGGCGCAACATGGTATCAGAGCCACGCCATTAACCTTACCTAGCTTCGTTTGATGTGTTTGCGTATCCGATCGACCAAAATCTCAAAAAACCGTATTTTGTGTACATCAGTTTTCTGTCGATTTTTTCCGGGCTCGAAAATTTTTTCAGGTGGTTGCAGAATGATGTACAGGGAATTATAAGAGATCTGATAAAATTTTGTAGCCTGAATCCTTCATTGAGCCGCGGATGAGCGGCCAAAGCATTCCTTTGGCCGCGCTTCCGCCGCGGGTCAAAATCTTCACTTTACCAAAATTTTTCAGATTGTCTTGAACTTGAAAATGGGGCTTTTGGGATATTAATTTTGGGCCCAGGTTTTCTGTGACTGCTGCAGTATTGGTTGGGGGCCCACTTGTTAATTGTTTGATCGATCGGATATTTTAAACACATTATTTCACAGTATTTACATTATATCTGCGACCGTGAATGTCACTCGATCGGTAAATCCGGTCTAACTGCTATAGCCCGGTTAGACGGATTTGCGAACGTGACTTTCACGTTGATGTTCTATGTTTATGCTGTGATGTTGCGGATCGGTCGTGGGGATAGCCTGGATGCAATGCTAGTACAGTTTTTGTTGTATTATGTACATTTGATATTGCGGGGCGAGCGTCCGACATGTGGACTGCCGTCACTGCCTGTTTGTATTATTCTTTTGGGGCACGACCTGGTTGCCGTCGATGTACCCGGTGTATGTATATTTTACTTTCTGTACTAGGTTTGCCCCGCGGTGGGGTGCACGGATGGCCGGGTTCTGGAGGGCAACGGGCCCGCATCTCAGGGCATTGAGACGGAGGGGGCTTCAGTCCAGGATTGGCGGGCTATTCGCCGCACTCGTAGGGGGTACAGGTTGACCCAGGAGGGGTGCCCAAGTTACCGGATTCCGTGAAGTGCTGGGTGGTCCATTCACGGTACTGAAGGGGGCTGCCTCGCTTCAGGTTTTGGCGGGTGACTTGCCGCGCCCGTAGGGGTCTAGGATTTCATTGCACAGGCTATCCACACGACCAGGGGAACGTCGGGTTTCAGCAGCGGCTCTGTGAAACCCGGGGCTTCCAGATATCTGTATTGTTCTGTGATGCTGTACATTTCTGTGATGTTGCATTTTATTCACGCCTTGAGCGAAATACTATATATTGGTATATATATTAGTAGATGTTGTATATGTTTTTCATCCGCGCTAGTCCAGTCCCCGCTCTGCCGTTAGTTAGCTAACCTAACGGGTGATGACAGGACCCAGTGGCAAATGCGGATGGCATATACGTACGTCAGTATATTTTCGTTCTTTGTGGTGTGATCATTTGATGGGACTGCATTGATTCGGATCAATGCAAGTTAAACAAACCTAATCTGATGTTGTTGGAACACTTTTTCAAAAAAAGCTGTTATTGCAAGGACGTTCTCTTTTGTTTTGCATAGTGGTATTCATTTGGAATATCCTGCTCCTCAGTCGACGAGGCAAGGGCCGAGATCCCTTCACCGGGAGTGACCCCTTGGACAGAAGTTTGCGTCAGGGCATTAACTTCATTATAGCCGATTACTTTTGCTTTGCATCGTGGTATTCAGTTGGAATATCCTGCACCCCATTCTACGGGGAAAGAGCCGAGATCCCTTCACCGGGAGTGACCTCTTTAGTAAAGGTTTTCGTCACTATATTTTATAAAAAACTATGCAGTTCCTTCAACGATATCAAGTTCATTACGGTAAAAGGTTTTTCGCCAAAAACCATCCGTAGCCCTCCGTCATTTCAGATTAGTATTACTTAGTATTCGTGCTACGTATGTCGTGCATTGCCGAGGCGTAGTGTTCGGTAGCTGTGTAATATTTTTCTGTCGCTTGGATAAGTGGATTGGTTAGGACAGTCGTACAGTTATATTGGCATTGTCAAGGACTCGTACGGATGGGTTTAATGCAATCAAGATAATGACGGGCTGAACTTGACTAGGACTCTTTGATATGTTGGCATTGTCAAGGTCACTTGGGTCCTAGGGGTAAAAACAAACATCGGGAGTTTCAAAAGAACTGAAACTTGCCAAGCATGCGCATACCTTCTGGAGTGTGGTGACTTGAGTGAATTCCGTCAAGTTATCATGCGATGATAGTTGGATCCCGATTCCCACTGATGAGTTGGTTTACTCCTCGGGTGATCCCGACTAATTCTTCTTTCAGGTTTGGAGGAGAATTTGAGGTACAGTGGGAGGTTTCCTGATTAGATAAATTCGTAACCATTCTGATCTAGGTTAGAGTGCACGCTGAGTGTTTCTTTTCTCTATCTTTGGCAGCGACCATTGACCCGACCCTGGACTATGACTCAGTGACCAAGTTGACCGAACCTTCTTAACACAGGCTTTGGATTGTCAGAGTTGCAGACCTCATTGCCACTCCTACTTTTACCCTTTTCTTCAGGACACCCCGTATTACTGCGAACGTCCACTTCCATTGGACAAAACCATCGTATGGTTAGATACGAACTCGAAGGACTTCGAGGATGGTTTCTGGTTCTGGAGAAAACGAATAGGATTATTCAGTTGTCTTTTCTTTTCACCTTCTCACGTTGCGAGTACTCCTTGGTTTAGGAGTAGTACACCTATTACGCAAATTGGATAGTCTTCTTCCAAACCTTAGGCTGGTGCCGAACGGTGGGGAATGAAGAAAACCAATTAGCATAACGATGGTGTACAGAAGGTATTAAGTTTAGACAAAGCAAGGGATTAGTAAGAGGGCAAAGTAAATTGCGACTGATATTCACGACCAAACCAAGTATTTCTTCGCCAATCCTAAATCACCTTTGTATTTCTCCAGGACACTCCGTATCACTACGAAGATCCCATTTTATTGGATACTCCATCGTATGGTTATATACGAACTCGAAAGGAACTAGTTCCAGTTCGGGGATGGATTCTGGTTCAGGAGAAATAGGAATAAAGTACGTTCAGGTGTCTTTTATCTTCACCTTCTCTCGCGTTGCGAGTGCTCCTAGGATTAGGACAGTACACCCTTTATGCTTTTTGGATAGTCTTCTTCCAAACCATAGGCTGGTGCCGAACGGTAGGGAAGGAAGAAAACCATTTGGCCTAAGGGGGTGTGCAGACGGTAATGACTAAAGACATATAAAGGGATTTGGACAGATGGCAAAGAGATATACGGTTACAGTTGTGAATCTGGATAATGGAAGAGGCATTACTAAGAATACCAGGATACCCCAACGAAACATTTCAATGTTTCAGTTTCACCGTGTACTGTTAATGGAAAACTGATTTCCCGATTAGACACTTACTCCAGGGTATGTATTTACCAGGTATGATTCTCACATCTGTATGGTTTTACAGATGATGAGTGGGAGTAAGTTATTGGGAATTGGGTGATCATCCTCATTATATCGGGATTCGTTGTAATCGGTGATATTTGAGGAGATCACCTGGGCTGTTTGCCGGTCGGCAAATATTTGGTTTTGAATATCCGCGGTTATGCACCAATTTCAAATTGATATATCTGTACGTCTATTTTCATAGAGTGAGATATACCTTTTGATATTATGTCGACGACATTTACCTATATCAGTGGATGGTTAGGTAAGGAGCATTAAACAGCGGTGTAATTCTTCTTAACCATAAGTACAGTTTTCAACCTACGACACACAGTGAAAGAGTTGTTAGACTCAGCGGACTTATACAGAGTATTGTATGTTGTCCAGTGTCCATCAGGACAGAGGGGTTGGTCCTCATACTATATTCTGTTTACTTTTAACTTCACTAGTTCTTAGACATGTGTTTCGTAGGAACACAGGGTCTGAGTTTTGAGGAGTTATAGGTATTTGAATAGAGTAGAGAACCAGGTGTAGCAAGTATCGGGATTCTTCAAAGTGATCGAAGATGTAGATACTTATGTATGGTATTCAGTTGATAGTAATGATAATGAGAACTTGCTTCTTTTTCAGGTTACTCATAATTGGAAGCATTCCTAAGTTGAGTAACGCTGATCGGCCTCCTTCCATTTAGTTGACATGCACTGGAGACAGCTGCATGATTTGAATCTGGTTCAATTAAATCAGTGCCTCTGGTTCTATATTGGATATAGAACAGTTCATATCTTAACGATGTTAAGGTACGGGGAGTTGTCCGGCTTATGCTTAAAACCAGACTCCGGATAACTCAAGGCACGTTTCTGTAATGGCTGTTTGTGGGTTGACCCAGGCTATGACGAGGGTTGACTTTCTACCATCTGGCAGATCAATAGAAATATTGTTCTAGACTCGCCACAGTTTTATTAAAAATGGATTTTTCAAAAACAGCAGTGGGAGTATGGTAGAACTGGAAGTGATTCCAGAACCGCAAACGATTACTGAAGATTTAATAAGGAACCTAAAGATTCAATCTGATTTGACATTCCATTGCCACTCCGCAGATAAGGTGGGTAACTTCAGGCACCCGAGAGGTACTCAGGTAGCCTCAAGGACGGTGACAGGGAAGTTCTTGTTTACCCACACTTGCCATTGTTGTTGTTCCAGGCTGCGAGACCCGGCAGGAGGATGAGTATAGCGTCGTTCTAAACTAGCTTTGGAAGTGCACGTCTATATGACTCTGGCAAAGGGTTGTCGTAGTCAGTGGGAGCAGCGGAAGCATTGGTGGACTTCATGCTTATGTCTATTTATAGACTAAAGCAGATATAGCGGAGTTAGATCATCTGTTTCTGATGTGACAGTCATAGGTTTGACGTCATCAGAATAGAGGATGGATCTGTTGAGAAGGTAGTAGGAAGTGATATTCCTATACTACGATCGGTTATACTTTGGTCGTCACACAGTGGTTTTCTCCACATGGGACTTGGACATTATATCAGACATATTGGTTACTAGATCTATGGTTTTAGATCTAGATTTGGGTGGTTTCCCAATCAGGGTACTTTGACAGCATTCTAAGAGTATTTAGAATGGTCGACTCCTGGCATGGTAGTGTACCTGCAGGTAATGGAGTCACCCTCTCTAAAGGTGTCTTATAGACTAAAGAGGAGAGGGATACGCATGATTGACAGATCACTTGCTTAGGCAATTGAGTCAATCATGAGATGTCAAGTACCACACCAGATGTTGTTCTTGCAGTAAGTGCAATAAGTTGATATTAATCCAATCCTGGAAAAACAGTCGGAAGCAGTTTTAGAACATAAGTGAATGTTCTAGGGATATGATAACGGCTGCCTCCTTTAGGAGACGGTTATCACTCCAGGCTTCCAAGGTGACATGGACGACAAGGAGGTTGTCAGAGTTATAGTTCTCCCTCTGACGAGGGACAGTATTTTGGACAGGTGGTCCAAGGCAATACTAAGGGAGGCATGGCGCAGGATACTGATTAAGTTCAGTTGTTGATACAGTCTAAGGAGTTTGGATTTGGAGTTCATTTATGAGCTAGGTCCCATCAGACATCCAGACATTCTAAGACAGGTATTGCTCATTTCGGGAGATGGCTTTCTCCGCGAACTTGAGATATAGAGAGACATAGAAAGAAACATCACAGCGGATTCACTCACTGAGGCTATTCCTCGAACGCAATAGTTTCGCAAACGAGCTTTGTGAGACTGACTAGTAGAGGAGTTGGGTGTTCGGTATCACACGGGCTGT
Organism: Agapanthus africanus; assembly: GCA_030015575.1. NCBI lineage: Eukaryota > Viridiplantae > Streptophyta > Magnoliopsida > Asparagales > Amaryllidaceae > Agapanthus > Agapanthus africanus. Next base: position 221,343,690 of record CM057347.1, read on the forward strand.
GAGTATGCGACATCGCAATAATTAGCCTTGAGTGCAAGTGGGAGATTGTTGGAGTTAGTGCCCTCAGAGTCAATTATTGGATCACAGGCACGTGATTGCAATGATTGAGGGAGGACCTATCCCGGTAGGACAGTCTTACTCGAGATGATAGTATGCTATCTGGTTTATCTTTATCATCGTGTACTGCTTTAGGTGACCTGACATGTCGCTATTACACGTTGATAGAGCCCCTAGGATTCTTGCTTGACGACCAGCAGTATGATGGCGATCATATACGTGGGAGCTGGGGTCTATATGCACATCCTTAAAAGGTCCCTAGTCGTAGGAGTTTCGAGACAGGGCATCGATACTCCATTAGTAGACTAGTGTATACAGTCGAGACCCCGACGAGGGGCGGTGGCCGGTCTCACAAGCCACTGGTGTCAGTTGGTTCACCTAAGATGTATACAGGTGCTCATTGGGTTATGAGTACACCGGACAGGACTCGCCGGGAACCTGCTAGTTGGTCTTATACCTGACGTCAGATAGCAGTTCCCTGGTGACATGTGTACAGGTTAGTTCATCGACCTGAGGATCGTCATTTGTCTCGTGTGAGTTCCCACTGTGCTTTGATTACTACCCTACCACGGCTCAAAGGAGTCGTGCAAACAGGTTTTAGTTGGGTACAGTCCCGAGCCACATGGAGGCAGTGAGCGGATCTTCAGGGGTTCGTCTCTCCCGGTATTGGGGGTGAGGTCGCGCTGTGTCTAGGAGAGCCATTACGCAAAGCCCTCGGCCGAGGCAGGAGATTTACTGGTAGGTATTCCAGTAGTATCTCAGGGCGTTCTGGGCTACGCTCCAACACGACTTGTACCGCTTTTGGGGGTCTGACTTTTACCAACCCCCTAGGCCCGCCATGCGATACTCATAGACGAACGGACCGGACTGTACGGATATTGTCACTGACAGGCTCAGTTGGGTGTCGGGATGAGTTCGCTCATCGACGTCCCTTTTGGTCAATAGCTGGTGGCCCGTCACGTATTGGCTTATACCTCTGACGTGCCAGTGGTTAAATCCACAGCCATAGTATTGACGAGTCTTTAGAGTCCACCACACTTCCAGTTACTCAGCTTTCGGGCGAAACGCTGTAGAGGCCGTATGGAGATATGGCAGGGTCCGATCAGATACGTGCGGTATTGCACGGATCAGGATCGGACAGTTTTGTACTAGTGTCCGTATGGATATATATGGCAGGGTTCGATCAGATACATGCGGTATTGCACGGATCAGGATCGAACGGATTTAACTAGCCGGCTTTGGTTTAAGCCGGTACTAGTTTAGTACAGTGTAGATTTTGTCTCATTGCATTTGTATCCGGTCGGAATACAGATGCGGGTGTGTATGCACAGTATCGGGGTTTTCCTGTAATTTATTACGGGACCAGTTTTCTGGAGTTGCCAGTTTACATTCCGTTCCGGCCGGTTTTCCTTTGTTCTTTCCCGGCCGGACTTTTCCGATGGAGGGGGTTATTTGCAGTTTTGCAAATAACACTTTGTGGAGGGTTTTTATTGCATATTGTATTGATTATGATAGATTTCATTTCTTTCATCCATTGACTTGCTTTTTAAAGTGAAGTGAAAGGTTATGGAGTGCATAGTGTTTTAAGCATGGTTGATGTTTTCTTTGACCTTGGATGTGGTTACCTCCACCTTTCTCCTACACTCACCTTCCTTCTATTGTTATGCTTCATATTCAATCCTCCACCCTTTTTTCTATGATGATAAGTCTTTCATTAGAAAAGAAGAAGAAGAAAAAGAAAGAGAGGAAGAAGAAGAGAGAGCTTCATTCTTGAGAGTTTCTTTCTTGATCTCTTTTTCATGCTAGAAAAATGCAAGCACCATTTTTCTAATCCTTGTTTCCTCCATCATCTTCAAATGGCAACAAAACCCAAGTGAGACAATCTACTACACATTCTACAGCACATCTTGAGCATGTCGAGTTGCCGGCTTCATGCGCGAGTTGCCTCGGTATTGAGGCGGGAGCCCGTAAAAGACGAAGGCGATGTGGTGCCCTTTCCGGCGAGGAGGCGACGATATGGAGACTACACTTTCCGCGGGAGATCGGGGCGATGATGAGAAGACCGGAGGACCGGATCTCTTGGTATACTTCTCTTCCAATCTCTTGTTAGCTAGCGTAGGTTAATGGTTAACGATCCGGGTTTTCTTTGTCCGCGGTAGCGCCGGTTTCCGAGTAAGGAAAAATTTTGATTCCGCAATTTGGCCTCGAGTAAGACGGCCGGGGCGCTGCCGTGGCGCAACAATATATGTAATGCAATGAGAACAACATGAATATAATGGAAAAGTGAATAGTGAATACAACATTATAAAATATACATATCTGTATACGAGTCATACAGTTTTAGTGTTTGAAATAGCACGAATCGTGATTTCTAGAAAAATAGTGGCTGCGGTGTTTTTGAGAAAAGATTTGACCTTTGAAAATCTGTAGCATCCCTCGGATTGTCTTTTGAAAATACTCACTATTCGTTAGTTTTTGAAAATAGGTATGACTCGAGCCTAGTCTAGCATCTACCAAAACAACTAAAAGACTAAACTAAGAACCTGGTCGGAGTGATCAGAAAATGCAAGCATATTCCGAGTCGATATATATCTAGTAGTCGGCGATCTGGCCTCATAGCATCATGTATGGTATAATACATCGTACGGCATCCTTGAGTCAAGAGTGAGGATCAATCGTCATATATACCTTGTACGGTAATATCCATCGTACGACATCCTCAAAATCGAGGGTACGCATCAAATATCATATATACATCATCATTCGTACGGTAACATCCATAGTACTATATCAATATCACGGGTATGGATCTAAGGTCTCGTGCAATCTATTATTTCATCGAGTCACATGTTATCGCATGTTTGCATATATATCGCCCAATGATCCTTTATTATATCATAACATAAACGGTGTTTCGACTCAATCACATATTATAGCCTCACGGCATCATGCCCGATCATATCGACTCATATCCATTCAACATCTCATATTCTCATCTTATACGTATATATATATATATATATATATATATATATATATTTGCATATATACATATACACCCTTATCACCACACATGTGTGCTCGCGCGCAACAACATAAAATAACGGGTCTCGACTATAGAAGGTGGACTAAAGATAAGCACTTCCTACAAGTATGCATATTCTAACCTAGAGTCTTCTAGATCCCTATTTCCTATGTATCCGCATCTCTCATTAACACATATATAATATACGTATCCTAATTTACGAATTTGCGGGATTGCTATATGCCATCCACCCGACTTCCTATTGGCTATAGTGCCCTCAAGTCAATTATTGAATCACAGGCACGCGATTGTGATGATTGAGGGAGGACCTATACGGGGAGAACGGTCTTACTCGAGATGATAGTATGCTATCTGGTTTGTCTTTATCATCATGTACAGCATTAGGTGGCATTACAGATCACTATTACATGTTGATAAAGCACATAACATTCTTGCTTGACTACCAGCATTATGATGGCGATCATATACGTGGGAGCTGGGTGGTCTATAAGCACATCCTTAAATGTCCCTAGTCGTGGGAGTATCGAGACTGGGCATCGATACTCTGGAGTAGACTAGTGTATACTTATCGAGACCTCGAAGAGGGGCGGTGGCCGGTCTCACAAGCCATTGGTGTCAGTTAGTCACCTAAGATAGTATACATGTGCTCATTGGGTTATGAGTACACTAGACGGACATGCCGGGAACATGCTAGTTGGTATTATACCTATTGTCAGCTAGCAGTTCCCAGGTGACATGAGTACAGGTTAGTCTGTCAACCTGAGATCGTCATTTGTCTCGTATGAGTTCCCACTGTGCTTTGATTGCTCCCCTACCACGGCTCAAAGAAGTCATGCAAACAGGTTTTAGTTGGGTACAGTCCTGAGCCACATGGAGGCAATGAGCGGATCATCGGGGATTTGTCTCTCCCGGTATTGGGGGTTGATGTCGCGTTGTGCCCGGGTGGCCATCACCAGAAATCTTTGGCCAAGGTGGTCGATAATTACTGATTTGGATCAGTAGTTTCTCAGGTGGTGATGGGCTTCATACCGACACGAAATGTCGTGTTATTAGGGGTTTGAATTTATCCACCCCTAGACTTGATATGCGATACTCTTAGATGAACAGACCAGACTGCATGGAAATTGTCACTGTCAGGCTCAGTAAGGGTTTCACGATGAGTTTGCTCGTCGGCCTCCCTTTCGCTCAATACCTGGGTAGCCGTTACGTACAACTAGTGCCGCCGATGTGCTTGTGGTTAAACCCACTGCCAGCGTATTGACGAGTCTTTAGAGTCCTACACATAGGTTTTCCCTGGTTCTGGCGAAATGATGTTGTAGCCGTATTGGATACGTGCAGGGTTCCGATCGATCGATTGTACTTTATACCCGGACTTTCGATCAGACAGTTGATGATACTAGTCGGCTCAGGTTTTGAGCCGGATTATTAAATCATGTATTGATTTAATAATTTACATATATATATTTCGATATGTATATTCTAGTATTATGTTCTTTGTGTTATTCAACCACTTTGGGTATTCGTATTTCGGTACAAATACAGGTATGTATGTACAGTAGAATGTAATCCGTATTTTTGCCGGAAAACATTCTAGAAGGTGGACACCTCGTTTTAGGATTTGACCATTTATTATAAATGGATAAATGAGGTGGCATGGATATGATAGGAGTTTGGTGAGGACCATGCTAGCATAGTGTGCACAAATGAATTTTTAATTCATTTGTGCATACTATTCAAGTATGGGTTGATTTTAAAAAGGGAAAATAATGTTTTGTAAAACCAATTTCTTTGTAAGTTTTTTCCACACTTGCATTTTTTGGTCACTTGGAGAAAAAGAGATGTTTTTTTCTTGAGCTCTCTTCTCCTCACCATTAGCATCACTCTCATCTTGGTTCTCTCGAGTTTCTTCCACCTTCATCTTCCACCTCCTCTCAAGCCTCTCATGTGTTGAGAATCATGAAAGGATGTGAGATGAGATAAATTTGTTAGTGGATGTTGCACATCTCACAACACTTGTGAGGAGGCGGAAGTAGAAAACACTAATTTTTCTTGCATGCAACACCCACATAACCCATGATTAGTGCTTAAACCCTAACTAGCCAAAACCATCAAGAGATATAATCTACTATGATAGTATATATACCTAATGGAACCGGACCTTCGGGTCTTCACTTGAATGTGACTCCTAGGCTCCTTGTGGTTGCAATGAGCTCGATATCCGGCCACCTCAAGATCCAAGACGATCCACCCGAGAGCTTTGGTACAAGCTTCAAACTCTTCACAAGAGTTCAAATTAGAGATCAAGTTTGCTAGGAGTGATAGCTAAGATGAAGTAGAGAATAAGTATTGGATTATGATTTTTCTCTAGGATTTTGATTCACAACTCATATGAAGGTAAGGCAAAGAGGAGGAAGAAGGAGAGAATGAAGAGAGAGAATGTGAGAGTGTAAAATGAAAAGTTCAAGCATGGAATAATAATATGGCTCAAAATGAAATAATTGAAGCATACAGTAAAACATAGCACCATGCTTCAATAGTAACTCCAAATGAATAAATAATTAAACAAGCCATTCCTTCATCCATGCTTAGACTTTTCCAAATGCTACCTCATTTATTTATTTTCAAAAAATAAATATCCAATTATGAGGTGTCTCCTTCTAGAAGGTATTGTTGTAACAATTACAATAATACCCCTCCACCGTATACCGTATAAGTATACCCGTAACCGAATTACGAAAAATACAAATACAAATAATCCAATAATATAATACCGGCATGCGACTTAAACCAACGCCTACCGGTATTAACATTCCGATCAGTATTCCTGTAACGACTACACGAACATGATCGAAACCCTGCCGTAACAACTTACTGTCTCTACATCTTTCGCCTGAACCAGGGAACTCTCTGTGTGGGACTCTAAAGACTCGACAGTACGGTGGCAGTGGCACATCATCGGCCCTAGCTGTGCGTAATGGCTGCTCAGGTACATGACGAAAAAGAGCCGGTCGACGAGCAAACTCATCCCAACCTTAACGGGCATGTTAGCAACACTTACCGTACAGTCCGGTCTTTTCCTCTGATACGTCGCATTTGAAGTCTAGGGGTGGTAAATGTCAGACCCCGGTAACTTTATAAGTCATGCTGATTTACGGCCATAACGGTTCGAGAAACTACTGATAACACTTATCAGTAAATTTCGAGAACCCTGGCCAGGGATTTGCTGTTATGGCCGATCAAGCATAGTGCGACATCAACTCCCTATACCGGGAGAGACGAAACCCCTCCTATCGCTCACTGCCTCCATGCGATTCGGGACTGTATCCAAAATCCACCTGTTTGCACGACTCAGCAGAGCCGTGGTAGGGAGGAAATCAAAACACAGTGGGAATCACACAAGACACTATGACGATCTCGGGTCTACAGACTAACCTGTACAAGTGTCACCAGAGAACTGCTATCTGACAATAGGTATATATACCATCTAGAAGTTCTCGGCGAGTCCTGTTCGGTGTACCCATTCTCCAATAAGCACCCTTGTACAATCTTTGATGTCAAACACCAATGGTTATGGGATGAACCATCGCCCCCAGGGACAAGAAACGTACACACTAGTCTACACTGGAAATATCGATGCCCTGTCTCGATATACCCTCGACTAGGAACTATTAAAGGATATGCTTGTTGACTTCCCAGGCCCCACTAGTATGATCTACATCATAATCCCGGTAGTCAAGCATAATCCTAAGCGCTTCATCAACATGTATATAAAGATATGAAATATAACACATCACACGTTAAGTTGAAGATAAACCCGATAGCATACTATCATTTCGAGCAAAGATTGTTTCTGTACATATACATGCTTAGCATCCTATACAATTCAGGCCATAAGGCATACATATCTAACAATCTCCCACTTGCACTAAGGCATGTAGCTGGTGCAATAAGTACCCACTGTCTACAATAGAACCAGTTGCCGGCTTACCGCATGCCCAACAGCTCGAACAGTTTCTCAAACTTGACTTGAGGGATGGCCTTGGTGAATGGATCTGCTGTGTTGTCTTTCGTGTCTACTCTCCGTACTTCGATGTCCTGGCGATCCACTATCTCTCTGATGAGGTGATACCGCCTCAAGATATGTCTGGATTTCTGATGGGACCACGGTTCCTTTGCCAAAGCCATGGCTCCATTGTTATTGCAATACAGAGGTATTGGATTAGCAATGGATGGAACCACCTGAAGTTCAGAAATGAACTTCCACATCCAGACTGCCTCTTTTGCGGCATCATTAGCAGCAATATACTCAGCTTTCATCGTGGAGTCAGCGACGGTATCTTGCTTGGAACTCTTCCAACATACCTCCCCTCCATTTAGGATAAATACAAATCCTGAGATGGACTTACTATCATCCTTGTCGCTCTGGAAGCTGGAGTCGGTAAAGCCCTCCATTTGGAGATCTTCGTTACCATACACTGAGAACATTTCTTTAGTTATTTTCAAGTACTTCAGAATGTTCTTCACAGTAGTGCATTGTTTCTCCCCTGGGTTGGATTGATACCTGCTTACTGCACTCAGTGCATAAGCTACATCTGGGCGAGTACACAACATCGCATACATTATAGCTCCTACCGCCGAAGCATAGGGTATAATGCTCATGCGAGCCCTCTCTTCATCAGTCTTTGGGGACATATCTTTGGAGAGGGTGATCCCGTGACAAGCGGGTAAATTACCTTGGTTGGAATCTTCCATACTAAACCTCTTTAGTATGGTGTCTATGTATCTCGATTGGGACAATCCCAATAATTTCTTAGATCTATCTCTATAGATCTTAATCCCTAGAATGTACGAGGCATCACCCAGGTCTTTCATGGAGAACCTCTGCGATAAGAATAGTTTGACCGATTGTAGGATAGGAATATCATTTCTTATTAAGAGAATGCCGTCCACGTACAATACGAGGAATGTAACAGTACTCTCTACAGTTCTTTTATAAATACATGGTTCATATACATTTTTGATAAAACCAAACTCTTTGATTGTATCATCAAAGCAGATGTTCCAACTCCGTGATGCTTGCTTTAATCCGTAGATGGATTTAAGCAGCCTGCATGCTTTTCCGCTGCTCCCACTATCAATGAAGCCTTCTGGAAGATCCATAAAAACGCATTCTTATAAATCACCATTTAGAAATGCCGTTTTAATATCCATCTGCCAGATCTCATAATCATAGTGAGAAGCTATAGCAAGCAGGATCTGAATGGATTTGAGCATCGCGACTGGTAAAAAGTTTTCATCATAGTCCATGCCTGGTCTTTGACGAATTCCTTTTGCGACCAGCCTAGCTTTATAGGTCTCCACCTAACTATCCACACCGATCTTTCACTTAAAGATCCATTTGCACCCTATGGGTTTTACTCCAGAAGGTGCAACCTCCAAAGTCCATACTTTGTTGGTGTGCATGGATTCCATTTCGGAACTCATGGCATCTGTTCATATCAGAATATTGCATTTTATACCGCCCATTCTTACGCTCGTTTGTTTATAGGCAGGTGCTTTTTATCAGTGTTTGCTACATAATTGCAGGATACTTTTCTCAGCTCTAAACAGTGAATATCATGAAAAGTACGACAAATTCTGGATTACTGCCAACAACTGATAAAACACGGGTCTCCGCTCTCTATCCGTGTGTTGCCACATACAAGTTTAAGGGACAAAATGGCAAATCGATTGTCATGTCATGCACAAGGCTCAATGGTAACACAAGATCCAAGAAATCTATACGGAGCTCGAGGAAATCATGACAAAAAGTTCCACATCAAATCACCTATTGTTCAACAGAAATTCTGGAAAAATCATGAAGAAAATCTGAGAAAAAACATGTACCAGAATAAAGGACACAGCAGAGCAGGGAAGCACCAGAAAGCCCATTCCCCAATCCCACCATAGGGCCGCGGAACCGCGGCCAATAGGGGGTCTAGGCCGCGGTTACGTGGCCATGTGGGGTCCTCTCTCCGTAATCTTTTGGGGGCTGTTTGGTCATTCTATTTATGGGCAGATTGTTGCCCTAGGTTTCCCATTCCCCTCCTATAAATACTCCAGAACTGAGCTAAGCCAAGGGTCCAATTTTGTGTCTATTCTTTGTTCCTCTTTTGTAGGTTTTAGTGTAGTTCTTCTTCTTCTTCTTCATCTTTCCTCCATGAAAATGTAGTGAGAGCATTGAGTGGATGATCAATGAAGATGAGGGTTTTTGTATCATTCTCTTTTGTTTAACTTCCCATTGAGATTCTTGCTTTCTCTTGATCTTTCAACCTCTTCATTGCGCTTGAAAGATTAAGGGTTTGTTATTGATCTCAAAGGTCGTATTTTTCTTATGGAATTAGCGCTTCATTTCACATGCGTTCTCTACCCTTCTCTTGATCTTGCAACCTCTTGATTGAGCTTGCAAGTTTAAGGGTTGGCTATTGATCCCATGCTCGTCTTGAGTCCTAATTTCTAATTCTTTTTATTGCTTATTTATTACTTGCTTTTTATTATCTTGCTTTACTTATTTGCAATTTTAATTCATGCACTTATTTACTTGTAATCTTTTCTTTTCTTTGTTCTTTTCTTTTGCTCTTTTTGGTTCTCTTTGTGAATGTTGTAATTATTGTCGTTGTTAAGAATCAATACGGTATTGTAAGTTAAGATTTTCTTTGCTCATTTCCTTTTCCCGTTATTTTCCATTGAACTCCGCCCAAAAGTTACGCAAGCGCTCCGTTAGGCACCCTACCCTAACAAGGTAACGGTGATTCCTAACCGCGACCGGTTGCGTTCGGTTTGGCCGGAGGCGAAAGCAAGAGACAAGAACGGAAGGACAAGGGTAAATAAGCCGGATTCTACGAATACCGCGCTTAAATCCCCTAATCCACGTTGTTGCCAATTGCTCTAGCTTCAATTGGTCAAGACTCGGCTCAAAGGTTTTGAGTACGGATTTCTTTAGCTTACAATTTCATATCTTTTTCTTAACAACTTTATACATGCATATAAAACACTTAGGATAGAATTGAACAAACATATACTCATTCTTTATTGACTCGTCTAAAACAAGAAAGGACATACAACCATCTCCCTATGGATCGACCCGTGCTCAACCGGCTAGCTGCATAGCGACACCGTCCTGATCGCGGTAAACTTTAGAACTTTGAACATCCGACACGCTTTTGGCGTGTGATCAGCATCCTGCCACTTAACTGAGTCACCACTCATGATAGCTTGCTGAAAACTAGTAGGATCATCATCATCCACGATGCAATCTTCTCTATCACCATCAATTAGAAAACTGTAGTATCTATCAGGTGGGCGAGAAGTCCTACTAGGTCTACGGAGTGGCTGAGGTTCGTCAGGTTCTACTGAAATCTCAGGTTCAACCAAATCATCGGTAATTGTTTGTGTATCGGGAATTTCTTCCAGTTCTACCGCATTGCCAACAATATCATTTGTAAAAAATTCATTTTCTGAAAATGTGGCATACTGAGAAACAAACACCCTTTGTTTCGCCTTGTGGTAGAAAAGATATCCATACGAGTATTTTGGATATCCCACAAATTTACACAAAACCGATCGTGTCTCGAGTTTGTCCGGATTCTGTTTTTTCTCATAAGCCGGACAAGCCCATATCATAACTCTTTTAAGAGATGATCTCTTCTCACACCATATCTCATATGGAGTGGTAGACACGGTTTTGGTCGGAACCCTATTCAATAGATAAATCACAGTCTCCAATGCGTGCCCCCAGAATGATATCGCTAACTCAGCATCACTAATCATAGATCGTACCATATCTAATAAGGTACGATTCCTCCTATCCGACACACCGTTGTGTTGTGGTGTGTACATAGTAGTGAGCCGAGAGAGAATCCCATTCTCTTTTAGGAAATCCAGAAACTTGGAGCTTAGATACTCACCTCCTCGATCCGATCGAAGTTTCTTGATACTTAAGCCTGTTTGTTTTTCTACTTCAGATTTATACTCCTTGAACTTTTCGAAGGCTTCAGACTTAAGTTTCAACAAGAACACGTGTCCGAATCTCGAGAAGTCATTAGTAAAAGTTATGAAGTAGGAAAAACCACCTCTTGCATGTGTAGACATTGGTCCACATACATCACTATGCATGAGGCCTAAGAGTTCAGTTGCTCTCTATCTGTTTCCACTAAACGGAGTTTTGGTCATTTTACCTTTGATACAAGACTGGCAAGTCGCATAAGATTTATATTCAAACGGGTTTAAATATCCATCTTTATGTAGCTTGGTTAGTCTTGTTTCGTTAATATGACCAAGTCTACAATGCCAAATGAAAGCTTGATTTATGTCTGAAACATTTCTTTTGTTTGTGTGTTGTATATTGAAAACTCTATGCTGGTTTAGGATGTATATCCCGTTATTTAGTGTACCAGACCCAATCAACTCTTGATTAAGGTTAATGTTCATAACATTAGATTGTAATACAAAATTATATCCAGCATTTTCCAACAACGATACAGATATAATCTTACATAACATCAAAGGTACAAAATAACATGGGTTCAAAACCAATATACAACTCGGTGGCAAACCAAGGTGATACTCTCCCACTGCTGTAGCATGTACTAAGGAACCATTCCCAACCCGGAGAGTGTGATCATCTTTCTTCAAAAACCTGCTATTTCTCAGCCCCTGCACACAATTGCAGATGTGAGATCCTGACCCGGTATCTAATAACCAGGAAGCAGAGTTAATTGAAAAACGGTTTTCTGTTACAAACACACCTGAAGTGGAAGCATCACCATGCTTCTTCTTCTTGAGGCCGGCCAGGTATCCAACGCAGTTTCTCTTCCAATGCCCAGTCTGGTGGCAGTGGAAGCATTCCCCTCGTCCTGTCGCAGCAGCCCATTTCTTGTCCTTTCCCGGTGCCTATTTACTCCGCCTCTCGGCTTGATAGGATTCTTCTTCTTCTTCTTTTCCTTGGCCTTGGCTTTCGGGACAGAAGAGGAAGATGGCCCAGCAATTAGAGCGGGAGTTTTCTCTACCTTTAGCGTGCTCTCTGCACTTCTCAACATATTGAGGAGTTCAGGTAAGGACTTCTCCATGTTGTGCATGTTGAAGTTTACAATGAACTGAGCAAAGGCAGGGGGAAGAGACTGTAGAACAATATCAACATACTGTTCGTTCTCCATGGTCCAACCCAGGTCCTCAAGGTCTTTTGTAAGTCCAATCATCTTCAATATATGGTCACCTACAGGCGTGCCAGTAGCCATCCGCATCTGAAACAACTTTCGAGATGCCTCGTATCGGAGAGTACAAGATTGCTCTCCATACAACTCCTCTGTATGGAGAAAGATGGATTGTACATCCATCTTCTCGTGCTGCTTCTGATGTTCATTGTTCATAGAAGCTAGCGCGAGGCACTTGGCTGTTGTGCAGTCTATATCCCATATCTTGTAGATTTCTTTATTCACAACTGAAGAATCTGTGCCTGGGCTAGGAAGGGCTGGAGTAGTCAAGACGTATCCGACCTTATCATAGGTCAGGGAAATATTTACGTTCCTTAGCCAATCTTTGTAATTCGGTACCGTGAGTTTATTCTTATCTAATAAAAGCTTAAGTCCCGTCATAGGTACCTGCCATTAGGAGAGAGAAAAGAAGACACTCAGTGATTGCTCTTGCATAATTATATTGGTTATTAATCTTATTTAATCGATGTAACCCACTGCTTTTTATCAAATTTTCCTTCAAACCTTTAAAAATAAAACTAGCCAGGATTAATTGCAATCTACAAGTTCGCTAACCGGTCGGCCAGGCCAGTATCGGTACTCCGAGGGAGGTTCCCCGTGCTTTCACACGGACCTAATTAAAATAAACCTCGTTTTCCTAGAGGCGTGTAACATTTCAGAATAATAAAATATTATTTTTAGGAATTTTTATAATTAAATAATAAATATTATGAATATTTTAATAGTGAGGTATAATTAAATAACGATAAATTGGGAAAAATTTGGAAAATTATAGAAATTACTGATATGGGGGTGTTTTAAATGAATTAAGAAAATTATGAATTTTTATGATTAATTATATTCCATTTTAATGCTAATTGCGATTAAATATCGCTAATCGTGTATTAAGCTGGATTTGTGCACATGACATGCACCATGTCAAATTACACTTGTTACTTTTTCTTTCATGGATTCTTTCTTTTTAGCATGCATGGTTTTAATTTTTAAAGAGAAGAGAAAAGAAAAGAAATGAAAAGAAAAGAAAAAGGGAAAATGATAAAGAATGTGGCATGGTGAGAGGTATGTGCAAGAGAGAGAGTGAGAGGGGTTTTCTTTGACTTAGCCATTCCTTCATCTTCATCATCTCATCTTCATCACTTCACCATGGCTGTTGCCCTCCTCCCTCCACCACCTCAACCCCTCACTTCATCATGAAAAATCCATCAAAACATCATCCTCACTTCATTAAAAACATGCACAAGCTCAGTAGATGCACTTTGGAACAAGAAAGGATGAATTTTGGAGACTTGGGGAAACTCAAGAATTTTCTTGAGTTACCAAATGAGGTAATTTCTGCACCATTAGTATTGCATTTCGATTACTTTTGCACCTATACAAGTTTAGAAGTGGATTGATGCGGTTTTGTGAGCTTTGAAAATTCCTAGAAAGGGTTAGGGTTATTCTTGAGTTGTGATTGTGTTATTGAACCTTATTGGTGACCTTAGACCCCTCCCCCCATGATGTTAGAAATCCAGACCAAACTGAAAAAACCCCAAAATACACAGTTTAGAAACTTCCATGTCGGTTTTGGGATTACTTTGAGGGTGCAAGGAAATCTGGAGTGATCTGGATAGTTTTTGAGAAACACAAACAACCCCAGTGGACTAGAATTGACACTAGGAGACCCCCTTCTGCACACGAACCCAAACAGAGCCAGTATGGCTGAGCAGGCCGGATTTTAGGGTGTAGGGGCCGGCCACATTGATGAATTTGGTGCCCAGGCTCCTTCTGTAGGTCATATACACCCTATTAATCACCCCAGTACTATTTATGCACCTAGTTTTGACCTGAACTAAAATCTAGGAATACTTTTATGGGTTGCTGCCTTGTATTTTGTGATGTTTATGAATTTAAGTTCTGATATTTGTGTTTGGTATCGGTCACTTGACGTTTGTACGTCGATATCGGGTGTTTTTGGGCTCTTTTGTGTGAGTAGACCATAGGTTTTGACCTATGTGAGATTCGTGTGTCGTTTTGGTTTTGGATTGGACTTTAATACGGCACGATATCTTATGAAATGTAGGTACCCCCATGAGGACTTTGAGACGACAAGAAAACGCGTGGCGACATCGACATCGGCAAGCGAAGATCAAGGTGAGTAGATATATATCTACGGGGGAAGTCGGGTGGATGGCGTATAGCACCCCCGCAGTTTCGTAGTATAGAACGCGAATGCGTTATTATTATGTTATATATATATATATATATATATATATATATATATATATATATATGCAGATGTGAAATGAAATGACTTTGGATTAGTATAGTGTACTTGTAAGATAGTGTTTAGTTAGTTTATTAGTTGCGAACCCTAGAGTAGTGATTTGCATGCACACACACACACTTGCATATTTTTATTACTTGTGCGTATATGGGGATATGTATCTATATTAAAAACACAAAGGTATGGGACTGTGTGTGTGTGTGTGTGTGTGTGTATAAACGTATACATATACATGGATGATAAGGATAGTATATGATATATGGAGATGAGTCGATGAGATTAGGCATGATGCCACGAGATCGATGATGTGATTTGGTTCGTATTATGTGGTACGACATGATGTTTTAGCGGGTCCTTAGGCGATGTTTTTCATACACACGCATATACATATGTAGATGGTATCAGTATTGTACTAGACATAGATCAGTACCCAGCTCATGATATATGATGATAAGGATACCAGATGAATTATGAGATAAATGTGATAATATACCCGTACCCAGTTTTGGGATGCCGTACGATGGATTTACCGTACGAGCTATATATTGATGATAGATCTGCACTCTTGACATGAGGATGTCATGTTATATGTTGTATCGTATGTGATACTATTGAGGCGGGATCACCGACTATTATATGTTATATATATACCGACTCAGATTTAGGCGGTTTCCTTACCTTTTCGATTAGTCTGTTAGTTTAGTTCTGTAGTTTATTTGTAGGTGTTAGACTAGACTCAAATTATACCTATTTCAAAACTAACGAATCGTGAGAATCATAAAGACAGGCCAAGGGATTCTACGGATATTTCAAAGAATGTACCCTTTTCTTAAAAACACCGTAGCCCTATTTTCAAAACACCACAATTCGTATTATTCAAATGGAAAAACGGTATGACACATATATAGCAATGTAGATTATTTATTGTTGTGTTTATTATTCTGCTCCCGCATATTATAGCTGCATTAACTATTCAGTCGCCATTTATTCTGCTATTCGCATCGCATTGCATGTTTAAATGTACTTCTATTGTTATTATGAAACCATGCTGTCAGGACACCAGCACCATTACCGATGATGCGTATGTCTACGAACACTTACTTGCCCGCTCACCCACATCATCATCGGTAATTGCCATGTCACGTACACTTAGAGAATATTGCTCTATTGATATCGTTTGAGAGCTGATAGTTCCAATATGTTATTGTTTTTTATGCTAGTACATTATTTCATTTATTGCTTGATATCTCATGCGCATTTATATTTCATTTGTTATGCAATATTATAAGGGCCAGTCCGGATTGCCGGAGCCCAGTATTCATTATTATTGACTATTCAGTTTTGGATTTCGGATTTCCATGAGATTTCTGGATTTGGAGAAACCGCAAGAATTTTATAAACTGATTATCATTTTAAAATGAAAGTTGTGGTTTTCTCATGATATGATTTGATATATGTCCACCATGAGTTTTCTCGGCTCTTGAGCGATATCATACACCCGATTCGAGGAGGAGGAGGAACCGTATGTGGGTGCATGGTGGACCCGGTGCGGTATCCCGGGGCGAGAAGGTCGCAGATGATGGCGTTGAGCCTGTGACAGGGGAGCACTACAGACCGGTGATATTATTGTGACTCGACGGATATCCGGAGGATACCGATCGGAGTACAGGCTAGTTCGGATAGCCGGAGCCTGAGGGTTTGAGATTTGATGATATGGGCCAGTCCGGATAGCCGGAGCCCTAGATATTGAGATTCGAGGTTACAGGCCAGTCCGGATTGCCGGAACCTGAGATATTGAGATATTGAGATATTTGGATTTATGTTTTGTGTTGATGCTTGACACTGATTTCATGTTGATTTCATTGATGATACCTCGATTTATAAATATACAAAAATCTCATTAAATAAAGAAAACACTTGTCACATTCATGATGCATTCTGTTTTCATTATATTGTATTCATACTACGTTGCTACCTGAGGCAGTGACACGATCACTAGGTTTTACACTTATGTATAGAAGTTTACCTTTGCCACCTTTTCATGCATCAGACTTTATCATATTGAGGATTTATATATTACTGATCGTATTGACCTGCGTTGAGTCATACATACGATTTCTGCTCGGTGATGTTTTCTACTCACTAGTTGGCAACTCACCCCCGTTGTGCTACAGTTTCTTACAGGTTTTTCCGTACAGGTTTCCTTGGCGGCTTTGCTGGCACACTGCTTTTTCTGGGTGATTGCCTTGGTAGGTAGACTCACTTGCATCGTGACCACCATTGTATATTTATTTATTTCAGTTGTATCTAGTAAACTCCATCAACTAGACTGTATTATTTATTCGACTCAGAGACCAGTGTATATTATTTTGACCTTAGAGTCGCCCGTTGTATTATTATGGGTTTTCTTGATGTTTTTGAGTTTCCTTTTGAGTTTTGATCCTTGCTCTTTGGCATTGTATATTATATTGCTTGCGTGGTTGTGACCGTCAATTGATGAAGAGCTAGCTCCTGCTTGGGGATGCCTTTATTCATATTATGCATGTTGTACCCCTTTTGGGGCCAGTATTTACAAAGGAAACTCTGCCAAAATTTTCAGAAAAGACTTGATGTTTTAAAACGCAGTACTTCGGCTTATGTTATTAAAACCACTTGCTTTAAAGATAAGTTTTCTTCACTTCTTCTTTAAAATGGTTTAGATTTCTAGGATTTTTGGCTTACTTGAATTAGATTGGGTCCTATAGACTTCATATGATTCAAGTACCAGTCACGTGCTATTTCGGGTCGTGACAAAGTTGGTATCAGAGCGCTAGGTTAACCTTGATTCGAGTCTATGTTTGACTATGCGGAGCCTAGGGCATTGGTATATATACGGAATCTAGGCTTGACCTTACGGAACTTAGACTTAGTCGAGGGGTATTAGACCCGAACTTTCGTCGCGTAGGTTGACCTTGGTTGATGGAGTAGGTGACTTAAGTAGAGTGACGTACGGTGTGTATGTTCCGCGGCATACTTACGATACGCTACTCCTCTTAAGAAGTCTTAGGATGTACATTTCCTTGCACATTATTATATTCATTCATATGATCTATCCTCATCGATACTGGTTTATGGTTTTTACTGCCATGATTACACGGGCAGAGAGATCTACAGCTAGAGTTGCGTCAGTATGAGCTCGACACGGACGAGGACTGACCAAGGAATGATTCCAGGGATACACGATTGCTTAGAGGTGTCATTTTATTGTGTTTTCGCGCCATGAGCTTTTGATGGATTGCTTTTACAAGATTTCTCGGACGTGCAGATCAGCACCAGAGGATCAGGGTAGTGCTAGAGGCCAGCCAGAATATGATGACCGCCGATGCACCGATTATACTTGATGATTGAGGCACTGTTCAGCGTGCGGGCGAATGATTCAGTTGTTGCTGCGACTTACGAGATGTCGCCCAGATATTTGGTGCTATGCTGCATTAGTCGTATTTAGAGATATGATAGAAGATCGCTAGTCACCAAGGAGGAATGACTAGGACATGTGATTCGTTTCCTACCCCTATGCGAGGTCATCAGATTGATTGATTCCAGCTTGAGGCGACTTCACGCAGGTACGTTGAGAGTCGATAGAGACGATCGAATGTCAAGAACCCATTTTCCAAGTTTAAAGTATTCGGGAAAACAATGCAAGTAATTCTATGGACCATCTAGAAGAATGAAACCCTAACTCGATATAATGACCATGAGAACGCTTCGAAACCTTAGGGTTTACAGCACTTCCGCGGTGCCATTGATGAGGCTTGGGTTTGGCCTTCTACTGTTGGTCCACAGGTACTGTGGCAGGTACTGGAATACTAATAAACTGTACTCATGATGTTGACCTCTTGGGGGATTATGGAACCTTGACAAATCGATCGAAAGGTTCGAAGCCATTCCGATATCATGTGATGGGATACATTGCTTGGGAGACTCCAGATACGAGTATAGTCGTTGGAGCGCAGTCCATGCAGTCATGAAGAGACGAGTCCGAATCAGTCGAAATTAGAGAAAAGTGGAGTAGAGGTTTGTACGAGATCTTGATGAGATGACGTTCCACTCGGTTGACATCAGAGATGTGATACGCATGCAGAGTCTTTATACATGGATATATCTTCCAGAAGGAGTCGCGATGAGTAAGAACAAGAAATAGATTTAGTAAAAGATGATAACTTCCGGGAAGTTCAACGGAAACGAGATTTGGGGGAGACTTCGACAGAACCTTTCTGGAATACTATACGAGAAGATTTGGACTCAGGATCGGTCATATTACGCACACCTAGTAGGCCAGAGTTCGGCATCGTCGACGAGACATGTTATGAGTGACCTTGACAGTTGGCCAAGGATCTTTAGAGGATGTGCTAGAGCGGGACTATTTCCGCCACTTTTGATTTCATTATTTTGGACGATTTATTTGCATGATTGAGATTTTTGTGCACCACAGTTGTACTTGACTTTGATTTGATGTCAATTGAGATGTTGATTTTGATTTCATACCTATGGTATGCATGTGTTTTGACTTATGCTTTCGGTATAGTTTTTATGCACTTTTAATATTTTGATTTGATTTTGTGCACGCTGATGCACCTGGTTATGAGATTACATACCACGGTATACCTGATGAGGATTTGGATTGAAATGTGTTGTATACCATCGATTTCGATTGTGATATTTGATATTTGTTTTCGTGCACCTTGTGCACTGGATTTGGATTCTTGCCCATATTTGGGAGCTTGATACGATTTTGATGCACATCAGATGCACTCAATCGAGATTCTTCGTGCATATCAGATGCACCTGATATTGCTGTTAGGCACAACCGTTGCCTTTGACAGGTGTTTCGTGTATACCTGTTGCACTTAGATGTTGTTTTTGTGCACATGTATGGCACATTCATGGATTCGATTCCGTGCGCACCAGACGCACGTGGCATTCTTATATACATTGGGATTGATTTCTTTAGAGTAGTATGTTTTTATGATATTTACTATTTGGTATAGTAGCTGAGCAGGACTAGTCCGAGGACAATACCTGAACATATTTTTGCATGCATTGATAGTTATCGAAGGGATTTCCAAAAAAGATCTATAGTCTCATTATTTACCTACGTGTCCGAGATGACACGAAACATTTTATAAAGGAAACCCATTCTAAAATTGTTTTCAAAAGATCGGGGCGTGTATATTAAACAAAGGGTATATATATAGTTATTTTCTTACAATAAACGTCCGCCACTGTGCAGTGATACGCGCATCGCACAGCGATTTGAAAAGAGTTTGGCATGCATTTCTTTCAGATGTTTTGACGAGTTTACACCGACGCGTACTATGTACCTGTTATAGTTTTGATGTATATCATGTTGGTTTTCGTTTTGGGCTTTGACATTGGTGTCTTCGCCATAACTCCGATGATTGCGGGATGCTTGACAGAGTTTTGATTTTGAGTTATCAGCTCATTTGTCATGCGCATGCATTGCGCTATGATTTGTTTTATGTATTTATGATTTCAGAGCCCCGACGACTTGATTATTTTACTGAAATGTTTTAGAAATTGGGGGACTTTAAATTTAAATTCGGAGACCGAATTTCTTTAAGGGGGAAGATTGTAATATTTCAGAAAAATAAAATATTATTTTTGGGAATTTTTATAATGAAATAATAAATATATGAATATTTTAATAGTGCGATATAATTAAATACCGATAAATTGGGAAAATTTCAGAAAATTATAGAAATTACTGAAATGAGAGTGTTTTAAACGAATTAAGCAAATTATGAATTTTTATGATTACTTATATTCCATTTTAATGCTAATCGCAATTAAATATCGCTAATCGTGTATTAAGCCGGATTTGTGCACATGACATGCACCATGTCAAATTACACTTGTTACATTTTCATTCATGGTTTCTTTATTTTTAGCATGCATGGTTTTGATTTTTAAAGAGAAGAGAAAAGAAGAGAAAAGAAAAGAAAAGAAAAGAAAAGAAAAGAAAAAGGAAAAATGATAAAGAATGTGGCATGGTGAGAGGTATGGGCAAGAGAGAGAGAGAGAGTGAGAGGGGTTTTCTTTGACTTAGCCATTCCTTCATCTTCATCATCTGATCTTCATCACTTCACCATGGTTGTTGCCCTCCTCCCTCGACCACCTCAACCGCTCACTTCATCACGAAAAATCCATCAAAACATCATCCTCACTTCATTCAAAACATGCACAAGCTCACTAGATGCACTTTGGACCAAGAAAGGATGAATTTTGGAGACTTGGGGCAACTCAAGAATTTTCTTGAGTTGCCAAATGAGATAATTTCTACACCATTAGTATTGTATTTCGATTACTTTTGCACCTATACAAGTTTAGAAGTGCTTTGATGCGGTTTTGTGAGCTTTGAAAATTCCTAGAAAGGGATAGGGTTTTTCTTGAGTTGTGATTGTGTTATTGAACCTTATTGGTGAACTTAGACTCCCACATGATGTTAGAAACCCAGAACAAACTAAAAAAAACCCAAAATACACAGTTTAGAAACTTCCATGTCAGTTTTGGGATTACATTGAGGGTGCCGGGAAATCTGGAGTGATCTGGAGAATTTTTGAGAAACACAAACAACCCAAGTGGACTAGAATTGACACTAGGAGACCCCTCTCTGCACACGAATGCAATCAGAGCAAGTATGGCCGAGAAGGCCGGATTTTAGGGGGTAGGGGCCGGCCATATTGATGAATTTGGTGCCCAGGTTCCTTCTGTAAGTCATATACACCCTATACATCACCCCAATACTGTTTGTGCACCTAGTTTTGACCTAAACTAAAATCTAGGAACACTTTTATGGATTGCTGCCTTGTATTTCATGATGTTTATGAATTTAAGTTTTGATATTTGTGTTTGGTATCGGTCACTTGACGTTTGTACATCGATATCGGGTGTTTTGGGCTCTTTTGTGTTAGTAGACCATAGGTTTTGACCTATGTGAGATTCGTGTGTCGTTTTGGTTTTGGATTGGACTTTAATATGGCACGATATGTTATGATATGTAGTTACCCCCACGAGTACTTCGAGACGACAAGCAAATGCGTGGCGACATCGGCATCGGCAAGCGAAGATCAAGGTGAGTAGATATATATCTACGGGGGAAGTCGGGTGGATGACGTATAGCATCCCCGCAGTTTCGTAGTATAGAATGCGAATGCGTTATAATTATGATATGTGTGTGTGTGTGTGTGTGTGTGTGTGTGTGTATGCGGATGTGATATGAAATGACTTTGGATTAGTATAGTGTACTTGTAATATAGTGTTTAGTTAGTTTATTAGTCGCGAACCCTAGAGTAGTGATTTGCATACACGTACACACACACTTGCATACTTTTATTACTTGTGCGTATATGGGGATATGTATGTATATATAAAAACACAAAGGTATAGGACTATGTGTGTGTGTGTATGCACGTATACATATACATGGATGATGAGGATAGTACATGATACATGGAGATGAGTCGATGAGATTATGCATGATGCCACGAGATCGGTGATGTGATTTGGTTCGTATTATAAGATACGACATGATGTTTTAGCGGGTCCTTAGGCGATGTGTTTCATACACACGCATATACATATGTAGATGGTATCAGTATTGTACTAGACGTAGATCAGTACCCGGCTCATGATATATGATGATAAGGATACCAGATGGACCCGTACCCAGTTTTGGGATGTTGTACGATGGATTTACCGTATGAGCTATGTATTGATGATAGATCCGCACTCTTGACTCGAGGATGTCATGTTATATGTTGTATCATATGCGATACTATTGAGGCGGGATCACCGACTATTATATGTTATATATATATCGACTCAGATTTAGGCGGTTTCCTTACATTTTTGATTAGTCTGTTAGTTTAGTTTTGTAGTTTATTTGTAGATGTTAGACTAGACTCAAATTATACCTATTTCAAAACTAACGAATCATGTGTATCTTAAAGACAAGCAAAGGGATTCTACGGATATTTCAAAGAACGTACCCTTTTCTTAAAAACACCGTAACCTTATTTTCAAAACACCACGATTCGTATTATTTCAAATGGAAAAACGGTATGACACATATATAGCAATGTAGATTATTTATTGTTGTGTTTATTATTCTGCTCCTGCATATTATTGCTGCATTTACTATTCAGTTGCCTTTTATTCTACTATTCGTATCGCATTGCATGTTTAAATGTACTTTTATTGTTATTATGAAACCATGCTGTCAGGACACCAGCACCATTACCGATGATGCATATGTCTACGAACACTTACTTGCTGGTTCACACACATCATCATCGGGAAATGCCATGTCACGTACACTTAGAGAATATTGCTCTATTGATATCGTTTGATAGCTGATAGTTCCAATAAGTTATTATTTCATATGCTAGTACATTATTTCATTTATTTCTTGATATCTCATGCGTATTTATATTTCATTTGTTATGCAATATTATAAGGGCCATTCTGGATTGCCGGTGCCCAGTATTCATTATTATTAACTATTTAGTTTTGGATTTCGGATTTTCATGAGATTTCTGGATTTGGAGAAACCGCAAGGATTTTATAAACTAGTTATCATTTTAAAATGAATGTTGCGGTTTTCTCATGATATGATTTGATATATGTCCACCATGAGTTTTCTCGGGTTTTGAGCGATATCATACACCCGATTTGAGGAGGAGGAGGAACCGTCTGTGGGTGCATGGTGGACCAGGTGTGGTACCCCGGGACGAGAAGGTCGCAGATGATGGCGTTGAGCCAGTGACAGGGGAGCACTACTGACCGGTAATATTATTGTGATTCGACGGATATCCATAGGATACCGATCGGAGTACAGGCCAGTTCGGATAGCCGGAGCCTGAGGTTTTGAGATTTGATGATATGGGCCAGTCCGGATAGCCGGAGCCCTAGATATTGAGATTCGAGATTACAGGCCAGTCCGGATTGCCGGAGCCTAAGATTTTGAGATATTTGGATTTATGTTTTGTGTCGATACTTGACACTAATTTCATGTTGATTTCATTGATGATACCTCGATTTATAAATATACAGAAATGTCACTAAATAAAGAAAACAATTGTCACATACATGATGCATTCTATTTTCATTATATTGCATTCATACCTCATATTTATGATACATTGCTAGCTGAGGCACTGACACGAGCACTTCGTATTACACTTATGTATAGATGTTTACCATTGCCACCTTTTCATGCTTCAGACTTTATCATATTGAGGATTTATATATTAATGATCGTATTGACCTAGGTTGAGTCATAGATACGATTTCTGGTCGGAAATGTTTTCTACTCATGAGTTGGCAACTCAGCCCCGTTGTGCCACAGTTTCTTGCAAGTATTGCCGTACAGGTTTCCTTGGAGGCTTTGTTGGCACGCTGCTTCTTTCTGGATGATTGCCTTGGTAGGTGGACTCACTTGCATCGTGACCACCATTGTATATTTATTTATTTCAGTTGTATCTAGTAAACTCCATCAACCAGACATTATTATTTATTCAACTTAGAGACCAGTGTATATTATTTCGATCTTAGAGTCGCTCGTTGTATTATTATGGGTTTTCTTGATGTTTTTGAGTTTCCTTTTGTGTTTTGATCCTCGCCCTTTGGCATTATATATTATAGCTTGCGTGGTTGTGATCGTCTATTGACGAAGAGCTAGCTCCCGTCTGGGGATGCCTTTATTCATATTATGCATGTTGTACCCCTCTTGGGGCCACTATTTACAAAGGAAACTCTGCCGAAATTTTCAGAAAAGACTTGATGTTTTAAAACGCAGTACTTCGGCTTATGTTATTAACACCACTTGCTTTAAAGATAAGTTTTCTTCACTTCGTCTTTTAAATGGTTTAGATTTCTGGGATTTTTGGCTTACTTGAATTAGATGGGGTCCTATAGACCTCATATGATTCAAGTGCCGGTCACGTGCCATTTCGGGTCATGACAAGGTGTAACCCCGTTGACACCTTTCTAGACACCTACTGGATTAGCTAATTGTAAAGTGCAAAACTCTCCCGGGAGTTACTTTTACTCACAGTGGGATCGGGATCCAACTATCATATTGAAGGTATGCAATCTCATTGCAAAATTCAACTCTTTATATTCCCGATATGATTTTTACCTCTAGTGTTTTATGAACATAACTATGGTCAACAAATCATAAGCACTAGTCAAGTTCTACCAGCCATTTCGGGATTGATTTAGACCCACCCGCATGACCCTTAACTATGGTCAACAAAGTCATACGAATGTCCTAATCGATCGCATCAAATGCTTTAAAGGAAGACATCACTTAGCTACCGTACACCACGCCTTAACTATACTCAACAAACATGGCATGAATACTAAGTACTCTGCTTCCTAAAATGGCGAAGGGCTACGGATGGTTTTTATGAAAACCTTTAATGTTTTGAACTTGATATCGTTGTAGAATCGAGTAAGAAGGAGTGGTTTAAGCTCCAGTTTTAAAATTCGAATAGTTTTATAGCATCTTTTTAATCTTGTTAAAGAGGTCACTCCCAGTGAAGGGATATCGGCTCTTTCCTTATCGAATATGGTGCTGGATATAAAAATACCATGATGCAGAGCAAAAAATTAGATCAACTATAAAATCAAATTGAGTGCTTTGTAGCATTTGCTGGTTTCGCTAAAAGGGTCACTCCCGGTGAAGGGATCTCGGCCTTTTCCTCATCGAATGAGGTGCAGGATATTTAAGAATACCACGATGAAAAGCAAAAGCTAGAGTTACCCTTTTAAAAAGATTGATTCTACAACATTTTTAGGTTTCTTTTTCTTAATATTAATCACATTAATGTTGTCCCATCATTTACGTTTCCTAAACATCAAAGAAAAGAAACGAAAATAGAACGTACGTTTATGCTATCCGCATTCGCCACTGGGCCCGTCATGCACCGTTAGGTTGCTTATCTAACGGAAGAGCAGGGGATGGACTACCGCGGGTGCAAAACATAAGCAACGTTTATTATATATCTCATATATAAATATAGCCATTTCAGATCACAGATGAATACATTGGATATACTAGGAATTCTGTATTACATTCAAGCCCTTAATGAAAGACGGGTTTCACGGTCGTGATGAATAGCCAAAACCCCACCCTAGACCCCTACGGGTGCGTCAAACTACCCGCCAAATTCCCGAAGTGAAGCAACCTCCCTCAACAAAGTGAGTAGGCCACTCGGCACTTCGAGAACCCGATAGTTTGTGCACCCCACCTTGGGTCTATCCTAGGAGCAAAAACAGTAAATTATACAACGGTGGCTACAACCTTAACCCAGATGTGCCACGCAAAAATAATATTACATTGCTTTTTACAAATTACATTGAATGAAAGAAAAGAAAAACGCTCATCACACATCCCCCCCGGCCATTCATCACGACGATCTAACACATTCATGTACACATACAATCTCATGATATCAAAACCGATGTGTGCAACCCCGACTAATCATCGTATAGCAATTAGTCGACGTTTCTAAACACACATCCACATCACAAATCATGTAAATAAGTCCCAGCATTAGAATTCCGCACAAGAATTTACAAACTAAAACATTTTCCAGCACTTGAAAAAATCCAGTGAGCAAGTTTTCAAAAATAGATCTTTTAAGCCAATCCGGGAGTCGAAACGAACTCGTAACCCGCCCGAACTTCGTGGAGGCGAAGAACAACATATTAACGTTCGAATGAGGGGCCTCAAGGGGGGTACCCACCCCCGGGGGCCACCTCGAGGTGGCCCCAAGGGGTGTGCAGACCCGAGAGCACCCTATTGGGGTGCTCTCGGGTCACCCACCCCTAAGGCTACATTGAGGTGGTCTTGGGGTGTGGGTACGACCTCTTGTCCCCCCCGGGATGATCCCGGGGTGCGTGTGCTCCACACCATGGCTTCTCGGTTCAAACCGTGAGTCCGCGAGCTGTACAAACAACTCAAAAAATCGATTTTCAAAACTGTTTTTCTGGCTGTTTTTGCACGAGGAAAAACGAAGAAATTCTAAGGTTGCAACAAGCTATTTATGGTTTAAATTAGGCTCTGATACCATGTTAGTGGATGTTGCACATCTCACAACACTTGTGAGGAGGCGAAAGTGGAAAAAAATAATTTTTCTTGCATGCAACACCCACATAACCCAAGATTTGTGCTTAAACCCTAACTAGCAAAAACCATCAAGAGATCTAATCTACTATGATAGTATTTATACATAATGGAACCGGTCCTTCGGGTCTTCACTTCAATGTGACTCCTAGGCTCCTTGTGGTTGCAATGAGCTCGATTTCCGGCCACCTCAAGATCCAAGACGATCCACCCGAGAGCTTTGGTACAAGCTTCAAACACTTCACAAGAGTTTAACTTAGAGATCAAGTTTGCTAGGAGTGATCACTAAAATGAAGTAGAGATTAAGTATTGGATTATGATTTTGCTCTAGGCTTTTGATTCACAACTCATGTGAAGGTAAGGCAAAGAGGAGGAAGAAGGAGAGAATGAAGAGAGAGAATGTAAGAGTGTAAAATGAAAAGTTCAAGCATGGAAAAATAATATGGATCAAAATGAAATAATTGAAGCATACAATAAAAATTAGCACCATTCTTCAATAGTAACTCCAAATGAATAAATAATTAAACAAGCCATTCTTTCATCCATGCTTAGACTTTTCCAAATGCCACCACATTTATTTATTTTCACAAAATAAATATCCATTTATGAGGTGTCTCCTTTTAGAAGGTATTGTTGTAACAATTACAATAATACCCCTCCACCGTATAACGTATAAGTGTAAGTGCACGGCGGCGCCCCGGCCGTCAATCCTACGGCCAAATGCGGAAACGGTGATAAACTTTAATTTTGCGAACTTAGCAAATCGGCACCACCGCGCACTAAACTCCGGATCGGGCCATTAAACTAGATCTAGCTAACAACAAGACGGGTTAGAGATATACCGAATGATCCGAGTCCTCCGGTCTTCTCGTCGTCGTCCCGATCTCACGCGGAAAGTCTGGTCTCCATCTCCTCGACGGAAGGGCACCACGTCGCCTGTTTCTTTTACGGGCTCCCGCCTCTATACCGAGGCAACTCGGGCATGAAGCTGGCAAGTCGACATGCCCAAGATGTGCTGTAGAATATGTGTAGGACTCATGTCTCATATTGGGGCAGTGAATGTTGCCATTTGATAAATGGAGGAATCAAGATAAGAAAAATGGTGCTTGCATTTTTCTAGCATCAAATGAGATCAAGAATGCCACAAGCTCACAAATGAAACTCTCTCTCTACCTCCCTCAAAAAAGTGGCCGGCCCTTCACAAATGTGAGAATGGTGGAGGGATAAATCAAGCATGAAGGGAGGTGATGGTAGGAGAAGAAAAGAGGTGACCACAAACAAACATCAACCATACCCTTTCTTATCTCAATTAATGCAAGTAATGGTGCATTAAAAGAAAAGAAGGAAAAGGAATCAAAAGAAGCTATCATAATCTCTCATCTCACAAATAAACCCTCCACAAAATGTTATTTGCAAACTTGCAAATAACCCCCTCCATCGGAAAAGTCCGGCCGGGAAAGAACAAAGGAAAACCGGCCGGAACGGAAAGCAAACTGGCAACTCCAGAAAACTGGTCCCGTAATAAATTACAGAAAAACCCCGATACTGTGCATACACACCCGCATCTGTATTCCGTCCGGATACAAATGCAAAGAGACAAAATCTACACTGTACTAAACTAGGATCCGGCTTAAACCAAAGCCGGCTAGTAATGTGCGTCCGATCCTGATCCGTGCAATACCGCACGTATCAGATCGAACCCTGCCATATTACTATACGGCCTCTAGTACAAACCGTCCGATCCTGATCCGTGCAATACCGCACGTATCTGATTGGACCCTGCCATATCTCCATACGGCCTCTACAGCGTTTCGCCCGAAAGCCTGAGTAACTGAAAGTGTGGTGGACTCTAAAGACTCGTCAATACAATGGCTGTGGATTTAACCACTAGCACGTCAGAGGTATAAGCCAATACGTAACGGGCCACCAGCTATTGACCAAAAGGGACGTCGATGAGCGAACTCATCCTGACACCCTACTGAGCCTGTCAGTGACAATATCCGTACAGTCCGGTCCGTTCGTCTATGAGCATCGCATGGCGGGCCTAGGGGGTGGGTAAAAGTCAGACCCCCAAAAGCGGTACAAGTCGTGTCGGAGTGTAGCCCAGAACACCCTGAGATACTACTGGAATACCTACCAGTAAATCTCCTGCCTTGGCCAAGGACTTTGTGTAATGGCTCTCCTAGACACAGCGCGACCTCACCCCCAATACCGGGAGAGACGAACCCCTGAAGATCCGCTCACTGCCTCCATATGGCTCGGGACTGTACCCATCTAAAACCTGTTTGCACGACTCCTTTGAGCCGTGGTAGGGTAGTAATCAAAGCACAGTGGGAACTCACACGAGACAAATGACGATCCCCAGGTCGATGAACTAACCTGTACACATGTCACCTGGGAACTGCTATCTGACGTCAGGTATAAGACCAACTAGCATGTTCCCGGCGAGTCCTGTCCGGTGTACTCATAACCCAATGAGCACCTGTATACATCTTAGTTGAACCAACTGACACCAGTGGCCTGTGAGACCGGCCACCGCCCCTCGTCGGGGTCTCGACTGTATACACTAGTCTACTCTGGAGAATCGATGCCCTGTCTCGAAACTCCCACGACTAGGGACCATTTAAGGATGTGCTTATAGACTACCAGCTCCCACTTATATGATCGCCCTCATACTGCTGGCAGTCAAGCATGAATCCTAGGGGCTCTATCAACGTGTAATAGCGACCTGTAAGGTCACCTGAAACAGTACACGATGATAAATGTAAACCAGATAGCATACTATCATCTCGAGTAAGACTGTCTTACCGGGATAGGTCCTCCCTCAATCATCGCAATCACGTGCCTGTGATCCAATAATTGACTCTGAGGGCATTATCTCCAACAATCTCCCACTTGCACTCAAGGCTAATTATTGCGATGTCGCATACTCACAGCCCGTGTGATACCGAACACCCAACTCCTCTACTAGTCAGTCTCACAAAGCTCGTTTGCGAGACTATTGCGTTCGAGGAATAGCCTCAGCGAGTGGATCCGCTCTGATGTTTCTTTCTATGTCTCTTTATATCTCAAGTTCGCGGAGAAAGCTATCTCTTGAAAAGAGCAATACCTGTCTTAGAATGTCTGGATATCTGATGGGACCTAGCTCATAAATGAACTCCAAATCCAAACTTCTTAGACTGTATCGTCAACCGAACTTAATCAGTATCCTGCGCCATTCCTTCCCTCAGTATCCACCTGGACCACCTGTCCAAAATACTGCCCCTCGTCAGAGGGAAAACTATAACTCTGACAACCTCCTTGTCGTCCATGTCACCTTGGAAGCCTGGAATGATAACTGTCTCCCAAATGAGGCTGTCGTTATCATATCCCTAGAACATCCACTTATGTTCTAAAACTGCTTCCGACTGTTTCTCCAGGATTGGATCAATGTTAACTTATTGCATCTTGTGCAAGAATAACATCTGGTGTGGTACTTGACATCACATGATTGACTCAATTGCCTAAGCAAGTGATCTGCCAATCATGCACATCCCTCTCTACTTTAGTCTGTAAGACACCTTTAGAGAGGGTGACTCCATCACCTGCAGGTACACTACCGTGCCAGGAGTCGTCCATTCTAAATACTCTTAGAATGCTGTCAAAGTACCTTGATTGGGAAACCACCCAAATCTAGATCTAAAACCATAGATCTAGTAACCAGTATGTCTGATATAATGTCCAAGTCCCATGTGGAGAAACTACTGTGTGACGACCAAAGTATAACCGATCGTAGTATAGGAATGTCACTTCCTACTTTGTGTATGTCATCCAAAACCCGGATATCACACCCTACTACCTACTCAACAGATCCATCCCCTATTCTGATGAAGTCAAACCTATGACTGTCACATCAGAAATAGATGATCAATCTCCGCTACATCTGCTTTAGTCTATAAATAGACATAAGCCTGATGTCCACCAATGCTTCCGCTGCTCCCACTGACTACGACAACCCTCTGGCAGAGTCATATAGACGTGCACTTCTAAAACTAGTTTAGAACGACGCTATACTCATCCTCCCACCGGGTCTCGCAGCCTGGAACAACAGCAATGGCAAGTGTGGGTAAACAAGAACTTCCCTGTCACCGTCCTTGAGGCTACCGGAGTACCTCTCGGGTGCCTGAAGTTACCCACCGTATCTGCGGAGTGGCCAATGGAATGTCAAATCAGATTGAATCTTTAGGTTCCTTATCAAATCTTCAGTAATCGTTTGCGGTTCTGGAATCACTTCCAGTTCTACCATACTCCCACTACTGTTTTTGAAAAAATCCATTTTTATTAAAACTGTGGCGAGTCAAGAACAATATCACTATTGATCTTTCTTATGGTAGAAAGTCAACCCTCGTCATAGCCTGGGTCAACCCACAAACAGCCATTACAGAAACGTGCCTTGAGTTATCCAGAGTCTGGTTTTAATCATAAGCCGGACAACTCCCCGTACCTTAACAATGTTAAGATATGAACTGTACTATATCCAATATAGAACCAGAGGCACTGATTTAATTGAACCAGATTCAAATCATGCAGCTGTCTCCAGTGCATGTCAACTAAATGGAGAGAGGCCGATCAGCGTTACTCAACTTAGGAATGCTTCCAATTATGAGTAACCTGAAAGAGAAGCAATTTCTCTTTATCATTACTATCAACTGAATACCATACACAAGTATCTACATCTTTGATCACCTTGAAGAATCCCGATACTTGCTACACCTGGTTCTCTACTCTATTCAAATAGCTATAACTCCTCAAAACTTAGACCCTGTGTTTCTACGAAAAACATGTCTAAGAACTAGAGAAGTTAAAAGTAAACAGAATATAGTATGAGGACCAACCCCTTTGTCGTAATGGACACTGGACAACATACAGTACTCTGTATAAGTCCGCTGAGTCTAACAACTCTTTCACTGTGTGTCGTAGGTTGAAAACTGTACTTATGGTTAAGAAGAATTACACCGCTGTTTAATGCTCCTTACCTAACTATCCACTGATATAGGTAAATGTCATCGACATAATATCAAAAGGTATATCTCACTCTATTCAAATAGACGTACAGATATATCAATTTGAAATTGGTGCACAGCAGCGGATATTCAAAACCAAATATTTGCCGACCGGCAAACAGCCCAGGTGATCTCCTCAAATATCACCGATTACAACGAATCCCGATATAATGAGGATGATCACCCAATTCCCAATAACTTACTCCCACTCATCATCTGTAAAACCATACAGATGTGAGAATCATACCTGGTAAATACATACCCTGGAGTAAGTATCTAATCGGGAAATCAGTTTTCCTTTAACAGTACACAGTGAACTGAAACAGTGAAATGTTTCGATGGGGTATCCTGGTATTCCTAGTAATGCCTCTACCATTATCCAGATTCATAACTATAACCGCATAATTCTTTGCCACCTCTCCAAATCCCTTTATATATCTTTAGTCGTTACCTTCTGCACACCCCTTAGGCCAAATGGTTTTCTTCCTTCCCTACCGTTCGGCACCAGCCTATGGTTTGGAAGAAGACTATCCAATAAGCATAATGGGTGTACTGTCCTAGTCCCAGGAGCACTCGCAATGCGAGAGAAGGTGAAGATAAAAGACAACCGAATAAACCTTATTCCTATTTCTCCTGGACCAGAATCCATCCCCGAACTGGAACAAGTTCCTTTCGAGTTCGTATATAACCATACGATGGAGTATCCAATAAACTATGGATCTTCGTAGTGATACGGAGTGTCCTGGAGAAATACAAAGGTGATTTAGGATTGGCGAAGAAATATTTGGTTTGGTCGTGAATATCAGTCGCAATTTACTTTGTCCTCTTACTAATCCCTTGCTTTGTCTTAATCTTAATACCTTCTGCACACCGTTTAGGCTAATTGGTTTTCTTCATTCCCTACCGGTCGGCACCAGCCTAAGGTTTGGAAGAAGACTATCCAGTTTGCGTAATAGGTGTACTATCTCCTAAACCAAGGAGTACTCACAACTTGAGAAAAGGTAAAAGGGAAAAGACAACTGAATAATCCTATCCGTTTTCTCCAGAACCGGAAACCATCCTCGAATTCCTTCGGGTTCGTATCTAACCATACGATGGTTTTGTCGAATGGGAGTGGACGTTCGTAGTAATACGGGGTGTCCTGGAGAAAAGGGTAAAAGTAGGAGTGGCAATGAGGTCTGCAACTCTGACAATCCAAAAGCCAGTGTTAAGAAGGTTCGGTCAACTTGGTCACTGAGTCATAGTCTTGGGTCGGGTCAATGGTCGTGATTGGAAGGTTATGTGCGTGTTCAAGTTTAAGTTTAAATACCGCAATCAAGACGGTTTCGCATGTAGCTAGCCGGTTGAGTACGGGTCGTCCGCAGGGAGATGGGAATCTTTTTCTATGTGTTTTTCGACGAGTTAAGTCCGGTTGTTCAGATATTGTTGTGGTTATCTAAGTGTTAAGTTGATATTTAAAGAGAGCTTGTTAGGGTTAGGATTAGGTTAGTTTGAGTTAGGAGTCTCCACATCTTTCGTTGCCCCACTTAATATCGGTGTTACGGTAATCGGCAACAACGGGGATTAGCACGACTAGGAAGGAACTTGCGAGTATAAGCTAGGCTTTCCAACGCATAGTCCTTCCTTTTGGTGCTTGTCCGTCCGTTCTTGGCACTTATCCATAACCTCCGGTTAATTCAACCACAACCGGTCTCACTACGGAATCACCGCTATCATGTAGGATAGGGTGCCGTAAGGAGCGGATTGTGGTTCAATTAACGGGAGTCGATTTAAGTTGTTGGGCAAGGAAAGAGTGAGAGAGATTTCCTTCTCTCAAACTTCCCTTATCCTACCCTAACAAGTATAAAACTACTCACACTTCATAATACGGAAAAATAAAACAAACAAAAGAGGAAGATAGAAAGAAGGAGACTAGAAGAATACGACTAACTATTTGCGACCTCACCTTGGCGAGGATCAAGCATAAGTATCATGGTCGTATGAATGATAAAGAAAAAGAGAGAAGAAAGAAACAATCAAGCAAATAACAACAACTACTTAACAATTAAAATTACAACAAATTACAACAAGTAAAGAAAGAGACAAGCATGATAATAAAAATGGTCTTCTTTATTCATCACTCTTCACTCAAAAGCTCACTACAAGTTTAATGGAGAAGAGGTGAGAAGAGGAAGAAGAACAACACTAAAACTAGGCAAAATGAAAATACAAAATTGGACCCCTTCCTTCACAAAATTCTGGGCTATTTATAGGCCAGAGAATGAAACCCTAGGGCAACCACCAGAACCCATCTGAAAAGACCATCCTACCCCTGCAAACTTTCTGTCTTTGGCGCCATAATGGCCGCGGATCCGCGGCCTGGACCCACCTTTGGCCGCGGATCCGCGGCCCATTGGAGGATTTGGGCCTTCATCTTTTTGGTGCTTCCCTGTTCTTCTGTGTACATAATTCTGGTATATGTATTTTTTCATAATTCCTTCACGAATTTTCCAGAATTTCTGTTGAGGGAAAGGTGGACTTTTTGTCAAGATTTTGTCATAATTGTCTCGAGCTCCGCGTAGATCTCGTGGATTTTGTGCTACCATTGAGCCTTGTGCATGAGAATGACATTGATTTGATCTTTTGTCTTCCTATTGATATCTGGCAACATACGGATGAAGAGCATAGACCGTGTTTTTATCTGTGGTTGGCAGGAACCTGGATTTTTCCGTGTTTTTCATGAATTTCACCGTTTTAGAACCGAGAACCTGTATCCTGCAATTGACTAGCAAACACGGCTCAAGAGTATCTACGGATATGCAAATGTGATAAAAATTGGGCGGTATGAAAATGCAAAAATCTGATATGAACAAATACCCCCAAACTTATCATTTGCTCGTCCCGAGCAAAGCCCATTTATTCACAAAAAAATTCCTAACCTCACTTTTGCAGGGAACGCGATTGCACTGAGCATGTGCAACAAGCCGTTAAACCTCTAGGTGTCCCTAGTAGGAGGAGTGTTGTCTCCTGAGGGTTTTCAGCGGATACTACCCACAAAATCCAGTCAAGTTGGTTTTGCAAAATAACTAAGCTTCAAACCCTAAAGTTTTGTTTTTAGAAAATAACAATTCTATAATCCTAAGTCTAGACCATCGAACCTTTATTTTCACACCTCACTTCTTATTTAACTACAGATTTTATATGTCTTTACGTGCAGTGCAAATAGTGTCGTTAAGTTCCAGAAGGATCGCTTAAAGTCATCATGTCGCACAATAAAGCCCAGGTAACAATTTTAAAAGGATCCTATAAGTTTTATAAAGAGTTAAGCATTTTTCAAGTTTCGTTTTCCAGTAAGGTTTCAACTTCAGAATTTCTATCTTCCTTAACAAGAAAGTAAGTCGTATTTTTCACTCCACCTTTTTCTTGTTTTCATTTCATACACACCTCTGTTAACGTGCAATAGTCTTTATCATAGAATAAAACCTTCATATCTCCGTTAAATTTTTTTTTTATAAAAGCCTGTCTTTTATCAAGATTATTCTCACACAAAGAACCGTTAGGAATTTTAACTCGGAGAGAACACTTGCTTGACTTTGTTTTAACCTGGACTTTCTAGGCTTCTTAGCGAGCTTTGGGCCAATGCACCCAAACCAGTTGATTTTAGGGCATTAGGTGTAGAAACACCCCAGCGGACTTAATTACTCAAGTTACCTAGGTCCAAAAACAAAAGACAGTTTGGCGTGAAAATCAGATGATTTAATACGAACGGAGATATCACCGGCAGTTCCATTATTTTTTTGGATAAAAGACGTGTCTAGTGGGTTCGGTGAGTAATCATTCCAATCAAGTTTCAGATGGGTTATTTTTCAGACTTAGTTCCAATTACGGCATCAATAACATTCCTTCATATTCGCTTTACTTCATAAACTATTCTTGACATTACTTATTTCAGAACAAACCTATTTGATCCTCAGAAAATCATTTATCTGTTTAAAAGTTAAACATGAAAGACTTGTTATCTAATTCCCAAAATCTTACGACACGTGTAGTGTGATGTAAAGACGTATATCAGCTATAGTTAACTTCAAAGGATAGTTATCTTTCAGTTTTTCAAAATCCAAACATAAGATCTAGTTATTCCTATTTTTTCAAACAAAAACCGTTGAATGTTGAATCAGAGTTCTTCCACAAGCTAACTTGACAAAAGAGTTTTTATATTTTTAGAAAATTTTCAAATTTTTATGGATTTTATGGATTTTAATATGCAGATGAAAAATATACATATGAATGCGAAGGTAAGAAATGCGTACCGAGCATACCCCCAAACTTAAACTGGACAGTGTCCTCACTGTCGTTGCATGAAGAGTAGTTGGAAGGTTCAAAATTGTCGGTTAGCAATATACAAATTTTTATTTGTTTTTGTTTTTAATAGAAAAGAAAAAGAATATACACAAATATATACAAAATGGTTTGTACATACCCCCAAACTTATTTGGAACAGTGTCCGCTGTTCTTGGCTGGATAACCGAAGTTTGGAGGTAGGCAGAGGAAGATCATTCAGGGTAAACCGGCTCCTGTAAGAACAGGAGCTCCTCTGTTGGTTCGGCGCTAAGGTACGGTTTGCATCGGTGTCCATTTACCTTGAAGAGTGAACCGTCCTTTAGATTCTCCAAATCCACAGCGCCCTGCGGATACACATTCCGCACAAAATACGGCCCTTTCCAGCGAGATCTGAGCTTTCCAGGATGGAAGTGAAGTCGGGTGTCGTAAAGCAGTACCTGCTGACCAGGTACGAAGGTTTTGTGCAAAAGGTGTTTATCGTGAAACACCTTCGTTCGATTCTTAACGACAACCGCGTTGTCGTAAGCCTCATCCCTAAGCTCGCATAGTTCATTCAGCTGCAGCTTCCGATGGCTGCCCGCGTCCTCAAGAGACAGATTCAGCTCCTTTATCGCCCAAAACGCGCGATGCTCGATTTCGACAGGAAGGTGGCAGGCTTTTCCGTACACAAGCCGATAGGGAGACATGCCAAGGTCGGTCTTATAAGCGGTTCTAAATGCCCAAAGGGCATCAGTGAGTTTCAGAGACCAATCCTTACGGTTCTTGGAAACCGTCTTCTCCAGTATCTGCTTGATTTGCC
Source organism: Agapanthus africanus (assembly GCA_030015575.1). Classification (NCBI taxonomy): domain Eukaryota; kingdom Viridiplantae; phylum Streptophyta; class Magnoliopsida; order Asparagales; family Amaryllidaceae; genus Agapanthus; species Agapanthus africanus. The sequence continues at coordinate 221,380,661 of CM057347.1, forward strand.
GATTTGAAACTTCGGCCTGCCCGCAGGTTTGGGGGTGGTAGGGCGTAGAAAGCTTATGATTAATGGAGTATTTCCGCATTAAGGCTTCGAAAGTCCTATTGCAGAAATGACTTCCATTGTCGCTAATGATCGCTCGGGGGTGCCCAAACCGTGAGAAAATGTTTTCTTTAAGGAACCTAACGACAACCTTGTTGTCGTTAGTTCGGCTGGGCACAGCCTCGACCCATTTAGAGACGTAATCAACAGCTAGAAGGATGTACAAGTTCCCAAAAGAGCTGGGAAACGGCCCCATGAAGTCTATCCCCCAAACATCGAAAATCTCCACAACCAAGATTGGTTGGAGCGGCATCTCGTTCCTCCGGGATATCCGGCCCATGTGTTGGCACCGGGAGCAAGTCTTGCAATAGTCGTGAGCGTCTTTGAAAAGTTGTGGCCAGTAGAAACCACATTGCAAGATCTTCTCAGCTGTCTTTCTGGGCCCAAAATGCCCGCCACACGCTTGATCGTGACAAAATGACAGCACACTCTTGAATTCCTCATCGGGGACACACCGACGAATAATCTGGTCGGGACAGTACTTGAACAAGTAGGGTTCGTCCCAGTAAAAGTGTTTTACTTGGGATAAGAAGCGAAGTCTGTCTTGACTAGACCATTCGGTCGGTAGTAATCCCGTGGCCAAATAGTTCACAATATCTGCGAACCAAGGTTCGCAAGATACTGTCAAGAGTTGTTCATCCGGGAAAACGTCGTTAATTGGAATTGGAAGCGAAGGCGAAGAAGGAAGTCGTGAGAGATGGTCGGCAACTACGTTTTCACATCCTCGTTTGTCCTTAATGACAAGGTCAAACTCTTGAAGCAAGAGGATCCAACGTATTAACCGAGACTTGGCATCTTTCTTCGCAAAAAGATGGCGCAGAGCTGAATGGTCCGTGTAGACAATGACTGGAGAGCCGATGAGGTAGGGCCTGAACTTTTCTAAAGCAAATATAACAGCTAAGAATTCCTTCTCAGTTGTTGTATAGTTATGTTGGGCATCGTTCAGGGTCCGGCTCGCGTAATAGATTACGTGCGGCATCTTGTTGATGTGCTGTCCAAGGACAGCACCGATGGCAAAGTCGGATGCATCGCACATAATCTCGAATGGGTGCGTCCAGTCAGGGGAAGAAAGAATGGGAGCAGAAGTGAGTGAGCGTTTCAGTGACTCGAATGCAGTCACACAGCTCGAGTTGAAGTCGAAAGGCGTGTCCTTGGCCAGCAAAAGAGTCAAGGGCCTAGCAATCTTGCTAAAGTCCTTGATAAACCGTCTGTAGAAACCGGCATGGCCAAGGAAGGCTCGGATATCTCTGACGCATCGGGGAGGAGGCAGATTGGAAATGACCTCAATCTTTGCTTTGTCAACCTCTATGCCATTTTGCGAGATGATATGTCCTAAGACAATACCTTCGCGCACCATGAAGTGGCATTTCTCCCAGTTCAAAGTGAGATTCTTGTCCTTACATCGGGTAAGCACAGCGTCAAGATGCAGCAAACACTCGTCAAAGGAGTCGCCGAAGATGGAGAAGTCATCCATGAAAATCTCCAGAAATTTTTCCACCATGTCCGAGAAAATTCCCATCATACACCGCTGGAAGGTAGCGGGTGCATTGCATAACCCAAAAGGCATGCGTCGATATGCAAACGTGCCGAAAGGACAAGTGAAAGTGGTCTTGTCCTGGTCTTTTTCGGCGATGGGAATTTGATTATAGCCGGAGTAGCCATCAAGAAAGCAGTAGTACTCGTGTCCGGCCAATCGTTCGAGCATCTGGTCAATGAAGGGTAGCGGAAAGTGGTCTTTCCGCGTTGCGGCGTTGAGTTTTCTGTAATCAATGCAAACTCGCCACCCAGTTTGGGTGCGAGTAGGGATTAACTCATTCGCCTCGTTGGTTATGACCGTGATGCCCGACTTCTTGGGGACAACGTGAATGGGGCTAACCCACTGGCTATCAGAGATAGGGTAAATGATACCACTATCTAGACATTTGACGATCTCCTTCTTCACAGCCTCCTTCATGACTGGATTAAGACGTCTTTGTGGATCCCGGGCTGGTTTGGCATCATCCATCAGATGAATGTGATGCTCAACGATGAGGGGACTAATCCCCTTGATGTCCGCCATGGACCAGCCAAAAGCTTGCCTGTTGCTGTGCAAGACCGCGAGAAGGGCTTTCTCTTGCTCGGGAGCTAGAGAAGCCGAAATGATGACAGGGAGGGTCTCGTTCTCACCTAAGTAAGCATACTTAAGGTGAGACGGCAACGGCTTGAGTTCGAGCGTTGGAGGTGAAATGATGGAAGGCAAGACTGGTGCAAAGGTCTCGAACTCAAAGGACTCCAGCAAAGGTTCAAAACGAGTGTAGGCAACGGAGTCGGATGGTTCAGGTAACTCATCCGGAAAGTCGAAAGATTCAAACTCGGGTTGTGCGCGGCTAAGATCGTTCGAGAATGTGAAACACTCGTATTCGTTATCGGGCGCAGAAACAGCAGCAGGTTCGAAGAGAAACGCACTAGTGGCGTCAAGATTATCGTGATCAAACAGAAACTCCTCGAATTCACACTCTTCTGGTGTGATCTCCTGGATCGAGCAGACGTCCAGTATATGAGCATTAGGTTCGGCGGGCTGATTCCCTAACCTAAAAATGTTGAGTTCAATCGTCATATTTCCAAAAGAGAGGTTCATTGAACCATTGCGACAATTGATCACAGCATTTGAGGTTGCGAGAAATGGGCGACCGAGTATCACCGAAATTTGATTCCGGGGGTTAGCTACAGGCTGTGTATCTAAGACAATGAAGTCAACGGGGAATATGAAGTCCCCGACTTTTATTAACACATCCTCTAGCTCACCCCTAGGATGGGTGATCGATCGGTCGGCCATTTGGAGAGTGCAGTGTGTGGGTTTTAACTCTCCGACACCTAATTGCTCGTATACTGAATACGGAAGCAGGTTAACACTGGCACCAAGATCTAATAGTGCGCAGTTGATGTTCTTATCCCCAATGGTAATTGAAATCGTAGGACAGCCAGGGTCCTTCCGTTTTTGTGGTAAAGATTGGGTAAGGGCATCACTCACAGCACTAGCCAAGAAAACTTTCTTGGGTACCTGAGACTTCCTCTTTTTCATGCACAAGTCCTTTAAAATTTTAGCATAGGACGGGACTTGTTGGACAGCATCTAAAAGAGGAATGTTAATGTTAACCTGCTTGAATAACTCCAGAATCTTCTCCATTTGAGGATTTTGTTTGTTAGACCTCAACCGGTTTGGAAATGGAACATTTTGAAAATTGGTTGAGTCTAATGCTGGAGGAGGAGATTATGGAGTTGGAACGGATCCCAGAATAGGTGTTTTCGTGGAGTGAGAAGTGGGTCCGTTCAGAGCAGAAGAAGAGGAAGGGGAGCCTTGTGAAGAACGGAGAATAGGCTCAGAAGACGAAGAAGAAGAAGGAGAAGAAGAAGAAGAAGAAGAAGAAGCGGCGGCCGGGGTGTCATCGTTGATTCGCTTGCCAATGTTGTTTTGCAGCATCCTTCCCGATCTCAGTGTGGTCACGGCACTCACATTATGGTTTTGTTGTTCAAGAGCAACATGTGCATTATGTGGGTGACCGGGATTTGGAAGTGGCTGGGACGGGAGCTTCCCCTTCTCTCGCTCGCTCAAGGCCGCGTTCAGCTGTGCAATCTGGGCCTCAATGGTCTTGATGCTTTGCCCGTGTGCGGCAGTGTGTTGCACTAAAGATTGAATCGAAGATTGGATGTTGGCGGTGGATTGAGTCGATTGTTTAACAAACGCCTCCAGACTTCGCTCGAGCGAGGAAACCTTATCGTTGTTTGACGGAACAAAGTTGTTTGGTGGAAAAGAGTTGTTGGGTGCAAAGTTGTTCGTCTGGTTTTGGTAAGGTTGGGGTTGGAAGGGCTGCTGATACTGAGTTTGTTGTTGCGCTTGTTGTTGCGGCGGAGGGGCCCTTTGGAAATTGTTGCCTTGGAATTGATTCTGATTCTGATTCCAGGCGAAATTGGGGTGGTTCCTCCAACCGGGATTGTAGGTGGAAGAGTATGGATCATTCCTCGGTCTTTGCTGAAAGGCAGCATTAACCTGATCCTGTCCTTGCGAGGGTGGATTGTAAGGACACTCTTCAGTCAAGTGGGAAGGATCGGAACAACAAGCGCAGATGGTACGAAGGGGGAGAACAGGTGTGGGGGAAGGAGCAGAAAATTTGCTCTCTATCGCTTCAAGCTTTCGTGTTATTGCAGCCATTTCAGCTTTCATCGCAATAGAGACATCGAGTTGGTGGATTCCTACCCTAGACTGACCGATAGAAGTGGAGGTAGAAGAAGAAGAAGTCGGTCTGGTGCTCTCCCACTGTAGCGTTTGCTCCTCAAGATCGTCAAAGAACTGCCACGCTTCCTCGTCAGATTTGGATAAGAAGTGGCCCTGACAGATGGTTTCCAGCAACTGCTTCGTTGCTGGGTTCAGTCCCTCGTATAAGGTTTGGCAGAGTTGCCATTTCTCTATACCGTGGTGAGGACACTGAACAAGAAGGTCTTTGTACCGGTCAAAGCACTTCCAGAAGGGTTCAGAAGGAAGCTGGGAGAATTGGTTGATCTCATTTCGAATTCTTGCGGTCTTATGATTTGGATAGAATTTTTTCAGAAACGCTTTAACAAACTCGTCCCAGCTGGTGATTGAGTGGGAAGCGGTGCTATACAGCCATTTTTCAGCGAGATCGCATAAAGTGAACGGAATGACCCGTAGACGTATAGCATCGTCCGACAGCTGGGTTGTCTTCATCATGGCACAGACATTTTGAAATTTGTTGATGAAGATATAGGCATCTTCAGATTCAAGCCCATGAAAATGTGGAAGCATGTTGATGAAATGGGGCTTAATTTCAAAGTTGTCCCCATTGGCCGGAGGAAGAGAAAGGCAGGTGGGAAGTGCAGAACGGGTAGGGTAGAAACGATCCTGGAGCGCAATTCGCTGTGGCGCTACAACAGGCGGAGGTGGTGGGAGATTGGTCTCCGTAGGAGGTGGAGCCAATCCAGGGGTGGTCAAAGAGATGTTCGGATTAAATCCCGACATCGCGGAAGAAGAGGTTGGTGAAGGTGAAGGTGAAGGTGAAGATGTATGAACAGAATTCCGGTCAACGTCGGAGTTGGCCGGCAAAGGAAGGGGTGAAAGAGGAGTAGACGGAGTATCGACTTCGGAGTCGATCGCGTAGTCGGTCGCGACTAACGTAACGCGGACTAGACGGGCGCTAGTGTCCCGAGTCCAAGCGGACATACACTAAACGAGTTTAGTATAGTCAAAGCGGAGAAGGTGAGGGTAAGAAAACGTCAATGAAGAAAGGCGATGGGTGTTGGGTGAAAAATGGATTTGGCGACAAAAGGGCAAGTTTTTATAAAAGTTTTTTGATTTTTTTTTCTTTTTTTTTTTTGTTTTTAGAAAGAGATTTACAGAAATATGTACGGAAATACGGCTTAAGCAATCACAAACAAGATATGCACAATCACACCTAGATCTAGGGTAACCTAGGTCTACTAGACCTGCTCCTGAACTTGATTGTCGAAGTTAAACAATGTCGAGAAACGGGCTTAAAAATACACTGATCACGAGGCCAGGTAAGTGCAGAGATAAGGGGAGGTTGTCCAACGCTTTCGCGAAGTTCCTTAATTAAATAACCCTTTCTCTTTCGGCGGTTGCGCCTTTAACACTTTCCTAGACACCCCGTAAACAATATACGGTTAAGCGAGGTTCTAAACAAGGTTTATCTTCTCCTAATGAGCGCGAAGTCCTTAGGGCTGAAGTCTAGTATTTTTTAAATTTACAATAGACAATGCATATGCTTTAGTGATTTTTGGGGTCCTGGGAAGGGTGATGAAATCCCCACCCAATCTGGATTGGTTTCAAGCCCCTTAAGTCTGTATTAAAGAATGCAAAACAGTAACAAATCAACTGCAAACAATTTTTATTTGCGGCGCAAAGAATCCTGCACAAGAACAGTTTATTGGAAGGGGGAGAAGAATTTGCGCAAAGAAGGCTGCAGAAAACACAATTCAGTGGAGTCCAGAGGAGTGGAGAGAAGAGAGAGACTCACCAGAAAGAAAATGCACCCCTGAAGCCACTAAATGGCCGCGGTTCCGCGGCCAAACAGGTGCTAAGGCCGCGGTTCCGCGGCAAGATGGTAGGCTTGGGCTTTGAAATTTTGTGGAGATGCTGGTGTGTGTCTCCTCTGGTTGTCTGGATGTCCTGAATTTGGATTTGCTCACTGAAACAGCTCCAGATTTGTACAGTAGACCGGATGCTTCGTTTTTGTCCGTCGCGGTGTAGCCGCGAAATGTGGGTCTATCTTCCCACGTCTTTGGCACTGTACTTGAACTCCGTATTTTCAACGTCTTGGCCACTGAACTCGAACCTTGTATTTTCCTGCACACTCGCACAAAAGCTAATCAAAAATAACAAGATGGTTTCTTTTACAAAGTATATATATATTTTTTGTTTTTTTGGTTAGAGTTATACTTATAAATTAACCCGAAATTTCACAAAGAAACAAACTACCGTCTCCCCGGCAACGGCGCCATTTGATTGTCAGAGTATGTGCGTGTTCAAGTTTAAGTTTAAATACCGCAATCAAGACGGTTTCGCATGTAGCTAGCCGGTTGAGTACGGGTCGTCCGCAGGGAGATGGGAATCTTTTTCTATGTGTTTTTCGACGAGTTAAGTCCGGTTGTTCAGATTTTGTTATGGTTATCTAAGTGTTAAGTTGATATTTAAAGAGAGCTTTTTAGGGTTAGGGTTAGGTTAGTTTGAGTTAGGAGTCTCCACATCTTTCGTTGCTCCACTTAATATCGGTGTTACGGTAATTGGCAACAACGGGGATTAGCACGACTAGGAAGGAACTTGCGAGTATAAGCTAGGCTTTCCAACGCATAGTCCTTCCTTTTGGTGCTTGTCCGTCCGTTCTTGGCACTTATCCATAACCTCCGGTTAATTCAACCACAACCGGTCTCACTACGGAATCACCGCTATCATGTAGGATAGGGTGCCGTAAGGAGCGGATTGTGGTTCAATTAACGGGAGTCGATTTAAGTTGTTGGGCAAGGAAAGAGTGAGAGAGATTTCCTTCTCTCAAACTTCCCTTATCCTACCCTAACAAGTATAAAACTACTCACACTTCATAATACGGAAAAATAAAACAAACAAAAGAGGAAGATAGAAAGAAGGAGACTAGAAGAATACGACTAACTATTTGCGACCTCACCTTGGCGAGGATCAAGCGTAAGTATCATGGTCGTATGAATGATAAAGAAAAAGAGAGAAGAAAGAAACAATCAAGCAAATAACAACAACTACTTAACAATTAAAATTACAACAAATTACAACAAGTAAAGAAAGAGACAAGCATGATAATAAAAATGGTCTTCTTTATTCATCACTCTTCACTCAAAAGCTCACTACAAGTTTAATGGAGAAGAGGTGAGAAGAGGAAGAAGAACAACACTAAAACTAGGCAAAATGAAAATACAAAATTGGACCCCTTCCTTCACAAAATTCTGGGCTATTTATAGGCCAGAGAATGAAACCCTAGGGCAACCACCAGAACCCATCTAAAAAGACCATCCTACCCCTGCAAACTTTCTGTCTTTGGCGCCATAATGGCCGCGGATCCGCGGCCTGGACCCACCTTTGGCCGCGGATCCGCGGCCCATTGGAGGATTTGGGCCTTCATCTTTTTAGTGCTTCCCTGTTCTTCTGTGTACATAATTCTGGTATATGTATTTTTTCATAATTCCTTCACGAATTTTCCAGAATTTCTGTTGAGGGAAAGGTGGACTTTTTGTCAAGATTTTGTCATGATTGTCTCGAGCTCCGCGTAGATCTCTTGGATTTTGTGCTACCATTGAGCCTTGTGCATGAGAATGACATTGATTTGATCTTTTGTCTTCCTATTGATATCTGGCAATATACGGATGAAGAGCATAGACCGTGTTTTTATCTGTGGTTGGCAGGAACCCGGATTTTTCCGTGTTTTCCATGAATTTCACCGTTTTAGAACCGAGAACCTGTATCCTGCAATTGACTAGCAAACACGGCTCAAGAGTATCTACGGATATGCAAATGTGATAAAAATTGGGCGGTATGAAAATGCAAAAATCTGATATGAACAGGTCGCTGCCAGAGAGAGAGAGAAAAGAAACACTCAGCGTGCACTCTAACCAAGATCAGAACGGTTACCAATTTATCTAATCTGGAAACCTCCTACTGTACCTCAAACTCTCCTCCAAACCTGAAAGAAGAATTAGTCGGGGTCACCCGAGGAGTAAACCAACTCATCAGTGGGAATCGGGATCCAACTCTCATCGCATGATAATGTGACGGAATCCGCTCACGTTATCACACTCCAGAAGGTATGCGCATATCTGGCAAGTTTCAGTACTTTTGAAACTCCCGATGTAGATTTTTACCCCATGCTCTTATGACTTTGACTTTGGCCAACAAATCATAAGTCACATGTCAAGTTCTACCCGTCATTCTCCAGGTTAATTTGAATCCACCCGTACCAACCCTTGACTTTGGCCAACAAGGCAGTACGACTGTTCCAAATCAACGCATCTATCTATGCTGCATATGAATAACCAACAGCTACCAAACACTGTGCCTTGACTTTGGCCAACAAACACAGCTTGAATACTATTGACTACCCATATGAAACGACGGAGGGCTACGAATGGTTTCTGGAGAAAACCTTTAACGTAATGAACTTGATATCGTTGAAGGAACGGATAGCTTTTTAGAAAATATAGTGACGAAAACCTTTACTAAAGAGGTCTCTCCCGGTGAAGGGATCTCGGCTCTTTCCCCGTAGAATGAGGTGCAGGATATTCCAACTGAATACCACGGTGCAAAGCAAAAGTAATCGGCTATAGCGAAGTTAATGCCCTGACGCAAACTTCTGTCCAAGGGGTCACTCCCGGTGAAGGGATCTCGGCCCTTGCCTCGTCGACTGAGGAGCAGGATATTCCATATGAATACCACGACGCAAAACAAAAGTGAACGTCCTTGCAATAACAGATTTTTTGAAAAGTGTTCCAACAACATCAGAATAGGTTTGTTTTAACTTGCATTGATCCGAATCAACGCAGTCCCATCAATTGATCACACCACAAAGAACGAAAATATACTGACTTACGTATATGCCATCCGCATTCGCCACTGGGTCCCGTCATCACCCGTTAGGTTAGCTAACTAACGGCAGAGCGGGGACTGGACTAGCGCGGATGAAAAACATATACAACATCTACTAATATATATACCAATATATTATATTCGCTCAAGGCGTGAATAAAATGCAACATCACAGAAATGTACAGCATCACAGAACAATACAGATATCTGGGATCCCCGGGTTTCACAGAGCCACTACTGAAACCCGACGTTCCCCTGGTCGTGTGGATAGCCTGTGCAATGAAATCCTAGACCCCTACGGGCGCGGCAAGTTACCCGCCAAAACCTGAAGCGAGGCAGCCCCCTTCAGCGCCGTGAATGGACAACCCAGCACTTCACGGAATCCGGCAACTTGGGCACCCCTCCTGGGTCAACCTGTACCCTCTACGAGTGCGGCGAATAGCCCGCCAATCCTGGAGTGAAGCCCCTTCCGTCCCAATGCCATGAGACGCGGGCTTGTTGCCCTCCAGAACCCGGCTATCCGTGCACCCCACCGCGGGGCAACCCTAGTACAGAAAGTAAAATATACATACAACGGGTACATCGACCGCAACCTGGTCGTGCCCCAAAATAATAATACAAACAGGCAGTAACGGCAGTCCACATGTCGGACGCTCGCCCCGCAATATCAAATGTACATAATACAACAAAACTGTACTAGCATTGCATCCAGGCTATCCCCCACGACCGATCCGCAACATCACAGCAAAACACAGAACATCAACGTGAAAGTCACGTTCGCAAATCCGTCTAACCGGGCTATAGCAGTTAGACCGGATTTACCGATCGAGTGACATTCACGGTCGCAGATATAATCTAAATACTGTGAAAAAATGTGTTTAAAATATCCGATCGATCAAAAATTAACAAGTGGGCCCCCAAGCAATACTGTAGCACTCACAGAAAATCTGGGCCCAATATTAATATTCCAAAACCCCTAAAATAAGCCCAGAAGCCCACTGGAAAAAATTGATGCAGTGACGACACCAATGTGCGGCGGAACCGCGGCCCAAGGGGGGGTTTGGCCGCGGTTCCGCGCTTCAGTGATCGAGTCACTGCGTTGAATTTTTACAGTGTTCTTAGAATTCCCTGCACATCACTCTAAGACAACCTGAAAAATTTTTAGAGCCAGAAAAAATTCGACAGAAAACTGATGTGAGTGAAAATGTTGATTTTGGAATTTTGGTCGATCGGAAATGCAAAACACATCAAACGAAGCTAGACGAAGTTAATGGCGAGGCTCTGATACCACTGTAAGTGCACGGCGGCGCCCCGGCCGTCAATCCTACGGCCAAATGCGGAAACGGTGATAAACTTTAATTTTGCGAACTTAGCAAACCGGCACCACCGCGCACTAAACTCCGGATCGGGCCATTAAACTAGATCTAGCTAACAACAAGACGGGTTCGAGATATACCGAATGATCCGAGTCCTCCGGTCTTCTCGTCGTCGTCCCGATCTCACGCGGAAAGTCTGGTCTCCATCTCCTCGCCGGAAGGGCACCACGTCGCCTGTTTCTTTTACGGGCTCCCGCCTCTATACCGAGGCAACTCGGGTATGAAGCTGGCAAGTCGACATGCCCAAGATGTGCTGTAGAATATGTGTAGGACTCATGTCTCATATTGGGGCAGTGAATGTTGCCATTTGATAAATGGAGGAATCAAGATAAGAAAAATGGTGCTTGCATTTTTCTAGCATCAAATGAGATCAAGAATGCCACAAGCTCACAAATGAAACTCTCTCTCTACCTCCCTCAAAAAAGTGGCCGGCCCTTCACAAATGTGAGAATGGTGGAGGGATAAATCAAGCATGAAGGGAGGTGATGGTAGGAGAAGAAAAGAGGTGACCACAAACAAACATCAACCATACCCTTTCTTATCTCAATTAATGCAAGTAATGGTGCATTAAAAGAAAAGAAGGAAAAGGAATCAAAAGAAGCTATCATAATCTCTCATCTCACAAATAAACCCTCCACAAAATGTTATTTGCAAACTTGCAAATAACCCCCTCCATCGGAAAAGTCCGGCCGGGAAAGAACAAAGGAAAACCGGCCGGAACGGAAAGCAAACTGGCAACTCCAGAAAACTGGTCCCGTAATAAATTACAGAAAAACCCCGATACTGTGCATACACACCCGCATCTGTATTCCGTCCGGATACAAATGCAAAGAGACAAAATCTACACTGTACTAAACTAGGATCCGGCTTAAACCAAAGCCGGCTAGTAATGTTCGTCCGATCCTGATCCGTGCAATACCGCACGTATCAGATCGAACCCTGCCATATTACTATACGGCCTCTAGTACAAACCGTCCGATCCTGATCCGTGCAATACCGCACGTATCTGATTGGACCCTGCCATATCTCCATACGGCCTCTACAGCGTTTCGCCCGAAAGCCTGAGTAACTGAAAGTGTGGTGGACTCTAAAGACTCGTCAATACAATGGCTGTGGATTTAACCACTAGCATGTCAGAGGTATAAGCCAATACGTAACGGGCCACCAGCTATTGACCAAAAGGGACGTCGATGAGCGAACTCATCCTGACACCCTACTGAGCCTGTCAGTGACAATATCCGTACAGTCCGGTCCGTTCGTCTATGAGCATCGCATGGCGGGCCTAGGGGGTGGGTAAAAGTCAGACCCCCAAAAGCGGTACAAGTCGTGTCGGAGTGTAGCCCAGAACACCCTGAGATACTACTGGAATACCTACCAGTAAATCTCCTGCCTTGGCCAAGGACTTTGTGTAATGGCTCTCCTAGACACAGCGCGACCTCACCCCCAATACCGGGAGAGACGAACCCCTGAAGATCCGCTCACTGCCTCCATATGGCTCGGGACTGTACCCATCTAAAACCTGTTTGCACGACTCCTTTGAGCCGTGGTAGGGTAGTAATCAAAGCACAGTGGGAACTCACACGAGACAAATGACGATCCCCAGGTCGATGAACTAACCTGTACACATGTCACCTGGGAACTGCTATCTGACGTCAGGTATAAGACCAACTAGCATGTTCCCGGCGAGTCCTGTCCGGTGTACTCATAACCAAATGAGCACCTGTATACATCTTAGTTGAACCAACTGACACCAGTGGCCTGTGAGACCGGCCACCGCCCCTCGTCGGGGTCTCGACTGTATACACTAGTCTACTCTGGAGAATCGATGCCCTGTCTCGAAACTCCCACGACTAGGGACCATTTAAGGATGTGCTTATAGACTACCAGCTCCCACTTATATGATCGCCCTCATACTGCTGGCAGTCAAGCAAGAATCCTAGGGGCTCTATCAACGTGTAATAGCGACCTGTAAGGTCACCTGAAACAGTACACGATGATAAATGTAAACCAGATAGCATACTATCATCTCGAGTAAGACTGTCTTACCGGGATAGGTCCTCCCTCAATCATCGCAATCACGTGCCTGTGATCCAATAATTGACTCTGAGGGCATTATCTCCAACAATCTCCCACTTGCACTCAAGGCTAATTATTGCGATGTCGCATACTCACAGCCCGTGTGATACCGAACACCCAACTCCTCTACTAGTCAGTCTCACAAAGCTCGTTTGCGAGACTATTGCGTTCGAGGAATAGCCTCAGCGAGTGGATCCGCTCTGATGTTTCTTTCTATGTCTCTTTATATCTCAAGTTCGCGGAGAAAGCTATCTCTTGAAAAGAGCAATACCTGTCTTAGAATGTCTGGATATCTGATGGGACCTAGCTCATAAATGAACTCCAAATCCAAACTTCTTAGACTGTATCGTCAACCGAACTTAATCAGTATCCTGCGCCATTCCTTCCCTCAGTATCCACCTGGACCACCTGTCCAAAATACTGCCCCTCGTCAGAGGGAAAACTATAACTCTGACAACCTCCTTGTCGTCCATGTCACCTTGGAAGCCTGGAATGATAACTGTCTCCCAAATGAGGCTGTCGTTATCATATCCCTAGAACATCCACTTATGTTCTAAAACTGCTTCCGACTGTTTCTCCAGGATTGGATCAATGTTAACTTATTGCATCTTGTGCAAGAATAACATCTGGTGTGGTACTTGACATCACATGATTGACTCAATTGCCTAAGCAAGTGATCTGCCAATCATGCACATCCCTCTCTACTTTAGTCTGTAAGACACCTTTAGAGAGGGTGACTCCATCACCTGCAGGTACACTACCGTGCCAGGAGTCGTCCATTCTAAATACTCTTAGAATGCTGTCAAAGTACCTTGATTGGGAAACCACCCAAATCTAGATCTAAAACCATAGATCTAGTAACCAGTATGTCTGATATAATGTCCAAGTCCCATGTGGAGAAACCACTGTGTGACGACCAAAGTATAACCGATCGTAGTATAGGAATGTCACTTCCTACTTTGTGTATGTCATCCAAAACCCGGATATCACACCCTACTACCTACTCAACAGATCCATCCCCTATTCTGATGAAGTCAAACCTATGACTGTCACATCAGAAATAGATGATCAATCTCCGCTACATCTGCTTTAGTCTATAAATAGACATAAGCCTGATGTCCACCAATGCTTCCGCTGCTCCCACTGACTACGACAACCCTCTGGCAGAGTCATATAGACGTGCACTTCTAAAACTAGTTTAGAACGACGCTATACTCATCCTCCCACCGGGTCTCGCAGCCTGGAACAACAGCAATGGCAAGTGTGGGTAAACAAGAACTTCCCTGTCACCGTCCTTGAGGCTACCGGAGTACCTCTCGGGTGCCTGAAGTTACCCACCGTATCTGCGGAGTGGCCAATGGAATGTCAAATCAGATTGAATCTTTAGGTTCCTTATCAAATCTTCAGTAATCGTTTGCGGTTCTGGAATCACTTCCAGTTCTACCATACTCCCACTACTGTTTTTGAAAAAATCCATTTTTATTAAAACTGTGGCGAGTCAAGAACAATATCACTATTGATCTTTCTTATGGTAGAAAGTCAACCCTCGTCATAGCCTGGGTCAACCCACAAACAGCCATTACAGAAACGTGCCTTGAGTTATCCAGAGTCTGGTTTTAATCATAAGCCGGACAACTCCCCGTACCTTAACAATGTTAAGATATGAACTGTACTATATCCAATATAGAACCAGAGGCACTGATTTAATTGAACCAGATTTAAATCATGCAGCTGTCCCCAGTGCATGTCAACTAAATGGAGAGAGGCCGATCAGCGTTACTCAAGTTAGGAATGCTTCCAATTATGAGTAACCTGAAAGAGAAGCAATTTCTCTTTATCATTACTATCAACTGAATACCATACACAAGTATCTACATCTTTGATCACCTTGAAGAATCCCGATACTTGCTACACCTGGTTCTCTACTCTATTCAAATAGCTATAACTCCTCAAAACTTAGACCCTGTGTTTCTACGAAAAACATGTCTAAGAACTAGAGAAGTTAAAAGTAAACAGAATATAGTATGAGGACCAACCCCTTTGTCGTAATGGACACTGGACAACATACAGTACTCTGTATAAGTCCGCTGAGTCTAACAACTCTTTCACTGTGTGTCGTAGGTTGAAAACTGTACTTATGGTTAAGAAGAATTACACCGCTGTTTAATGCTCCTTACCTAACCATCCACTGATATAGGTAAATGTCATCGACATAATATCAAAAGGTATATCTCACTCTATTCAAATAGACGTACAGATATATCAATTTGAAATTGGTGCACAGCAGCGGATATTCAAAACCAAATATTTGCCGACCGGCAAACAGCCCAGGTGATCTCCTCAAATATCACCGATTACAACGAATCCCGATATAATGAGGATGATCACCCAATTCCCAATAACTTACTCCCACTCATCATCTGTAAAACCATACAGATGTGAGAATCATACCTGGTAAATACATACCCTGGAGTAAGTATCTAATCGGGAAATCAGTTTTCCTTTAACAGTACACAGTGAACTGAAACAGTGAAATGTTTCGATGGGGTATCCTGGTATTCCTAGTAATGCCTCTACCATTATCCAGATTCATAACTATAACCGCATAATTCTTTGCCACCTCTCCAAATCCCTTTATATATCTTTAGTCGTTACCTTCTGCACACCCCTTAGGCCAAATGGTTTTCTTCCTTCCCTACCGTTCGGCACCAGCCTATGGTTTGGAAGAAGACTATCCAATAAGCATAATGGGTGTACTGTCCTAGTCCCAGGAGCACTCGCAATGCGAGAGAAGGTGAAGATAAAAGACAACCGAATAAACCTTATTCCTATTTCTCCTGGACCAGAATCCATCCCCGAACTGGAACAAGTTCCTTTCGAGTTCGTATATAACCATACGATGGAGTATCCAATAAACTATGGATCTTCGTAGTGATACGGAGTGTCCTGGAGAAATACAAAGGTGATTTAGGATTGGCGAAGAAATATTTGGTTTGGTCGTGAATATCAGTCGCAATTTACTTTGTCCTCTTACTAATCCCTTGCTTTGTCTTAATCTTAATACCTTCTGCACACCGTTTAGGCTAATTGGTTTTCTTCATTCCCTACCGGTCGGCACCAGCCTAAGGTTTGGAAGAAGACTATCCAGTTTGCGTAATAGGTGTACTATCTCCTAAACCAAGGAGTACTCACAACTTGAGAAAAGGTAAAAGGGAAAAGACAACTGAATAATCCTATCCGTTTTCTCCAGAACCGGAAACCATCCTCGAATTCCTTCGGGTTCGTATCTAACCATACGATGGTTTTGTCGAATGGGAGTGGACGTTCGTAGTAATACGGGGTGTCCTGGAGAAAAGGGTAAAAGTAGGAGTGGCAATGAGGTCTGCAACTCTGACAATCCAAAAGCCAGTGTTAAGAAGGTTCGGTCAACTTGGTCACTGAGTCATAGTCTTGGGTCGGGTCAATGGTCGTGATTGGAAGGTTATGTGCGTGTTCAAGTTTAAGTTTAAATACCGCAATCAAGACGGTTTCGCATGTAGCTAGCCGGTTGAGTACGGGTCGTCCGCAGGGAGATGGGAATCTTTTTCTATGTGTTTTTCGACGAGTTAAGTCCGGTTGTTCAGATATTGTTGTGGTTATCTAAGTGTTAAGTTGATATTTAAAGAGAGCTTGTTAGGGTTAGGATTAGGTTAGTTTGAGTTAGGAGTCTCCACATCTTTCGTTGCCCCACTTAATATCGGTGTTACGGTAATCGGCAACAACGGGGATTAGCACGACTAGGAAGGAACTTGCGAGTATAAGCTAGGCTTTCCAACGCATAGTCCTTCCTTTTGGTGCTTGTCCGTCCGTTCTTGGCTCTTATCCATAACCTCCGGTTAATTCAACCACAACCGGTCTCACTACGGAATCACCGCTATCATGTAGGATAGGGTGCCGTAAGGAGCGGATTGTGGTTCAATTAACGGGAGTCGATTTAAGTTGTTGGGCAAGGAAAGAGTGAGAGAGATTTCCTTCTCTCAAACTTCCCTTATCCTACCCTAACAAGTATAAAACTACTCACACTTTATAATACGGAAAAATAAAACAAACAAAAGAGGAAGATAGAAAGAAGGAGACTAGAAGAATACGACTAACTATTTGCGACCTCACCTTGGCGAGGATCAAGCATAAGTATCATGGTCGTATGAATGATAAAGAAAAAGAGAGAAGAAAGAAACAATCAAGCAAATAACAACAACTACTTAACAATTAAAATTACAACAAATTACAACAAGTAAAGAAAGAGACAAGCATGATAATAAAAATGGTCTTCTTTATTCATCACTCTTCACTCAAAAGCTCACTACAAGTTTAATGGAGAAGAGGTGAGAAGAGGAAGAAGAACAACACTAAAACTAGGCAAAATGAAAATACAAAATTGGACCCCTTCCTTCACAAAATTCTGGGCTATTTATAGGCCAGAGAATGAAACCCTAGGGCAACCACCAGAACCCATCTGAAAAGACCATCCTACCCCTGCAAACTTTCTGTCTTTGGCGCCATAATGGCCGCGGATCCGCGGCCTGGACCCACCTTTGGCCGCGGATCCGCGGCCCATTGGAGGATTTGGGCCTTCATCTTTTTGGTGCTTCCCTGTTCTTCTGTGTACATAATTCTGGTATATGTATTTTTTCATAATTCCTTCACGAATTTTCCAGAATTTCTGTTGAGGGAAAGGTGGACTTTTTGTCAAGATTTTGTCATAATTGTCTCGAGCTCCGCGTAGATCTCTTGGATTTTGTGCTACCATTGAGCCTTGTGCATGAGAATGACATTGATTTGATCTTTTGTCTTCCTATTGATATCTGGCAACATACGGATGAAGAGCATAGACCGTGTTTTTATCTGTGGTTGGCAGGAACCTGGATTTTTCCGTGTTTTCCATGAATTTCACCGTTTTAGAACCGAGAACCTGTATCCTGCAATTGACTAGCAAACACGGCTCAAGAGTATCTACGGATATGCAAATGTGATAAAAATTGGGCGGTATGAAAATGCAAAAATCTGATATGAACAAATACCCCCAAACTTATCATTTGCTCGTCCCGAGCAAAGCCCATTTATTCACAAAAAATTTCCTAACCTCACTTTTGCAGGGAACGCGATTGCACTGAGCATGTGCAACAAGCCGTTAAACCTCTAGGTGTTCCTAGTAGGAGGAGTGTTATCTCCTGAGGGTTTTCAGCGGATACTACCCACAAAATCCAGTCAAGTTGGTTTTGCAAAATAACTAAGCTTCAAACCCTAAAGTTTTGTTTTTAGAAAATAACAATTCTATAATCCTAAGTCTAGACCATCGAACCTTTATTTTCACACCTCACTTCTTATTTAACTACAGATTTTATATGTCTTTACGTGCAGTGCAAATAGTGTCGTTAAGTTCCAGAAGGATCGATTAAAGTCATCATGTCGCACAATAAAGCCCAGGTAACAATTTTAAAAGGATCCTATAAGTTTTATAAAGAGTTAAGCATTTTTCAAGTTTCGTTTTCCAGTAAGGTTTCAACTTCAGAATTTCTATCTTCCTTAACAAGAAAGTAAGTCGTATTTTTCACTCCACCTTTTTCTTGTTTTCATTTCATACACACCTCTGTTAACGTGCAATAGTCTTTATCATAGAATAAAACCTTCATATCTCCGTTAAAATTTTTTTTTATAAAAGCCTGTCTTTTATCAAGATTATTCTCACACAAAGAACCGTTAGGAATTTTAACTCGGAGAGAACACTTGCTTGACTTTGTTTTAACCTGGACTTTCTAGGCTTCTTAGCGAGCTTTGGGCCAATGCACCCAAACCAGTTGATTTTAGGGCATTAGGTGTAGAAACACCCCAGCGGACTTAATTACTCAAGTTACCTAGGTCCAAAAACAAAAGACAGTTTGGCGTGAAAATCAGATGATTTAATACGAACGGAGATATCACCGGCAGTTCCATTATTTTTTTGGATAAAAGACGTGTCTAGTGGGTTCGGTGAGTAATCATTCCAATCAAGTTTCAGATGGGTTATTTTTCAGACTTAGTTCCAATTACGGCATCAATAACATTCCTTCATATTCGCTTTACTTCATAAACTATTCTTGACATTACTTATTTCAGAACAAACCTATTTGATCCTCAGAAAATCATTTATCTGTTTAAAAGTTAAACATGAAAGACTTGTTATCTAATTCCCAAAATCTTACGACACGTGTAGTGTGATGTAAAGACGTATATCAGCTATAGTTAACTTCAAAGGATAGTTATCTTTCAGGTTTTCAAAATCCAAACATAAGATCTAGTTATTCCTATTTTTTCAAACAAAAACCGTTGAATGTTGAATCAGAGTTCTTCCACAAGCTAACTTGACAAAAGAGTTTTTATATTTTTAGAAAATTTTCAAATTTTTATGGATTTTATGGATTTTAATATGCAGATGAAAAATATACATATGAATGCGAAGGTAAGAAATGCGTACCGAGCATACCCCCAAACTTAAACTGGACAGTGTCCTCACTGTCGTTGCATGAAGAGAGTAGTTGGAAGGTTCAAAATTGTCGGTTAGCAATATACAAATTTTTATTTGTTTTTGTTTTTAATAGAAAAGAAAAAGAATATACACAAATATATACAAAATGGTTTGTACATACCCCCAAACTTATTTGGAACAGTGTCCGCTGTTCTTGGCTGGATAACCAAAGTTTGGAGGTAGGCAGAGGAAGATCATTCAGGGTAAACCGGCTCCTGTAAGAACAGGAGCTCCTCTGTTGGTTCGGCGCTAAGGTACGGTTTGCATCGGTGTCCATTTACCTTGAAGAGTGAACCGTCCTTTGGATTCTCCAAATCCACAGCGCCCTGCGGATACACATTCCGCACAAAATACGGCCCTTTCCAGCGAGATCTGAGCTTTCCAGGATGGAAGTGAAGTCGGGTGTCGTAAAGCAGTACCTGCTGACCAGGTACGAAGGTTTTGCGCAAAAGGTGTTTATCGTGAAACACCTTCGTTCGATTCTTAACGACAACCGCGTTGTCGTAAGCCTCATCCCTAAGCTCGCATAGTTCATTCAGCTGCAGCTTCCGATGGCTGCCCGCGTCCTCAAGAGACAGATTCAGCTCCTTTATCGCCCAAAACGCGCGATGCTCGATTTCGACAGGAAGGTGGCAGGCTTTTCCGTACACAAGCCGATAGGGAGACATGCCAAGGTCGGTCTTATAAGCGGTTCTAAATGCCCAAAGGGCATCAGTGAGTTTCAGAGACCAATCCTTACGGTTCTTGGAAACCGTCTTCTCCAGTATCTGCTTGATTTGCCGATTTGAAACTTCGGCCTGCCCGCAGGTTTGGGGGTGGTAGGGCGTAGAAAGCTTATGATTAATGGAGTATTTCCGCATTAAGGCTTCGAAAGTCCTATTGCAGAAATGACTTCCATTGTCGCTAATGATCGCTCGGGGGTGCCCAAACCGTGAGAAAATGTTTTCTTTAAGGAACCTAACGACAACCTTGTTGTCGTTAGTTCGGCTGGGCACAGCCTCGACCCATTTAGAGACGTAATCAACAGCTAGAAGGATGTACAAGTTCCCAAAAGAGCTGGGAAACGGCCCCATGAAGTCTATCCCCCAAACATCGAAAATCTCCACAACCAAGATTGGTTGGAGCGGCATCTCGTTCCTCCGGGATATCCGGCCCATGTGTTGGCACCGGGAGCAAGTCTTGCAATAGTCGTGAGCGTCTTTGAAAAGTTGTGGCCAGTAGAAACCACATTGCAAGATCTTCTCAGCTGTCTTTCTGGGCCCAAAATGCCCGCCACACGCTTGATCGTGACAAAATGACAGCACACTCTTGAATTCCTCATCGGGGACACACCGACGAATAATCTGGTCGGGACAGTACTTGAACAAGTAGGGTTCGTCCCAGTAAAAGTGTTTTACTTGGGATAAGAAGCGAAGTCTGTCCTGACTAGACCATTCGGTCGGTAGTAATCCCGTGGCCAAATAGTTCACAATATCTGCGAACCAAGGTTCGCAAGATACTGTCAAGAGTTGTTCATCCGGGAAAACGTCGTTAATTGGAATTGGAAGCGAAGGCGAAGAAGGAAGTCGTGAGAGATGGTCGGCAACTACGTTTTCACATCCTCGTTTGTCCTTAATGACAAGGTCAAACTCTTGAAGCAAGAGGATCCAACGTATTAACCGAGACTTGGCATCTTTCTTCGCAAAAAGATGGCGCAGAGCTGAATGGTCCGTGTAGACAATGACTGGAGAGCCGATGAGGTAGGGCCTGAACTTTTCTAAAGCAAATACAACAGCTAAGAATTCCTTCTCAGTTGTTGTATAGTTAAGTTGGGCATCGTTCAGGGTCCGGCTCGCGTAATAGATTACGTGCGGCATCTTGTTGATGTGCTGTCCAAGGACAGCACCGATGGCAAAGTCGGATGCATCGCACATAATCTCGAATGGGTGCGTCCAGTCAGGGGAAGAAAGAATGGGAGCAGAAGTGAGTGAGCGTTTCAGTGACTCGAATGCAGTCACACAGCTCGAGTTGAAGTCGAAAGGCGTGTCCTTGGCCAGCAAAAGAGTCAAGGGCCTAGCAATCTTGCTAAAGTCCTTGATAAACCGTCTGTAGAAACCGGCATGGCCAAGGAAGGCTCGGATATCTCTGACGCATCGGGGAGGAGGCAGATTGGAAATGACCTCAATCTTTGCTTTGTCAACCTCTATGCCATTTTGCGAGATGATATGTCCTAAGACAATACCTTCGCGCACCATGAAGTGGCATTTCTCCCAGTTCAAAGTGAGATTCTTGTCCTTACATCGGGTAAGCACAGCATCAAGATGCAGCAAACACTCGTCAAAGGAGTCGCCGAAGATGGAGAAGTCATCCATGAAAATCTCCAGAAATTTTTCCACCATGTCCGAGAAAATTCCCATCATACACCGCTGGAAGGTAGCGGGTGCATTGCATAACCCAAAAGGCATGCGTCGATATGCAAACGTGCCGAAAGGACAAGTGAAAGTGGTCTTGTCCTGGTCTTTTTCGGCGATGGGAATTTGATTATAGCCGGAGTAGCCATCAAGAAAGCAGTAGTACTCGTGTCCGGCCAATCGTTCGAGCATCTGGTCAATGAAGGGTAGCGGAAAGTGGTCTTTCCGCGTTGCGGCGTTGAGTTTTCTGTAATCAATGCAAACTCGCCACCCAGTTTGGGTGCGAGTAGGGATTAACTCATTCGCCTCGTTGGTTATGACCGTGATGCCCGACTTCTTGGGGACAACGTGAATGGGGCTAACCCACTGGCTATCAGAGATAGGGTAAATGATACCACTATCTAGACATTTGACGATCTCCTTCTTCACAGCCTCCTTCATGACTGGATTAAGACGTCTTTGTGGATCCCGGGCTGGTTTGGCATCATCCATCAGATGAATGTGATGCTCAACGATGAGGGGACTAATCCCCTTGATGTCCGCCATGGACCAGCCAAAAGCTTGCCTGTTGCTGTGCAAGACCGCGAGAAGGGCTTTCTCTTGCTCGGGAGCTAGAGAAGCCGAAATGATGACAGGGAGGGTCTCGTTCTCACCTAAGTAAGCATACTTAAGGTGAGACGGCAACGGCTTGAGTTCGAGCGTTGGAGGTGAAATGATGGAAGGCAAGACTGGTGCAAAGGTCTCGAACTCAAAGGACTCCAGCAAAGGTTCAAAACGAGTGTAGGCAACGGAGTCGGATGGTTCAGGTAACTCATCCGGAAAGTCGAAAGATTCAAACTCGGGTTGTGCGCGGCTAAGATCGTTCGAGAATGTGAAACACTCGTATTCGTTATCGGGCGCAGAAACAGCAGCAGGTTCGAAGAGAAACGCACTAGTGGCGTCAAGATTATCGTGATCAAACAGAAACTCCTCGAATTCACACTCTTCTGGTGTGATCTCCTGGATCGAGCAGATGTCCAGTATATGAGCATTAGGTTCGGCGGGCTGATTCCCTAACCTAAAAATGTTGAGTTCAATCGTCATATTTCCAAAAGAGAGGTTCATTGAACCATTGCGACAATTGATCACAGCATTTGAGGTTGCGAGAAATGGGCGACCGAGTATCACCGAAATTTGATTCCGGGGGTTAGCTACAGGCTGTGTATCTAAGACAATGAAGTCAACGGGGAATATGAAGTCCCCGACTTTTATTAACACATCCTCTAGCTCACCCCTAGGATGGGTGATCGATCGGTCGGCCATTTGGAGAGTGCAGTGTGTGGGTTTTAACTCTCCGACGCCTAATTGCTCGTATACTGAATACGGAAGCAGGTTAACACTGGCACCAAGATCTAATAGTGCGCAGTTGATGTTCTTATCCCCAATGGTAATTGAAATCGTAGGACAGCCAGGGTCCTTCCGTTTTTGTGGTAAAGATTGGGTAAGGGCATCACTCACAGCACTAGCCAAGAAAACTTTCTTGGGTACCTGAGACTTCCTCTTTTTCATGCACAAGTCCTTTAAAATTTTAGCATAGGACGAGACTTGTTGGACAGCATCTAAAAGAGGAATGTTAATGTTAACCTGCTTGAATAACTCCAGAATCTTCTCCATTTGAGGATTTTGTTTGTTAGACCTCAACCGGTTTGGAAATGGAACATTTTGAAAATTGGTTGAGTCTAATGCTGGAGGAGGAGATTATGGAGTTGGAACGGATCCCAGAATAGGTGTTTTCGTGGAGTGAGAAGTGGGTCCGTTCAGAGCAGAAGAAGAGGAAGGGGAGCCTTGTGAAGAACGGAGAATAGGCTCAGAAGACGAAGAAGAAGAAGGAGAAGAAGAAGAAGAAGAAGAAGCGGCGGCCGGGGTGTCATCGTTGATTCGCTTGCCAATGTTGTTTTGCAGCATCCTTCCCGATCTCAGTGTGGTCACGGCACTCACATTATGGTTTTGTTGTTCAAGAGCAACATGTGCATTATGTGGGTGACCGGGATTTGGAAGTGGCTGGGACGGGAGCTTCCCCTTCTCTCGCTCGCTCAAGGCCGCGTTCAGCTGTGCAATCTGGGCCTCAATGGTCTTGATGCTTTGCCCGTGTGCGGCAGTGTGTTGCACTAAAGATTGAATCGAAGACTGGATGTTGGCGGTGGATTGAGTCGATTGTTTAACAAACGCCTCCAGACTTCGCTCGAGCGAGGAAACCTTATCATTGTTTGACGGAACAAAGTTGTTTGGTGGAAAAGAGTTGTTGGGTG
Source organism: Agapanthus africanus (assembly GCA_030015575.1). Classification (NCBI taxonomy): domain Eukaryota; kingdom Viridiplantae; phylum Streptophyta; class Magnoliopsida; order Asparagales; family Amaryllidaceae; genus Agapanthus; species Agapanthus africanus. The sequence continues at coordinate 221,404,549 of CM057347.1, forward strand.
CAAAGTTGTTCGTCTGGTTTTGGTAAGGTTGGGGTTGGAAGGGCTGCTGATACTGAGTTTGTTGTTGCGCTTGTTGTTGCGGCGGAGGGGCCCTTTGGAAATTGTTGCCTTGGAATTGATTCTGATTCTGATTCCAGGCGAAATTGGGGTGGTTCCTCCAACCGGGATTGTAGGTGGAAGAGTATGGATCATTCCTCGGTCTTTGCTGAAAGGCAGCATTAACCTGATCCTGTCCTTGCGAGGGTGGATTGTAAGGACACTCTTCAGTCAAGTGGGAAGGATCGGAACAACAAGCGCAGATGGTACGAAGGGGGAGAACAGGTGTGGGGGAAGGAGCAGAAAATTTGCTCTCTATCGCTTCAAGCTTTCGTGTTATTGCAGCCATTTCAGCTTTCATCGCAATAGAGACATCGAGTTGGTGGATTCCTACCCTAGACTGACCGATAGAAGTGGAGGTAGAAGAAGAAGAAGTCGGTCTGGTGCTCTCCCACTGTAGCGTTTGCTCCTCAAGATCGTCAAAGAACTGCCACGCTTCCTCGTCAGATTTGGATAGGAAGTGGCCCTGACAGATGGTTTCCAGCAACTGCTTCGTTGCTGGGTTCAGTCCCTCGTATAAGGTTTGGCAGAGTTGCCATTTCTCTATACCGTGGTGAGGACACTGAACAAGAAGGTCTTTGTACCGGTCAAAGCACTTCCAGAAGGGTTCAGAAGGAAGCTGGGAGAATTGGTTGATCTCATTTCGAATTCTTGCGGTCTTATGATTTGGATAGAATTTTTTCAGAAACGCTTTAACAAACTCGTCCCAGCTGGTGATTGAGTGGGAAGCGGTGCTATACAGCCATTTTTCAGCGAGATCGCATAAAGTGAACGGAATGACCCGTAGACGTATAGCATCGTCCGACAGCTGGGTTGTCTTCATCATGGCACAGACATTTTGAAATTTGTTGATGAAGATATAGGCATCTTCAGATTCAAGCCCATGAAAATGTGGAAGCATGTTGATGAAATGGGGCTTAATTTCAAAGTTGTCCCCATTGGCCGGAGGAAGAGAAAGGCAGGTGGGAAGTGCAGAACGGGTAGGGTAGAAACGATCCTGGAGCGCAATTCGCTGTGGCGCTACAACAGGCGGAGGTGGTGGGAGATTGGTCTCCGTAGGAGGTGGAGCCAATCAAGGGGTGGTCAAAGAGATGTTCGGATTAAATCCCGACATCGCGGAAGAAGAGGTTGGTGAAGGTGAAGGTGAAGGTGAAGATGTATGAACAGAATTCCGGTCAACGTCGGAGTTGGCCGGCAAAGGAAGGGGTGAAAGAGGAGTAGACGGAGTATCGACTTCGGAGTCGATCGTGTAGTCGGTCGCGACTAACGTAACGCGGACTAGACGGGCGCTAGTGTCCCGAGTCCAAGCGGACATACACTAAACGAGTTTAGTATAGTCAAAGCGGAGAAGGTGAGGATAAGAAAACGTCAATGAAGAAAGGCGATGGGTGTTGGGTGAAAAATGGATTTGGCGACAAAAAGGGCAAGTTTTTATAAAAGTTTTTTGATTTTTTTTTCTTTTTTTTTTGTTTTTAGAAAGAGATTTACAGAAATATGTACGGAAATACGGCTTAAGCAATCACAAACAAGATATGCACAATCACACCTAGATCTAGGGTAACCTAGGTCTACTAGACCTGCTCCTGAACTTGATTGTCGAAGTTAAACAATGTCGAGAAACGGGCTTAAAAATACACTGATCACGAGGCCAGGTAAGTGCAGAGATAAGGGGAGGTTGTCCAACGCTTTCGCGAAGTTCCTTAATTAAATAACCCTTTCTCTTTCGGCGGTTGCGCCTTTAACACTTTCCTAGACACCCCGTAAACAATATACGGTTAAGCGAGGTTCTAAACAAGGTTTATCTTCTCCTAATGAGCGCGAAGTCCTTAGGGCTGAAGTCTAGTATTTTTTAAATTTACAATGGACAATGCATATGCTTTAGTGATTTTTGGGGTCCTGGGAAGGGTGATGAAATCCCCACCCAATCTGGATTGGTTTCAAGCCCCTTAAGTCTGTATTAAAGAATGCAAAACAGTAACAAATCAACTGCAAACAATTTTTATTTGCGGCGCAAAGAATCCTGCACAAGAACAGTTTATTGGAAGGGGGAGAAGAATTTGCGCAAAGAAGGCTGCAGAAAACACAATTCAGTGGAGTCCAGAGGAGTGGAGAGAAGAGAGAGACTCACCAGAAAGAAAATGCACCCCTGAAGCCACTAAATGGCCGCGGTTCCGCGGCCAAACAGGTGCTAAGGCCGCGGTTCCGCGGCAAGATGGTAGGCTTGGGCTTTGAAATTTTGTGGAGATGCTGGTGTGTGTCTCCTCTGGTTGTCTGGATGTCCTGAATTTGGATTTGCTCACTGAAACAGCTCCAGATTTGTACAGTAGACCGGATGCTTCGTTTTTGTCCGTCGCGGTGTAGCCGCGAAATGTGGGTCTATCTTCCCACGTCTTTGGCACTGTACTTGAACTCCGTATTTTCAACGTCTTGGCCACTGAACTCGAACCTTGTATTTTCCTGCACACTCGCACAAAAGCTAATCAAAAATAACAAGATGGTTTCTTTTACAAAGTATATATATATTTTTTGTTTTTTTGGTTAGAGTTATACTTATAAATTAACCCGAAATTTCACAAAGAAACAAACTACCGTCTCCCCGGCAACGGCGCCATTTGATTGTCAGAGTATGTGCGTGTTCAAGTTTAAGTTTAAATACCGCAATCAAGACGGTTTCGCATGTAGCTAGCCGGTTGAGTACGGGTCGTCCGCAGGGAGATGGGAATCTTTTTCTATGTGTTTTTCGACGAGTTAAGTCCGGTTGTTCAGATTTTGTTGTGGTTATCTAAGTGTTAAGTTGATATTTAAAGAGAGCTTGTTAGGGTTAGGGTTAGGTTAGTTTGAGTTAGGAGTCTCCACATCTTTCGTTGCTCCACTTAATATCGGTGTTACGGTAATTGGCAACAACGGGGATTAGCACGACTAGGAAGGAACTTGCGAGTATAAGTTAGGCTTTCCAACGCATAGTCCTTCCTTTTGGTGCTTGTCCGTCCGTTCTTGGCTCTTATCCATAACCTCCGGTTAATTCAACCACAACCGGTCTCACTACGGAATCACCGCTATCATGTAGGATAGGGTGCCGTAAGGAGCGGATTGTGGTTCAATTAACGGGAGTCGATTTAAGTTGTTGGGCAAGGAAAGAGTGAGAGAGATTTCCTTCTCTCAAACTTCCCTTATCTTACCCTAACAAGTATAAAACTACTCACACTTCATAATACGGAAAAATAAAACAAACAAAAGAGGAAGATAGAAAGAAGGAGACTAGAAGAATACGACTAACTATTTGCGACCTCACCTTGGCGAGGATCAAGCGTAAGTATCATGGTCGTATGAATGATAAAGAAAAAGAGAGAAGAAAGAAACAATCAAGCAAATAACAACAACTACTTAACAATTAAAATTACAACAAATTACAACAAGTAAAGAAAGAGACAAGCATGATAATAAAAATGGTCTTCTTTATTCATCACTCTTCACTCAAAAGCTCACTACAAGTTTAATGGAGAAGAGGTGAGAAGAGGAAGAAGAACAACACTAAAACTAGGCAAAATGAAAATACAAAATTGGACCCCTTCCTTCACAAAATTCTGGGCTATTTATAGGCCAGAGAATGAAACCCTAGGGCAACCACCAGAACCCATCTAAAAAGACCATCCTACCCCTACAAACTTTCTGTCTTTGGCGCCATAATGGCCGCGGATCCGCGGCCTGGACCCACCTTTGGCCGCGGATCCGCGGCCCATTGGAGGATTTGGGCCTTCATCTTTTTAGTGCTTCCCTGTTCTTCTGTGTACATAATTCTGGTATATGTATTTTTTCATAATTCCTTCACGAATTTTCCAGAATTTCTGTTGAGGGAAAGGTGGACTTTTTGTCAAGATTTTGTCATGATTGTCTCGAGCTCCGCGTAGATCTCTTGGATTTTGTGCTACCATTGAGCCTTGTGCATGAGAATGACATTGATTTGATCTTTTGTCTTCCTATTGATATCTGGCAATATACGGATGAAAAGCATAGACCGTGTTTTTATCTGTGGTTGGCAGGAACCCGAATTTTTCCGTGTTTTCCATGAATTTCACCGTTTTAGAACCGAGAACCTGTATCCTGCAATTGACTAGCAAACACGGCTCAAGAGTATCTACGGATATGCAAATGTGATAAAAATTGGGCGGTATGAAAATGCAAAAATCTGATATGAACAGGTCGCTGCCAGAGAGAGAGAGAAAAGAAACACTCAGCGTGCACTCTAACCAAGATCAGAACGGTTACCAATTTATCTAATCTGGAAACCTCCTACTGTACCTCAAACTCTCCTCTAAACCTGAAAGAAGAATTAGTCGGGGTCACCCGAGGAGTAAACCAACTCATCAGTGGGAATCGGGATCCAACTCTCATCGCATGATAATGTGACGGAATCCGCTCACGTTATCACACTCCAGAAGGTATGAGCATATCTGGCAAGTTTCAGTACTTTTGAAACTCCCGATGTAGATTTTTACCCCATGCTCTTATGACTTTGACTTTGGCCAACAAATCATAAGTCACATGTCAAGTTCTACCCGTCATTCTCCAGGTTAATTTGAATCCACCCGTACCAACCCTTGACTTTGGCCAACAAGGCAGTACGACTGTTCCAAATCAACGCATCTATCTATGCTGCATATGAATAACCAACAGCTACCAAACACTGTGCCTTGACTTTGGCCAACAAACACAGCTTGAATACTATTGACTACCCATATGAAACGACGGAGGGCTACGAATGGTTTCTGGAGAAAACCTTTAACGTAATGAACTTGATATCGTTGAAGGAACGGATAGCTTTTTAGAAAATATAGTGACGAAAACCTTTACTAAAGAGGTCTCTCCCGGTGAAGGGATCTCGGCTCTTTCCCCGTAGAATGAGGTGCAGGATATTCCAACTGAATACCACGGTGCAAAGCAAAAGTAATCGGCTATAGCGAAGTTAATGCCCTGACGCAAACTTCTGTCCAAGGGGTCACTCCCGGTGAAGGGATCTCGGCCCTTGCCTCGTCGACTGAGGAGCAGGATATTCCAAATGAATACCACGACGCAAAACAAAAGTGAACGTCCTTGCAATAACAGATTTTTTGAAAAGTGTTCCAACAACATCAGAATAGGTTTGTTTTAACTTGCATTGATCCGAATCAACGCAGTCCCATCAATTGATCACACCACAAAGAACGAAAATATACTGACGTACGTATATGCCATCCGCATTCGCCACTGGGTCCCGTCATCACCCGTTAGGTTAGCTAACTAACGGCAGAGCGGGGACTGGACTAGCGCGGATGAAAAACATATACAACATCTACTAATATATATACCAATATATTATATTCGCTCAAGGCGTGAATAAAATGCAACATCACAGAAATGTACAGCATCACAGAACAATACAGATATCTGGGATCCCCGGGTTTCACAGAGCCACTACTGAAACCCGACGTTCCCCTGGTCGTGTGGATAGCCTGTGCAATGAAATCCTAGACCCTACGGGCGCGGCAAGTTACCCGCCAAAACCTGAAGCGAGGCAGCCCCCTTCAGCGCCGTGAATGGACAACCCAGCACTTCACGGAATCCGGCAACTTGGGCATCCCTCCTGGGTCAACCTGTACCCTCTACGAGTGCGGCGAATAGCCCGCCAATCCTGGAGTGAAGCCCCTTCCGTCCCAATGCCATGAGACGCGGGCTTGTTGCCCTCCAGAACCCGGCTATCCGTGCACCCCACCGCGGGGCAACCATAGTACAGAAAGTAAAATATACATACAACGGGTACATCGACCGCAACCTGGTCGTGCCCCAAAATAATAATACAAACAGGCAGTAACGGCAGTCCACATGTCGGACGCTCGCCCCGCAATATCAAATGTACATAATACAACAAAACTGTACTAGCATTGCATCCAGGCTATCCCCCACGACCGATCCGCAACATCACAGCAAAACACAGAACATCAACGTGAAAGTCACGTTCGCAAATCCGTCTAACCGGGCTATAGCAGTTAGACCGGATTTACCGATCGAGTGACATTCACGGTCGCAGATATAATCTAAATACTGTGAAAAAATGTGTTTAAAATATCCGATCGATCAAAAATTAACAAGTGGGCCCCCAAGCAATACTGTAGCACTCACAGAAAATCTGGGCCCAATATTAATATTCCAAAACCCCTAAAATAAGCCCAGAAGCCCACTGGAAAAAATTGATGCAGTGACGACACCAATGTGCGGCGGAACCGCGGCCCAAGGGGGGGTTTGGCCGCGGTTCCGCGCTTCAGTGATCGAGTCACTGCGTTGAATTTTTACAGTGTTCTTAGAATTCCCTGCACATCACTCTAAGACAACCTGAAAAATTTTTAGAGCCAGAAAAAATTCGACAGAAAACTGATGTGAGTGAAAATGTTGATTTTGGAATTTTGGTCGATCGGAAATGCAAAACACATCAAACGAAGCTAGACGAAGTTAATGGCGAGGCTCTGATACCACTGTAAGTGCACGGCGGCGCCCCGGCCGTCAATCCTACGGCCAAATGCGGAAACGGTGATAAACTTTAATTTTGCGAACTTAGCAAACCGGCACCACCGCGCACTAAACTCCGGATCGGGCCATTAAACTAGATCTAGCTAACAACAAGACGGGTTCGAGATATACCGAATGATCCGAGTCCTCCGGTCTTCTCGTCGTCGTCCCGATCTCACGCGGAAAGTCCGGTCTCCATCTCCTCGCCGGAAGGGCACCACGTCGCCTGTTTCTTTTACGGGCTCCCGCCTCTATACCGAGGCAACTCGGGCATGAAGCTGGCAAGTCGACATGCCCAAGATGTGCTGTAGAATATGTGTAGGACTCATGTCTCATATTGGGGTAGTGGATGTTGCCATTTGATAAATGGAGGAATCAAGATAAGAAAAATGGTGCTTGCATTTTTCTAGCATCAAATGAGATCAAGAATGCCACAAGCTCACAAATGAAACTCTCTCTCTACCTCCCTCAAAAAAGTGGCCGGTCCTTCACAAATGTGAGAATGGTGGAGGGATAAATCAAGCATGAAGGGAGGTGATGGTAGGAGAAGAAAAGAGGTGACCACAAACAAACATCAACCATACCCTTTCTTATCTCAATTAATGCAAGTAATGGTGCATTAAAAGAAAAGAAGGAAAAGGAATCAAAAGAAGCTATCATAATCTCTCATCTCACAAATAAACCCTCCACAAAATGTTATTTGCAAACTTGCAAATAACCCCCTCCATCGGAAAAGTCCGGCCGGGAAAGAACAAAGGAAAACCGGCCGGAACGGAAAGCAAACTGGCAACTCCAGAAAACTGGTCCCGTAATAAATTACAGAAAAACCCCGATACTGTGCATACACACCCGCATCTTTATTCCTTCCGGATACAAATGCAAAGAGACAAAATCTACACTGTACTAAACTAGGATCCGGCTTAAACCAAAGCCGGCTAGTAATGTTCGTCCGATCCTGATCCGTGCAATACCGCACGTATCAGATCGAACCCTGCCATATTACTATACGGCCTCTAGTACAAACCGTCCGATCCTGATCCGTGCAATACCGCACGTATCTGATTGGACCCTGCCATATCTCCATACGGCCTCTACAGCGTTTCGCCCGAAAGCCTGAGTAACTGAAAGTGTGGTGGACTCTAAAGACTCGTCAATACAATGGCTGTGGATTTAACCACTAGCACGTCAGAGGTATAAGCCAATACGTAACGGGCCACCAGCTATTGACCAAAAGGGACGTCGATGAGCGAACTCATCCTGACACCCTACTGAGCCTGTCAGTGACAATATCCGTACAGTCCGGTCCGTTCGTCTATGAGCATCGCATGGCGGGCCTAGGGGGTGGGTAAAAGTCAGACCCCCAAAAGCGGTACAAGTCGTGTCGGAGTGTAGCCCAGAACACCCTGAGATACTACTGGAATACCTACCAGTAAATCTCCTGCCTTGGCCAAGGACTTTGTGTAATGGCTCTCCTAGACACAGCGCGACCTCACCCCCAATACCGGGAGAGACGAACCCCTGAAGATCCGCTCACTGCCTCCATATGGCTCGGGACTGTACCCATCTAAAACCTGTTTGCACGACTCCTTTGAGCCGTGGTAGGGTAGTAATCAAAGCACAGTGGGAACTCACACGAGACAAATGACGATCCCCAGGTCGATGAACTAACCTGTACACATGTCACCTGGGAACTGCTATCTGACGTCAGGTATAAGACCAACTAGCATGTTCCCGGCGAGTCATGTCCGGTGTACTCATAACCCAATGAGCACCTGTATACATCTTAGTTGAACCAACTGACACCAGTGGCCTGTGAGACCGGCCACCGCCCCTCGTCGGGGTCTCGACTGTATACACTAGTCTACTCTGGAGAATCGATGCCCTGTCTCGAAACTCCCACGACTAGGGACCATTTAAGGATGTGCTTATGACTACCAGCTCCCACTTATATGATCGCCCTCATACTGCTGGCAGTCAAGCAAGAATCCTAGGGGCTCTATCAACGTGTAATAGCGACCTGTAAGGTCACCTAAAACAGTACACGATGATAAATGTAAACCAGATAGCATACTATCATCTCGAGTAAGACTGTCTTACCGGGATAGGTCCTCCCTCAATCATCGCAATCACGTGCCTGTGATCCAATAATTGACTCTGAGGGCATTATCTCCAACAATAAGTATACCCGTATCCGAATTCCAAAAAATACGAATACAAATAATCCAATAATATAATACCAGCATGCGGCTTAAACCAAAGCCTACCGGTATGAACATTCCGATCATTTTTTCTGTAACGATTACACGAACATGATCGAAATCTTGCCGTAACAACCTACGACCTATACAACTTTCGCCTGAACCAGGAAACCCCTTGTGTGGGGCTCTAAAGACTCGACAGTATGGTGGTAGTGGGTTTAACCACAAGCACGTCAGCGGCACTAGCTGTGCGTAACGGCTACCCAGGTACATGACGAAAAAGAGGTGGCCGATGAGCGAACTCATCCCAGCCCTAACGAGCCTGTTAGCAACACTTCCCGTACAATCCGGTCTCTTCGTCTGATACGTCGCATATGAAGTTTAGGGGTGGTAAACGTCAGACCCCAGTAACTTTATAAGTCATGTTGATTTACGGCCCATAACGGTTCGAGAAACTACTGATAACTCTTATCAGTAAATCTCGAGAACCCTGGCCAGGGATTTGCTGTTATGGCCGATCAAGTATAGCGCGACATCAACTCCCTATACCGGGAGAAACGAAACCCCTCCTATAGCTCACTGCCTCCATTCGATTCGGGACTGTACCCAAAATCCACCTGTTTGCACGACTCAGCAGAGCCGTGGTAGGGAGGAAATCAAAGCACAGCGGGAATCACACAAGACACTATGATGATCTCGGGTCTACAGACTAACCTGTACAAGTGTCACCAGAGAACTGCTATATGACAATAGGTATATATACCATCTAGGAGTTCTCGGCGACTCATGTTCAGTGTACCCATTCTCCAATGAGCACCTGTGTACAATCTTTGATGTCAAACACCAATGGTTGTGGGATCAACCATCGCCCCCAGGGACAAGAAACATACACACTAGTCTGCATTGGAAATATCGATGCCATGTCTCGATATACCCTGGACTAGGAACTACTAAAGGATATGATTGTAGACTTCCTAGGCCCCACTAGTATGATCTACATCATAATCCCGGTAGTCAAGCATAATCTTAAGGGCTTCATCAACATGTATATAAAGATATGAAATACAACACATCACACGTTAAGATGAAAATAAACCGGATAGCATACTATCATTTCGAGCAAAGATTGTTTCTGTACATATACATGCCTAGCATCTTATACAATACATGCCTCTAGGGTATACATATCTAACAAGATTAACTCTTAGAACACTCACTACATCCTAGGTATTCTAGACTAGAATCCTAGAATCCCTAGTTGCTTCACTTGCATTCCTCGATGTGGAGCTAAAGCCATGACTACATCCCTCGGGTGGATCATCTTCGACGGAGGAAGACCGGCGGCTAAGCTTATTCAAGCACGCCTCAAGGAGCTAAGGAAGTTGATAGAAGACCGAAGGACTTGGTTCATTCAGTATAACATTTCTAAACATAGTAGTTTAGCTCTTTATATATGTTAGTATAGGTTTATGGTTCAATCTTGAGAGGTTTTTGTTTGCGCCAAAATTTTAAACGCCAGTTTTTGTTCCACATCGGCCATGGTAGATGGCCAGGGCGCAGACGATAACCCAACAATGGTATCAGAGCTACCCATAAACCAATACTAGCTAGTTTGCATGAAGTTAGAATATCGATCGACCAAATTTTCCAAATCAAAGTTCCGTTTTCACATGCTTTGTAATATTTCAGAAAATATAAAATATTATTTTTGGAATTTAACATTAAAATAATATATTTCCTGGAAACTGCCCGATTTGCGAAATTGGGATTTTCGAAAAAGGGTATAAATATATACCTATAATTATGAAATAAATGGAAATTAAAATGATTTATGCATTTAAAAATATATTTAAAGGATTTGGCATTTTTAAAATTTATTATATGCAGTTTTGATATAAAAAAACCCGATTAGTGCACTGCTAATCGCGATTAGGCCAAATCCGTGTTTTTACAGTTTCCGTGGCTAGTGCACCATGTCATGTTGCGTTTGGTTACATGTTGTCGCATTTGTGTTGTTTAGTGGGTATTATTGTGATTTGGTTTTAAAAGATAAAAGAAAAGAAAAGAGGAATGGCAAAAGGGTAATTTTGTGAGAGAGTGGGTGAGAATAAGAGAGGAGAGAGAGAGGGCAGCCACCATAACCCTTCGCCATTATTTTCTCATCTCCTTCTTCCTCAAGTTCTCCCTCCACCTTCACCCCAAGAAACCATATCTAAATCTCCACCAAAACCCTAAACCCCTTTCATTAAAAGTGTTCCCCTCCTTCTCCTCTACACAATGGACCAAGAAAAGAGGGATTTTGACAACTTGGGCAAACTGGGGTTTTCTTAGGTTGCCCAAATGAGCTAATTTCTGCACCAATTGTATTGTATTCTATTTACCTTGGCACCTATACATGTTTAGCATCGATATATTGTTGTTTAGTGACGTTAGGAAATTCCTAGTTAGGGTTTGAGAGATTCTTAAGTTGTGTTGGATAATTGAGCTAAGTAGAGGCCACACAAACCCCCTAGTGCTAGAATTCAGACCCAAACCTGAGACTTAACCCCAATTACGAACTTTGAAATTCTGCCGATACAGGAAATTGTGGAAATTGTGGTAGTATATTGGAATATGGAGTGACTCGGGGACCTGGAAAATTATTTAGCGATTACCGTGAGTCATGCAGGCACCTAGGAAGCTACCACAGAGACCCGAGCGCCAACCCCCAAGCTAAGGCTGCAAATTTATTCATTCTGGCCGCAATTTGCTGCCAGAGTAAGGGCAAATTGGTCAATTTTTGTTCTGTGGTTCCTTTATCAGTAAAATAGACCCTCCATATATGCAGACTTGGTTAATTTGAATAAGGGTAAAATCTGGGACCATTTCCATGAGTTGATGCATTATTTTACGACTTCGTTTTGACTTGATTTTGGTATTTGATATTGTGTTTCCGTCGTGTGGCGTTTGAACGTCAACGACTAGGATTATTGGTCGTATTTTGCGTGCGAGGCTATAGGATTTTACCTATGAGCGTAGCATGTGCCGTTTTGGTTTTCCGATTGGATTTTAATACGCATTGCGATTGGATTATATGTGTAGGTACCACCACGTGGATGTCGAGACGTTGAAGAAGAAGATGGCGACATCGGCATCGGCACGCAAGAAACAGGTGAGTAGATATATATCTACGGGGAAAGTCGGGTGGATGGCGTATAGCACCCCCGCGGTTCGTAGTGATGTATACGAATACGTATAGACATATATAAATATTATGTTGATATGAGATTTTTGAGGTTTAAGACAGATACTAGGTGTTCATGGATTTGTAGTTTTGCTTGTGAAACCCTAGAGTAGTTGTTGCACCCACACACGCGCGCATACTTGCTTACATTCATTCTTTTACATGTGCGTATATAGGGATATGTGTATATACACACACACACACACACACATGGATATGGGACTATGTATATATGTATATATACGTATACATATACATGGATTATGAGGATAGTACTTGGGATTTAAGATGAGTCGATGAGATTGGGCTTGAGGCTGTGAGATCGGTGATGTGATAGGGTTCGTATTTGAGATACGACATGATATTTTAGCGGGTCCTTTGACGTGTTGTTTTCATACACACGCATGCATACATAGATGGTATCAGTATTGTACTAAACGTAGATCAGTACCCCGGATCTTGATATTTGATAAAGAGGATATCAAATGAATATTGTGATAGATGTGACATTTGACCCGTACCCAGATTTGGGAGGTCGTACGACGGATTACCGTACGAGCTTTATATTGATGATAGATCCGCTCTCTTGACTTGAGGATGTCATATTATAGATATTGTATCGTATGTGATACTATTGAGGCGGGATCACCAACTATTATATATATATGTATCGACTCAGATGTTAGGCGGTTTCCTTACCTTTCGTTTAGCCTGTTAGCTCAGCCCTATAGTTAGTGTAGTTGTTAGACTAGATTCGATTCCTAACTACTTTAAAACTAACGAATCGTGGGTATTTTAAAAGACAGGCCAAGGGATTCTACGGATATTTCAAAGGACATATCTTTTCTTAAAAATAACGTAGCCCTTATTTTCAAAACACCACGATTCGTGTTAATTCAAATGGCAAAACTGTATGACTCATATTATATAAATGCAGATTAGTTATCATTGTGTTTATTATTCAGCTCCCGCATATTATTACTGTTCGCATCGCATTTGCATATTTATATTGTATTTCCATATGCCATTATTGAGATTATGCTGTCAGGACACCAGCACCATTACCGATGATGCGTATGTTCCACATACACTTACTTGCCGTCTTACACACATCACCATCGGTAATTGCCATGTCACTTACACTTTAGAGAATATTATTTCATTGATATAGCTTGTTAGCTGATAGTTTCGACATGATATTAGTATACTTGCTACTTCATGCATATTATTATTCACTGTTTACTTGCTATTGATGATTGGATTTCGGATTTTCATGAGATTTCCTGGATTTGGGGGAAAACCGCAAGAATATATGTATAAACTTCTTTCTCTTTTTAAAATGAAAAGCGCGGTTTTCGCTTGATGTATGAGTCGTCCACCATGAGTTTTCAGGATTGCTGTTGGATTTGGAAACCCGATTCGAGGTGTTGGATGAACCATCTCGGGTATATGGTGGGCCCGGTATGGTACCCCGGGGCAAGAATCTTGAGTTGTATTCGATGAGCCTGGCAGGGGAGCACTACCTTCCGGTGATATTATTTGGACTTTTCGGTTATCCGGAGGATACCGGCCGGAGTCATGAGATTTGAGATACCGAGATATTGAGATTTGATGATACAGGTTAGTCCGGGCCGTCGGAGCATGAGATATTGAGATACTGGGATTTATGTTTTGTGTCGATGCTTGACACAAGTTTCTCTGTTGATTTCATTGATGTTACTCGATTTATATACATACAGATATCTCATTAAAAATAAAAGAAAACAGTTGTCTCACTCATTTCATTACATTACATTCATACCTCATACATATGATACATTGCTACCTGATGCACTGACACGAGCACATGGGATTACACTTGTGTATAGGTGTTTACCCTTGCCACCTTTTCATGTTTCAGAATTGTCATTTTGAGGTTTATATGTTACTGATCGTATGACCTAGGATTGCGTCATACATACGATTTCTGCTCTGTGATGTTTTCTACTCACGAGTTGGCAACTCACCCCCGTTGTGCCACAGTTTCTTGCAGGTTTTACCCTACAGGTTTCGTTACGGCTTTGCTGGCACACTGCTTCCTTTCCGGGTGATTTGTTTTGGTAGGTGGGTTCACATGCATCGTGACCACCATTGTACTTATTTTATTCTGTTGTATCTAGAAACTCCATCAACCAGACTTGTATATTTATTACTGACTTAGCAGACCAAAGTCGTATATTATTTCGACCTTAGAGTCGCACGTTGTATTATTATGGTTTTCATTGATGTTTTGAGCTTCCTTTGAGTTTCGAACCTCGCCCTTCGGCGTTGTATACTTTATGCTTGCGTGGTTATGGCCGTCGATTGACGAAGAGATAGCTCCCGCTTGGGGATGCCTTTTATCATTATATATGTTTTTATCGTGTTGTACCCCGTTCGGGGCCAGTATTTACAAAGGAAACTCTGCCGAAATTTTCAGAAAAGACTTGGTGTTTTAAAAATGCATAATTCAGCTTCTGCTATTAAAACCACTCGTTTTAAAAATAAGTTCTTCTTAACTAAAAATGGTTTTAGATTTCTGGGCTTTTGGCTTATTTGAATTAGATGTGGTCCTATCGACTTCATATGATTCAAGTGTCAGTCACGTGCTATTTCGGGACGTGACAAAGTTGGTATCAGAGCGCTAGGTTAACCTTGGTTCGAGTCTAAGTTTGACTATGCGGAGCCTAGGCCGTTTGTATATATATACGGAATCTAGGCTTGACCTTACGGAACTTAGACTTAGTCGAGGGTGTATTAGACCCGAACTTTCGTCGCGTAGGTTGACCTTAGTTGATAGAGTAGGTGACTTAAGGAGAGTGACGTACCGTGTGTATGTTCCGCGGCATACTTACGATACGCTACACCGCTTAAGGAGCCTTAGGATGTACATTTCTTTGCACAACATTATATTCATTCATGATCTATCCTCATCAATTTCGGTATGTGATTTTGCTGCCATGATTACACGGGCAGAGAGTGCTACGGCTAGAGTTATGGTCAGCATGAGCTCGTCATGGACGAGGACTGACCAGGACGTGATTCCAGGGATACGATTGCATAGAGAGGCGTCGTTTTATTGTGTTTTCGCGCCATGAGCGTTTGATGGATCGCTGTTATGAGATTTCTCGGACGTGCAGATCAGCACCAGAGGATTGAGCCACTCATAGAGGCTAGCCAGAATGTGATGACCATTGATGTATCGCGTATTCATGATGATCGAGGCACTGTTTAGCGTGCAGACGAATGAGCCAGTTGTTGCTGTTAACGACGAGATATCGCCCTGGATGTTGGAACTATTATAGTATGAGTTATACTCAGAGATATGATAGATGGTTGCTAGTCACACGAGGATGAATGACTAAGACATGTGATTCGTTCGCTTACCCCGATGCGAGATCATCAGATTGATTGATTCCAGCTTGAGGAGACTTCACACGGAAACGTTGGGAGTTGATAGAAACGATCGAATGTCAGAAAACCCATTTTCCAAGTTTAAAGTATTTGAAGAAAACATGCAAGTAACTCTACGGACCCTTTAGAAGAATGAAACCCTAACTCGACATAATGACCATGTGAAAGCCATTGAACCTTCGGGTTTGCGGCAGTTCCGCAGTGCCATTAATGAAGCTTGGGTTTGCCCTTCTACGGTTGGTCCATAGGTGCTATGGCATGTACTCGATATTATTAAACTGTACCCAAGAAGTTGATCTCTTGGGGGATTATGAGGTTTTGACGAGTCGATCGAATGGTTCGACATCTTTCGGATATCATGTGATGGGAAGCATTGCTTAGGAGGCTCCAGATACGAGTACAGCCGTTGGAGCACAGTCCATGCAACCACAAAGAGAAGAGTCCGAAGCAGTCGACATTTGAGAAAAGTGGAGTAAGAGGTTCGTACGAGATCTTAATGAGATGACGTTTCACTCCGCCGACATCAGAGATGTGACACGCGTACAGAGGCGTTATATATGGATATATCTTCCAGGAGGAGTCGTGATGAGTATGCAGCCGTTACGGAACCAAGAACAGATTTAGTAAAGGACGATGACTTCCGGACAGTTCGGCAGAGACGAGATTTGGGAGAGACCTCTGCAGTACCTTTCTAGAATATTTTACGAGAAGACTTGGACCCAGGAGTGGTCATTTTACGCACACCCAGTAGGCCAGAGTTCGGTATCGTCGACGAGACATGTCATGAGAGACCATGACAGTTGGCCAGAGATTCTTAGAGGATGGGCTTGAGCGGGACTATTCCTCCATACTTGATTTCGGTATTTTGGGCAATTTATTCGCATGATTGTGTTTTGATGACCGAGTTTCATGATATTTGTTTTCGTGCACCATGGTTGCACATACTGTGTATTTAGGATTTGTGCACTGTTATTGCACTTGATATCGTTTTGTGCCTTTGCTGCACATGTTTATGACTTCATGGATTTCATACAGATAGGTTGATTTTGTGCTTATGGTACGCACACGATTTGGTTTTTGCACACGGTATAGTTCGCATATGCTTGTAGTGCAGTGATACGTATTTTGTGCACTACAGTTGCATAGGACTTCGATTTGATGATATTTGAGGTATTGATTTTGACTTCATGCCTAGGGCATGCATATGATTTGACTTATGCTTACGACATAGTTCTCACGCACTTTTAGTGTTTTGATTAGATTTTGTGTACACTGATGCACATGGTTGTGAGATTTGATACCACGGTATACCTGATTTGGATTTGAGATGTGTTGTATACCGTCGATTTCGATAGTGATACTCGATATTTGTTTTGTGCACCTTGTGCACCTGATTGGATTTTTGCTCATGATTCGGCGCTTGATATTGGATTTCGCGATTTTGTGCATGTTATATGCATATGAGTTAAACTTTATTATGCATGATGGATGCACCTGTTTTGGATTTTCGCACGTGTTGGGCGCATGTTATGAGATGCAATTTTGGTGCACACCAGATGCACTAAATTGGGATTTCTTATGCATATCAGATGCACCTGATTTTGCTGTCAGGCACACCGTTGCCCTTGACAGATGTTTCGTACACACCCGTTGCACTTAGATGTTGTTTCTGTGCACATGTATGGCACATTCATGGATTTTGATTTCCGTGCGCACCAAACGCACGCGGTATTCTTATGCACCTTTTAGGATTGATTTCTTATGGAGCAGTACGTTTTTAAGATATTTACTATTGTTTCGTGCTGGGCAGGACTAGTCCGAGGACAGTACCTGGATATATTTTGCAAGCATTGATAGTTATCGAAGGGATTTCCAAAAAGGGGGCTATAGTCTCAGTATTTACCTACGTGTTTGAGATGACACAAAACGTTTAAAACAAGGAAACCCTTCTAAATTGTTTTCAAACGGCGGAACGTGCATATTAAACATAGGATATATATATATAGAGAGTTATTTTCTTATACTAGACGTCCGCCACTGTGCCGCGATACGCGCATCGCACAGTGATTCGAAAAAGAGTTTGGCATGCATATCTTTCCATTGCTTTAATGATATTTACATGTATAGTTTGATGTATATCATGTTGGTTTCGTTTTGGGCTTTGACATTGATGTCTTCGCCATGACTCCGATGATATGCGTGCGAATCTGATGATTTGCAAGACACTTGACGGAGTTCGATTTTGAGTTTTGTACTCGTCTTTCAGACGCACGCGATGCGCTGTACTGTTTCTATATCTTCCGTGATTTCGGAGCCCCGTTGATTTGATCTGATTATTGAAATGTTTTAGAAATTGGGGGTTTAAATTTAAATTCGGGGACCGAATTTCTTTAAGGGGGGAAGATTGTAACATTTCAGAAAATATAAAATATTATTTTTGGAATTTAATATTAAAATAATATATTTCCCGGAAATTGCCCGATTTACGAAATTGGGGTTTTCGAAAAAGGGTATAAATATATACCTATAATTATGAAATAAATGGAAATTAAAATGATTTATGCATTTAAAAATATATTTAAAGAATTTGGCATTTTTAAAATTTATTATATTGAGTTTTGATAAAAACCCGATTAGTGCACTGCTAATCGCGATTAGGCCAAATATGTGTTTTTACAGTTTCCGTGGCTAGCGCACCATGTCATGTTGCGTTTTGTTACATGTTATCGCATTTGTGTTGTTTTGTGGGTATTATTGTGATTTGGTTTTAAAAGAGAAAAGAAAAGAAAAGAGGAATGGCAAAAGGGTAATTTTGTGAGAGAGTGGGTAAGAATAAGAGAGGAGAGAGAGAGGGCAGCCACCATAACCCTTCCCCATTATTTTCTCATCTCCTTCTTCCTCAAGTTCTCCCTCCACCTTCACCCTAAGAAACCATCTCTTAATCTCCACCAAAACCCTAAACCCCTTTCATTAAAAGTGTTCCCCTCCTTCTCCTCTACACAATGGACCAAGAAAAGAGCGATTTTGGCAACTTGGGCAAACTAGGGTTTTCTTGGGTTGCCCAAATGAGGTAATTTCTGCACCAATTGCATTGTATTCCATTAACCTTAGCACCTATACATGTTTAGCATCGATATAGTGTTGTTTAGTGAGGTTAGGAAATTCCTAGTTAGGGTTTGAGAGATTCTTAAGTTGTGTTGGATAATTGAGCTTAGTAGAAGTCACACAAACCCCCTAGTGCTAGAATTCAGACCTAAACCTGAGACTTAACCCCAATTACAAACTTTGAAATTCTGTCGATACAGGAAATTGTGGTAGTATATTGGAATCTGGAGTGACTCGGGGACCTGGAAAATTATTTAGCGATTACTGTGAGTCATGCAGGCACCTAGGAAGCTACTACAGAGACCCGAACCCCAACTCCCAAGCTAAGGCTGCAAATTTATTCATTCTGTCTGCAATTTGCGGCCAGAGTAGGGGCAAATTGGTCAATTTTTGTTCTGTGGCTCCATTATCAGTAAAATAGACCCCCCATATATGCAGAATTGGCTAATTTGAATTAGGGTAAAATCTGGGACTATTTCCATGAGTTGATGCATTATTTTACGACTTCGTTTTGACTTGATTTTGGTATTTGATATTGTGTTTCCATCGTGTAGCGTTTGAACGTCAACGACTAGGATTATTAGTCGTGTTTTGCATGCGAGGCTATAGGTTTTTACCTATGAGCGTAGCATGTGCCGTTTTGGTTTTCTGATTGGATTTTAATACGCATTGCGATTGGATTATATGTATAGGTACCCCCACGTGGATGTCGAGACGTTGAAGAAGAAGATGGCGACATCGGCATCGGCACGCAAGAAACAGGTGAGTAGATATATATCTACGGGGAAAGTCGGGTGGATGGCGTATAGCACCCCCGCGGTTCGTAGTGATGTATACGAATACGTATAGACATATATAAATATTATGTTGATATGAGATTATTGAGGTTTAAGATAGATACTGGGTGTTCATGGATAAGTAGTGTTGCTTGCGAAACCCTAGAGTCGTTGTTGCACCCACACACGCACACACACTTGCTTACATTCATTCATTTACATGTGTGTATATGGGGATATGTATATATATATACACACACACATGGGTATGGGACTTTGTATGTATGTATATATATATATATACGTATACATATACATGGATTATGAGGATAGTACTTGGGATTTGAGATGAGTCGATGAGATTGGGCTTGAGGCCGTGAGATCGGTGATGTGACATGGTTCGTATTTAAGATACGACATGATGTTTTAGCAGGTCCTTTGACGTGGTGTTTTCATATACACGCATGCATACAAAGATGGTATCAGTATTGTACTAGACGTAGATCAGTACCCCGGATCAAGATATTTGATAAAGAGGATACCAGATGAATATTGTGATAGATGTGACATTTGACCCGCATCCAGATTTGGAAGGCCGTACGAAGGATTTACCGTACGAGCTTTATATTGATGATAGATCCGCTCACTTGACTTGAGGATGTCATAATATAGATACTGTATCGTATGTGATACCATTGAGGCGGGATCACCGACTATTATATATATATATGTATCGACTCAGATGTTAGGCGGTTTCCTTACCTTTCGTTTAGCCTGTTAGCTCAGCCCTATAGTTAGTGTAGTTGTTTGACTAGATTCGATTCCTACCTATTTCAAAAATAACGAATCGTGTGTATTTTAAAAGGCAGGCCAATGGATTCTATGGATATTTCAAAGGATATATCTTTTCTTAAAATTATCGTAGCCCTTATTTTCAAAACACCAAGATTCGTATTATTTCAAATGGCAAAACTGTATGACTCATATTATATAAATGCAGATTAGTTATCATTGTATTTATTATTCAGCTCCCGCATATTTTTACTGTTCGCATCGCATTTGCATGTTTATATTGTATTTCCATATGCTATTATTGAGATTATGCTGTCAGGACACCAGCACCATTACCGATACTGCATATGTTCCACATACATTTACTTGCCGTCTCACACACATCACCATCGGTAATTGCCATGTCACTTACACTTTAGAGAATATTATTTCTTTGATATAGCTTGTTAGCTGATAGTTTCGACATGATATTAGTATACTTGCTACTTCATGCATATTATTATTCACCGTTTACTTGCTATTGATGATTGGATTTCGGATTTTCATGAGATTTCCTGGATTTGGGGGAAAACCGCAATAATATATATATAAACTTCTTTCACTTTTTAAAATGAAAAGTGCGGTTTTCGCATGATGTATGAGTCATCCACCATGAGTTTTCAGGATTGCTGTTGGATTTGGAAACCCGATTCGAGGAGTTGGAAGAACCGTCTCGGGTGAATGGTGGGCCCGTTATGGTACCCGGGGCAAGAAACTCGAGTTGTATTCGATGAGCCTGGTAGGGGAGCACTACCTACCGGTGATATTATTTGGACTCGTCGGTTATCCGGAGGATACCGGCCGTAGTCATAAGATTTGAGACACTGAGATATTGAGATTTGATGATACAGGTTAGTCCGGGCCATCGGAGCGTGAGATATTGAGATACTGGGATTTATGTTTTGTGTCGATACTTGAAACAATTTTCTCTGTTGATTTCATTGATATTACTCGATTTATATACATACAGATATCTCATTAGAAATAAAAGAAAACAGTTGTCTCACTCGTTTCATTACATTACATTCATACCTCATACATATGATACATTGCTACCTAAGGCACTTACACAAGCACATGGGATTACACATGTGTATAGATGTTTACCCTAGCCACCTTTTCATGTTTTGGACTTATCATTTTGAGGTTTATATGTTACTGATCGTATGACCTAGGATTGCGTCAAACATACGATTTCTGCTCTGTGATGTTTTCTACTCACGAGTTGGCAACTCACCCACGTTGTGCCACAGTTTCTTGCAGGTTTTGCCGTACAGGTTCCATTACGGCTTTGCTAGCATACTGCTTCCTTTTCGGGTGATTTATTTTGGTAGGTGGGTTCACTTGCATCGTGAGCACCATTGTACTTATTTTATTCTGTTGTATCTAGAAACTCTATCAACCAAACTTGTATATTTATTACAGACTTAGCAGACCAGAGTTGTATATTATTTCGACCTTAGAGTCACGCGTTGTATTATTATGGTTTTCATTGATGTTTTGAGCTTCCTTTGAGTATTGATCCTCGCCCTTCGGCATTGTTTACTGTATGCTTGCGTGGTTGTGGCCGTCGATTGACGAAGAGCTAGCTCCCGCTTGGGGATGCCCTTTATCATTATATATGCTTTTATCATGTTGTACCCCGTTCGGGGCCAGTATTTACAAAGGAAACTCTGTCAAAATTTTCAGAAAGGACATGATGTTTTAAAAACGCATAATTCGGCTTCTGCTATTAAAACCACTTGTTTTAAAAATAAGTTCTTCTTACCTAAAAATGGTTTTAGATTTCTGGGCTTTTGGCTTACTTGAATTAGATGTGGTCCTATCGACTTCATATGATTCAAGTGCCAGACACGTGCTATTTCGGGACGCCACATGCTTGCTGTCGATTTTGAAAAGTGTTCAAAGAATCTTTCTGTGTTGGGTTTCCCTAGCACCTACTAATGAGTATGAAAGCATCACACATGCCACTTTAAAATTTCTAGAGGTGCTAAGCAAACTAAGCATGGATCTTTAACTACAATAGCTAGGGTAACAACACAAGTATCACATACTAAAACTATATTTACACTAAGTGAAAGGAATACAACCTTTGTAGTCCTCTATGTAGTGACTCCTAGGATCTTTAAGAGGTTGGAAAGGCTTGCTAGTAAGCTCCTATGTCCACGATGATCCACCCGAAGTTCATTAGCTCCAAGGTTGTAGCTCCACTTGATGCAAGCAGAAGATGAAGCTAAACACTCTGAACTAATTGGCTAGATTAGAGTAGAATGATGAAGTGGTGAGTTTTCTTTTGTCAAAACTCTTTCTTTTTATCTCTCACTCACTTTGGAAAAACCTAGAGAGCAAGGAGGAAGAAGTAGATGAAGGCAAAAGCTTTTGATAATGATAAAGCTTAATGAAATAATACAAAAGATAAGTATATATATTTTCTACTCTTTATCTCAAACCATGGTTACTTAATTTAGATATTATTGCACTTGAGTTAAAAGGCAAAAGGAATATTAATCCAAGGTTAAAAAGTGGGTGAGCAAGGTTAACTTCAAGAAGAGTGTAGAAGATAACTATGGATGAATAATCCTTTTCTTTTCCTTTTAATTTAAATGCAAAAAGAATATATATAAATCAAGTTCCATGTAAGTCTTATATTGCCTTTATATGTGTATCAACAACTATGACACTTTGCATACATGTATTTATGCACATCAACATGTGCATACATGCATATCAACATGTGCATCCATGCATGCATTCTTCCTCTTTAATAAAAAGTGTTTGACTAAAGAATTAAAATAAAACTAAAACTCAAAATGTTAAATCAACAATTGATTTAACAATCCGGTCATATCGCATACGACCCGACTAATAGAAAAACGCCTGATTAACATACGGTATCACATAGTCGTATTCAATGGGGTCTTCGCGCATATCTCATATGCACACCACATCTTTTCGCCTGGGCTATAAAACTTCTGTGTGGGACTCTAAGACTTGTCAATACGCCGGCAGTTGGTGATGATCATATCAAACACCCATAAGCCGCAAGCAGTCAGCTAAACGTAACGGCCACCCGGGTATTGAACGATCAGAAGAAAACCTGCAAAGCTGTCAAAACTCCCGTCGAGGCATCTGGCAACACTTACCGTACAGTCTGGTCTCCTCGTCAGATATGTTGCATATCAAGTCTGGGGATGGTGTCGTCAACCCCAATAACTCAATAAGTCATGCCGGTATATAGTTGATAACAGATCGAGAAACTACTGATAACGCTTATCAGTAAATCTCAGTAGCCCTGGCCAGGGACTTCCTGTTATAGCCAATCGAGCATAGCACAACATCAACCCCCAATACCGGGAGAGACGAAACCCCTCCTATCGCTCATTGCCTCCATGTGCCTCGGGACTGTACCCAAAGACCACCTTTTTGCATGACTCGTAGAGCCGTGGTAGGGTGGAGATCAAAGTACAGTGGGAGGACACACAAGAGTCTATGACGATCTCGAGTCTACAGACTAACCTGTGCCAGTGTCACCTGAGAACTGCTATCCGACGATAGATATAATACCACATAGGAGTTCTTTGTGAGTCCGTTCAGTGTACCCAGTCTCCACTGAGCACCCACATACATTCTTTGGTTTCACCTCACCAGATGGATATGGGAACATCCATCACCCATCATATGGGACAAGAATAGTATACGCTAGTCTACTCTGGAATATCGATGCCCCGCCTCGATACACCTACGACTAGGAACAATTCTAGGATATGCTTATAAACTACACATGCCCCACTAGTATGATCTGCATCATAGGCACAGTAGTCTAGCAAATATCCTGAGGGCTTTATCAACATGTGCAAATGAATAAAAACATGATCAAATCAACATGTCAGATAAAGTAAACCAGATAGCATACTATCTTGTCGAGCAAGAAAGTAATATATATATATATATATATATATATATATATATATACAAGTCCAAGCATCCACTATACATATAATAGCCTCTAGGGCATACATATATCCAACAATCTCCCACTTGCACTAAGGCCAGTTATTGGCGTATCTCATACCCAACATCTCAAAAAGTCGCTCATGCTTCGGCTGTGGAAGGGCCTTAGTGAGTGGATCCGCTGTGTTATTCTTTGTATCTACTCTACGAATCTCGATCTCTCGGCGATTTACTATCTCCCGGATCAAATGATATCGCCTTAGGATGTGTCTGGAGTTCTGATGGGATCTGGGTTCTTTGGCTAACGCCATAGCCCCATTACTATCACAATACAAAGGTATTAGATCAACAATGGTTGGAACTACTCCTAGTTCAGTGACGAACTTCTTCATCCAGACGGCTTCCTTGGCAGCATCAATTGCAGCAATATTCTCAGCTTCCATCGTGGAGTCTGCAACGGTATCCTGTTCGGAACTCTTCCAACTAACCGCTCCTCCATTGAGGGTAACTACAAACCCTGAGATAGATTTGCTGTCATCCTTATCATTTTGGAAGCTGGAATCAGTAAAGGCCTCCATTTGGAGATCCCCATTACTATACACCAAGAACAATTCTTTAGTCCTTCGTAAGTACTTAAGAATGTTCTTCACTGCTATCCAATGTTTCTCCCCTGGGTTGGATTGATATCTGCTTACAATAGCTAGTGCATAAGCAACATCGGGATGAGTACATAACATCGCATACATTATAGATCGCACGGCTGAAGCGTAGGGTACAATGCTCATGTGAGCTCTCTCTTCATTAATCTTCGGACAGAAGTCTTTGGAGAGAGTGATTCCATGGCAAGTGGGCAAGGCACCACGCTTAGAATCTTCCATACTAAACCTTTTTAGGATGGTGTCAATGTACTTTGATTGGGACAATCCCAATAACCTCTTGGATCTATCTCTATAGATCCTTATGCCCAAAATGCACGAGGCATCTCCCAGGTCCTTCATGGAGAACCTTTGTGATAAGAATAGTTTGACCGATTGTAGTATAGGTATATCATTTCCTATCAGGAGAATGTCATCCACGTATAATACGAGGAATGTGACAGTATTCCCTACAATCGTCTTATAAATGCATGGTTCATCAATATTTTTGATAAAATCAAACTCTTTGATTGTATCATCAAAACAGACGTTCCAGCTTCGTGAGGCCTGCTTTAATCCATAAATGGATTTAAGCAATCTACATGCTTTCCCGCTGCTCCCACTGTCAATGAAGCCCTCCGGCTGATCCATAAAAATGCATTCTTCTAAATCACCATTCAGAAATGCAGTTTTAACGTCCATCTGCCAGATTTCATAATCATGGTAAGCAGCAATAACAAGTAGGATCCTAATGGATTTAAGCATTGCTACTGGAGAGAAAGTTTCATCATAGTCCAATCCTGGTCTTTGACGAAAACCTTTCGCTACAAGCCTTGCTTTATAGGTCTCTACCTGTCCATCTACACCAATCTTTCTCTTAAAGATCCATTTGCACCCAACGGGTTTTATCCCGGGAGGTGCAACGTCTAAAGTCCATACTTTGTTGGTGTACATGGACTCCATTTCGGATCTCATGGCTTCCAGTCACTTCACAGAGTCACCACTCATGATAGCTTGCTGAAAAGTAGTAGGGTCATCATCATCCATGATGCAATCTTCTCTATCACCATCAATAAGAAACCCATAGTATCTCTCCGGTGGGCGAGAAGTTCTACTAGATCTCCGGAGTGGCTGAGCTTCTTGAAGTTCTACTGCAACATCAGTTTCAACCAATTCGTCCTGAGTAATTTGTGTATCTAGAACCTCTTCTAGTTGTACCGCATTGCCATCAGTGCTTTCTGTAAAGACTTCATTTTCCAAAAATGTGGCATGCTGAGCAACAAACACCTTTTGTTCCTCCTTGTGGTAGAATAGATATCCATAGGAATGTTTTGGATATCCCACAAATTTACACATGACCGATCGTGTCTCGAGTTTATCCGGATTCTACTTTTTGACATAAGCCGGACAACCCCATATCCCAACTCTTTTAAGGGATGGTCTATTTCCACTCCATATCTCATATGGAGTGGTAGACATGGTCTTAGTTGGAACTCTTTTTAACAGATACATTGCTGTCTCCAATGCATGTCCCCAAAAGGAAAGTGGTAACTCAACATCACATATCATGGATCGTACCATATCTAATAGGGTACGATTCCTCCGTTCTGACACACCGTTGTGCTGTGGTGTGTAAGGAGGAGTGAGCTGAGAGAGAATCCCATTCTCTTTTAAGAAGTCTGAAAACTCTGTACTTAAGTACTCTCCACCTCGATCTGATCGAAGTTTCATGATGCTCAAGCCTATTTGTTTTTCTACTTCAAGTTTGTATTCCTTGAATTTCTCGAAAGCTTCGGATTTGTGCTTTATCAAAAACAGGTGTCCAAATCTTGAGAAATCATCAGTAAATGTGATGAAGTATGAAAAACCACCTCCTGCATGTGTAGACATTGGTCCGCATACATCACTATGTATGAGGCTTAAGAGTTCCACAGCTCTTTCTCCGTTTCCAGTAAATGGAGTCTTGGTCATTTTACCTTTGATACAGGACTAGCAAGTTGCATAAGATTTATATTCAAAATGATTTAAATATCCATCTTTATGCAGCTTGTTTAGTCTGGTTTCATTAATATGACCAAGTCTACAATGCCAAAGAAAAGCTTCATTTATATCTGAAAGTTTTCTTTTATTAGTATGTTGTATATTGAAAACTGTGTGTTGGTTCAGGACGTAAATTCCGTTATTTAATGTACCATACCTAATCAACTCTTGATTCAAGTCAATGTTCATAACATTATTTTGCAACACAAAATGATATCCTTCATTGTCCAACAAAGAAACGGACATTATATTACATAGCATACTAGGTACAAAATAACACGGGTTCAAAAAAAAATACAACACGAAGGCAACCCAAGATGATACTGTAGGGTTCCTAGGCACACTATAGAGGTCTCACAAGGCATCAACCATGCCATTTTACAAAAATATGGTGCCGAGAAACCCTAGACTACGGATCTTAGACAAGATGTTTAGGCTAAACTAAATACTAGTTAACTACTTAACTAGAAGTTAGATGCTACAACCTTTGTAGATCCGGATTTCCACCTCCTTAGCTCCACGTGGTCATGCCCTCACTGTCCATCATGAATCCTCGACTCATTCGTCGGCTTCATCGGAAAACGGGCAAGCAAGGTCGTCGGCTTCGTGTCAAAGACGATCTACGTCGAGGTTGCACTAGTTCAAGCTCCGACTTCACCAAGTAGTGAAACTTGTGAAGAAAACACCCAAAACAACTTGGCAAGAGGTAGAGGGTGAAGAAATAGGAGGTGGGTTCACTTTAGAATTGTATTTTACTCACTTGATCTCAAGTTGCCATTAATGTAGCAAGCTTGAAGAAGAAGAAGAAGATGATAGAATTATGATAAGTCTTTCTAAAAGAAAAAGAAAATCTATACTTATCATAACTCTAACTCAAGTTAGGTGTAGAGAATAAACCATGGTTAGTAGAGTGGGTTAGGGTTAAGCAAGATGACAAGAATGGTTGCTAAAGTCAAGGGTTCATGAAGCTTCATATAAGAAACAAAAATAGCCACCATTCTCATTTAAACTTATCCAAATAAATGAATAAACAAATAAATGAATAAATAAAAATACAAAACCCTAATTATCATAATAACAATAGTTTAATTCTATTCACTTAACCATATGATCAAGTATCATCAAACATGATACAAAAATGTGCACAAAAGTATATCACATATACAATGTGCAATCCCAGTGAGAAAAATCCGTTTAAAGTGAACCAATACTAGCTAATGCAAAGTAATATATCAAATATATAATTATGCATTAAATCATTAAATCAACATTTGATTCAATGATCCGGTCATGTCGCACATAACCGACTAGAATCCAATGTATCGATTTATCGAATCAATGATTCGATAACTAGGTCATATCGAATATAACCAATCGAAACATATATCGCGAGAATGAAATGCGGTATCACATACACGCATTATTCTCGGTCCTGCACATATCTCATATGCGCTCCTATTTCGTTTCGCTTGAGCCAGGAAACCTCTGTGTAGGACTCTAAAGACTCGTCAATACGCCGGTAGCAGATGATGATCATATCAAGCACCCACAAGCCGCAAGCGGTCTGCTAAACGTAACGGCCACCCGGGTATTGAGCGATCAGAAGATCGACGAGCTAGCCCGCTCACACTCCTGCGAATCCGACCAGTAACACTTACCGTACAGTCCGGTCTCTTCGTCTGATATGTCGCATATCAAGTCTAGGGGTGGTAAACGTCAGACCCCAATAACCCGATAAGTCGTGCTGATGTGAGGCTCATAACGGGTCGAGAAACTACTGGTAACACTTACCAGCAAATCTCTGATCAGCCCTGGCCAGGGACTTGCCTGCTACGACCAATCGAGCACTGCGCAACATCAACCCCCAATACCGGGAGAGACGAAACCCCTCCTATCGCTCATTGCCTCCATGTGACTCGGGACTGTGCCCAAAGACCACCGTTTTGCACGCCCTCATGGACGTGGTAAGGTGAAGATCAAAGCACAGTGGGAATCACACAAGACTCTATGACGATCTCGGGTCTACAGACTAACCTGTACAAGTGTCACCTGAGAACTGCCATCTGACGTGAGGTATAATACCATCTGGGAGTTCTCGGCGAGTCCGTCCAGTGTACCCAGTCTCCACTGAGCACCCGTATACCATCTCTGATGTCAAACACCAATGGATATGGGATCATCCATCGCCCATCACATGGGTCGAGAAGCGTATACGCTAGTCTACTCTGGTATATCGATGCCCCGTCTCGATATACCCGCGACTAGGGACCTTGAAGGATGTACTTATGGACTTCCATGTCCCCACTAGCATGATCTGCATCATAGTCCAGGCAGTCAAGTACACATCCTAAGGGCTTTACCAACATGTAACTATAAGACAGCATAAAGAGACTAGTGTACATGTTAAGATAAAGAGTAACCAGATAGCATACTATCATGTCGAGCAAGAAAGTCATCTCTATATATGTCCAAGCATCCAATATAATATACATCATCTGTACAATACTGGCCTCTAGGGCATACATACAACTAACAATCTCCCACTTGCACTAGGGCCAGCTGCTGTAGTATCGCATACCGAGCATCCCGAAGAGTCTCTCAAACTGTATCTGGGGAATGGCCTTCGTGAGTGGATCCTCCGTGTTATTCTTCGTGTCAACCCTCCTGACCTCGATCTCCCGGCGATCAACTATCTCCCGGATCAGGTGATACCGCCTCAGAATATGCCTGGATCGCTGATGGGACCTGGGTTCCTTGGCCAAAACCACCGCTCCATTGTTATCGCAATACAAAGGTATTGGACGCTCAATGGATGGAACCACTCCAAGTTCAGTAATGAACTTCTTGATCCAGACAGCCTCTTTGGCAGCATCGTTGGCAGCGATGTATTCAGCCTCCATCGTCGAGTCTGCCACGGTTTCCTGTTTGGAACTCTTCCAGCTAACCGCCCCTCCGTAAAGGGTAAAGACAAAGCCCGACTGCGACTTAGAGTCGTCCTTATCACTCTGGAAGCTCGAATCGGTAAAGGACTCCACTTAGAGCTCTCCGTTACCATACACCAAGAACATATCTCTAGTCCTTCGCTAGTACTTGAGAATGCTCTTCACAGCTGTCCAGTGACTCTCTCCAGGATCAGCTTGATACCTGCTCACAATACTTAGTGAGTATGCTACATCGGGTCTGGTACATAGCATCACATACATGATAGAGCCTACTGCCGAAGCATAGGGTATCCCTTGCATGCGAGCTCTCTCCAAATCAGTCTTGGGAGACCTCTCTTTGGAGAGAGTGACTCCAGAGATCGTGGGTAAGTTCCCACACTTGGACTCTTCCATACTAAACCTCTTTAGTATGGTGTCAATCCCAAAATCCTTTTGGATCTATCTCTATAGATCCTAATCCCCAATATGCAGGAGGCATCACCAAGATCTTTCATTGAGAATCTTTGTGATAAGAAGAGCTTGACCGATTGCAGCATAGGAATATCATTTCCTATCAAGAGTATGTCGTCCACGTACAATACGAGGAAGACAACCTTACTCTCTGCCACCTTCTTGTAGATACAAGGTTCATCTGGATTTTTGACGAAATCAAACTCTTTGATAACGACGTCAAAGCAGATGTTCCAACTCCGCGATGCTTGCTTTAATCCATAAATGGATTTAAGCAGTTTGCACACCTTCCCGCTGCTCCCACTGTCTACGAAGCCCTCTGGCTGAGTCATGTACACGCACTCTTCTAAATCACCATTTAGAAAGGCGGTCTTAACATCCATTTGCCAGATTTCGTAGTCATGAAAGGCAGCAATGGCAAGCATGATTCGGATGGATTTAAGCATAGCCACTGGAGAAAAGGTTTCGTCATAGTCCACACCTGGTCTTTGACGAAAACCCTTTGCTACAAGTCTAGCTTTGAAAGTCTCCACTTTCCCATCTACACCAAGTTTCTTCTTGAAGATCCACTTGCTCCCAATGGGTTTTACCCCTTCAGGAGCAACTTCCAAAGTCCATACTTTGTTGGTGTACATGGATTCCATCTCGGACCGCATAGCATCCAGCCATTTCACTGAGTCCCTACTCGTGATGGCCTGCTCGAAGCTAGTTGGGTCATCATCCTCCATGATGCAATCCTCGCTCCCACCATCCATGTGAAAACCATAGTATCTGTCAGGTTGGCGAGGAACCCTACTAGATCGGCGGAGTGGCTGAGGTTCATTGGGAGCTACTGAATCCTCTGGTTCCACTAAGTCTTCTGTTGTGTTTTGTTCAGCTGGAACCTCTTCCAGTTCTACCTCAGAGCCACTAATCTCTTTTGCAAGAAATTCCTTTTCTAAAAAGGTGGCATGTTGAGCAACAAATACTCTTTGTTCCTCACTGTGTTAGAAGATATACCCTCGCGAATGTTTGGGATATCCAACAAACTTACACAAAACAGATCTTGCCTCGAGTTTGTCCGGTTTTTGTCTTTTGACATAGGCCGGGCAACCCCATATCTTTATAAAATTAAGATATGGTCTCTTCCCTTCCCATATCTCATATGGCGTGGTAGGCACAGATTTGGTGGGAACCCTGTTCAGTAGGTATGCTGCTGTTTCCAGTGCATATCCCCAGAAGGAGATAGGTAACTCAGCTGTACTCATCATAGAGCGCACCATATCTAATAGGGTGCGATTTCTCCGCTCTGATACACCGTTGTGCTGTGGTGTATATGGAGGAGTCAGCTGAGAGAGAATCCCATTCTCTTTTAGGAAGTCCCGGAATTCATTGCTCAAGTATTCACCTCCTCGATCAGATCGTAGGATTTTAATACTTTTTTCGATTTGGTTCTCAACTTCTTGTTTATATTCCCTAAATTTCTCAAAAGCTTCTGATTTGTGTTT
The DNA here is from genome assembly GCA_030015575.1 of Agapanthus africanus. NCBI lineage: Eukaryota > Viridiplantae > Streptophyta > Magnoliopsida > Asparagales > Amaryllidaceae > Agapanthus > Agapanthus africanus. Next base: position 221,436,255 of record CM057347.1, read on the forward strand.
CATCAGGAACACATACCCGAACCTAGAGAGATCGTCAGTGAATGTAATGAAGTATGAAGAACCATCCCTGGCATGTGTAGACATGGGACCGCATACATCACTATGTATCAGTCCCAAGAGTTCGGTAACTCTTTCTCCGTGTCCCGTAAACGGAGTCTTGGTCATCTTGCCTTTGAGACATGACTGGCAAGTGTCATAAGATGAAAATTCGAAAGGTTTCAAATATCCATCTTTATGCAACTTAGCCAGTCGTGTCGCATTGATGTGACCTAGTCTACAATGCCACAAGAAAGAATCGTTCAGTTCTGAACTCTTCCTCTTGTGTGTGTTTGTTATACTCAGAACTGTTGATTGGTTTAGAACATAAATGCCATTGCACAACGTGCCTGATCCAACCAACTTTTGGTTATGGAAAATATTCATAACATTGTCCTGTAGTACAAAATTATATCCCTCTTTACTTAATAAAGAAACCGATATAATGTTGCATATCAGGTTCGGCATGTAATAGCATTCGTTCAGAACCAATGTATTACCAGTTGATAATACAAGGTGATATTCCCCGACAGTCTTAGCTGCAACAATTGCACCATTTCCAACTCTAATGTCTTTATCACCTTCTCCAAGTTCTCTACCTTTCTTAAGCCCATGTAACTGATTACATATATGGGATCCTGACCCGGTATCCAATACCCAGGACGTAGAGCAAATGGAGAAACAGTTCTCAGTAATGAACACACCCGAAGAAAATGCATCAGCATGTACTTTCTTCATTCGGGTGGCATAGGAATCCTGGTATTCCCCTATATCCTGTTCATTCCTATAACTCTTATAGGAAAGAACGGAACCAACGTTCCCCAGCACAGTATAACATGCGGGTTCGGTCAATACATCCATATTATTATCTTGTTTAAGGCATGAAATGGTCGCTACCTGGAGAGAGAGAGAAGAAAACACTTTAGCGTAAGCTCGTGTAAGATCAGATTGGTTATTATCTTATCTAATCAGGATGGCTCCCACTGCTTTTTATCAAATCTTCCTTCAAACCCTAAAAGGAAAGACTAGCCGGGGTTAATTACACACTACAAGTTCGCCAATCTTTCAGCCAGGCCAGTGTCGGTACTTTGAGGGAGGTCCCCCGTGCTTTCGCACGAACCTAATTAATGTAAACCTCGTTTTCCCAGAGGCGTAACCCCGTTGACACCTTTCTAGACACCTACTTGATCGGCTAATTGCAATTTGCAAAACTCTCCCAGGAGTAACTCTTACTCGCAGTGGGTATCGGGATCCAACTATCTCATAGAAGGTATGCAATCTCATTGCAAATTTCAACACTTGAAATTCCCGATAATGTTTTGCCCCAAGCATCCTATGACCTTGACGGAGGTCAACAAACCACAGGGTGCAAGTCAAGTTCAACCCGTCATTTCTTGATTGAATCAAACCCACCCGCACGACCCTTGACGGAGGTCAACAAGGTCGTACGACTACCCCAATCCAATCTGCATCATATGCATAAGCAGACAAATACTAGTTAGCTACCGCACACTACGCCTTGACGGAGGTCAACAAACGTAGCACGAATACTATGTAGGATTTATCTGAAATGACGGAGGGCTACGCCAGGTTTTTCTGAAAACAATGAGCGTAATGAACTTGATATCGTTGTAGAATCAAATGAAGTTTTAAAATGGAGTGATTTTGAGGCTTTTGCAGTTTTGCTAAAGGGGTCACTCCCGGTGAAGGGATCGTCGGCCCTTTCCTCGTCGAATGAGGTGCGGGATATATCATATATATCACTGTGCAAAGCAAAAACCCGAAAGCAGTCAAAAGCAAACCGAGTGTGTAGCATCTGCCAGTTATTGCTAAAGGAGTCACTCCCGGTGAAGGGATCTCGGTCCTTTCCTCATCGAATAAGGTGCAGGGCATATCACATATACCGCTATGCAAAGCAAGAACTGTAGCTATCTGTTTTATTTTAAAATTTGATTCTACAACATCTTAGGTTTCTTTTCTTTCATTAATCACATTAATGAAGTCCCATCATTTAAATACCTAAACATCACAGATAGATATGACGTACACTTATGCCATCCGCATTCGCCTCGATGTCCCCTCGTGCACCGTTAGGTTAGGTAACTAACGACAGAGCAGGGCAGGGCTAGCGCGGGTGTAAAACATAAGTAACGTCTATATAATATATCATATATATCATATACTATATCCATCACAGAGTCACAACATAGATTTCGCAGGAGAATGAACATATGAAATATTGGATATACTAGGACGTCCGTGTTTTCAATACGAGCCAGTATAAAACACGGATTCCACGGTCGTGATGAATAGCCAATCCCACACCCCTAGACCCCTACGAGAGCGGCAAGCAACCCTGCCAATTCTAGGGTTAGGAGACCCGGACTCGACTCCTCGAGTTGGTCTCCCACTGGACCCCAGAACCCGGCTACCTGTGCTCCCCTCCTTGGGTCTATCCTAATGCGGAAAAGTAAATAATATACAAAGGGTGACAGCTTCCGCAACCTGGAAGTGCCCCAAATAAAAGAATATTACATACAAGTTTTTACATGAATGAAAATGAAAAACACTCATCTCACATAAAAACCCCCGGCTATTCGAATACGACGATCCAATATAACATATCCAGCAACACATAACATCACATGTCATCAACGTAAGTAAATATGCGCATCCCAATTGTCGTTGACATATAGCAACGAAACCGGCGATTCACATATTACACTTACGGTCACAGAAAAGAAAGTGTAAAACTACAACAGTTGGAATCCGCAACCTCTTTAGACATCACATGCCTAACAGTTACAAACCCCGCATTTTAGTCTCATTATCGAAAACTCTTTTCAATATCGTATGGGACTAAACTGCTAGATTTATAACATTCATCCAGTTATCTCATAACTGTTTGTGAATTCCAATTATTGTATCCAATTCCGGATAAATAGAATATATTAAACTTTCCGATCGAACATTCGAACACCCAAGTTTTCCCGACACCGATCAACACATGAAATAGGTTCAAAAACATTCACTTCATGCCTCAGTACCAACGGTCCAGCCGTAGAAGGGTCAAGCCAACACCTCACATGTGGCACGCCGTACTGCCCCAAACCCGAAGGTTCAAAGGGCAGTTCAAGACGGTCACATAATCGAGTTAAGGTTTGTTGTCTTCTAGAGGGACCATCGCGTTGCTTGCACTACTCAGAACATCCTTAAACCACACAATAATCCAACACTTGGATATTTTACGGCAGGGGAAAAGTTGGGTATTTATATCCTGTCGAAGTTTTTAACATATTCATCAATTATCCGGAAAACCACAAAGACAAAGTTAAAAATCCGATCGATTCATCGAATCCCTTATACAATCCCAGAACACTCAAATGTGGAGTCAATTTAAAATTCCCAGAAAACTCAGCAGAATTGATCAGGAGTTACTGTGCAAAAAGGAAGCGATGACGTCATCAACGTGCCGCGGAACCGCCGCAGAAGCCAGGCTTCTGCCGCGGTTCCGCCGCCGTTTGCACTGTTCATAAAAAAATTTTTGCGCCGTAATTCTAATAATTCCCTGCTGAATTTTTTACGAATTTTTAATAGACAAAAAATCACGTTTTACAGAAATGTCCAGAGAGCATTTTCAAGACGGGGTTTCGGGTCGATCGGAGTTCTAATCCGTCTAGACTTCGCCTAAGGCTCTAGCTAGGCTCTGATACCACTGTAGGGTTCCTAGGCACACTATAGAGGTCTCACAAGGCATCAACCATGCCATTTTACAAAAATATGGTGCCGAGAAACCCTAGACTACGGATCTTAGACTAGATGTTTAGGTGAAACTAAAAACTAGTTAACTACTTAACTAGAAGTTAGATGCTACAACCTTTGTAGATCCGGATTTCCACCTCCTTAGCTCCACGTGGTCATGCCCTCGCTGTCCATCATGAATCCTCGACTCATTCGTCGGCTTCATCGGAAAACGGGCGAGCAAGGTCATCGGCTTCGTGTCAAAGACGATCTACGTCGAGGTTGCACTAGTTCAAGCTCCGACTTCACCAAGTAGTGAAACTTGTGAAGAAAACACCCAAAACAACTTGGCAAGAGGTAGAGGGTGAAGTAATAGGAGGTGGGTTCACTTTAGAATTGGATTTTACTCACTTGATCTCAAGTTGCCATTAATGTAGCAAGCTTGAAGAAGAAGAAGAAGATGATAGAATTATGATAAGTCTTTCTAAAAGAAAAAGAAAATCTATACTTATCATAACTCTAACTCAAGTTAGGTGTAGAGAATAAACCATGGTTAGTAGAGTGGGTTAGGGTTAAGCAAGATGACAAGAATGGTTGCTAAAGTCAAGGGTTCATGAAGCTTCATATAAGAAACAAAAATAGCCACCATTCTCATCTAAACTTATCCAAATAAATGAATAAACAAATAAATGAATAAATAAAAATGCAAAACCCTAATTATCATAATAACCATGGTTTAATTCTATTCACTTAACCATATGATCAAGTATCATCAAACATGATACAAAAATGTGCACAAAAGTATATCACATATACAATGTGCAATCCCAGTGAGAAAAATCCGTTTAAAGTGAACCAATACTAGCTAATGCAAAGTAATATATCAAATATATAATTATGCATTAAATCATTAAATCAACATTTGATTCAATGATCCGGTCATGTCGCACATAACCGACTAGAATCCAATGTATCGATTTATCGAATCAATGATTCGATAACTAGGTCATATCGAATATAACCAATCGAAACATATATCGCGAGAATGAAATGCGGTATCATATACACGCATTATTCTCGGTCCTGCACATATCTCATATGCGCTCCTATTTCGTTTCGCTTGAGCCAGGAAACCTCTGTGTAGGACTCTAAAGACTCGTCAATACGACGGTAGCAGATGATGATCATATCAAGCACCCACAAGCCGCAAGCGGTCTGCTAAACGTAACGGCCACCCAGGTATTGAGCGATCAGAAGATCGACGAGCTAGCCCGCTCACACTCCTGCGAATCCGACCAGTAACACTTACCGTACAGTCCGGTCTCTTCGTCTGATATGTCGCATATCAAGTCTAGGGGTGGTAAACGTCAGACCCCAATAACCCGATAAGTCGTGCCGATGTGAGGCTCATAACGGGTCGAGAAACTACTGGTAACACTTACCAGCAAATCTCTGATCAGCCCTGGCCAGGGACTTGCCTGCTACGGCCAATCGAGCACTGCGCAACATCAACCCCCAATACCGGGAGAGACGAAACCCCTCCTATCGCTCATTGCCTCCATGTGACTCGGGACTGTGCCCAAAGACCACCGTTTTGCACGCCCTCATGGACGTGGTAAGGTGGAGATCAAAGCACAGTGGGAATCACACAAGACTCTATGACGATCTCGGGTCTACAGACTAACCTGTACAAGTGTCACCTGAGAACTGCCATCTGACGTGAGGTATAATACCATCTGGGAGTTCTCGGCGAGTCCGTCCAGTGTACCCAGTCTCCACTGAGCACCCGTATACCATCTCTGATGTCAAACACCAATGGATATGGGATCATCCATCGCCCATCACATGGGTCGAGAAGCGTATACGCTAGTCTACTCTGGTATATCGATGCCCCGTCTCGATATACCCGCGACTAGGGACCTTGAAGGATGTACTTATGGACTACCATGTCCCCACTAGCATGATCTGCATCATAGTCCAGGCAGTGAAGTACACATCCTAAGGGCTTTACCAACATGTAACTATAAGACAGTATAAAGAGACTAGTGTACATGTTAAGATAAAAAGTAACCAGATAGCATACTATCATGTCGAGCAAGAAAGTCATCTCTATATATGTCCAAGCATCCAATATAATATACATCATCTGTACAATACTGGCCTCTAGGGCATACATACAACTAACAGATACTCTCCTACGGATACAGCATGTACATTGGAACCATTTCCAACCCGCAGAGTATGGTCTCCAGTCTTCAAAACTGTTCTGTTTCTCAGCCCCTGCATACAATTGCAGATGTGAGAACCAGAACCGGTATCTAATACACAAGATGCAGAGTTAATTGAAAAACAGTTCTCAGTTACAAACACACCTGAAGTGGAAGCATCAGCATGCTTCTTCTTCTTGAGATCAACAAGATACAAAGCATAGTTCCGTTTCCAATGTCCCGTCTTGTGGCAGAAAAAACATTCCCCTTTTCCACTTCCCACGGCCCCGGTTTTGTCTTTCCCATTCACCTTTTGGACTCCTCCTTTCGGTTTGATGGACTTCTTCTTCTTCTTTCCCTTGGCCTTGGCTTTTGGGACGGAAGAGGAAGATGGCCCGGCAAGCAGAGCGGGAGTCTTCGCTGTTTTTAGCATGCTCTCTGCAATTCTCAACATATTGAGAAGTTCAGGTAATGATTTCTCTAAATCGTTCATATTGAAATTCACTATGAACGGAGCAAAGGCGGGTGAGAGAGACCGCAGAACAACATCCGTATATTGCTCATTATCCATAGTCCATCCCAGTTCCTCAAGTTCTTCAATAAGATCAATCATCTTCAAAACATGGTCTCCTACTGATGCTCCAGGGGCCATTCGCATCTGAAACAGCTTTCGAGATGCCTCATATCATAAAGTACGAGATTGCTCTTCATATAACTCTTTTGTATGAAGATGTACGTCCATCTTCTCGTGCTGTTTCTGATGGATGTTGTCCATAGAAGCAAGCACGAGGCACATGGCCATGTTGCAATCAATATCCAATGTTTTTCGGATCTCCCTATCCGAAACAGATGATTCAGGTCCTGGGACGGGTGGGGCTTTAGTAGTGAGGACATATGATATTTTATCATATGCGAGTGCAATGTTCAAGTTCCTCTTCCATTCTTTATAATTCGGCCCAGTCAGTTTGTTTTTCTCCAGTAGAAGCTTAAGTCCCGTCATCGGTATCTGCCATTAGGAGAGAGAAAAGAATACACTCAGCAAAATGCTCTTGCAAAGAATTATATTGGTTATTATCTTATCTAATCGATGTCTCCCACTTCTTTTATCAATTTTTCTTTCAAAACCTGAAAAGAAAACTAGCCAGGATTAATTACATTCTACAGTTTCGCTAATCGGTCAGCCAGGACAGTGTCGGTACTTTGAGGGAGGTTCCCCATGCTTTCGCACGGACCTAATTAAAATAAACCTCGTTTTCCCAGAGGTCAAACCCGGTTGACACCTTTCTAGACACCTACTGGATTAGCTAATTGCAAAATGTAAAACACTTCTGGGAGTAACTCTTACTCATAGTAGAATCGGGATCCAACTATCATATAGATGTTATGCAATCTCATTGCAAATTTCAACTCTTGGATCTCCCGATATGGTTTTTACCCCTAACTGCTTATGACCTTGGCTATGGTCAACATATCATAAGCACTAGTCAAGTTCTACCCGTCATTTCATGATTAATTAGGCCCACCCATATGACCCTCGGCTATGGTCGACATTGAAAGGTTCCTAGGCACTCTCAAGAGGTCTCACAAGGCATCAACCATTCCAATTTCAAAAATTACGGTGCCAAGAAACCCTAATACGGATCGTTGGCTAGAAGTTTAGGCGACAAAGCAACTAGTTAACTACTTTAACTAAGAGTACAGAAATACAACCTTTGTAGATCCGGTCCTCCACCTCCACGGCTCCGTGATGAAGTCCTCTCCGCTGTCCAAATGAAATCCCGGGCTCAAGCGTCGGCTTCATCGGAGAAATGGGCGGGCAAGGTCGTCAGCTTCGTGCCGAAGATGATTTACGTCGAGGCATCACAAGATCAAGCTCCCACTTCACCAAGTCATGAAACTTGTGAAGAAAACACACTCTACTACTTGGCAAGAGGTAGAGGATGAAGAAATAGAAGGTGGGTTCACTTTAGAATTGGATTTCTCACTCTTTTTCATCAATCACCATTGATGGAATCTAGTTTTTCTTCTTGAAGAAGAAGAAGAAGAAGATGATAATATTATGATATGTAATTAAAATGAAAAGGAAAATCAATACTTATCATAATACTAACCTTAGTTTAGTGTAGAGAATAGACCATGGTTAGATATGATGGTTAGGGTTAAGCAAGAGACAAGAATGGTGGACTAGGTCAAAGTTTCATGAAGTTTCAACTAAACTACAAAGAAAGCCACCATTCTTTTCTTATCAGTTCCAAAATGAATAAACAAATAAATAAATGAATAATCAAAAACCCTAATCATCAACTTAACCATGGTTTAATTATTTACACTTAACCATATAAACATGCATCATCAAATATGATACAATCATGTGCACAAAAATATATCACATATACAACTTGCACAAATCAAGTGAGAAAATCCATTTAAAGTGAACCAATACTAGTTAATGCAAAGTAATATATCAAATATATAATAATACATTAAATCATTAAATCAACACTTGACTTAATGATCCGGTCATATCATATATAACCGACTAATATCAATAGTAACAACTTATCGAATCAACACTTGATCCGATAACCCGGCTATACCGTATATAACCGATCAATGTCACAAATCGCGAGAATCGAATACAGTATCACATACTGGTATCATTCTCGGTCCCGCACATATCTCATATGCGCTCCTATTTCGTTTCGCTTGAGCCAGGAAACCTCTGTGTAGGACTCTAAAGACTCGTCAATACGCCGGCAGCAGGTGATGATCATATCAATCACCCACAAGCCGCAAGCGGTCTGCTAAACGTAACGGCCACCCGGGTATTGAAAGATGAGAAGATCGACGAGCAAGCCCGCTCACACTCCTGTGAATCCAACCAGTAACACTTACCGTACAGTCCGGTCTGATCGTCTGATATGTCGCATATCTCGCCTAGGGGTGGTAAACGTCAGACCCCAATAGCTCGATAAGTCGTGTCGATATGAGGTCTATAACAATTCGAGAAACTACTGGTAACACTTACCAGTAAATCTCAGCAACCCTGGCCAGGGATTTCCGGTTATTGCCAATCGAACACAGCGCAACATCAACTCCCTATACCGGGAGAGACGAATCCCTTCCTATCGCTCATTGCCTCCATGTGACTCGGGACTGTACCCAAAAACCACCGTTTTGCACGCCCTCTTGGACGTGGTAAGGTGGAAATCAAAGCACAGTGGGAACCACACAAGACTCTATGACGATCTCGGGTCAACAGACTACTCTGTACTAGTGTCACCAGAGAACTGCCATCTGACGTAAGGTATAATACCATCTGGGAGTTCTCGGCGAGTCCGTCCAGTGTACCCAGTCTCTACTGAGCACCCGTATATCATCTCTGATGTCAAACACCAATGGATATGGGATCATCCATCGCCCATCTGTATGGGTCGAGAAGGTATACGCTAGTCTACTCTGGTATATCGATGCCCCGTCTCGATACACCCACGACTAGGGACTTTGAAGGATGTACTTATGGACTACCATGTCCATACTAGTATGATACGCATCATAGTCCAGGTAGTCAAGTACTCATCCTAAGGGCTTTACCAATATGTAACAGAGAGACAATCAGTGTACACGTTAAGGTAAAGAGTAACCAGATAGCATACTATCATGTCGAGCAAGAAAGTCCTCCCTATATATGTCCCAGCATCCACTACAATATACATCCAATGTACAGTAATGGCCTTTAGGGCATACATATAACTAACAGACATAATCATGTGACTGTCCTAACTAATCGCATCATATGCGGTGTAAGAAGACATCACTTAGCTACCGTACACTACGCCTCGGCTATGGTCGACATACGTAGCACGAATACTAAGTACTCTGCTTCCTAAAATGACGGAGGGTTGCTGATGGTTTTTATGAAAACCTTTAACGCTTTGAACTTGATCTCGTTGTAGAATCAAAACAATTTAGAAAAGGAGTGGCTTAAGCTCCGCATCTTTTGAAACTTGAATTTCTCATAAAAAGGCCGAGTGGGTTTCAAATCTGATTCTACAACATCTTTAGGTTTCTTTTACTTTACATTAATATCGTTAATGTAGTCCCATCATTTAAGTTCCTAAGCCATCACAGAAAAGAAACGAAAATAGAACGTATACTTATACTATCCGCATTCGCCACAGTGTCCCGTTATGCGCCGTTAGGTTACTTAACTAACGGCACAGCGGGTCGGGACTAGCGCGGGTGTAAAATATAAGCAAAATTTATTATATATCATATATATAATAATAATCCATTCATCTTAGATACTAAGTAATCACATTACAGAATATCAATAGCAGCAGAAGCACATATGAAAATAAAAAGGATATTTAGGAGGTCCGTATTTTGTATTCAGCCAGTAATAGAAAATACGGATTCCACGGTCGCGATGAATAGCAAGCCCACACCCCTAGACCCCAACGAGAGGTGCAAGTGATCCTGCAAATTCTAGAGTTTAGGAGACCCGGTCTCGACTCCTCGAGATGGCCTCCCACTGAACCCTAGAACCCGATCACTTGTGCTCCCCTCCTTGGGTCTATCCTAATGCGGAAAAGTAAATAATATACAATAATGGTGACATCATCCTCAACCTGGAAGTGCCCCAAATAAAAGAATATTACATACATTTAACTTTTACATGAATGAAAATTAAAACTCTCATTTCACATAAAACCCCCGGGTATTCGATCGCGACAATCCTGCATCATATCTCAGCAATACATAATATCTCATATCATCAACGTAAGCAAGTATGCGTATCCCGATTGTCGTTGATGTATAGCAACGAAGCCGGCGATACACCACATACTACGCTTACGGCCATTGAAAAGAAAGTGAAAAACAACAATTGCAATCACAGATATCAAGACGATGTTTATCATTTTGATCGAATCAACAAACACCCACGTTTTACCCCAAGAGGTCAACACTTGAGCAAAGTTACAAATACTTAAAATCACGCCACAGTGTCTTATGATCCAGCCGCAGAAGGAGTTAACCAACGCCTCACCTATGACACCACGGCACTACGGCAAACCCGAAGGTTCGTTCGCGGTTCCGTGGGCATAGAATTGGGTTAAGGTTATTATGATCTTCTAGAGGGTCCATAGGATACTTGCGCTACTATTGAATATAAAGTTAACTTAGGAAAATTACAACACTTGGAAATTTTAGTGGGGTAGAAAGTGGGGTGTCCGATGTTCGTTCGAAATGCTAAAAATAGTCTAGGTTACCAATTTAGTGTTAAAAATACGACTATGAATCACTACGAATTAGCCCCAAGTCTAAACAGTCATCATATGAAAACTGGGCTAAAATAAACAATACCACAAAACCCAAAATGAACCCATAAGAGCACTGGAGGAATAGGGGGTTCTGGGCACAGGGGGCCGGCCAGGCCGGAAATTTTGCTAGGGTGGCCGGCCAAAATCCAATGATCCCCCCCCGCGTATTTCACATGTGTGCTTATATCTATCCAAATATGACTCTGTACCTGTTTGAAAATTTTTTAAACGACCTTCTAAAAAATTTTCAGAGAGCAAACCTAGGGTTCCGTAATATCGTATTTTCGTAGTCGGATTTGTTTTCGTATTTGTTATAACACCAAGTCCAGAATTCTAGCTTGGCTCTGATACCATTGTTGGGTTTCCCTAGCACCTACTAATAAGTATGGAAGAATCTCACATGCCACTTTAAAATTTCTAGAGTTGCTAAGCAAACTAAGCATGAATCTTTAACTAGAATAGCTAGGGTAACAACACAAGTATCACATACTAAAACTATATTTACACTAAGTGAAAGGAATACAACCTTTGTAGTCCTCTATGTAGTGACTCCTAGGATCTTTGAGAGGTTAGAAAGGCTTGCTAGTAAGCTCCTATGTCCCTGATGATCCACCCGAAATTCACTAGCTCCAAACTTGTAGCTCCACTTGATGCAAGAAGAAGATGAAGCTAAACACTCTAAACTAATTGGCTACATTAGAGTAGAATGAAGTGGTGAGTTTTCTTTTGTCAAAACTTTTTCTTTTTATCTCTCACTCACTTTGGAAAAACCTAGAGAGCAAGGAGGAAGAAGAAAATGAAGGCAAAAGCTTTTGATAATGATAAAGCTTAATGATATAACACAAAAGATAAGTATATATATTTTCTACTCTTCATCTAAAACCATGGTTACTTAATTTAGATATTATTGCACTTGAGTTAAAAGGCAAAATGAATATTAATCCAAGGTTAAAAAGTGGGTGAGCAAGGTTAACTTCAAGAAGAGTGTAGAAGATAACTATGGATGAATAATCCTTTTCTTTTCCTTTTAATTTAAATGCAAAATGAATATATATAAATCAAGTTCCATATAAGTCTTATATTGCCTTCATATGTGTATCAACAACCATGACACTTTGCATGCATGTATCTATGCACATCAATATGTGCATACACGCACATCAATATGTGCATCCATGCATGCATTCTTCCTCTTTAATAAAAGGAGTTTGACTAAAGAATTAAAATAAAACTAAAGTCAAAATTTTAAATCAATAATTGATTTAACAATCCGGTCATATCGCATACGACCCGACTAATAGAAAAACGCCCGATTAACATACGGTATCACATAGTCGTATTCAATCGGGTCCCCGCGCATATCTCATATGCACACCACATCTTTTCGCCTGAGCTAGGAAACATCTGTGTGGGACTCTAAGACTCGTCAATATGCCGGCAGTGGGTGATGATCATATTAAACACCCACAAGCCACAAGCGGTCAGCTAAACGTAACGGCCACCCGGGTATTGAACGATCAGAAGAAAACCAGCAAAGCAGTCAAAACTCCCGTCGAGCCATCTAGCAACACTTATCGTACAGTCCGGTCTCCTCGTCAAATATGTCGCATATCAAGTCTGGGGATGGTTTCGTCGACCCCAATAACTCAATAAGTCATGCCGGTATATAGCTGATAACAGATCGAGAAACTACTGATAACGCTTATCAGTAAATCTCAGTAGCCCTGGCCAGGGACTTCCTGTTATAGCCAATCGAGCATAGCACAACATCAACCCCCAATACCGGGAGAGACAAAACCCCTCCAATCGCTCATTGCCTCCATGTGCCTCGGGACTGTACCCAAAGACCACCTTTTTGCACGACTCAGTAGAGCCGTGGTAGGGTGGAGACCAAAGTACAGTGGGAGGACACACAAAACTCTATGACGATCTCGGGTCTACAGACTAACCTGTACCAGTGTCACCTGAGAACTGCTATCCGACGATAGATATAATACCACATAGGAGTTCTTTGTGAGTCCGTTCGGTGTACCCTGTCTCCACTGAGCACCCACATACATTCTTTGGTGTCACCTCACCAGATGGATATGGGAACATCCATCGCCCATCATATGGGACAAGAATAGTATACGCTAGTCTACTCTGGAATATCGATGCCCCGCCTCGATACACCTACGTCTAGGAACAATTCAAGGATATGCTTATAAACTACACGTGCCCCACTAGTATGATCTGCATCATAGTCACAGTAGTCTAGCAAATATCTGAGGGCTTTATCAACATGCGCAAATGAATAAGAAGATGATCAAATCAACATGTCAGATAATGTAAACCAGATAGCATACTATCATGTCGAGCAAGAAAGTAATCTATATATATATATATATATATACACGTCCAAGCATCCACTATACATATAATGGCCTCTAGGGCATTGTCACGACCCGAAAGTACGGAACGTGACCAACACTTAAATTACGAACCGTCTAGAGGCGCAACGTAATCTAAGTAAGCTGAAGCCCAGAAATCTAAACCATATAAAAGAAGAAGTAAAGGAAAACATATAGGAAAACATGTTTAAAAACAAGATCAAATTTTCTCAAAAATTTCGGCAGAGTCTCCTTTATAAAAACTGGCCCCAAACGGGTACAAACAAGTATAAATACATATGAAATAATAAAAGGCATCCCCAAGCGGGAGCTAGCTCTACGCCAACAGGCGGAAACAACCACACCAAGCACAATAATATACAATGCCTAAGGGCGAGGCTCAAAACTCAAAAGAAAACAAAATCACCAGATACTATAATAATACAAGCGCGACTCTATGGTCGAAATAAATAACTGATCCTTTAAACTTATCAAGTAATACAAGTTTGGTTGATGAAGCTTACTAGATATCAATGAAATTATAAAAGTACAATGGCGGTCCTGATACAAGTGAACCAACCTACCGTGCAAATCACCCTGAATGAAATGATGTGCCATCAAGCTGCCAAGGAAAACTGTACATCGAACCTGTAATAAGATTTGGCACAACGGGGGTGAGTTGCCAACAAGTGAGTAGAAGACATCTGCGAAAGAAAATCGAAGGCACGACGCTGTCCTAGGTCATAATAATAAACTAATATATTACTAGTCATCTAGTAATAGCAGGGTAATAAACTACGTGCAAGTGCAAATACTCCTTGCTCGTGTCAGTGCCTCAAATAGTAATATGTTATATGAACGAGTATGCATGCACCATGAATGTAAAACAATCAATCCTGAAATCTGGATATATCTGTAAAAGAAATCTTTAACTTTTATCATGGTAAATTTGTATAGAAATCTGAAATATTATCGATGAAATCCATGGAAATCCGTGTCAAGCATCGACACAAAACAAGTAAATCTCATATCTCAATACCTCATAGTCTCAATATCTCATAGTCTCAATATCTCGGGCTCCGTCAGTCCGGATCGGCCCATAACATCAAATCTCACGACAACGGTCGGTATCCTCCGGATATCCGCCGCGCCAGACATCACAGGTAGGTAGTCTTCCCCTGCCAGGCTCATCGTCTACAACTCGATCTTCTTGCCTCGGGGTACCATACCGGGCCCACCATGTACCCGAGACGGTTCATCCACTCCTTGAATCGGGTCTCGAAATCCAACAGAAAACATGAAATCTCATGGTGGACGACACATACATCACAAGAAAACCACAACTTATATTTTAAAAAGAGAGGAGGAGAGAGAGAAGTTTTTATATATATTCTTGCGGTTTTCCCCAAAATCCAGAAATCTCATAGAAATCCAAAATCCCAAAATCATGAGTACGTAAATAATAAGTGTCGGCATAAGCCCCACAATACTGCATGATGACATGAAAATGTGAATGCATTAAATGTCTAAGTAATAAATGCCATGTCTAGAGTAACACCTGAGAGTAATCACAATATTATATCGATCTAGCTTTTAGCTGATTTTATCAATAAAAGATAATATGTTCTAAAGTGTATGTGACATAGCAATTACCGATGATGTGTGTGTGAGCCGGCAAATAAGTGTACGTGGAACATGCGCATCATCGGTAATGGTGCTGGAGTCTTAACAGGCAGAGTTTCATATTAACTACAGAAATATATGTATGAACATGCAACGTGATGATTACAATATAAAAATAAAGGAAAAATGAGTACTAACCACTTATTGGAATATACATACCTAACTACCTTTATATGACTTGAGACTAAACTGGTATCTATTTAACCCCCTAAGAACTAAACTAAAGAAACTAGTCGATCAGCAGTAAGAATCTACCTAGGGTCTAAGTTCATATCTCTAATAGTCGGCGATTCAGACTCAATAGCGTCACGTACGTAGTACGACTTTCTCGAATCAAGAGTGCGGATCAATCATCATATCTACGCCTCGTACGGTAAAATCCATCGTACGGCATCCCAATATCGGGGTACGGCTCAAGTATCACCTACGTACATCATCATTCGTATAATATCATCATCAAATAATGTCACGATCAAGGGTACTGTACTGAAATCGCATACATTCTAATATCATCAATTATATATCATTACCAGCATAATTATACATCGTCAATTGGTCCTCAGAAATATCATATCACATATATCATATCACGATTAATTCACATATTTCACGTCGTGATTAAGGCGCGTATATCATGTCGAGTTTAAGTCACCTATATCATGTCGTAGTCAAGCCACCCATATTTCATATCGTAATCAAGTCACAGGTTACTGTCCGGGTTCTATTCTAGAGTTTCGTATATCTCAATGTCATCATCACCTAATATCGTTTATGTATACATATCCATTTTCTCATTTCCAACGATCCGCTAACATCATAACACGACTGTCCAGCCAAGAGATAACGGCATCAAGCCCAGTTATATTGTCTCATCCCCATATATCCTATAACATCCTTATCTCACATATACATGTTGTGTGTATATATATATATATACCTACACACATTCCTATAAATATATATACACACATACACATATACACCAAGTCAAGTTTCTGTGTGTACGTGTGTGTGTGTCTACCTGAAACCTACGAATCACCTCCAAGATATTCATCCTATGGTAAGGTCTTTCTAAATCAGTCTAGTCCAACCTAAGGTCATTACTAGGGTCCTACTCACCAAGAATCTAAGGTCACGTCTAGCTTCCTAATGACAATAAGCAATATTCCTATTCTACATTTGTGGGGGTGCTAAACGCCATCCACCCGACATCCCCCGTAGATATACATCTACTCACCTGGTCCTTGTCTGCCGAAGACGATATCGCCCTCTTCTACTTCATCGTCCGAAGTCCACGCGAGGGGTACCTATACGCAAACATATATAATATCATAAAATGAATCACGGACAAAACCAAAACGACGCACGAAACGCGCATAGGTTAAAACCTATGACCCGCTCATTCAAAAGAACCAAATACCGCTCGATATCGGCATACAAACGCCGATTGATCGAGATAAAACACCAACCAACAACTCGTAGTTTCAAAACTCATTATTTATAATATAAAACATGATTTAAATCATCGAAACCCTAAAATCAATCAAATCGTCCAATTCCGAAAAACCTTGAAAATGTCGATTTACCGTTTTACTTCAAGACTTGATGATTAGATGAAACTAATGGTCATAATACTCATTAAATAGCATAACTAGATTATATAAACCATTACTATATTTTTAACACCCTAATTTGTATTAGTTTGGAAATTCTAGTTTGCAAACTTGCCCGATTTCGATACTTTTAAACAAAATTTCACAATATCACAACTAAACTTGGTTTTTTCATGAATTAACTTATTAAACTACAGTTCATGATGATAATAATATAATGAAACCATGACTAGATTTTAAATCTCATTTATTTAAGAATTTCTAAAATCTAGTTAGCAAAATAGTATTTTTATCACAATTTCTCAATTATCAATAAAAACTAGTAACAAAATCAAGTGTAGAAAATGGGGGGGCTGCCATGGGTGAGGGCCGGCCATTCTAGGGAGTGAGGGGAGAGAAAGAACAGTGTGTGGTAGGATGTAGAAACTTCACTAATTAATTACATCACTTAATGTCTTTTCAACATTTTATTTAATTTTATTCATTTCTCTTCTCATAGAACTAAAGAAATTTCTAAAAACATGAAAAAATTTAAAAATAAATTTTGCATGATACACACTAGATTCTAATATGCAATGGTTCACTTTTGGAAAATAAACCCATTGAAATTTACAATTTACACTAATTTAATGTATAAATAAAGCTTATGTTAATATTTAAAATAATTAATTTAGGAAAAATATTTAGTTAAACTAAAAATTTATAAGTGACTAAATAAACACCATTTACTCGTAATTATATAATTAAAACAGGTATTTTTAAATTTAAAATGAAAAATAATTACTATTTAGTTTTACGAAAAATACGTTTTACTTTACCGAAAATCAGAAAATTCACTTAAAGAATTTTTTTTATTTAATTATTTATTTATTTAGTTTTAAAAAAGTTACAATCTTCCCCCCTTTAAGAAATTCGGTCCCCGAATTTAAATTAAAACTCTCCCCCAATTGCTAAAACATTCAGCCAAAACACTCAAATCGTCGGGGCTCCGAAATCATCAATATATATAACTAAAATTAACTCCGTCAAGCATAACGCTATCTTCGGAGTTATGGTGAAAATAAAATATCAAAGCCTAATACGAAAACCAATATAATATATATCAAAACTATAACTCAGATATAGTACGCATCGTAGTAAAATCGGCTAAACATCTTAATAAAGAAACACGCAAAAACCCCCTTTTTAAAATCGCCGTGCGATACGCGTGTCACGGCATAAGTAGCGGACGTTTATTTTTTTAAAAAAAATAGCTATATATATATATATATCTTTTATTTAACATACACGTCCCGCCTGGTTACTGAATCAAATAATAATGATTATAAAACCATACTGCTCAAACTGAAATCAATCCCAATCACATCATAAAAATATCATGTGCGTCCGGTGCACACTGAAATCAAAACCAAATACAGATGCCACGAATACACATAAAAACAAAACTGAATGCAACAAATGTGCACCAAAAACATCTGTCAAGTGCAACGGGCGTGCACGACTCTAATATCAGGTACATCAAATCTGCACAAAACCCCGATTTAGTGCATCTAGTGTGCACAAAATCGCATCAAGTGCCCCAAGTGAGCGCAAAAATCTCAATCCGGTGCACATGGTGCACGAAAACATACACCGAATATCAAAATCGAAATCACAGTACAAAAATGCATGAAAACTAGGTCGAAGCATATGTCAAAATCTTGTGTAACCCATATGCACGAAATCAAATCAAAATCTCAAAATGTATAAAACCAAATCGAGTGTACTTGGTATGTACAAAACAATATCAATACAACTGATATATGAAACACGAATAAAATGTAATGAATGTACACATAGGAAATACCAATCGTAGAACAAAATCCTCAAAATACCAAAATCCAATCAACGGAAATATGAAATTCAAATCACCAAATCACAATCGTAAACACTATCGTCAATGTGCGCCTCTTTCCTCTGATGTCGACTGCTTCGAACTCGTCTCTTCGTAGGTATGCTGACTGCGCTACCAACGGCAATACTCATATCTAGAGTCTCCCACGTAATCTATCCCTTCACCTGATATCCGGACTACATTAAACTTTTCGATCGATTTATCAAAATTCCATAATTCCCCGAGAGCTCAATACTCAAGTACAGTTTAAAAATATCCAGTACATACCCGAGCATCTGCAGACCAGCCGTAAAAGCGCAAACCCAAGCCACACTTATGGCACCACGGAACTGCCGTAAACCCTAAGGTGCAAGGGCGTTCTCGTGGTCATTATGTCGAGTTAGGGTTTCATTCTTCTAGAGGGTCCATAGAAATACCTGCATGTTCTTCCGAATACCTTAAACTTGGGAAAATGGGTTTCTGACAATCGTTCAAAACTTTTAACTTCGTCTGGACGGCATGTGAATACCCTTCGTCCGCACGCTAAACAGTGCTTCAATCCTCAAGAATAAACGATACCCTAATGGTTATCGCATTCGAGCCGCAGCTCCCTCTGCCCATGCGACCGTGGTGACAGAAACAACCATCCGATATCGACGAAGATAGATCAAAGGAATGAATGGAATGCGGTGCAATGAAATGTACATCCTAAGGCTCCTTAAGCAGAGTAGCGTATCGTAAGTATGCCGCGGATCATACCCACGGTACATCACTCTACCTAAGTCACCTACTCCATCAACCAAGGGTCATCCTAGACTTGTACAAGGTTAAACCTAGCGCTCTGATACCAACATTGTCACGACCCAAAAGTACGGAACGTGACCGGCACTTAAATTACGAAACGTCTAGAGGCGCAACGTAATCTAAGTAAGCCGAAGCCCAGAAATCTAAACCATATAAAAGAAGAAGTAAAGGAAAGCATATAGGAAAACAAGTTTAAAAACAAGATCAAATTATCTCACAAATTTCGGCAGAGTCTCCTTTATAAAAACTGGCCCCAAACGAGTACAAACAAGTATAAATACATATGAAACAATAAAAGGCATTCCCAAGCGGGAGCTAGCTCTACGCCAACAGGCGGAAACAACCACACCAAGCACAATAATATACAACGCCCAAGGGCGAGGCTCAAAACTCAAAAGAAAACAAAATCACCAGATACTATAATAATACAAGTGCGACTCTAAGGTCGAAATAAATAACTGATCCTTTAAACTTATCAAGTAATACAAGTTTGGTTGATGGAGCTTACTAGATATCAATGAAATAATAAAAGTACAATGGCGGTCCTGATACAAGTGAACCAACCTACCGTGCAAATCACCCTGAATGAAATGATGTGCCAGCAAGCTGCCAAGGAAAACTGTACATCGAACCTTTAATAAGATTTGGCACAACGGGGGTGAGTTGCCAACTCGTGAGTAGAAGACATCTGCGAAAGAAAATCGAATGCACGACGCTGTCCTAGGTCATAATAATAAACTAATATATTACTAGTCATCTAGTAATAGCAGGGTAATAAACTACGTGCAAGTGCAAATGCTCCGTGCTCGTGTCAGTGCCTCAAATAGTAATATGTTATGTGAACGAGTATGCATGCACCATGAATGAAAAACAATCAATCCTGAAATCTGGATATATCTGTACAAGAAATCTTTAACTTTTATCATAGTAAATTTGTATAGAAATCTGAAATATCAACGATGAAATCCATGGAAATCCGTGTCAAGCATCGACACAAAACAAGTAAATCTCATGTCTCAATACCTCATAGTCTCAATATCTCGAGCTCCGTCAGTCCGGATCGGCCCATAACATCAAATCTCACGACAACGGTCGGTATCCTCCGGATATCCGCCGCGCCAGACATCACCGGTAGGTAGTCTTCCCCAGCCAGGCTCATCATCTACAACTCGATCTTCTTGCCCCGGGGTACCATACCGGGCCCACCATGTACCCGAGACGGTTCATCCACTCCTCGAATCGGGTCTCGAAATCCAACAGAAAACATGAAATCTCATGGTGGACGACACATACATCACGAGAAAACCGCAACTTATATTTTAAAAAGAGAGGAGGAGAGAGAGAAGTTTTTATATATATTCTTGCGGTTTTCCCCAAAATCCAGAAATCTTATAGAAATCCAAAATCCCAAAATCATGAGTAAGTAAATAATAAATGTCGGCATAAGCCCCACAATACTGCATGATAACATGAAAATGTGAATACATTAAATGTCTAAGTAATAAATGCCATGTTTAGACTAACACCTGAGAGTAATCACAATATTATATCGATCTAGCTTTTAGCTGATTCTATCAATAAAAGATAATATGTTCTAAAGTGTACGTGACATAGCAATTACCGATGATGTGTGTGTGAGCCGGCAAATAAGTGTACGTGGAACATGCGCATCATCGGTAATGGTGCTGGAGTCTTAACAGGCAGAGTTTCATATTAACTACAGAAATATATGTATGAACATGCAACGTGATGATTACAATATAAAAATAAAGGAAAAATGAGTACTAACCACTCATTGGAATATACATATCTAACTACAATTATATGACTTGAGCCTAAACTGGTATCTATTTAACCCCCTAAGAACTAAACTAAAGAAACTAGTCGATCAGCAGTAAGAATCTACCCAGGGTCTGAGTTCATATCTCTAATAGTCGGCGATCTAGACTCAATAGCGTCACGTACGTAGTACGACTTCCTCGAATCAAGAGTGCGGATCAATCATCACATCTATGCCTCGTACGGTAAAATCCATCGTACGGCACCACAATATCGGGGTACAGGTCAAGTATCACCTACGTACATCATCATTCGTATAATATCATCATCAAATAATGTCACGATCGAGGGTACTGTACTGAAATCGCATACATTCTAATATCATCAATTATATATCATTACCAGCATAATTATACATCGTCAATTGGTCCTCAGAAATATCATATCACATATATCATATCACGATTAATTCACATATTTCACGTCGTGATTAAGGCGCATATATCATGTCGAGTTTAAGTCACCTATATCATGTCGTAGCCAAGCCACCCATATTTCATATCGTAATCAAGTCACAGGTTACAGTCCGGGTTCTATTCTAGAGTTTCGTATATCTCAATGTCATCATCACCTAATATCGTTTATGTATACATATCCATTTTCTCATTTCCAACGATCCGCTAACATCATAACACGACTGTCCAGCCAAGAGATAACGGCATAAAGCCCAGTTATATTGTCTCATCCCCATATATCCTATAACATCCTTATCTCACATATACATGTTGTGTGTATATATATATATACCTACACACATTCCTATATATATATACACACATACACATATATACCAAGTCAAGTTTCTGTGTGTACGTGTGTGTGTGTCTACCTAAAACCTACGAATCTCCTCCAAGATATTCATCCTATGGTAAGGTCTTTCTAAATCAGTCTAGTCCAACCTAAGGTCATTACTAGGGTCCTACTCACCAAGAATCTAAGGTCACGTCTAGCTTCCTAATGATAATAAGCAATATTCCTATTCTACATTTGCGGGGGTGCTAAACGCCATCCACCCGACATCCCCGTAGATATACATCTACTCACCTGGTCCTTTTCTGCCGAAGAAGATATCGCCTTCCTCTTCTTCCTCGTCCGAAGTCCACGCGAGGGGTACCTATACGCAAACATATATAATATCGTAAACTGAATCACGGATAAACCAAAACGACGCACGAAATGCGCATAGGTTAAAACCTATGACCCGCTCATGCAAAAGAACCAAATACCGCTCGATATCGGCGTACAAACGCCGATTGATCGAGATTAAACACCAACCAACAACTCGTAGTTTCAAAACTCATTATTTATACTATAAAACATGATTTAAATCATCGAAACCCTAAAATCAATCAAATCGTCCAATTCCGAAAAACCTTGAAAATGTCGATATATCGTTTTACTTCAAGACTTGATGATTAGATGAAACTAATGGTCATAATACTCATTAAATAGCATAACTAGATTATATAAACCATTACTATATTTTTGACACCCTAATTTGTATTAGTTTGGAAATTCTAGTTTGCAAACTTTCCCGATTTCGATACTTTTAAGCAAAATTTCACAATATCACAATAAACTTGATTTTTGCATGAATTAACTTATTAAACTACAATTCATGATGATAATAATATATTGAGACCATAATTAGATTTTAAATCTCATTTATTTAAGAATTTCTAAAATCTAGTTAGCAAAATAGTATTTTTATCATAATTTCTCAATTATCAATAAAAACTAGTAACCAAATTAAGTTTTTCATTCCTTAAACATGTTAATAATCTCATTAAAACTACAATCTAATGATGGCAACCTTAATTAGAATTTTATATCACCAATATATACAATATATAAGAACTAGTTTGCAAAATTGGTTAACTTAAACAAATTTTCAACCAACAATATACAATATAACAACCATACAAGATTTTCCCATTCTAAAAATGTTAAACTACATAATATAACCCTACTCAATTAATAGAAACCCAAATTTCATTTTTAAACCCTCTCTTGAATTTTTCATTTAGCAATAGAACCAAACTAAAAATTAATTAAACACTATATTATGTTAAATTAAGTAATCTACAAGCATTAAAACCAAAAGCTTAGAATTATACCTCACATGTGAGATCCAACCATGAAAATTTGCCTCACAAAAGAATGGTTTCCAACCATAAAATCCATGTAAAAATGAGCAAAGAATAGAGAGTAGGAATTAATTAGGAATTTGTAGGTTTTTTATTGAATTTTTGATGAATTTTGAAGGATTTTTGTAACAAAATCAAGTGTAGAAAATGGGGGGGGGGGCGCTGCCATGGGTGAGGGCCGGCCATTCTAGGGAGTGAGGGGAGAGAAATAAAAGTGTGTGGTAGGATGTAGAAACTTCACTAATTAATTACATCACTTAATGTCTTTTCAACATTTTATTTAATTTTATTCATTTATCTTCTCATACAACTAAAGAAAATTCTAGAAACATGGAAAAATTTGGAAATAAATTTTGCATGATACACACTAGATTCTAATATGCATTGGTTCACTTTTGGAAAATAAACCCATTGAAATTTACAATATACACTAATTTAATGTATAAATAAAGCTTATATTAATATTTAAAATAATTAATTTAGGAAAAATATTTAATTAAACTAAAAATTTATAAGTGACTAAATAAACACCATTTACTAGTAATTACATAATTAAAATAGGTATTTTTAAATTTAAAATGAAAAATAATTACGGTTTAGTTTTACGAAAAATACGTTTTACTTTACCGAAAATCAGAAAATTCACTTAAAGAATTTTACTTATTTAATTAATTATTTATTTATTTTAAAAAATGTTACAGGCATACATATATCCAACATTCTGTGTATCTTAAAAATGCGTGCAAGCATTTGTAGAGAAGCACAAGAAATTTGAACACTTGAACCATCAAAATGGCCGTGGAACCGTGGCAATCCATGGCTAGTGGCGGCGGATCCGCGGCCTTCTTGTGGCAAAAGTGTACCAAATTTCTTCTAGCACTCTATTTAATGGAAATTTTATTTTTGGGATATTTAGTTTTGGCCCAGATTTGTTTAAAGTTCTGCTTTGCATTTGGGGCCAATTTGGAAAAGTTTAGTCGATCAAAATTTTAACTGTGTTTATCAGTACATGTGATGATATCTGCGATCGTGAATATTATGAAGCAGTACAAGCCGACTAGTTGCTATATGTTCAACTAGACGGGTTTGCGAACATAATATTCATGTTGATGTTCTGTGTTGTGCTGATATTGTGGTTGGATTGTCGTGGTGGATAGCCTGTAGTGCAATGGCAGTAGTACCGTTCAGACTCATTTGTATATTCAGTATTGCGGGGCAAGCGTCCGACATGTGGACAGCCGTCTCTGCCAGATTGTATATTCTTTTATTGGGGCACGACCGGGTTGAAGTTGATGTCGCCATTGTATATATTTTTCTTTTCTGTACTAGGATCACCCCGTGGAGGAGTGCACGAAGAGCCGGGTTCTAGAGGGCAATGGGCTCGCATCTCATGGCGTTGAGACGGAGGGGCCTAACTCTAGAATTGGCGGACTATTCGCCACACTTATAGGGGGTATAGGTAACCCACGTAGGGGTGCTCAAGTTACCGAATTCCGTAAAGTGCTGGGTGGCTCACTCACTTTACTGATTGGGGTTGCCTCACTTCTGGGATTGACGGGTAACTTTCCGCGCTCGTAGGGGCCTAGGTCTACATTGCACAGGCTATCCACACGACCGGGGAACGTCGGGTTTCTTTTGCGGCTCAAAGGAAATCCGGGGCTCCAAGAATATCCACCACTCTGTGTTGCTGGCTGAGATTCTGTGATATTGCTTATATCATGCCTGGGACGAATGCTATATATATATATTTATGTATACTAGTAGTTGTTGTATATGTTTTACATCCGCGTTAGTCCAGCCCCCGCTCTGTCGTTAGTTAAGTAACCTAACGAGTGATGACGGGACCCAGTGGTAAATGCGGATGGCATATACGTACATTTTATTTTCGTTCCTTTTCTGTGGTGTGATATGGTTTAATTGATGGGACTGCGTTGATTCTGATCAATGCAAGGAAAGATAAACCCAAATGATGTTGTTGGAACCAAATTTTCAAAAAATGTCATTACAAGATGTTTCCTTTTGCTTTGCACAGTGGTAATCGGTTCAGAATATCCAGCACCTCATTCGACGAGGCAAGAGCCGAGATCCCTACATCGCGAGTGACCTCTTGGGCAAAAGTTTGCGTCATCGTAATAACTAGACTATAGTTCACTCTTTTGCTTTGCATCATGGTATTCAATTTAGAATATCCTGCACCTCATTCGATGAGGAAAGAGCCGAGATCCCTTCATAGGGGTGACCTCTTTAGCAAAAGTTATCGTCACTATATATTTGTAAAAACACTCGGATTCCTTCAACGATATCAAGTTCATTACGTTAAAGGTTTTGTGCAAAAAACCAGCCGTAGCCCTGCGTCATTTCTTATAAGTATTGCTTAGTATTCATGCTGTGTATTTTGACCTCTGTCACAGCATAGTGAATGGTAGCTGGGTAATGCTTATTTGTTGCATAGATATGATATTATTTAGGACAGTCGCACGGTCATGTTGACCTCTTTCAAGGGCACGTGCGGGTGGGTCTAAGTTAATACAGGACAATGACGGGTTGAACTTGACTTGCGACTTATGATATGTTGACCTTTGTTAATGTCATAAGCTGCTTTGGGTAAAAATCACATCGGGGGTTTCAAACATACAGGAAACTTTCCAGACATGTGCATACCTCCTGGAGTGTGGTGAATTGAGTGGGTTCCATCAAGTTATCATGTGATGATAGTTGGATCCCGATTCCCACTGATGAGTAGGTGTTACTCTTCGGGTGATTTTAGATGATCCCGACTAATTCTACTTTTAGGGTTTGAAGGTGAATTTGAGGAAACAGTGGGAGACATCCTGATTAGATAAATTGATTAACCAATCTAATCTAGGTTAGAGTGCACGCTGAGTGTTTCTTTTCTCTCTCTCTTTGGAAGCTACCATGACCCGACCTAAACTAAAACTCATGAACCAAGATAACCGAACCTTCTTAAAACACTTTGGCTTTTGGATTGTCAGAGTCGCATAACTCATTGCCGCTCCTACTTTTCCTTTGCATTTCTTCTGAACATTCTGTATCACTACGAAGATCCACATTTATTGGATACGCCATCGTATAGTTACATACGAACTCGAAAGAACTTGTTCCAGTTCGAGGATGATTTATGGTTCAGGAGAAATCGAATAGGATTATTCGAGTTGTCTTTTATCTTTAGCTTCTCTCAGGTTGCGAAAGCTTCTAGGATTAGGAGGGTACACCTATTATGCTTATTGGATAGTCTTAATCCAAACCTTAGGCTGGCGCCCAAAGGTAGATATAACATTTCAAAAAAATAAAATATTATTTTTGGGAATTTTTATAATTTAATATTATTTTAATTAATATCTTAATATTTCGGTATAATTAAATACCGATAAATTAGGAATTTTTTTGAAAATTATGCAAATTACTAAAAAGAGGGTGTTTTATGCGAATTATGCCATTTTTAAGTTTTTATGATTAATTATAAGCTAATTTAGTGCTAATTGCGATTAAAAATCGCTAATCGGATTTTTAGCATATTTGTGCAAAACATACACCATATCTTTTTTTCCACTTGTTACATATTCTTATGGCTTTCCTACATATTTTATACCATGGTTGTTGATTTATTAGAGAGGAGAAAAGAAAAGAAAAGAAAAGGAATAAAGAATGGGGTATGGGTGAGAGAGAGAAAGAGAGGGGTTAACTTTGACTTTGGCATTTCCTCTCCCATTCCCTCACCCTCATCATCTCTCCCTCTCTTCCTGCTGCTGCTGCTGCCTCCCCCTCGTCCTCCATCTTCAAGCCTCAAACTCAATGAAAACCAACTCAAAACCTCACCCCCATTTCACAAAAAAGATGCACAAGCTCAAGGGAATCACATTGGACCAAGAAAGGAAAGGTTTTGGCCACTTGGGGCAACTCAAGAAAATTCTTGAGTTGCCAAATAAGGTAATTTCTAAACCATAAGATTAGTGTTTCCATTACTTTTACCCCTATGTTAGAATAGAATCGATATCGTGTGGTTTGGGTGAACTTTGAAAACTCTAATTAGGGTTTAGGGAAACTTTGAATTGTGATGGACAATTGAGCTCAGTAGAGGCCATACAAACCCCCTAAGGCTAGAATCCAGGCCTAAACCAGAGATTAGAAACCCGGAATACGGATTTAGAAAAGCCGATATCGGAAATTTATGGTTTCTGTGAGGGTTATTTGAAATCTGCTATCACCCTGAGACTCTGAAAATTATTTTGCATGGACAGTGATACATGCAGGCACCTAGGAAGCTACCACCAAAACCCTGGCCCTTAACTCCTAAAGACGGCCACAAATTTAATCCCTCTGGCCACAATTTGCGGCCAGACCTGGGCCAATCTGCCTCGTATTAGTTCTGTAGCCCCATCTCCAGTAAATTAGACCCCTAGCATGTGCAAAATTGTCCAATTTGACCTAGGGTAGAATCTGGAGCCTTTTTCCTGAGTTGCTGTTTTAATTCGTGTTTTCGTTTTGCGTATTTTAAATTCTGGATTTGTATAATTGCGTTTTACCTTGATTACTTGGCGTTTATACGACGATATCGAGGATTGTTTGATGGTTTTGAAAGCGTATTCCATAGGTTCTAACCTATAAGCTTTTAAGCGTATCGTTTTGGTTTCGATTTGGTTTTAATGCGATGCGATACGTGTGATATGTAGGTACCCCCACGATGATTCGAGACGATGAGAAGATGAAGGCGACATCGACACCGACACGCAGGATTCAAAGTGAGTAGATTATATCTACGGGGGAAGTCGGGTGGATGGAGTTTAGCACCCCCGCTGTTCGATATTTAGTATACCATATATACACACTATATATGTGTAGGTTAGCATTATGTGTGTGACTTAGATATTCAGGTGTGAGTAGTGTACTATTGATAGAATAGGGTTTAGATGTAAACTAGTATAGTTTCCTAGATGTGAACCCTAGAATAGGTTTACACCCACACGCACACACATGCTTATTTGTTATAGTTATACCTAGATGATGAGGATTGTGGATGATATTTGGAGATGAGTCGGTGAGATTGGGCATAGTGCCATGAGATCGGTGATATATTGTGATTCGTATTTGGGATACGACATGTGATTTTAGCGGACCTTTGGACGTATGTTCCACACACGCATTCATATTTATATATACGGTATCGATTTGTACGAGACTTAGATCAGTACCCCAGATCATGAGATATGATGATAAGGATACCAGATAATTGATGAGATGAATGTGATATTGACCCGTACCCAGCTTTTGGGATGTCGTACGATGATTTACCGTACGAGCTTATTATTGATGATAGATCCGCACTCATGACTCGAAGATGTCATATGATATTGTATCGTACGCGGTACCTTTGAGGCGGGATCACCGACTATTGCATATATATATTTATATCGACTCAGATTTAGGTGGTTTCCATACCCCTCCAGATTGACTTGTTAGTTAGAGCCGTAGTCTTTCTAGTAGATGTTAGGCTAGGCCGATGTCATACCTATTTCAAAAACTAACGAATCGGGAGTATTTTAAAGACAGGCAAGGGATTCTACGGATATTTTCAAAAGACGCATCTTTTCTTAAAAACACCGTATCCCTTATTTCCCTAAAAATCCCGATTCGTCTTATTTCAAATGGTAAAAACCGTATGACACAGATATATTGATGTAGATTCTACACTGTGGTGTTTATTATTCATTTGCCGCAGATTCTTACTGTTTGCATCGCATTGCTTGTTTAATATGTTTATGGTTGTATCAAATCCATGCAGTTAGGACACCAGCACCATTATCGATGATGCATATGTTTCACGCACACCTGCTTGCCGGTTCACACACTTCATTATCGATAATTGCCATGTCACTACACTGTAGTACTGTTGTATTCAGGATATGACCCTTGCATGTCATACTTGTGCACATACCTATTGTACATTCATATTCATTTACTTACATATTGTACACTCATACTTGTGCACATACCTATTGTACATTCATATTCGTGTACTTACATATTGTATATTCATACTTGTGCACATACCTATTGTACATTCATATTCGTGTACTTACATATTGTACACTTATACTTATGCACATACCTATTGTACAATCATATTCGTGTACTTACATATTGTACACTCATACTTGTGCATATGCCTATTGTACATTCATACTCATGTACTTACCTATTGTACACCCATACTTGTACACATACTCATTTGCACATACATAGATGATTCTCGCTTGATTTTGGAGATTTGGGAACCGCAAGATACTCTTTAAAACTAATTCATTTTAAAAGAGCGGTTTTCCCCAATATGTGCATATTACTATTCCATGTTGCATGATATACTAATATGCTTACATTTCTTTTATATGTCGCATAAATCATGCTTTCTGATTATACGCATTGAGATATGTTGTTTCCATGATATTTCTGGATTTGGGAACCGTAGGTATTTTAAAAAGAGAGTAGGTATTGTTTTAAAAAGCCGGTTAGCCTTGATATGATATTTCAGTGCATCCACCATGTGTTTTCTCGGTTCTAAGAGTGGCATGTGAAACCCGATTCGAGGAGCGGTAGGTACCGTCTGTGGGTACATGGTGGACCCGGTGAGGTACCCCGGGGCAAGAAGACTCGTATATGCTAGACGGTGAGCCCGGAAGGAGAGTACTACCTACCGGTGATTGTGTTGAGCTCGGAGGATATCTGGGGGATACCGATCGGAGTTGAGAGATGAGAGATGAGATGGGCCGATCCGTACTAACGGAGCCCTATGTATATAAGGATTTACGTGCCGATGCTAGGCACAGGTTTCATGATGTTTTCGAGTGTCGATGCTTGACACTCAGGTTCTATGATTTTGATATGTCGCAAGCGACACATGGTGATTTATATCCTCATACTTCCATGCATATGCTTTATGATATTTACATGCATGATGCTTATCGTCATTGGGTGACACGTGGACGTTTCTACATATATATAGTTGACATTGATGATATTGATCACATAGTTGGATGATATCCACATATTCATAGACTTCATGATATAGTCGACATTGATCATACCTCATATTTATGATATGCTATTACCTGAGGCACTGGCATGAGCACTTGGCACTACACTCATGTATAGATGTTACATTGCCATCTTATCATGCTTCAGATTTATTCATTTGAGGTTTATATATATATCTGATCGTATTGACCTAGGATTGTGTCATACATACGATTTCTGCTATGTGATGTTTTCTATTCACGAGTTGGCAACTCACCCACGTTGTGCCACAGTTTCTTGCAAGTTTTGCCGTACAGGTTTCATTGCGGCTTTTCTGGCACACTACTTTCCTATCGGGTGACTCGCTTTGGTAGGTGGATTCTTTTGCATCAGAACCACCATTGTATATGTATTATTCAGTTGTATCTAGAAATTCTATCAACCAAACTTGTATATTGTTTCAGACTTAGAAAACCAGTTATGTATTATTTCGACCTTAGAGTCGCGCGTTTATAGTATTATGGTTTTCATGTTTATTTTGAGTTTCTTTTTGAGTTTTGATCCTCGCCCTTTGGCGTTGTATATTATATTGCTTGCGGGATTGTGACCGTCGATTGACGAAGAGCTAGCTCCCGCTTGGCGATGCCTTTTATCATTGTATATATACTTTTATCATGTTGTACCCCGTTCGGGGTCAGTATTTACAAAGGAAACTCTGTCAAAATTTTCAGAAAAGACATTGAGGATTTTACAAATGCATATTCGGCTACTTATTTAAAAACCTGGTTCTTTAAACATGTTTCTTACTTCTTAAAAACTAGTTTTCCTTATTTACTCCTTAAAAATGGTTTTAGATTTCTGGGCTTTTGGCTTACTTGAATTAGATGGGGTCCTATAGACTTCATATGATTCAAGTGCCAGTCACGTGCTATTTTGGGTTGTGACAAAGTTGGTATCAGAGCGCTAGGTTAACCTTGGTTCAAGTCTATGTTTGACTATGCGGAGCCTAGAGCGTTTATATATATACGGAACTTAGGCTTGACCTTACGGAACTTAGACTTAGTCGAGGGGTATTATACCCGAACTTTCGTCGCGTAGGATGACCCTTGGTTGATGGAGTAGGTAACTTGAGTAGAGTGACGTACCGTATGTATGTTCCGCGGCATATTTACGATACGCTACTCCGCTTAAGAAACCTTAGGATGTACATTTCCTTGCACATTATTATATTCAATCCTATGATCTATCCTCATCGATATTGGTTATGATGTTGCTGCCATGATTATACGGGCAGAGAGAGCTACGACTAGAGTTGCATCAGCATGAGCTCGTCACGGACGAGGACTGACCGAGGCGTGATTCCAGAGACATACGAATGCATATGGAGGCGTCGTCTTATTGTGTTTTCACGCCATGAGCGTTTGACAGATCGCTGTTATGAGATTTCCGGATGTGCTAATCGGCACCAGAGGATCAGGCTACTGCTAGAGGCCAGCCAGAATGTGATGACCATTGATATATCGCTTACTCACGATGATTGAGGCGCTGTTCAGTGTACAGACGAATGAGCCAGTTGTTGCTGCAAATGACAAGATATCGCCTAGATGTTGGAGCTACTGCAGCATGAGTATATACTTAGAGATATGATGGAAGGTCGCTAGTCACCCAAGGATGAACGACTAGGACATGTGGTTCGTTCTCTTACCCCAATGCGAGGTCATCAGATAGATTGATTCCAGCTAGAGACGACTTTACGCAGGTTCGTTGAGAGTCGATAGAGACGATCGAATGTCAAGAACCCAATTCCAAGTTTAAAGTATTCGGAAGACAATGCAAGTAATGCTATGGACCCTCTAGAAGAATGAAACCCTAACTCGACGTAATGACCATGGAACGCCTCCGAACCTTAGGGTTTGCGGCAGTTTAGCAGTGCCATTTGTGAGGCTCGGGTTTCCCCATTCTACGGTTGGTCCACAGGTGCTGTGGTATGTATCGGAATACTATTAAACTGTACTCAAGATGTTGATCTCTTGGGGGATTATGAGGTTCTGACGAATCAATCGGATGGTTCGATATCATTCGGATTTCATGTGATGGGACACATTGCTTGGGAGACTCCAGATACGAGTATAGCCGTCGGAGCATAGTCCATGCAGCCACGAGAAGACGAGTCCGAATCAGTCGACATTGGAACTGAGTGGAGTAAAGAGTTCGCACGAGATTTTGACGAGATGACGTTCCACTCAGCTGACATCAGAAATGCGATACGCATGCAGAGGCGTTGATTATTGACATACCTTCCTGAAAGAGTCGGGGCGAGTATGCAGCCGTTCCGGAACAAGAAACAGATATAGTAAAGGATGGCAACTTCCGGGCAATTCGGCAGAGACGAGATTTGAGAGAGGTCTCGACAGAACCTTTCTGGAATACTATACGAGAAGACTTTGACCCAGAAGTGGTCATATTGCGCACACCCAGCAGGCCAGAGTTTGGCATCGACAACGAGATAGTTGACCAGGTTTGGATAGAGGACCTCGCCCAGATGCGTTGTGAATTGATCAAGGATGGACGAGAATGGAGTATATCTCCGCAGATTGGGATGAGTTCCGGAGGACGTGTTCGGCTAGATATCTTCTACAGAGTTATGAAGATACCGAGTTCGTGATTTTGAGTCCGCATGAGAGACTTCGGATTGACCGTAGCCGAGAACATTTGTAGTGCGCAGATAGAGACATGACGTCGAAGTGGACGACGATACAGACAAATGGGACAAGAAGTTCGTGCGAGATGCTGACGAGCTGCTGTTACTCCCCGTTAAGATTAAAGGTCGGATATGTCTACAAAGGCGTTGAGGTGCGACCAGTTTCCGAGAAAATGCTGTGCTGAGGACGCAGACGTCCATAGAGCGAGAAAAGATTATGCAAGAGTACAAGCTTCTGTACGGTTCGGCATAGGCGTGATCGGAAGAGACCTTGAGCAGGATTCCTTCCAGGACACAGCTGAGATAAGATTTGCACCCAGGATCAGATGTGTGATGCGTATTCAAAGGACCAGAGGTCGGCGCCAGTGACGTGCTGCTTTACGAGTGGTCGTGAGAATTGACCAAGAGATGACCAGAGAAGCGCCAGGACGGAATCGTCCCCGTTAGCACACCTGACAGGGCCGATGAGCCGACAGATTGCGAGATAGGTAATCCACAGAGAAGATAAGGACCCAGAGACAGAGGACGCCGGACCATGAACACGAGGCAAGTAGATATCTTGCGTTGCTAGCATTGGATGCACCGACACCTTCTCGACTGTGAAGGAGGAAATATCGACGACGGTATTTATGATTTGTGATTTTGTGATTCGATTTTCACGTATCCGTCACCTTGGATTTCGGTATTTTGGGAGATCTGTTCGCATGATTTGGTCTTGATGGATGAGTTCCATGATTTCTGTTTTCGTGCACCATTGTTGCACCTACTGGGTAATTATATTTTGCACATAGTTATTACGCTTGAGGCATTGATTGTGATTTCATGCCTATTTTATGCCGGTGATTTGATTTACGCTTCCAGCATAGTTTTCATGCACTTTTAGTGTTTTGATTTGAATTGTGCACGCTGATGCACATGATTGTGAGCTTATACACCGCGGTATACCTACTTTTGATTGAGCCGTATTGTATACCATCGACTTCGATTCTGATATTGATATTGATTTCTTGCGCTCCGTGCAGTTGATTTGGATTTTCACGCGTGATGAGCGCATATTTTGCCATACGATTTTGGTGCACACCAGATACACTAAATCGGGATTCTTCGTGCATGTTAGATGCACCTGATTTTGCTGTCAGGCACACACGTTGCCTATGACAGATGTTTCGTGCGCACCCGTTGCACCTAGATGTTGCTTCTGTGCACATGTATGGCATATATATGGATTTTGATTTCCGTGCGCACCAGACGCACAGGGTATTCTTATATACATTTTGGGATTTATCCCTTATGGAGCAGTACGTTTTTATGATATTTGCTATATGTTTTCGTACTGAACAGGACTAGTCAGAGGACAGTACCTGGATATATTTTGCATACATTGATAGTTATCGAAGGGATTTCCAAAAAGGCGAGCTATAGTCTCAGTATTTACCTACGTGTCTGATATGACACGACGCGTTTAAAACAAGGAAACCCTTCTAAATTGTTATCAAAACGGCGGAACGTACATATTAAACAAAAGATATATACATATATGGTTATTTTCGTACAATAGACGCCCGCCACTGTGCCATGATATGCGTATAGCACAGCAACATGAAAAGGTTTGGCATGCATTTCTTTCAGTTATTTACATGTATAGATTTGATGTCTACATGTATAATTTTGATATATATCATAGCAGTTTTATTTTGAATTTGACATTTGTGTCTTTACCATGACTCTGATGATTGCGGGATGCTTGACGGAGTTTTGATTTTGAGTTATCTGCTCATTGTTCTTGCGCATGCATTGCGCTATGATGCGTTTTATCTATTGATGACTTCGAAGCCCCGACGACTTGGACTTTTACTGAAATGTTTTAGTACTTTAGGGGTTTAAATTTAAATTCGGGGACCGAATTTCTTTAAGGGGGGAAGATTGTAACATTTCAAAAAAATAAAATATTATTTTTGGGAATTTTTATAATTTAATATTATTTTAATGTATATCTTGATATTTCGGTATAATTAAATACTGATAAATTGGGAAAAATTTTCAAAATTATGGAAATTACTAAAAAGAGGGTATTTTATGCGAATTATGCCATTTTAAAGTTTTTATGATTAATTATATGCTAATTTAGTGCTAATTGCGATTAAAAATCGCTAATCGGATTTTTAGCATATTTGTGCAAAATATGCACCATATCTTTTTTTCCACTTGTTACATATTCTTATCGCTTCCCTACATGTTTTATACCATGGTTGTTGATTTATTAGAGAGGGGAAAAGAAAAGAAAAGAAAAGGAATAGAATGGGGTATGGGTGAGAGAGAGAAAGAGAGAGGTTAACTTTGACTTTGGCATTTCCTCCCCCATTCCCTCACCCTCATCATCTCTCCCTCTCTTCCTGCTGCTGCTGCAGCCTCTCCATCCTCCTCCATCTTCAAGCCTCAAACTCCATGAAAAGCAACTCAAAACCTCACCCCCATTTCACAAAAAAGATGCACAAGCTCAAGGGAATCACATTGGACCAAGAAAGAAAAAGTTTTGGCCACTTGGGGCAACTCAAGAAAATTCTTGAGTTGCCAAATAAGGTAATTTCTAAACCATAAGCTTAGTGTTTCCATTACTTTTACCCCTATGTTAGAATAGAATCGATATCGTGTGGTTTGGGTGAACTTTGAAAACTCTAGTTAGGGTTTAGGGAAAGTTTGAGTTGTGATGGACAATTGAGCTCAGTAGAGGCCATACAAACCCCCTAGGACTAGAATCCAGGCCTAAAATAGAGACTAGAAACCCGGAATATGGATTTAGAAAAGCCGATATCGAAAATTTGTGGTTTCTGAGAGGGTTATTTGAAATCAGCTATCACCCCGAGACTCTAAAATTTATTTTGCATGGACAGTAATACATGCAGGCACCTAGAAAGCTACCACCAAAACCCTAGCCCCAAACTTCCAACGACGGCATCAAATTTAATCCCTCTGGCCGCAATTTGCGGCCAGACTTGGGCCAATCTGCCTCGTATTAGTTCTGTAGACCCATCTCCAGTAAATTAGACCCCTGGCATGTGCAAAATTGTCCAATTTGACCTAGGGTAGAATCTGGAGCCTTTTTCCTGAGTTGTTGTTTTAATTCGTGTTTTCGTTTTGCGTATTTTAAATTCTGGATTTGTATAATTGCGTTTTATCTCGATTACTTGGCGTTTATACGACGATATCGAGGATTGTTTGATGGTTTTGAAAGCGTAGTCCATAGGTTCTAACCTATAAGCTTTTAAGCGTATCGTTTTGGTTTCGATTTGGTTTTAATGCGATGCGATACGTGTGATATGTAGGTACCCCCACGATGATTCGAGACGATGAAGAAGATGAAGGCGACACCGACACCGACACGCAGGATTCAAAGTGAGTAGATTATATCTACGGGGGAAGTCGGGTGGATGGCGTATAGCGCCCCCGCTGTTCCATATTTAGTATACCATATATATACTATATATATGTAGGTTAGCGTTATGTGTATGACTTGGATATTTAGGTGTGAGTAATGTACTATGGATAGAATAGGGTTTAGATGTAAACTAGTATAGTTTCCTAAACGCGAATCCTAGAATAGGTTTACACCCACACGCACACACATGCTTATTTGTTATAGTTATACCTAGATGATGAGGATTGTGGATGATATTTGGAGATGAGTCGATGATATTTGGCATAGTGTCATGAGATCGGTGATATATTGTGATTCGTATTTGGGATACGACATGTGATTTTAGCGGGCCTTTGGACGTGTGTTCCACACACGCATTCATATTTATATAGACGTTATCGATTTGTACTAGGCTTAGATCAGTACCCCAGATCATGAGATATGATGATAAGGATACCGGATAATTGATGAGATGAATGTGATATTGACCCGTACCCAGCTTTTGGGATGCCGTACGATGATTTACCGTACGAGCATATTATTGATGATAGATCCACACTCATGACTTAAGGATGCCATATGATATTATATCATACGCGGTACCTTTGAGGCGGAATCACCGACTATTACATATATGTCACGACCCGAAAGTACGGAACATGACCGGCACTTAAACTACGAACGTCTCGAGGCGTACGTAATCTAAGTAAACCGAAAACCCAGAAATCCAAACCAAGAAAAATGTAGAGTGCAGGAAAAACCAACTTAAAGCAAGTAGTTTCAAAAGCATAAGCCGAATTAGGCGGTTTTAAAAACATCAAAAATTACCCTAAAATTTCGGCAGAGTCTCCTTTGAAAATACTGGCCCCCAAATGGGATACAACATGAATAATACGAAATCAATAAAAAGGCATCCCCAAGCGGGAGCTAGCTCTTCGTCAATCGACGGTCACAACCACACAAGCAATATAATATACAACGCAAAGGGCGAGGATCAAAATTTAAAAGGAAACTCAAAAACCACAAGAAAACCACATAAATACAACGCGCGACTCTAAGGTCGAAAGAATAAACATCACTGGTCTCTATCTCAAATAAATACATGTTTGGTTGATGGAACTTTTAGATACAACAGAATAATGATATACAAGATATATAATGGGGGTACGATACAAGTAAACCCACCTACTAGCAAATCACCCGAAGGAAACTATGCCCGTAAAACCGTAATGAAACCTGTACGGCAAACCTGCAAGAAACTGGGGCACAACGGGGGTGAGTTGCCAACTCGTGAATAGAAAAATATCTACGCACAGAAATCGCATAAATAACGCAACCTAGGTCAATGATCATAATATATCCTCAAATATATGAATAACACGTAGCCTATAACAAGGCTAGGGTAAATATCTAACCCGAGTGTAATCTCATGTGCCCGTGTCAGTGCCTCAAGTAGCAATATATCATATGAATGAGGTATGAATGCATGAAAATAGAATACATGTAAATGAAGAACTGTTTTCATAATTTAGTGAGATTTCCTTTGTATTTTTAAAATGAGGTATCATAATGAAATCAGCATAAAACAGTGCCTAGCATCGGCACAAAACATAATCCCAATATCTCGATATCTCTGTATCACAGTCTCTGTACCTTAATATCTCGAAATCTCAATGTCTCAATCACAATATCCAGGGCGCCGTCAGTCCAGACCGGCCCCTACCATCCATCTCAAGACCACGACGGTATCCTCCAGATATCCGATGCGTCGGGTAAAATCACCGGTAGGTAGTGCTCCCCTGCCAGGCTCACATCGTCATTATCACGCGCTTATTGCCACGGGGTACCTTACCGGGTCCACCATGTACCCGAAACGGTTCATCCGTCTCCTCGAATCGGGTCTCGAAATCCATCAGCAAACTCATGGTGGACGACTCATACATCATGGGAAAAACCGCACTTTTTATTTAAAAAGAGAGAAATCAGTTTATATAAGTTTTGCGGTTTTCCCCCCAAATCCAGAAAATTTCATGGAAATCCGAATCCAAATCATCAATAGCATGTAAAAACCATGAATATAGGCATAACAATGAATAACAGTATGCATGAAGTGACAAGTAAATACTACAATGTTATGCTGGCATATAAGGCAGGCACACTAATATCATGTCCAATTACTAACTAACAAGCTAAGTCAAGCAATAATATTTTCTAAGGTGTACGTGACATGGCAATTACCGATGAAGATGTGTGTGAGCCGGCAAGTAAGTGTACGTGGTACATACGCATCATCGGTAATGGTGCTGGTGTCCTAACAATATGATATCAACATTACAATAAGAAATTATAACATAAGTATGCGATGTGAAGCGAACCACAATAATAAGCGGGAGCTGAATACTAGACGCAACTGTAACTAACCTGTATTAATCTAATATAAGTCCTACAAATGGTGCCTTTTGAAATAACACGAATCATGGGGTTTTGAAAATAGGGGCTACGGTGTTTTTATGAAAAGATACGTCTTTTGAAATATCCGTAGGATCCCTTGGGCTGTCTTTTAAAATACCCACGATTCGTTAGTTTTTGAAATAGGTAAGAATCGAATCTAATCTAACAACTAAACTAAACTAAAAGGCTAAGCTAACAAGCTGGACTACAGGTAAGGAAACCGCCGAACATCTGAGTCGATCCATATACATACCTGTATATATATTAGTCGGTGATCCCGCCTCAATAATAACATATCCGATACCATATCTACAATCAGCCATCCCAAGTCAAGAGTGCGGATCAATCATCAAGATATAGCTCGTACGTAAATCCGTCGTACGACATCCCCAAATCTGGGTACGGGTCAATATCATATTCCTCACACCATTCCTCTGGTATCCTCTTTATTCAAGATCATAGACTAGGGTACTGACCTATGTCTAGTACAATACTAATATCCT
The DNA here is from genome assembly GCA_030015575.1 of Agapanthus africanus. NCBI lineage: Eukaryota > Viridiplantae > Streptophyta > Magnoliopsida > Asparagales > Amaryllidaceae > Agapanthus > Agapanthus africanus. The sequence goes on from CM057347.1 coordinate 221,475,990, forward strand.
CAATATACCCATGATCTGACTACAGATCGACAATCTCGTACAAACCGATACCGTCAGCACATAGCAACATCAAGGGTATACATCGCCCGATACGGCCTAATATCAATATCCTAGCATATCATGCCTCATATCACGATCACATGTCGACCATTTTATTTATAACACTATTCACCCGTATCGCCGCCCCAAGATCCCCTATAACACCAGGACGTACCTCAAGTACGAATCCTGCCATATCACCGATATCACAACCACAAAACAAATCTCATCGACTCAGCTCAATCCCAGGTATCATCCTCAAATCCGTATGTGAACATATAGTCCCATACCCATGTGAACACATAAGTATAAAGAATCTCATGAGCACATATAAAAGGAATGTATGCAAGTATGTATGTGTGTATGTGTAGTGCAACACTACCCTAGGGTTCGCAACACTAAAGTAATCCAACACACCAATATCCATCCTAAGATCGTTATTAATCCCAAATAACATATACTAATTGTTGGTGTGTATACGCATCCGTATACACCACCACGGACTGCGGGGGTGCTATACGCCATCCACCCGACTTCTCCCCGTAGATATAAATAAATCTACTCACCTGGTCCTCGTTCGCCGGTGCCGACGTCGCCACGCGCTTGCTTGTCGTCTCGAAGTACACATGGGGTACCTACATATCATAACGCACCATACCGCATTAAAATCCGACTCATGACCAAAACGACGCACGAATCCCACATAAGTCAAAACCTATGGTTGCTTTCGCAAATCGACCCAAAAACCCTCGACGTCGGCGTACAAACGCCAAACCATCGAGAAAACTCCCAACACACTCATTTGCACATTCACGAACACTAATTTTAATATAAAATAGGTTAAAATTCACAAAAACCCCAATTTCACTTAAAAAGTCATTTTTCCGAAAATCTAGCAAGCACAATTCGCCGTTTTTGTACAAAACATGATGTTTTAACAATTCTAGTGACCAAGATGATAACTTAATATTTTAATTATGCCATAGAAACCATTACGTAAATTTTAAACCCACAATTTAATTCGATTTCAAAAACCTAGTTTGCAATATTAACCAATTTTAACAATTTTATAGCAAAATGCACAAACTACAATCTAGCTTGGATTTTCATGAACTAAAGTATTAAAATACACTTAATAATGTTAATGAAGTCATGAAAAAACCTAATTATATTTTTCTCATAATCAAATTCATGGTTTACAAAAACCTAGCTAGCAATATAGCTTAAATATTACAATTCCAAACTAACAATTTGCAACTAGAAATTTGATTAGGTTTTCATTTCACAATATGAAGAACTACAATTGCAACCACAATTACATACACAAAAACCTAACTTGAATTTCATAAACCCTTACTAAGTTTTTCCAAACATAAAATTAAACCCAAATTAATAACTAATAATGCTTGATTTAAGGTATTCAAACAACAATTTAACAAAAGGTCTTGATTTATACCTCACAAGATCAAGGATCTAGCATGCAAATTCTAGCCTCCAAAAGTAGCTTCCATGCTCCTAGATCCATGTAAGTTTGGCTAATGAGAAATGGGTAGGAGTTGGATTTGGATTTTGGGATTTATTTGATGGATTTTGAGGCAATTTTTGAAGCAAAAGAGATGGAAAATGGGGGAAAAAGATGGGGGCTGTTGTAGCAGAATTTCGGCTGAGGAGGGAGTGGGGAGAGGTGTGGGGGAGTTGTGGAAAATAATCCAAGTCAAAGCCCCTCCCAAATTACCATAATACCCCCACCTACTTTACTATATATAAAAACCTTATTTTAACCCATTTCTCACATGATTTAAGGTCAAAAAGAGGGAAATAAAATTCTTGGGCTGCTACAATAGTGTGGGGCCGGCCAAGGGGAGTGAGGGTGAGTGTGAGAGACTTTACAAAAAAATTCTATGCAAAAAGACCCCCCACAATACCATATTTGCAAGTTTTAGTTCAAAATAACTATATTTTTGTTTTCCATATAATAAATCAATTAAAACTTGAAATAAAATACTAAAAAATTATATTACAACTAGATTTTAATTAACATGATTTTAAAGATTAAAATTAGCCCATTTAAATTTGTATTTATCGCTAATTTAATGTATTTTCTTACCGGCTTAAAATAATATTAAAATAATTAATTTCGGAAAAATTTTCAGAAAATTTGAAATTTCAGCAGTGGCTAAATAAACACCAAATACTAGCAATTACATAGCTAGAATATGTATATTTAATTTTATAATAAACATATTTGCATTTTGACTTTTTACAGAAAACCCGCTTATTTTACCGTTTTTTCGAAATTTCACCGAAACGATTTTCAAAACGTTACAATATATATATTTATATTGACTCAGATTTATGTAGTTTCCATACCCCTCCAGATTGACTTGTTAGTTAGAGCCGTAGTCTTGCTAGTAAATATTAGGCTAGGCCAATGTCATACTTATTTCAAAAACTAACGAATAGGGAGTATTTTAAAGACAGGCAAGGGATTCTACGGATATTTTCAAAAGACGCGTCTTTTCTTAAAAATACCGTAGCCGTTATTTTCCTAAAAACCCCGATTCGTCTTATTTCAAATGGCAAAAACCGTATGACACAGATACATTGATGTAGATTCTACACTGTGGTGTTTATTATTCATTTGCCGCAGATTCTTACTGTTTGCATCACATTGCATGTTTAATATGTTTATGGTTGTATCAAATCCATGCTGTTAGGACACCAACACTATTATCGATGATGTATATGTTTCACGTACACCTGCTTGCCGGCTCACACACATCATCATCGATAATTCCCATGTCACTACACTATAGTACTGTTGCATTCAGGATATGACCCTTGCATGGCATTCTTGTGCACATACGTATTGTACATTCATATTCGTGTACTTACATATTGTACACTCATACTTGTGCATATACCTATTGTACATTCTTATTCGTGTACTTACATATTGTACACTCATACTTGTGTACATACTTATTGTACATTCATATTCGTGTACTTACATATTGTACACTCATACTTGTGCACATACCTATTGAACATTCATATTCGTGTACTTACATATTGTACACTCATACTTATGCACATACCTATTATACATTCATAGTCGTGTACTTACATATTGTACACTCATACTTGTGCACATACCTATTGTACATTCATACTCGTATACTTACCTATTGTACACCCATACTTGTACACATACTCATTTGCGCATACATAGATGATTCTAGCTTGATTTTTGAGATTTGGGAACCGCAAGATACTCTTTAAAACTGATTCATTTTAAAAGAGCGGTTTTCCCCAATATGTGCATATTACTATTCCATGTTGCATGATATACTGATATGCTTACATTTCTTTTATATGTCGCATACATCATGCTTTCTGATTATACGCATTGAGATATGTTGTTTCCATGATATTTCTGGATTTGGGAACCGTGGGTATTTTAAAAAGAGAGTAGGTATTGTTTGAAAAACCCGGTTACCCTTGATATGATATTTCAGTGCGTCCACCATGTGTTTTCTCGGTTCTGAGAGTGGCATGTGAAACCCGATTCGAGGAGCGGTAGGCACCGTCTGCGGGTACATGGTGGACCCGGTGATGTACCCCGGGGCAAGAAGACTCGTATATGCTAAATGGTGAGCCCGGCAGGGGAGTACTACCTACCGGTGATTGTGTTGAGCTCGGCGGATATCTGGGGGGATACCGACCGGAGTTGAGAGATGAGATGGGCCGATCCGTACTGACGGAGCCCTATGTATATGAGGATTTACGTGCCGATGCTAGGCACAAGTTTCATGATGTTTTCGAGTGTCAATACTGGACACTCAGGTTCCATGATTTTGATATGTCGCGAGCGACACATGTTGATTTATATCCTCATACTTCCATGCATATGCTTTATGATATTTACATGCGTGATGCTTATCGTCATTGGGTGACACGTGGACGATTTCCACATACATATAGTTGACATTGATAATATTGATCATATAGTTGGATGATATCCACATATTCATAGACTTCATGATATAGTCGACATTGATCATATCTCATATTTAATATATGCTATTACCTGAGGCACTGGCACGAGCACTTGGCACTACACTCATGTATAGATGTTACATTGCCACCTTATCATGCTTCAGACTTATTCATTTGAGATTTATATATATATCTAATCGTATTAACCTATGGTTGTGTCATACATACGGTTTCTGCTCTGTGATATTTTCTATTCACGAGTTGGCAACTCACCACCGTTGTGCCACAGTTTCTTGCAGGTTTTGCCGTACAGGTCTCATTGCGGATTTTCTGGCACACTGCTTTCTTATCGGGTGACTCGCTTTGGTAGGTGGATTCTTTTGCATCAGAACCACCATTGTATATGTATTATTCAGTTGTATCTAGAAATTCTATCAACCAAACTTGTATATTGTTTCAGACTTAGAAAACCATTTACGTATTATTTCGACCTTAGAGTAGCGCGTTGTAGTATTATGGTTTTCATATTGATTTTGAGTTTCTTTTTGAGTTTTGATCCTCGCCCTTTGGCGTTGTATATTATATTGCTTGTGGGGTTGTCACCGTCGATTGACGAAGAGCTAGCTCCTTTGGGGATGCCTTTTATCATTGTATATATGCTTTTATCATGTTGTACCCCGTTCGGGGCCAGTATTTACAAAGGAATCTCTGCCGAAATTTTCAGAAAAGACATTGAGGATTTTACAAATGCATATTCGGCTACTTATTTAAAAACCTTGTTCTTTAAACATGTTTCTTATTCTTAAAAACTAGTTTTCCTTATTTACTACTTAAAAATGGTTTTAGATTTCTGGGCTTTTGGCTTACTTGAATTAGATGGGGTCCTATAGACGTCATATGATTCAAGTGCCAGTCACGTGCTATTTCGGGTCGTGACAGTAGGGAAGGAAGAAAAACCATTTAGCCTAAGGGTGGTGTACAGAATGTAATAAGTAAGGACAAATAAAGGGATTAGAATGAGGGCAATGGAAATTGCAACTGCTATCATTCACGACGAAGCCGCGTATATCTCTGCCACTCCTACCTCGCCTTTGCATTTCTCTGGAACACTCCGTATCAATACGAAGATCCACATCTATTGGATATGCCATCGTATAGTTACATACGAACTCGAATGAACTTGTTTCAGTTCAAGGATGGTTTCCGGTTCTGGAGAAATTGAATATGATTATTCAGTTGTGTTTTCTCTTTACCTTCTCTCAGGTTGTGAGTGCTTCTAGTATTAGGAGAGTATACCTATTACGCTTATTGGATAGTCTTCTTCTAAACCATAAGCAGGTGCCGAAAGGTAGGGAAGAAAGAAAACCATTTAGCCTAAGTAAGGTGTACAGAAGGCAATAAGTAAAGACATATAATGGGATTGGTGTGAGGGCAAGAAAATATACTATTACTGTCATGAATCTGGATAGTGGAAAAGGCATTACTTGTGTTAGTGCATGTTGCATGCTCCCACAACTCTTGTGGCGCGGCGGAAGCGGTGAACGAAAATTTTCTTGGCATACAACACGCACTTAACCGAAGATCTTGTCTAAACCATAAATAGAAAACCCTAACTAGAGATCTTATCTACTATGTTAGGGATTATACCTCGATGATACGGTCCTTCGGGTCTTCTCTTTGATGAACTCCTTAGCTCCTTTAGATGTTGCCAATGTCTTCGATCTCCGGCCACCCAAGACCTAGATGATCCACCCGAGAGTTATCGTGCAAGCTAGAAACTCTTCACAAGAGTTTAACCTAGAGACCAATTTTGCTAGAAGAGATCACTAGGATTATGTAGAGATTAGTGTATTGGATTAACTTGAAATCCTTAGCATTTCTTTCTCTTAACCTTCTCTTGATTCACTTAACATTCACATCTCATGTGAAGCTATTTATAAGAAGAAGGAGATAAGAAGGAGTAAGTGTTTGTCATAATGAAAGAGTTCAACCATGATGAAAAAGGATATAGGACTAAGAGAAATAATTGAAGCATGCATTATAAAATTAGCACCATGCTTCAATAATAACTCCAAAACTATATAAGAAATAAAAACCCATCATTTCAACCATGCTTGTAATTTTTAATTTCCACCTCATTTATTTATTTTTATAAAATAAATGATGTCATTATTATGTCATTATGAGGTGGCACCTTCTAGAAAGTATTCTTGTAACAATTACAAAAATACCCCTCCTCCATATACCGTGTATCGTTTACCCGTATTCGAATTCCGAAAAATATGAATACCACTAATCCAATAATATAATACCGGTATCCGGCTTAAACCAAAACCCACCAGTATTATCCTTCCGATTATTATTCCTGTAACAATTATACGAATATAATCGAAACCCTGCCGTAACAGCTTACGGCTGCCATAAAAACTTACAGCCTCTACATATTTCGCCTAAACAAGGGAACCCTCTGTGTGGGACTCTAAAGACTCGACAGTATGCTGGCAGTAGGTTTAACCACAAGCACGTCAGCGGCACTAGCTGTGCGTAACGGCTGCCCAGGTACATGACGAAAAGGTGGCCGACGAGCGAACTCATCACAACCCTTACGAGCCTGCAAGCAACACTTACCTTACAGTCCGGTCTCTTCATCAGATACATCGCATATGAAGTCTAGGGGTAGTAAATGTCAGACCCCAGTAACTTTATAAGTCATGCTGATTTACGGCTCATAACAGTTCGAGGAACTACTGATAACACTTATCAGTAAACCTCGAGAACCCTGGCCAGGGATTTAGGTGTTATAGCCGATCAAACATAGTGCGACATCAACTCCCTATACCGGGAGAGACGAAACCCCTCCTATCGCTCACTATCTCCATATGATTCGGGATTGTACCCAAAATCCACCTATTTGCACGACTCAATAGAGCCGTGGTAGGGAGGAAATCAAAGTACAGTGGGAATCACATAAGACACCATAACGATCTCGGGTCTACAGACTAACCTGTACAAGTGTCGCCAGAGAAATGCTATCTGACAATAGGTATATATACCATCTTGGAGTTCTCGGCGAGTCCTATTCGGTGTACCCATTCTCCAATGAGCATCTGTGTACAATCTTTGATGTCAAACACCAATGGTTGTGGAATCAACCATCGCCCCCAGGGTCAAGAAACGTACACACTAGTCTAATCTGGTAGTACCGATGCCTTGTATCGATATACCTCGACTAGGAACTGTTAAAGGATATGCTTGTAGACTGCCCAGGCTCTACTAGTATGATCTCATCATAATCCCGGTAGTCAAGCATAGTCCTAAGGGCTTCATCAACATGCACAACACATCACATGTTAAGATGAAGATAAACCAGATAGCATACTATAATTTAGAGCAAAGATTGTTTCTGTTCATATACATGCCTAGCATCCTATACAATACAGGACTCTAGGGCATACATATCTAACAATCTCCCACTTGCACTAAGGCATGTAGTTAATGCAATAAGTACCGATTGTCTGCACTAGAACCAATTGCCAGCGTACCGCATGCCCAACAGCTCAAACAGTTTCTCAAACTGTACTTGAGGGAAGGCCTTGGTGAATGGATCTGCTGTGTTGTCTTTCATATCTACTCTCCGTACCTTGATATCCTGGCGATCCACAATCTCCCTGATGAGGTGATACCGCCTCAAGATATGTCTGGATTTCTGATGGACCTCGGTTCCTTTGCCAATGCCATGGCTCCATTGTTATCGCAATACAGAGATATTGAATTAGCAATGGATGGAACCACTTGAAGTTCGGAAATGAACTTCCTCATCCAGACTGCCTCTTTTGCGGCATCATTAGCAGCAATATACTCAGCTTCCATCTGGAGTCAGCGACGGTATCTTGTTTAGAACTCTTCCAACATACCGCCCATCCAGTTAGGGTAAATACAAACTCTGAGATGGACTTACTATCATCCTTGTCGCTCTGGAAGCTGGAGTCGGTAAAGACCTCCATTTGGAGATCTCCGTTACCATACACCAAGAACATTTCTTTAGTTCTTCTCAAGTACTTCAGAATGTTCTTCACAGCAATCCAGTGTTTCTCCCCTAGGTTGGATTGATACCTGCTTACTGCACTCAGTGCATAAGCTACATCTGGGCGAGTACATAACATCGCATACATTATAGATCCTACTGCCGAAACGTAGAGTATAATGCTCATGCGAGCCTTCTCCTCATCAGTCTTTGGAGACATCTCTTTGGAGAGGGTGATCCCGTGACAAGCGGGTAAATTACCCCTCTTAGAACCTTCCATAGTAAACCTCTTTAGTATGGTGTCAATGTATCTCGATTGGGACAATCCTAATAATTTCTTAGATCTATCTCTATAGATCTTAATCCCCAGAATGTACGAGGCATTGCCCAGGTCTTTCATGGAGAACCTCTGCGATAAGAATAGTTTGACCGATTGTAGCATAGGAATATCATTTCCTATCAAGAGAATGTCGTCCACGTACAATACGAGGAATGTAACAGTACTCTCTGCAATCCTTTTATAAATACATGGTTCATCCACATTTTTGATAAAACCAAACTCTTTGATTGTATCATCAAAGCAGATGTTCCAAGTACGTGATGCTTGCTTTAATCCATAGATGGATTTAAGCAGCCTGCATGCTTTTCCGCTGCTCCCACTATCAATGAAGCCTTCTGGCTGATCCATAAAAACGCATACTTCTAAATCACCATTTAGAAATGTCGTTTTAACATCCATCTGCCAAAACTCATAATCATAGTAAGCAGCTATAGCAAGCAGGATCCGAATGGATTTGAGCATCGTGACTGGTGAAAAGGTTTCAACATAGTCCAAGCCCGGTCTTTGATGAAATCCTTTTGCTACAAGCCTAGCTTTATAGGTCTCCACCTGACCATCCACACCGATCTTTCTTTTAAAGATCCATTTGCACCCTATGGGTTTTACTCCAGAAGGTGCAGCCTCCAAAGTTCATACTTTGTTGGTGTGCATGGATTCCATTACGGATCTCATGGCATCCAGCCACTTCACTGAGTCACCACTCGTGATAGCTTGCTGAAAACTAGTAGGGTCATCATCTTCCATGATGCAATCTTCTCTATCACCATCAATTAGAAAACTGTAGTATCTATCAGGTGGGCGAGAAGTCCTACTAGATCTACGGAGTGGCTGAGGTATGTCAGATTCTATTGAAATCTCAGGTTCAACCAAATCATCGGTAATTGTTTGTGTATCTGGAATTTCTTCCAGTTCTACGGCATTGCCAACAGTATCATTTATAAAAAATTCATTTTCTAAAAATGTGGCATACTGAGAAACAAACACTTTTTGTTCCTTCCGGTGGTAGAATAAATATCCATACGAGTGTTTTGGATATCCCACAAATCTACACAAAACCGATCATGCCTCAAATTTGTCCGGATTCTGCTTTTTCACATAAGCCGGACAACCCCATATCTTAACTCTTTTAAGAGATGGTCTCTTCCCATACCATATCTCATATGGAGTGGTAGACAAGGTTTTGGTCGGAACCCTATTCAATAGATAAATCGCAGTCTCCAATGTGTAAGTCCACGTTGCTCACCCCGGTTCTTACGGGGAGGCGTAAACGGCGAAAAACAATTATTGGCGCAAGGGCAACATGGACTAAAAGAAGGATCTTTGCTAAACTACAAACTAGCAAACTACTTGAGGTGTTATCTACTATGCCATAGAGATTATACCTCACGACATTAGTCCTTCGGGTCTTCATTCCGCTGTCTTGCTCGTCCATCCACGCTCCGAGGATCGATCCGGATCTTGGTCACTTCCGCGGCCTTCTTGAGTTGAAGACGATCCACCCGAGAGTTCTACACCGAGCTCCACCTCGAGCCGAGGCAACTAGGGCAACAAGATCGCTAGTCTTGATGTCCTAGGTTGTGTAGAAGAGGTTGACGGAAGTGTTTGTCTATGTGGATTCTTTTTCTCTCAATACATGAGATCAAAAGAAAATTTCAAGAGGAGGAAGATGAAGGAGAACTAGCAACCATGGAGCTCTTTTTCTATTCTTCTCATAAGAGAGAGAATGAGAAATGAGAAATGAATTCTCTACTAAAGAAAAAAGGCACCATGGTTTAATAATACATAAACACCATCATTACCAATCCTTTCATGATAAAGTTGATGGCTACTAATGACTTGACCATTTTCATAATCCAAAAAGAAAAAGAAATCCAAAGAAAACTCTAGACCTCTCATGAAGGTCAAAGTCAACTTTGGTCAAACGGTCAACAAAGTCAAGTGTGGTCAAATGGTCAAAGTAATTCGCCATCACATAATTATCACTAAAAGGATTAGTAAATAATGTCCCCAGCTCATAATGGTTTTGACCGAACGAATTGCCAAAACCCTAATGAGTCCGCCTCAAAATGGTTTTGATCGAATCAACTGTCAAAACCCTAATGAGCCTGCCACATAACGGTCTTGGCCGAATCAACTGCCAAAATCCTAATGAGGCACTTCCTCCTTCATCGCTCATCAAAACTGTGCATACACACCCGCATCCGCATTCCATAGAATGCGAATGCACAGAAGACAAAACAAATCCATCCGTGCATTACTAGGATCCAGCTTAAACTAAAGCCCACTAGTATTTCCTGCCCGAACAGCATACGCACACAAGTGCACGTAAGTGATCGCAGCCCTGCCGTAAAACCATACGGCCTCTACACCTTTCGCTCAGTGCAGGGAAACTCTCTGTGTGGGACTCTAAAGACTCGACACTACGCTGGCAGTGGGTTTAACCACAGACCGCAAGCGGCACTAGCTGTATGTAACGGTCCCCAGGTAGATGTCGATAAGAAGGCCCAAGAGGTAAACCCAACCGAACTCCTACTAAGCCTGTATGTGACAATCTCCGTACAGCCCGGTCCGTTTGTCTGAGAACATCGTATGGCGGGCCTAGGGGGTGGTAAACGTCAGTCCCCTAATAGCGGTACAAGTCGTGTCGGAGCGTAGCCCAAAACACCCTGAGATAACAATGGAAACCTACCAGTATATCTCGCTTGCCCTGGCCAGGGACTACATGTAAGTGCACGGCGGCGCCCCGGCCGTCAATCCGACGCCGGAAAGCGGAAGCGGTGAAAAACTTTAAATTTTGCGGACTTAGCAAACCGGCACCACCGCGCACTATAACCCGGATCGTAACCATTAACAAGTCTAAGCTAACTAGAAGATGGGTTAGAGAGATATACCGACGATCCAAGTCCTCCGGTCTTCTCGTCATCGTCCCGATCTCCTGCGGAATGTCCCGTCTCCTCCTCGTCGCCGGAAGTGCACCACATCGCCTACCTTTTTTACGGGCTCCCACCTCAATGCCGAGGCAACTCGGGCACGAAGCCGGCTACTCGACGTGCCCAAGGTTCGTTGTAGAATATGTAGTCCTCAAGTCTCACTTTGGGGTTCATGGAGATGCCATTTTAGGTGGAGGGATGATACAAGAACAATGTGGAGGAACTTGGGGATTTTTCTAACATCAAGAGAGCAAAAATCCCCACTACAAAAATGGGCAACCCACCCTCATGGTGGCCGGCCATCACTAGAGGAGAAGGAGAGTGAGAATGGAGAGAGAGGTCTCAAAAATAATGGGAGCCATTCTCATATCAAGCAAGAGAGAGAGAGGAATGGTTATCATATGAACCAAATGATAACAAAGCAAAACCAACACTCAACTAACAACCATCTCTCATCATCAACAACCATCATCAAAACCATGATGATAAAGAAAGTCAAGCAATCATGAGTTTATGAAGTCAAATGATGGGACAAGTATCATGACATGATAATATGCAAAGACCTCCTCCACAAATGCTTATTTGCAACAATGCAAATAAGCCCTCCTCCACCAATCTTCGGCCAATGAACGGAACAATGGAAATCGGCCGAAACGGAAAGCAAACTGGCAACTCCAGAAAACTGGTCCCGTAATAAATTACAGGAAAACCCCGATACTGTGCATACACACCCACATTTGTATTCCGACCGAAATACAAATGCAATGAGACAAACTCTACACTGTACTATACTAGGATCCGGCTTATACCAAAGCCGGCCAGTAATATCCGTTCGATCCTGATCCGTGCAATACCGCACGTATCTGATCGAACCCTGCCATATATCCATACGGCCTATAGTACAAACTGTCTGATCCCGATCCGTGCAATACCGCACGTATCTGGTCGGACATTGCCATATCTCCATACGGCCTCTACTACCTTTCGCCCGAAAGCTGAGTAACAGAATGTGGGGGACTCTAAAGACTCGTCAACACCTTGGTTGTGGATTTAACCACTAGCACGTCAGAGGTATAAGCCAATACGTGACGGGCTACCAGGTACTGACCAAATGGGACGTCGATGAGGAAGCTCACCCCGACACCCAACTGAGCCTGTCAGTGACAATATCCGTGCAGTCCGGTCCGTTCGTCTATGAGCATCGCATGGCGGGCCTAGGGGGTTGGTAAAAGTCAGACCCCAAAAGCGGTACAAGTCGTGTCGGAGTGTAGCCCAGAACACCCTGAGATACTACTGGAATACCTACCAGTAAATCTCCTTGCCTTGGCCAAGGACTTTGTGTAATGGCTCTCCTAGACACAGCACGACCTCACCCCCAATACCGGGAGAGACGAACCCCTGAAGATACGCTCACTGCCTCCATGTGGCTCGGGACTGTACCCAACTAAAACCTGTTTGCACGACTCCTTTGAGCCGTGGTAGGGTAGTAATCAAAGTACAGTAGGAACTCACACGAGACAAATGACGATCCCCAGGTCGATGAACTAACCTGCACACATGTCACCAGGGAACTGCCATCTGACGTCTGGTATATGACCAACTAGCATGTTCCCGGCGAGTCCTGTCCGGTGTACTCATAACCCAATGAGCACCTGTATACATCTTAGGTGATCCAACTGACACCAGTGGCTTGTGAGACCGGCCACCGCCCCTCGTCGGGGTCTCGACTGTATACACTAGTCTACTAATGGAGTATCGATGCCCAGTCTCGAAACTCCCACGACTAGGGACCTTTTAAGGATAAGCTTATAGACCCCCAGCTCCCACTTATATGATCGCCCTCATACTGCTGGTGGTCAAGCAAGAATCCTAGGGGCTCTATCAACGTGTAATAGCGACGTGTCATGTCACCTAAAGCAGTACACGATGATAAAGGTAAACCAGATAGCATACTATCATCTCGAGCAAGACTGTCCTACTGGGATAGGTCCTCCCTCAATCATTACAATCACGTACCTGTGACCTAATAATTGACTCTGAGGGCACTATCTCCAACAATCTCCCACTTGCACTCAAGGCTAATTATTGCGATGTCGCATACTCACAGCCCGTGTGATACCGAACACCCAACTCCTCTACTAGTCAGTCTCACAAAGCTCGTTTGCGGAACTATTGCGTTCGAGGAATAGCCTCAGTGAGTGGATCCGCTTAGTTGTTTCTTTCTATGTCTCTCTATATCTCAAGTTCGCGGAGAAACCTATCTCCCGAAATGAGCAATACCTGTCTTAGAATGTGTCTGGATGTCTGATGGGACATAGCTCATAAATGAACTCCAAATCCAAACTTCTTAGACTATATCGTCAACTGAACTTAATCAGTATCCTGCGCGCCATGCCTCCCTCAGTATTGCCTTGGACCACCTGTCCAAAATACTGCCCCTCATCAGAAGGAAAACTATAACTCTGACAACCTTCTTGTCGTCCATGTCACCTTGGAAGCCTGGAATGATAACTGTCTCCTGAATGAGGCTGTCGTTATCATCTCCCTAGAACATCCACTTATGTTCTAAAACTGCTTCCGACTGTTTCTCCAGGATTGGATTAATGTCAACTTATTGCATCTAGTGCAAGAACAACATCTGGTGTGGTACTTGACATCTCACGATTGACTCAATTGCCTGAGCAAGTGATCTGCCAATCATGCCCGTCCCTCTCCCCTTTAGTCTGTAAGACACCTTTGGAGAGGGTGACTCCATTACCTGCAGGTACACTACCGTGCCAGGAGTCGTCCATCCTAAATACTCTTAGAACGCTGTCAAGTACCCTGATTGGGAAACCACCCAAATCTAGATCTAAGACCATAGATCTAGTAACCAGTATGTCTGATATAAAATCCATTTCCTTTGTGGAGAAACAACTGTGTGATGACCAAACTATAACCGATCGTAGTGTAGGAGTTTCCTTTCCTACTCTGTGTATATCATCCAAATACCAGGATATCACACCCTACTACCTTCTCAACAGATCCATCCCCTATTCTGATGAAGTCAAACCCATGACTGTCACGTCAGAAATAGATGATCTTTCTCCACTACATCTGCTCTAGTCTATAAATAGACATAAGCTACCTGTCCACCAATGCTTCCGCTGCTCCCACTGACTACGACAACCCTCTGGCAGAGTCATATAGACGTGCACTTCTAAAACTAGTTTAGAACGACGCTATACTCATCCTCCCGCCGGGTCTCGCAGCCTGGAACAACAGCAATGGTAATTGTGGGTAAACAAGAACTTCCCTGTCACCGTCCTTGAGGCTACCGGAGTACCTCTCGGGTGCCTGAAGTTACCCACCTTATCTGCGGAGTGGCCAATGGAATGTCAATTCAGATTGAATCTTTAGGTTCCTTATCAAATCTTCAGTAATCGTTTGTGGTTCTGGAATCACTTCCAGTTCTACCATACTCCCACTACTGTTTTTCTGAAAAAATCCATTTTTAATAAAACTGTGGCGAGTCTAGAACAATATCGCTATTGTTCGTCCAGATGGTAGAAAATCAACCCTCGTCATAGCCTGGGTCAACCCACAAACAGCTATTACAGAAACGTGCCTTGAGTTGTCCAGTGTCTGGTTTTAATCATAAACCGGACAACTCCCCGTACCTTAACATCGTTAAGATATGAACTGTTCTATATCATTAATAGAACCAGAGGCACTGATTTAATTGAACCAGATTCAAATCATGCAACTGTCTCCAGTGCATGTCAACTAAATGGAAGGAGGCCGATCAGCGTTACTCAACTTAGGAATGCTTCCATTTATGAGTAACCTGAAAGAGAAGCAATTTCTCTTAATCACTACTATCAACTGAATACCATATACAAGTATCTACATCTTCGATCACTTTGAAGAATCCCGATACTTGCTACACCTGGTTCTTTACTCTATTCAAATACCTATAACTTCTCCAAATTCGGACCCTGTGTTTCCACGAAACACTTGTCTAAAAACTAGAGAAGTCATAAGTAAACCGAATATAGTACGAGGACCAACCCCTCTGTCCTAATGGACACTGGACAACATACAATACTCTGTATAAGTCCCTTGAGTCTGATAACTCATTCACTGTGTGTCGTAGGTTGAAAACTGTACTTATGGTTAAGAAGAATTACACCGCTGTTTAATGCTCCTTACCTAACCATCCACTGATATAGGTAAATGTCGTAGACATAATTTCAGAAAGGTATATCTCACTCTATGAAAATAGACGTACAGATATATCAATTTGAAATTGGTGCATAACAGTGGATATTCAAAACCAAATATTTGCCGACCGGCAAACAGCCCAGGTGATTTCCTCAAATATCACCGATTACAACGAATCCCGATATAATGAGGATAATCACCCAATTCCCAACAACTTACTCCCACTCATCATCTGTAAAACCATACAGATGTGAGAATCGTACCTGGTAAATACATACCCTGGAGTAAGTATCTAATCGGGAAATCAGTTTTCCTTTAACATTACACAGTGAAACTGAAACATTGAAATGTTCCGATGGGGTATTCTGGTATTCCTAGTAATGCCTCTTCCAGATTCACGACTGTAACCGTATAGTTCTTTGCCACCTCTCCAAATCCCTTCATATGTCTTTAGTCTTTACCTTCTGCACACCCTTTTAGGCCAAATGGTTTTCTTCCTTCCCTACCGTTCGGCACCAGCCTATGGTTTGGAAGAAGACTATCCAATAAGCATAATGGGTGTACTGTCCGCATCCTAGGAACACTCGCAATGAGAGAGGGTGAAGATAAAAGACAACCGAATAAACCTTATTCCTATTTCTCCTGAACCAGAATCCATCCCCGAACTGGAACAAGTTCCATTCGAGTTCGTATATAACCATACGATGGAGTATCCAAATAAACTGTGGATCTTCGTAGTGATACGGAGTGTCCTGGAGAAATACAAAGGTGATGTGGGAGTGGTAATGAAATATTTGGTTTGGTCGTGAATATCTGTTGCAATTTACTTTGCCCTCTTACTAATCCCTTGCTTTGTCTGAACTTAATACCTTCTGCACACCATCGTTATGCTAATTGGTTTTCTTCATTCCCTACCGGTCGGCACCAGCCTAAGGTTTGGAAGAAGACAATCCAATTTGCGTAATAGGTGTACTACCCCTAAACCAAGGAGTACTCGTAACCTGAGAGAGGGTAAAAGGAAAAGACAACTGAATAATCCTATCCGTTTTCTCCAGAACCGGAAACCATCCTCGAATAAATTCTTTTTAGTTCGTATCTAACCATACGATGGTTTTGTCCAATGGAAGTGGACGTTCGTAGTAATACGGGGTGTCCTGGAGAAAAAGGGTAAAAGTAGGAGTGGCAATGAGGTCTGCAACTCTGACAATCCAAAAGCCGGTGTTTAAGAAGGTTCGGTCAACTTGGTCACTGAGTCAAAGTCTTAGGGTCGGGTCAATGGTCGCTGCCAAAGAGAGAGAGAAAAGAAACACTCAGCGTGCACTCTAACCTAGATCAGAATGGTTACCAATTTATCTAATCTGGAATCCTCCCACTGTACCTCAAATTCTCCTCCAAACCTGAAAGAAGAATTAGTCGGGGTTACCCGAGGAGTATACCAACTCATCAGTGGGAATCGGGATCCAACTATCATTGCATGATAACGTGACGGAATCCGCTCACGCTATCACACTCCAGAAGGTATGCGCATATCTGGCAAGTTTCAGTTCTTTTGAAACTCCCGATGTAATTTCTGCCCCATGCTCTTATGACCTTGGCTTTGGCCAACAAATCATAAGTCACATGTCAAGTTCTACCCGTCATTCTCCAGGTTGATTCGAATCCACCCGCACAAGCCCTTGACTTTGGCCAACAAGGCTATACGACTGTTCCAAACCAACGCATCTATCTATGCTGCATATGAATAACCAACAGCTACCAAACACTGTGCCTTGACTTTGGCCAACAAACACAGCTTGAATACTATTGACTACCCATATGAAACGACGGAGGGCTACGAATGGTTTCTGGCGAAAACCTTTAACGTAAAGAACTTGATATCGTCGAAGGAACGGATAGCTTTTAAAAATATAGTGACGAAAACCGTTGCTAAAGAGGTCACTCCCGGTGAAGGGATCTCGGCTCTTTTCCCGTAGAATGGGGTGCAGGATATTCCAACTGAATACCACGATGCAAAGCAAAAGCAATCGGCTATAGTGAAATTAATGCCCTGACGCAAACTTTTGTCCAAGGGGTCACTCCCGGTGAAGGGATCTCGGCCCTTGCCTCGTCGACTGAGGAGCAGGATATTCCAAATGAATACCACGATGCAAAACAAAAGTGAACGTCCTTGCAATAACAGCTTTTTGAAAAAGTGTTCCAACAACATCAGATTAGGTTTGTTTTTAACTTGCATTGATCCGAATCAATGCAGTCCCATCAATTGATCACACCAAAATGAACGAAAATATACTGATGTACGTATATGCCATCCGCATTCGCCACTGGGTCCCGTCATTACCCGTTAGGTTAGCTTACTAACGACAGAGCGGGGACTGGACTAGCGCGGATGCAAAACATATACTACATCTACTAATATATATACCAATATATTATATTCGCTCAAGGCGTGAATAAAAATGCAACATCACAGAAAATGTACAGCATCACAGAAACAATACAGATATCTGGGATCCCCGGGTTTCACAGAGCCACTACTGAAACCCGACGTTCCCCTGGTCGTGTGGATAGCCTGTGCAATGAAATCCTAGACCCCTACGGGCGCAGCAAGTTACCCGCCAAAACCTGAAGCGAGGCAGCCCCCTTCAGCAACGTGAATGGACCACCCAGCACTTCACGGAATCCGGTAACTTGGGCACCCCTCCTGGGTCAACCTGTACCCCCTACGAGTGCGGCGAATAGCCCGCCAATCCTAGAGTGAAGCCCCCTCCGTCTCAATGCCATGAGATGCGGGCTTGTTGCCCTCCAGAACCCGGCTATCCGTGCACCCCTCCGCGGGGCAATCCTAGTACAGAAAGTAAAATATACATACAACGGGTACATCGACCGCAACCAGGTCGTGCCCCAAAATAATAATACAATCAGGCAGTGACGGCAGTCCACATGTCGGACGCTCGCCCCGCAATATCAAATGTACATAATACAACAAAACTGTACTAGCATTGCATCCAGGCTATCCCCCACGACCGATCCGCAACATCACAGCAAAAACAAAACATCAACGTGAAAGTCACGTTCGCAAATCCGTCTAACCGGGCTATAGCAGTTAGACCGGATTTACCGATCAAGTGACATTCACGGTCGCAGATATAATGTAAATACTGTGAAAAATGTGTTTAAAAAATTTCCGATTGATCAAACAATTAACAAGTGAGCCCCAAAGAAAACTGTAGCACTCACAGAAACAATTGGCCCAACTTTAATATTCCAAAGCCCATATTTTAAGCCCAGAAGGCCTCTGTAAAAAAATGGTGAAGTGATGTGAATAGTGCGCGGCGGAAGGGCCGCATAAATGGGGTTTTCGCGGCGGTTCCGCGCTCCAACTGTGGAGTTACTTCGTCAAATTTTTACAGAACTCTTAGATTTTCCAGTACATCAATATTTTATAACCTGAAAAAATTTTCGAGACCAAAATTTTTCAACAGAAACTGATGCGAACTAAAATGCAGTTTTGGAACTTTTTGATCGATCGGAAATGCAAACACATTACACAAAGTTAGACTAAGTTAATGGCGAGGCTCTGATACCACTGTAAGTGCACGGCGGCGCCCCGGCCGTCAATCCGACGCCGGAAAGCGGAAGCGGTGAAAAACTTTAAATTTTGCGGACTTAGCAAACCGGCACCACCGCGCACTATAACCCGGATCGTAACCATTAACAAGTCTAAGCTAACTAGAAGATGGGTTAGAGAGATATACCGACGATCCAAGTCCTCCGGTCTTCTCGTCATCGTCCCGATCTCCTGCGGAATGTCCCGTCTCCTCCTCGTCGCCGGAAGTGCACCACATCGCCTACCTTTTTTACGGGCTCCCACCTCAATGCCGAGGCAACTCGGGCACGAAGCCGGCTACTCGACGTGCCCAAGGTTCGTTGTAGAATATGTAGTCCTCAAGTCTCACTTTGGGGTTCATGGAGATGCCATTTTAGGTGGAGGGATGATACAAGAACAATGTGGAGGAACTTGGGGATTTTTCTAACATCAAGAGAGCAAAAATCCCCACTACAAAAATGGGCAACCCACCCTCATGGTGGCCGGCCATCACTAGAGGAGAAGGAGAGTGAGAATGGAGAGAGAGGTCTCAAAAATAATGGGAGCCATTCTCATATCAAGCAAGAGAGAGAGAGGAATGGTTATCATATGAACCAAATGATAACAAAGCAAAACCAACACTCAACTAACAACCATCTCTCATCATCAACAACCATCATCAAAACCATGATGATAAAGAAAGTCAAGCAATCATGAGTTTATGAAGTCAAATGATGGGACAAGTATCATGACATGATAATATGCAAAGACCTCCTCCACAAATGCTTATTTGCAACAATGCAAATAAGCCCTCCTCCACCAATCTTCGGCCAATGAACGGAACAATGGAAATCGGCCGAAACGGAAAGCAAACTGGCAACTCCAGAAAACTGGTCCCGTAATAAATTACAGGAAAACCCCGATACTGTGCATACACACCCACATTTGTATTCCGACCGAAATACAAATGCAATGAGACAAACTCTACACTGTACTATACTAGGATCCGGCTTATACCAAAGCCGGCCAGTAATATCCGTTCGATCCTAATCCGTGCAATACCGCACGTATCTGATCGAACCCTGCCATATATCCATACGGCCTATAGTACAAACTGTCTGATCCCGATCCGTGCAATACCGCACGTATCTGGTCGGACATTGCCATATCTCCATACGGCCTCTACTACCTTTCGCCCGAAAGCTGAGTAACAGAATGTGGGGGACTCTAAAGACTCGTCAACACCTTGGTTGTGGATTTAACCACTAGCACGTCAGAGGTATAAGCCAATACGTGACGGGCTACCAGGTACTGACCAAATGGGACGTCGATGAGGAAGCTCACCCCGACACCCAACTGAGCCTGTCAGTGACAATATCCGTGCAGTCCGGTCCGTTCGTCTATGAGCATCGCATGGCGGGCCTAGGGGGTTGGTAAAAGTCAGACCCCCAAAAGCGGTACAAGTCGTGTCGGAGTGTAGCCCAGAACACCCTGAGATACTACTGGAATACCTACCAGTAAATCTCCTTGCCTTGGCCAAGGACTTTGTGTAATGGCTCTCCTAGACACAGCACGACCTCACCCCCAATACCGGGAGAGACGAACCCCTGAAGATACGCTCACTGCCTCCATGTGGCTCGGGACTGTACCCAACTAAAACCTGTTTGCACGACTCCTTTGAGCCGTGGTAGGGTAGTAATCAAAGTACAGTAGGAACTCACACGAGACAAATGACGATCCCCAGGTCGATGAACTAACCTGCACACATGTCACCAGGGAACTGCCATCTGACGTCTGGTATATGACCAACTAGCATGTTCCCGGCGAGTCCTGTCCGGTGTACTCATAACCCAATGAGCACCTGTATACATCTTAGGTGATCCAACTGACACCAGTGGCTTGTGAGACCGGCCACCGCCCCTCGTCGGGGTCTCGACTGTATACACTAGTCTACTAATGGAGTATCGATGCCCAGTCTCGAAACTCCCACGACTAGGGACCTTTTAAGGATAAGCTTATAGACCCCCAGCTCCCACTTATATGATCGCCCTCATACTGCTGGTGGTCAAGCAAGAATCCTAGGGGCTCTATCAACGTGTAATAGCGACGTGTCATGTCACCTAAAGCAGTACACGATGATAAAGGTAAACCAGATAGCATACTATCATCTCGAGCAAGACTGTCCTACTGGGATAGGTCCTCCCTCAATCATTACAATCACGTACCTGTGACCTAATAATTGACTCTGAGGGCACTATCTCCAACACTACATGCGTAATGGCTCTCCTAAATACAGCGCGATGTCAACCCCCAATACCGGGAGAGACGAATCCTTTCTAACCGTCACTGTCTCCAAGTGCTTCGGGACTGCACCCAACTGCTACCTGTTTGCACGACTCCTTTGAGCCGTGGTAGGGTAGTAATCAAAGTACAGTGGGAACACACTCGAGGCTAAGCGACAGTGTCAAGTCAGCGGACTAAGCTGTACTCATGCCACCAGGGGACTGACAACTGACGATAGGTATAATACCAACCAACAGTTCCCGACGAGTCCTGTCCAGTGTACTCGTGACCTAACGAGCACTCGCATACTATCTCCAGTACGACGTACTGATGGCTGTGGGACAGACCATCTCCTCTGCTGGGATGAGAAGCGCATACGCTAGTCTACTCCGAAGTATCGATACCCTGTCTCGATAGTCCTACGACTAGGGACCTGTATAAGGATGTGCTTATAGATTACCCAGCCCTCACAAGTGTGACTGCCATCACAACGCTGGTAATCAAGCAAAGATCCTAAGGGCTCTACTAATATGTATAAGCGATATGCTAAAAGAAACACATGTACATATTGAAGTAGAAATAAACCAAGTAGCATACTACCATTTTGAGCAAGATTGTCTATAAAACTGTGAATATCCGAAGCTTCCATCAAGTAATATACAAACTAGTATGATACAGTAATGGCCTCTAGGGCATATACACTAACAATCTCCCACTTGCACTAAGGCCATGTACTGGCGTATCGAAGACCTATCATCTCGATCAGCCGCTCGAACTGAGTCTGGGGTAGGGCCTTCGTGAGTGGATCTGCAGTGTTATTCTCCGAATTTACTCTCTTCACCTCGATCTCCCGGCGATCAACGATCTCCCTGATCAGGTGGTACCGCCTCAAAATGTGCCTGGACTTCTGATGGGACCTGGGTTCCTTCGCTAAAGCTATAGCGCCGTTGTTGTCGAAATACAGCGGTATTGGATCAACAATGGTAGGAACCACCCGAAGCTCCGTGAGGAACTTTTTCATCCAGACAGCTTCCTTTGCGGCATCGCAAGCAGCTATGTACTCCGCTTCCATAGTTGAGTCAGCAACGGTTTCCTGCTTGGAACTCTTCCAGCAAACCGCCCCTCCATTGAGGGTAAAGATATAACCCGACATGGACTTGGAGTCATCCTTGTCACTCTGGAAGCTGGAGTCAGCAAAGGCCTCGATCTGGAGGTCTTTTCCGCCATACACCAAGAACATCTCCTTAGTCCTTCTAAGGTACTTGAGAATGTTCTTTACAGCTATCCAGTGTTTCTCCCCTGGGTCCGACTGATACCGGCTTACAACGCTCAATGCGTATGCTACATCTGGTCTGGTACATAACATCGTATGCATTATAGAGCCTACCGCAGAAGCGTAGGGTATAATAGACATGCGATCCCTTTCCAAATCAGTCTTGGGAGACATCTCTTTGGAGAGGGTGATCCCATGACAAGCCGGTAAATTACCGCGCTTGGAATCTTCCATACTGAATCTTTTCAGTATAGTGTCGATGTACCTGGATTGTGAAAGTTCCAACATCCTCTTAGATCTATCACGATAGATCTGGATCCCCAGAATGTAGTTGGCATCGCCCAGGTCCTTCATGGAGAACCTCTGTGACAAGAATCCTTTGACTGACTGTAGAATAGGAATATCATTTCCTATTAGGAGAATGTCATCCACGTACAAGACGAGAAATACCACAGTTCTCCCTACAATCTTACTGTAAATGCATGGTTCATCTGGGTTTTTAATAAAGTCGAATTCCTTAACAGTATCATCAAAGCAGATGTTCCAACTCCGCGATGCCTGCTTCAGTCCATAGATGGACTTTAGCAACTTGCACACTTTACCGCTGCTCCCACTCTGAATGAATCTTTCCGGCTGATCCATATAAACGTACTCTTCTAAATTTCCATTTAGAAAAGCCGTCTTTATGTCCATCTGCCAGATTTCATAATCGTGGAAAGCAGCAATGGCAAGAAGGATCTGAATGGATTTGAGCATAGCCACTGGAGAAAAGGTCTCGTCATAGTGCAAACCAGGTCTCTGACGAAAACCCTTTGCAACAAGTCTAGCTTTATAGGTTTCAACCTGCCCATCTACACCAATCTTCTTTCTGAAGATCCATTTGCAGCCTACGGGTTTTACCCCTTCTGGAGCAAAGTCCAAAGTCCAAACTTTGTTGGTGTACACGGACTCCATCTCGGTCCGCATTGCATCCAGCCATTTTACTGAGTCACCGCTCTGAATGGCTTGCTGGAAGCTAGTAGGCTCACCATAATCAATAGTGCAATCCACTCTATCCCTGTCTATGAGAAAACCGTAGTATCTCTCGGGCGGATGAGACAGCCTACTACTCCTGTGGAGTGGCGTAGGAATGTCCTGTTCTTTCGAACCCTCTAGTTCTACTAAGCTTTCAGTAATAGCTTGTGGTTCTGAAATTTCTTCCAGTTCTATTGCGCTCCCACTTATCTGGTTTTCCAAAAACTCAGTTTCCAAGAAGCGGGCATGACGAGAAACAAAAACCTTTTGTTCCTCTGCGTAATAGAAAAGATACCCCTTGGAGTTCTTTAGGTATCCTACAAACTTACACTCTACCGAGCGTGCCTCGAGTTTGTTCGCATGCTGCTTTTTGACAAAAGCTGGACATCCCCATGTCTTAATGTGCTTAAGATAGGGTTTCTTCCCACACCACATCTGATATGGTGTAGTAGGCACAGTCTTAGTTGGAACTCGGTTCAAAAGGTATGCAGCTGATTCTAGCGCATAACTCCAGAAAGATCGAGGTAACTCAGCCTTACTCATCATGGAACGAACCATATCCAATAGGGTTCGATTCCGCCTTTCCGATACACCGTTGTGTTGTGGTGTGTATGGAGGAGTAAGCTGAGAGAGAATTCCATTCTCTTTTAAGTAGCCCAGAAACTCGGCACTCAAGTATTCACCACCTCGATCAGATCTCAGTGTCTTGATACTTTTGCCTGTTTGTTTTTCAACTTTATTCTTGTATTCCCGAAATTTCTCAAAGGCCTCGGATTTATGCTTCATCAGGAAGACATGTCCATACCTAGAGAAATCATCTGTGAAAGTAATGAAGTATGAAGAACCACTTCGCGCATGTGTAGACATTGGACCACACACGTCGCTGTGTATGAGTCCCAAGAGCTCGCTTGCTCTTTCTCCGTGTCCAGTGAACGGAGTCTTTGTCATCTTTCCCATGAGACAAGATTCACAAGTGGCATAAGACTGGTACTCGAACGGATCCAAGTATCCTTCTTTATGTAACTTTGTTAACCGTGTCACATTAATGTGACCCAGTCTACAATGCCATAAGAAAGCCTGATTTGTTTCCGGAGACTTTCTTTTAAGTGTGTTCTGGACACTGAAGATCTGAGCTTGATTCAATACGTATATCCCGTTTTCTAATGTACCTGACCCAATCAGAACTTGATTTAGGTGGATGTTGACCACATCGCTTACAAAAGTAAAATCATACCCTTCCTTAGAAAGTAAGGATACAGATATGATATTACAAGTCGCACTTGGTACATAAAAACAGTTACGCAGAATCAATATCTGCCCAGTTGTCAGTCCAAGATGATATTCCCCTACGGATTCACCGTACATGCTCATTCCGTTAGCAACCCTGAGAGCCATATCACCTATCTTGATAACCCTACGGTTTCTCAGAGCCTGTAACGAATTACAGATGTGAGATCCTGATCTGGTATCCAATACCCAGGAAGTAGGGTTAACTGACATACAGTTCTCTATTAAAAACACACCCGAAGCCGAAGCCACAACATGCTTCCAATTCTGGCTACTGGCTTTGATAGCCCTGCAATCCTTCTGCCAGTGTTCATTCCCGTAACAATAGGAACGTCCCTCTTTTACTACATCCAGCCCCAAAACTTTTGCCTTTCCCTTCCCTTCTACTTCCCTGGTTTCCTTCAGGGTAGAAGGTAGAGACTGCAAAATCAAGTCAGCACCTGACTCGTTCTTCAACGTGGTCTTCAGGTCCGTGAGCTCAAAATAGCTGGTCTCTGTAAGGACGTTGCCCCCTACAGATGACCCGATAGCCAACCTCGCTGGAAGCAATTCGTTCGAGGTCTCATATCTTGCGATACGAGATTGCTCTCCATATAAATCTTTGTTATGGAGGAAGATAGAAACTAAGTCCATCTTCTCGTGCTGCCCCTGGTATGCACCATTAACTGAGGCTAACATGAGGCACTTGGCTTTCGCACAGTCTTTTTCCGATGTCCTTCGGATATCAATATCCGTGATAGGGGAAACTGGTCCTGAGACGGCAGGGGCTGGATTAGTTAAGAGGTGTCCCAACTTGTCATGGGCAATGGACATCTGGACAGACCTTTGCCAGTCATAACAGTCGGATTCAGTCATTTTGTTATCTAGATGTAACCTATGTATGGTCACTGGGTCGCTGCAATTAAGAGAGAGAGAAGAAAACACTCAGCATGATACTCTTGCAAGTTTAGATTAGTTTTTAATTTATCTAAACAGGATGGCTCCCACTGTCTCGCGAATCCCTCCTCAAACCATAAAGGAAAAATTAGTCAGGATCAATCTCACCGTACAATACTTGCTTAATCGTTCAGTCAGGCCAGTGTCGGTACTTCGAGGGAGGTTTTCCAACGCTTTCGCGAAGTTCCTTAATTAAGTAACCTCTTTTCCCTGTGGGCGTAGCCCCGCTAACACCTTTCTAAACACCTACTTGGTTTATAGCATTGATCGTTAAGTGAGAAAGTTCCCGAGGAGTAGCATATACTCACAGTAGGATCGGGATCCAAATATCATCGCGTGACAAAACTGAAGGAATCCTACCAGAATCATCACACTCCAAATGGTATGCAGCGCTAGCAAGTTTCAGTTTCTTTAGAAACTCCTGATGTGGATTTTTGCCCCATGCTCTTATGACCTTGACTTTGGCCGACAAATCATAAGTCACATGTCAAGTTTTACCCGTCATTGTCCAGGTTAATTTGAACCCATCCGTACATACCCTTGACTTTGGCCAACAAGGCAGTACGACTGTCCCAAACCAACGCATCTATCTATGCTACATATGAATACCCAATAGCTACCAAACACTGTGCCTTGACTTTGGCCAACAAACACAGCTTGAATACTATTGACAATCCATATGAAATGACGGAGGGCTACGAATGGTTTTGGCGAAACCGTGAACGTAGTGAACTTGATATAATCGATGGAACGAGATAGTTTTTAAAAGGAATGGTTCAAGCTCCGCATTTAAAAGATGGTTTTTGAATAGAACCGAGTGGTTTTGAAAGTGTTCCAACGACTTTTACTTGGTTTATTTTCTTGCATTAATTTTAATGTGTCCCATCATTTAATCCTACCATTGCAGAAAACAACGAAAATATGACGTACGCTTATGCCATCCGCATTCGCCACGGGGTCCCGTCATCACCCGTTACGTTACTTAACTAACGACAGAGCGGGGGCTGGACTAGAGCGGATGTAAAACATAAGCAACGCCTAAATAGATATGATATATAGATATATACATTCGTCAGATGCAATGATAGACATTCCAGATCATAGATGAACACTTTGGATATACTAGGAATCCGCGTTTCGTTCGAGCCTGCAATGAAAGACGGATTGCACGTTCACGATGAATAGCCAATACCCCACCCTAGACCCCTACGGGTGCGGCAAACTACCCGCCAAGTAACCGAAGCGAAGCAACCTCCCTCAACAACGTGAGTAGGCCACTCGGCACTTCGAGATACCCGGTAGCTTGTGCACCCCACCTTGGGTCTATCCTAGGAGCAAAAACAGTAAAAAGAAATTATACAATGGCGGCTACAACCTCATCCCGGATGTGCGGCCATACAAATAATATTACATCAATTTACAAATTTTACATGAATGAAAGAAAAAGAAACTCTCATATCACATCCACCCGGCTATTCATCCACGACAATCCAACGAGTTCATATACACAAACCATCAACATTACAGATCACAGATGTGTATAACCCCCACTAATCGACGTATAGCGATTAGCAGACGTTCAATACATATATAACATCACAGATAATATCCATTAGCCAAAGTCTACGGAATATCGATCAAAATACGGATTTGTAACCACCCCAAAAACAAATTTGTTCTCTGGAAAATATGGGTAGAAACAAACTATATTAAAAATCCTAAAACCTCCAACTAAGTACACTGCACCAAACTCGGTCCACGGCCAAGTCAACTCGGCCGCGGATCCGCGGCAAGAAGCATGTTTTTTCTGCGGAATCGCGGCTCTTTGACCGGTTCAGTGGATTGTTTTTGGTGGGTGTCATCAGAAAACCCTGAGCCGATTTTTCATGTATGTCAAATGATTTTTTGAGCAGTATAAAAAATCGACAGAAAGTTGATTTTTCCCGGACGTGTTTTGTGATTTTGTTTCCGATCGATATTCTAAATACTTTGCTAACTTGCTAGTTTATGTTTAGCTAGGCTCTGATACCACTGTAAGTCCACGTTGCTCAACCCGGTTCTTACGGGGAGGCGAAAACGGCGAAAAACAATTTTTGGCGCAAAGGCAACATGGACTAAAAGAAGGATCTTTGCTAAACTACAAACTAGCAAACTACTTGATGTTGGGTATATGTATGCCCTAGAGGCCATTATATGATAGCGGATGTATCTATACATGTATATATATATTCAGTATGCATTCAAGCTCGACAAGATAGTATGCTATCTGGTTCTTCTTTATCTGACATGTTGATTTGATCATGCTTTTATTCATTCATACATGCTGATAAAGCCCTGAGGATATCGGCTTGACTGCTCTGATTATGATGGAGATCATACTAGTGGGACATCTGTAGTCTATAAGCATATCCTGGAAAGTCCCTAGTCGTAGGTATATCGAGACGGGGCATTGATATACCAGAGTAGACTAGCGTATATGATACTAGACCCATACGATGGGCGATGAATGTTCCCACATTCATCGATGTTTGACATCAAGATCATATACGGGTACTCAGTGGTGACTGGGTACACTGGACGGACTCACCGAGAACTCCTATATGGAATTATATCTATCGTCGGATAGCAGTTCTCAGGTGACACTGGTACAGGTTAGTCTGTAGACCCGAGATCGTCATAGAGTCTTGTGTGCTCTCCCACTGTACTTTGATTGCTACCCTACCACGGCTCCACTGAGTCGTGCAAACAGGTGGCCGTTGGGTACAGTCCCGAGACACACGAAGGCAATGAGCGATAGGAGGGGTTTCGTCTCTCCCGGTATTGGGAGTTGATGCTGTGCTGTGCCCGACTGGTTATATCAGTAAGTCCCTGGCCAGGGCTGCTGAGATTTGCTGATAAGTGTTATCAGTGGTTTCTCGATCTGTTATAGACCATTCACCGGCACGACTTATTGAGTTATTGGGGTCGACGTGACCATCCCTAGGCTCGATATGCAGCATATCTGACGAAGAGACCGGACTGTATGGTAGTGTTGCCGGTTGGCTCGACAGGAGTTGTAGCAGGTTCGCTTGTTTTCTTCTGATCGCTCAATACCCGGGTGGCCGTTACGTTTAGCTCACCGCTTGCGGCTTGGGGGTGCTTGATATGATCATCACCCTCTGCCGGCGTATTGACGAGTCTTAGAGTCCCACACAGGAGTTACCTAGTCCAGGCGAAACGTTGTGGTGCGCGTATGCGATATGCGCATGGACCCGATTAAAATGCGCGTATAGGATACCGAACATTGATCGGGCGGCTTGCTTTTCGTGGGGTCATATGTGATATGGCCGGATTGATAAATCAAGTGTTGATTTATCATTTAACCATTAGTTTTCTCACTTAAAACCTTTCTTGAATATGATGGATGTATGCATGCATGTATGTGTTTCTTTCTTTCTAGTTTCATGCACATATGGATGTGCATACATACATACATACATACACCCATCTATCATGGTTGATTACACATGGAAATGGTGGCAATATAAGACTCACACCATGGATAAATCTATGGATTATTATTTGATTTTAGGTTTAAAACAAAATAGAAAAAGGAAAGGATAATTCTTCACTTGCTTCTACATTCTTCTTTAACCTAACCATTCTCACCTACCCTTAACCTTGGATTAACCTTTCCTTACATGTTTTAAACCCTAAT
The DNA here is from genome assembly GCA_030015575.1 of Agapanthus africanus. Lineage (NCBI taxonomy): Eukaryota > Viridiplantae > Streptophyta > Magnoliopsida > Asparagales > Amaryllidaceae > Agapanthus > Agapanthus africanus. Next base: position 221,505,601 of record CM057347.1, read on the forward strand.
CAAATAACAACAAAAAGATTTAACCATGGTTTGTAGTGAGAAGAAATAAAATATATGTAGATATATTTCATTTCTTTTCAATGGTGATCATTTACTCTTGTTAAAAGAAAGCCTCCATCTTCTTCTTCCTTCACCTTTTGCTCTCTAGTTTCTTCTAGTGAGTAAAACACACATAAATAAAGGTTTTTGAAGTGAGAATCTTAACCACAACATCATTCTACACAAGTTTAGCCAACTTGTTTAGAGTGTTCTCTTCGATTCTCATCTTGATAATCGAAGTTGCGAGCTTAGACGAAGAACTCCGGGTGGATCGTCGTGGACGCGAGAAGACTTCAAGAGGACCTTCTTCCAACACCCAAGAGACCAAAGAGTCCAGCAAAAGGGAGCTACAAAGGTTGTAGTCTCGAAACCCTAGTTTTCATTCGCTTTACTTTCGAAACCCTAATTTTCTAGGATCGATTCCTTTGTATGCTTGTTTAGCACCATAAAAATCTAAACTTTGAGACATGTGATGCTTCAAAACTCTACATAGGGTGCTAGGCAAACCTTTCATTGGTATCAGAGCCGACCTAGAACATTAGGCGACGCTTTTACGAAGTAAAAATCCCGATCGGACAAAAATACGACATTTCGAAGCCTTCTCTGGACAATTTTTGAAATCTGACATTTTTCAGAATTAAAAATACTTAAAAAATACAGCAGGAAATTATAAGAATAACAGTGAAATTCGATGACCTGAACAGTGTAAACTGCCGCGGAACAGCGGCATTTCCTGGCTTAGGCAGCGGTTCCGCGGCCGTACAGAGGTATCATTGCATGAAATTTCTACTGTAATTCTTAGAACTTCTTGTACAGTGTTTTAGGCATGTTTAATCTGAAAATAGCACTGTATTTTCTGGAGATGGTTTTGGACGCGTAGATTCGATCGGAATTTTCATTTCGTTGCTTTTCTGGGTAAATTAGAAAGTATTGAAGTGTTTGAATGAGTATCATTTGCTCACTATTCATGGGGTTTAAATACTTTGGAGATACGTGCAAGTCTTTTTATGGTGGACCCTCTAGAAGACAACAAACCTTAACTCGATTATGTGACCGTCTTGAACTTCCCTTTGAACCTTAGGGTTTGGGGCAGTACTGCGTGTCACATGTGAGGCGTTGGCTTGACCCTTCTACGGATGGACCGCTACTACTGTGTCACACTCCGGATTTTTGAACCCTGCTCAAGTGTTGAGCTATAGTGAATCTTGGATATTTGATCGTTCGTTCGAAAACTTTAATACTGTCTGTTTATCTGGAATGTGATACAATATATGGAATTCATATAGTTTAGGCATGAAATACGAAATATGTGATATTTCGCATTTATGATGTCTAAAGAGAATGTGGATTCCAAATATTGTAGTTTTACACTTTCTTTTCTGTGACCGTAAGTGTAGTATGTTCGATATCGCCAGTTTCTTTGCTATACATCAACGACAATTGGGGTATGCATACTTACTTACGTTGATGATATGAGATATTATGTGTTGTTGAGATATGATGTGCAGGATTGTCGCGATTGAATAGCCGGGTTTTTTTTTATGTGATATGAGAGTTTTATATTTTCATTCATGTAAATTCAAATGTAATGCAATATTCTTTTATTTGGGGCACTTCCGGGTTGAGGTTGTGTCACCTGTGTTGTATATTATTTACTTTTCCGCCTTAGGATGGACCAAAGGAGGGGAGCACAGGTGACCGGGTTCTGGGGTTCAGTGGGTGGCCATCTCGAGGAGTCGAGACCGGGTCTCCTAAACTCCAGAATTGCTAGGGTCACTTGCCGCTCTTGTAGGGGTCCAGGGTGTGGGCTTGGCTATTCATCGCGACTGTGAAATCCGTATTTTCTATTCTGGCTAAATACTAAATACGGACGTCCTAGTATATCCCACTTTATATCGATGTTTCTGCTGCCTGTGTTCTGTGATATCTGAGACGAATGACATATTATATATATGATATATAGTAGACGTTGCTTATGTTTTACACCCGCGCTAGTCCCGTCCCGGTATGCCGTTAGTTAAGTAACCTAACGGTGCATAACGGAACATTGCGGCGAATGCGGATGGCATAAGCGTACGTGTTATTTTCGTTTCTTTTCTGTGATTGGCTCAAGGACTTAAATGATGGGATTACATTACTGTGATTAATGTAAAGAAAATAAACCTAAAAAGATGTTGTAGAATCGGATTTGAAAACCACTCGGCTATTTATGAAAAAGCTATATTTCAAAACTGCGGAGCTTAAGCCACTCCTTTTGAAAACCATTTGATTCTACAACGATATCAAGTTCAAAGCGTTAAAAATTTTCTTAAAAATCATCCGCAACCCTCCGTCATTTTAGGAAGTAGAGTACTTAGTATTCGTGCTACGTTTGTTGACTATAGTTAAGGCGTAGTGTACGGTAGCTAAGTGATGTCTTCCTACATTGCATATGATGCAAATTAATTAGGACATTCTTATGACTTTGTTGACCATAGTTAAGGGTCATATGAGTGGGTCTAATTAATCAAGAAATGACGGATAGAACTTGACTAGTACTTATGATTTGTTGACCTTAGTTAAGGTCATAAGTACTAGGGTAAAAACAACATCGGGAATTTCAATATTTGAAATTTGCAATGAGATTGCATACCTTCCGTGTGATGGTTGGATCCCGATCCCACTGTGGGCAATAGTTGCTCCTAGGAGAGTTTTACTGTTTACAATTAGCTAACTCATTAGGTGTCTAGAAAGGTGTTAACGGGGCTCCGCCTCTGGGAAAACGTGGTTTACTCTAATTAGGTCCGTGCGAAAGCACGGGGAACCTCCCTCAAGTACCGACACTGGCCTGGATGAACGGTTAGCGAAGTTGTAGACTGTAATTAATCCTGGCTAGTTTTTCTTTTTAAGGTTTGAAAGAAAAACTCGACAAAAGCAGTGGGAAACATCGATTAGACAAGATAATAACCAATCTGATCTATGCAAGAGCTTTCGCTGAGTGTATTCTTTTCTTTCTCTTAATGGAAGATATCCATGACTGGACTCAAGCTTCTACTAGATAAAAACAAACTGAATGGGACCAACTATAAAGACTGGATGAGGAATCTGAAAATCGCCTTGACTTATGATAAAGTATCATATGTCCTCACGGCTTCAGCCCCGCCCGTCCCAGGTCCAAAATCCTCAGTTGCGGACATTGAAGTCCGCAAGACATGGGACGCTGACTGTGCCACGGCAAAATGCCTCGCGCTTGCATCGATGGATAACACACATCAAAAGCAGCACGAGGATATGGACATTCACGGTATATTACTCCATACAAAGGAATTGTATGGAGAGCAATCCCGCGTATTACGATACGAAGCATCAAAGAAATTGTTTCAGATGCGAATGGCCCCTGGCACACCAGTAGGAGACCATGTTCTGAAGATGATAGCTCTTATAGAAGAGCTTGAGGACCTTGGATGGACGATGGACAATGAACAATATATAGATATTATTCTGCAGTCCCTTCCCTCCACCTTTGCTCAGTTCATAGTGAACTTCAACATGCATGGCATCGAGAAGGAACTCCCTGAACTCCTTACCATGTTAAGGAGTGCAGAGAGCACTATGAAGTCAGCAAGAACTCCCGTTATGACTGTTGGACAATCTTCTTCTTCTCGCCCGAAAGCTAAGGCCAAGGGAAAGAAAAAGAAGAAGCCCACCAATCCTAAAGGTGGAGTTAAAAAGGTGAAGGGAAAGGAAAAGTCCAAGGCTGGAGACTCGGGGAAGGGCGAATGTTTTCATTGTCACAAGACAGGACATTGGAAGCGCAACTGTACGGAGTACTTAAGTCTCAAGAAGAAGCATGGTGATGCTTCTGCTTCAGGTGCGTTTGTGACAGAAAACTGTTTTTCAATAAACTCTGCTTCCTGGGTATTGGATACCGGTTCAGGTTCTCACATTTGCAATTCTATGCAGGGACTTAGAAATAGCAAGGTTTTGAAGACAGGTGACCATACTCTCTGCGTTGGAAATGGTTCCAATGTACATACAGTCGCAGTGGGAGAGTATCACTTGGGGTTGCCATCTGGATGTATTTTGGTTTTGAATCCATGTTATTTTGTACCAAGTATGCTATGTAATATACTATCCGTTTCTTTGTTGGACAATGAAGGATATAATTTTGTATTGCAGAACAATGTTATGAACATTCATCTGAATCAAATGTTGGTTGGGTATGGTACGCTTAATAACGGAATATATGTCCTAAATCAACACACAGTTTTCAGCATACAACACACTAATAAAAGAAAACTTTCAGAAATAAGTGAAGCTTTTTTTTGGCACTGTAGACTTGGTCATATTAACGAAACAAGACTAAACAAGTTACACAAAGATGGATATTTAAACTCTTTTGAATATAAATCTTATGCGACTTGCCAGTCTTGTATCAAGGGTAAAATGACCAAAACTCCGTTTACCGGACACGGAGAAAGAGCTACTCAGCTCCTAGGCCTCATACATAGTGATGTATGTGGGCCAATTTCTACACAGGCTAGAGGCGTTTTTTCATACTTCATTACATTCACTGACGATTTCTCAAGATTCGGTCATGTATTTTTATTAAAGCACAAGTCCGAATCCTTCGAGAAATTCATTGAATATAAACAAGAAGTAGAAAAACAAACCAGCTTGAGTATCAAGATGCTTCGATCAGATCGAGGTGGTGAGTATCTCAGTACAGAATTTACAAACTTCCTAAAAGAGAATGGGATTCTCTCTCAGCTCACTCCTCCTTACACACCACAGCACAACGGTGTGTCAGATCGACGGAATAGGACCCTATTAGATATGGTCCGGTCCATGATGAGTGACACTGAGTTACCAGTCTCGTTTTGGGGGCATGCATTGGAGACTGCAGCGTTTCTGCTAAACAGGGTTCCAACCAAAACCGTGTCTACCACGCCATATGAGATATGGCATGGGAAGAGACCATCTCTTAAGAGAATTAAGATTTGGGGTTGCCCGGCCTATGTTAAAAAGCAGAATCCGAACAAACTCGATACACGGTCAGTCATGTGTAACTTTGTGGGATATCCAAAGAATTCTTATGGATATCTGTTCTACCACAAAGAGGGACAAAAAGTGTTTGTTTCTCAGTATGCCACATTCTTGGAAAAAGAGTTTTTCACAGATAAAGATGATGGCAAGGTGGTGGATCTAGAAGAGGTTCTGGAGACACAAACTACAAATGACGATTTGGTTAAACCGGCTGTTACAACAGAAACTGAAGAACCTCGGCCACTCCGTAGGTCTGGTAGGACTTCTCGCCCACCGGAGAGGTACTACGGTTTCCTCATTGATGGTGACGGAGAAGACTGTATCATGGATGATGATGATCCTACCAGTTCTCAGCAAGCTATCACGAGTAGAGACTCTGTGATGTGGCTGGATGCCATGAGATCCGAAATGGAGTCTATGTACACCAACAAACTATGGACTTTGGACGTTGTACCCCCTGGGGTAAAACCAGTGGGGTGCAAATGGATCTTTAAATGAAAGATTGGTGTAGATGGGCAGGTGGAGACCTATAAGGCAAGACTTGTGGCGAAGGGTTTTCGTCAAAGACCAGGTTTGGACTATGACGAGACTTTTTCTCCCGTAGCCATGCTTAAATCCATTCGGATCCTACTTGCTATTGCTGCTCACTACGACTATGAAATCTGGCAGATGGACATTAAAACTGCATTTCTAAATGGAAATTTATAAGAATGCGTTTATATGGATCATCCAGAGGGCTTCATTGACAGTGGGAGCAGCGGGAAAGCATGTAAATTGCTTAAATCCATATATGGGTTAAAGCAGGCATCACGGAGTTGGAACATCTGTTTCGATGATGTCATCAAAGAGTTTGATTTCATAAAAAATCCAGATGAACCTTGTGTTTATAAGAAGGCTTAGGGAGAGCTGTCACATTCCTCGTATTGTACATGGACGACATTCTTTTGATAGGAAATGATATTCCTATGCTACAGTCGGTCAAATTTTTCTTATCACTGAGGTTCTCCATGAAGGACCTGGGTGATACCACATACATTCTGGGCATAAGGATCTATAGGGATAGATCAAAAAGGTTATTGGGATTGTCCCAAACCAGGTACATTGACACCATCCTAAAAAGGTTTAGTATGGAAGACTCCAAGCGGGGTGCCTTACCCGCTTGCCATGGGGTCACTCTCTCCAAGGATTCTTGTCCAAAGACTGATGAAGAGAGAGCTCGCATGAGTGTTATACCCTATGCTTCGGCAGTAGGATCTATAATGTATGCGATGTTATGTACATGCCCAGATATAGCTTATGCACTTAGTGTTGTAAGCAGGTATCAATCCAACCCAGGGAAGAATCACTGGACAGCTGTGAAGAACATTCTTAAGTACTTGCGAAGGACTAAAGAATTGTTCTTGGTGTATGGTAATGGAGATCTCCAAATGGAGGCCTTTACCGATTCGAGCTTCCAGAGCGATAAGGACGACAGCAAATCTATCTCTGTGTTTGTATTTACCCTCAATGGAGGGGCGGTGAGTTGGAAGAGTTCCAAACAAGATACCGTTGCAGACTCTACGATGGAAGCTGAGTACATTGCTGCAAATGATGCTGCCAAGGAAGCCGTCTTGATGAAGAAGTTCATCTCGGAGCTAAGAGTAGTTCCAACCATTATTGATCCAATACCTTTGTATTGTGATAATAATGGGGCTACGGCGTTAGCCAAGGAGCCCAGATCCCATCAGCGGTCCAGACACATCCTGAGGCGTTTTCATTAGATCCGGGAGATTGTAGATCACCGCGAGATCGCGATTAGGAGAGTAGACACAAAGAATAACGCCGCGGATCCATTCACCAAGGCCTTCCCTCAGCCGCAGCATGAGCGACTTTTTGAGATGTTGGGTATGAGATACGCTAATAACTGGCCTTAGTGCAAGTGGGAGATTGTTGGATATATGTATGCCCTAGAGGCCAATATATGATAGTGGATGTATCTATACATGTATATATATATTCAGTATGAATTCTTGCTCGACATGATAGTATGCTATCGGTTCTTCTTTATCTGACATGTTGATTTGATCATGCTTTTATTCATTCATACATGCTGATAAAGCCCTGAGGATATCGGCTTGACTGCTCTGATTATGATGGAGATCATACTAGTGGGACATCTGTAGTCTATAAGCATATCCTGGAAAGTCCCTAGTCGTAGGTATATCGAGACGGGGCATTGATATACCAGAGTAGACTAGCGTATATGATACTAGACCCATACGATGGGCGATGAATGTTCCCACATTCATCGATGTTTGAAATCAAGATCATATACGGGTACTCAGTGGTGACTGGGTACACTGGACGGACTCACCGAGAACTCCAATATGGAATTATATCTATCGTCGGATAGCAGTTCTCAGGTGACACTGGTACAGGTTAGTCTGTAGACCCGAGATCGCCATAGAGTCTTGTGTGCTCTCCTACTGTACTTTGATTGCTACCCTACCACGGCTCTACTGAGTCGTGCAAACAGGTGGCCGTTGGGTACAGTCCCGAGACACACGAAGGCAATGAGCGATAGGAGGGGTTTCGTCTCTCCCGGTATTGGGAGTTGATGCTGTGCTGTGCCCGACTGGTTATATCAGTAAGTCCCTGGCCACGGCTGCCGAGATTTGCTGATAAGTGTTATCAGTGGTTTCTCGATCTGTTATAGACCATTCACCGGCACGACTAATTGAGTTATTGGGGTCGACGTGACCATCCCTAGGCTCGATATGCAGCATATCTGACGAAGAGACCGGACGGTACGGTAGTGTTGCCGGTTGGCTCGACGGGAGTTGTAGCAGGTTCGCTTGTTTTCTTCTGATCGCTCAATACCCGGGTGGCCGTTACGTTTAGCTGACCGCTTGCGGCTTGGGGGTGCTTGATATGATCATCACCCTCTGCCGGCGTATTGACGAGTCTTAGAGTCCCACACAGGAGTTACCTAGTCCAGGAGAAACGTTGTGGTGCGCGTATGCGATATGCGCATGGACCCGATTAAAATGCGCATATAGGATACCGAACATTGATCGGGCGGCTTGCTTTTGGTGGGGTCATATGTGATATGGCCGGATTGATAAATCAAGTGTTGATTTATCATTTAACCATTAGTTTTCTCACTTAAAACCTTTCTTGAATATGATGGATGTATGCATGCATGTATGTGTTTCTTTCTTTCTAGTTTCATGCACATATGGATGTGCATACATACATACATACATACACCCATCTATCATGGTTGATTACACATGGAAATGGTGGCAATATAAGACTCACACCATGGATAAATCTATGGATTATTATTTGATTTTAGGTTTAAAACAAAATAGAAAAAGGAAAGGATAATTCTTCACTTGCTTCTGCATTCTTCTTTAACCTAACCATTCTCACCTATCCTTAACCTTGGATTAACCTTTCCTTACATGTTTTAAACCCTAATCAAATAACAACAAAAAGATTTAACCATGGTTTGTAGTGAGAAGAAATAAAATATATATAGATATATTTCATTTCTTTTCAATGGTGATCATTTACTCTTGTTAAAAGAAAGCCTCCATCTTCTTCTTCCTTCACCTTTTGCTCTCTAGTTTCTTCTAGTGAGTAAAACACACATAAAGAAAGGTTTTTGAAGTGAGAATCTTAACCACAACATCATTCTACACAAGTTTAGCCAACTTGTTTAGAGTGTTCTCTTCGATTCTCATCTTGATAATCGAAGTTGCGAGCTTGGACGAGGAACTCCGGGTGGATCGTCGTGGACGCGAGAAGACTTCAAGAGAACCTTCTTCCAACACCCAAAAGACCAAAGAGTCCAGCAAAAGGGAGCTACAAAGGTTGTAGTCTCGAAACCCTAGTTTTCATTCGCTTTACTTTTGAAACCCTAATTTTCTAGGATCGATTCCTTTGTATTCTTGTTTAGCACCATAAAAATCTAAACTTCGAGACATGTGATGCTTCAAAACTCTACATAGGATGCTAGGCAAACCTTTCACTTGAGGTGTTATCTACTATGCCATAGAGATTATTCCTCACGATACCGGTCCTTCGGTTCTTCATTCCGCTGTCTTGCTCGTCCATCCACGCTCTGAGGATCGATCCGGATCTTGGTCACTTTCGCGGCCTTCTTGAGACGAAAACGATCCACCCAAGAGTTCTACACCGAGCTCCACCTCGAGCCGAGGCAACTAGGGCAACAAGATCGCTAGTCTTGATGTCCTAGGTTCTGTAGAAGAGGTTGATGGAAGTGTTTGTCTATGTGGATTCTTTTTCTCTCAACACATGAGATCAAAAGAAAATTTCAAGAGGAGGAAGATGAAGGAGAACTAGCGACCATGGAGCTCTTTTTCTTTTCTTCTCACAAGAGAGAGAATGAGAAATGAGAAATGAATTCTCTACTAAAGAAAAAAGGCACCATGGTTCAATAATACATAAACATTGTCATTACCAATCCTTTCATCATAAAGTTGATGGCAACTAATGACTTGACCATTTTCATAATCCAAAAAGAAAAAGAAATCCAAAGAAAACTCTAGACCTCTCATGAAGGTCAAAGTCAACTTTGGTCAAACGGTCAACAAAGTCAAGTGTGGTCAAATGGTCAAAGTAATTAGCCATCACATAATTATCACTAAAAGGATTAGTAAATAATGTCCCCGGCACATAATGGTTTTGACCGAACGAATTGCCAAAACCGTAATGAGTCCGCCTCAAAATGGTTTTGACCGAATCAACTGTCAAAACCCTAATGAGCCTGCCACATAACGGGCTTGGCCGAATCAACTGCCAAAACCCTAATGAGGCACCTCCTCCTTCATCGTTCCTCAAAACTGTGCATACACACCCGCATCCGCATTCCGTAGAATGCGAATGCAAAGAAGACAAAACAAATCTATCCGTGCAATACTAGGATTGGGCTTAAACTAAAGCCCACTAGTATTGCCTGCCCGAACAGCATACGCACACAAGTGCATGTAAGTGATCGCAGCCCTGCCGTAAAACCGTACGGCCTCTACACCTTTCGTTCAATGCAGGGAAACTCTCTGTGTGGGACTCTAAAGACTCGACACTACGCTGGCAATGGTTTTAACCACAGACCGCAAGCAGCACTAGCTGTACGTAAAGGTCCCTAGGTAGATGTCGATAAGAAGGCCGATGAGGTAAACCCATCCGAACTCCTACTAAGCCTGTATGTGACAATCTCCGTACAGTCCGGTCCGTTCGTCTGAAAACATCGCATGGCGGGCCTACGGGGTGGTAAACGTCAGTCCCCTAATAGCGGTACAAGTCGTGTTGGAGTGTAGCCCAGAACACCCTGAGATAACACCGGAAACCTACCAGTATATCTCGCTTGCCCTGGCCAGGGACTACATGTGTAATGGCTCTCCTAGACACAGCGCGATGTCAACCCACAATACCGGGAGAGACGAATCCTGTCTAACCGTCACTGTCTCCGAGTGCTTCGGGACTGCACCCAACTACTACCTGTTTGCATGACTCCTTTGAGCCGTGGTAGGGTAGTAATCAAAGTACAGTGGGAACACACTCAAGGCGAAGTGACAGTGTCAAGTCAGCGGACTAAGCTGTACTGATGTCACCTGGGAACTGACAACTGACGATAGGTATAATACCAACCAACAGTTCCCGATGAGTCATGTCCAGTGTACTCGTAACCTAACGAGCACCCGCATACTTTCTCCAGTACGACGTACTGATGGCTGTGGGACAGACCATCTCCCCCGCTGGGATGAGAAGCGCATACGCTAGTCTACTCCGGTGTATCGATGCCCTGTCTCGATAGTCCTACGACTAGGGACCTGTATAAGGATGTGCTTATAGATTACCCAGCCCCTACAAGTGTGACTGCCATCACAATGCTGGTAATCAAGCAAAGATCCTAAGGGCTCTACTAATATGTATAAGCGATATGGTGAAAGAAACACATGCACATATTGAAATAGAAACAAACCAAGTAGCATACTACCATTTTGAGCAAGATTGTCTATACAACTGTGAATATCCCAAGCTTCCATCAAGTAATATACAAACTAGTATGATACAGTAATGGCCTTCAGGGCATATACACTAACACAATGCGTGCCCCCAGAATGATATTGGTAACTCAGCATCACTCATCATAGATCGTACCATATCTAATAAGGTACGATTCCTCCTTTCCGATACAACGTTGTGTTGTGGTATGTACGGAGGAGTGAGCTGAGAGAGAATCCCATTCTCTTTTAGGAAATCTAGAAACTCTGAGCTTAGATACTCACCTCCTCGATCCGATCGAAGTTTCTTGATACTTAAGCCTGTTTGTTTTTCTACTTCAGATTTATACTCCTTGAATTTTTCGAAGGCTTCGGACATATGTTTCAACAAGAACACGTGCCCGAATCTCGATAAATCATCAGTGAAGGTTATGAAGTACGAAAAACCACCTCCCGCATGTGTAGACATTGGTCCACATACATCACTATGTATGTGGCCTAAGAGTTCTGTAGCTCTCTCTCCGTATCCAGTAAATGGAGTTTTGGTCATTTTACTTTTGATGCAAGACTAGTAAGTCGCATAAGATTTATATTCAAACGAGTTTAAATATCCATCTTTATGTAGCTTGGTTAGTCTTATTTCATTAATATGACCAAGTCTACAATACCAAATGAAAGCTTCATTTATGTCTAAAACATTTCTTTTGTTTGCGTGTTGTATATGAAGAACTGTATGCTGATTTAGGACGTATATCCCGTTATTTAATGTACCATACCCAACCAACTCTTGATTAAAGTTAATGTTCATAACATTAGATTGCAATACAAAATTATATCCAGTATTTTCCAACAATGATACAGATATAATATTACATAACATTGAAGGTACAAAATAACATGGGTTCAAAACAAATATAAAACCCGACAGCAAACCAAGATGATACTCTCCCACTGCAGTAGCATGTACTGAGGAACCATTCCCAACCCGGAGAGTGTGATCACCTTTCTTCAAAAACCTGCTATTTCTCAGCCCCCACAGACAATTGCAGATGTGAGATCCTGACCCAGTATCTAATACCAAGGAAGCAGAGTTAATTGAAAAACAGTTGTCTATTAAAAACACACCTGAAGTGGAAGCATCACCATACTTCTTCTTCTTGAGGTCGGCCAAGTATTTAACACAGTTTCTCTTCCAGTGCCCAGTCTGGTGGCAGTGGAAACATTCCCCACGTCCTGTCGTAGCAGCCCCTTTCTTGTCCCTTCCCGGTGCCTTTTTCACTCCGCCTCTCTGCTTGATGGGATTCTTCTTCTTCTTTCCCTTGGCCTTGGCTTTCGGGACGGAGGAAGTAGATGGCCCAGCAATAAGAGCGAGAGTTTTCTCTATCTTTAGCGTGCTCTCTTCACTCCTCAACATATTGAGGAGTTCAGGTAAAGACTTCTCCATGTTGTGCATGTTGAAGTTTACAATGAATTGAGCAAAGGCAGGGGAAAGGGACTGTAGAACAATATCAACATACTGCTCGTTCTCCATGGTCCAACCCAGGTCCTCAAGTTCTTCGATAAGTCCAATCATCTTCAATACATGGTCATCTACAGACGTACCAGCAGCCATCCGCATCTGAAACAACTTTCGAGATGCCTCGTATCGGAGAGTACGAGATTGCTCTCCATACAACTTCTCTGTATGGAGAAAGATGGATTGAACATCCATCTTCTCGTACTGTTTCTGATGTTCATTGTTCATAGAAGCAAGCGCGAGGCACTTGGCTGTTGCGCAGTCTATATCCCATTTCCTGCGGATTTCTTTATCCGCAACTGAAGAATCAGGGCCTGGGCTAGGAGGTGCTGGAGTAGTCAGGACGTATCCGACCTTATCATAGGTTAGGGCAATATTAACGTTCCTTAGCCAATCTTTATAATTCGGTCCCGTGAGTTTATTTTTATATAATAAAAGCTTAAGCCCCGACATAGGTATCTTCTATTAGGAGAGAGAAAAGAAGACATTCAGCGATTGCTTTTGCATAATTAGATTGGTTATTAATCTTATCTAATTGATATCTTCCACTGCTTTTTATCAAATTTTCCTTCAAACCTAAAAAGAAAACTATCTAGGATTAATCGCAATCTACAAGTTCGCTAATTGTAAAGTGCAAAATTCTCCCGGGAGTAACTTTTACTTACAGTGGGATCGGGATCCAACTATCATATAGAAGGTATGCAATCTCATTGCAAATTTCAACTCTTGAAATTCCCGATATGATTTTTACCCATAGTGTCTTTTGACCTTAACTATGGTCAACAAATCATAAGCACTAGTCAAGTTCTACCCGCCATTTCGGGATTGATTTAGACCCACCCACATGACCCTTAACTATGGTCAACAAAGTCATGAGAATGTCCTAATCGATCGCATCAAATGCTTTGTAGGAATACTACCGTACACCACGCCTTAACTGTTGGGATGCGGCAACACCCCGGCCGTCAATCCGATGCCAAATGCGGAACAAAATTTTTATCAAAACTTGACGCTACCGCAACCAATACCCGGATCTTTCCATTAATAGTTAACTAGCTAACTACAAACAGAGTTTAGAGATTATACCGATCGATCCATGTCCATCGGTCTTCAATCTCCGTCCTATGCTTGTAGCGGCTGTCCCGATGAAATCCGCTCTCCGGTCTCTTCGTCAGAATGACATCACATCAAGGAATCTTTATACGGGCTCCCTCTTCAAACCGAAGCAACTCGGACATGAAGTTTGCCAGCCGACATGTCAAAGATGAGGTAGAGAAATGTGTAGAATATTTTGTCTCAAGGCACCAAATGAATCGGGCGAAGGTAATTGAAGTTGCCAAGGAGATGGAATGAAGTGAGCACATGAATTTTTGTATTGGAGAAAAGCAAAGGAGCTTTGCCAATCATAGGCTCGGCCAAATCCAAGGGATAGAAAAAGAATGGGAGAGGTTCACTGTGAATGCTCATTCTCAAGTGTGTGTGTGTGTTGATTAATTAATCAACCAAGAATTTTTTTTCCAAAAAATTCCAGCACCCTCTCAATGTTGGCCACCTCACCCCTCAACACCATGTTGCCGACGTTTTTCCCATTCCCCACAATGCCAGCACAACAAATGCACACAAGAATTTTAGTGCAAGAATGATTTGCACAATTAAAGAAAAGGCCAAAAGAAATAACAAATAACAAGCACATGAATGAAGCTCATGAAAATGGCACCCCACCCAAAATAGTCCACAGCCCAATGAAATGCTTACTAGAAATTTGGCAAGGAAATGGGCCAAAAGAAATTACAATTATGAACCAATAATTAAACATTAAATCTAATGTTTAATCGGGAGGAGAAAAACTGGCAATTTCAAAAGTAATCCTGTAACAAATTACAGGCTTACCCCTTAACTGTATATACATACCCGCATTTGTATTCCGACCGAATACGAATGCAACGAGACAAAAATATTCCTACAATACAATACTAGGATCCTGCTTAAACCGAAGCCCGCTAGTACTATCCGTCCGATCCTGATCCGTGCACAAGTGCACGAATATGATCGAACCCTGCCATAAAAACCAAACGGCCTCTACAACGTTTTGCCCGAACTTGGGAAACTTTCTGTCGGGGACTCTAATGACTCATCAATACACTGGCACAGGGTATAACCATAAGCACGTCAGAGGTACTAGCTGTACGCAACGGTTGCCTATGTATTGAACGAAAGGGAAGCTGGCGAGCGAACTCATCCTGAAACCCTTCTGAGCCTAACAGTGACAATATCCGTACAGTCCGGTCTGTTCGTCTAAGAGTATCGAATATCGAGTCTAGGGGGGTGGATAAAGTCAGACCCCTACAAACGCGATAATTCGTGTCGGTATGAAGCCCTTCACCACCTGAGAAACTACTGATCCGAATCAGTAATTCTCGATTACCTTGGCCAAGGTTTTCTGGTGACGGCCACCCGTGCACTGCGCGACATCAAACCCCAATACCGGGAGAGACGAATCCCCGGCGATCCGCTAACCGCCTCCATGTGGCTCGGGACTGTACCCAACTAAAACCTGTTTGCACGACTCCTTTGAGCCGTGGTAGGGTAGTAATCAAAGCACAGTGGGAACTCACACAAGACAAATGACGATCTCAGATCGACAGACTAACCTGTACACATGTCACCTGGTAACTGCTATTTGACAATAGGTATAATACCAACTAGCAAGTTCCCGGTGATTCCTGTCCGGTGTACTCATAACCGAATGAGCACCTGTATATATCTTAGGTGAACTAACTGACACCAGCAGCTTGTGAGACGGGCCACCGCCCCTCGTCGGGGTATCGAACTGTATACACTAGTCTACTATCGGAGTATCGCTGCCCAGTCTCGAAACTCCCACGACTAAGGACACTTTAAGGATGTGCTTATAGACCCCAGCTCCCACGTATATGATCGCCATCATACGGCTGGCTGTCAAGCAAGAATCCTATGGGCTCTATCAACCTGTACATGATGATAAAGTCAAACCAGATATCATACTATCATCTCGAGTAAGACTGTCCTACCGGTATAGGTCCTCCCTCAATCATTGCAATCACGTACCAGCGATCCAATAATTGACTTTAAAGGCACTATATCCAAAAATCTCCCACTTGCACTTAAGGCTAATTATTGCGATGTCGCATACTCACAGCCCGTGTGATACCGAACTTCCAACTTCTCTACTAATCAGTTTCACAAAGCTCGTTTGTAAAACTATTGCGTTCGAGAAATAGCCTCAGTGAGTGGATCCGCCCTGATGTTTCTTTCTATGTCTCTCTTTATCTCAAATTCGCAGAGAAAGCCATATCCCGAAAATGAGCAATACCTGTCTTAGAATATGTCTGGATATCTGATGGGACCCAGTTCATAAATGAACTCCAAATCCAGCAAACTTCTTAGACTGTATCGTCAACAAAATTTAATCAGTATCCTGCGCCACGCCTTCCTCAGTATCCGCTTGGACCACCTGTCCAAAATACTGCCCCTCGTCAGAGGGAAGACTGTAACTCTGACAGTCACTCTGTCATCCAAGTCACCTTGGAAGCCTGGAATGATAACCGTCTCCCGAAGGAGGCCGCTGTTATCAAATCATTAGGACATCTACTTATGTTCTTAAACTGCTTCCTTACGTTTCTCCAGGATTGGATTAATATCATAACTTATTGCATCTAGTGCAAAAACAACATATGGTGTGGTACTTGACATCTCATGATTGACTCAATAGCCTAAGCAAGTGATATGTCAATCATGCAATCCCTCTCCCCTTTAGTCTGTAAGACACTTTTAGAGAGGGTGACTCCATCACCTGCAGGTTCACCACCATGCCAGGAGTCGTCCATTGTAAATATCTTTAGAATACTGTCTAAGTACCTAGATTGGGAAACTACCAAAATCTAGATCTAGAACCAGAATGCCTGATATAATATCCAAATCCTATGTGGAGAAAGTACTGTGTGACAACCAAAGTATAACCGATCGTAGTATAGGAATTTCACTTCCTACTATGTGTATGTCATCCAAATACCAGGACATTACACCCTACTACTTTCTTAATAGATCCAATCCTCTATTATGATGAAGTAAAAACCTATAACTGTCACATCAAAATTAGATGATCTATCTCCGCTATATTTGCTTTAGTCTATAAATAGACACAAGCTACTTGTCCACTATACTTCCGTTGCTCCCACTGACCACAACAACCCTCTGGCAGAGTCATATACACGTACACTTCTAAAGCTAGTTTAGAACGGCGCTATACTCATCCTCCTGCCGGGTCTTATAGTCTGGAACAGCAGCAACGGCAAGTCTGGATAAACAAGAAGCTCCCTGTCACCGTCCTTGAGGCTATCGTAGTACCTCTCGGGTGCCTGAGGTTACCCACCATATCTGCGGAGTGGCTAATGGAATGTCAAACCTGATTGAATCTTTAAGTCCTATTAAATTTTCAGTAATCGTTTGCGGTTCTGGAATCACTTCTAGTTCTACCATACTCCCACTACTGCTTTCTGAAAATATCCATTTTACTAAAACTGTGGCGAGTCATGAACAATATCACTATTGATCTTCCAAATGGTAGAAAGTCAACCCTCGTCATTGCCCGGGTTAACTCACAAACCGCCATTACTGAAACGTGCCTTGAGTTTATCCGGATTCTGGTTTTAAGCATCAGCCGGACGACTCCCTATACCTTAACATCGTTAAGATATAAATTGATTCTATATATATCTAATATAGAAACAAAGGCACTAATTTAATTGGAACCAGATTCAAATCATGCAGCTATCTCCAGTGTATGTCAACTAAATGGAGAGAGGCCGATCAGCATTACTCAACTTAGGAGTGCGTCCAATTATGAGTAACCTGAAAGAGAAACATGTTTCTCAAAACCATTACTATCAACTGAATATTTCATACAAGTATCTACATCCTCGATGACCTTGAAGAATCCTGATACTTGCGACACCTGGTTCTCTACTTTATTCTTGTACCTATAACTTCTCAAATTTGGACCTTGTATTTCTACGAAACACTTGTCCAAAACTTAAGAAGTCACAAGTAAACAGAATATAGTACGAGGACCAACCCCTTTGTCCTAATGGACACCGGACACTATACAGTACTTTGTATAAGTCCGCTGAGTTGAATAACTCAAATCCTGTGCGTTTTAGGTTGAAAACTGTACCCAGGTGATTTTCTCAAATATCACCAATTACAACGAATTCTGATATAATGAGGATGATCACCTAATTCCCAATAACATACTCCCACTCATCATCTGTAAAACCATACAGATGTGAGAATTATGCCTGGTAAATACATATCTTGGAGTAAGGGTCTAATTGGGAAATCAGTTTTCTATTAACAATGCACAGTGAAACTGAAACATGAAAATGTTTCGAAGGGGTATCCGGGTATTCCTAGTAATTCCTCTTCCATTATCCAGATTCTAGACTGTAATCGTATAGCTCTTTGCCATCTCTCCAAATCCCTTTATTTGTCTTTAGTCGTTACCTTCTGTACACCCCTTTAGGCTAAATGGTTTTCTTCCTTCCCTACCGTTCGGCACCAGCCTATGGTTTGGAAGAAGACTATCCAATTAGCATAATAGGTGTACTCTCCTAATCCTAGGAGTACTCGGAAACTGAGAGAAGGTAAAAAGAAAAGACAACTGAATAGTCCTATTCTATCTCTCCAGAACCAGAATCCATCCTCGAAGAAATTTCTTCGAGTTCGTATATAACCATACGATGGATTTATCAAATGGAAATGGATGTTCGTAGTAATACGGGGTGTTCTGGAGAACTGCAAAGGGTAAAAGAAGGAGTGGAAATGATGTATGCAACTCAGACAATCCAAAAGCCAGTGTTTTAAGAAAGTTCGGTTAACTTGGTCACTGAGTTATAATCTAGGGTCGGGTGATGGTTGCAGTTAAAGAGAGAGAGAAAAGAAACACTCTGCGTGCACTCAAACCTAGATCAGCATTATTAATCAATTTATCTAATCTGGATGGCTCCCACTGTATTATCGAATTCTCCTCCAAACCTAAAAGGAGAATTAGTCGGAATCACCCGAGGAGTAATCCTACTCATCAGTGAGAATCGGGATCCAACTATCATCGCATGATAACTTGATGGAAGCCACTCAAGTCACCGCACTCCAGAAGGTATGGGGAAGCCTGGAAAGTTTCCTGTATGTTTGAAACTCCCGATGTGATTTTTACCCCTAGGACCCAAGTGACCTTGACGAATAATCAACAAATCAAAAGGTCCTAGTCAAGTTCAACCCGTCATTATCTTGATTGCGTTAAACCCACCCGCATGACCCTTGACGAATAATCAACAAGGTCGTACGACTGTCCTGACCAATCCACATATCCACGCGACAGAAAAGCATTAAAGAGCTACCGCACACTACGCCTCGGCGAATAGCAAGGACAAACGTAGCACGAATACTAAGCAATACTAATCTGAAATGACGAAGGGCTATGGCTGGTTTTTGGCGAAAAACCTTTAGCGTAATGAACTTGATATCGTTGAAGGAATCCAAGTGGTTTTATAAAAATATAGTGGCGAAAAACTTTTGCTAAAGAGGTCACTCACGGTGAAGGGATCTTGGCTCTTTCCCCGTCGAATGAGGTGCAGGATATTCTAAACTGAATACCACGATGCAAAGCAAAAAGTGATCGACTATAGTGAAGTTATTACGTTGGCGCAAACTTTTACTCAAGGGGTCACTCCCGATGAAGGGATCTCGGCCTTTGCCTCGTCGAATGAGGTGCTGGATATTCATAACCGAATACCACTGTGCAAAGCAAAAGCGTACGTCTGTAATGTCAGTTTAAAAATCTTGGTTCCAACAACATCAAATAATAGGTTTGTTTTCCTTGCATTGATAAGAATCAACGCAGTCCCATCAATTAATCACACCAGAAAAGAACGAAAATAAAATGTACGTATATGCCATCCGCATTGGCCGCTGGGTCCCGTCATCACCCGTTAGGTTACTTAACTAACGACAGAGCGGGGACTGGGCTAGCGCGGGTGCAAAACATATGCAACATCTACTAGTATATATATCAATATATAATAATCGCTCAAGGTATGATAAATGCAACATCACAGAAAAGTAATAAGCATCACATAATAATATAAATAATCTGGGAGCCCCGGGTTTCATTGAGTAACCTGATACTCGCAACACATGGTTTTAATAAAATGGATTTTCTCAGAAAACAGTAGTGGGAGTATGGTAGAACTGGAAGAGATTCCAGAACCGCAAACGATTACGGAAAATTCAATAGGACCTAAAGATTCAATCAGTATTGACATTCCATTAGCCACTCCGCAGATATGGTGGGTAACCTCAGGCGCCCGAGAGGTACTCCATTGTCCTCAAGAACAGTGACAGGGAGGTTCTTGTTTAGCCAGACTTGACACTACTGTTGTTCCAGACTATGAGACCCGGCAGGAGGATGAGTATAGCGCCGTTCTAAACTAGCTTTAGAATTGCACGTATATATTATTCTGCCAGAGGGTTGTTATGGTCAGTAGGAGCAGTGGAAGCATAGTGGACAAGTAACTTATGCCTATTTATAGACTAAAGCAGATATAGCGGAGATAGATCATCTATTTCTGATGTGACAGTCATAGGCTTTGACTTCAATAGAATAGGGGATGGATCTGTTAAGAAGGTTGTAGGGTGTTATGTCCTGGTACTTGGATGACATACACATTGTAGGAAGTGAAATTCTTACACTACGATCGGTTATACTGTGGTTGTCACACAGTGTTTTCTCCATATAAGTTTATATTATTCCAATTCTAGAGAAATGTTCGGAAGCAGCTTATGAACATAAGTGGTTGTTCTAAGGATTTGATAACGACAGCTTCCTTCGGGAGACAGTTTTCATTACAGGCTTTCAAGGTGACCCGGATGACAGAGTGACTGTCAGAGTTATAGTTTTCCCTCTGACGAGGGGCAGTAGTTTGGACAGGTAGTCCAAGCGGATACTGTGGGTGGCATGGCGCAGGATATTGATTAAATTCAGTTGACAATACAGTCTAAGAAATTTGCTGGATTTGGAGTTCATTTATGAACTGGGTCCCATCAGATATCCAGACATATTCTAAGACAGCTATTGCTCATTTCGGGAGATGGTTTTCTCAGCGAACTTGAGATAAAGAGAGACATGGAAAGAAACATCAGGGCGGATCCACTCACTGAGGCTATTTCTCAAACATAATAGTTTTACAAACGAGCTTTGTGAAACTGATTAGTAGAGAAGTTGGATGTTCGGTATCACACGAGCTGTGAGTACGCGACATCACAATAATTAGCCTTAAATGCAAGTGGGAGATTGTTGGATATAGTGCCCTCAAAGTCAATTATTGGATCGCAGGTACGTGATTGCAATGATTGAGGGAGGACCTATACCGATATGACAGCTTTGCTCGAGATGATAGTATGCTATCTGGTTTGTCTTTATCATCGTATACATGCTTTAGTTCACTATTGCATGTTGATAGAGCCCATAGGATTCTTGCTTGACTGCCAGCAGTATGATGGCGATCATATACGTGGGAGCTGGGGTCTATAAGCACATCCTTAAAGTGTCCCTAGTCGTGGGAGTTTCGAGACAGGGCATCGATACTCCAGAGTAGACTAGTGTATACAGTCGAGACCACGACGAGGGGTGGTGGCCGGTCTCACAAGCCATTGGTGTCAGTTGGTTCACCTAAGATGTATACAGGTGCTCATTGCGTTATGAGTACACCGGACATGACTCGCCAGGAACATGCTAGTTGGTATTATACATATCGTCATATAGCAGCTCCCTGGTGACATGTGTACAAGTTAGTCTGTCAACCTGAGATCGTTATTTGTCTCGTGTGAGTTCCTACTGTGCTTTGATTACTACCCTACCAAGGCTCAAAGGAGTCGTGCAAACAGGTTTTAGTTGGGTACAGTCCCGAGCCACATGGAGGCAGTGAGCGGATCGTCAGGGATTCGTCTCTCCCGGTATTGGGTGAGATCGCGCTGTGTTTAGGAGAGCCATTACACGAAATCCCTGGCCAGGGTAATAGAGATTTACTGGTAGGTATTCCAGTAGTATCTCAGGGTGTTCTGGGCTTCTCTCCAACACGACTTATACCGCTATTGGGGGTCTGACGTTTACCAGCCCCCTAGGCCCTATATGCGATACTCATAGACGAACAGAACGGACTGTACAGATATTGTCACTGTCAGGCTCAGTAGGGTTTCTGGATGAGTTCACTCATCAGCTTCCCTTCCGATCAATACATGGGCAACCGTTACGTACAGCTAGTACCTCTGACGTGCTAGTGGTTATACCCTGTGCCAGTGTATTGATGAGTCATTAGAGTCCTCGAAAGACAGTTTCCCAAGTTCGGGCGAAACGTTGTAGAGGCCGTATAGAAATACGGCGGGGTTCGATCATATTCGTGCACTTGTGCACGGATCAGGATCAGACGGTTAATACTATCGGGCTTTGGTTTAAGCCAGATCCTAGTATTATATTGTAGGAATATTTTTGTCTCGTTGCATCTGTATTCGGTCGGAATACAAATGCGGGTATGTATTTACAGTTGAGGTGTAATCTCGTAATTCGTTACGGGATTATTTTGGGAGTCGCCAGTTTTCTTTTTCCGTCTTAAACACCACCCCCTTTGTTTTATTCTTGTGAGCTTTCTGACCTTTCGACTTTGCTCCATTTTTCTGTCCACTCCCTGCCCTATGCTGCAATTAATGAGCATGGTGGCTGATTTTAGTAGGCGAGGGGTTCCCTGCAAATTTACCAGCAATAATTGTGCAGGGCTTTTGCGTGGTGAGTGATGGGCATTCTTTTAGTGAGAGGGGCTGATTTTTTTTGGCATGGGGAGGCTTATTTGCAAGTGTGCAAGTTTCTTTGTGAGGGCTGATTTATTGTGGTGGCTGGGGAATCCCTTGACAAAAGAGATATATGATGTTGGGTTGATTAATTAAAAGAGGGGCATCACTTCATCAAGAGTTTTCCAGTGAGCATCCCTTTTTCTTTTTTGGCTGTGCATTCTCTGGCCGAGCCTTCACAAGCTCATTCTCTTTTTCCTCCAAGAAAAATTCCTTGCTCATATGTTCTCCCAAATGGCAACTTCCTTGCTCACATGTTCTACATTCTCTCTACTTCAACCTTGGACATGTGGGCTAGCAAACATCATGTCCGAGTTGCTTCGGTTCGAAGCGGGAGCCCGCATAAAGATTCAAAGAAGTGGTGCCATTCTCATGGGCATGATCGGGGAGCGGAATTCGTCGACGCAGCAGCGGGGAGCTTGGTGCGGAGATTAAAGACCGAAGGACACGGATCGATCAGTATAATCATTTCAACTCCTTTTACTTATCGCTAGTTTACGGTTAATGGAACGATCCGGGTATTTGGGCTGCGGTGGCACCGGTTCTGTAAAAACATTTTTTCCGCATTTGGCGTCGGTTTGACGGCCGGGGCGCCCCCGTAACCCAACATGGCATCAGAGCAGGGACTTCAGGATGGTACAATGGTTCGTATGAGATATTCAGTTGATAGTAATGGTTTTGAGAAACTTGTTTCTCTTTCAGGTTACTCAAAATTGGACGCACTCCTAAGTTGAGTAATACTGATCGGCCTCTCTCCATTTAGTTGACATGCACTGGAGACAGCTGCATGATTTGAATCTGGTTCCAATTAAATTAGTGCCTCTATTTCTATATTGTATATAGCATGGTTCGTATCTTAACGATATTAAGGTACGGGGAGTTGTCCGGATTATTCTTAAAACCAGACTCTAGATAACTCAAGGCATGTTTCTGTAATGGCAGTTTGTGGGTTAATCCGGGCTTTGACGAGGGTTGACTTTCTACCATCTGGAAGATCAATAGTGAAATTGTTCTTGACTCGCCATAGTTTTAATAAAATGGATTTTCTCAGAAAACAGTAATGGGAGTATGGTAGAACTGGAAGAGATTCCAGAACCGCAAACGATTACGGAAAATTTAATAAGACCTAAAGATTCAATCAGGATTGACATTCTATTAGCCACTCCGCAGATATGGTGGGTAACCTCAGGCGCCCGAGAGGTACTCCGGTGTCCTCAAGAACGGTGACAGGAAGGTTCTTGTTTACCCAGACTTGACACTACTGTTGTTCCAGACTATGAGACCCGGCAAGAGGATGAGTATAGCGTCGTTCTAAACTAGTTTTAGAAGTGCACGTATATATTATTCTGCCAGAGGGTTGTTATGGTCGGTGGGAGCAGCGGAAGCATAGTGGACAAGTAGCTTATGCCTATTTATAGACTAAAGCAGATATAACGGAGAAAGAGCATCTATTTCTGATGTGACAGTCATGGGCTTTGACTTCATCAGAATAGGGGATGGATCTATTAAGAAGGTTGTAGGGTGTTATGTCCTGGTACTTGGATGACATACACATTGTAGGAAGTGAAATTCTTACACTATGATCGGTTATACTGTTGTTGTCACACAGTGTTTTCTCCACATAAGTTGATATTATTCCAA
Organism: Agapanthus africanus; assembly: GCA_030015575.1. Classification (NCBI taxonomy): domain Eukaryota; kingdom Viridiplantae; phylum Streptophyta; class Magnoliopsida; order Asparagales; family Amaryllidaceae; genus Agapanthus; species Agapanthus africanus. The sequence goes on from CM057347.1 coordinate 221,529,769, forward strand.
TCCTGGAGAAATGTTCGGAAGCAGCTTATGAACATAATTGGTCGTTCTAGGGATTTGATAACGACAGCCTCCTTCGGAAGACAGTTATCATTCCAGGCTTCCAAGGTGACCCGGATGACAGAGTGTCTGTCAGAGTTATAGTTTTCCCTCTGACGAGGGGCATTAGATTTGACAGGTATTCCAAGCGGATACTGTGGGTGGCATGGCACAGGATGCTGATTAAATTCAGTTGACAATACAGTCTAAGAAATTTGCTGGATTTGGAGTTCATTTATGAACTGGGTCCCATCAGATATCCAGACATATTCTAAGACAGCTATTGCTCATTTCGGGAGATGGTTTTCTCAACGAACTTGAGATAAAGAGGGACATGGAAAGAAACATCAGGGCGAATCCACTCACTGAGGCTATTTCTCGAACATAATAATTTTACAAACGAGTTTTGTGAAACTAATTAGTAGAGAAGTTGGATGTTCGGTATCACACGAACTGTGAGTACGCGACATCACAATAATTAGCCTTAAGTGCAAGTGGGAGATTGTTGGATATAGTGCCCTCAAAGTCAATTATTGGATCGCAGGTACGTGATTGCAATGATTGAGGGAAGACCTATACCGATATGACAGTCTTGCTCGAGATGATAGTATGCTATCTGATTTGTCTTTATCATCGTATACATGCTTTAGTTCACTATTGCATGTTGATAGAGACAATAGGATTCTTGCTTGACTGCCAGCAGTATGATGGCGATCATATACGTGGGAGCTGGGTCTATAAGCACATCCTTAAAGTGTCCCTAGTCGTGGGAGTTTCGAGACAGGGCATAGAAACTCTAGAGTAGACTAGTGTATACAGTCGAGACCCTGACGAGGGGCGGTGGCTGGTCTCACAAGCCATTGGTGTCAGTTGGTTCACCTAAGATGTATACATGTGCTCATTGCGTTATGAGTACACCGGACAGGACTCGCCAGGAACATGCTAGTTGGTATTATACATATCGTCAGATAGCAGTTCCCTGGTGACATGTGTACATGTTAGTCTGTCTACCTGAGATCGTTATTTGTCTCGTGTGAGTTCCTACTTTGCTTTGATTACTTCCCTACCACGGCTCAAAGGAGTCGTGCAAACAGGTTTTAGTTGGGTACAGTCCCGAGCCACATGGAGGCAATGAGCGGATCGTCAGGGATTCGTCTCTCCCGGTATTGGGGATGAGATCGCGCTGTGTTTATGAGAGCCATTACACGAAATCCCTGGCCAGGGTAATAGAGATTTACCGGTAGGTATTCCAGTAGTATCTCAGGGTGTTCTGGGCTTCTCTCCAACACTACTTATACCGCTATTGGTGGTCTGACGTTTACCAGCCCCCTAAGCCCTATATGCGATACTCATAGACGAACGGACCGTACTGTACAGATATTGTCACTTTCAGGCTCAGTAGGATTTCTTGATGAGTTCACCCATCAGCTTCCCTTCCGATCAATACATGGGCAACCATTATGTACAGCTAGTACCTCTGACGTGCTGGTGGTTATACCCAGCGCCAGTGTATTGACGAGTCATTAGAGTCTGTTCCCCTCCGAAAGGCAGCGCATAGGACCGCGATGTCCTGACGCTGAGATTCGGGGCAGATGCTATTTGGTTTTATCCGTCCACCTCTCCGAAGATGCCAAGTTGATTTATGGCACCGTGTATCGAAGGTTTAGACGGATGCGGCCGATGTAGCAGACTTTGTCAGATTCCCCCTCGTTAGAGGGGTTTTTGATTGTGGGGACGCTCTTCCCTGCAGGCGCAAGCCCCTGCAGTTAATTACGCTACCGCTTCGCGGTAACAACTTTCTCCTTCTCCAGAATTTCACTTCGTGTCGTGGGTGTTTGTTTTGTTTGTGGTTGCCCGTGGATTGTATACGGAGACTGAGTAATACCGTCGCCCGTAGGACGTGGATTAGTCCAAATCCGTATTTACTTAGATTTGGGTTTGGTGTTTTTAGTTTAAGGATGCCTTAGTCGCGTTGCGGCTAAGATCGACGTAAACGTTCATCAAGGATACGTTAGTCCTGTTTGAGACTAAGATCAACTTAACGGGATCGTTTAGATCCGACAAAAGAGCATTTGGGCTCTATTGTTCCAGTTTAGGGACATAGTGGTCCATTGCATGTATGGTCGTCGGGACCCGTCACCTCTCTGACGACGTTGAAGAATTACAACGACAAATGTCAGAGGAGTTCAGAGATGTACCCTTGAGCCAAAGTTGATTGGGGGAATTTATAGTCCAATTTGGGACTAAAGTCTGTTTGAAGGTTTAAGGATGCGTTAGCCATATTTGAGGCTAAGATCAACTTAAACGGTTGTTAAGGATACGTTATTCCAGTTTGGGACTAAGATCGACTTAACGGGATCGTTTAGATCCGACAAAAGAGCATTTGGGCTCTATTGTGCCAGTTTAGGGACATGGTGGTCCAATACCAGTTTAAGGACATAGTGGTCCACCGTTAGTTTAAGGACGTTTTGGTCCGATATTAGTTTAAGGACGTTTCGGTCCACGAGTTTAAGGACCCCGCAGGCAGTCCATATTTACATATGTGGTCGTCGGGACCCGTCACCTCTCTGACGTCCTTGAAGGATTACAACGATAAGTGTCAGAGGAGCTCGGAGATGTACCCTCGAACCGGATATAAATTAATTTAAAAGAGCAGTCGTGCTCAGTCAATTTAATTTAAGGACTTACGGCCAAAATTGGGCTAAGTCCAGTTGAAACGTTCAACATTATATTTGCTTCTGCCTTGCATTTATTTTTATTTTTATTTGGGTTTTGTCCAGAAAGGATGCAGAGCATCAATTTGTTTTGGGCTCTGCCCTTTATAAATGATGCAGAGCATCAATTTCATTTGGGCTCTGCCCTTTTATTGCTTTGCAATTTATTTTGGCCTGTTTGGTCTTTTTGATTTGGGCCTGGCCCTTTTTAGGAAATGCATTGCATTTATCAGGCGCTTTGCGCCAATCAGAGAGCGCAACAGCGCAGATTCATAAGTGCAAAGCACTATTAATTTGAGAATCTTTTAGATTCAAGAACCAATGGTTCATAAAAGAAGTGCAAAGCACTATTTGATCTCTTGATCTAATTTAGATCAAAGAAAAAAAGTTTTTTCTTTTTATTTCAAGAACCAAAGGTTCATAAAAGTGCAAAGCACTATTTTTTTTATTTCTGTTTTTCTTGTTTTAGAGAACCAATGGTTCATAAGAAGTGCAAAGCACTAAGAATCTTTTTAAATTCAAAACAGAAGTGCAAAGCACTTTTTGATCCCTTAATCTAAACAAGTTTTTTTCTTGTTTCAGAGAACCAAAGGTTCATCACAAGTGCAAGGCACTATTTTTATTTTTATTTTATTTATTTATTTATTTATTGAAGATCAATGATCTTGTTCTTAGATCACTGATCTGTTCATAAGAGAATTTTCTCTTCTTTCAAAGGTTTTTTACCTTTTTTATTCTTGAGGAGTTCCTCAGAGTCCTCTTTCTCTCTTTTTTTTTAGAAAATGTTCATCCCTTTTAATTGAGGTCTGGGGTCATTTTTATAGTGCCCATAAATTAGTTAAATTTGTTAAAGAGATTTTTCTCTGAGTGATTTGGGGAATTTTCCCCACCGTTGGATCTTTGATCCAAGGGCTTCTACTTTGCAGAAGAAAATCTTCTTGTTTTAAGAAGAACAGAAAAGATTTCTTGAATATTTTAATTCTGTTTGGCGCAGATACCCCAGCGCGTGACACGTGTAGCGCTGTGCTGACACGTGTCGCGCAGCTATTTTTTTTTTTTGCTGCGCAGCGCAACTGTGCGCTGCGCAGACACGTGTCGCGCAGCGCGCTTTTTTTTTCATTTGTACTGCGCAGCGCAACTGTGCGCTGCGCAGACACGTGTCGCGCAGCGCGCAGTTGCGCTGCGCATTTTTTTTTCTCTTCCTTTTGTGCTGCGCAGCGCAACTGTGCGGTACGCAGACACGTGTCGCGCAGCACGTAGGTGTGCTGCGCGCTTTTTTTTTTCCTTCCTTTTGTGCTGCGCAGCGCAACTGTGCGCTGCGCAGACACGTGTCGCGCAGCGCGCAGTTGCGCTGCGCTGACACGTGTCGCGCAGTTGCGCTGCGCTGACACGTGTCGCGCAGTTGCGCTGCGCGGTTTTTTTTTTTAAATTTTTTTTAGACAGAGCAAAGCTCTGATTGGAGAAAAACAGAAGCATTGCTTCTTTTTCCACCTTGGAATTTAAACAGAGCTTTGCTCTGATTGGGATAAACAGAGTCCCCCACAGACAGTTTCCCAAGTTCGGGCGAAACGTTGAAGAGGCCGTATGGAAATATGGTGGGGTTCGATCATATTCGTGCACTTGTGCACGGATCAGGATCGGACGGTTAATACTAGCGGGCTTTGGTTTAAACCGGATCCTACTATTATATTGTAGGAATATTTTTGTCTCGTTGCATCTGTATTCGGTCGGAATATATATGCGGGTTTGTATTTACCGTTGAGGTGCAATCTCGTAATTCGTTATGGGATTATTTTGGGAGATGCCAGTTTTCTTTTTCCTTCTTAAACACCACCCCCTTTGTTTTATTCTTGTGAGCTTTCTGACCTTTCGACTTTGCCCCATTTTTCTGTCCACTCCCTGCCCCATGCTGCAATTAATGAGCATGGTAGCTGATTTTGGTAGGTGAGGGGTTCCCTGCAAATTCGCCAGCAATAATTGTGCAGGGGCTTTTGTGTCGTGAGTGATGGGCATTCTTTTTGTTAGAGGGGCTGATTTTCTTTGGCGGGGTGGGGGGGCTTATTTGCAAGTGTGCAAGTTTCTTTGTGAGGGCTGATTTATTGTGGTGGCAGGGGAATCCCTTGAAAAAACAGATATATGATGTTGGGTTGATTAATTAAAAGAAGGGGATCAGGATTGACATTCCATGTGTTGCGAGTATTATGAGTAACCTGAAAGAGAAACAAGATTCTATCTGATCGGTTAAATTTAGCAGTACAATACATTTCTATCTGCAACCGTGAATGTCATTTGATCGGTAAATCTTGTCTAATCTCTATATTCTTTTAAGACGGATTTGCGAACGTGACATTCACGTTGATGTTCTGTGTTGTGCTCTGATACCATGTTGGGATTCGGCAGCGCTTCGGCCGTCAATCCGACACCAAATGCGGAACAAATTTTTTATCAAAACTTGACGCTACAGCAACCAATACCCGGATCTTTCCATTAACCGTTAACTGGCTAACAACAAAAAGGGTTTAGAGATTATACCGATCGATCCGTGTCTTTCGGTCTTCAATCTCCGTCCCATGCTTGTCGCGGCTGTCCCGATGAATCTGCTCTCCGGTCTCCTCGTCAGAATGGTACCACATCGAGGAATCTTTATACGAGCTCCCGCTTCAAACCGAAGCAACTCGGACATGAAGTTTGCCAGCCGACATGTCCAAGATGAAGTAGAGAAAAGTGTAGAATATTTTGTCTCAAGGCACCCGATGAATCGGACGAAGGTAATTGAAGTTGCCAAGAAGATGGAATGAAGTGAGCACATGAATTTTTGTATTGGAGAAAAGCAAAGGAGCTTTGCCAATCATAGGCTCGGCCAAATCAAGGGGATGGAAAAAGAATGGGAGAGGTTCACTGTGAATGCTCATTCTCAAGTGTGTGTGTGTGTTGATTAATTAATCAACCAAGAATTTTTTTTCCAAAAAATTCCAGCACCCTCACAATGTTGGCCACCACACCCCTCAACACCATGCTGCCGACGTTTTTCCCATTCCCCACAATGCCAGCGCAACAAATGCACACAAGAATTTTAGTGCAAGAATGATTTGCACAATTAAAGAAAAGGCCAAAAGAAATAACAAATAACAAGCACATGATTGAAGCTCATGAAAATGGCAGCCTACCCAAAATAGTCCACAGCCCAAAGAAATGCTCACTAGAAATTTGGCAAGGAAATGGGCCTAAAGAAATTACAAATATTAACCAATAATTAAACATTAAATCTAATGTTTAATCGGGAGGAGAAAAACTGGTAACTTCAAAAGTAATCCCGTAACAAATTACAGGATTACCCCTTAACTGTATATACATACCCGCATTTGTATTCCGACTGAATACGAATGCAACGAGATAAAAATATTCCTACAATACAATATTAGGATCCGGCTTAAACCAAAGCCCGCTAGTATTATATGTCCGATCCTGATCCGTGCAAAAGTGCACGAATATGATCAAGCCCTGCCATAAAAACCATACGGCCTTTACAACGTTTCGCCCGAACTTGGGAAACTTTTTGTGGGGGACTCTAATGACTCATCAATACACTGGCACTGGGTATAACCACAAGCACGTCAGAGGTACTAGCTGTACGTAACGGTTTCCTATGTATTGAACGAAAGGGAAGCTGGCGAGCGAACTCATTCTGAAACCCTACTGAGCCTGACAGTGACAATATCTGTACAGTCCAGTCTATTCGTCTAAGAGTATCGCATATCGAGTCTAGAGGGGTGGATACAGTCAGACCCCTACAAACGCGATAATTCGTGTCGGTATGAAGCCCATATTCACCTGAGAAACCACTGATCCGAATCAGTAATTCTCGATTACCTTGGCCAAGGTTTTCTGGTGACGGCCAGCCGTACACTGCGCGACATCAACCCCCAATACAGGGAGAGACGAATCCCCGACGATCCGCTCGCTGCCTCCATGTGGCTCGGGACTGTACCCAATTAAAACCTGTTTGCACGGCTCCTTTGAGCCGTGGTAGGGTAGTAATCAAAGCACAGTGGGAACTCACACGAGACAAATGACGATCTCAGGTCGACAGACTAACCTGTAAACATGTCACCTCGGAACTGCTATCTGACAATCGGTATAATACCAACTAGAAAGCTCCCGGCGAGTCCTGTCCAGTGTACTCATAACCGAATGAGCACCTGTATACATCTTAGGTGAACTAACTGACACCAGTGGCCTGTGAGACCGACTATCGCCCCTCGTCGGGGTCTCGAACTGTATACACTAGTCTACTATCGGAGTATCGATGCCCAGTTTCGAAACTCCCATGACTAGGGACACTTTAAGGATGTGCTTATAGACCCCAGCTCCCATGTATATGATCGCCATCATACTGCTGGCTGTCAAGCAAGAATCCTATGGGCTCTATCAACATGTACATGATGATAAAGACAAACCAGATAGCATACTATCATCTCGAGTAAGACTGTCCTACCGGTATAGGTCCTCCCTCAATCATTGCAATCACGTACCCGCGATCCAATAATTGACTTCAAGGGCACTATATCTAACATTAACTATAGTCAACAAACGTGGCACGAATACTAAGTACTCTGCTTCCTAAAATGGCGGAGGGCTACGGATGATTTTTATGAAAACATTTATCGTTTTGAACTTGATATCGTTGTAGAATCGAGTGAGAAGAAATGGTTTAAGCTCCAGTTTTAAAATCGAATGGTTTTATAGCATTTTTCTAATCTTGCTAAAGAGGTCATTCCCGGTGAAGGGATCTCAGCTCTTTCCTTATCGAATAAGGTGCTGGATATGTAAATTCCACGATGCAAAGCAAAATTAGATCAACTAAAAAATCAAATCGAGTTCTTTGTAATATTTGCCAGTTTCGCTAAAGGGGTCACTCCCGGTGAAGGGATCTCGGCCCTTTCCTCATCGAATGAGGTACAGGATATTGAAGAATACCACTATGCAAAACAAAAGCTAGAGTTACCCATTTTAAAAGTTTGATTCTACAACATCTCTAGGTTTTTTTTTCTTAACATTAATCATATTAATGTTGTCCCATCTTTTACGTTTCCTAAACATCACAGAAAAGAAACGAAAATAGAACGTACGCTTATGCCATCCGCATTCGCCACGGGGCCCCGTCATGCACCGTTAGGTTACTTAACTAACGGCAGAGCGGGGGCTGGACTAGCGCGAGTGCAAAACATAAGCAACATTTATTATATATCTCATATATAAATATAACCATTTCAGATCACAGATGAATACATTGGATATACTAGGAATTCCGTATTTCATTCAAGCCCTTAATGAAAGACGGGTTCCACGGTCGTGATGAATAGCCAAAACCCCACCCTAGACCCCTACGGGTGCGGCAAACTACCCGCCAAATTCCCGAAGTGAAGCAACCTCTCTCATCTAAGTGAGTAGGCCACTAGGCACTTCGAAAACCCGGTAGTTTGTGCACCCTGCCTTGGGTTTATCTTAGGAGCAAAAACAGTAAAACGAAATTATACAACGGTGGCTACAACCTCATACCGGATGTACCCCGCAAAATAATATTACATTGCTTTTTACAAATTATATTGAATGAAAGAAAAGGAAAAACGCTCTTCTCACATCCCCCGGACATTCATCATGACGATCCAACATATTCAAATACACATACCATATCATGATATACATATTTGCAACCCCCACTAATCGTCATATAGAAATTAGTGGACGTTTCAAACACATATCGAAAAATAGCAAACCCGATTAGCCAAACATTTTAGAATTTCGATCGATAATTTTAAACCATGCCAACACTTGACATGTTCCAGTACAAACAACTTTGTGAAAATTCCAGATGTCCCAAAAACCATATTTCTTCAATCTAAGAAAACTGATGAAAAAATGAGTCGACTCGGCCACGACTCGGCCGCGGATCGGCGGCCAAACACTGGGTTTGGCCGCGGATCCGCGGCGTTCCTAGCGAGTTAAAATTTCGATTTTCTATAGTGTTCTTAGAAAACCCTGCATGTATTTTTAAGGCCCGTCAAAAGATTTTTTGAACACTTTCAATAATTGACAGTAGTGTAGGGTTCCTAGGCACACTATAGAGGTCTCACAAGGCATCGAACATGCCAATTTAAAATTTTATGGGTGCCGAGAAACCCTAATACCGATCGTCGGCTAGATTTCTAGGCGAAACGGTAAACTAGTTAACTACTTAACTAAAAGTTAGATGCTACAACCTTTGTAGATCCGGATATCCACTTCCTTAGCTCCACGTAGTCATCCTCTCGCTGTCCTTTTCGAATCCTAGACTCATTCGTCGGCTTCATCGGGAAAACGAGCGGAATAGGTCGTCGGCTTCGTGTCAAAGACGATCTACATCGAGGTTGCACAAGCTCAAGCTCCGACTTCACAAAGTTGTGAAACTTATGAAGAAAACACCCAAAACAACTTGGCAAGAGGTAGAGGGTGAAAAAATAGGAGGTGGGTTCACTTTAGAATTGGATTTCTCTCACTAGAACTCAAGTTGCCATTGATGGCATCAAGGTTTCTTTCTTGAAGATGAAGATGTAGAAGAAGAAAGAATATGATAAGTGTTGAGATAAAATCAAAAATAAATCAATACTTATCATAACTAAACCAAGGTTAAGTGTAGAGAAAAGACCATGGTAAAAGAGAAGGGTTAGGGTTAAGCTAGAAGACAAAATGGTTTCTTTAGTCAAAGCTTCATAAAGCTTCAACAAGCTTCATGATAAAAGAAACCATTATGTTTTCATTTATCCATTTATATAAATAAAGAATGGATAAATAAATGAGAGAAAGAATCAAAACCCTAATTATCTACTTAACCATGGTTTAATTCTTTACACTTAACCAAATGAACAAGTATCATCAAACATGATACAAAAAAGTGCACAAAAGCATATCACATATACAATGTGCATGAAGTGAGAAAAATCCGTTTAAAGTGAACCAATACTAGTTAATGTAAAGTAATATATCAAATATATAATTATACATTAAATCATTAAATCAACATTTGATTCAATGATCCGGTCATGTCGCACATAACCGACTAGAATCCAATGTATCGATTTATCGAATCAATGATTCGATAACTAGGTCATATCGAATATAACCAATCGAAACATATATCGCGAGAATGAAATGCGGTATCACATACACGCATTATTCTCGGTCCTGTACATATCTCATATGCGCTCCTATTTCGTTTCGCTTGAGCCAGGAAACCTCTGTGTAGGACTCTAAAGACTCGTCAATACGCCGGTAGCAGATGATGATCATATCAAGCACCCACAAGCCGCAAGCGGTCTCCTAAACGTAACGGCCATCCGGGTATTGAGCGATCAGAAGATCGACGAGCTAGCCCGCTCACACTCCTGTGAATCCAACCAGTAACACTTACCGTACAGTCCGGTCTGTTCGTCTGATACGTCGCATATCAAGTCTAGGGGTGGTAAACGTCAGACCCCAATAACCGATAAGTCGTGCCGATGTGAGGCTCATAACGGGTCGAGAAACTACTGGTAACACTTACCAGCAAATCTCTGATCAGCCCTGGCCAGGGACTTCCCTGTTACGGCCAATCGAGCACAGCGCAACATCAACCCCCAATACCGGGAGAGACGAAACCCCTCCTATCGCTCATTGTCTCCATGTGACTCGGGACTGTACCCAAAGACCACCGTTTTGCACGCCCTCATGGACGTGGTAAGGTGGAGATCAAAGCACAGTGGGAATCACACAAGACACTATGACGATCTCGGGTCTACAGACTAACCTGTACAAGTGTCACCTGAGAACTGCCATCTGACGTGAGGTATAATACCATCTGGGAGTTCTCGGCGAGTCCGTCCAGTGTACCCAGTCTCCACTGAGCACCCGTATACCATCTCTGATGTCAAACACCAATGGATATGGGATCATCCATCGCCCATCTCATGGGTCGAGAAGCATATATGCTAGTCTACTCTGGTATATCGATGCCCTGTCTCGATACACCCACGACTAGGGACCTTGAAGGATGTACTTATGGACTACCATGTCCCCACTAGTATGATCTGCATCATAGTCCAGGTAGTCATGTACACATCCTAAGGGCTTTACCAACATGTAACTATAAGACAGTTTAAAGAGACTAGTGTACATGTTAAGATAAAGAGTAACCAGATAGCATACTATCATGTCGAGCAAGAAAGTCATCTCTATATATATGTCCAAGCATCCAATATAATATACATCATCTGTACAATACTGGCCTCTAAGGCATACATACAACTAACAATCTCCCACTTGCACTAGGGTCAGCTGCTGTAGTATCGCATACCGAGCATCCCGAAGAGTCTCTCAAACTGTATCTGGGGAATGGCCTTCGTGAGTGGATCCGCCGTGTTGTTCTTCGTGTCAACCCTCCTGACCTCGATCTCCCGGCGATCAACTATCTCCCGGATCAGGTGATACCGCCTCAGAATATGCCTGGATCGCTGATGGGACCTGGGTTCCTTGGCCAAAGCCACCGCTCCATTGTTATCGCAATACAAAGGTATTGGATGCTCAATGGATGGAACCACTCGAAGTTCAGCAATGAACTTCTTGATCCAGACAGCCTCTTTAGCAGCATCGTTGGCAGCGATGTATTCAGCCTCCATCGTCGAGTCTGCCACGGTTTCCTGCTTGGAACTCTTCCAGCTAACCGCCCCTCCGTAAAGGGTAAAGACAAATCCCGACTGCGACTTAGAGTCGTCCTTATCACTCTGGAAGCTCGAATCGGTAAAGGACTCCACTTGGAGTTCTCCGTTACCATACACCAAGAGCATCTCTTTAGTCCTTCGTAAGTACTTGAGAATGCTCTTCACAGCTGTCCAGTGACTCTCTCCAGGATCAGCTTGATACCTGCTCACTACACTTAGTGAGTATGCAACATCGGGTCTAGTACATAGCATCGCATACATGATAGAGCCCACAGCTGAAGCATAGGGTATCCCTTGCATGCGAGCTCTCTCCAAATCAGTCTTGGGAGACATCTCTTTGGAGAGAGTGACTCCAGAGATCGTGGGCAAGTTCCCACGCTTGGACTCTTCCATACTAAACCTCTTTAGTATGGTGTCAATGTACCTAGATTGGGACAATCCCAAAATCCTTTTGGATCTATCTCTATAGATCCTGATTCCCAATATGCAGGAGGCATCACCAAGATCTTTCATTGAGAATCTTTGTGATAAGAAGAGCTTGACCAATTGCAGCATAGGAATATCATTTCCTATCAAGAGTATGTCGTCCACGTACAATACGAGGAAGACAACCTTACTCCCTGCCACCTTCTTGTAAATACAAGGTTCATCTGGGTTTTTGACGAAATCAAACTCTTTGATAACGACATCAAAGCAGATGTTCCAACTCCACGATGCTTGCTTTAATCCATAAATGGATTTAAGCAGCTTGCACACCTTGCCGCTGCTCCCACTGTCTACGAAGCCCTCTGGCTGAGTCATGTACACGCACTCTTCTAAATCACCATTTAGAAAGGCGGTCTTAACATCCATTTGCCAGATTTCGTAATCATGATATGCAGCGATGGCAAGCATGATCCGGATGAATTTAAGCATAGCCACTGGAGAAAAGGTCTCGTCATAGTCCACACCTGGTCTTTGACGAAAACCCTTTGCTACAAGTCTAGCTTTGAAAGTCTCCACTTTCCCATCTACACCAAGTTTCTTCTTGAAGATCCACTTGCTCCCGATGGGTTTTAGCCCTTCAGGAGCAACTTCCAAAGTCCATACTTTGTTGGTGTACATGGATTCCATCTCGGACCGCATAGCATCCAACCATTTCACTGAGTCCCTACTCGTGATGGCCTGCTCGAAGCTAGTTGGGTCATCATCCTCCATGATGCAATCCTCGCTCCCTCCATCCATGAGAAAACCGTAGTATCTCTCAGGTTGGAGAGGAACCCTACTAGATCGGCGGAGTGGCTGGGGTTCATCGGGAACTACGGAATCCTCTGGTTCAACCAAATCTTCTGTTGTAGTCTGTGTCGCTGGAACCTCTTCCAGTTCTACCTCAATGCCACTTATCTGTTTCATAAGAAAACTTTTTTCTAAGAAATTGGCATGTCAAGAAACAAACACCTTTTGTTCCTCGGGGTGGTAGAAGATATACCCTTGTGAATTTTTGGGATATCCTACAAACTTACATAAGACAGATCTTGCCTCGAGTTTGTCCGGATTTTGTCTTTTGACATAGGCTGGACAACCCCATATCTTAATATAATTAAGATGTGGTCTCTTCCCTTTCCATATCTCATATGGAGTGGTAGGCACTGATTTGGTAGGAACTCTATTCAATAGGTCCATGGCTGTCTCAAGCGCATATCCCCAGAAGGAAATAGGTAACTCAGCTGTACTCATCATTGAGCGCACCATATCTAATAGGGTGCGGTTTCACCGTTCAGATACACCGTTGTGCTGTGGTGTATATGGAGGAGTCAGCTGAGAGAGAATCCCATTCTCTTTTAGGAAGTCCAGGAATTCATTGCTTAAGTATTCCCCTCCTCGATCAGATCGTAGGATTTTAATACTTTTTCCGGTTTGGTTCTCGACTTCTTGTTTATATTCTCTAAATTTCTCAAAAGCTTCTGATTTGTGTTTCATCAGGAAAACATATCCGAATCTAGAGAGATCGTCAGTGAATGTAATGAAGTACGAAGAACCATCCCTGGCATGTGTAGACATGGGACCGCATACATCACTATGTATCAGTCCCAAGAGTTCGGTAACTCTTTCTCCGTGTCCCGTAAACGGAGCTTTGGTCATCTTACCTTTGAGACATGACTGGCAAGTGTCATAGGATGAAAATTCAAACGGATTTAAATATCCATCCTTATGCAACTTAGCCAGTCGTGTCGCATTGAAGTGACCCAGTCTACAATGCCACAAGAAGGATTCGTTCAGTTCAGAACTCTTCCTCTTGTGTGTGTTTGTTATGCTCAGAACTGTTGATTGGTTTAGAACATAAATGCCATTGCACAACGTGCCTGATCCAACCAACTTTTGGTTACGGAAAATGTTCATAACATTATCCTGTAATACAAAATTATATCCCTCTTTACTCAATAAAGAAACCGATATAATGTTGCATATCAGGTTCGGCATGTAATAGCATTCGTTCAGAACCAATGTATTACCAGTTGGTAATGCAAGGTGATATTCCCCGACAGTCTTAACTGCAACAATTGCACCATTTCCAACTCTAATGTCTTTATCACCTTCTCCAAGTTCTCTACCTTTCCTAAGCCCATGTAACTGATTACATATATGGGATCCTGACCCGGTATCTAATACCCAGGACGTGGAGCAAATGGAGAAACAGTTCTCTGTAACGAACACACCCGAAGAAAATGCATCAACATGTACTTTCTTCATTCGGGTGGCATGGGAATCCTGGTATTCCCCTATATCCTGTTCATTCCTATAACTCTTATAGGAAAGAACGGAACCAACGTTCCCCAGCACAGTATAACATGCGGGTTCGGTCAATACATCCATATTATTATCTTGATTAAGGCATGAAATGGTCGCTACCTGGAGAGAGAGAGAAGAAAACACTTTAGCGTAAGCTCGTGCAAGATCAGATTGGTTATTATCTTATCTAATCAGGATGGCTCCCACTGCTTTTTATCAAATCTTCCTTCAAACCCTAAAAGGAAAGACTAGCCGGGATTAATTACACACTACAAGTTCGCCAATCTTTCAGCCAGGCCAGTGTCGGTACTTTGAGGGAGGTCCCCCGTGCTTTCGCACGAACCTAATTAATGTAAACCTCGTTTTCCCAGAGGCGTAACCTCGTTATCACCTTTCTAGACACCTACTTGATCGGCTAATTGTAATGTGTAAAACTCTCCCAGGAGTAACTCTTACTCGCAGTGGGTATCGGGATCCAACTATCTCATAGAAGGTATGCAATCTCATTGCAAATTTCAACACTTGAAATTCCCGATAATATTTTGCCCCTAGCGTGCTATGACCTTGACGCATGCCAAACAACCCATAGTCCGCTAGTCAAGTTCAACCCGTACATTTCTTGATTGAATTAAACCCACCAGCACGACCCTTGACGCATGCCAAACAACGCCGTGCGAATACCCTAATCCAATCGCATTGTATGCTAGCAGATAACCACTAGTTAGCTACCGTACACTACGCCTTGACGCATGCCAAACAACCGCAGCACGAATACTAACTAGTACTTATCTGAAATGACGGAGGGCTACGACAGGTTTTTCTGAAAACCTATTGCGTAATGAACTTGATATCGTTGTAGAATCAAATGAAGTTTTGAAATGGAGTGATTTTGAGGCTTTTCTAGTTTTGCTAAAGGAGTCACTCCCGGTGAAGGGATCTCGGTCCTTTCCTTGTCGAATGAGGTGCGGGATATATCATATATATCACTGTGCAAAGCAAAAACTCTTAAAAGCAATCAAAACCAAACCGAGTGTGTAGCATCTGCCAGTTACTGCTAAAGGAGTCACTCCCGGTGAAGGTATCTCGGTCCTTTCCTCATCGAATAAGGTGCAGGGTATATCATATATACCGCTATGCAAAGCAAGAACTGTAGCTACCTGTTTTATTTTAAAATTCGATTCCACAACATCTTAGGTTTCTTATCATTCATTAATCACATTAATGAAGTCCCATCATTTAAATACCTAAACATCACAGATAGATATGACGTACACTTATGCCATCCGCATTCGCCTCGATGTCCCCTCGTGCACCGTTAGGTTAGGTAACTAACGACAAAGCAGGGCAGGGCTAGCGCGGGTGTAAAACATAAGTAACGTCTATATAATATATCATATATACTATATATAGTATCTATCACAGAACATCACATGATCACATCACAGATATCGCAGCAGAAGAAACATATGAAATATTGGATATACTAGGACGTCCGTGTTTTCAATACGAGCCAGTATAAAACACGGATTCCACGGTCGTGATGAATAGCCAATCCCACACCCCTAGTGTAAGTGCACGGCGGCGCCCCGGCCGTCAAACCGACGCCGGAATGCGGAAGCGGTGAATAACTAAAATTTTGCGGACTTTGCAAACCGGCACCACCGCGCACTAAACTCCGGATCGTAACCATTAACAAGTCTAAGCTAACTAGAAGATGGGTTAGGAGATATACCGACGATCCAAGTCCTCCGGTCTTCTCATCATCGCCCCGATCTCCCGCGGAAAGTCTTGCCTCGACATCGTCGCCTCCTCGCCGGAAAGGGCACCACATCGCCTTCGTCTTTTACGGGCTCCCGCCTCAATACCGAGGCAACTCGAGCATGAAGCCGGCAACTCGACATGCTCAAGAATCGCTATAGGAAGTGGTGTGTAGAATCGTAGTCTCTTTTTGGGGTATTGGAGTTGCCTTGATGGAGGAATAAGGTTAAAGGAAATTGGAGCTTTCAATTTTCCAAAAACAAGAAGAATGAGATGAAGAAATTTGTGTCATGCAAGAATGAAAAATTTCTCTCATCCTCACTCAAAGTGGCCGGCCTTCTCTTGAATGAGAAAGGTGGAGGGAACCAAACTCAAATCATATGAGGGAGGTAAGTGTAGGAGAAGTATGTGGTGACCATATCCAAAGTCAATGAAAACTTCAACCATGCTTTCACTTTAAACCCATACCTATATCAAATCACTCAATTCAAAAGCATGGAGCAAAGATATGAAAACTATCATAATCAAACAATATGCAAAGAAACCCCTCACAAAGTGTTATTTGCAAAACTGCAAATAACCCCCTCCATCGGAAAAGTCCGGCCGGGAAAGAACAAAGGAAAACCGGCCGGAACGGAATGCAAACTGGCAACTCCAGAAAACTGGTCCCGTAATAAATTACAGGAAAACCCCGATACTGTGCATACACACCCGCATCTATATTCCGTCCGGATACAAATGCAATGAGACAAAATCTACACTGTACTAAACTAAGACCAGCTTAAGCCAAAGCCGGCTAGTTAAATCCGTTCGATCCTGATCCGTGCAATACCGCACGTATCAGATCAAACCCTGCCATATAACTATACGGCCACTAGTACAAAACTGTCCGATCCTGATCCGTGCAATACCGCACGTATCTGATCGGACCTTGCCATATCTCCATACGGCCTCTGCAGCGTTTCGCCCGAAAGCTGAGTAACTGAAAGTGTGGTGGACTCTAAAGACTCGTCAATACTATGGCTGTGGATTTAACCACTAGCACGTCAGAGGTATAAGCCAATACGTAACGGGCCACCAGCTATTGACTAAAAGGGACGTCGATGAGCGAACTCATCCTGACACCCTACTGAGCCTGTCAGTGACAATATCCGTGCAGTCCGGTCCGTTCGTCTATGAGTATCGCATGGCGGGCCTAGGGGGTTGGTAAAAGTCAGACCCCCAAAAGCGGTACAAGTCGTGTCGGAGTGTAGCCCAGAACACCCTGAGATACTACTGGAATACCTACCAGTAAATCTCCTTGCCTTGGCCAAGGACTTTGTGTAATGGCTCTCCTAGACACAGCACGACCTCACCCCCAATACCGGGAGAGACGAACCCCTGAAGATACGCTCACTGCCTCCATGTGGCTCGGGACTGTACCCAACTAAAACCTGTTTGCACGACTCCTTTGAGCCGTGGTAGGGTAGTAATCAAAGTACAGTGGGAACTCACACGAGACAAATGACGATCCCCAGGTCGATGAACTAACCTGCACACATGTCATCAGGGAACTGCCATCTGACGTCTGGTATATGACCAACTAGCATGTTCCCGGCGAGTCCTGTCCAGTGTACTCATAACCCAATGAGCACCTGTATACATCTTAGGTGATCCAACTGACACCAGTGGCTTGTGAGACCGGCCACCGCCCCTCGTCGGGGTCTCGACTGTATACACTAGTCTACTAATGGAGTATCGATGCCCGGTCTCGAAACTCCCACGACTAGGGACCTTTTAAGGATATGCTTGTAGACCCCCAGCTCCCACTTATATGATCGCCCTCATACTGCTGGTGGTCAAGCAAGAATCCTAGGGGCTCTATCAACGTGTAATAGCGACCTGTCATGTCACCTAAAGCAGTACACGATGATAAAGGTAAACCAGATAGCATACTATCATCTCGAGTAAGACTGTCCTACCGGGATAGGTCCTCGCTCAATCATTACAATCACGTACCTGTGACCTAATAATTGACTCTGAGGGCACTATCTCCAACAATCTCCCACTTGCACTCAAGGCAAATTATTGCGATGTCGCATACTCACAGCCCGTGTGATACCGAACATCCAACTCCTCTACTAGTCAGTCTCACAAAGCTCGTTTGCGGAACTATTGCGTTCGAGGAATAGCCTCAGTGAGTGGATCCGCTCTGAAGTTTCTTTCTATATCTCTCTATATCTCAAGTTCGCGGAGAATGCCATCTCCCGAAATGAGCAATACCTGTCTTAGAGTGTCTGGATGTCTGATGGGACTCAGCTCATAAATGAACTCCAAATCCAAACTTCTTAGACTGTATCGTCAACTGAACTTAATCAGTATCCTGCGCCATGCCTCCCTCAGTATTGCCTTGGACCACCTGTCCAAAATACTGCCCCTCGTCAGAGGGAAAACTATAACTCTGACAACCTCCTTGTCGTCCATGTCATCTTGGAAGCCTGGAATGATGACCGTCTCCTGAATGAGGCTGTCGTTATCATATCCCTAGAACATCCACTTATGTTCTAAAACTGCTTCCGACTGTTTCTCCAGGATTGGATTAATGTCAACTTATTGCATCTAGTGCAAGAACAACATCTGGTGTGGTACTTGACATCTCATGATTGACTCAATTGCCTAAGCAAGTGATCTGCCAATCATGCACGTCCCTCTCCCCTTTAGTCTGTAAGACAGCTTTAGAGAGGGTGACTCCATTACCTGCAGGTACACTACCGTGCCAGGAGTCGTCCATCCTAAATACTCTTAGAATGCTGTCAAGTACCCTGATTGGGAAACCACCCAAATCTAGATCTAAAACCATAGATCTAGTAACCAGTATGTCTGATATAAAATCCATGTCCTTTGTGGAGAAACCACTGTGTGACGACCAAAGAATAACCGATTGTAGTATAGGAGTTTCTTTTCCTACTTTGTGTATGTCATCCAAAACCCGGATATCACACCCTACTACCTTCTCAACAGATCCATCCCCTATTCTGATGACGTCAAACCCATGACTGTCACATCAGAATTAGATGATCTATCTCCGCTATATCTGCTTTAGTCTATAAACAGACATAAGCCTGATGTCCACCAATGCTTCCGCTGCTCCCACTGACTACGATAACCCTCTGGCAGAGTCATATAGACGTGCACTTCTAAAGCTAGTTTAGAACGACGCTATACTCATCCTCCTGCCGGGTCTCGCAGCCTGGAACAACAACAATGGCAAGTGTGGGTAAACAAGAACTTCCCTGTCACCGTCCTTGAGGCTACCGGAGCACCTCTCGGGTGCCTGAAGTTACCCACCTTATCTGCGGAGTGGCCAATGGAATGTCAAATCAGATTGAATCTTTAGGTTCCTTATCAAATCTCCACTAATCGTTTGTGGTTCTGGAATCGCTTCCAGTTCTACCATACTCCCACTACTGTTTTCTGAAAAATAACCATTTCTTTTTAAAACTGTGGCGAGTCAAGAACAATATCACTATTGATCTTTCTTATGGTAGAAAATCAACCCGCGTCATAGCCTGGGTCAACCCACAAACAGCCATTACAGAAACGTGCCTTTAGTTATCCAGTGTCTGGTTTTAATCATAAACCGGACAACTCCCCGTACCTTAACATCGTTAAGATATGAACTGTTCTACATCCAATATAGAACCAGAGGCACTGATTTAATTGAACCAGATTCAAATCATGCAGCTGTCTCCAGTGCATGTCAACAAAATGGAGAGAGGCTAATCAGCGTTACTTAACTTAGGAATGCTTCCAATTATGAGTAACCTGAAAGAGAAGCAATTTCTCTTTATCATTACTATCAACTGAATACCATGCACAAGTATCTACATCTTCGATCACTTTGAAGAATCCCGATACTTGCTATACCTGGTTCTCTACTCTATTCAAATACCTATAACTCCTCAAAACTTAGACCCTGTGTTTCCACGAAGCACATGTCTAAGAACTAGAGAAGTTAAAAGTAAACAGAATATAGTATGAGGACCAACCTCTCTGTCCTAATGGACACTGGACAACATACAATACTCTGTATAAGTCCGCTGAGTCTAACAACTCTTTCACTGTGTGTCGTAGGTTGAAAACTGTACTTATGGTTATGAAGAATTACACCGCTGTTTAATGCTCCTTACCTAACCATCCACTGATATAGGTAAATGTCGTAGACATAATTTCAGAAAGGTATATCTCACTCTATGAAAATAGACGTACAGATATATCAATTTGAAATTGGTGCATAACTGTGGATATTCAAAACCAAATATTTGCCGACCGGCAAACAGCCCAGGTGATTTCCTCAAATATCACCGATTACAACGAATCCCGATATAATGAGGATGATCACCCAATTCCCAATAACCTACTCCCACTCATCATCTGTAAAACCATACAGATGTGAGAATCATACCTGGTAAATACATACCCTGGAGTAAGTATCTAATCGGGAAATCAGTTTTCTTTTAACAGTACACAGTGAAACTGAAACATTGAAATGTTTCGGTGGGGTATCCCGGTATTCTTAGTAATGCCTCTTCCATTATCCAGATTCACAACTATAACCGTATAATTCTTTGCCACCTCTCCAAATCCCTTCATATGTCTTTAGTCATTACCTTCCGCACACCCCTTTAGGCCAATTGGTTTTCTTCCTTCCCTACCGTTCGGCACCAGCCTATGGTTTGGAAGAAGACTATCCAATAAGCATAAAGGGTGTACTGTCCTAATCCTAGGAGCACTCGCAACGCGAGAGAAGGTGAAGATAAAAAGACACCTGAATGTACTTTATTCCTATTTCTCCTGGACCAGAATCCATCCCCGAACTGGAACAAGTTCCATTCGAGTTCGTATATAACCATACGATGGAGTATCCAAATAAACTGTGGATCTTCGTAGTGATACGGAGTGTCCTGGAGAAATACAAAGGTGATGTGGGAGTGGTAACGAAATATTTGGTTTGGTCGTGAATATCTGTTGCAATTTACTTTGCCCTCTTACTAATCCCTTGCTTTGTCTAAACTTAATACCTTCTGCACACCATCGTTATGCTAATTGGTTTTCTTCATTCCCTACCGGTCGGCACCAGCCTAAGGTTTGGAAGAAGACAATCCAATTTGCGTAATAGGTGTACTACCCCTAAACCAAGGAGTACTCGTAACCTGAGAGAGGGTAAAAGGAAAAGACAACTGAATAATCCTATCCGTTTTCTCCAGAACCAGAAACCATCCTCGAATTCCTTCGAGTTCGTATCTAACCATACGATGGTTTTGTCCAATGGAAGTGGACGTTCGCAGTAATACGGGGTGTCCTGGAGAAAAGGGTAAAAGTAGGAGTGGCAATGAGGTCTGCAATTCTGACAATCCAAAAGCCTGTGTTAAGAAGCTTCGGTCAACTTGGTCATTGAGTCAAAGTCTTAGGGTCGGGTCAATGGTCGCTGCCAAAGAGAGAGAGAAAAGAAACACTCAGCGTGCACTCTAACCTAGATCAGAATGGTTACCAATTTATCTAATCTGGAAACCTCCCACTGTACCTCAAATTCTCCTCCAAACCTGAAAGAAGAATTAGTCGGGGTCACCCGAGGAGTAAATTAACTCATCAGTGGGAATCGGGATCCAACTCTCATCGCATGATAACGTGACGGAATCCGCTCACGGTATCACACTCCAGAAGGTATGCGCATATCTGGCAAGTTTCAGTACTTTTGAAACTCCCGATGTAATTTCTGCCCCATGCTCTTATGACCTTGGCGTGAGGTCAAAATATCATAAGTCACATGTCAAGTTCTGCCCATCATTATCCAGGTTAATTTGAATCCACCCGTACATACCCTTGACGTAGGCCAAAATAGTAGTACGACTGTCCCAAACCAACGCATCTATCTATGCAACAGATAAATACCCGGCAGCTACCAAACACTATGCCTTGGCGTGAGGTCAAAATACATAGCTTGAATACTACCGAATATTTAACTGAAATGATGGAGGGCTACGAATGGTTTCTGGCGAAAACCTTTAACGTAATGAACTTGATATCGTTGAAGGAACGGATAGCTTTTAGAAATATAGTGACGACAACTTCCGCTAAAGAGGTCACTCCCGGTGAAGGGATCTCGGCTCTTTCCCCGTAGAATGGGGTGCAGGATATTCCAACTGAATACCACGGTACAAAGCAAAAGTAATCGGCTATAGTGAAGTTAATGCCCTGACGCAAACTTATTGTCCAAGGGGTCACTCCCGGTGAAGGGATCTCGGCCCTTGCCTCGTCGACTGAGGAGCAGGATATTCTAAATGAATACCGCGATGCAAAACAAAAGTGAACGTCCTTGCAATAACAGCTTTTTGAAAAGTGTTCCAACAACATCAGATTAGGTTTGTTTTTAACTTTGCATTGATTCGAATCAATGCAGTCCCATCAATTGATCACACCACAAAGAACGAAAATATACTGATGTACGTATATGCCATCCGCATTCGCCACTGGGTCCCGTCATTACCCGTTAGGTTAGCTAACTAACGACAGAGCGGGGACTGGACTAGCGCGGATGCAAAACATATACAACATCTACTAATATATATACCAATATATTATATTCGCTCAAGGCGTGAATGAAATGCAACATCACAGAAATGTACAGCATCACAGAACAATACAGATATCTGGGATCCCCGGGTTTCACAGAGCCACTACTGAAACCCGACGTTCCCCTGGTCGTGTGGATAGCCTGTGCAATGAAATCCTAGACCCCTACGGGCGCGGCAAGTCACCCGCCAAAACCTGAAGCGAGGCAGCCCCCTTCAGCGCCGTGAATGGACCACCCAGCACTTCACGGAATCCGGCAACTTGGGCACCCCTCCTGGGTCAACCTGTACCCCCTATGAGTGCGGCGAATAGCCCGCCAATCCTAGAGTGAAGCCCCCTCCGTCTCAATGCCATGAGATGCGGGCTTGTTGCCCTCCAGAACCCGGCTATCCGTGCACCTCTCCGCGGGGCAATCCTAGTACAGAAAGTAAAATATACATACACCGGGTACATCGACCGCAACCAGGTCGTGCCCCAAAATAATAATACAAACAGGCAGTGACGGCAGTCCACATGTCGGA
This sequence comes from Agapanthus africanus, assembly GCA_030015575.1. Classification (NCBI taxonomy): domain Eukaryota; kingdom Viridiplantae; phylum Streptophyta; class Magnoliopsida; order Asparagales; family Amaryllidaceae; genus Agapanthus; species Agapanthus africanus. The sequence goes on from CM057347.1 coordinate 221,552,911, forward strand.
CGCTCGCCCCGCAATATCAAATGTACATAATACGACAACACAGTACTAGCATTGCATCCAGGCTATCCCCACGACCGATCCGCAACATCACAGCAAATACATAGAACATCAACGTGAAAGTCACGTTCGCAAATCCGTCTAACCGGGCTATAGCAGTTAGACCGGATTTACCGATCGAGTGACATTCACGGTCGCAGATATAATGTAAATACTGTGAAAAATGTGTTTAAAAAATTTCCGATTGATCAAACAATTAACAAGTGGGCCCCAAAGAAAACTGTAGCACTCACAGAAATAATTGGCCCAACTTTAATATACCAAAGCCCATATTTTAAGCCCAGAAGGTCTCTGTAAAAAATTGGTGAAGTGATGTGAATAGTGCGCGGCGGAAGGGCCGCACAAAGGTGGTTTTCGCGGCGGTTCCGCGCTCCAACTGTGGAGTTACTTCATCAAATTTTTACATAACTCTTAGATTATCCAGTACATCAATATTTTACAACCTGAAAAAATTTTCGAGACTGAAAAATTTCAACAGAAACTGTCGTGGGTAAAATGCAGTTTTGGAACTTTTTGATCGATCGGAAATGCAAACACATTACACAAAGCTAGACTAAGTTAATGGGGAGTCTCTGATACCACTGTAAGTGCACGGCGGCGCCCCGGCCGTCAAACCGACGCCGGAATGCGGAAGCGGTGAATAACTAAAATTTTGCGGACTTTGCAAACCGGCACCACCGCGCACTAAACTCCGGATCGTAACCATTAACAAGTCTAAGCTAACTAGAAGATGGGTTAGGAGATATACCGACGATCCAAGTCCTCCGGTCTTCTCATCATCGCCCCGATCTCCCGCGGAAAGTCTTGCCTCGACATCGTCGCCTCCTCGCCGGAAAGGGCACCACATCGCCTTCGTCTTTTACGGGCTCCCGCCTCAATACCGAGGCAACTCGAGCATGAAGCCGGCAACTCGACATTTTCAAGAATCGCTATAGGAAGTGGTGTGTAGAATCGTAGTCTCTTTTTGGGGTATTGGAGTTGCCTTGATGGAGGAATAAGGTTAAAGGAAATTGGAGCTTTCAATTTTCCAAAAACAAGAAGAATGAGATGAAGAAATTTGTGTCATGCAAGAATGAAAAATTTCTCTCATCCTCACTCAAAGTGGCCGGCCTTCTCTTGAATGAGAAAGGTGGAGGGAACCAAACTCAAATCATATGAGGGAGGTAAGTGTAGGAGAAGTATGTGGTGACCATATCCAAAGTCAATGAAAACTTCAACCATGCTTTCACTTTAAACCCATACCTATATCAAATCACTCAATTCAAAAGCATGGAGCAAAGATATGAAAACTATCATAATCAAACAATATGCAAAGAAACCCCTCACAAAGTGTTATTTGCAAAACTGCAAATAACCCCCTCCATCGGAAAAGTCCGGCCGGGAAAGAACAAAGGAAAACCGGCCGGAACGGAATGCAAACTGGCAACTCCAGAAAACTGGTCCCGTAATAAATTACAGGAAAACCCCGATACTGTGCATACACACCCGCATCTATATTCCGTCCGGATACAAATGCATTGAGACAAAATCTACACTGTACTAAACTAAGACCAGCTTAAGCCAAAGCCGGCTAGTTAAATCCGTTCGATCCTGATCCGTGCAATACCGCACGTATCAGATCAAACCCTGCCATATAACTATACGGCCACTAGTACAAAACTGTCCGATCCTGATCTGTGCAATACCGCACGTATCTGATCGGACCTTGCCATATCTCCATACGGCCTCTGCAGCGTTTCGCCCGAAAGCTGAGTAACTGAAAGTGTGGTGGACTCTAAAGACTCGTCAATACTATGGCTGTGGATTTAACCACTAGCACGTCAGAGGTATAAGCCAATACGTAACGGGCCACCAGCTATTGACTAAAAGGGACGTCGATGAGCGAACTCATCCTGACACCCTACTGAGCCTGTCAGTGACAATATCCGTGCAGTCCGGTCCGTTCGTCTATGAGTATCGCATGGCGGGCCTAGGGGGTTGGTAAAAGTCAGACCCCCAAAAGCGGTACAAGTCGTGTCGGAGTGTAGCCCAGAACACCCTGAGATACTACTGGAATACCTACCAGTAAATCTCCTTGCCTTGGCCAAGGACTTTGTGTAATGGCTCTCCTAGACACAGCACGACCTCACCCCCAATACCGGGAGAGACGAACCCCTGAAGATACGCTCACTGCCTCCATGTGGCTCGGGACTGTACCCAACTAAAACCTGTTTGCACGACTCCTTTGAGCCGTGGTAGGGTAGTAATCAAAGTACAGTGGGAACTCACACGAGACAAATGACGATCCCCAGGTCGATGAACTAACCTGCACACATGTCATCAGGGAACTGCCATCTGACGTCTGGTATATGACCAACTAGCATGTTCCCGGCGAGTCCTGTCCAGTGTACTCATAACCCAATGAGCACCTGTATACATCTTAGGTGATCCAACTGACACCAGTGGCTTGTGAGACCGGCCACCGCCCCTCGTCGGGGTCTCGACTGTATACACTAGTCTACTAATGGAGTATCGATGCCCGGTCTCGAAACTCCCACGACTAGGGACCTTTTAAGGATATGCTTGTAGACCCCCAGCTCCCACTTATATGATCGCCCTCATACTGCTGGTGGTCAAGCAAGAATCCTAGGGGCTCTATCAACGTGTAATAGCGACCTGTCATGTCACCTAAAGCAGTACACGATGATAAAGGTAAACCAGATAGCATACTATCATCTCGAGTAAGACTGTCCTACCGGGATAGGTCCTCGCTCAATCATTACAATCACGTACCTGTGACCTAATAATTGACTCTGAGGGCACTATCTCCAACACCTAGACCCCTACGAGAGCGGCAAGCAACCCTGCCAATTCTAGGGTTAGGAGACCCGGACTCGACTCCTCGAGTTGGTCTCCCACTGGACCCCAGAACCCGGTTACTTGTGGTCCCCTCCTTGGGTCTATCCTAATGCGGAAAAGTAAATAATATACAAAAGGTGACAACTTCCGCTACCTGGAAGTGCCCCAAATAAAAGAATATTACATACAAGTTTTTACATGAATGAAAATGGAAAACACTCATCTCACATAAAAACCCCCGGCTATTCAAACACGACGATCCAATATAATATATCCAGCAACACATAAAATCACATGTCATCAACGTAAGTAAGTTTGCATACCCCAATTGTCGTTGACGTATAGCAACGAAATCGGCGATATGAACATACTACACTTACGGTCACAGAAAAGAAAGTGTAAAACTATAACAGTTGGAATCCGCAACCTCTTTAGACATCGCATGCCTAACAGATATAAATCCCGCATTTTAGTCTTATTATCGAAAACTCTTTTCAATATCATATGGGACTAAATTGCTAGATTTATAACATTCATTCAGTTATCTCATAACTACTTGTGAATTCCAATTATTGTATCACATTCCAGATAAACAGAAAATGTTAAACTTTCCGATCGAACAGTCGAATACCCAAGTTTTTCCGATACAAGTCAACACATGAAATAAGTCTAACAACATTCAGTTCGTGCCTCAGTACCAACGGTCCAGCCGTAGAAGGGTCAAGCCAACGCCTCACATGTGGCACGCCGTACTCCCCCAAACCCGAAGGTTCAAAGGGCAGTTCAAGACGGTCACGTAATCGAGTTAAGGTTTGTTGTCTTCTAGAGGGTCCATCGCGTTACTTGCACTACTTAGAACGTCGTTAAACTACGGAAAAATCCAACACTTGGAAGTTTCCCGACAGGGGAAAAATTGGGTATTTATATTCGGTCGAACTTTTTAACATATTCTAAAAATTATCCGGAAATACACAAAGACGAAATTTGATAATCCGATCGGAAACACCGAAGCTCTAAAACACCCCAGAAAATTCAACTCTTGAATAAATTTTAAAAATTCCCAGAAAATCCAACACCAGAAGATATCAGTTACTGTGCAAAAATTATATAATAATTTAATAAAGGTGCCGCGGATCCGCCGCCTAAGGAGGCTTAGGCCGCGGATCCGCCGCGCTTTAGACTGTTCATAAAGAAATTTTTGCACCGTAATTCATATATTTCCCTGCTGAATTTTTTAGCAATTTTTAATCTGGAAAAATCCCAGATTTTAGAAAAAGTCCAGAGAGCACATGGGTTTTGGGGTTTCGGGTTCGTTCGGACTTCAAACTCCGTCTAGACTTCGTCTAAGGCTCTAGCTTGGCTCTGATACCACTGTAGGGTTCCTAGGCACACTATAGAGGTCTCACAAGGCATCGAACATGCCAATTTAAAATTTTATGGGTGCCGAGAAACCCTAATACGGATCGTCGGCTAGATTTCTAGGCGAAACGGTAAACTAGTTAACTACTTAACTAAAAGTTAGATGCTACAACCTTTGTAGATCCGGATATCCACTTCCTTAGCTCCACGTAGTCATCCTCTCGCTGTCCTTTTCGAATCCTAGACTCATTCGTCGGCTTCTTCGGGAAAACGAGCGGAATAGGTCGTCGGCTTCGTGTTAAAGACGATCTACGTCGAGGTTGCACAAGCTCAAGCTCCGACTTCACAAAGTTGTGAAACTTGTGAAGAAACACCCAAAACAACTTGGCAAGAGGTAGAGGGTGAAGAAATAGGAGGTGGGTTCACTTTAGAATTGGATTTCTCTCACTAGAACTCAAGTTGCCATTGATGGCATCAAGGTTTCTTTCTTGAAGATGAAGATGAAGAAGAAGAAAGAATATGATAAGTGTTGAGATAAAATCAAAAATAAATCAATACTTATCATAACTAAACCAAGGTTAAGTGTAGAGAAAAGACCATGGTAAAAGAGAAGGGTTAGGGTTAAGCTAGAAGACAAAATGGTTTCTTTAGTCAAAGCTTCATGAAGCTTCAACAAGCTTCATGATAAAAAGAAACCATTATGTTTTCATTTATCCATTTATATAAATAAAGAATGGATAAATAAATGAGAGAAAGAATCAAAACCCTAATTATCTACTTAACCATGGTTTAATTCTTTACACTTAACCAAATGAACAAGTATCATCAAACATGATACAAAAAAGTGCACAAAAGCATATCACATATACAATGTGCATGAAGTGAGAAAAATCCGTTTAAAGTGAACCAATACTAGTTAATGTAAAGTAATATATCAAATATATAATTATACATTAAATCATTAAATCAACATTTGATTCAATGATCCGGTCATGTCGCACATAACCGACTAGAATCCAATGTATAGATTTATCGAATCAATGATTCGATAACTAGGTCATATCGAATATAACCAATCGAAACATATATCGCGAGAATGAAATGTGGTATCACATACACGCATCATTCTCGGTCCTGCACATATCTCATCTGCGCTCCTATTTCGTTTCGCTTGAGCCAGGAAACCTCTGTGTAGGACTCTGGAGACTCGTCAATACGCCGGTAGCAGATGATGATCATATCAAGCACCCACAAGCCGCAAGCGGTCTGCTAAACGTAACGGCCATCCGGGTATTGAGCGATCAGAAGATCGACGAGCTAGCCCGCTCACACTCCTGTGAATCCAACCAGTAACACTTACCGTACAGTCCGGTCTGTTCGTCTGATACGTCGCATATCAAGTCTAGGGGTGGTAAACGTCAGACCCCAATAACCGATAAGTCGTGCCGATGTGAGGCTCATAACGGGTCGAGAAACTACTGGTAACACTTACCAGCAAATCTCTGATCAGCCCTGGCCAGGGACTTCCCTGTTACGGCCAATCGAGCACAGCGCAAAATCAACCCCCAATACCGGGAGAGACGAAACCCCTCCTATCGCTCATTGCCTCCATGTGACTCGGGACTGTACCCAAAGACCACCGTTTTGCATACCCTCATGGACGTGGTAAGGTGGAGATCAAAGCACAGTGGGAATAACACAAGACTCTATGACGATCTCGGGTCTACAGACTAACCTGTACAAGTGTCACCTGAGAACTGCCATCTGACGTGAGGTATAATACCATCTGGGAGTTCTCGGCGAGTCCGTCCAGTGTACCCAGTCTCCACAGAGCACCCGTATACCATCTTTGATGTCAAACACCAATGGATATGGGATCATCCATCGCCCATCTCATGGGTCGAGAAGCATATACGCTAGTCTACTCTGGTATATCGATGCCCTGTCTCGATACACCCACGACTAGGGACCTTGAAGGATGTACTTATGGACTACCATGTCCCCACTAGTATGATCTGCATCATAGTCCAGGTAGTCAAGTACACATCCCAAGGGCTTTACCAACATGTAACTATAAGACAGTTTAAAGAGACTAGTGTACATGTTAAGATAAAGAGTAACCAGATAGCATACTATCATGTCGAGCAAGAAAGTCATCTCTATATATATGTCCAAGCATCCAATATAATATACATCATCTGTACAATACTGGCCTCTAGGGCATACATACAACTAACAAGTAGCAGGGGCAGAAAACGTATTTTCGGGAGAAAAAATTGTCGATCGAGGTTCTAACTTTCGGCTAACAATCTAATTATGGTTTAGTTAGGCTCTGATACCATGTTATTGCATGTTGCATGCTCCCACAACTCTTGTGGCGCGGCGGAAGCGGTGAACGAAAATTTTCTTGGCATACAACACGCACTTAACCGAAGATCTTGTCCAAATCATTACTAGAAAACCCTAAATAGAGATCTTATATACTATGTTAGGGATTATACCTCGATGATACGGTCCTTCGGGTCTTCTCTTTGATGAACTCCTTAGCTCCTTTAGATGTTGCCGATGTCTTCGATCTCCGGCCACCCAAGACCTAGATGATCCACCCGAGAGTTATCGTGCAAGCTAGAAACTCTTCACAAGAGTTTAACCTAGAGACCAATTTTGCTAGAAGAGGTCACTAGGATTATGTAGAGATTAATGTATTGGATTAACTTGAAATCCTTAGCATTTCTTTCTCTTAACCTTCTCTTGATTCACTTAACATTCACATCTCATGTGAAGCTATTTATAAGAAGAAGGAGATAAGGAGTAAGTGTTTGTCATAATGAAAGAGTTCAAGCATGATGAAAAAGGATATAGCACTAAGAGAAATAATTGAAGCATACATTATAAAATTAGCACCATGATTCAATAATAACTCCAAAACTATATAAGAAATAAAAACCCATCATTTCAACCATGCTTGTAATTTTTAATTTAGTTGGGTCATCATCTCATGATGCAGTCCTGGCTCCCACTGTCATAGAGAAACCGAAGTATCTCTCAGGTGGGTGAGGAACCCTACTAGATTGGCGGAGAGGCTGAGGTTCGTTGGTAACTATTGAATCATTTGGTTTTACCAAATCATCTGCTGTAGTTTGTATAGCTGGAACCTTTCCAGTTCTACATTACAGACCTTGCCTCGAGATTGTCCGGATTTTGCTTTTAGACATAGGCCGGACAACCCCAAATCTTAACTAACTTAAGACATGGGCTCTTCCCTTTCCATATCATATATGAAGTGGTAGGCAACTGATTTGATTCGAACCCTATTCAATAGGTATGCAACTTCTCAAGCGCATAACTCCCAAAAAGGAAAAAGGTAACTCAGCAGTACTCATCATAGAGCACACCATATCAAATAGGGTGTATCTGTTCTGCCCCGATATACCATCGTGCCATGGTGTATACGGAGGAGTAATACTGAGAGAGAATCTCATTCTCCTTTAGAATAGTCCAGGATTTCCGTGCTCAAGTATTCTCCTCCTTGATCTCATCAAAGGACATAATACTTATACCCGTGTTTTGGTTCTCTACTTCTAACTTATATTCTGTGAATATCTCAAAAGGTTCGGACTTGTGTTTCAACAGGAACATATGACTGAATCTTGAGAGATTATCAGAGAATGTAATGAAGTATAAAGAACCGGTCTTGGCATGTGTAGACAGGGGACCTTACATATATCAACATGTATCATCCCAAGAGTTTACTAACTCTTTCTCTGTTTCCAATAAACAGAGCTGTGGTCATCTTATCTTTGTGACATGACTGGCGAGTTTCACAAGATGTAAATTCAAACTGATTTAAATATGCATCTAAATGTAACTTCAGCTAGTCGGGTCACATTGATATGACCTAGTCTACAATACCTCAAGAAGGATTCGTTCATTTTTGAACTCTTCCTCTTGTGTGTGTTCCGTATACTAAGAACTGTAGTTTGATTTAGAACTTCAACGCTTTTAGATAACGTGCCTGATACGATCAACTTTTGATATAGGAAAAGTTCAAAACATTATCCAACAATACAAAATTTTATCATTTCTTTACTGATAAAGAGACTGATATGATTTTGTATATCAGGTTCGGTATCTAATAACATTCGTTCAGAATCAATGTATTTGTAATACAGGGTGACAGTGACCAACAGACTTGGCTGCAACACTTGCCCCGTTTTCTGCCTCATGAAACTTATCACCCGTTCTCAGTTATGTACCTATCTGTAGCCCTATGTAACAGATTACATATCTGGGATCCTGATCTGGTATCACATACCCAGGACGTAAAGGATACTGAGAAACAGTTCTGTATAATGAACACACCCGAAGATGATGCATCAGCATGCACTCTCTTCGTTTGGGCGGCACGGGAATTCTGGTAATCCCCAATTTCCTGCTCTGTCTTATAACAATTATAAGTTGGAGCGGGACCGACGTTCCCCAGCTCAGTATAACAAGCGGGTTCGGTCAATATTCCGTATTATTATCTTGATTAAGGCGTGATATGGTCGCTACCTGGAGAGAGAGAGAAGAAAACACTCAGCGTGCGCTCTTGCAAGAATAGATTGGTTATTATTTTATCTAATCAGGATGGCTCCCACTGCTTTTTATCAAATCTTCCTTCAAACCCTAAAAGGATAGACTAGCCGGGATTAATTACACACTACAAGTTCGCCAATCTTTCAGCCAGGCCAGTGTCGGTACTTTGAGGGAAGTCCCCCATGCTTTCGCACGAACCTAATTAATGTAAACCTCGTTTTCCCAGAGGCGTAACCTCGTTAACACCTTTCTAGACACCTACTTGATCGGCTAATTGTAATGTATAAAACTCTCCCAGGATAACTCTTACTCGCAGCGGGTATCGGGATCCAACTATCTCATAGAAGGTATGCAATCTCATTGCAAATTTCAACACTTGAAATTCCCGATAATATTTTTCCCCTAGTGTTCTATGACCTTGACGAATGCCAAACAACCCATAGTCCACTAGTCAAGTTCAACCCGTACATTTCTTGATTGAATTAAATCCACCCGCACGACCCTTGACGAATGCCAAACAACGCCGTACGAATACCCTAATCCAATCGCATCATATGCTCAAGCAGATAAATACTAGTTAGCTACCGTACACTACGCCTTGACGAATGCCAAACTACCGCAGCACGAATACTAACTAGTACATATCTGAAATGACGGAGGGCTACGACAGGTTTTTCTGAAAACCTATTGCGTAATGAACTTGATATCGTTGTAGAATCAAATGATTTTAAAATGGAGTGCTTTTGAGGCTTTTCTAGTTTTGCTAAAGGAGTCACTCCCGGTGAAGGGATCGTCGGTCCTTTCCTCATCGAATGAGGTGCGGGATATATCATATATATCACTGTGCAAAGCAAAAACACTTAAAAGCAATCAAAAGACAAACCGAGTGTGTAGCATCTGCCAGTTATTGCTAAAGGAGTCACTCCCGGTGAAGGGATCTCGGTCCTTTCCTCATCGAATAAGGTGCAGGATATATCACATATACCGCTATGCAAAGCAAGAACTGTAGCTACCTATTTTATTTTGAAATTCGATTCTACAACATCTTAGGTTTCTTTTATTTCATTAATCACATTAATGAAGTCCCATCATTTAAATTACCTAAACATCACAGATAAATACGACGTACACTTATGCCATACGCATTCGTCTCGATGTCCCCTCGTGCACCGTTATGTTAGGTAACTAACGGCAGAGCGGGGCAGGGCTAGCACGGGTGTAAAACATAAGTAACGTCTATATAATATATCATATATACTATATACTGTATCTATCACAGAACATCATATGATCACATCACAGATATCGCAGCAGAAGAATCATATGAAATATTGGATATACTAGGACGTCCGTGTTTTCAATACGAGCCAGTATAAAACACGGATTCCACGGTCGTGATGAATAGCCAATCCCACACCCCTAGACCCCTACGAGAGCGGCAAGCAACCCTGCCAATTCTAGGGTTAGGAGACCCGGACTCGGCTCCTCGAGTTGGTCTCCCACTGGACCCTAGAACCCGGTTACTTATGCTCCCCTCCTTGGGTCTATCCTAATGCGGAAAAGTAAATAATATACAAATGGTGACAACTTCCGCAACCTGGAAGCGCCCCAATAAAAGAATATTACATACAAGTTTTTACATGAATGAAAATGAAAAACACTCATCTCACATAAAAAACCCCGGCTATTCAAACACGACGATCCAATATAACATATCCAGCAACACATAACATCACATGTCATCAACGTAAGTAAATATGCGCATCCCAATTGTCGTTGACATATAGCAACGAAACCGGCGATATCACATATTACACTTACGGTCACAGAAAAGAAAGTGTAAAACTACAACAGTTGGAATCCGCAATCACCTCAGACATCGCATGCCTGACCAAATGAATTCTTTAGACATCGTATGCCTAACAATTATAAACCCCGCATTTTAGTCTCAAAATCGAAAACACTTTTCAATACTAAGTCGGGCAATTCAACAGGATTCCCGACATCCTGATCGAATGCTCGTCGCAAACTTCAGTAGACGGCCGCACCCCTGATACCGTCGACGAAGTGCACCAAGGCGGAACACCGCTGCCGCGAGCACCCGAACGGATGCTTTCGGCAACGGGGTTCTCCTATAGTCACTTGGTCGGGGCTATGGAGCGAGGCTGTCTATTAAGTTTATCGGCGAGTATCCGCGTACGCTACGTGATTGCGACGGACTTTTGATCACATCAAAATTCCATGGCAACCGATCAAGTGAGGCTAAACTGCTATGTTTATAATATTCATTCCGTTATCTCATAACTTTTTGTGAATTCCAATTATTGTATCACATTCCAGATAAACAGAAAATATTAAACTTTCCGATCGAACAATCGAACACCCAAGTTTTCCCGATACAATCCAACACATGAAATAAGTCTAACAACATTCAGTTCGTGCCTCAGTACCAACGGTCCAGCCGTAGAAGGGTCAAGCCAACGCCTCACATGTGGCACGCCGTACTGCCCCAAACCCGAAGGTTCAAAGGGCAGTTCAAGACGGTCACATAATCGAGTTAAGGTTTGTTGTCTTCTAGAGGGTCCATCGCGTTACTTGCACTATTTGGAACGTCGTTAAACTACGGAAAAATCTAACACTTGGAAATTTCCCGACAGGGGAAAAATTGGGTATTTATATCCGGTCGAACTTTTTAACATATTCTAAAATTTATCCGGAAAGCCACACAGACAAAATTTGATACTCCGATCGATACACCGAATCCCCAAAACAATCCCAGAAAATTCAACTCTTGAATAAATATTAAAAATTCCCAGAAAATCCAGCATAATAAAATAGGAGTTACTGTGCAAACAAGAATTGATGATGTCACCTTTTTGCCGCGGAACCGCCGCAGAAGCCAAGCTTCTGCCGCGGTCCGCCGCAAGTTGTACTGTTCATCAGAAACTTTTTGCGCCGTAATTCTTATATTTCCCTGCTGAATTTTTTAAGCATTTATATACATACAACAACTGCTATCAGATGGCCCTAGTGCAAGTGGGAGATTGTTAGTTATATGTATGCCCTAGAGGCCATTACTATACATAGGATGTATATTGTAGTGGATGCTGGGACATATATAGGGAGGACTTTCTTGCTCGACATGATAGTACGCTATCTGGTTGATCTTTACCTTAACGTGTACACTGATTGTCTCCCAGTTACATGTTGGTAAAGCCCTTAGGATCTGTGCTTGACTACCTGGACTATGATGCGGATCATACTAGTGGGGACATGGTAGTCCATAAGTACATCCTTCAAAGTCCCTAGTCGAGGGTGTATCGAGACGGGGCATCGATATACCAGAGTAGACTAGCGTATACCTTCTCGACCCATACAGATGGGCGATGGATGATCCCATATCCATCGGTGTTTGACATCAGAGATGATATACGGATGCTCAGTGGAGACTGGGTACACTGGACGGACTCGCCGAGAACTCCCAGATGGTATTATACCTCACGTCAGATGGCAGTTCTCTGGTGACACTGGTACAGAGTAGTCTGTTGACCCAAGATCGTCCTAGAGTCTTGTGTGGTTCCCACTGTGCTTTGATTTCCATCTTACCACGTCCAAGAGGGCGTGCAAAACGGTGGTTTTTGGGTACAGTCCCGAGTCACATGGAGGCAATGAGCGATAGGAGGGGATTCGTCTCTCCCGGTATAGGGGGTTGATGTTGCGCTGTGTTCGATTGGCTATAACAGGAAATCCCTGGCCAGGGTTGCTGAGAATTACTGGTAAGTGTTACCAGTAGTTTCTAGAAGTGTTATAGACCTCATATCGACACGACTTATCGAGCTATTGGGGTCTGACGTTTACCACCCCTAGGCGAGATATTTGACATATCAGACGATCAGACCGGACTGTACGGTAGTGTTACTGGTTGGATTCACAGGAGTGTGAGCGGGCTTGCTCGTCGATCTTCTGATCGCTCAATACCCGGGTGGCCGTTACGTTTAGCAGACCGCTTGCGGCTTGTGGGTGCTTGATATGATCATCATCTGCTGTCGGCGTATTGACGAGTCTTTAGAGTCCTACACAGAGGTTTCCTGGTTCAAGCGAAACAAAATAGGAGCGCATATGAGATATGTGCGGGACCGAGAATAATGCGTGTATGTGATACCGTATTCCATTCTCGCGATGAATGTATCGATTAGGTTATATGCGATATACCCTAGTTGTCGAATCAAGGATTGATTCGATAAACCGATACATTGGATACTAGTCGGTTATATGTGATATGACCGGATCGTTAAATCAAGTGTTGATTTAATGATTTAATGTATAATTATATATTTGATATATTAATTTGCATTAACTAGTATCGGTTCACTTTAAATGGATTTTCTCGCTCGGATGTGCGCATTATATATGTGATATGATTTTGTGCACTTGCTTGTATCATGTTTGATGATACATGCTTTTTGGTTATGTGTAAAGTATTAAACCTTGGTTAATGAAATGGTTAGGGTTTATTATTTGTTATTCATTTATCTTATTTAATTATCCATTTATTTTTGATAAATGAATAAAAGAAAATGAAATGAAATGGTGGCTTTCATTTGTTGTTTTCATGAAGCTTCATGAACACTTTGACTAAGTGACCATTTTGTCTCTAGCTTGACCCTAACCATTCCTTTAACCATGATTGATTCTCTACACATTACCATGGTTAATGATATGATAAGTACTCATTTTTATTATTCCTTTTGATTAACTTATCATATCATTATCTTCTTCTTCTTCAACCTTGAAGAAAGCTTTCTACCAACAATGGTGGAATGTGAAAATGAGTGAGAAATCCAATTCTAAAGTGAACCCACTTCCTATTTCTTCATCCTCTACCTCTTGCCAAGTAGTAGAGTGTGTTTTCTTCACAAGTTTCTTGACTTGGTGAAGTGAGAGCTTGATCTAGCGATGCTTCGACGTAGATCATCTTCGGCATGGACATCGACAACCTAGCTCGCCTATTCTCCGATGAAGCCGACGCTAGAGCCCGGAATTTGTTTTGGACAGCGAGAGGACTTCATTGCGGAGCTATGGAGGTGGAGCACCGGATCTACAAAGGTTGTATTTCCGTATTCTTGTAGTTAAGTGTTAACTAGTTTCTTTTTCGCCTAGAAATCTAGCCAACGATCCGTTCTAGGGTTTCTCGGCACCGTTTAAATTTGAAATTGGCATGGTTGATGCCTTGTGAGACCTCATTAGGGTGCCTAGGAGCCCTACAATTTTCATAAAATAAATGATGTCATTATTATGTCGTTATGAGGTGGCACCTTCTAGAAAGTATTCTTGTAACAATTACAAAAATACCTCTCCTCCGTATTTCATATACTGTATACCCGTATTCGAATTCCGAAAAATACGAATACCACTAATCCAACAATATAATACCGGTATCCGGCTTAAACTAAAACCCACCAATATTATCCTTCCGATTATTATTCCTGTAACAATTACACGAACATAATCGAAACCCTGTTGTAACAGCCTACGGCTGCCATAACAACTTACGGCCTCTATATATTTCTCCTGAACAAAGGAACCCTCTGTGTGGGACTCTAAAGGCTCGACAGTACGCTGACATTGGGTTTAACCACAAGCACGTCAGCGGCACTAGTTGTGCGTAACGGCTATCCAGGTACATGACGAAAAGGTGGCCGACGAGTGAACTAATCACAACCCTTACGAGCCTGCAAGCAACACTTACCGTACAGTCCGGTCTCTTCGTCTGATACGTCGCATATGAAGTCTAGGGGTGGTAAATGTCAGACCCCAGTAACTTTATAAGTCATGCTGATTTACGGCTCATAACAGTTCGAGGAACTACTGATAACACTTATCAGTAAACCTCGAGAACCCTAGCCATGGATTCAGGTGTTATAGCCGATCAAACATAGCGCGACATCAACTCCCTATATGGAGAGAGATGAAACCCCTCCTATCGCTCACTGTCTCCATATGATTCGGGACTGTACCCAAAATCCACCTATTTGCACGACTCAATAGAGCCGTGGTAGGGAGGAAATCAAAGTATAGTGGGAATCACACAAGACACCATGACGATCTCGGGTCTACAGACTAATTTGTACAAGTGTTGCCAGAGAACTGCTATCTGAAAATAAGTATACATACCATCTAGGAGTTCTCGGCGAGTCCTGTTCGGTGTACCCATTCTCTAATGAGCATCTGTGTACAATCTTTGATGTTAAACACCAATGGTTGTGGAATCAACCATCGCCATCAGGGTTAAGAAACGTACACACTAGTCTAATCTGGTAGTACCGATGCCCTGTATCGATATACGCTCGACTAGGAACTATTAAAGGATATGCTTGTAGACTGCCCAGGCTCCACTAGTATGATCTCATCATAATCCTGGTCGTCAAGCATAGTCCTAAGGGCTTCATCAACAAGCACAACACATCATATGTTAAGATGAAGATAAACCAGATAGCATACTATCATTTCGAGCAAAGATTGTTTCTGTTCATATACATGCCTAGCATCCTATACAATACAGGCCTCTAGGGCATACATATCTAACAACTTGGGATATCCGGCTACCCCTTCGAAACATTTTTCATGTTACAGTTTTACTGTGCGGTGTTAATTGAAAACTGTTTTCCCAATTAGATTCTGACTCCACGGTATGTATTTACAAGATTTGGCTCTCACATCTGTATGGCGTTACGGATGTTGAGTGGGAGTAATATATTGGGAATTGGGTGATTGTATCCTCATTATATCGGAATTCTATGTAATTGGTGATATTTGAGGAAATCACCTCTGCTTTGCCTGACGGCAAATATTTGGTTTTGAATATCCGTCGTTATGCACCAATTTCAAACTGATATATCTGTACGTTTATTTATAAAGTGAGATATATCTTTTTGAAATTATTTCTATGACATTTACCTACATCAGTTGATGGTTAGGTAAGGAGCATTCAACAGCGGTATAATTCTTCATAACCATGGTGCAGTTTTCAACCTACGACGTACAGGGTTTGAGTTATTAAACTCAGAGGACTTATATAAAGTATTGTATGTTTTCCGATGTCCATTAGGACAGAGGGGTTTGTACCCGTACTGTATTCTGTTTACTCATGACTTCACTAGTTTTAGACAAGTATTTCGTTGAAATACAAGGTCCAAGTTTTGAGAAGTTATAGGTATAAGAATAAAATAAAGAACTATATGTTGCAAAGTATCAGGATTCTTAAAGGTGATCGAATATGTAGATACTTTTGCTAGGTATTCCGTCGTAAGTAAAAGTTTTGAGAACTTGCTTCTCTTTCAGGTTGATCATACGTGGGTGCATTCCTGTTGGAGATAGTGCCCTCAGAGTCAATTATTGGATCGCAGGCACGTGATTGCAATGATTGAGGGAGGACCTATCCCGGTAGAACAGTCTTACTCGAGTTGATAGTATGCTATCTGGTTTACCTTTATCATCGTGTACTGCTTCAGGTGACCTTACATGTCACTATTACACGTTGATAGAGCCCATAGGATTCTTGCTTGACGGCCAGCGGTATGAGGGCGATCATATAAGTGAGAGCTGGAGTCTATAAGCACATCTTTAAAAGGTCCCTAGTCGTGGGAGTTTCGAGACAGGGCATCGATACTCCAGAGTAGACTAGTGTATACAGTCGAGACCCCGACGAGGGGCGGTGGCCGGTCTCACAGGCCACTGGTGTCAGTTGGATCACCTAAGATGTATACAGGTGCTCATTGGGTTATGAGTACACCGGACAGGACTCGCCGGGAACATGCTAGTTGGTCTTATACCTGACGTCAGATAGCAGTTCCCAGGTGACATGTGTACAGGTTAGTTCATCGACCTGGGGATCGTCATTTGTCTCGTGT
The DNA here is from genome assembly GCA_030015575.1 of Agapanthus africanus. Taxonomy (NCBI): domain Eukaryota; kingdom Viridiplantae; phylum Streptophyta; class Magnoliopsida; order Asparagales; family Amaryllidaceae; genus Agapanthus; species Agapanthus africanus. Next base: position 221,569,653 of record CM057347.1, read on the forward strand.
AAGTTTCCACTGTGCTTTGATTACTACCCTACCACGGCTCAAAAGAGTCGTGCAAACAGGTTTTAGTTGGGAACAGTCCCGAGCCACATGGAGGCAGTGAGCGGATCTGCAGGGGTTCGTCTCTCCCGGTATTGGGGGTGAGGTCGCGCTGTGTCTAGGAGAGCCATTACGCAAAGCCCTCGGCCGAGGCAGGAGATTTACTGGTAGGTATTCCAGTAGTATCTCAGGGCGTTCTGGGCTACACTCCGACACGACTTGTACCGTTTTTGGGGGTCTGACTTTTACAAACCCCCTAGGCCCGACATACGATGCTCGTAGACGAACGGACCGGACTGTACGGATATTGTCACTGACAGGCTCAGTAGGGTGTCAGGATGAGTTCGCTCATCGACGTCCCTTTTGGTCAATAGCTGGTGGCCCGTCACGTATTGGGTTATACCTCTGACGTGCTAGTGGTTAAATCCACAGCCATTGTATTGACGAGTCTTTAGAGTCCACCACACTTTCAGTTACTCAAGCTTTCGGGCGAAACGCTGTAAAGGCCGTATGGAGATATGGCAGGGTCCGATCAGATACGTGCGGTATTGCACGGATCAGGATCGACGGTTTGTACTAGTAGCCGTATGGATATATGGCAGGGTTCGATCTGATACGTGCGGTATTGCACGGATTAGGATCGGACGGACATTACTAGCCGGCTTTGGTTTAAGCCGGATCCTAGTTTAGTACAGTGTAGATTTTGTCTCATTGCATTTGTATCCGGACGGAATACAGATGCGGGTGTGTATGCACAGTATCGGGGTTTTCCTGTAATTTATTACGGGACCAGTTTTCTGGAGTTGCCAGTTTGCATTCTGTTCCGGCCGATTTTCCTTTGTTCTTTCCCGGCCGGACTTTTCCGATGGAGGGGGTAATTTGCAGTTTTGCAAATTACTTTTGGGGAGGGGGTTTCTTGCATATGTGGGATCATGATTTGACCATCATCATTCTTTTTTCCATCACTTGCATTTAAGAGAGAGTATGGGTTTGTAGTAAGAAGTATGGTTGATGTTTTCTTGTCTTTGATATGGTCACCTCTTCTATTCTCCTACACTCACCTCCCTTGGGATTATGTATCATTCCCTCCACCATTTCCCACTTGAGAATGGCCGGCCACTTTGGATGAGGAATGAGAGAAATTTCCATTTTGTTGTAGCACTCATTTCATCATCTCATTCATCTAGTTTTGGAAAAATGAAAGCACCATTTTTCGATAACCTTATTCCTCCATCAAGGCAACTACAAACCCCAAATGAGACAAGCATCATCTACACTACATTCTACAGCAAACCTTGGGCACGTCGACTAGCCAGCTTCGTGCCCGAGTTGCCTCGGTATTGAGGTGGGAGCCCGTAAAAGATACAGACGGTGTGGTGCCCTTCCGGCAAGGATGCAACGACCGGAGTTTCCGCGGGAGATCGGGACGACGACGAGAAGACCGGAGGACTCGGATCACTCGGTATATCTCTCACCCTTTCTCTTGTTTGCTAGTATCGGTGTCACGTCCCGAAAGTACGGAACATGACCGGCACTTAAACTACGAAACGTCTCCAGGCGTACGTAATCTAAGTAAACCGAAAACCCAGAAATCCAAACCAAGAAAAGAATTAGAGTGAAGGAAAACCAATTTAAAACAAGTAGTTTTAATAGCATAAGCCGAATTATGCGGTTTTAAGAACATCAAAATTTACTGAAAATTTCGGCAGAGTCTCCTTTGTAAATACTGGCTTCCAAACGGGATACAACATGAATAGTATACGAAATCAATAAAAAGGCATCCCCAAGCGGGAGCTAGCTCTTCGTCAATCGACGGTCACAACCACACAAGCAATATAATATACAACGCCAACGGCGAGGATCAAAACTCAAAAGGAAACTCAAAACCACCAGAAATATAACGAGCGACTCTAAGGTCCAAAGAATAAACAACACTGGTCTCTATCTCAATAAATACATGTTTGGTTGATGGAATTCTAGATACAACAGAATAATGATATACAAGATAAATAATGGGGGTATGATACAAGTAAACCCACCTACTAGCAAATCACCCGAATGAAACTATGCCCGCAAAGCCGTAATGAACCTGTACGGCAACCTGCAAGAAACTGGGGCACAACGGGGGTGAGTTGCCAACTCGTGAATAGAAAAACATCTACGCACAGAAATCGTATAAATAACGCAATCCTAGGTCAATGATCATAATATATCCTCAAATATATATAACATGCAGCCTATAACAATGGCTAGGGTAAATATCTAACCCGAGTGTAAACTCATGTGCCCGTGTCAGTGCCTCAGGTAGCAATATATCATATGAATGAGGTATGAATGCATGAAAACAGAATACATGTAAATGAAGAAACTGTTTTCATAAATTTGTGAGATTTCCTTCGTATTTTAAACTGAGGTATCATAATTAAAATCAGTATCAACAGTGTCTAGCATCGACACAAAACATAAATCTCACTGTCTCGAAATATCAATGTCTCAATCTCAATATCTAGGGCGCCGTCAGTCCAGACCGGCCCCTACCATCCATCTCAAGACCACGACGGTATCCTCCGGATATCCGACGCGTCGGGTAATATCACCGGTAGGTAGTGCTCCCCAGCCAGGCTCAACGTCAACACAACATTCCTCTTGCCCCGGGGTACCATACCGGGCCCACCATGTACCCGTAACGGTTCCTCCACTCCTCGACACGGATCTCCAAAACCACAGCAAACTCATGGTGGACGACACTTTACATCACTAGAAAACCGCAACATTTTATATTTTAAAAGATCATAAGTTGTAAATTTTGCGGCTTTCCCCGAAATCCAGAAATATCATAAATCTCAAGAAATCATCACAAGTGCATATGTCAATGATAATGAACTAGGCATGAACAACTGAATAACAGTATGCATGAAGTGGTAGGTAACAACTACAATGTCTAATATGGCATATAAGGGAAGTACACTAATATCATGTCAAAACTACTAGCTAACAATCTAAGTCAAGCAATTATATTCTCTAAAGTGTACGTGACATGGCAATTACCGATGAAGATGTGTGTGAGCCGGCAAGTAGGTGTACGTGGTACATACGCATCATCGGTAATGGTGCTGGTGTCCTAACAGCATGATATCAATAATGGAATATGCAGCAAAATAAATATGCGAGGCAGAGCGAACAGCAATAATGTGCGGGAGCTGAATACTAGACACAACGATAACTAATCTGCAATAATCTAATATAAGTCCTACAAATGGTGCCTTTTGAAATAACACGAATCATGGGGTTTTGAAAATAGGGGCTACGGTGTTTTTATGAAAAGATACGTCGTTTTTGAAATATCCGTAGATTCCCTTGAGCTGTCTTTAAAAATGCCCACGATTCGTTAGTTTTTGAAATAGGTAAGAAGTCTAATCTAATCTAACAACTACACTAAACTATACGGCTGAACTAACAAGCTGAACTACAGGTAAGGAAACCGCCTATCATCTGAGTCGATACATATACATACCTGTATATGTATAGTCGGTGATCTCGCCTCGATAATATCATATCCGATACCATATCTATAATCAGGCATCCCAAGTCAAGAGTGCGGATCAATCATCAATATAGCTCGTACGTAAATCCGTCGTACGGCATCCCAATCTGGGTACGGGTCGATATCACATTCATCATTCTATTCACCTGGTATCCTCTTTATCAAATATCAAGATCGGGGTACTGATCTACGTCTAGTACCAGACTGATACCGCCTACGTATGCATGGACGTGTGTGAAACACTACGTCAAGGACCCGGTACAACGTCATGTCGTATCTAAGATACGAACCCTGCTATATCACCGATCTCACGGCCTCAAATCAAATCTCATCGACTCAGCTCAATCCCAAGTATCATCCTCAATCCGTATGTGAACACATAGTCCCATACCCATGTGAACACATAACTATATAATCCCGTATAAGCGCAAATGAAAGAAGAAAGTATGCAAGTATGGGTGTGTGTGTGCATGTGTGGTGCGACCACTACTCTAGGGTTTCGCGACACTAAATCATCCAAGAACACCAAATATCTATATCATCGATAATATCAAACAAATTATAGTCAAAATATATATATATGTGTGTGTATACGTATTCGTATATATCACCACGAACTGCGGGGGTGCTATACGCCATCCACCCGACTTCTCCCCGTAGATATAAATCTACTCACCTGGTCCTCGCTCGCCGGTGCCGACGTCGCCACGCGCTTGCTTGTCGTCTCGAAGTCCACGTGGGGGTACCTACATATCATAACACACAATATCGCATTAAAACTAAATTCGAAATCGAAACGGCATACGAAAATCAAATCGGCACGCGTTTCACGCATAGGTCCAAACCTATCGCCCACGCATGCAAGAATAGTCAAACCAACCCTCGATGTCGATGTACGAACGTCAAACCATCGAGAAAATCCAATCACACTCATTTTCACATTCACGAACACTAATTTTAATATAAACTAGGTTAAAACTCACAAAAACGCCAATTTCACTTAAAAAGTCTTTTTTCCGAAAATCTAGCAAGCACAATTCACCGTTTTTGTACAAAACACGATGTTTAAATGAATGTAGCGGCCAATATATTTATTAAATATCTTAAATAAGTCGTATAAACAATTCCCGGAATTTAATCTCATTAAATTCCAAAAATCCTAATATTCTAGTTTACAAAAATACCCTTTTTTAACAATTTCAAAGCAAAAATGCACAAACTACAATCTAGCTTAGATTTGCATAATCCAAAGCATTAAACCACACTTAATAAAGTTAATGAAGCCAAGAAAACCCTAATCACATTTTTAATCCCAAGAATTTAACAAATTTCAAAAACCTAGTAAGCAATTAGCAAATTAACACAATTTTTCAAGTAACAACTTGTAATTAACAACTAGATTAGTTTTCTACAAAACTAATTATGTTAAACCACTTCACTAAACCATGCACAATCAAACACAACTCATTTCCACAACAAACCCTAACTTGAAATCCAAAACTTGCAATTAAACTCACATATCCAAGTTAACACTTAATTTAAATTAGCTTTAAGAAACAAGTAACAATTTAAGCAAAAAGTTTTAGAATTATACCCAAAAATATATGAAGGTCCACAAACATCCATGGCCTCCCAAAATGCTCTCTTTTCACAAGGATCCATGCTATACAGGCTAAGCTAAAATGGGTAGGAGTCGGATTTGGGTTTTGGGATTTTTTTGATGGATTTAGAAGCAATTTTTCATGAAGTTTGAAGAGAAAAGAGAAGGGAAATTGGGGGGGGGGCTGTTGCTGCAGTAGGGGAGGGAAATTTCTGCTGGAATTGTGAGTGGGAGAGGAGAGAGAGGGAGGTAGAGAAAGTGGGGCAAAGTCAAGGTCAAAGCAAGTCAAAAGTCTAACTACTTATCCATTTTCTATTCTTTTCTTTCATTTCCTTTCATTTGAAAATCAAGTGGGAAAAATTAGGGTGGCTGCTGAATTCAGCCATGGGGAGGAGTAAGTGGGGGTGTGTGGGTGTGGGTACGGGTGTGGGGTGATGAAAAATGATAAATACAATACCCCAAACATCCATTTACGCTAAAAAAAAGCCTTTTTTCTTCAATAATTTCTAAACCGTTTTGGCAAATGATTTCGTTCCTAAAACCACATGATAAAATTTTATTTAATGTTTTATGATGCACAAAATTTGTTTCAACTCATTCCAATTTGTAATTTTCCCTAATTAAATGTATTAGTGACGGCTTAAATAATAATAAAATAATATTTTTTTCAGAAAATTTGAAATTTCACCAGCGGCTCAATAAACACCAAATAATAGCAATTACATAGCTAGAATATGTATATTTAATTTTTATAATAAGATATTTGCATTTTGACTTTTTACAGAAAACCCCCTTATTTTACCGATTTTTCGAAATTTCACCGAAACGATTTTCAAAGCGTTACAATCTTTCCCCCTTAAAGAAATTCGGTCCCCGAATTTAAATTCAAACTCCCCCAAATACTAAAACATCTAAGAAAACCCATCAAGTCGTCGGGGCTCCGAAATTGTAAATACATAAAACAAATCGTAGCGCAGCGCATGCGCTTGAAAAATGAGCATATAACTCAAATCAAAACTCCGTCAAGCATCCCGCAATCATCGGAGTCATGGAGAAGACATCAATGCCAAATCCAAATCAAAACCAATATGACATAACTCGAAACTATACATGTAAATATCGAATCTATATCTGTAAGTATCTGAAGGAAATGCATGCCAAATCTCTTTAAGTCGCTGTGCAACGCGTATAACACTGCACAGTGGCGGACGTCTATCATAAGAAAATAACTATATACATATATACCTTTGTTTGAAATGTACGTTCCGCCGTTTTGGAAACAATTTAGAAGGGTCTCCTTGTTTTAAACATTTCGTGTCATATCAGACACGTAGGTAAATACTGAGGCTATAGCTCGCTTTTTGTAAATCCCTTCAATAACTATCAATGCATGCAAAATATATTCAGGTACTGTCCTCTGACTAGTCCTGCTCAGTACGAAAACACATAGCAATATCATAAAAACGTACTGCTCTATACGAAATCAATCCCAAAATATGCACATGAATGCGACGTGCGTCTGGTGCGCACGGAAATCAAAATCCATGAATGTGCCATACATGCGCACAGAAACAACATCTCAGTGCATCGGGTGTGCACGAAACATCTGTCGTAGGCAACATGCGTGCCTGACAGCAAAATCAGGTGCATCTGACATGCACGAAAAAATCTCGATTTAGTGCCTCTGGTGTGCACCAAAATCACCCTTCAAAACATGCGCCCAACATGCGCGAAAATCCAAATCAGGTGCACCCATAGTGCACGAAATCATGAAATCCAATATCAAGCGCCAAACGTACGCAAAATCAATCAGGTGCACAAGGTGCACAAAACAAATATCGAGTATCACAATCGAAATCGAAGTTCAGTGCATCTAAGTGCACAAAAGGCGTATCACTGCACTGCAAGCATATATAAACTATACAGAGTGCAGGAATGAAATCGTGTGCATGCATACGCACAAAACCAACTCAACTGGTTAAAACCATAAAATCACAAACATGTGAAACTAAAGCACGAAAACGACATCAAGTGCAACACTGTGCAAAGATCATAAATCCTCAATCATCAAAATCAAATCATACGAATAAATCACCCAACATATCGTAATCAATAATGGCGGAATAGTACCGCTCAAGTGCATCCTCTAAGAATCTCGGCCAACTGTTACGGTCACTAGTGGGACGTCTCGTCGATGATCATGAACTCTGTCCTGCTGGTGTGCGTAACCATGACCACTCCTGGGTCAAGGTCTACACTGTGAATTACCAATCTTTCGGTCCATCGGCTCATCGGCCCTGTCAGGTGTGCTAACGGGGACGATTCCGTTCTGGCACTTCTCTGGTCATCTCTTGGTCAATCATCGCGACCACTCGTAAGACAGCATATCACTGGCGTCGGCCTCTGGCTCTCTGAATGTACGTGACACATCTGATCCTGAGTGCAAGTATCATTGCAGCAGTGTCCTGGAAGGAATCCTGCTCACGGTCTCTTCCATGTCTCGTCTCTGCCAACTGTCCGGAAGTCATTGTCCTTTCCTATATCTGCATCTTGCTCTGGAACGACTGCATACTCGTCGCGACTCCTTCTGGAAGGTAAGTCCAAGTACCATGCCTCGGCATGCGCATCGCCTCTCTGATGTCGGCGGAGTGGAACATCATCTCATCTAGATCTGGTGCGAACCTTTTACTCCACTTTTCTCTAATGTCGTCTGCTTTCGACTCGTCTCGTCGCGGCTGCATGGACTGAGCTCCAACGACTATCCTCGAATCTGGAGTCTCCCAAGAAATGCATCTCACCACCTAGCATCCGAATTAAGTCGAACCATCCAATCGATTGTCAAAACCTCATAATCCCCCAAGGGCTCAACATCTTGGGTACAGTTTAATAGTATCGAGTACATACCACAGCATCGGTGGTCCAGCCGTAGAAGGGCAAACCCAAGCCTCACTAATGGCGCCGTAGAACTGCCGCAAACCCGAAGGTTCAAAGGCTTTCACACGGTCATTAAGTCGAGTTAGGGTTTCATTCTTCTAGAGGGACCATAGAATTTCCTGCATGTCTTTCCGACTACTTTAAACTTGGAATAATAGGTTTCCGACATTCGATCGTCTCTGTCGACCCTCACGTCTCTGCGTGAAGTCGTCTCTAGCTGGAATCAATCTATCTGATGACCTCGCATCGGGGTAAGCGAACGATCCACATGTCCTAGTTATTCATCCTAGATGACTAGCGACCTCCTATCATCTCTTAGTACAACTTATACTGCAATAGCTCCAACATCTGGGGCGATATCTCGTCGTTCGCAGCAATAACTGGCTCACTCGTCTGCATACTGAACCATGCCTCAATCATCAGGAGTAAGCAACACACCAACGGTCATCAAAATCTGGCTGGCCTCTATCATTGGCTCAATTCTCTAGTGTCGATCAGCACCTCCGAGTAACCTCATAAAGGCGATCCGCCAAACACTCGTGGCGCGGAAACACGGTAAAAAGATACATCTCTGCAATCATGTGTCGCCGGAATTTCGCCCTGGTCAGTCCTCGTTCGTGACGAGCTTGTGCTGACCGCAACTCTAGCCGTAGCTCTCCCTGCCCGTAACCGTAGCAGCAAAACCAAACTGGTACCGATGAAGCTAGATCAGGAAGGAATATAATACTGAACAAGGAAATGTACATCCTAAGGCTTCATAAGTGGAGTGGCGTGTCGTAAATATGCCGCGGAACATACCAACGGTGCGTCACTCTACTTTAGTCACCTATTCCATCAACCAAGGGTCATCCTACGCTCCGAAGGTTAAAACCTAACGCTCTGATACCAACTTTGTCACGTCCCGAAAGTACGGAACATGACCGGCACTTAAACTACGAAACGTCTCCAGGCGTACGTAATCTAAGTAAACCGAAAACCCAGAAATCCAAACCAAGAAAAGAATTAGAGTGAAGGAAAACCAATTTAAAACAAGTAGTTTTAATAGCATAAGCCGAATTATGCGGTTTTTAAGAACATCAAAATTTACTGAAAATTTCGGCAGAGTCTCCTTTGTAAATACTGGCTCCCAAACGGGATACAACATGAATAGTATACGAAATCAATAAAAAGGCATCCCCAAGCGGGAGCTAGCTCTTCGTCAATCGACGGTCACAACCACACAAGCAATATAATATACAACGCCAATGGCGAGGATCAAAACTCAAAAGGAAACTCAAAACCACCAGAAATATAACGAACGACTCTAAGGTCCAAAGAATAAACAACACTGGTCTCTATCTCAATAAATACATGTTTGGTTGATGGAATTCTAGATACAACAGAATAATGATATACAAGATAAATAATGGGGGTATGATACAAGTAAAACCACCTACTAGCAAATCACCCGAATGAAACTATGCCCGCAAAGCCGTAATGAACCTGTACGGCAACCTGCAAGAAACTGGGGCACAACGGGGGTGAGTTGCCAACTCGTGAATAGAAAAACATCTACGCACAGAAATCGCATAAATAACGCAATCCTAGGTCAATGATCATAATATACCCTCAAATATATATAACATGCAGCCTATAACAATGGCTAGGGTAAATATCTAACCCGAGTGTAAACTCATGTGCCCGTGTCAGTGCCTCAGGTAGCAATATATCATATGAATGAGGTATGAATGCATGAAAACAGAATACATGTAAATGAAGAAACTGTTTTCATAAATTAGTGAGATTTCCTTCGTATTTTAAACTGAGGTATCATAATTAAAATCAGTATCAACAGTGTCTAGCATCGACACAAAATATAAATCTCACTGTCTCGAAATATCAATGTCTCAATCTCAATATCTAGGGCGCCGTCAGTCCAGACCGGCCCCTACCATCCATCTCAAGACCACGACGGTATCCTCCGGATATCCGACGCGTCGGGTAATATCACCGGTAGGTAGTGCTCCCCAGCCAGGCTCAACGTCAACACCACATTCCTCTTGCCCCGGGGTACCATACCGGGCCCACCATGTACCCGTGACGGTTCCTCCACTCCTCGACACGGATCTCCAAAACCACAGCAAACTCATGGTGGACGACACTTTACATCACTAGAAAACCGCAACATTTTATATTTTAAAAGATCATAAGTTGTAAATTTTGCTGCTTTCCCCGAAATCCAGAAATATCATAAATCTCAAGAAATCATCACAAGTGCATATGTCAATGATAATGAACTAGGCATGAACAACTGAATAACAGTATGCATGAAGTGGTAGGTAACAACTACAATGTCTAATATGGCATTTAAGGGAAGTACACTAATATCATGTCAAAACTACTAGCTAACAATCTAAGTCAAGCAATTATATTCTCTAAAGTGTACGTGACATGGCAATTACCGATGAAGATGTGTGTGAGCCGGCAAGTAGGTGTACGTGGTACATACGCATCATCGGTAATGGTGCTGGTGTCCTAACAGCATGATATCAATAATGGAATATGCAGCAAAATAAATATGCGAGGCAGAGCGAACAGCAATAATGTGCGGGAGCTGAATACTAGACACAACGATAACTAATCTGCAATAATCTAATATAAGTCCTACAAATGGTGCCTTTTGAAATAACACGAATCATGGGGTTTTGAAAATAGGGGGTACGGTGTTTTTATGAAAAGATACGTCGTTTTTGAAATATCCGTAGATTCCCTTGAGCTGTTTTTAAAAATGCCCACGATTCGTTAGTTTTTGAAATAGGTAAGAAGTCTAATCTAATCTAACAACTACACTAAACTATACGGCTGAACTAACAAGCTGAACTACAGGTAAGGAAACCGCCTATCATCTGAGTCGATACATATACATACCTGTATATGTATAGTCGGTGATCTCGCCTCGATAATATCATATCCGATACCATATCTATAATCAGGCATCCCAAGTCAAGAGTGCAGATCAATCATCAATATAGCTCGTACGTAAATCCGTCGTACGGCATCCCAATCTGGGTACGGGTCAATATCACATTCATCATTCTATTCACCTGGTATCCTCTTTATCAAATATCAAGATCGGGGTACTGATCTACGTCTAGTACCAGACTGATATCGCCTACGTATGCATGGACGTGTGTGAAACACTACGTCAAGGACCCGCTACAACGTCATGTCGTATCTAAGATACGAACCCTGCTATATCACCGATCTCACGGCCTCAAATCAAATCTCATCGACTCAGCTCAATCCCAAGTATCATCCTCAATCCGTATGTGAACACATAGTCCCATACCCATGTGAACACATAACTATATAATCCCGTATAAGCGCAAATGAAAGAAGAAAGTATGCAAGTATGGGTGTGTGTGTGCATGTGTGGTGCGACCACTACTCTAGGGTTTCGCGACACTAAATCATCCAAGAACACCAAATATCTATATCATCGATAATATCAAACAAATTATAGTCAAAATATATATATATATGTATGTATACGTATTCGTATACATCACCACGAACTGCGGGGGTACTATACGCCATCCACCCGACTTCTCCCCGTAGATATAAATCTACTCACCTGGTCCTCGCTCGCCGGTGCCGACGTCGCCACGCGCTTGCTTGTCGTCTCGAAGTCCACGTGGGGGTACCTACATATCATAACGCACAATATCGCATTAAAACTAAATTCGAAATCGAAACGGCATACGAAAATCAAATCGGCACGCGTTTCACGCATAGGTCCAAACCTATCGCCCACGCATGCAAGAATAGTCAAACCAACCCTCGATGTCGATGTACGAACGTCAAACCATCGAGAAAATCCAATCACACTCATTTGCACATTCACGAACACTAATTTTAATATAAACTAGGTTAAAACTCACAAAAACGCCAATTTCACTTAAAAAGTCTTTTTTCCGAAAATCTAGCAAGCACAATTCGCCGTTTTTGTACAAAACACGATGTTTAAATGAATGTAGCGGCCAATATATTTATTAAATATCTTAAATAAGTCGTATAAATAATTCCCGGAATTTAATCTCATTAAATTCCAAAAATCCTAATATTCTAGTTTACAAAAATACCCTTTTTTAACAATTTCAAAGCAAAAATGCACAAACTACAATCTAGCTTAGATTTGCATAATCCAAAGCATTAAACCACACTTAATAAAATTAATGAAGCCAAGAAAACCCTAATCACATTTTTAATCCCAAGAATTTAACAAATTTCAAAAACCTAGTAAGCAATTAGCAAATTAACACAATTTTTCAAGTAACAACTTGTAATTAACAACTAGATTAGTTTTCTACAAAACTAATTATGTTAAACCACTTCACTAAACCATGCACAATCAAACACAACTCATTTCCATAACAAACCCTAACTTGAAATCCAAAACTTGCAATTAAACTCACATATCCAAGTTAACACTTAATTTAAATTAGCTTTAAGAAACAAGTAACAATTTAAGCAAAAAGTTTTAGAATTATACCCAAAAATATATGAAGGTCCACAAGCATCCATGGCCTCCCAAAATGCTCTCTTTTCACAAGGATCCATGCTATGCAGGCTAAGCTAAAATGGGTAGGAGTCGGATTTGGGTTTTGGGATTTTTTTGATGGATTTAGAAGCAATTTTTCATGAAGTTTGAAGAGAAAAGAGAAGGGAAATTGGGGGGGGGGCTGTTGCTGCAGTAGGGGAGGGAAATTTCGGCTGGAATTGTGAGTGGGAGAGGAGAGAGAGGGAGGTAGAGAAAGTGGGGCAAAGCCAAGGTCAAAGCAAGTCAAAAGTCTAACTACTTATCCATTTTCTATTCTTTTCTTTCATTTCCTTTCATTTGAAAATCAAGTGGGGAAAAATTAGGGTGGCTGCTGAATTCAGCCATGGGGAGGAGTAAGTGGGGGTGTGTGGGTGTGGGTACGGGTGTGGGGTGATGAAAAATTATAAATACAATACCCCAAACATCCATTTACGCTAAAAAAAAAGCCTTTTTCTTCAATAATTTCTAAACCGTTTTGGCAAATGATTTCGTACCTAAAACCACATGATAAAATTTTATTTAATGTTTTATGATGCACAAAATTTGTTTCAACTCATTCCAATTTGTAATTTTCCCTAATTAAATGTATTAGTGACGGCTTAAATAATAAGAAAATAATATTTTTTTCAGAAAATTTGAAATTTCACCAGCGGCTCAATAAACACCAAATAATAGCAATTACATAGCTAGAATATGTATATTTAATTTTTATAATAAGATATTTGCATTTTGACTTTTTACAGAAAACCCCCTTATTTTACCGATTTTTCGAAATTTCACCGAAACGATTTTCAAAGCGTTACAATCGGTTAATGGTTACGATCCGGGTTATTGTCCGCGGTAGCGCTAGTTTCCAAGTAAGGAAAAATTTTGATTCCGCATTTTGGCCTCGGATAGACGGCCGGGTCGCTGCCGTGGCGCAACAATTCCTTGATGAGTAATGTTGCTTGGCCTTCTTCCATTCTGTTGATATGCATTGGAAACGACTGCATGTATTTTGAATCTGGTTCCAATTAAATTAGTGCCTATGTTTCTATTGAAATTCTGGAAGAATTGTGAAGAGATTCTGAGAAAAGTCATATACCACACTAAAGAGTACAGACAACCAGGGCATACGACAAAAGATGAAGGCCCAATCCCTCTTTATGGCCGCGGTTCCGCGGCATAAGCACGCTTAGGCCGGGAAACCGTGGCCGTATAGGCTCTTTAGTGTACAAATTTTCAGGGGCTGTTTGGTAATTTCATTTAGTGCCAGAATGTTGCCCTAGGTTTTCAGTTCACTACCTATAAATATCCCAGAACTTGCCAAGCTTGTGGTGTCCATTCTTTTAGCCACTTTAGTGTAGTTTTAGTCCCTTCTTCTTCTTCTTCTTCATTCTTCCTCCATGGAAATGTAGTGAGAGCATTGAGTGGATGTGAATGAAGATGAGGGTTTTTGTATCATTCTTATTTGTTTAGCTTCCCCTTGAGATTTTTTCTTCCTCTTGATCTTTCAACCTCTTCATTGAGCTTGAAAGGTTAAGGGTTAGTTATTGATCTCAAGGGTTGTATTTTCTTATGGAATTAGTGCTTCATTTCACATGCGTTCTTTACCCTTCTCTTGATCTTGCAACCTCTTGATTGAGCTTGCAAGTTTAAGGGTTGGCTATTGATCCCATGCTTGTCTTGAGTTCTAGTTTCTAGTTTTTCTTTCTTGCTTATTTATTACTTGCTTTTTATTACCTTACTTTACTTATTTGCAATTTAAATTCATGCACTTACTTACTTGTAATCTTTTCTTTTCTTTGTTCTTTTTGTTCTCTCTTTTTTGTTCATTTTGTGAATGGTTGTAATTATTGTCGTTGTTAAGAATCAATACGATATTGTAAGTTAACATTTCTTTGCTCATTTCCTTTTCCCGTTATTTTCCATTGAACTCCGCCCAAACGATACGCAAGCGCTCCGTTAGGCAACCTGCCCTAACAAGGTAACGGTGATTCCTAACCGTGACCGATTGCGTTCGGTTTGGCCGGAGGCGAAAGCAAGAGAGAAGAACGGAAGGACAAGGGTAAATAAGCCGTATTCCATGAATACCGCGCTTAAATCCCCTAATCCACGTTGTTGCCGATTGCTCTAGCTTCAATTGGTCAAGACTCGGCTCAAAGGTTTTGAGTACGGATTTCTTTAGCTTACAATCTCGTATCTTTTTCTTAACAACTTTATACTTGCAAATAAAACACATAGGTTAGACTTGAACAAACACATACTCATTCTTTATTGACTCGTCTAAAACAAGAAAGGACATACAACCATCTCCCTGTGGATCGACCCGTGCTCAACCGGCTAGCTGCAAAGCGACACCGTCTTGATCGCGGTAAACTTTAGAACTTTGAACATCCGACACGCTTTTAGCGTGCGATCAGTTATCCCGGGTATTGAAGAGGGTTAACTTTCTACCATTTTGGATGATCAATAGTTATATTATTCTTGACTCGGCACTAGTTTTAGTAAAATGAATTCTTTTCAGAAAACATTAGTGGGGGTATGGTAGAACTGGAAGCGATTCCAGAACCACAAACGATTACTAAAAATTTAGTAGAACCTAAAGATTCAATTGGATTCAACAATCTATTAGCCACTCCACAGATTTGGTGGGTAACCTCAGCCACCCGAGAGGTACTTCGGTCTTCTCAAAGACGGTGACAGGGTGGTTTTTGATTACCCAAACTTGCCACTACTGTTGTTCTAGACTATGAGATCTGGCAGGAGGATGAGTATAACGTCGTTCTAAATTATCTTTAGAAGTGTGCGTGTATATGACTCTGCCGGATGGTTATTGTAGTCAGTGGGAGCAGCGGAAGTATAGTGGGCAAGTTGCTTATGTCTATTTATAGACTAAAGCAGGAATAGTGGAAATAGATCATCTAATTTTGATGTGACGATCATAGAGTTTAACTTTTTCAGAATAAAAGATAGATCTGGTAAGAAGGTAGTAGGGAGTGATGTCCTGGTATTTAGATGACATGCTCTTGATAGGAAGTAATCTTCCTATACTACGATCGTTTATACTGTGGTTGTCACACAGTGTTTCTTTACATAGGATTTAGATAAAATATCAAAGATTCTGGTAACTAGATCTATGGTTTTAGATCTAGATTAGGGAAGTGTCCCAATTTGGGTACTTTGACACTATTCTAAAGTGTTTTAGAATGGAGGACTCCTGGCGTGGTGGTGTAACCGCAGGTGACAGAGTCACCCTCTCTAAAGAGATGTCTTCTAGATTGATGAGGAGAGGGATTTGCATCATTGATATATCTCTGGCTTAGGCAATTGAGTCAATCATTAAATGTCAAATACCACAGCAGATATTGCTTTTGTACTGGCTGCAATAAGCATATATTAATCCAATCCTGGAGAAACGTTGGGAAGCAGTTATGAATATAAGTAGATATTGTTCTTGGTATGTGGTAACGGCACCCTCCTTCGGGAGGCGGTTATCATTTGAGGCTTCCAAGGTGACCTGGATGACAGATTGACTGTCAGAGTTACAGTTTTTCCTTTTTTTGAGGGGCCGTATATTGGACAGGTGGTCCAATCAGATACTGAGGAAGGCATGGCGCAGGATACTGATTAAATTCAGTGGATGATACAATCTAAGATATTTGTTGGATTTGGAGTTCATTTGTGAACTGGGTCCCATCAGATATCCAGACAAATTCTAAGACAGGTGTCACGACCCAAAATTGGCCCGTGACGGCCCTAATACTACGCAACGCCAAAAGACGTAACGCGGTAAAAGAAAGCCAAAACCCAGAAATCTAAACCAAGAAAATACGGAAAAGATAATATAAGATTTTGAAACATTTGAAATCGCAACCCAAATTCTTTAAAAGCCCTACTTTATTTCTTTAAAGTTTTAGCAACACCCCCTTTTTATAAAAACTAACCAAGATGAACGCAACACAAAAAAATATGACGCCGTAGCGAAGAATAAAGACAATAGAGAGAAAGCTGTATATAAAAGACAACAAATCCACAATAATATACAATAACGTCCTCACCAAATCTCTAAGTCAACAACATAATAGTAGATGGAGAGTACAAGATACAACGAATGTACAATACAAAATACAGATAACCACCAAAACCCACCTAAGCAAGATAGTACTGTGAGCTGACGCGGTATCTGTAGCAAAAGATGATAGCTGAAAAGCTGAATAGCCTGCCTCGACTACTCTTGGGAACAACTTGAAACACCTGTGGCACAACGGGGGTGAGTTGCCAACTCGTGAATAGTAGATAACATATGCAGGTAATCGCAGGAATGTACGTACAGCATGAATCTAAGATATGCGATTACAGTAATAACATGTCATGCAAATGCTGAATAAAGGAAAGTACAGTAGCTGATACAATCAATATGTAAAGCAATAGTAACATGACAATAGTATGCAATAACCATGCAATAGGGATATGAGGATGCAGATATGCAACTATCATAAGGGTACACTAACAGGTACTACCAATATATGAAACTAAGCATAAAATAGATAGGTGTGAGGTATGGGGTGGAATATGCCATTTCCACGGAAACCTGACATCGTGGCAGGATCACAATCCATCAGGACACTCAAATCCACAATTTCCTCAAATCAGCCCCCCAAACTGGGCTCTCACATCATATAAGTCTCACATCACCTCAATGTACAATATCGAATAGCTCTCCTATATCTTGAATGTACAAATCAACAATCTCTTTCATATCCAATATCCAATCTCAATGAATCACCTATATCCCAAGTCGAATCTCAAGTAAGTTTCTAACATCCTAAATAAATATATATGCAGAAATAAATATGATGGGGTCAATACACATATATTAGCGTCCCATTCCACTAATATTGGTGTAAGGGTATATATAACAACGGCTAATCCCCTGTTATATATACAAAGGTGTTTAAAAGAAATATCATGAAAACAATGTGCCAAGTATCGACACAGAAATCCTGATAGGTACGTATCATACGCTGTCCCGAAAGCACGAGTGCCTAGCTCTGACCCTCGCTTTTCGACGTATGCATACGTGCATGACTCCCAACGGTATCTCCATGATCCCCGCCGAGTCATTGGTACTGTCACCGGATGGTATGGTTTCCCTGCCGGGCTCATCGGCTCATAGCACATCGACATCCCTTTCTTGCCCCGGGGTACCTCCGGGCCCCACCATATACCCTCTACGGCCTCGACGCCTCCTCGTAGGAGTATATATATTCAGCACCGATAAAACCCATGGTGGATGCGCAAATATCATATTAAGGAAACCGGGTTTTTCAATGTATGCATAATTTCATGAACTCCCGCTGTTCCCAAATCCAGAAAACATCATGTAAAATCCAAATAAAAATGCGCAATCCAGGAATAAACATATGCGATATATCTGAAATGCGAGCATATAAATGAGAATATGTAGCTGAAACCAGATGTATGCGAAACCAAAAAGGTACAGCTAAGTAACATCAGTAAAGGTGAATATGTAACTGCAACTGAATATGTGTGTAACATACAGGTGTAGCAATGTATAGGTATCTACCTATAAGAACTGATGTCGTATACCCCCCTGGGTATAAGCAAAATATGTAGGATATCCCCCCGGTATAACCAAAATATGTGCAAGGTATACCTATAAGCTAGATGTCATGTGTGACAAGCAAAGTTTCTAAAATGGTTAGTGTGTGACATGGCAATTATTGACGGTGTGTGTGTAGCATACAATCCGTGCTCGTGCAACATGAACCGTCAATAATATCTGCAGTGTCCTACGGCTGCTAGTCACAGTATAACTATATCAAGGAAATAAAGTAAAGGCGCAATTCTAACAATGACGTAGAATGTGCGATAGGTATTTGAATTCTAGCCCAGACGCATAACGCCATGCGGGCGATTCCCCTGTAGATGTTAAATCTACTCACATACGCTTCACGCTAGGTGAATCCTACCATCTGCTCCCCCCTGTATCAGTGCCCGTTGTCCCCGCATGCAAACCGGCAAATAAGACATGGAAATCACATATAAGCCAAATATCTCGCAAAACGCGATATCGAACCCAAACGAGAAACTCGCGTTGCGAACTAAATGCGCGCGTGCACGATACGCTAACACGTGTGTGTACACGTCTAAAACCATCGTGACACGCCATGATACGCTGGATCACAGAACCCTTTCACGTATCGCGCGTATCGCGCAAACACAACGGACAACAAAAACGATATATAGTCCGAGATTTTCCTACAGGTCAAATCTTATAAAACTAGACAAGCCAAAACACTACACTACACAGCAGACTACAGTACCCAAAACCCCAAGCCCCAACACCCCTTCCTGGCCGCAAATTGCGGCCAGATTGATTTAATTGGCGGCCTGGGTAGGGAGAGGGTGGCTTGAGTTCTGGTGGTGGTGTCTAGACCTAGGTAGCATGTTCCAGTTTCCTCAATTTTGTTCTGTAGGGTCCGGGCAAAAAGCAGATTACAAAATGCTACAATGTCGCTTTAAAAACGCTAATTTGCACAAAACACAAACCCTATGGTATTTTAGTGAAATCTGGTTTAATTCTCAGTTGAAGTGGCCCTAATAACACTTAAATAGGTAGGGTTAACTAACACAATCATCACCATATCAAACTTCCTCACAAAACACCATAATTAGCACTATACTAGCTAATTAACACTAACCGACACCAATTATCACATAAACTAAGCAACTAGGAGATTGGGTTCAGAAAATATACCCAAAGAACCCTAGAGAGCAGGAGAAGAAGTGTGTGAAGGGTTGCTACTCCTGCTGCTACAGTTGCTGCTTCTGCTGCTTGCTTCTGCAGCTGTTGCTGATGCTGGTGCCACTGCTGCTGCTTCTGTTGTTGTTGTTGTTGTTGTTGTTGTCACTGCTGTTGCTGCTGCTGTCTTCTGCTGCTGCTCTCTCTCTTGGTGTGAGTGTGTGTGTGAGTTTGAGAGTGAGAGGATGAGAAAAATGAGTGAGAATGAGGGAACACCAACAAGTCAACCCCCTCCTCTCTCTTTCTCTTCATTAATGAAGGCAAGTGCATGCTATGATGCCCCATCATGCACTCTCTCTCTTTCACCAAGGTCAACACAAAGAAAGTTGTTCATAACAGAATATTGCATTTTATACCGCCCATTCTTACGCTCGTGTGTTTATAGGTAGGTGCTTTTTATCCGTGTTTGTTACATATTTACAGAATACAGGTTTCCAGTACAAATATTGCAAATCAAGATAAAATCTCCATAGTTACGCCAAAAGCAGAACATCTGTTAACAGCAGATAAAAGCCGGGTTTCGGTCATCCATATCCGTCCAGTGCCGAGTACCAGTTCCAGAGACAAGACATATGACAGTGGTCATTCGTGTCTAGGATAAGCACAGAGCACGAGGGGGGCTGCACAAGAATCAATGGGTGCACGGAGCTCGAGGGAGATAAAGTCAAAAGTGAAGAAAAGAAAGCAATCTTGGACTGAGAAATCTGCAGATATTCTGGAAGACTTTTGTGCAGTTTGAAGTTTTCAAACACGAGAAAAAAGTAAACCAGGGAATGCCACCAAGTACGATCACCCAACTCACCAAGATGGCCGCGGATCCGCGGCCAATAGGGGGTATTGGCCGCGGATCCGCGGCCATGTGGGGTCGTCGTTCTGTCGTTTTTTGGGGGCATTTTGGTACATTCATTTTATGGCAAATTGTTGCCCTAGGTTTTCAATTCACCTCCTACAAATACCCCAGAATTTTCCAAGCTTTAGGTGTTCATTCTTTGTTCTTCTTTCTTTTTAGGATTTAGTCTTTTTCTTCTTCTTCTTCATTCTTTTTCCATGAAAATTGTAGTGAGAGCTTTTTGAGTGGGAGATCAATGAAGATGAGGGCTTTTTGTATCATTCTCTTTTGTTTCTTCTTCCCCTTGAGATTCTTACTTTCTCTTGATCATTCAACCTCTTCATTGAGCTTGAATGGTTAAGGGTTAGTTATTGATCTCAAGGGTCGTATTTTCTTATGGAATTAGCGCTTCATTTCACATGCGTTCTCTACCCTTCCCTTGATCTTGCAACCTCTTAATTGAGCTTGCAAGTTTAAGGGTTGGCTATTGATCACATGCTTGTCTTGAGTTCTAGTTTCTTGTTCTTTTTATTGCTTTTTATTACTTGCTTTTTATTATCTTGCTTTACTTATTTGCAATTTAAATTCATGCACTTACTTACTTGTAATCTTTTCTTTTCTTTGTTCTTTTCTTTTGCTCTTTTTGGTTCTTTTTGTGAATGGTTGTAATTATCGTTGTTAAGAATAAATACTGTATTGTAAGTTAATGTTTCTTTGCTCATTTCCTTTTCCCGTTATTTTCCATTGAACTCCGCCCAAACGTTACGCAAGCACTCCGTTAGGCACCCTACCCTACCAAGGTAACGGTGATTCCTAACCGCGACCGGTTGCGTTCGGTTTGGCCGGAGGCGAAAGCAAGAGACAAGAACGGAAGGACAAGGGTAAATAAGCCGAATTCTACGAATACCGCGCTTAAATCCCCTAATCCACGTTGTTGCCGATTGCTCTAGCTTCAATTGGTCAAGACTCGGCTCAAAGGATTTGAGTACGGATTTCTTTAGCTTACAATTTCGTATCTTTTTCTTAACAACTTTATACTTACAAATAATACACATAGGTTAGATTGAACAAACTCATACTTATTCTTTATTGACTCGTCTAAAAAAAGAAAGGACATACAACCATCTCCCTGTGGATCGACCCGTGCTCAACCGGCTAGCTGCATAGCGACACCGTCTTGATTGCGGTTAACTTCAATTCTTTCAATCAAATGGCGCCGTTGCTGGGGAGACGGTAGCGTATTTTCTTTCTTGTTATTCGGGTTAATATTCTTTTTGTATATTAAAAATAATAATAATAATAATAATAAAATCTTTTTGTTTTTTTTTATCATTTTTGTGGGCAAGTGTGCAGATTTTTGCGTATTTGCAAACTGCGATTGTGGGAGCAAAGTGTGCATTCAAGGCTAAGGTGATTGCGAAGTACAGTGCTAAAGATCCGGGTAGTTTGACCCGCGCAAGCGAACTTTCCAAGTTTACCGGATTTGATTCAACGGCGGTTTCCTAACCCAAAAACGTAACGTTACGTATTTCTTAAACACCTTCTTCTCAAATCCGACGCATCCAATATTCTATTCTTTGCAGGATTCTTTGCAAGTTCGCTAGCAAACGCTAAAAATTGACTAACCCGTATTTGTTGCAGTGCTGCGCTTAAACTAAAAAACGATTTTTTGATTCTTTATAGAATTTTTATTGAATTGCGCATTGCATACATTAATACGGACTTAAGGGCAAGCGAACCCCACAACATACGGTAAAGGATTTCATCACCTTTTCCGTAGCCCACAAATCACGAACTTGAGCATAACGTTTACCCGCACAAATTTTAAAAGAAATTAGACTTTAAGCCTTAAGGACTTCGCGCTCATTAGGAGAAGTTAACTGTGTTTAGAACCTCGCTTAACGGTATATTGTTTACGGGGTGTCTAGGAAAGTGTTAACGGCGCAACCGCCAAAAGAGAAAGGGTTATTTAATTAAGGAACTTCGCGAAAGCGTTGGAAAACCTCCACTTATCTCTGCACTTACCTGGCCTCGTGATCAGTGTATCTTGAGCCCGTTTCTCGACACAGTTTTACTTCGACAATCAAGTTCTGGAGCAGGTCTAGTTGACCTAGGTGAACCCTAGAACGATTAGGTGTGTGGTATTTTTGTGTCGTGATTGTTTTTTTCCATATTCTTTTTGTGTGTATATTTCATTCTTCTGTTAATATATAAACTATAAAAAAATAAAAATAAAAATATCACATTCTTTTTCCCCTCCTTTTCTCTACCTTTCTTTCTCTCTCTTCATATCATGGGTACCCCACCTCGAAAAACTCTTGCCGAACTTTGGTACCCCCAACCAGTCATTACTTCTTACGGTTCTTGCTTCGGCCGAACTTCGAACAATCCATCCATGCCAAAAATTTCATTGAGAGATCGGATAGACGCGTCTAGGACAAACAAATTGACTCCGCAATCAACTTCGTATCAACCATTTCAAACATTCACCCCTTCTTACGTTGATACCCCTTCTTTGAGTCATGTTGCAACTCCAAGACCTATGTCTATTGCAGAACGTATTGAACAATCTCGTAGCCGATCTTTCACTTCTGTCACCACTTCAAATTCTTGGGATCAACAATTTCATTCACCTTCTTATCCTAATGTTGATCCTACCTATGTCCAACCATTCAATTCCTACCAGTCCTACCCTACTTTTTCACCTTCCCTAGACATTGTTTCTGAACCGCCATTTGGGAATTTTCAGTATCCAAACAACTTTGAATCTTTTACTGAAACCCCTTCACAACCAATGTCTAGTCTAGAACAGTCCTTGGAAGACTTTAGGGTAGCATCAAGCCAACAGATGATGGATTTGAATGCGTCCATGGCCGCCCTCATACAACCTAGTGACCCGGTAGCTAGTTTTCAACTAGCTCCAAATTTTTCAATGTATGAAGAGGCGGTAGGACAGGATGTGAATTTGAGTGGAGAAAGTGAGCTGTATACCCTTCCAAATCAAACCTACCCATCTTAAATTGAATCCCACAACTCCTGTGTTGAAAGTCTATCAAGTGTCCCAAATGAATTATCAGTGGAAGATAGAATGTTTAATGAGTTGTGCGACTTTGTAGTATTTGATTTGCCAAATTGTGAAGGGACCTTGCCAAGTGAAACCACACCCAATCCTTTTGACCTCTACACCTCCATCTTAGAACCTGAATTGATTGAAATCCATGCTTTTGATGAGGTGTCTGAGAAAATTGACTTTCACTTGATTAAGGATATTGACGCTGGGACTATTTTGGATGATGAACCAGTAGATTTGACTGAGTTTTTCTCTCCAATTCATCATCCCGAGTCATTAAATGTTTTTCTCGAACAACATATGCGTCTGGACTTTGATGAAATATGCATGGATGAGCTTAACTTTGAGGAGAATTTTGAGGATATTTTTGAGGATGAAACAGTTCTAGATGATGAGTCGGATTTTCCAATTCATCCTGTTCCTTTCACTGACTGTGTACACCCTCCAGAACCCTTACCCGATACCCTTCCTCAACCACTTCCCTCCATCCTTTCCATCGTTCCGACCTTGTAAGAACCCGTACCATTTTCACTTCCTGTGTCTTGTTTACCGAGTTCGGCGTACCTATGGGTTCTTACGAATCTTGAGGGATTTGACCCAATCTCTCGCCTGGTTAATAGATTAGCACAATCGCTGTTTACACATCGCTCATCACAAATTGTGCTAATCTATTCACTCCATTTCCTCCCTCAAGTTCGTATTCCACTTCTTTTTCCCTTCCGCCATTCTTCTTCCTCTCATATACCGAGACCGTATCCCGCTTCTCTCCGCATACGGTCTCGCGTATTCTCCATTTCTTTCCTCTTCACCTTCTTTCACCAGCCACTGCTTTATCACGATAAGATCTTTCAATGGTTGGTACTAACTTTTGGCCTGTGTAAGGCTTTGTATAGCTTGATACTGTTCTTTCCCCCCTAAACCTGAACTTCAACGCCTAACAGTGGAAACACTGTTTTACTTAAGTTTGGGGGGAACACCTTTTTTATATATATTTTTGGTTTTTTGTATATAATTTGTTTTTAGGGGGAGCGCCGATAATTTTGACCCTCTTGGTATAACCTGACAGTGAGGGCACTGTCAAGTTTAAGTTTGGGGGTGTGCTCGGTAAGCTTTCTTCGTTCGCATTCATTTGTATATTTTGCATTTGCATACCTTATTTAAAAACCCATAAAAATCGAAATTTTTTCCAAAAAATATAAAAACTTTGTCGTCAAGTTAGCTAATAGGGTAACTTAGATCTTTATTCCGAAAGTTTAGTTGATATGATAAAAATAACTAAATTCTAGGCTTAGGGATTGAAAACCCTAAAAATAACCCTCATTCTGTCTAACTTTGGTAAGTATACGTCCTTACAGTTTTTTTGAGAAATAGGTAATCTTGAGTTCAGTTCTTGAGTTAAGTCAAGATGAAGGGAAAGTATTGATGCTTTACTGAAGGATAAGTCTGAAAAATAGTTTCTTTTCTCGAGTTCAAATTTAGAAAGTATATACCCTACAAACTGCACTTACACGCACCTTGAAACTTGGGATAGTAGAGGATACCTTGAAATACTCTTGCCTGAAAGCCTAGTATGAAAGAAAAAACGGTATTTAAAGCTAAACACCAAAAGAGCATATTGAAAAATATATCCGGTCTTGAAAAAGAAAAAGAAAAAGAAAAAAGAAAAAATAGAATAAAGTCAAGACCTGGAAACTGCTATTTATGCTTTAAAGCTCACACATTCAGTAATCGGCCGTTAGTGCCTCAAGAAGCATTAATAGTCGCATGAAAAGTGTGTGAGCAAATCCGTCCATCCTTAATAAAAAGAAGTAGTATTAGGTATTAGGGCAAGGGTATTATAGCTTGAATTGAATTCTCAAGTGTAGGGGTGCGAATATACACACACGTAGGGGTATACAATCGATGTTTGAATAAAAGATAGAAATAAAGAATAAGACTTGTGTTTTCTGTAAAGTTGATAAAAATCCCTGATTTAAGGCCGCACTTTAGAAGGAAAACTTAGGAGAACCAACATCTTTCTAAAAATTTTTTTGGAACGTATATGATCTAAGGTTAAATAGATAGGAGGTGTGAAAAATAAGGGTTGAATATTTCTAACTTAGGATGATAGAGTTTCTAACGTAAATACTAAACTATAGGAGTAGAATCGACGTTAACTTATGACACTAGCTTAAAGGGATTTTGTGGGTAGTATCCGCTGAAAACCCTCAGGAGACAACACTCCTCCTACTAGGGACACCTAGAGGTTTAACGGCTTGTTGCACGTGCTCAGTGCAATCGCGTTCCCTGCGAAAGTGCGGTCAGGATTTTATTTTTGTGAATAATTGGTTTTGCTCGGGACGAGCAAAAGTTAAGTTTGGGGGTATTTGTTCATAACAGAATATTGCATTTTATACCGCCCATTCTTACGCTCGTGTGTTTATAGGTAGGTGCTTTTTATCCGTGTTTGTTACATATTTACAGAATACAGGTTTCCAGTACAAATATTGCAAATCAAGATAAAATCTCCACAGTTACGCCAAAAGCAGAACATCTGTTAACAGCAGATAAAAGCCGGGTTCCGGTCATCCATATCCGTCCAGTGCCGAGTACCAGTTCCAGAGACAAGACATATGACAGTGGTCATTCGTGTCTAGGATAAGCACAGAGCACGAGGGGGGCTGCACAAGAATCAATGGGTGCACGGAGCTCGAGGGAGATAAAGTCAAAAGTGAAGAAAAGAAAGCAATCTTGGACTGAGAAATCTGCAGATATTCTGGAAGACTTTTGTGCAGTTTAAAGTTTTCAAACACGAGGAAAAAGTAAACCAGGGAATGCCACCAAGTACGATCACCCAACTCACCAAGATGGCCGCGGATCCGCGGCCAATAGGGGGTATTGGCCACGGATCCGCGGCCATGTGGGGTCGTCGTTCTGTCGTTTTTTGGGGGCATTTTGGTACATTCATTTTATGGCAGATTGTTGCCCTAGGTTTTCAGTTCACCTCCTATAAATACCCCAGAACATGCCAAGCTTTAGGTGTTCATTCTTTGTTCTTCTTTCTTTTTAGGATTTAGTCTTTTTCTTCTTCTTCTTCATTCTTTTTCCATGAAAATTGTAGTGAGAGCTTTTTGAGTGGGAGATCAATGAAGATGAGGGCTTTTTGTATCATTCTCTTTTGTTTCTTCTTCCCCTTGAGATTCTTGCTTTCTCTTGATCATTCAACCTCTTCATTGAGCTTGAATGGTTAAGGGTTAGTTATTGATCTCAAGGGTCGTATTTTCTTATGGAATTAGCGCTTCATTTCACATGCGTTCTCTACCCTTCCCTTGATCTTGCAACCTCTTAATTGAGCTTGCAAGTTTAAGGGTTGGCTATTGATCACATGCTTGTCTTGAGTTCTAGTTTCTTGTTCTTTTTATCGCTTTTTATTACTTGCTTTTTATTATCTTGCTTTACTTATTTGCAATTTAAATTAATGCACTTACTTACTTGTAATCTTTTCTTTTCTTTGTTCTTTTCTTTTGCTCTTTTTGGTTCTTTTTATGAATGGTTGTAATTATCGTTGTTAAGAATAAATACAGTATTGTAAGTTAATGTTTCTTTGCTCATTTCCTTTTCCCGTTATTTTCTATTGAACTCCGCCCAAACGTTATGCAAGCGCTCCGTTAGGCACCCTACCCTACCAAGGTAACGGTGATTCCTAACCGCGACCGGTTGCGTTCGGTTTGGCCGGAGGCGAAAGCAAGAGACAAGAACGGAAGGACAAGGGTAAATAAGCCGGATTCTACGAATACCGCGCTTAAATCCCCTAATCCACGTTGTTGCCGATTGCTCTAGCTTCAATTGGTCAAGACTCGGCTCAAAGGATTTGAGTACGGATTTCTTTAGATTACAATTTCGTATCTTTTTCTTAACAACTTTATACTTACAAATAATACACATAGGTTAGATTGAACAAACTCATACTTATTCTTTATTGACTCGTCTAAAACAAGAAAGGACATACAACCATCTCCCTGTGGATCGACCCGTGCTCAACCGGCTAGCTGCATAGCGACACCGTCTTGATTGCGGTTAACTTTAATTCTTTCAATCAAAAGTCAATTTAAAAACCTTTTTCAAATTCATTTTAAAACAACCATCATACTTAAAACCCATAATACTTAAAACAAAACTAAAAGCTAGATTAGAGAAAATGGTTAGTTAACCATGATTGCTAATCATGGTTAAACCCCAAAAACAACCCTAGTTATCAGGCACAAGTGTGTGCAAGCCTAGGAAAAATCTAATAAAATATTCAATAAATAGAATAAAATAATTGAAAACCAATTTGCTAAACTTTTTATTAAAAACTATATATAAAAATATAATTAGCTACAAAACACATTTTAAGGTGTTACAACAGATATCACTCATTTCGGGAGATAGTATTTCTCCGCAAAGTTGTGATATAGAGAGATAAAGAAAGAAACACTGGAGCAGATCCACTCACTAAGGCTATTTCTCGAACGCAGTAGTTTCACAAACGGGCTTTGCGAAACTGATTAGTAGAGATGTTGGGTGTTCGGTAGCAGACGGGCTGTGAGTATGCGACACCACAATAATTAGCCTTAAGTGCAAGTGGGAGATTGTTGGCTATAGTGACCTCAAGTCAATTACTGAATCGTAGGCACGCGATTATGATGATTAAGGGAGGACCTATACGGGGAGAACAGTCTTACTCGAGATGATAGTATGCTATCTCGTTTGTCTTTATCACCATGTACAGCATTAGGTGGCATTACAGATCACTATTACATGTTGAAAAACCCATAGGATTCTTTCTTGACTAACAGCATTATGATGGCGATCATATATGTGGGAGCTGGGTGGTCTATAAGCATATCCTTAAATGTCCCTAGTCGTGGGAGTATCGAGACTGGGCATCGATACTCCGGAGTAGACTAGTGTATACTTATCGAGACCCCGACGAGGGGCGGTGGCCGGTCTCACAAGCCATTAGTGTCAGATAGTCACCTAAGATAGTATACAGGTGCACATTTCGTTATGAGTACACTGGACGGACTTGCCGGCAACATGCTAGTTGGCATTATACCAATTGTCAGATAGCAGTTCCCAGGTGACATGAGTACAGGTTAGTCTGTCGACCTGAGATCGTCATTTGTCTTGTGTGAGTTTCCATTGTGCTTTGATTACTACCCTACCACGGCTCAAAGGAGTCGTGCAAACAGGCTTTAGTTGGGTACAGTCCCGAGCTACATGGAGGCAGTGAGCAGATCATTGGGGATCCGTCTCTCCCGGTATTGGGGGTGTAAGTCGACGTTAGACACCCCACAAGCTGCGGGGAGGCGGAATAGGAAAAACAATCATTTTGTTTAAACTAACATCGACTAACTTTACGGATCTTTGCCAAACCCTAACTAACAAAACCATAGGAGTCATTAGCTACTATGAAAGATGATTATACCTAATGAATCAAGTCCTTCTTGTTCTCTTTGATCACCTCCTCGTCGGCCTCCTCGATGTGATAGAAGATCCACCCGAGAGCTACTTCACCAAGCTTCACCTCTAACTTGAGGTAACTAGGTAACTAAGAGTGCTAATCAAAGCAACCTAGAAGATATAGAATAGAATTAAGGATCTTTTAGTCTTGCTAACCCTTGATCTCAACACATGAGAGGTTAGGGTTAGGGTTTGAAGAGAGAGAGCTTGAGGAGAGAGAATGTGATAATAATTATGAAATGGAATTTAACTCATTTGTGTATATATATATGAAGCATAATATATCTTGCACAAAAATATCTTTGCACAAATATCTTTATGCTTCATTTAATACATAATGAATCATCTAGTAAGTCATTAGAAGCATTAATGCTTCATTAACTCTCTTGATGAATCATCTCCATGAGTCACAAAACCATTTAATACATATAACACCTAAGCTCTCCACCTCATCAACCTTCTAGAAGCTTGTCGACAATTTACGAGAATGCCCCTCCTATCCGTGAAAACATGGAAATACTGAGTGTATAAATCCAATAATCCAATACTAGAATTTGGCTTAAACCAAAACCTGCTAGTAAAAACTGTCCGAATATCGTACGTGTGTAAAAACACGTATGCGTCCGAACCCTGTCATAAAACCATACGACCTCTATATCATTTTGCCCGAAGCAAGGAAATTCTCTGTGTGGGACTCTAAAGACTCGACTACTATGTTGGTAGTGGGTTTAATTACAGACCGCAAGCAGCACTAGCTGTACGTAACGGTCCCCAGGTAGATGTCGATAAGAAGGCCGATGAGGAAACCCATCCGAACTTCTACTTAGCCTGATGTGACATTCTCCGTACAGTCCAGTCTGATCGTCTAGGACTATCGCATATCGGGCTTAGGGGGCGGCAAGCATCAGTCCCCTAAAAGCGGTATAAGTCGTGTCGAAGCGAAGCCCATTACACGTTGAGAAACTACTAGAAAACCTACCAGTAAATCTCACTTTCCCTGGCCAGGGACATTGTGTTACATTTCAGAAAATATAATATATTATGTTTGGAATTTAATATTAAAATAATATTTTTCCCGAAAACTGCCCGATTTGCGATGTTGGGGTTTTCGAAAAAGGGTAAAAATATATACCAATAATTATGAAATAAATAGAAATTAAAATTATTTATTCATTTAAATATATAATTAAAGGATTTGGCATTTTTAAAATTTATTATACGCAGTTTTGATAAAAACCCGATTAGTGCACTGCTAATCGCGATTAAGCCAAATCCGTGTTTCTACAGTTTCCATGGCTAGTGCATCATGACATGTTACAAGTTGTTTCATTTCATTTGTGTTATGGTTTTATTGTGGTGAGAAAATAAATAGAGAAGAAAAAGGTGTCATGATGAGTTGGAGAGAGAAAGGTGACATAATGATGACATGGAAAGTGAGTGGGTGAGAATTATAGTGAGAGAGAGGGGGGCTGTTGCCTTGGCCATTTTCTCCCATCATTTTCTTTCCCTCTTCATCTCCCTCAACTCCACATCCCTCCATCTTCTACCCTCTTGATCCACCCCAAAAACCTTGCTAAAACCCTATACCCTTTCACAAAAAAATGATCACCTCGTCACCCTCATCGCGATGAACCAAGAAAAGTTGGATTTTGACAACTTAGGGACTTCTATGGTTTTGTTTGGGAGTGAACATGAGGTATATCTCTTTTCATTTAGAGTAGTTGTGATTTCCTAGCTTTTGTTTAAGTTTAGAAGTCGTTTAGTGATGGATGTGTGAACTTTGAAATCCCAACAGAAGGGTTTGGGAAATTGGTGATATTTTGTGGCTGTCAATGAGACTTGTGAGGTGATGCTTGACCTGGACCATAGCCTAAAAACGAAAATATGGATTTGGGAATTTAGTCCATGTCGGTTTGTGAGAAATTTGGGTGTGCAGGGAAATCTGGAGCAAACCGGGGGATTTTTGAGAGTAGCAAACAACTCTAGGGGCCAAATTAGGGTATTAGGAGGACACCTTGACGAGACATACCCATCTTGAGCAGGGGGGCCAGAGGAGGCCGTTTTTTTTGGTGATGTGGCTGGCCACATGGTGACATGGGGTGTTGGGGTTAGTCCAGTAGCTCAAATACATCATATACATCACCCTGGACTTGTTTGCTTGGCTTAATTTGACCTGAGTCAAAATCTGGGAGCAGTTTAGTGTGGTTTTTTGCAATGTTTACGTATTTTGAAATGTTAATTCTTGATATTTATATTTGTATTTGGTTGTTGGATGTTTGTACATCGACAACAGGGAATGTTTGATTGTTTTTGCACTTGTAGGCCATAGGTTCTAACCTATGAGCGCACCGTGCGCCGTATTGGTTTTCCGCCTTGATTTTCATACACATTGCTATGGTTGATCATTGTAGGTACCTTCACATTGATTCCGAGGCGACGGAGCATGGCGTCATCGACTTCGGAAAGCGAGAAGCCAGGTGAGTAGATTTATATCTACGGGGAGAAGTCGGGTGGATGGCGTATAGCATCCCCGCAGTTCGTGGTGATGTATATGAATGCGTATACACTCATATATTCATTATATGTTGTTTGAGTTGATTGATGATAAAGATGGATTTTTGTTGTTCTTGGATTGGTTTAGTGTTAGTTGTGAAACCCTAGAGTAGTGGTTGCACCCCCACCCACATGCACACACATACTTGCATACATTCTTTCTTTCACATGTGCGTATATGGGAATATATTTATGTGTTCACAATGGTATGGGACTATGTGTTCACATACTGGATTTGAGGATAGTACTTAGGATTTGAGATGGGTCGATGTGATTTGATTTGAGGCCGTGAGATCGGTGATATGGCACGGTTCGTATTTGAGATACGTCATGATGTTATAGCGGATCTTTGGTCGACGATATCATGCGAATAGTGAATACATAGAATAGTTGACTCGTGATCGAGATTGGAGATAAGATATGTTAAGATATTTATAATAGGTCGCATTGGGCGATGTATACTTCTTATGATGATATGTGTTGATGACATCCGTTTGTATGGGGCTGTAGATTAGTAGTCAGATCATGATTATATTGATGACATCAGTATTGTATTAGACATAGATCAGTACCCGGATTATGATCTTTGATAAAGAGGATACCAGATGAATAATATGATGAATGTGATATTGACCCATACACAGATTTGGGATGCCATATGACGGATTTACGTACGAGCTATATATTGATGATAGATCCGCACTTTTGACTTGGGAATGTCAGATCATAGATATGGTATCGGATGTGATATTATTGAGGCGGGATAACCGACTAATATATATATATATATGTATCGACTCAGATGTTAGGCGGTTTCCTTACCTTCTGTTTGCCTGTTAGTTCAGCCCTATAGTTTAGTGTAGTTGTTAGACTAGATTCGATTCCTACCTATTTCAAAAATCAACAAATCATGGGTATTTTAAAAGAAAGGTCAAGGGATTCTACGGATATTTCAAAGAACGTATCTTTTCTTAAAAACACCGTATCCCTTATATTCAAAACACCGCGATTCGTATTATTTCAAAAGGCACTACTATATGATTTATATTTATGTTAAATGCAGATTAGTTATCGTTGTGTCTAGTATTCAGCTCCCGCACATTATTGATGTTCGCTCTGCATCGCATACTTATGTTGTGATTCATATACCATTATTGATAGCAAGCTGTTAGGACACCAGCACCATTACCGATGATGCGTATGCTCCACGTACACTTACTTACCGGCTCATACACATCATCATCGGTAATTGCCATGTCACGTACACTTTAGAAAATACTATTACATTGACATAGCTTGTTAGCTAATAACTTCGACATGATATTAGTGTACTTGCCTTATATACCAGTTTAGACATTGCAGTTATTATTTGCTACTTCATGCATACTGTTATTCACTGTTATGCCGCATTCATGGATTTTTATGCCTATATTCACTGTTTACATGCTATTGATGATTTAGATTCAGATTTTCATGAGATTTCCTGGATTTGGGGGAAAACCGCTAGAACATATATAAACTTCTTCTCTCTCTTTTTAAAAAGAAAAGTGCGGTTTTCCCATGATGTATGAGTCGTCCACCATGAGTTTGCTGTTGGATTTCGAGATTCGATTCGAGGAGTTGGATGAACCATTTCGGGTACATGGTGGGCCCGGTAAGGTACCTCGGGGCAAGAAGTTCAAGTAGTAGACGATGAGCCTGGCAGGGGAGGACCACCTACCGGTGATTTTACCCGACGCGTCGGATATCCGGAGGATACCGTCGTGGTCTTGAGATTGATGGTAGGGGCCAGTCAGGACTGACGACGCCCTAGATAGTGAGATTGACACACAGAGATTTTGAGATATTGAGCTACTAAGATTTGATGATACAGGCCAGTCCGGATAGCCGGAGCCTGAGATATTGAGATATTGGGATTTATGTTTTGTGTCGATACTAGAAACTGTTTATGCTGATTTCATTTATGATACCTCGTTTTGAAAATACAGATTTCTCACTAAATTATGAAAGCAGTTTCTTCATTTACATGTATTCTGTTTTCATGCATTCATACCTCATTCATATGATATATTGTTATCTGAGGCACTGACACGAGCACTTGGTATTACCATTGTTTAGAGGTATACCCTAGCCATTGTTATTTGGCTGCTGGTTATATATTTGAGGATATATTATGATCGTATGACTTAGGATTGCGTTGTTCATGCGATTTCTGTTCGTAGATGTTTTTCTACTCACGAGTTGGCAACTCACCCTCATTGTGCCACCGTTTCTTGCAGGTTTTGCCATACAGGTTTCATTACGGCTTTGCTGGCACTGCTTCTTTTCGGGTGACTTGCTAGTAGGTGGGTTTATTTGTATCGTACCAATCATTTTACCTTGTATATTATTATTTTGTTGTATCTAGAAGTTCCATCAACCAAACATGTATTTATTTCAGATATAGAGACCAGTGATATTTATTCTTTCGACCTTAGAGTCGCGCGTTGTATTTCTGTGGATTTCATGCTGTTTTGAGTTTCCTTTTCTGTTGTGATCCGCGTCCTTCGGCGTTGTATATTATTGCTTGCGTGGTTGTGACAGTCGATTGACGAAGAGCTAGCTCCCGCTTGGGGATGCCTTTATTCATTATATATGCTTTATCAGGTTGTACCCGTTTGGGGTCTGTTTTTACAAAAGAAACTCTGTCGAAATTTTTAGAAAAGACTTGTGATTTTAAAATGCATATTTCGGTGTATGTTGCAAACTACTTGATTTAAATTGGTTTTTCCTTCACTCTACTACTTTTCTTGGTTTGGATTTCTGGGTTTTCGGCTTACTTAGATTACGTACGCCTCGAAACGTTTCGTAGTTTAAGTGTCGGTCATGTTCCGTACTTTCGGGACGTGACAAAGTCGGTATCAGAGCGTTAGGTTTTACCTTCGGAGCGTAGGATGGCCCTTGGTTGATGGAGTAGGTAGCTTGAGTAGAGTGACGTAACGTACGTATGTTCCGCGGCATATTTACGATACGCTACTCCACTTAAGAAGCCTTAGGATGTACATTTCTTTACTCAGTATTATATTCATTCATGATCTAGCCTCATTGGTACCGGCTATGGTTTTGCTGCCACGATTACGGGCAGAGAGAGCTACGGCTAAAGTTGCGTTAGCTTGAGCTCGGCACGGACGAGGACTGACCAAGGCGTGATTCCAGAGATGTGCGATTGCATGGAGGCGTCGCTTTATTACGTTTTTGCGCCATGAGCATTGACAGATCGCTTTTACGAGATTTCCCGGGTGTGCTGATCGGCACCAGAGGATGGGGCCATTGATAGAGGCCAGCCAGATTTTGATGACCGTTGATGTATTGCGTAGTCATGATAATTGAGGCACTGTTCAGCGTACAGACAAGTGAGCCAGTTATTCCTGCGAACGACGAAGTATCGCCCCAGATGTTGGAGCTATTGCAGTACGAGTGGTACTAAGAGATGATAGATGGTCGCTAGTCATCGGGGATGAATGACTAGGACATGTCGTTCGTTCGCCTACCCCGACGCAAGGTCATCAGATAGATTGATTCCAGCTAGAGACGACTTCACGCGGATACGTTGAGAGTCGATAGAGGCGATCGAATGTCAAAAAGCTATTATTCCAAGTTTAAAGTATTCGGAAAGACATCCAGGCAATTCTATGGACCCTCTGGAAGAATGAAACCCTAACTCGACATAATGACCGTGTGAAAGCCTTTGAACCTTAGGGTTTGCGGCAATTCCGCGGCGCCATTAGTGAGGCTTGGGTTTGCCCTTCTACAGCTGGACCACCGATGCTGTGGTATGTACTCAATACTATTATACTGTACCCAAGATGTTGAGCTCTTGGGTGATTATGAGGTTTTGACGAATCGATCAAATGGTTCGACTTCGTGCGGATAATATGTGGCGAGATGCACTTCTTAGGAGACTCCAGATACGAGGATAGCCGTTGGAGCTCAGTCCATGCAGCCACGACGAGACAAGTCCGAAGTAGTCGACATTAGAGAAAAGTGGAGTGAGAGGTTCGTACAAGATCTGGATAAGATGACGTTCCACTCCGCCGACATCAGAGATGCGATACGCATGCCGAGGCATTGTACTTAGATATACCTTCAAGAAGATGTCGCGATGAGTAAGCAGCCATTCCGGAACAAGAAGAAGATATAGTAAAGGACGATGACTTCCGGGCAGTTAGGCAGAGACGAGATTTGGGAGAGACCTTGACAGGACCTTTCTGGAATAAATTTACGAGAAGACTTGGACCCAGGAGTGGTCATGTTACGCATACCGGCAGGCCAGAGTTCATGATCGTCGACGAGACATTCTATGAGTGACCACGACAGTTGGCCATAGATTCTTGGAGGATGTGCTTGGGCGGGACTATTCCGCCATACTTGATTTCGGTATTTTGGGCGGTCTATTCGCATGACTGATTTTGATGATTGAGTTTCATGATATTTGTTTTCATGCACCATGGTTGCACCTACTGAGTATTTACGATTTTTGCACGGTTGTTGCCCTTGATATCGTTTTCGTGCCTTGGTCTTACATGTTTATGATTTTATGGGTTTCATACAGTTGAGTTGATTTTGTGCGTATGTACGCACACGATTTGGTTTTTGCACTCGGTATAGTTCACATTTGCTCGCAGTGTAGTGTTACGCATTTTGTGCACTTAGATGCACTGGACTTCGATTTCGATTGTGATGCTCGATATTTGTTTTGTGCACCTTGTGCACCTGATTGGATCTTTGCGCATGTTGGGCGCATGTTATGAGATGCGATTTTGGCGCACACCAGATGCGCTAAATCGAGACTCTTCGTGCATGTAAGATACACCTGTTTTTGCTGTCAGGCACACCTGTTGCCCTTGATAGATGTTACGTGCACACCCGATACACTTAGATGATATTTTTGTGCGCATGTATGGCACATTCATGGATTTTGATTTCCGTGCGCACCAGACGCACATTGTATTCATATGCGTATTTGGGAATTGATGTCTTGTAGAGCAGTACGCTTTTATGATGATTGTTATGTGTTTTTGTACTGAGCAGAACTAGTTAGAGGACAGTACCTGAGTATATTTTTGCATGCATTGATAGTTATCAAAGGGATTTCTAAAAGCGAGCTATAGTCTCAGTATTTATCTACGTGTCCGATATGACACGAAACGTTTAAATTAAGGAAACCCTTCTAAAATATTTCCAAAAACGGCGGAAAGTACATATTAAACAAAAGATATATACGTATATGGTTATTTTCTTACGATAGACGTCCGCCACTGTGCAGTGTTATGCGCATTGTACAGCGACTTTATAGGATTTGGCATGCATTTTCTTCAGATATTTACATGTATAGATTTGATATTTACATGTATAGTTTCGAGTTATATCATATTGGTTTTGCTTTGGATTTGGCATTCGTGTCTTTACCTTGACTCC
Source organism: Agapanthus africanus (assembly GCA_030015575.1). Classification (NCBI taxonomy): domain Eukaryota; kingdom Viridiplantae; phylum Streptophyta; class Magnoliopsida; order Asparagales; family Amaryllidaceae; genus Agapanthus; species Agapanthus africanus. The sequence continues at coordinate 221,606,547 of CM057347.1, forward strand.
GATGATTGCGGGACGCTTGACGGAGTTTCGATTTTGAGTTCTCTGCTCACTACTCATGCGCATGCATTGCGCTATGATGCGTTTTATGTATTGATGATTTCGGAGCCCCGACGACTTGGACATCCTATTGAAAAGTTTTAGATTTTGGGGGTTTAAATTTAAATTCAGGGACCGAATTTATTTAAGGGGGAAAGATTGTAACATTTCAGAAAATATAAAATATTATTTTTGGAATTTAATAATAAAATAATATTTTTCCCGAAAACTGCCCGATTTGCGAAATTGGGGTTTTCGAAAAAGGGTATAAATATATACCAATAATTATGAAATAAATAGAAATTAAAATGATTTACTCATTTAAATATATAATTAAAGGATTTGGCATTTTTAAAATTTATTATACGCAGTTTCGATAAAAACCCGATTAATGCACTTCTAATCGCGATTAAGCCAAATCCGTATTTCTACAGTTTTCCATGGCTAGTGCACCATGACATGTTACATGTTTTTTCATTTCATTTGTGTTATGGTTTTATTGTGGTGATAAAAGAAAAAGAGAAGAAAAAGGTGTCATGATAAGTTGGAGAGAGAAAGGGGACATAATGATGACATGGAAAGTGAGTGGGTGAGAATTACAGTGAGAGAGAGAGAGGGGGGCTGCTGCCTTGGCCATTTTCTCCCATCAATTTCTTTCCCTCTTCATCTCCCTCAACTCCACATCCCTCCATCTTCTACCCTCTTGATCCACCCCAAAAACCTTGCTAAAACCCTATACCCTTTCACAAAAAAATTATCACCTCCTCACCCTCATCGCGATGAACTAAGAAAAGTTGGATTTTGACAACTTAGAGACTAATATGGTTTTGCTTAGGAGTGACCATGAGTTATATCTCTTTTCATTTAGAGTAGTTGTGATTTCCTAGCTTTTGTTTAAGTTTAGAAGTCGTTTAGTGATGGATGTGTGAACTTTGAAATCCCAAGAGAAGGGTTTTGGAAATTGGTGATGTTTTGTGCCTGTCAATGAGACTTGTGAGGTGATGCTTGACCTGGACCATAGCCTAAAAACGAAAATATGGATTTGGGATTGGTCCAGTAGCTCAAATACATCATGTACATCACCCTGGACTTGTTTGCTTGGCTTAATTTGACCTGAGTCAAAATCTGGGAGCAGTTTAGTGTGGTTTTTGGCTATGTTTCCGTATTTTCAAATGTTAATTCTTGATATTTAGATTTGTATTTGGTTGTTGGATGTTTTTACATCGACAACAGGGGTTGTTTGATTGTTTTTACACGTGTAGGCCATAGGTTCTAACCTATGAGCGCACCGTGCGCCGTATTGGTTTTCCGCCTTGATTTTCATATGCATTGCTATGGTTGATCAATGTAGGCACCTTCACGTTGATTCGGAGACGACGGAGCATGGTGTCATCGACTTCGGCAAGCGAGAAGCCAGGTGAGTAGATTTATATCTATAGGGAGAAGTCGGGTGGATGGCGTATAGCACCCCCGCAGTTCGTGGTGATGTATATCAATGCGTATACACACATATATCCATTATATGTTGTTTGAGTTGATTGATGATAAAGATGGATTTTTGGTGTTCTTGAATTGGTTTAGTGTTAGTTACGAAACCCTAGAGTAATGGTTGCACCCCCACCCACACGCACACACATACTTGCATACATTCTTTCTTTCACATGTGCGTATATGGGAATATATTTATATGGACACATGGGTATGGGACTATGTGTTCACATACTGGATTTGAGGATAGTACTTAGGATTTGAGATGATTCGATGTGATTTGATTTGAGGCCGTGAGATCGGTGATAAGGCAAGATTCGTATTTGAGATACGTCATGATGTTATAGCGGATCTTTGGACAACGATATCATGCGAATAGTGATACATAGAATAGTTGACTCGTGATCGAGATTGAGATAAGATATGTTAAGATATTTATAATAGGTCGCATTGGGCGATGTATACTTCTTATTATGATATGTGTTGATGACATCCGTTTGTATGGGGCTGTAGATCAGTAGTCAGATCATGATTATATTGATGACATCAGTATTGTACTAGACATAGATCAGTACCCGGATTATGATCTTTGATAAAGAGGATACCAGATGGATAATATGATGAATGCGATATTGACCCGTATCCAGATTTGGGATGCCGTACGACGGATTTACGTACGAGCTATATATTGATGATAGATCCGCACTCTTGACTTGTGAATGTCTGATTATAGATATGGTATCGGATGTGATATTATTGAGGCGGGATCACCGACTAATATATATATATATATGTATATATATATGTATGTATCGACTCAGATGTTAGGCGGTTTCCTTACCTTCCATTTGCCTGTTAGCTCAGCCCTATAGTTTAGTGTAGTTGTTAAACTAGATTCGTTTCCTACTTATTTCAAAAATCAACAAATCGTGGGTTTTTAAAAGACAGGTCAAGGGATTTTATGGATATTTCAAAGAACGTATATTTTCTTAAAAACACCGTAGCCCTTATTTTCAAAACACCGCGATTCGTATTATTTCAAAAGGCACTACTGCATGATTTATATTTATATTAAATGCAGATTAGTTATCGTTGTGTCTAGTATTCAGCTCCCGCACATTATTGATGTTCGCTCCGCATCGCATACTTATATTGTGATTCATATACCATTATTGATAGCATGCTGTTAGGACACCAGCACCATTACCGATGATGCGTATGCTCCACGTACACTTACTTGCCAGCTCACACACATAATCATCGGTAATTGCCCTGTCACATACACTTTAGAAAATACTATTACATTGACATAGTTTGTTAGCTAATAACTTCGACATGATATTAGTGTGCTTCCCTTATATACCAGTTTAGACATTGCAGTTATTATTTGCTACTTCATGCATACTGTTATTCACTGTTATGCCGCATTCATGGATTTTTATGCCTATATTCACTGTTTACATGCTATTGATGATTTAGATTTGGATTTTCATGAGATTTCCTGGATTTGGGGGAAAACCGCAAGAACATATATAAACTTCTTCTCTCTCTTTTTAAAATGAAAAGTGCGGTTTTCCCATGATGAATGAGTCGTCCACCATGAGTTTGCTGGTGGATTTTGAGACCCGATTCGAGGAGTTGGATGAACCGTTTCGGGTATATGGTGGGCCCAGTAAGGTACCCTGGGGCAAGAAGTTCAAGTAGTAGACGATGAGCCTGGCAGGGGAGGACTACCTAACGGTGATTTTACCCGACGCGTCGGATATCCGGAGGATACTGTCGTGGTCTTGAGATTGATGGTAGGGGCCAGTCTGGACTGACGGCGCCCTAGATAGTGAGATTGACACACAGAGATTTTAAGATTTTGAGGTTCTGAGATTTGATGATACAGGCCAGTCCGGATAGCCGGAGCCTGAGATATTGGGATTTATGTTTTGTGTCGATGCTAGACACTGTTTATGCTGATTTCATTTATGATACCTCGTTTTGAAAATACAGAAATCTCAATAATTATGAAAGAAGTTTCTTTATTTACATGTATTCTGTTTTCATGCATTCATACCTCATTCATATGATATATTGTTACCTGAGGCACTGACACGAGCACTTGGTATTACCGTTGTTTAGAGGTATATCCTAGCCTTTGTTATTTGGCTGCTGGTTATATATTTGAGGATATATTATGATCGTATGACTTAGGATTGCGTTGTTCATGCGATTTCTGTTCGTAGATGTTTTTCTACTCACGAGTTGGAAACTCACCCCAGTTGTGCCACAGTTTCTTGCTGGTTTTGCCGTACAGGTTTCATTACGGTTTTGCTGGCACTGCTTCTTTTCGGGTGACTTGCTAGTAGGTGGGTTTATTTGTATCGTACCCATCATTATACCTTGTATATTATTATTCTGTTGTATCTAGAAGTTCCATCAACCAAACATGTATTTATTTCAGAGACAGAGACCAGTGATGTTTATTCTTTCGACCATAGAGTCCCGCGTTGTATTTCTGTGGATTTCATGCTGTTTTGAGTTTCCTTTTCTGTTGTGATCCTCGCCCTTCGGCGTTGTATATTATTGCTTGCGTGGTTGTGACCGTCGATTGACGAAGAGCTTGCTCCCACTTGGGGATGCCTTTATTCATTATATATGCTTTATCAGGTTTTGTACCCGTTTGGGGTCTTTTTTTACAAAGGAAACTCTGCCGAAATTTTTAGAAAAGACTTGTGATTTTAAAATGCATATTTCGGTGTATGTTACAAACTACTTGATTTAAATTGGTTTTTCCTTCACTCTACGACTTTTCTTGGTTTGGATTTCTGGGTTTTCGGCTTACTTAGATTACGTACGCCTCGAGACGTTTCGTAGTTTAAGTGCCGGTCATGTTCCGTACTTTCGGGTCGTGACACTTTGCATAATGGCTCTCCAGACAAAGCGCAATATCAATTCCCAATACAGGGAGAGACGAATCCTGTCTAACCGCCACTGCCTCCAAGTGCTCAGGACTGCACCCAACTGCTACCTGTTTGCATGACTCCTTTGAGCCGTGGTAGGGTAGCAATCTAAGAATAGTGGGAACACACTCGAGGCGAAGCAGCAGTGTCAAGTCTGCAGACTATGCTGTACTCATGTCACCTGGGAACTGTTAACTGACGACGAGTATAATACCAACCAACAGTTCCCTGCGAGTCATGTCCGGTGTACCCGTAACCCAACGAGCACCTGTATACTATCTCCAGTGCGACGTATTGATGGCTGTGGGACAGACCATCTCCTAAACTGGGATGAGAAGGGTACACACTAGTCTACTCTGGAGTATCGATGCCCTATCTCGATAATCCTACGACTAGGGACCTGAAAAAGGATGTGCTTGTAGACTACCCAGCCCCCACTAGTGTGACTGCCATCACAATGCTGGTAGTCAAGCAAGATTCTAAGGGCTCTATCAATACGTACACACATATTAAGATAGATATAAACCAAGTAGCATACTACCATGTTTAGCAAGACTGTTAATATAACTGTGAATATCCCAAGCTTCCATTAAGTAATATACAAGCTAGTATGATACAATAATGGCCCCTAGGGCATATACAGTAAAAATCTCCCACTTGCACTAGGGCCATGTACTGGCGTATCGAACACCGATCATCTCGAGTAGCCTCTCGAACTAAATCTAAGGTAAGGCCTTAGTGAATGGATCAGCAGTGTTCTCCTCTGTAGCAACTCTTCGGACCTCGATCTCCTGGCGATCTATAATCTCCCTGATCAGGTGATACCGCCTTAAGATGTGTCTGGACTTCTGATGGTACCTGGGTTCCTTCGCTAAAACTATAGCTCCATTGTTGTCGCAATACAGCGGTATTGGATCAACAATGGTAGGAACCACCTGATGTTCTGTGAGGAACTTGTTAATCCAGACTGCTTCTTTTGCGGCATCGTAAGCAGCGATATACTCTGCTTCCATCGTCGAGTCAGGAACGGTGTCCTGCTTGGAACTCTTCCAGCACACCGCCCCTCCATTGAGGGTAAAGGCATAACCTGACATGGACTTGGAGCCATCCTTGTCACTCTGGAAGCTGGAATCAGCAAAGGCCTCGATCTGGAGGTCTTTTCCGCCGTAAACTAAGAACATCTCCTTAGTTCTTCTCAGGTAGTTGAGAATGTTCTTTACTTCTATCCAGTGTTTCTTCCCTGGGTCTGACTGATACCTGCTTACCACGTTCAGTGCGTAAGCAACATCTGGTCTGGTGCACAACATCGCATACATTATAGAGCCTACCACAGAAGCGTAGGGTATAATAGACATGCGATCCCTTTCCAAATCAGTCTTGAGAGACATCTCTTTGGCGAGGGTGATTCCGTGACAAGCCGGTAAACTACCGCGTTTAGAATCTTCCATACTGAATTTTTTCAGTATAGTGTTGATATACCTGGACTGTGAAAGTCCCAACATCCTCTTGGATCTATTATGATAGATCCGAATCCCCAGAATGTAAGAGGCATCACCCAGGTCTTTCATGGAGAACCTGTGTGACAAGAATCCTTTGACAGATTGTAGCATAGGAATGTCATTTCCTATCAATAGAATGTCATCCACGTACAAGACGAGGAATACGACAGTTCTTGCTACAATTTTACTATATATACATGGTTCATCTGGATTTTTGATAAAGTCATATTCTTTGACCGTTTCATCAAAACAGATGTTCCAACTCCGCGATGCCTGCTTCAGTCCATAAATGGACTTAAGTAACTTGCACACTTTCCCGCTGCTCCCACTCTGATTGAAACCTTATGGCTGATCCATATAGACGCACACTTCTAAATTACCATTCAGAAAAGCCGTCTTTACGTCCATCTGCCAGATCTCATAATCATGGAAGGCAGCAATGGCAAGAAGGATCCGAATGAATTTGACCATAGCCACTGGAGAAAAAGTTTCGTCATAGTCCAAACTAGGTCTTTGACGAAAACCCTTTTCAACAAGTCTAGCCTTATAAGTTTCCACCTGTCCATCTACACCAATCTTTTTCTTGAAGATCCATTTGCATCATATGGGTTTTGCCCTACCTGGAGCAAAATCCAAAGTCCATACTTTGTTGGTGTACATGGACTCCATTTTGGTCCGCATTGCATCCAGCCATCGTACCGAGTCGCCGCTCTGGATGGCCTGCTGGAAGCTAGTAGGTTCATCATCATCAATGACGCAATCCTCACTATCCCCATCTATGAGAAAACCGTAGTATCTCTCAGGGGGATGAGACGGCCTACTACTCCTACGGAGGGGTGCGGGAATGTCCTGTTCTTCTTGAACTACTGGTTCTACCAAACTTTCAGTAGTAGTTTGTGGTTCTGGAATTTCTTCCAGTTCTATTGCGCTCCCACTTGTTTCCTTTTCTAAAATCAGCTGTTCTAGAAAATGGGCATTACGAGAAACAAAAACCTTTTGTTCCTCTGCGTTATAGAAGAAATACCCCTTGGAGTTCTTTGGATATCCCACAAAATTACACTGTACTGATCGTGCCTCGAGTCTGTCCGCATTCTGCTTTTTAACCAAAGCTGGACATCCCCATATCTTCAGATACTGAAGATAGGGTTTCTTCCCACTCCACATCAGATATGGCGTGGTAGACACAGTCTTGGTAGGAGCCCTGTTCAAAAGATATGCGGCTGATTCTAGCGCATAACCCCAGAAAGATCGCGGTAACTCAGCATTACTCATCATGGAACATACCGTATCCAATAGGGTTCAATTCCGTCTCTCCGATACATCATTCTGCTGTGGAGTGTATGGAGGAGTAAGCTGAGAGAGAATTCCTTTCTCTTTTAGGTAACCTAGGAACTCGACACTTAAGTATTCACCACCTCGATCAGATCTCAGTGTCTTGATACTTTTGCCGGTTTGGTTTTCTACTTCATTCTTATATACTTTGAATTTCTCAAAGGCCTCGGATTTATGTTTCATCAAGAAAATGAATCCGTACCTAGAGTAATCATCCGTAAAAGTAATGAAATATGAAAAACCACCTCTTGCATGTGTAGACATTGGATCACATACATCGCTGTGTATGAGTCCTAAGAGCTCCCTCGCTCTTACTCCATGTCCAGTGAATGGAGTCTCTGTCATCTTTCTTTTTAGACATGATTGACAAGTTGCATAAGAATGATATTCGAACGAATCCAAATATCCTTCTCAATGTAACTTAGTTAACCAGGTCTCATTGATGTGACCCAGTCTACAATGCCATAAGAAAGCCTTATTTATATCTGGAGACTTTCTTTTTAGTGTGTTCTGGACAATGAAAATCTGTAATTGGTTTAGCACGTGTATACCATTATCTAGTGTACCGGACCCAATCAAACCATGATTAAGGTGGATGTTAACAACATCGCTTTCAAACGTGAAATCATAACCTTCTTTTGATAACAACGAAACCGATATGATATTACACGTTAAACTGGGTACACAAAAACAGTTATGTAAAACCAAAATATGTCCACTCGTCAATCCAAAGTGATAATCCCTTACGGACACAGCACCCACGCTAGCTCCGTTAGCAACCTGGAGGGTCATATCACCAACCTTCAGCACTCTATGGTTTCTCAGTGCCTGCAATAAATTGCATATATGAGATGCTGATCCGGTATCCAATACCCAGGAAGTAGAGTTGATTGACAGACAATTTTCAATTACAAACACACCTGAAGTCGAAGCCACGGCTTGCTTCGGTTCCTGGTTCTTGTTAATCAAAGCTTTGCAATCTTTCTTCCAATGGCCTTTCCTACGACAGTGGAAGCACTTGTCCTTTGCCACTACTGGCACCGCAACCTTTGTCTTTCCCTTAACTCCCACCTTACTAACACCACTTCTTGGTTTGGTAGAGGCCTTCATCTTCCTTCCTTTGGCCCTTGCCTTGGACCCGGAAGAAGAAGCACCGTGAACAAACATAGCGGGTGTTTCCCTTGCCTTCTGCAAGATACCCTCTGCACTCCTCAACATGTTAAGGAGTTCTGGAAGTTCAACTTCTTTTCTTTGAATGTTGAAATTCAGAATAAACCGGGCGTAGGTGGAAGGAAGGGTCTGAATCAAGTCTGTATAGAGCTCGTTCTCCAAAGTCGTCCCGAGGTCCGTGAGCTCTTTTATATAACCAATCATCTTTATGACATGTTCTCCTACAGATGATCCGACGGCTAGCCTCAACTGAAACAAGTTCTTCGAGCTCTCGTATCTAGCTATACGAGATTGCTCTCCATACAGATCTTTTGTATGGAGAAATATGGATTCAAGATCCATATCCTCGTGCCTCCTCTGATGTTCATTATTCATAGAGGCAAGCACGATGCATTTGGCCTTCGCGCAATCTAACTCCCAGGTCTTGTGGATTTCCTTATCCGCAATACTGGATTTTGGACCAGGGACAGTAGGTGCCTTAGCAGTAAGGACATACCCCAATTTGTTATAAGTCAAAGCCATCTTAACGTTCCGGAACCAATCTTTATAGTTTGGCCCTGTCAAAATATTTTTCTCTAATAGTAACTTAAGGCCTGTCATGTTTTGGGTCACTGTAATGAGAGAGAGGGAACACTTTAGCATGATGCTCTTGCAAGTTTAGAGTGGTTTTTAGTTTATCTAAACTGGATGGCTCCCACTGTTTCTCGAATCCTTCCTCAAACTAAAAGGGAAGAACTAGCCAGGACTATTCTCACCGTACAATACTTACTTAACCGTTCAGCCAGGACGGTGTCGGTACTTCGAGGGAGGTTTTCCGACGCTTTCACGAAGTTCCTTAATTAAATAACCGCTTTTCTCTGGGGGCGTAGCCCCGCTGACACCTTTCTCGGCACCTACTTGGTTTATAGCATTGATCGTTAAGTGACGAATCTCCTGATGAGTAGCGGATACTCACAGTAGGATCGGAATCCAAATATAATCGTGTAATAAAGCTGAAGGAATCCTACCGAAATTATCACACTCCAAATGGTATGCATCTCTTTGCAAATTTCAGTTTCTTTAGAAATTCCCGATATAAATTTTTGCCCTATGCTCTTATGACCTTGGCGTTGGTCAAAATGTCATAAGTCACATGTCAAGTTCTACCCATCATTATCTTGTTAATTTGAACCCATCCGTACTTACCCCTGACGTTGGCCAAATGATAATACGACAGCTCCAAATTAATTCATCTATCTTTGCAACAAATGAATACCCAGCAGCTACCAAACACTATGCCTTGGCGTTGGTCAAAATACATAGCTTAAATACTACTGATACACAAATGAAATGACGGAGGGCTACGAATGGTTTTGGTGAAACCGTGAACGTAGTGAACTTGATATGATCGAAGGAACCTGATAGCTTTAAAAAAGGAGTGGTTAAAGCTCCGCAATTTAAAAAATATCCTCTGTTTTAAAATAACCGAATGGTTTCTTCTAAACTATTCCAACGATTCAACTTTGGTTTATTTTCTTTGCATTAATATAATGCGTCCCATCAATTAACCTATCATTGTAGAAAACAACGAAAATACAACGTCCACTTATGCCATCCGCATTCGCCACCGGTCCCGTCATTCACCCGTTAGGTTACTTAACTAACGACAGAGCGGGGGCTGGGCTAGCGCGGGTGCAAAACATAAGTGACGTCTAATAGCTATTTTATATATAGATATTGTACATTCGTCAGACGCAATAATAGGCATTCCAGATCACAGATGAACATATTGGATTTTCTATGAATCCGCATTCCTTTTGAGCCTGCGAACAAAGACGGATTACATAGTCGTGATGAATAGCCAAAACCCCACCCTAGACCCCTACTTGTACGGCAAACTACCTGCCAAGTACCCGAAGTGAAGCGGTCTCCCTTAACAACGTGAGTAGGCCACTAAACAGTTCAAAGTACCCGGTAGTTTGTGCACCCCACCTTGGGTCTATCCTAGGAGCAGAAAACAGTAAATGAAATAATACAACGGTGGCAACAACCGCAACCTGGATGTGCCCCGCAAAAGAATATTACAACAATTTACGAATTACATTTGAATGAAAGAAACGCTCGTCTAACATCACCGGCTATCCATTCACGACAATCCAACAAGTCCATATTCACAAACAGTAAAAATCATTACAGAAATGTGCAACCCCCTGCTAACCGACATACTAGCAGTTAGGGGAGGTTTACGAACACATTAAACAAATCACAGATATAATCAAGATAGCCAAACATCTTAGAATTTCGATCAAGCAAACACAAATGATTCTACTCCAAATAATTCTTTGTGCACCTGAAACCTAAGCAGAAACAAAACATTCCAGAAAAAACAAAATCAATACAGAAGAGTTACTGTGGAATTTTGGGCTGACTCGGCCCCAACTCGGCCGCGGATCCGCGGCGGATCGCTTGGATCGGCCGCGGATCCGTGGCGGTTCGGACGAGTTAGAATCCCAAATTTCTCCAGTAACCTTAAAATTCCCTGCTTGTATTTTTAAGGGTCCCTGAAAAATTTTTAGACCCCGTTTTAAAATCGGCTGAAACTTGGTCAAAATGATGTTTTTTCCGGTTCTTTGCGATCGAATTTCTAACGACTTTGCTAACATGTTAGTTATAGTTTAGCGAGGCTCTGATACCACTGTAAGTCGACGTTAGACACCCCACAAGCTGCGGGGAGGCGGAATAGGAAAAACAATCATTTTGTTTAAACTAACATCGACTAACTTTACGGATTTTTGCCAAACCCTAACTAACAAAACCATAGGTGTCATTAGCTACTATGAAAGATGATTATACCTAATGAATCAAGCCCTTCTTGTTCTCTTTTATCACCTCCTCGTCGGCCTCCTCGATGTGATAGAAGATCCACCCGAGAGCTACTTCTCCTAGCTTGACCTCTAAATTGAGGTAACTAGGTAACTAAGAGTGCTAATCAAAGCAACCTAGAAGATATAGAATAGGATTAGGGATCTTTTAATCTTGCTAACCCTTGATCTCAACACATGAGAGGTTAGGGTTAGGGTTTGAAGAGAGAGAGCTTGAGGAGAGAGAATATGATAATAATTATGAAATGGAATTTAACTCATCTGTGTATATATATGAAGCATAATATATCTTGCACAAAAATATCGTTGCACAAATATCTTTATGCTTCATTTAATACATAATGAATCATCTAGTGAGTCATTAGATTTATTAATGCTTCATTAACTCTCTTGATGAATCATCTCCATGAGTCACAAAACCATTTAATGCATATAACACCTAAGCTCTCCACCTCATCAATCTTCTAGAAGCTTCTCGACAATTTACGAGAACGTCCCTCCTATCCGTGAAAACACGGAAATACTGAGACTGTATAAATCCAATAATCCAATACTAGAATCTGGCTTAAACCAAAGCCTGCTAGTAAAAAATGTCTGAATATCGTACGTGCGTAAAAAAACGTATGCGTCCGAACCCTGTCGTAAAACCATATGACCTCTATACCATTTCACCCGAAGCAGGGAAACTCTCTGTGTAGGACTCTAAAGACTCGACTACTATACTGGCAGTGGATTTAACCAAAGACCTCAAGCGGCACTAGCTGTACATAACGGTCCCCAGGTAGATGTCGATAACAAGGCCGATGAGGAAACCCATCAGAACTCCTACTGAGCCTGATGTGACAATCTCCGTATAGTCCGGTCTGTTCGTCTAGGACTATCGCATATCGAGCCTAGGGGCGGCAAGCGTCAGTCCCCTAAAAGCGGTATAAGTCGTGTCGGAGCGAAGCCCATTACACCTTGAGAAACTACTGGAAAACCTACCAGTAAATCTCGCTTGCCCTGGCTAGGGACCTTGCGTAATGGCTCTCCAGACACAGCGCGATATCAACTCCCAATATCGGGAGAGACGAATCTTGTCTAACTGCCACTGCCTCCAAGTGCTCGGGACTGCACCCAACTGCTACCTGTTTGCACGACTCCTTTGAGCCGTGGTAGGGTAGCAATTTAAGAACAGTGGGAACACACTCGAGGCGAAGCAGCAGTGTCAAGTCTGCGGAGTATGTTGTACTCATGTCACCTGGGGACTGTTAACTGACGACGGGTATAATACCAACCAACAGTTCCTTGGGAGTCCTGTCCGGTGTACCTGTAACCCAACGAGCACCTGTATACTATCTCCAGTACGACGTACTGATGGCTGTGGGACAGACCATCTCCCCAACTGGGATGAGAAGCATACACACTAGTCTACTCCGGAGTATCGATGCCCTGTCTCGAAAATCCTACGACTAGGGACCTAAAAAATGATGTGCTTGTAGACTACCCATCCCCACTAGTGTGACTGCCATCACAACGCTGGTAGTCAAGCAAGATCCTAAGGGCTCTACCAATACGTACACACATATTACGATAGATATAAACCAAGTAGCATACTACCATGTTTAGCAAGACTGTTAATATAACTGTGAATATTCCAGGCTTCCATTAAGTAATATACAAGCTAGTATGATACAATAATGGCCCCTAGGGCATATACACTAACAGGGGGTTGATGTCGCATTGTGCATGGGTGGTCATCACCAGAAATACGTGGCCACGGTGGACGAGAATTACTGATTTGATCAGTAGTTTCTCAGTGGGTGATTTGCTTCATACCGACACGAAATATCGCGTTATTAGGGGTCTGACTTTATCCACCCCCTAGACCCGATATGCGATACTCTTAGACGAATAGACCGGACTGTATGGAGATTGTCACGGACAGGCTCAGTAGGGGTTTGTATGAGCTTGCTCGTCGGCCTTCCTTTTGCTCTGGGTAGCCGTTACGTATAGTTAGTGTCGCTGACGTGCGTGTGGTTAAACCCTTTGCCAGCATATTGACAAGTATTTAGAGTCCCACACAGAGGGTTTCCTTGGTTCTTGCGAAATGATGTAGTAGCCGTATTGGATACGTACAGGGTTCCGATCGATCGATTGTACTTTGTACCTGGACTTTCGATCGGACAGTTGATGATACTAGCCGGCTCGGGTTTTGAGCCGGATTATTAAATCAGGTATTGATTTAATAATTTACATATATATATTTCGATATGTATATTCTAGTATTATGTTCTTTGTGTTATTCTATCTCTTTGGTTATTCATATTTCAATACGAATACAGGTATGTATATACAGTAGAATGTAATCCGTATTTTTTCCGGAAAACATTCTAGAAGGCGGACTCCTCATTTTAGGGTTTAACCATTTATTATAAATGGATAAATGAGGTGTCATGGATATGATGGGAGTATGGTGAGGACCATGCTTGCATAGTGTGCACAAATGAATTTTTAATTCATTTGTGCATACTATTCTAGTATGGGTTGATTTTAAAAAGGGAAAATAATGTTTTGTAAAACCAATTTCTTTGTGAGTTTTTTCCACACTTGCATTTTTTGATCACTTGGAGAAAAAGAGATGGGTTTTTTCTTATGCTCTCTTCTCCTCACTATTAGCATCACACTCATCTTGGTTCTCTTGAGTTTCCTTCACCTTTATCTTCCACCTCCTCTCAACCCTCTCATGTGTTGAGAATCATGAGAGGAGGTAAGATGAGATAGATTAACTCTTAGAACACTCACTACATCCTAGGCATTCTAGACTAGCATCCTAGAATCCCTAGTTGCTTCACTTGTATTCCTCGATGTGGAGCTAGAGCCATGACTACATCACTCGGGTGGATCATCATCGACGGAGGAAGATCAGAGACCAAGCTTGTTCAAGAACGCCTCAAGGAGCTAAGGAAGTTTATGGAAGACCGAAGGTCATGGTTCATTCGGTATAACATTTCTAAACCTAGTAGTTCATCTTTTTGTATATATGGTTCGATCTTGAGAGGGTTTTGTTTGCGCCAAAAGTTTAAACGCCAGTTTTTATTCCGCATCGGCCACGGTAGATGGCCAGGGCGTAGGAGATAACCCAGCACTTCCCCTGTAGATATACATGTACTCATCTCGATCCTCGCTTGCCGAAGTCGATGACGCTTTGTTCTCCCTTGTCGTCCCAAAGTCCACGTGAAGGTACCTATATATTACAACACATCATATCGCATCAAAATCCGATTCAAAAACCGACACGACATGCGAAGTGCTCATAGGTTGGAACCTATAGCCTACACATGCAAAAACAATCATAAAACCTTCGTCGTTGACGTACAAATGTCCAACGACCAAATCAACATTCAAATACCAAAAACCAAGTTTTAGAAATCGAATAACCATTGGTAAAATCAACTCAAATGCTCCCAGATTTTGCCTCAGGTATTTTGGGATTAAACAAATAATATAGGGGCTAGATTACAAGGTAAGTGAGCTACAGCCAAAACACCTACACCAATGCCTATACTTTTCCTGGCGAGATTTGAAAAATCCCTGGTGTCGCCGGCCCCTAAGTGGATTCTTGGTCTCGTTTTCATGTAGGGGACTTCTAGGGTTCTAATTAGGTCGCTGAAGTTGTTTGATTTCTCTAATAACACTCCAAGTTGCTCCAGATTCCCTGTAGTCCTCAAAGATCAAAGAAATCGACATCAGAAAATCTAAAGTTCCAGTTTTGGGTTTTTGTCTTAGCTTTAGATCATAAAATACTAACACTACAGGGGTTTAGTCACTATCTAATCCTCAATTTCACCATCACACATCAAGTAATCACCTAACCCTCAACTAGGAATTTTCCAACATCACTAATCAACTCAGGAATAACTCAAAACTATACTAGAACATTAGAAACACTAAAAACTTAACTACAAGTGTAGGATTTTACCTCATTTGGCAACTAAAGAATTTTCTTGAGTTGCCCAAAGTGCTCAAAGTCTTGACTCGATGTCTCCATAGGGTTTGTAGTGAGCTTGTGCTCAAAGTTTATGGACTTTTTTTGTGATGATTTTGGGGGTAGCCATGGTGGTAGTGGAGGTGGAGAGATGAAGGAGAATGAGGAAGGAGGAGGAGGAAGGGAAGAAAATGAAGAGGAGGAGAGAAAAGGAGAAGGTGTAGAAACTTCCTTCTCTCTCTCTCTTTCACATTAGCCATACTGTCATGGTCCCCACCCTCTCTCTATAAATTCTTTTTATTTAAAAAAAAAGAAACAAAATACAAAACCATGCACATAAACATGCTTAATACATAATTAATAATATTAATCAAGTTTAGCATTAACTTAGAATACAATTAATTGTTAAAAAAAAAATCTATAAATGCTCAATTCATATAATTTCTTGCAAAATCAATAATACTTATTAATTTTCCAAACTATCGGCATATAGTTATACCATATCATTAAAACTAATCTCCATACTTTCAAATATTCATAATATTTATTATTTTAATTATTTAAATTCCCAAAAATAATATTTTATTTTCTGAAATGTTACAGACACGGTCTACAAAGGTTGTAGCCATCCATCTCTTAGTATAGTTTTTATGATAACATAGTTAAACCCTAATCATCTAATTTAAGATCTTGGTTAGTGTTGATTAGCATCCCGAAAAATTTTAAAATGTCATGCTTGATGCTAGTAAATCCCAGTGGTGGTACTAACAAACACTTTCATGGTTTCAGAGCCAAAGCTAGAAGCTTAGACCATATTTGTAAAACTACAAAAACGAAACAACTCCGAAACCGAAACCCAAAACATCAAGTTTCTGTCGAATTTTAAATGATCTCTGAAATTTTTCTGAACAAATGCAGAATGTTGCATGAGATATAACTAGAACACCCTGAAAATTCGAGACTAAAATTCAAAATTAGACCCGGCGAGATTGGCTATTTGGCTGGTGTCGCGGGTCCAACTACAAAATTTTGGGCTCTAATTTTTTTTGTGTTTTGATGTGTTGGGTTTCGGGTTTCATGTTTATGTTTGATTAGCCCAGTTTGCATGTGATGTTAACTTATCTATTGGGGCTATTCGGAGTGTTTCGTAGTCGTAATTTTTACATCGTTTCGGGTTTAAGTTTGATATGTGATGCAGTAATTGGAATCCACATTAAATTAGTTTTGTGAAAACTAGTTTGTTTGTAAATCTAGCATGTTAGTCTCTATTAATCGATAGCTACGAAGTTTCTATTTTTATCAAAACTCCGTCGCAATCGCGTACTGTACGCGAATACTTGCTAGCTAACTTTACTAGCTAGCCACGCCCCATAGCCCCGACCAAGTGACTTTAGGAGAACCCCGTGGCCAAAAGAATCCACTCGGGTGCTTGCGGCCATAAGTATTCGATCGGGTAGTCGGGAATCTTATTGAATTACCCGACTAAATTATTGAAAAGAGTTTTCGATATGAGACTAAAATGCGGGGTTTATAGGGTAAGGTATGAAATCCGGAATATGGGATATTCCGGGTTTATGATGTCTAAGGAAATGCGGATTCTAATTATTGTAATTTTTCGTTTCTTTTCCGCGACCGTAAGTGTAATATGTGGGGTAACCCAAATCTCGTTGCTATATGTCAATGGAATTTGGGATACGCATATTAACTTACGTTGATGACATGTGATGTTATGTGTTGCTGTGATATGTTATATTGGATCGTCGTGAATGAATAACCGGGGTTTTTATGCGAGATGAGAGTTTTTCAATTTTCATTCATGTAAAAAAATGTATGTAATAATCTTTTATTGGGACACTTCTGGGTTTAGGATGATATCACCATTGATGTATATTATTCACTTTTCCGCATTAGGATAGACCTAAGGCGGGGAGCACAAGTAACCGACTTCTAGAGTCCAGTGGGAGACCATCTCGAGGAGTGGAGACCGGGTCTCCTAACTTTAGAATTGGCAGGGTTGCTTGCCGCTCTTGTAGGGGTCTAGGGATGTGGGTTTGGCTATTCGTCACGACCGTGGAATCCATGTTTTATATTATTAGCTTAATTTAAAACACGGAGCTCTTAGTATATCCAATATTTCATATGTAGACTTCTGCTGCTTGGTTCTGTGATGTGATCATATAACTGCATGAGACAAATGCTATATTATATATATGATATATAATAAACGTTGCTTATGTTTTGCACCCGCGCTAGTTCAACCCCCGCTCTGCCGTTAGTTATGTAACCTAACGATGCATGACGGGCCCCGTGGCGAATGCTGATGGTATAAGTGTATGTTCTATTTTTGTTTTATTTTCTGTGATGTTTAGGAAACATTAATTGATGGGACTTCATTAATGAGATTAAAGAAAAGAAAAGAAACCTAAAGATGTTGCAGAATCAAAAGTTTTTAAAAAGGTAGCTCTAGTTCTTGCTTTGCATAGTGGTATTCCTTGATGAATATCCAGCAGCTCATTCGATGAGGAAAGAGCCGAGATCCCTTCACCGGGAGTGACTCTTAAGAAAAACTAGCAAATGCTACAAACTACTCGGTTTTATTTTTAAAGCTTCTCTAGTTCTTGCTTTGCATAGTGGTGTTCCTTGATGAATATCCAGCACCACATTCGATGAGGAAATAGCCAATATCCCTTCACCGGGAGTGACATCTTTAGCGAAACTAGCAAAAGCTACAAAAAACACTACTTTTCAAATAACTAGATTCTACAACGATATCAAGTTCATTACATTAAAGGTTTTCATAAAAACCAGTTATAGCCCTCCGTCATTTCAGATAAGTGTTATTTAGTACTCATGCTGCGTTTGTTGACCTCCGTCAAGGTGTAATGTGCGGTAGCTGATTAGTGCTTATCTACAGCATGTGATGCGACTAGATCAGGGTAGTCGTACGACTTTGTTGACCATAGTTAAAGGTCGTACGGGTGGATTTAATTCAATCATGAAATGACGGGTTGAACATGGCTAGCGCTTATGATTTGTTGACCATAGTTAAAGCGATAAGTCGCTAGGGGTAAAAACAGATATTGGGAATTTTAAGTGTTGGAACTTGCATTGAGATTGCATACCTTCTATATGATAGTTGGATCCCGATACCCACAGCGAGTAAGAGTTACTCCTTGGAGAGTTTTCCATTTTACAATTAGCCATCCATTAGGTGTATAAGAAAGGTGTTAACGGGATGATGCCCCTGCGGAAATGAGGTTATTTAATTATTCCCATGTGAAAGCATGGGGAGACTCCCTCAGAGTACCAATACCTGCCTGGCTGATCGATTGGCAAACTTGTAGGGTATAATTAATCCCGGTAATCTTACCTTTTAGGGTTTGAAGGAAGATTTGATAAAAGCAGTGGGAGCCATCTTGTTTAGATAAAATAATATCCAATCTAATCTTGCTAAGAGCGCACGCAAAAGTGATTATCCTTCTCTCTCTCCTGATAGTGACTAATGACATGCCTTAATCAAGATAATAATATGGATGTTTTGACCGAACCCGCTTATTATACTGAGCTGGGGAACGTTAGCTCCGCTCTATCTTATGATTTTCGTAAGTCCGAGCAAGGAATAGTAGAATATCGGAATTCCCACGCCACCGGAACGAAGAAAGAGCATGATGTTGCATCTTCTTCGGGTGTGTCTGTTACTGAGAACAGTTTCTCAGTATACTCTACGCCCCAGGTATTGGCTACCGGTTCAGGATCCCATGTAAGTAATTTGTTACATGGGCTAAAGAGCGATGGAGAACTGGGAAAGGGTGATAAGTCTCTGGTAATAGGGAATGGTGAAATTGTTGCAGCCAAAACAGTTGGCGAATATCACCAAGTGTTACCAACTGGTAATACATTGATTCTGAGCGACTGTTATTTCGTACCAAAAATATTGTGAATGTTTTCCTAAATCAAGTGTTGATTGGGTACGGTACGTTGTATAACGGTATATACGTTCTAAATCACAAAACAGTTCTAAGTATACAGAACACAAACAAGAGGAACAGTTCAGAAATGAACGAAGCCTTCTTGTGGCATTGTAGACTAGGTCATATCAATGCGACAAGATTGGCTAAGTTGCATAAGGATGAATATTTGAATCCGTTCAAATTTACATCTTATGAAACTTGCCAGTCATGTCTCAAAGGCAAGATGACCAAAACTCCGTTTACTGGACACGGAGAAAGAGCTACTGAACTCTTAGGACTAATACATAGTGATGTATGTGCTCATATGTCTACACATGCCAGGAATGGTTTCTCATATTTTATTACATTCACCGATGATCTCTCAAGATGCGGACATGTGTTCCTGTTGAAACACAAATCTAAATCTTTTGAGAAATTCAAGGAATATAAGTACGAAGATGAGAACCAGATAGGTAAAAGTATTAAAATCATTCGAACTGATAGGGGAGGAGAATACTTGAGCACGGAATTCAGAGACAACTTAAAAGAGAATTGGATTCTCTCTCAGCTTGCTCCCCTGTATACACTACAGCACAATGGAGTTTCGGAGCGGAGGAATCACATCCTATTAGATATGGTGCGCTCTATGATGAGTAATGTTGAGTTGCCCATTTCCTTTTGGGGTAATGCACTTGAGATAGCTGCATACCTATTGAATAGAGTTCCGCCTAAATCCGTGCCTACCACTTCATATGAGATATGGAATGGGAAGAGACCATCTCTTAAACGAGTTAATATATGGGGTTTTCCGGCCGATGTTAAAAAGAAAAAACCGGACAAGCTCAAGGAAAGGTCAGTTCTATGCAAGTTTGTAGGATATCCCAAACGTTCACGAGGGTATATCATCTACCACGCCGAGGAACAAAAAGTGTTTGTTTCTGAACATGCCACCTTTTTAGAAAAGGAATTTCTTGTGAAAGAAATTAGTGGTATTGAGGTAGAACTGGAACAAGTTCCATCTACACAAACTATAACCGAAAATTTGGTGGAACCGGAGGATTCAATAGTCCCCGACGAATCTCAGCCACTCCACAGATCTCGTAATATTCCTCATCCACCTATGAGATACTACGGTTTTCTCATAGATGGTGGGTGGGAGGATTGCATCTTGGAAGATGATGACCCAACTAGTTTCGAGAAGGCCATCACAAGTGGAGACTCTGTGAAATGGCTGGATGCTATGCAATCCGAGATGGAATCCATGTACACCAACAAAGTATAGACTTTGAAAGTTGCTCCTAAAGGGGTAAAACCCATCGGGAGTAAGTGGATCTTTAGAAGATAATTTGTGTAAATGGAAAAGTTGAGACTTTCAAAGCTAGACTTGTAGTAAAGGGTTTTCGTCAACGACCTGGTATCGGTTATGATGAGAACTTTTCTCCTGTTGCCATGCTTTCCATCAGGATCCTACTTGCCATTGCTGCATACCTTGACTATGAAATCTTGCAGTTGGACGTCAAGACCGCTTTTCTAAATGGTGATTTAGAAGAGAGAGAGTACATGACACAACCAAAGGGCTTCGTAGATAGTGGGAGCAGCAGAAGCGTGTGCAAGCTGCTTATATCAATCTACGGATTAAAGCAGGTATCGCGGAGCTAGAACATCTGTTTTGATGGAACTATCAAAGAGTTTGACTTAATCAATAATGTAGATGAACCATGTATATATAAGATGGTAGTAGAGAGTAAGGGTGTCTTCCTCGTATTGTATGTGGATGACATACTCTTGATAGGAAACGGTGTTCCTATGCTACACTAGGTCAAGCTTTTCTTATCACAAAAGTTCTCCATGAAAGATCTAGGTGATGCCTCCTACATCCTCGGGATAAAGATCTATAGAGATAAATCTAAAAGGATGTTGGGATTGTCCCAATCTTGGAACATTGACACCATACTAAAGAGGTTTAATATGAAAGATTTTAAGCGTGGTAATTTACCCGCTTGTTCAGGAATCGCTCTCTCCAAAGAGATTCTCCCTAGACTAATTTAGAGAGGGCTCGCATGCAAGGGATACCCTATGCTTCGGCAGTCGGGTCAATCATGTATGCGATGTTATGTTCTAGAACGGCTGTAGCTTACTCACCAGGTGTAGTGAGTAGGTATCAATCAGATCCAGGGGAGAAACACTAGAAAGGTGTGAAGAACATTCTTAAGTACTTGAGACTAAAGAGATGTTCTTGGTGTATGGTAATGGTGAACTCCAGGTGGAGTCCTTTACCGATTCGAGCTTCCAGAGTGATAAGGACGACAGTATGTCGGTCTCGGTTTTTATCTTCACCCTCAATGGAGCGGCGGTATGTTGGAAGAGTTCCAAGCTAGATAACGTAGCAGACTCGACGATGTAGGCTGAATACATCGCTGCCAACGATGCTGCCAAAGAGGTTGTCTGGATGAAGAAGTCATAAGATGAAATTGGTGAGGTTCCATCCATTGAGCATCCAATACCTGTGTATTGTGATAACAACGGAGCTGTGACTTTAGCTAAGAAACCCCGGTCCCATCAGTGATCCAGACATATTCTTAGGCGGTATCACCTGATCAGGGTGATAGTAGATCGCCGGGAGATCGAGGTCAGGAGAGTTGACACGAAGGATAACACAGCAGATCCACTCAAGAAGGCCCTCCCCAAGATACGATATGAGAGACTTTTTGGGATGTTGGATATGAGATACTACAACAACTAGCCTTAGTGCAAGTAGGAGATTCTTAGTGATATGTATGCCCTAGAGGCCATTATTGTATGATATAGTGGATGCTTGTGTAAGTCCACGTTGCGACCCCCGGTTCTTACGGGGAGGCGGAAACGGTATAAAAATCAAATTTTTAGCGCAAGGGGCAACATGGACTAAGCAAAGTCGGGATCTTTAACTAAACTAAACTAGCAAACTTTGCTAAAGAGAGTTAGCTACTCGGATGGAGATGGTTATACCTAAACTTGAACTCCTTCTCTCCAAGCTCCGATGGTGGTCCGATGGCTCCTTCTCGTCGTCTCCGTACGCCGAAGATAGATCCACTTGAAAGCTCCAACCTTTAGCTCCTTCTTCGTTCTTTGAAGAAACTAGTTCACTTGGTTTGCTAAACCTAGTGAACTAGAATGAGTAGAGAGGAAATAGAATGGGATTTTATCTATGGTTCTTGATTCTCAACTCATGAGACAAGAGAACCATAGATCAAGAGAGGGAGCAAGAGGTTGAGGGTGAGAGCAAGAGGAGAGCTCAAGAACAAGAGAGAGAATGAGCAAGAAAGAATGAGCAAGTATTTTGTCTCTCACCCTCTCATAATCCAAAACAATGATAACTCATCATATTAACAAAAGTCTTATGTGATGGTTAGAAGCAACCACAACCATATCATTTCATGCACTCATTTTACACAAATGAGCAAGTAAACAAAAGTCTTTGCCATGAAATGATGGCTATGGTTATCATGATGGTCAACTAGTCAAGCCTAGTCAACCGGTCAACAAGTCAACAAAAGTCAACAAGTCAACAAAGTCAACAAGTCAACAAAAGTCAACAAGTCAACAACCATATCACCATAATACTTAATTAATATAATAGTTAATCACATATCATATTCTCATTAGGGTTGAGCATAAAGTCAAATAGTCAACGGTCAACTGTCAACAACCCTAATGAGAATCCGCTGCCTCTGCCTCCCTGTCAACTGTGCATACACACCCGCATCCGCGTTCCGAGGAACACGAATGCAAACTGGATAAATCCAATCCCATAAGGTACACTAGGATCTGGCCTAAACCAAAGCCCGCTAGTGTAAACTGTCCGGACAC
The DNA here is from genome assembly GCA_030015575.1 of Agapanthus africanus. NCBI lineage: Eukaryota > Viridiplantae > Streptophyta > Magnoliopsida > Asparagales > Amaryllidaceae > Agapanthus > Agapanthus africanus. The sequence continues at coordinate 221,629,647 of CM057347.1, forward strand.
TGTACGTGCACAAGTGCACGGATGTGACCGAACCCTGTCCCAAAACCATGCGACCTGTCGCAATACCATGCGACCTCTACTCTTTTGCCTAAAGGCGAAAAGCTTTCTGTGTGGGACTCTAAAGACTCGACACTACGCTGGCAGTGGGTTTAACCACAGACCGCAAGCGGCACTAGCTGTGCGTAACGGTCCCCAGGTAATGCCGACAAGAAGACGGACGAGGCGAAACCCATCTGAACTCCTACTGAGCCTGAGTGTGACATTCTCCGTACAGTCCGGTCTGTTCGTCTGATACATCGCATGGCGGGCCTAGGGGGCGGTAAACGTCAGTCCCCCAATAGCGGTACAAGTCGTGCCGGAGCGAAGCCCAAAACACCCTGAGATAACACTGGAAACCTACCAGTATATCTCGATTGCCCTGGCCAGGGACTACTCGTGCAATGGCTCTCCTAGACACAGCGCGATGTCAACCCCCAATACCGGGAGAGACGAATCCTGTCTAACCGTCACTGCCTCCAAGTGCTTCGGGACTGCACCCAACCACCACCTGTTTGCACGACTCCTTTGAGCCGTGGTAGGGTAGTGATCAAAGTACAGTGGGAACACACCCGAGGCGAAGTGACAGTGTCAAGTCAGCGGACTAAGCTGTACTCATGTCACCTGGGAACTGATAACTGACGATAAGTATAATACCAACTAGTCAGTTCCCGACGAGTCCTGTCCAGTGTACCCGTAACCTAACGAGCACCCGCATACTATCTCAAGTACGACGCACTGACGGCTGTGGGACAGACCGTCTCCTACACTGGGATGAGAAGCGCATGCGCTGGTCTACTCCGGAGTATCGATGCCCTGTCTCGATAGTCCTGGGACCAGGGACCTGCATAAGGATGTGCTTATAGATTACCCAGCCCCACTAGTGTGACGGCCATCACATCGCTGGTAATCAAGCAAAGATCCTAAGGGCTCTACTAATGTGTATAGGCGATATACAAAAATAAACACATGTACACATTGAAGTAGAAACAAACCAAGTAGCATACTACTATTTTGAGCAAGATTGTATATACAAGGTGAATATCCCAAGCATCCATTAAGTAATATACAAACTAGTATGATACAGTAATGGCCTCTAGGGCATATACACTAACAATCTCCCACTTGCACTAAGGCCATGTACTGGCGTATCGAAGACCTATCATCTCGATCAGCCGCTCGAACTGAGTCTGGGGCAGGGCCTTGGTGAATAGATCAGCAGTGTTATCTTCTGAAGCGACTCTCCGAACCTCGATCTCCTGGCGATCTACGATCTCCCTGATCAGGTGATACCGCCTCAAGATGTGCCTGGATCTCTGATGGGACCTGGGTTCCTTCGCTAAAGCTATAGCCCCGTTGTTGTCGCAATACAGAGGTATTGGATCAACAATGGACGGAACCACCTGAAGTTCTTTCAAGAACTTCCTCATCCAGACAGCTTCTTTTGCGGCATCAGATGCAGCGATGTATTCCGCTTCCATCGTCGAGTCTGCAACGGTTTCCTCTTTGGAACTCTTCCAACACACCGCCCCTCCATTGAGGGTAAAGACAAAACCCGACATGGACTTGGAATCATCCTTGTCACTCTGGAAGCTGGAGTCAGCAAAGGCCTCGATCTGGAGGTCTTTTCCGCCATACACCAAGAACATCTCCTTAGTCCTTCTCAGGTACTTGAGAATGTTCTTTACCGCTATCCAGTGTTTCTCCCCAGGGTTAGACTGATACCGGCTTACCACACTCAGTGCATAAGCTACATCCGGTCTGGTACACAACATCGCATACATTATAGAGCCTACCGCAGAAGCGTAGGGTATAATAGACATGCGATCCCTCTCCAAATCAGTCTTGGGAGACATCTCTTTAGAGAGGGTGATCCCGTGACAAGCCGGTAGGTTACCGCGCTTGGAATCTTCCATACTGAACCTCTTCAGTATGGTGTCGATGTACCTGGACTGTGAAAGTCCTAATATCCTCTTGGATCTGTCACGGTAGATCCGGATACCCAGAATGTATGAGGCATCACCCAGGTCTTTCATGGAGAACCTGTGTGACAAGAACCCCTTGACAGATTGTAGCATAGGAATGTCATTTCCTATTAAGAGAATGTCATCCACGTAGAAAACGAGGAATACTACAGTTCTCGCTACAAATCTACTATAGATGCATGGTTCATCTGGATTTTTGATAAAGCCAAATTCTTTGACCGTCTCATCAAAGCAGATGTTCCAACTCCGCGATGCCTGCTTTAGTCCATAGATGGACTTAAGCAACTTGCACACCTTTCCGCTGCTCCCACTCTGAATGAAACCCTCTGGTTGGTCCATATAGACACACTCCTCTAAATTTCCATTTAGAAAAGCTGTCTTTACGTCCATTTGCCAGATCTCATAATCGTGGAAGGCAGCAATGGCAAGAAGGATCCGAATGGATTTCAGCATGGCTACTGGAGAAAAGGTTTCGTCATAGTCCAAGCCAGGTCTTTGACGAAAACCCTTTGCTACCAGCCTAGCTTTATAGGTCTCAACCTGTCCATCTACACCAATCTTCCTTTTGAAGATCAACTTGCATCCTACGGGTTTTACCCCGTCTGGAGCAATGTCCAACGTCCATACCTTGTTGGTGTACATGGACTCCATTTCGGTCCGCATTGCATCCAGCCATTTCACTGAGTCAACGCTCTGAACGGCCTGCTGGAAGCTAGTAGGCTCATCATAATCTATGATGCAATCCTCTCTATCCCCGTCTATGAGAAAACCGTAGTATCTCTCGGGCGGATGAGACTGCCTACTACTCCTGCGGAGTGGCGTAGGAATGTCCTGTTCTTCCGAACCCTCTGGTTCCACTAAACTTTCAGTAATAGTCCGTGGTTCTGGAATTTCTTCCAGTTCTACTGCGCTCCCACTTATTTCTTTTTCTATGAACTGGTGTTCTAGAAAGTGGGCATGACGAGAAACAAGAACTTTTTGTTCCTCTTCACAGTAGAAGAAATATCCCTTGGAATTCTTTGGATATCCCACAAACTTGCACAGTACTGAGCGTGCCTCGAGCTTGTCCGCATGCTGCTTTTTGACAAAAGCTGGACTTCCCCATATCTTAATGTGATTAAGATGGGGTCTCTTCCCACACCACATCTCAAATGGCGTAGTAGGCACAGTCTTAGTGGGAACTCGGTTCAAAAGGTATGCGGCTGATTCTAGCGCATATCCCCAGAATGATCGCGGCAACTCAGCGTTACTCATCATGGACCGCACCATATCCAATAGGGTGCGGTTCCGTCTCTCCGATACACCGTTATGTTGCGGGGTGTATGGAGGAGTAAGCTGAGAGAGAATTCCATTCTCTTGTAAATAGTCCAGGAACTCGGCACTTAAGTATTCTCCACCTCGATCCGATCTTAGAATCTTAATAATTTTGCCGGTCTGTTTCTCCACTTCATTCTTATACTCCTGGAATTTTCCAAAGGCCTCGGACTTATGTTTCATTAAGAAGACATAACCGTACCTTGAGAAGTCATCCGTAAAAGTAATGAAGTAAGAATGTCCGCTTCGGGCATGTGTAGACATTGGACCGCACACGTCACTGTGTACGAGTCCCAAGAGCTCGCTCGCTCTTACTCCATGTCCAGTAAACGGAGTCTTTGTCATCTTTCCTTTGAGACAAGATTGACAAGTGGCATACGATTGATATTCGAACGCATTCAAATATCCTTCTGTATGTAACTTAGTCAACCTTCTCTCATTGATGTGACCCAATCTACAATGCCATAAGAAAGTCTGATTTATTTCTGGAGACTTTCTTTTGTGTGTATTCTGGACGTTGAAAATCTGTGGTTGGTTTAACACGTATATACCATTACTCAATGTACCTGACCCAATCAAAACTTGATTAAGGTGAATGTTTACAACATTACTTACAAACGCAAATTCATAACCTTCTTTAGAAACTAAAGATACAGAAATGATATTATAAGTTGCCTTGGGTACAAAAAAGCAATTACGCAAAACCAAAACATGTCCATCTGACATTCCCAGGTGATAGTCCCCCACGGCTTTAGCATCCATGCTAGCTCCGTTCGCAACTTTGAGGGTCATGTCACCTGCCTTCAAAACCCTACGGTTTCTCAACGCCTGCAAAGAATTACAGATATGAGAACCTGATCCGGTATCCAATACCCAGGAAGTAGAGTTTATTGAAAGACAATTTTCAATAACATACACACCTGAAGCTGAAGCTGCAACCTGCTTCAATTCCTGTGTTCTGGCCTTCCAGGCCCTGCAATCATTCTTCCAGTGTCCTTTCTTATGACAATAGAAGCATTCTTCCTTATCCACAAGCTTCCCCGCTATCTTTGTTGCTTTTGCTTTTCCCTTCGTATCCACCCTACCAACACCGCCCCTTGGTTTGGCGGGGGCCTTCTTCTTCTTTCCCTTGGCTTTCGCCTTGGACCTAGAAGAAGATGATCCTCCTACAAACAAAGTGGATGTTTCCCTACCTTTCTGTAGGGTGCCCTCTGCGCTCCTCAGCATGTTGAGGAGCTCTGAAAGTTCAACCTCTTTTTCTTGTAGGTTGAAGTTCAGTATAAACTGGGCGTAAGTGGAAGGAAGGGACTGGAGAACTATATCCGTATATAGCTCACTCTCCAATGTGATCCCTAGGTCAGCGAGCTCCTCAATGAAGCCGATCATCTTTAGCACGTGCTCGGCTACTGATGATCCGACGGCCATTCTTGTCGAAAATAACTTTTTCGACGCTTCGTATCTTGCGATACGTGATTGCTCTCCATACAGTTCTTTTGTATGGAGCAATATGGACTCCATGTCCATATTCTCATGCCTCCTCTGATGTTCGTTGTCCATCGAGGCAAGCAGGAGGCACTTGGCCTTCGCGCTATCAATCTCCCAAGTCTTGCGGATTTCCTTATCCGCGACACTGGAAGTTGGACCCGGGACAGGGGGAGCTTTGGTGGTAAGAAGATACCCCAGCTTGTCATAAGTGATTGCTATCTTGACATTCCTGAGCCAATCTTTGTAGTTTGGCCCTGTCAGTTTGTTTTTATCTAGGAGTAACTTAAGTCCAGTCATGTTGATTGGTCGCTGCAATTAGGAGAGAGAAGAAGAAACACTCAGCATGATGCTCTTGCAAGTTTAGAGTGGTTTGTAGTTTGTCTAAACAGGATGGCTCCCACTGTTTCTCGAATCCTTCCTCAAACCATAAAGGAAGAATTAGTCAGGATCAATCCCACCGTACAATACTTGCTTAACCGTTCAGCCAGGCCGGTGTCGGTACTTCGAGGGAGGATTTCCAACGCTTTCGCGAAGTTCCTTAATTATAGAACCTCTTTTTCCCTGGGGGCGTAGCCCCGCTAACACCTTTCTAGGCACCTACTAGGTTTGCAGCATTGATCGATTAGTGAGAAATTTCCCGAGGAGTAGCATATACTCACAGTAGGATCGGGATCCAAATATCATCGCGTGACGAAACTGAAGGAATCCTACCAGAATCATCACACTCCAAATGGTATGCAAATCTAGCAAGTTTCAGTACTTATGAAACTCCCGATGTGGATTTTTGCCCCATGCTCTTATGACCTTGACTTTGGCCAAAATATCATAAGTCACATGTCAAGTTCTACCCGTCATTATCCAGGTTAATTTGGATCCATCCGTACCTACCCTTGACTTTGGCCAAAATGGCAGTACGACTGTCCCAAACCAACGCATCTATCTATGCTACACATGAACACCCAATAGCTACCAATCACTGTGCCTTGACTTTGGCCAACATACACAGCTTGAATACTATTGACTATTCATGTGAAACGACGGAGGGCTACGGATGGTTTTGGCAAAACCGTGAACGTAGTGAACTTGATTTGGTCGATGGAACGAGATAGCTTTTAAAAGGAGTGGCTCAAGCTCCGCATTTAAAAGTTGTTTTTGAAAAGAACCGAGTGGTTTTTCGAAAGTGTTCCAACGACTTTAACTTGGTTTATTATCTTGCATTAGTTCTTTTAATGCGTGATATTCTTGCATTAGTTCTTTTAATGCGTCCCATCATTTAATCCTACCATTGCAGAAAACAACCAAAATATGACGTACGCTTATGCCATTCGCATTCGCCACGGGGCCCCGTCATTACCCGTTAGGTTACTTAACTAACGACAGAGCGGGGGCTGGGCTAGCGCGTCTGTAAAACATAAGCAACGCCTAAATAATATCATATATAGATATTCTGCAATGATAAACATTTCAGATCACAGATAAATACATTGGATATACTAGCAATCTGTAATTTGTACGAGCCTGTAACAAAAACAGATAACACGGTCGCGGTGAATAGCCAATATCCCACCCAAGACCCCTACGGGTCCGGCAAACTACCCGCCAAGTACCCGAAGCGTAGCAACCTCCCTCATCTCCATGAGTAGGCCACTCGACACTTCGGCATACCCGGTAGTTTGTGCACCCCTCCATGGGTCTATCCTAGGAGCAAAAACAGTAAAAAAGAAATTATACAATGACGGCTACAACCCCGACCCGGTTGTGCGGCCATACAAATAATTATTACATCAATTTACAAATTTACATGAATTGCAAGAAAAGAAAACTCTCGTCTCACAACCCCCGGCTATTCACCCGCGACAATCCAACATATTTATATACACATTCCAGCATCAAACACAGATCATGTATAACCCCGACCAATCGACTTATAGCGATTAGCCGACGTTCAATACATGCAAACATCACAGATATAACCATCATAGTTAAAGTGCAGTGAAGTTCGGAAAAAATACGGAATTATAGGACCCCAAAAAGAAATTTCTTTTCTGGAAAATCTGGGCACATATAATATATTTCAAAAATCCCAAAACCAACACAGACACACACTGCACGAAAAACGATGCAGAGAAGACGACAAACCGCGGCGCTTCCGCGGCACATGCCTACCTCGTGCGGCGGAAGCGCGGCGGTTTGAACGAAACAGTGGACCGTTTTTCATGGGTGTTCACACAAAACCCTGAGCCGAATTTAGGAGTATAAAGTTTTTCATTTTGACCAGAAAAAATTTCAACAGAAACTCAGGTTTTGTAAAAGTTAGGTTTTTGGATTTTTTTCGGTTCCGAACTTCGTTACACTTCACTACCAAGCTAGTTTAAGTTTAGTTAGGCTCTGATACCACTGTAAGTCCACGTTGCGACCCCCGGTTCTTACGGGAAGTCGGAAACGGTATAAAAATCAAATTTTTAGCGCAAGGGGCAACATGGACTAAGCAAAGTCGGGATCTTTAACTAAACTAAAACTAGCAAACTTTGCTAAAGAGAGTTAGCTACTCGGATGGAGATGGTTATACCTAAACTTGAACTCCTTCTCTCCAAGCTCCGATGGTGGTCCGATGGCTCCTTCTCGTCGTCTCCGTACGCCGAAGATAGATCCATTTGAAAGCTCCAACCTTTAGCTCCTTCTTCGTTCTTTGAAGAAACTAGTTCACTTGGTTTGCTAAACCTAGTGAACTAGAATGAGTAGAGAGGAAATAGAATGGGATTTTATCTATGGTTCTTGATTCTCAACTCATGAGACAAGAGAACCATAGATCAAGAGAGGGAGCAAGAGGTTGAGGGTGAGAGCAAGAGGAGAGCTCAAGAACAAGAGAGAGAATGAGCAAGAAAGAATGAGCAAGTATTTTGTCTCTCACCCTCTCATAATCCAAAGCAATGATAACTCATCATATTAACAAAAGTCTTATGTGATGGTTAGAAGCAACCACAACCATATCATTTCATGCACTCATTTTACACAAATGAGTAAGTAAACAAAAGTCTTTGCCATGAAATGATGGCTATGGTTATCATGATGGTCAACTAGTCAAGCCTAGTCAACTGGTCAACAAGTCAACAAAAGTCAACAAGTCAACAAAAGTCAACAAGTCAACAACCATATCACCATAATACTTAATTAATATAATAGTTAATCACATATCATATTCTCATTAGGGTTGAGCATAAAGTCAAATAGTCAACGGTCAACTGTCAACAACCCTAATGAGAATCCGCTGCCTCTGCCTCCCTGTCAACTGTGCATACACACCCGCATCCGCGTTCCGAGGAACACGAATGCAAACTGGATAAATCCAATCCCATAAGGTACACTAGGATCTGGCCTAAACCAAAGCCCGCTAGTGTAAACTGTCCGGACACTGTACGTGCACAAGTGCACGGATGTGACCGAACCCTGTCGCAAAACCATGCGACCTGTCGCAATACCATGCGACCTCTACTCTTTTGCCTAAAGGCGAAAAGCTTTCTGTGTGGGACTCTAAAGACTCGACACTACGCTGGCAGTGGGTTTAACCACAGACCGCAAGCGGCACTAGCTGTGCATAACGGTCCCCAGGTAATGCCGACAAGAAGCCGGACGAGGCGAAACCCATCTGAACTCCTACTGAGCCTGAGTGTGACATTCTCCGTACAGTCCGGTCTGTTCGTCTGATACATCGCATGGCGGGCCTAGGGGGCGGTAAACGTCAGTCCCCCAATAGCGGTACAAGTCGTGCCGGAGCGAAGCCCAAAACACCATGAGATAACACTGGAAACCTACCAGTATATCTCGATTGCCCTGGCCAGGGACTACTCGTGCAATGGCTCTCCTAGACACAGCGCGATGTCAACCCCCAATACCGGGAGAGACGAATCCTGTCTAACCGTCACTGCCTCCAAGTGCTTCGGGACTGCACCCAACCACCACCTGTTTGCACGACTCCTTTGAGCCGTGGTAGGGTAGTGATCAAAGTACAGTGGGAACACACCCGAGGCGAAGTGACAGTGTCAAGTCAGCGGACTAAGCTGTACTCATGTCACCTGGGAACTGATAACTGACGATAGGTATAATACCAACTAGTCAGTTCCCGACGAGTCCTGTCCAGTGTACCCGTAACCTAACGAGCACCCGCATACTATCTCAAGTACGACGCACTGACGGCTGTGGGACAGACCGTCTCCCACACTGGGATGAGAAGCGCATGCGCTGGTCTACTCCGGAGTATCGATGCCCTGTCTCGATAGTCCTGCGACCAGGGACCTGCATAAGGATGTGCTTATAGATTATCCAGCCCCACTAGTGTGACGGCCATCACATCGCTGGTAATCAAGCAAAGATCCTAAGGGCTCTACTAATGTGTATAGGCGATATACAAAAATAAACACATGTACACATTGAAGTAGAAACAAACCAAGTAGCATACTACTATTTTGAGCAAGATTGTATATACAAGGTGAATATCCCAAGCATCCATTAAGTAATATACAAACTAGTATGATACAGTAATGGCCTCTAGGGCATATACACTAACAGCTTGGACATATATATGGAGGACTTTCTTGCTCGATATGATAGTATGCTATTTGGTTGCCTTTATCTTAACTTGTTCACTGGTATTATTATACTGTCTCCCATATACATGTTGATAAAGCCCTTAGGATGTAGGCTTGTCTACCAAGACGATGATGTGGATCATACTACTAGGACCTGGGAAGTCCACAAGCAGATCTTTCAATTGTTCCTAGTCGAGGGAATATTGAGACAGGGCATCGATATTCCAGAGTAGACTAGTGTGTACGTTTCTTGACCCTGTATGGGCTGATGGTTGATCCCATAACCATTGGTGTTTGACATCAATGATTGTACACAGGTGATCATTAGAGAATGGGTACACCAAACAGGACTTGCTGAGAACTCCTAGATGGTACTATACCTATCGTCAGATAGCAGTTCTCTGGTGACACTGGTACAGGTTAGTCTGTAGACCGGAGATCGTCATAGTGTCTTGTGTGGCTCCCACCGTGCTTTGATCCTCCCTACCATGGCTCAAAGGATTCATGCAAACAAGTGGATTTTGTTTACTGTCCCGAGTCACATGGAGGCAATGAGCGATGAGAGGGGATTCGTCTCTCCCGGTATAGGGTGTTGATGTTGCGCTATGCTCGATTGGCTATAACAGGGTTGTTGATGATATTTACTGGTAAGTGTTATCAGTAGTTTCTCGTACCGTTATGGGCCATACATCGGCATGACTTATCAAGTTATTTGGGGTTTGACGATACCACCCCCAGACTCGATATGCGACATATCAGAAGAAGAGACTGGACTGTACGGTAAGTGTTACTTATAAGATTCATGGGAGTTTGGACAAGCTTGCTTGTTGATCTTCTAATTGCTCAATAACTGGGTAGCCGTTACGTCCTGCTAGTACCGCTGACGGCTTGTGGGTGACTGATGTGATCATAACTACTGCTGGCGTATTGACGAGTCTTGAGAGTCCCACATAGAAGTTTCCTGGTTCAAGTGAAACGAAGTAGGAAACATATGCTGATATGTGCGGGGGCCAGATTAAATACGAGTATGTGATACCGTAATCTAATCTGGCGGTTATTTGTTTTTGGATAGGTTATATGTGATATAACCGGATTATTGAATCAAGTGTTGATTTGATAATGTGTTATATAGATAAATGATATCAGTCGGTTATATATGATATAACCGGATTATTAAATCAAGTGTTGATTTAATAAATTGATGTGTATTTATATTTGATATAATTATACATTAACTAATTTTATAGCTCACTAATAATTTGCTTATCTTTATATATATGTATATTAATATATATGTGATATATATATATATATATGAAGCATGGCATGGTTTTTCTATATTTGGAAAATAGAAAAAATGAGATGGAAAATGGGGAGATTTTTTGTGGTATGGAGTATAGCATGACTTATTCTTTTTTATATGCATTTGCATGCACTACTGAAGCGTGGCTACAATTTTTAATGGTTGAAAATTGTATGCTTCAATAATGGGTGAGAAAAGAAGAGACATTCTACACTAGAGTTATTTTACTCACTTGAGCTCCTTGCTCTCTAGCTTTCTCCGTTTTCTTCACCTCCTCCTCCAAGCTCAATCCCTCACATGAGTTGTGAAACCTTGAGCTTGTGAGAGCCCTAGTGAGCAAACAAAACCCCTACTTCACCATCCTAGATTAGATTAGCACTTTGGTGTAGTGTGTTTACTTCGCTAAAGAGTTTAGTGAAGAGGTAGCTTAGATTAGCGGATTTCGGGTGGATCATCTTCGGCACGAAGGTCATTGAAGCAAGTTCTTTCAACCTTCACATGGAGCATAATGGAGTCGTGTGGACTACAACCTGGAGATTTTGAAGAGAAGGACACGGTCTATAAAGGTTGTAGCCATCCATCTCTTAGTATAGTTTTTATGATATCGTAGTTAAACCCTAATCATCTTGTTTAAGATCTTGGTTAGTGTTGATTAGCACCCCGAAAAATTTTAAAATAGCATGCTTGATGCTAGTAAAACCCAGTGGTGGTGCTAACAAACACTTTCATGGTATCAGAGCCAAAGTACAATCTCATCAATGTATATCAGAGAATACTTAGCAAATCCAAAAGTGGTATTCACTAGCAGAAAGTGACCCGCTTTCGTCAATCAGTCGACAATCATCCAAATAGCGTCATACCCTCGACTGGTCCTGGGTAGAACCATAATGAAGTCCATAGAAATCTTCTCCCACTTCCACTACGGAATGGGCAAAGGCTGTAACTCTCCAGTTGGCCTGTGGTTCTCGGCCATGACTTGCTGACAAGTCAGGCCTCTCGAAACGAAGTCCGTGACATCTCTCTTCATCCCTTCCCACCAGTAAACGTCTCTCAAATCATGGTACATCATGGTGGAACCCGGATGAACACTGTATACCGATCGATGTGCCTCCTCAAGAATTTCACGTCTCAGTCCCTCAGAATCTGGTACGCACAGTCGAGTCCCAAAACGTAGTATACCCTGGTCGTTGATTACGAACTCAGAATCTCTGCCCTGTCGAACCTGCTCCATGATCTCTAAAAAACGGGTATCGTTGGACTGTGCCTCACGAATACGGTCAAGTAACTGTGGATGTGCACGAATATGCGCAAGCTGTCCCCCGGTCAGAGTAAACTCGAACTGCACTCGGATGTCGCATAGAACCTGCCAATCTGCCGTCAACTGCCTCTGAACTGCGCTCAAACAAGATAAGCTACCTCCGGGCCTCCGACTCAAAGCATCTGCCATGACATTCGCCTTGCCCGGATGATATAGAATCTCACAGCCATATTCTTTCACTAGCTCCATCCAACGGCGCTGTCTCAGATTTAGATCTCGATGCTGAAAGATATACTTCAAGCTCTTGTGGTCCATGAATATCTGGCAGGACTCGCCGTATAGGTAATGTCTCCAGATCTTGAGTGCAAAAACCACCGTAGCCATCTCTAAGTCATGAGTGGGATAGATCTACTCGTGCTTCTTTAGCTGCCGAGAAGCATAAGCGACGACCCTGCCGTGCTGCATCAACACAAAGCCTAGCCCCACTTGAGAAGCATCACAATAAACCACAAAACTGCCCGATCCCGAAGGCAATGATAAAACTGGTGCAGTAGTCAAACGAGTCTTCAACTACTGGAAGCTATGCTTGCATGCCTCAGTCCAATCGAAATGAACCCCTTTCCGGGTGAACCCGGTCAACGGTGCAGCGATACGGGAGAAATCCTGAACAAAACGTCCATAGTAGCCGGCCAGACCTAAAAAGCTGTGAACGTCTGTAACTAATACCGGTCTGGGCCAACGCTGAACGGCCTCGATCTTCTTGTTGTCTATACATATACCATCTCTCGTAACCACGCGACCCAAGAAGTCTACATTGTCAAGGAAGAATGCGCACCTGGAAAATTTGACGAACAGCTGGTGCTCCCTCAAAGTCTGCAATGTGATCCGCAAGTGCTGCTCATGCTACTCTCGGCTTCAGGAATATACTAAGATTTCATCAATGAATACGATAATGAACTGATCAAGATACGGCCTGAAAATGCGGTTCATCAAGTCCATAAATGCAGCTGGGGCATTGGTGAGCCCGAACGACATCACCAAGAACTCGTAATGCCTGTAACGTGTGCGAAAAGCAGTCTTTGGAATATCATCTTGCCGAACCCGCAACTGATAGTATCCTGATCGCAAGTCAATCTTTAAGAAATGTCCCGCACCCTGGAGCTGGTCGAACAAATCATCAATACAAGGTAATGGATATCGGTTCTGCACTGTAACCCGGTTCAGCTGACGATAATCAATACACAAACACAAACTACCGTTCTTCTTCTTGACGAACAAAACAGGAGCACCCTGAGGGGACACACTCGGTCGAATAAGCTCCTTATCCATCAAATACTGCAAATGATCCTTCAGCCCTCTAAGCTCCGCCGGGGCCATCCGATAAGGCGATATAGAAATAAGCCCCGTGCTGGGGATCAAGTCGATGCAGAACTCAATATCACGCTCTAGCGGTAAACCAGGCAGCTCGTCAGGAATGACATCCGGAAACTCCATCACAATCGGAACCTGGTGCAACGGGACCTTTGCAGCTCTAGTATTACAAACATACGCTAAGAATCCCTGACATCCTTTCCTCAAGAGCTGACCAGCACGATGAGAACAAATCAGGCTTGGAAGGGTAACGCTTTGGTCTCCCTGAATAACAAGAACTGGCTCACCCAGAAAGCTAAATCTGACTGCCTTCTCACGTTAGTCCACGGATGCATAACAGGTGGCTAACCATTCCTTACCCAGAAGAACGTCGAAATCTAACATATCGAGGAAAATCAGATCAATCGAAGAATCCCTCTCCCTGATACAAACGGGACACGATCGGTACACAAAACGAGCGACAAACGACTCGCCTACGGAGTAATAACAATAAGCGGCTGATCTAACGAAGATGACTCCCGTCCCAACATCGGTGCAAAATGTGTAGATACATAAGAATGTGTGGAACCTGGGTCGAATAACACCCGGGCGTCGAAAGAACATACTAGTAAAGTACGTGTCACAACGGCAATGGATGCCTGTGCATCCTGAGGAGTTAAATAAAACACTCAGGCCTGTCCCCGACTAATAGCTGGATGTCCTCTGCCTCTGCCTTCGCCTCTGTCGCCTCGTCTTATCTGAACAGGACCGTCATGCCCATGGCCTCTAGGAGCATCTGCCTGACGTGGAGCATCATCAAGGTTAGGAAGTAGAGCTCTCTGAGGAGGTGGTGAAGGTGGAAATGTCACATGTGGAACTGTCGCCGCGCCCTGGCGCCTCACAGTACAGTCTCTGACACGGTGATGCAGGGTCCCACATCGAAAACATCACAATGACGGCCGCTGTCCCTGTGGATAGGTACTATATAACTGTCCTGGTCTCGAGCCTCCGCCATCACCCCATCCTGGAGGGGGCCTACCGCGGCGTTTACCCATCTGCCTCAGGGATGATACATCGGTACGAATCCGTTTCGGTCCCTGAACGACCGAAGTCTCCGAAATGCGGTCCTCCAGCAGTATGGCTGCATCCATCGCGGTTGCATAAGTGTCAAAGTGCTGAGAGCCAATAGCGATAAACAACTGCGTGTCAAGTCCCCGCACGAACCTCTATATACGTTTATCTTCGGTGTCAACCAGGTATGGAGCATATCGGGACAACTAAGTAAACTGGATATCATACTCGGACACTCTCATCCAAGAAGTCTTGCGTAAAGACTCAAAACTATGAGCTCGAGCATCTCGAACGCTCTCCGGAAGGAAACGGGAAAGGAATACGGATATGAACTCGTCCCAAGACATAGGAGGTAGACCTGCAGCTCGGCCTCTCTCAACTGACTCGCACCACGTATGAGCAAGACCCTCCAAACGAAAATATACAAGCTCCACCCATCTATTATCAGAACATCTCAGCGAACGGCAAATCCTAGCCATCCCATCGAGGAATGTCTGCGGATCCTCCGCTTCATCTGTGCCGGTAAAGACTGGAGGCCTCAGCCTCATAAACTCCTGTAATGATACATGAATAGTCACGGTAGTAGCAGGAACAACTATCTGGGCAGCAGTTACAATCGTGGTCTGTGCAGTGGAAGGAACATCCTCAGATCACTATGCCCGACTGGCCTAAACTAAAGATCCCATCTTCTAATGCAACTCCTGCATACCGGCCTCTAGTCTGTCTATACGGCCTGGAGAAGGCAGGTCAATCTGATCCTGAGGGGTAGGCGTACCGCCCTGATCGGTCCTCGTCTCAGACGAGCCCGCACGAATCTCATCTCTGGCGGAAGCCCTCTGAGCCCTCATAGTCATCGGCGGCATAGTGACTGGAACAAGAAATAGAATTAATAAGAACAGTGCAGTTGAATTAAGTGATATAAGGAATCAAAGAAGGAAATACAAGAAAATATATCGTAAGGTCACTTAGGCGGACTACCGTATCATAAGTATGCCGCAGAACATACCCACGCTACGTCACTCTGCTTAAGTCACCTACTCCATCTACCAAGGGTCATCCAACACTCAGAAAGGTAAAACCTCACTCTGATACCAACTTTGTCACGACCCGAAGGTATGGAATGTGACTGGTACTTGAATTCCGCAACGTCTACAGGCATAACGCAATCTAAGTAGGCCAATGCCCAGATAATCTAAACCATTAACAAAAAGAGTGAAGGAAAAACCTTACATAAAAAGAGGTGTAGTAAATTGAAGTTGCATTAAAGCACTTTTAAAATCATCAAATTTTCCGAAAATTTCGGCAGAGTTTGTAAATACTGACCCCAAACGGGTACAAAACAAGAATACATATACGTAATGAATAAAGGCATCCCCAAGCGGGAGCTAGCTCTTCGCCCAAGACGGAATCACAACCACACGCAATATATATCATAGAAGTGCAAGAATAAACATATAAAAGCACGTGAAAAAGGAAAAGATCACGTCGGCTTAAGTGATCTCGACACCGGAGAAACAAATTATATATACACAAATCTCACGGTCTCATCACTAGGTCGCATATACAATGGTTGAAGCGGTAGATGGAGAATACCAGATACAAATGATAGTACAGGTGGAGACAAAAGTAATCCTCGCAACCCACCTACGAGCAAGGTCGCAAGTCCGAGAAAAAGAAGCTAAGAAAAGCACGCCCGCCGCTACAATGCTGATGGGTCCGACCTGCAAGATACTGTGGCACAACGGGCGTGAGTAGCCAACTCGTGAGTAGAAAGTAATATCTAATAAGGCAATCGTAAACATGCACGTAAATGCGTCACAACCTACATATCTCGATATGATGCGATGCACTAATATGTATGCAACATGAATATATAATCAACACGAACTTTTATATGTTTGGTACGAGAAAATCTGTATCCTTACTTAGAAAAACTTTGTAAAATAGCTGAGGTATCATCAATGAATTCATCAGAAAAGCCGTGTCAAGCATCGGCACAAAACATGAATATATATGTCTCAATATCTCGATGTCTCAACATATCAATATCTTAATATCTCGGGCTCCATTAGTCCGGATCGGCCCATATCATAAAATATCACGACTACGATCGGTATCGTCCGGATATCCGCCGCGCCTGGCATCACCTTTAGGTAGTCTGCCCCAGCCAGGCTCATCGTTATCCCTACAAAAACACTCTCTCCCCGGGGTACCGTACCGGGCCTACCATGTACCCGAGACGGTTCATCCACTCCTCGAATCGGGTCTCGAAAACCAACAAAAATCAGGTAAACTCATGGTGGACGACACATACATCATGAGAAAACCGCAACTTGTATTTTAAAAGATAATAAGTTTGTATAATTCTTGAGGTTTTCCCCCAAAATCCAGAAATCTCATAAATACTGAAATCCTCAAGAAGAATCACAATACATAAACATGTAGGAAAATGATAATGTCAATGATATCCATAACATGAAATGCAATTTATTACTAGAAAACTATGTACGAATGATGATGAAATGCGGTATATATACGACTAGCAATCCTTCGTATCAATCTTGATGAAATGGAAAACACAACTACCATTTTAAGTATCATGTATGATGCAAATATTTTGATACTGATCTAGAAAATTCTAAAGTATTCATGGCATAGCAATTACCAAAGACGTGTGTTCACATGAATAGTAGCATGAGCCAATGGTAATGGTGCAAGTGTCCTATGAGATGATATCACATATATGTACATAGATAACGATGCAATGCCATAAGATGAATAACTAGAAAACTACACATATAGATGCAAGTACTACTAGATGTCCTAGCTATTTGGTGCCTCGCGCCATCCAGACGATCCTCCCCATAGATGTGTACATCTACTCACCCGGACGCCTCTGCTAATCAGGTCCGATCACAACTTTGCCTTTCCGCGCCGCATCCGATGCCTCCGCAACTGAACCTAGAATTGCACAAACATAATATATGAGGCTAAAACTCTATGAAGATATGAGGAAACAATACGAAGAATACACGTCCTCAAGCTGGACGTGTGTGCACAAAACGTGTGCGACACCGCCACCCGCCTCAACTAATATCGCTATACGAGACAACCACCAAACCTAGAACCCGATCGTACTGTTCGCGCATCACAACACATTCGATAACATAGAAAATGGATTGTATACTACCAAAATTCCCAAACCAAATTGAAAACCATTAGTTCTAAAAACCTAGTAAGCGACCAAATTGGGAATTTGGTGCAAACACTGTGGATTAGCGATCTAGCGGCTACAACCAAAAGCAAACATCCAAACCAAGCCAAATAGATAGCAACTACACTTAGCTAACCTAGTAGTGATGGTTAAAACCCTAACTCAAATTCAAACCCTAGTCTTTAAATTACAATTTTGCTAAATAGAACCATATTAACACTTAATTACTTTAGATTAAAGAATTTAACCAACAAGGTAAGTATTGTGTTTGGATTTATACCTCAAGATTATATAAATTTAACTTGCAACTTGGTTTCCCAAAGTGATCTCTAGGTCCAAGATTCAAGCAACATTTGGCCAAGGAAAGTTGAATGAAGAAGTAGCTAAGAATTTGTGAGATTTTATTTGGATTTTTGATGGATTTTTGTGATTAATCGAAGATGAAAAGAGATGGAGAATTGGGGGGGGGGGGAGAATGCTGCAGGTGAGGCTCGGCCTTGAGAGGGGAGTGAGGTTGTGAATGAGTGTGTAAATGTTTCTATGACAATAAAACCCCTCATGTTTCATTAATGTAAATTACATCATTTCCTATTATTATTTTATTTTATTTTTTTCTTTGACCTAGAACTAACTAGAACTTTGAGTTACTTGAATAAAAATCATGTTGCAACTTGGTTTTAGTTTGTCATGGTTCCAAAGTATGTAATTAACACATTCAAATTTGTGTTTATCACTAATTTAATGTATATTTAAAAGATTAAAATAATAATTAAAATAATTAATTAAGGAAAAATATTTAAATAACTAGAAATTTATAAGTGACTAATTAATCCCAAATACTAGCAATTACATATCTAAATTAGGTGTAATTAGGCCTATATTGAAAAATAATTATAATTACGTTTCACGGAAAATACGAGTTATTTATCGATTATCGGGAAATTACCTAAACTATTTTTTTAAAACGTTACAATTATAGTTTTCATTTCTTTTCTGCGACCGTAAGTGTAATATGTGGGGTATCCCTGATCTCGTTGGTATACATCAATGACATTCGAGATACGCATATTTACTTACGTTGATGACATGTGATGTTACTGTGTTGCTGTTATATGTTATATTGGATTGTTATGATTGAATAGCCGGGGTTTTTTGCATGAGATGAGAGTTTTTCCATTTTCATTCATGTAAAAAGTAGTATGTAACATTCTTTTATTGGGACACTTACGGGTTGAGGTTGTTGTCACCATTGATGTATATTATTTACTTTTCCGCATTAGGATAGACCCAAGACGGGGAGCAGAAGTAATCGGGTTCTAGAATCCAGTAGGAGACCATCTCGAGGAGTCAAGACCGGGTCTCCTAACTCTTGAATTGGGAGGGTTGCTTGCCGCTCTCGTAGGGGTCTGGGGATATGGGTTTAGCTATTCATCACGACCGTGGAATCCATGTTTTTGATTACATGCTAAATTTAAAACACGGACCTCCTAGTATATCCTATATTTCATATGTTTGCTTCTACCTCTTGAGTTCTGTGATGTGATCATATAACTGCGTGAGACAAATGCTATATATATATGATATATAATAAACATTGCTTATGTTTTGCACCCGCGCTAGTCCAGCCCCCGCTCTACCGTTAGTTAAGTAACATAACGGGGCCTCGTGACGAATGCGGATGGCATAAGCGTACGTTCTATTTTTGTTTCTTCTGTGATGTTTAGGAAACATAAATGATGAGACGTCATTAATGAGATTAATAAAACGAAAAGAATCTTAAAGATGTTTTAGATTCAAATTTTTCAAAAAGGTAGCTCTAGTTCTTGCTTTGCATAGCAGTATTCCATTATGAATATCCAACACCTCATTCGATGAGGAAAGAGCCTAGATCCCTTCACCGGGAGTAACGTCTTTAGCAAAACTAGAAAATGCTACAATCCACTCGGTTTGTTTCAAAAAGGTAGCTCTAGTTCTTTCTTTGCATAGTGGTATTCCATTATGAATATCCAGCACCTCAATCGATGAGGAAAGAGCCTAGATCCCTTCACCGGGAGTGACCTCTTTAGCAAAACTAGCAAATGATAAAACCCAAGCGGTTGGTTTGTTAGATATGTATGCCCTAGAGGCCAGTATTGCATAGGGTGCTAGGCATGTATATGTATAGAAACAATCTTTGCTCGAAATGATAGTATGCTATCTGGTTTATCTTCATCTTAACGTGTGATGTGTGGTTTTTCATATCTTATATACATGTTGATGAAGCACTTAGGATTATGCTTGACTACCAGGATTATGATGTAGATCATACTAGTGGGGCCTTGGCAGTCTAAAAGCATATCCTTTAATAGTTCCTAGTCGAAGGTATATCGAGACAGGGCATCGATATTACCAGAGTAGACTAGTCTGTACGTTTCTTGACCCTGGGGGTGATGGTTATCCCACAACTATTGGTGTTTGACATCAAAGATTGTACACAGGTGCTCATTAGAGAATGGGTACACCGAAAAGGACTCGCCAAGAACTCCTAGATGGTATATATACCTATTGTCAGATAGCAGTTCTCTGGTGACACTTGTACAGGTTAGTCTGTAGACCCGAGATCGTTATAGTGTCTTGTGTGATTCCTACTGTGCTTTGATTTCCTCCCTACCACGGCTCTACTGAGTCATGCAAACAGGTGGATTTTGGGTACAATCCCGAATCATATGATGGCGGTGAGCGATAGGAGGGGTTTCGTCTCTCCCGGTATAGGGAGTTGATGTCGCATTATACTTGATCGGCCATAACAGCAAATCCCTGGCCAGGGTTGTCGAGATTTAATGAGAAGAGTTATCAGAAGTTTCTTAAACCGTTATGTGCTATAAATCAGCATGACTTATATAGTTACTGGGGTCTGACATTTACCACCCATACACTTCATATGCAATGTATTAGACGACGAGATTGGACTGTACGGTAAGTGTTGCTTACAGGCTCGCTAGGGTTGGGATGAGTTCGCTCGTCGGCCACCTTTTCGTCATGTACCTGGGTAGCCGTTACGCACAGCTAGTGCCGCTGACCTGCTTATGGTTTAACCCACTGCCAGCGTACTGTCGAGTCTTTAGAGTCCCACACAGAAGGTTCCCTGCTCCAGGCAAAAGATGTAGAGGCCGTAAGTTGTTAGGTCAGGGTTTCGATCATGTTCGTGTACTGGCTACAGGAATGATGATCGAAAGTATAATACCGGTAGGCTTTGGTTTAAGCCGGATACCGGTATTATATTATTGGATTATTTGTATTCGTATTTTTCGGAATACGAATACAGGTATACTTATATGGTATACGGTGAGGGGTATTCTTGTAATTGTACAAGAATACATTCTAGAAGGAGACAACTCATAAATGGGTTTTATTTTGTGAAAATAAAAATAATGAGGTGGAATTTGGAATTGTCAAAGTATGGATGAAGGAATGACTTATTTCATTTTATATTCATTTGGGTTTACTATTGAAGCATGGTACATTATTTTTGGAGAAAAATAATGCATGCTTCAATTATTTGTTTTGAGCCATATCATTTGTTCATGCTTGATACTTGCTCATTCTAATATTCATTTTCTCTCTCCAAATTATCTCCTACTCCTACCTCTAAGCTTTACCTTTCACATGAGTTGTGAATCAAAAGCTTAGGGATAAAAGTAATCCACTAGTTCATCTCTACATCATCTAAGTGATCATTTCTAGCACACTTGATTTCTTATTTAACTTTTGTGAAGAGTTTGAAGCTTGTTCTATAGCTCTCGGGTGGATGATCTATGACTTAAGGGTGACCGGAGACCGAGTTCCTTTCAAGCATCCAAGGAGCCTAGGAGTCGCATCCAAACGAAGACCCGAAGGACCAATTCTCAAGGTATAAGTCCCTATCATAGTAGATAAGATCTCTAGATAGGGTTTCTAGTTATGCTTTAGCACAAGATCTAGTTTTAAAGTGGGTGCAAGAAAATTTTCGTTTGCCATTTCCGTCTCCTCTCAAGAGTTGTGAGGGTGTGCAACATTCACTAACATGGTATCAGAGCCTAACTAAACCATAACTAGTAGTTTAGACGACGTTTAAAACTTCGAAACACGGAACAACTCCGATACTGTAAAACCAAACCCTGCTCTCTGGAAATTTTTAAAAGTTGTTCTAAATTATTTTTAAACATGTGTAAAATACTTGTTATGAGATAACTAGACAACCCTAGAAAATCGAGCCAACCTGTTTTTCCCGCCGAGATCAAGGAATTTCCCGGCTTCGCCGATACTGTTCATGGGTTTGGGCTTGGGTTTTTTAGGGTTATCTGTGGTTTGGGTTTTTGGATTTTTGGCATTGTTTAATTATTTCTAGATTACATGTGATATAACTTAAGTGTTAGGGGAAATCAGAGTGTTCCGAAATCAAATTTTTAACGTCGTTTATCCGCTTTTCAGTTTCATATGTGTTTGAAATCTCGACTAATTGCTATACGACGATTAGTGGGGGTTGCACATATGTATATCATGTGATGATATGTGTATATGAATATGTTGGATCGTCGTGGATGAATAGCCGGGTGGATGTGAGAAGAGTGTTTTTCTTTTCTTTCATTCATGTAATTTGTAAAATCGATGTAATATTATTTTGCGGGGCACAACCGGGTTAAGGTTGTAGCCACCATTGTATAATTTCTTTTTACTGTTTTTGCTCCTAGGATAGACTCAAGGTGGGGTGCAAAAACTACCGGGTTCTCAAAGTGCCGAGTGGCCTACTCATTTTATCGAGGGAGGTTGTTTCACTTCGGGAATTTGGCGGGTAGTTTGCCACACCTGTAGGGGTCTACGGTGGGGTTGTGTCACGTCCTAAAAGTACGGAACATGACCGGTACTTAAACTACGAGACGTCTTGAGACGTACGTAATCTAAGTAAGCCGAAAACCCAGAAATCTAAACCAAGAAAAGTAGTAGAGTGAAGGAAAACCAATTTAAAACAAGTAGTTTTAATAGCATAAGCCGAATTTTCTGGTTTTTAAAAAAAACATCAAATATTTCCTGAAAATTTCGGCAGAGTCTCCTTTGTAAATACTGGCTCCCAAACGGGATACAACATGAATAGTATACGAAATCAATAAAAAGGCATCCCCAAGCTGGAGCTAGCTCTTCGTCAATCGACGGTCACAACCACACAAGCAATATAATATACAACGCCAATGGCGAGGATCAAAACTCAAAAGGAAACTCAAAACAACAAGAATCCACAGAAATATAACGCGCGACTCTAAGGTCGAAAGAATAACATCACTGTCTCTAGCTCAAAAATAAATACATGTTTGGTTGATGGAACTTCTGTAAGTCCATGCTACCTCTCCCGGTACTTTCGAGCATGCGGAATTTGATAAAATACGATTTTTATAGAGGTGGTAACATGGACTTAAAACCCGGATCTTTGTTAAACATCTAACTAACAACCTAACTAGGAGTCGTTAACTACTCGGTTAGGGGGTTTATACCTTGCTTGTCTTGAACTCCTTCATCTTCAAACCTCGATGGTGGTCCGGATCGGCTTCTTCCCGTCGTCTCCTTACGCCGAAGATAGATCCGCCTGAAAGCTTCAACCTTTGGCTCCTTCTTCGATCTTTGAAGAAACTAGTTCACTCGGTTTGCTAAACCTTGTGAACTAGAGTGAGTAGAGAAGAGTTTGTATGGGATTTTATCTATGGTTCTTGATTCTCAACTCATGAGACAAGTGAACCATAGAGTCAAGAGAGGGAGCAAGAGGAAGAGGGTGAGAGCAAGAGTATGAGAGCTCAAGAACAAGAGAGAGAGTGAGCAAGTGAGAATGAGCCTCTCTTTTGTCTTTCACCCTCTCATAATCCAAAACAATGATAACATATCATATCAATCAAGTGTTATGTGATGGTTTAAGCAACCATAGCCATATCATTTCATGCACTCATTTTGCACAAAAGAGCAAGCAAGCAAAAGTCTTTTCCATGAAATGATAGCTATGGTTATCATGATGGTCAACTAGTCAAGCCTCGTCAACCGGTCAACAAAGTGAACAAGTCAACAAAAGTCAACAAGTCAACAAAGTCAACAAGTCAACAACCATGTCACCATAATACTTAATTAATATAATTGTTAATCACATATCATATTCTCATTAGGGTTGAGCAAAAAGTCAATAGTCAACGGTCAACGGTCAACAACCCTAATGAGAATCCTCTGCCTCTGTCTCTCCGTCAACTGTGCATACACACCCGCATCCGCGTTCCGAGGAACACGAATACATACTGGATAAATCCAATCCCAAAAGGTACACTAGGATCTGGCTTAAACCAAAGCCCGCTAGTGTAAACTGTCCGGACACTGTATGTGCACAAGTGCACGGATGTGACCGAACCCTGTCGCAAAACCATGCGACCTGTCGCAAAACCATGTGACCTCTACTCTTTTGCCTAAAGGCGAATAGCTTTCTGTGTGGGACTCTAAAGACTCGACACTACGCTGGCAGTGGGTTTAACCACAGACCGCAAGCGGAACTAGCTGTGCGTAACGGTCCCCAGGTAATGCCGAAAAGAAGACTGACGAGGCGAAACCCATCTGAACTCCTACTGAGCCTGAATGTGACATTCTCTGTACAGTCCGGTCTGTTCATCTGATACATCGCATGGCGGGCCTGGGGGGGTGGTAAACGTCAGTCCCCCAATAGCGGTACAAGTCGTATCGGAGCGAAGCCCAAAACACCCTGAGATAACACTGGAAGCCTACCAGTATATCTCGTTTGCCCTGGCCAGGGACTATGTAGGGTTCCTAGGCACCCTAATGAGGTCTCCCAAGGCATCAACCATGCCAATTTCAAAAAATCTAGGTGCCGAGAAACCCGACTACGGATCGTCGGCTAGAAAACTAGGCGAAAATGAAACTAGTTAACACTTAACTAGGAGATACGGAAATACAACCTTTGTAGATCCGGTTCTCCACCTCCATAGCTCCGCAATGAAGTCTCCTCGCTGTCCATAACAAGTCCCGGACTCTAGCGTCGGCTTCATCGGAGAATGGATGGGCTAGGTCATCGATGTCCATGCCGAAGATGATCTACGTCGAAGCATCGCAAGATCAAGCTCTAACTTCACCAAGTCATGAAACTTGTGAAGAAAACACACTCTACTACTTGGCAAGAGGTAGAGGATGAAGAAATAGGAAGTGGGTAGACTTTATATTTGGATTTCTCACTCTTTTTCATCACTTGCCATTGATGGAGGCAAGCTTTCTTCACTTGAAGAAATGAAGAAGAAGAATGTTATTATTATCATAAGAATTATTAAAATAGAAAAGAAAATCCATTCTTATCATAATTCTCACCATGGTTAGGTGTAGAGAATTAACTTGAGTTAATTGAATTGGTTAGGGTTAAGCATGAGACAAAATGGTGACTAAGTCAAAAGTTCATGAAGCTTCATGAAAGAAAACAAAAGAAAGCCACCATTCTATTTTATGCAATTTATTTTCCAAAAATAAAAACAAATGAATAAATGAATAATCAAATAAAAACCGTAACCATTTCTTTAACCAAGGTTTAATTCTTTACACAAACCCTAATTTGCATGTATCATCAAATATGATACAAACAAGTGCACAAAATCATATCGCATATGCAATGCGCACACCCGAGCGAGAAAATCCATTTAAACTGAACCGATACTAGTTAATGCAAAGTAATATATCAAATATATAATTATGCATTAAATCATTAAATCAACACTTGATTCAATGATCCGGTCATGTCGCACATAACCGACTGGTATCATCAGCAACAACTTATCGAATCAACACTTGATCCGATAACCCGGCTATATCGCATATAACCGATCAATATCACGTCGCGAGAATGTAATACGGTATCACATACACGCATTATTCTCGTTCCCTCACATATCTCATATGCGCTCCTATTTCGTTTCGCTTGAGCCAGGAAACCTCTGTGTAGGACTCTAAAGACTCGTCAATACGCCGGCAGCAGGTGATGATCATATCAAACACCCACAAGCCGCAAGCGGTCTGCTAAACGTAACGGCCACCCGGGTATTGAGCGATCTGAAGATCGACGAGCAAGCCCGCTCACACTCCAGTGAATCCAACCAGTAACACTACCGTACAGTCCGGTCTGATCGTCTGATATGTCATATATCTCGCCTAGGGGTGGTAAACGTCAGACCCCAATAGCTCGATAAGTCGTGTCGATATGAGGTCTATAACTATTCGAGAAACTACTGGTAACACTTACCAGTAAATCTCAGCAACCCTGGCCAGGGATTTCCTGTTATAGCCAATCGAACACAGCACAACATCAACTCCCTATACCGGGAGAGACGAATCCCCTCCTATCGCTCATTGTCTCCATGTGACTCGGGACTGTACCCAAAAACCACCGTTTTGCACGCCCTCTGGGAAGTGGTAAGATGGAAATCAAAGCACAGTGGGAACCACACAAGACTCTATGACGATCTCGGGTCAACAGACTACTCTGTACCAGTGTCATCAGAGAACTGCCATCTGACGTGTGGTATAATACCATCTGGGAGTTCTCGGCGAGTCCGTCCAGTATACCCTGTCTCTACTGAGCACCCGTATATCATCTCTGATGTCAAACACCAATGGATATGGGATCATCCATCGCCCATCTGTATGGGTCGAGAAGGTACACGCTAGTCTACTCTGGTATATCGATGCCCCGTCTCGATACACCCTCGACTAGGGACTTTGAAGGATGTACTTATAGACTACCATGTCCCCATTAGTATGATCCGCATCATAGTCCAGGTAGTCAAGCACACATCCTAAGGGCTTTACCAACATGTAACAGAGAGACAATCAGTATACA
This sequence comes from Agapanthus africanus, assembly GCA_030015575.1. Taxonomy (NCBI): domain Eukaryota; kingdom Viridiplantae; phylum Streptophyta; class Magnoliopsida; order Asparagales; family Amaryllidaceae; genus Agapanthus; species Agapanthus africanus. Next base: position 221,656,127 of record CM057347.1, read on the forward strand.
CGTTAAGGTAAAGTTCAACCAGATAGCATACTATCATGTCGAGCAAGAAAGTCCTCCCTATATATGTCCCAGCATCCACTACAATATACATCCTATGTACAGTAATGGCCTCTAGGGCATACATATAACTAACAATCTCCCACTTGCACTAGGGCCATCTGTAGCAGTGGTTGTAGTATCTCATACTCAACCATCCCATAAAAATCTCTCTCTGGGAACAGGCCTTTGTGAGTGGATCCGCTGTGTTGTCCTCTGAGTCTACTCTCCTAACCTCGATCTCCCTGGAGATCAACCATCTCCATGATCAAGTGATACTGCCTTAGAATATGTCTGGATCACTGATGGGACCGGCGTTCCTTGGCATAAGCCACAACTCCATTGTCACACAATGGTAGGAACAAAGTTCATCTTATGAACTTTTATACACCCAGACTGCCTCTATGGTAGCATCTTAAGTAGCGATGTATTCAGCCTTTATCGTCTAGTACGCCACGGTATCTAGCTTGGAACTCTTCCAACATACCGTCCCTTTACTGAGGGTAAAGACAATGCCTGCGACTGACATTCAGTCGTCATTATCACCCTGGAACCATTCCAGTGATTCTCCCCAGGATCGGTTGATACCATCTCACTACAACTAGTGAGTATCCTAACATCCATTTAGATCTATCTCATAGATTCAAAACCCAGGATTTAGTAGGTATCATTTTGATCCTATTGGAGAATCCTTGTGATAAGCGGAGATCGACCGAGCGTAGCATAGGAAACTCCTTCCCTATCAAGAGTATGTCATCCACGTACTCTACGAGGATCGTCACCATACTCCCTACTACCTTTTTGTTTATACAAGGTTCATCTACCATTTTGATGATGTCAAACTCTTTGACTAACACATCAAAACAGATGTTCCAACTCCGCGAAGCCTGCTTTAATCCTATAAAGCATCTTGCACACGTTTCCGCTGCTCCCATTATCTACGAGGCACTCTGGCTGTGTACTTATAGACGCTCTATTCTAAAACATCATTTAGAAAAGCAGTCAAGACACCCAACCACCAGATATCGCAGTCATGGTATGTAGCCGTGACAAGTACGATCTGGATGGACTTAAGCATAGCTACTTGAAAAGGTTTCATCATTATCCACACCTGGTCAATGATGCAAACTTTTAACAAGTCTAGCTTTGAAAGTCTCAACTTTTCCATGTACACCAAGTAATCTTCTCAAGATATACTTGCTCCTGATGGGAATTTAACCCTTCAGATATAGCAACCAAAGTCCATACTTTGTTGGTGTATAAGGATTCCATCTCAGATCGCTAAACATCCAGCCATTCTCACAGAGTCTTACTCTCGATGGCCTGCTCGAAGCTAGTTGGGTCATCATCTCATGATGCAATCCTCGCTCCCACTGTCATAGAGGAACCGAAGTATCTCTCAGGTGGGTGAGGAACCCTACTAGATCGGCGGAGAGGCTGAGGTTCGTTGGTAACTATTGAATCCTTTGGTTCCATCAAATCATCTTCTATAGTTTGCATAGCTGGAACCTTTCCAGTTCTACATAACTAACCTTGCCTTGAGTTTGTCCGGATTATGCTTTTAGACATAGGCCGGACAACCCCAAATCTTAACTAACTTAAGATATGGGCTCTTCCCTTTCTATATCACATATGAAGTGGTAGGCAACTGATTTGATTTGAACCCTATTCAATAGGTATGCAGCTTCTCAAGTGCATAACTCCCAAAAAGGAAATAGGTAACTCAGTAGTACTCATCATAGAGCACACCCTATAATATAGGGTGTGATTGCTCCGCCCTGATGCACCATCGTGCTATGGTGTATACGGAGGAGTAATGCTGAGAGAGAATCTCATTCTCCTTTAGAAAAGTCCAGGAGTTCCGTGCTCAAGTATTCTCCTCCTTGATCACATCAAAGGACATAATACTTATACCCATATTTTGGTTCTCTACTTCTAACTTATATTCTGTGAATATCTCAAAAGGTTCGGACTTGTGTTTCAACAGGAACATAGGTCTGAATCTCGAGAGATTATCAGAGAATGTAATGAAGTACAAAGAACCGGTCTTGGCATGTGTAGACAGGGGACCTTACATACATCAACATGTATCATCCCAAGAGTTCACTAACTCTTTCTCTGTTTCCGGTAAACGGTGCTATGGTCATCTTATCTTTGTGACATGACTGGCGAGTTTCACAAGATGTAAATTCAAACTGATTTAAATATGCATCTTTATGTAACTCTAGCTAGTCGGGTCACATTGATCTGACCCAGTCTACAATACCTCAAGAAGGAATCGTTCAATTCTGAACTCTTCCTCTCGTGTGTGTTCCGTATACCAAGAACTGTAGTTTGATTTAGAACATTAATGCTTTTAGATAACGTGCCTGAACCGATCAACTTTTGATATAGGAAATGTTCAAAACATTGTCCAACAATACAAAATTTTATCGTTTCTTTACTAATAAAGAGACAGATATGATTTTGCATAACAGGTTCGGTATCTAATAACATTCGTTCAGAATCAATGTATTTGTAATACAGGGTGACAGTGACCAACAGACTTGGCTGCAACACTTGCCCCGTTTTCTGCCTCATGAAACTTATCACCCGTTCTCAGTTCTCTACCTTTCTGCAGCCCTATGTAACATATTACATATCTGGGATCCTGATCTGGTATCACATACCCAGGACGTAAAGGATACTGAGAAACAGTTCTGTGTAATGAACACACCCGAAGATGATGCATCATCATGCACTCTCCTCGTTTGGGCGGCACGGGAATTCTGGTAATCCCCAATTTCCTGCTCTGTCTTATAACAATTATAAGTTGGAGCGGGACCAACGTTCCCCAGCTCAGTATAACAAGCGGGTTCGGTCAATTTTCCGTATTATTATCTTGATTAAGGCGTGATATGGTCGCTACCTGGAGAGAGAGAGAAGAAAACACTCAGGGTGCGCTCTTGCAAGAATAGATTGGTTATTATTTTATCTAATCAGGATGGCTCCCACTGCTTTTTATCAAATCTTCCTTCAAACCCTAAAAGAAAAGATTAGCCGGGATTAATTACACACTACAAGTTCGCCAATCTTTCAGCCAGGCCAGTGTCGGTACTTTGAGGGAGGTCCCCCGTGCTTTCGCACGAACCTAATTAATGTAAACCTCGTTTTCCCAGAGGCGTAACCTTGTTGACACCTTTCTAGACACCTACTTGATCGTCTAATTGTAATGTATAAAACTCTCCCAGGAGTAACTCTTACTCGCAGCGGGTATCGGGATCCAACTATCTCATAGAAGGTATGCAATCTCATTGCAAATTTCAACACTTGAAATTCCCGATAATATTTTGCCCCTAGCCTCTTATGACCTTGACAAAGGCCAACAAACCATAGGATGCTAGTCAAGTTCAACCCGTCATTTCCTGATTGAATTAAACCCACCCGCACGGCCCTTGACAAAGGCCAACAAGGTCGCACAACTACCCTAACTCAATCTGCATCATATGCATAAGCAGATAAGCACCAGTTAGCTACCGCACACTGCGCCTTGACAAAGGCCAACAAACGCAGCACGAATACTAACTACTACTTATCTGAAATGACGGAGGGCTACGACAGGTTTTTCTGAAACCTATTGCGTAATGAACTTGATATCGTTGTAGAATCAAATGTTTTTTGAAATGGAGTGTTTTTGAGGCTTTTCTAGTTTTGCTAAAGGAGTCACTCCCGGTGAAGGGATCGTCGGTCCTTTCCTCGTCGAATGAGGTGCGGGATATATCACATATATCGCTGTGCAAAGCAGAACTCTTAAAAGCAATCAAAAGACAAACCGAGTGTGTAGCATCTGTCAGTTATTGCTAAAGGAGTCACTCCCGGTGAAGGGATCTCGGTCCTTTCCTTATCGAATAAGGTGCAGGATATATCATATATACCGCTGTGCAAAGCAAGAACTGTAGCTACCTTTTTATTTTGAAATTCGATTCTACAACATCTTAGGTTTCTTTTATTTCATTAATCACATTAATGAAGTCCCATCATTTAAGTACCTAAACATCACAGATAAATACGACGTACACTTATGCCATCCGCATTCGCCTCGATGTCCCCTCGTGCACCGTTAGGTTAGGTAACTAACGGCAGAGCGGGGCAGGGCTAGCGCGGGTGTAAAACATAAGTAACGTCTATATAATATATCATATATACTATATAAAGTATCTATCACAGAACATCACATGATCACATCACAGATATCGCAGCAGAAGAATATCATATGAAATATTGGATATACTAGGACGTCCGTGTTTTCAATACGAGCCAGTATAAAACACGGATTCCACGGTCGTGATGAATAGCCAAACCCACACCCCTAGACCCCTACGAGAGCGGCAAGCAACCCTACCAATTCTAGGGTTAGGAGACCCGAACTCGACTCCTCGAGTTGGTCTCCCACTGGACCACAGAACCCGGTTACTTGTGCTCCCCTCCTTGGGTCTATCCTAGTGCAGAAAAGTAAATAATATACATCAACGGTGACAACTTCCGCAACCTGGAAGTGCCCCAATAAAAGAATATTACATACAAGTTTTTACATGAATGAAAATGAAAAACACTCATCTCACATAAAAACCCCCGGCTATTCAAACACGACGATCCAGTATAACATATCCAGCAACACATAACATCACATGTCATCAACGTAAGTAAACATGCGTATCCCAATTGTCGTTGACATATAGCAACGAAACCGGCGATATCACATATTACACTTACGGTCACAGAAAAGAAAGTGTAAAACTACAACAGTTGGAATCCGCAACCTCCTCAGACATCGCATGCCTGACCAAATGAATTCCTTAGACATCACATGCCTAACAATTATAAACACCGCATTTTAGTCTCATTATCGAAAACACTTTTCAATATCGAGTCGGGCAATTCAACAAGATTCCCGACATCCTGATCGAATGCTCATCGCAAACTTCAGTAGACGGCCGCACCCCCGACGCCGTCGATGAAGTGCACTAAGGCGGAACACCGCTGCCGCGAGCACCCGAATGGATGCTTTCGGCGACGGGGTTCTCCTACAGTCACTTGGTCGGGGCTATGGAGTGAGGCTGTCTATCAAGTTTACCCGGCGAGTATCCGCGTACGCTACGTGATTGCGACGGACTTTTGATCACATCAAAATTCCGTGGCAACCGATCAAGTGAGACTAAAGTGCTATGTTTATAACATTCATTCAGTTATCACATAACTTTTGTGAATTCCAATTATTGTATCCCATTCCAGATAAATAGAAAATGTTAAACTTTTCGATCGAACATTCGAACACCCAAGTTTTCCCGATACAGATCAATACATGAAATAAGTCTAACAACATTCAGTTCGTGCCTCAGTACCAACGGTCCAGCCGTAGAAGGGTCAAGCCAACGCCTCACATGTGGCACGCCGTACTGCCCCAAACCCGAAGGTTCAAAGGGCAGTTCAAGACGGTCACATAATCGAGTTAAGGTTTGTTGTCTTCTAGAGGGACCATCGCGTTACTTGCACTACTTAGAACGTCGTCAAACTACGGAAAAATCCAACACTTGGAAATTTCCCGACAGGGGAAAAATTGGGTATTTATATCCGGTCGAACTTTTTAACATATTCGAAAATTTACCCGGAAAGCCACACAGACAAAATTTGATACTCCGATCGAAACACCGAATCCCCAAAACAATCCCAGAAAATTCAACTCTGGAAAAAAAATTAAAAATTCCCATAAAACTCAGTACAGTGAACTAGGAATTACTGTGCAAAAGAACAGGTCTGACGTCATCAAGGGGCCGCGGAACCGCCGCAGAATCCACGCTTCTGCCGCGGTTCCGCCGCGAAATTTACTGTTCATGAAATAATTTTTGCATTGTAATTCTTAGATTTCCCTGCTGAATTTTTTAGCAATTTTTAATCTTGAAAAATCCACGATTTTAGAAAAAGTACAGAGAGCAATGGAAATTTCGGGGTTTCGGTTCGTTCGGACTTCAAAATCCGTCTAGACTTCGCCTAAGGCTCTAGCTAGGCTCTGATACCACTGTAGGGTTCCTAGGCACCCTAATGAGGTCTCCCAAGGCATCAACCATGCCAATTTCAAAAAATCTAGGTGCCGAGAAACCCGACTACGGATCGTCGGCTAGAAAACTAGGCGAAAATGAAACTAGTTAACACTTAACTAGGAGATACAGAAATACAACCTTTCTAGATCCAGTTCTCCACCTCCATAGCTCCGCAATGAAGTCTCCTCGCTGTCCATAACAAGTCCCGGACTCTAGCGTCGGCTTCATCGGAGAATGGATGGGCTAGGTCATCGATGTCCATGCCGAAGATGATCTACGTCGAAGCATCGCAAGATCAAGCTCTAACTTCACCAAGTCATGAAACTTGTGAAGAAAACACACTCTACTACTTGGCAAGAGGTAGAGGATGAAGAAATAGGAAGTGGGTAGACTTTAGATTTGGATTTCTCACTCTTTTTCATCACTTGCCATTGATGGAGGCAAGCTTTCTTCACTTGAAGAAATGAAGAAGAAGAATGTTATTATTATCATAAGAATTATTAAAATAGAAAAGAAAATCCATTCTTATCATAATTCTCACCATGGTTAGGTGTAGAGAATTAACTTGAGTTAATTGAATTGGTTAGGGTTAAGCATGAGACAAAATGGTGACTAAGTCAAAAGTTCATGAAGTTTCATGAAAGAAAACAAAAGAAAGCCACCATTCTATTTTATGCAATTTATTTTCCAAAAATAAAAACAAATGAATAAATGAATAATCAAATAAAAACCCTAACCATTTCTTTAACCAAGGTTTAATTCTTTACACAAACCCTAATTTGCATGTATCATCAAATATGATACAAACAAGTGCACAAAATCATATCGCATATGCAATGCGCACACCCGAGCGAGAAAATCCATTTAAACTGAACCGATACTAGTTAATGCAAAGTAATATATCAAATATATAATTATGCATTAAATCATTAAATCAACACTTGATTCAATGATCCGGTCATGTCGCACATAACCGACTGGTATCATCAGCAACAACTTATCGAATCAACACTTGATCCGATAACCCGGCTATATCGCATATAACCGATCAATGTCACGTCACGAGAATGTAATACGGTATCACATACACGCATTATTCTCGGTCCCGCACATATCTCATATGCGCTCCTATTTCGTTTCGCTTGAGCCAGGAAACCTCTGTGTAGGACTCTAAAGACTCGTCAATACGCCGGCAGCAGGTGATGATCATATCAAACACCCACAAGCCGCAAGCGGTCTGCTAAACGTAACGGCCACCCGGGTATTGAGCGATCTGAAGATCGACGAGCAAGCCCGCTCACACTCCAGTGAATCCAACCAGTAACACTACCGTACAGTCCAGTCTGATCGTCTGATATGTCGCATATCTCGCCTAGGGGTGGTAAACGTCAGACCCCAATAGCTCGATAAGTCGTGTCGATATGAGGTCTATAACTATTCGAGAAACTACTGGTAACACTTACCAGTAAATCTCAGCAACCCTGGCCAGGGATTTCCTGTTATAGCCAATCGAACACAGCACAACATCAACTCCCTATACCGGGAGAGACGAATCCCCTCCTATCGCTCATTGTCTCCATGTGACTCGGGACTGTACCCAAAAACCACCGTTTTGCACGCCCTCTTGGACGTGGTAAGATGGAAATCAAAGCACAGTGGGAACCACACAAGACTCTATGACGATCTCGGGTCAACAGACTACTCTGTATCAGTGTCACCGGAGAACTGCCATCTGACGTGAGGTATAATACCATCTGGGAGTTCTCAGCGAGTCCGTCCAGTGTACCCAGTCTCTACTGAGCACCCGTATATCATCTCTGATGTCAAACACCAATGGATATGGGATCATCCATCGCCCATCTGTATGGGTCGAGATGGTACACGCTTTTCTACTCTGGTATATCGATGCCCCGTCTCGATACACCCTCGACTAGGGACTTTGAAGGATGTACTTATGGACTACCATGTCCCCACTAGTATGATCCGCATCATAGTCCAGGTAGTCAAGCACACATCCTAAGGGCTTTACCAACATGTAACAGAGAGACAATCAGTATACACGTTAAGGTAAAGTTCAACCAGATAGCATACTATCATGTCGAGCAAGAAAGTCCTCCCTATATATGTCCCAGCATCCACTACAATATACATCCTATGTACAGTAATGGCCTCTAGGGCATACATATAACTAACAGACTACTCGTGTAATGGCTCTCCTAGACACAGCGCGATGTCAACCCCTAATACCGGGAGAGACGAATCCTGTCTAACCGTCACTGCCTCCAAGTGCTTCGGGACTGCACCCAACTACCACCTGTTTGCACGACTCCTTTGAGCCGTGGTAGGGTAGTAATCAAAGTACAGTGGGAACACACTCGAGGCGAAGTGACAGTGTCAAGTCAGCGGACTAAGCTGTACTCATGTCACCTGGGAACTGATAACTGACGATAGGCATAATACCAACTAGTCAGTTCCCGACGAGTCCTGTCCAGTGTACTCGTAACCCAACGAGCACCCGCATACTATCTCAAGTACGACGTACCGACGGCTGTGGGACATACCGTCTCCCACACTGGGATGAGAAGCGCATGCGCTAGTCTACTCCAGAGTATCGATGCCCTGTCTCGATAGTCCTGCGACCAGGGACCTGCATAAGGATGTGTTTATAGATTACCCAGCCCCACTAGTGTGACTGCCATCACAACGCTGGTAATCAAGCAAAGATCCTAAGGGCTCCACTATTGTGTATAGGCGATATACTAAAATAAACACATGTACACATTGAAGTAGAAACAAACCAAGTAGCATACTACTATTTTGAGCAAGATTGTATATACAAGGTGAATATCCCAAGCTTCCATTAAGTAATATACAAACTAGTATGATACAGTAATGGCCTCTAGGGCATATACACTAACAATCTCCCACTTGCACTAAGGCCATGTACTGGCGTATCGAAGACCTATCATCTCGATCAGCCGCTCGAACTGAGTCTGGGGCAAGGCCTTGGTAAATGGATCTGCAGTGTTATCTTCTGAAGCGACTCTCCGAACCTCGATCTCCTGGCGATCCACGATCTCCCTGATCAGGTGATACCGCCTTAAGATGTGTCTGGATCTCTGATGGGACCTGGGTTCCTTCGCTAAAGCTATAGCCCCGTTGTTGTCGCAATACAGAGGTATTGGATCAACAATGGATGGAACCACCTGAAGCTCTTTCAAGAACTTCCTCATGCAGACAACTTCTTTTGCGGCATCAGATGCAGCGATGTATTCCGCTTCCATCGTCGAGTCTGCAACGGTTTCCTGTTTGGAACTCTTCCAACACACCGCCCCTCCATTGAGGGTAAAGACAAAACCCGACATGGACTTGGAATCATCCTTGTCACTCTGGAAGCTGGAGTCAGCAAAGGCCTCGATCTGGAGGTCTTTTCCGCCATACACCAAGAACATCTCCTTAGTCCTTCTCAGGTACTTGAGAATGTTCTTTACTGCTATCCAGTGTTTCTCCCCAGGGTTAGACTGATATCGGCTTACCACACTCAGTGCATAAGCTACATCCGGTCTAGTACACAACATCGCATACATTATAGAGCCTACCGCAGAAGCGTAGGGTATAATAGACATGCGATCCCTCTCTAAATCAGTCTTGGGAGACATCTCTTTAGAGAGGGTGATCCCGTGACAAGCCGGTAGGTTACTGCGCTTGGAATCTTCCATACTGAACCTCTTCAGTATGGTGTCGATGTACCTAGACTGTGAAAGTCCTAATATCCTCTTGGATCTATCACGATGGATCCGGATCCCCAGGATGTATGAGGCATCACCCAGGTCTTTCATGGAGAACCTGTGCGACAAGAACCCCTTGACAGATTGTAGCATAGGAATGTCATTTCCTATTAAGAGAATGTCATCCACGTATAAAACGAGGAATACTACAGTTCTCGCTACAAATCTACAATAGATGCATGGTTCATCTGGATTTTTGATAAAGCCAAATTCCTTGACCGTCTCATCAAAACAGATGTTCCAACTCCACGATGCCTGCTTTAGCCCATAGATGGACTTAAGCAACTTGCACACCTTTCCGCTGCTCCCACTCTGAATGAAACCCTCTGGTTGGTCCATATAGACACACTCCTCTAAATTTCCATTTAGAAAAATGGTCTTTACGTCCATTTTCCAGACCTCATAATCGTGGAAGGCAGCAATGGCAAGAAGGATCCGAATGGATTTCAGCATAGCCACTGGAGAAAAGGTTTCGTCATAGTCCAAGCCAGGTCTTTGACGGAAACGTTTTGCAACAAGTCTAGCTTTATAGGTCTCAACATGTCCATTTACACCAATCTTCCTTTTGAAGATCCACTTGCATCCTACGGGTTTTACCCCGTCTGGAGCAATGTCCAACGTCCATACTTTGTTGGTGTACATGGACTCCATTTCGGTCCGCATTTCATCCAGCCATTTTACTGAGTCAACGCTCTGAACGGCCTGCTGGAAGCTAGTAGGCTCATCATAATCTATGATGCAATCCTCTCTATCCCCGTCTATGAGAAAACCGTAGTATCTCTCGGGCGGATGAGACCGCCTATTACTCCTGCGGAGCGGCGTAGGAATGTCCTGTTCTTTTGAACCCTCTGGTTCCACTAAGCATTCCGTAATAGTCTGTGGTTCTGGAATTTCTTCCAGTTCTATTGTGCTCCCACTTATCTGTGTTTCCAAAAACTCAGTTTCCAAGAAGCGGGCATGCTGAGAAACAAAAACCTTTTGTTCCTCAGCGGAATAGAAAAGATACCCCCTGGAGTTCTTTGGGTATCCCACAAACTTACACTGTACTGAACGTGCCTCGAGCTTGTCCGTATGCTGCTTTTTTACAAAAGCTGGACATCCCCATACCTTAAGATACTTAAGACAGGGTTTCTTCCCAGTCCACATCTGATATGGGGTAGTAGGCACAGTCTTGGTGGGTGCCTTGTTCAAGAGATACGCAGCTGCTTCTAGTGCATATCCCCAGAATGATCGCGGTAACTCAGCGTTACTCATCATGGACCGTACCATATCCAATAGGGTCCGGTTCCGTCTCTCCGATACACCGTTATGTTGCGGAGTGTATGGAGGAGTAAGCTGAGAGAGAATTCCATTCTCTTTTAAGTAATTCAGGAATTCGGCACTCAAGTATTCTCGACCTCGATCCGATCTTAGAATCTTGATACTTTTGCCGCTCTGTTTTTCTACTTCATTCTTATATTCCTGGAACTTTCCAAAGGCTTCGGACTTATGTTTCATTAAGAAGACATAACCGTACCTTGAAAAGTCATCCGTAAAAGTGATGAAGTAAGAATAACCGCTTCGCGCATGCGTAGACATTGGACCGCACACGTCGCTGTGTACGAGTCCTAAGAGCTCGCTCGCTCTTACTCCATGTCCAGTGAACGGAGTCTTTGTCATCTTTCCTTTGAGACAGGATTGACAAGTGGCATACGATTGATATTCGAACGGATTCAAATATCCTTCTGTATGTAACTTCGTCAACCTTCTCTCATTGATGTGACCCAGTCTACAATGCCATAAGAAAGTCTGATTTATTTTCGGAGACTTTCTTTTGTGTGTATTCTGGACGTTAAAAATCTGTGGTTGGTTTAATACGTATATACCATTACTCAATGTACCTGACCCAATCAAAACTTGATTAAGGTGAATGTTTACAACATTACTTACAAACGCAAATTCATAACCTTCTTTAGAAACTAAAGATACAGAAATGATATTACAAGTTGCGTTGGGTACAAAAAAGCAATTACGCAAAACCAAAACATGTCCATCTGACATTCCCAGGTGATAGTCCCCCACGGCTTTAGCATCCATGCTAGCTCCATTCGCAACTCTGAGGGTCATGTCACCTGCCTTCAAAACCCAACGGTTTCTCAACGCCTGCAAAGAATTACAGATATGAGATCCTGATCCGGTATCCAATACCCAGGAAGTAGAGTTTATTGAAAGACAGTTTTCAATAACATACACACCTGAAGCTGAAGCTGCAACCTGCTTCAATTCCTGTGTTCTGGCCTTTCAGGCCCTGCAATCATTCTTCCAGTGTCCTTTCTTATGACAATAGAAGCATTCTTCCTTATCCACAAGCTTCCCCGCTTTCTTTGTTGCTTTAGCTTTTCCCTTCGTATCCACTTTACTAACACCGCCTCTTGGTTTGGCGGGGGCTTTCTTCTTCTTTCCCTTGGCTTTCGTCTTGGACCTAGAAGAAGATGATCCTCCTACAAACAAAGTGGATGTTTCCCTACTTTTCTGTAGGGTGCCCTCTGCGCTCCTCAGCATATTGAGGAGCTCTGAAAGTTCAACCTCTTTTTCTTGTAGGTTGAAGTTCAGTATAAACTGGGCGTAAGTGGAAGGAAGGGACTGGAGAACTAAGTCCGTATAGAGCTCACTCTCCAAAGTGGTCCTTAGGTCCGCGAGCTCCTCAATGTAGCCGATCATCTTTAGCACGTGCTCTGCTACTGATGATCCGACGGCCATCCTTGCCGAAAATAACTTTTTCGACGCTTCGTATCTTGCGATACGAGATTGCTCTCCATACAGTTCTTTTGTATGAAGAAATATGGATTCCAAGTCCATATTCTCGTGCCTCCTCTGATGTTCATTGTCCATAGAGGCAAGTACGAGGCATTTGGCCTTCGCGCTATCAATCTCCCAAGTCTTACGGATTTCCATATCCGCGACGCTGGAAGTGGGACCAGGGACAGGGGGAGTTTGGTGGTAAGAAGATACCCCAGCTTGTCGTAAGTGATTGCCATCTTGACATTCCTGAGCCAATCTTTGTAGTTTGGCCCTGTCAGTATGTTTTTATCTAGAAGTAACTTAAGTCCAGTCATGTCGAATGGTTGCTGCAATTAGGAGAGAGAGAAGAAACACTCAGCATAATGCTCTTGCAAGTTTAGAGTGGTTTTTAGTTTGTCTAAACAGGATGGCTCCCACTATTTCTCGAATCCCTCCTCAAACCATAAAGGAAGAATTAGTCGGGATCAATCCCACCGCACAATACTTGCTTAACCGTTCAGCCAGGCTAGTGTCGGTACTTCGAGGGAGGTTTTTCAACGCTTTCGCGAAGTTCCTTAATTAAATAACCTCTTTTTCCTGGGGGCGTAGCCCCGCTAACACCTTTCTAGGCACCTACTAGGTTTATAGCATTGATTGATTAGTGAGAAATTTCCCGAGTAGTAGCATATACTCACAGTAGGATCGGGATCCAAATATCATCGCGTGACGAAACTGAAGGAATCCTACCAGAATCATCATACTCCAAATGGTATGCAAATCTAGCAAGTTTCAGTACTTATGAAACTCCCGATGTGGATTTTTGCCCCATGCTCTTATGACCTTGACGAAGGTCAACAAATCATAAGTCACATGTCAAGTTCTTTCAGTCATTATCCAGGTTAATTTGAATCCACCCGTATATACCCTTGACGAAGGTCAACAAGGTAATGCGAATGTCCCAAACCAACGCATCTATCTATGCTACATATGAACACCCAACAGCTACCAATCACTATGCCTTGACGAAGGTCAACAAACATAGCTTGAATACTATTGAATATTCATACGAAACGACGGAGGGCTACTAATGGTTTTGGCTAAACCGTGAACGTAGTGAACTTGATATAGTCGATGGAACGAGATAGCTTTTAAAAGGAGTGGCTCAAGCTCCGCATTTAAAAGTTGGTTTTGAAAAGAAACGAGTGGTTTTTCGAAAGTGTTCCAACGACTTTAGCTTGGTTTATTATCTTGAATCAGTTCTTTTAATGCGTGATATTCTTGCATTAGTTCTTTTAATGCGTCCCATCATTTAATCCTATCATTGCAGAAAACAACCAAAATATGACGTACGCTTATGCCATTCGCATTCGCCACGGGGCCCCGTCATTACCCGTTAGGTTACTTAACTAACGACAGAGCGGGGGCGGGCTAGCGCGGCTGTAAAACATAAGCAACGCCTAAATAATATCATATATAGATATATTGCAATGATAGACATTTCAGATCACAGATGAATACATTGGATATACTAGAAATCCGTAATTCGTACGAGCCTGTAATGAAAAGCAGATTACACGGTCGCGGTGAATAGCCAAAACCCCACCCAAGACCCCTACGGGTGCGGCAAACTACCCGCCAAGTACCCGAAGCGAAGCAACCTCCCTCATCCCCATGAGTAGGCCACTCGGCACTTCGGCATACGCGGTAGTTTGTGCACCCCCTCCATGGGTCTATCCTAGGAGCAAAAACAGTAAAAAGAAATTATACAATGACGGCTACAACCCCGACCCGGTTGTGCGGTCATACAAATAATATTACATCAATTTACAAATTTACATGAATTGAAAGAAAAGAAAAACTCTCGTCTCACAACCCCCGGCTATTCACCCGCGACAATCCAACATATTCATATCCACATTCCAGCAACATTATAGATCACAGACTTGTATAACCCCCACTAATCGACATATAGCGATTAGTAGACGTTCAATACAAATATCACATTACAGAAAAACCCGTCAGCTTAAGTCTTTTAGAAGTTCGATCAAAAATACGGATTTTCGGGACCCTGAAAATAAAATTTTCGTTCTGGAAAATCTGGGCAGAAAACACATATTCCAAAAATCCCAAAACAACCCCAGAAATACACTGCACCAAAGATGGACCTCGGCCGAGTCAACTCGGCCGCGGAACCGCGGCGGGAGCGTGCTCCCGCCGCGTTTCCGCGGCTCTTTGACTCGATCGTTGGACAAAATTTGGTGGGTGTTCACATAAAAGCCTGAGCCGATTTTTAAGATGAAAATTATCAACTTTTGAACAGAATAAAAATCGACAGAAACTTGAAATTCTCGGGTTCGTTTTCGTGACTTTTTCTTTGATCGATCTTCTAGTTACTTGCTAACATGTTAGATAGAGTTTAACCTGGCTCTGATACCACTGTAAGTCCATGCTACCTCTCCCGGTACTTTCGGGCATGCGGAATTTGATAAAAAACGATTTTTATAGAGGTGGTAACATGGACTTAAAACCCGGATCTTTGTTAAACATCTAACTAACAACCTAACTAGGAGTCGTTAACTACTCGGTTAGGGGGTTTATACCTTGCTTGTCTTGAACTCCTTCGTCTTCAAACCTCGATGGTGCTCCGGATCGGCTTCTTCCCGTCGTCTCCTTACGCCGAAGATAGATCCACCTGAAAGCTTCAACCTTTGGCTCCTTCTTCGATCTTTGAAGAAACTAGTTCACTCGGTTTGCTAAACCTTGTGAACTAGAGTGAGTAGAGAAGAGTTTGTATGGGATTTTATCTATGGTTCTTGATTCTCAACTCATGAGACAAGTGAACCATAGAGTCAAGAGAGGGAGCAAGAGGAAGAGGGTGAGAGCAAGAGTATGAGAGCTCAAGAACAAGAGAGAGAGTGAGCAAGTGAGAATGAGCCTCTCTTTTGTCTTTCACCCTCTCATAATCCAAAACAATGATAACATATCATATCAATCAAGTGTTATGTGATGGTTTAAGCAACCATAGCCATATCATTTCATGCACTCATTTTGTACAAAAGAGCAAGCAAGCAAAAGTCTTTGCCATGAAATGATAGCTATGGTTATCATGATGGTCAACTAGTCAAGCCTAGTCAACCGGTCAACAAAGTCAACAAGTCAACAAAAGTCAACAAGTCAACAAAGTCAACAAGTCAACAACCATGTCACCATAATACTTAATTAATATAATTGTTAATCACATATCATATTCTCATTAGGGTTGAGCAAAAAGTCAATAGTCAACGGTCAACGGTCAACAACCCTAATGAGAATCCTCTGCCTCTGTCTCTCCGTCAACTGTGCATACACACCCGCATCCGCGTTCCGAGGAACACGAATACATACTGGATAAATCCAATCCCAAAAGGTACACTAGGATCTGGCTTAAACCAAAGCCCGCTAGTGTAAACTGTCCAGACACTGTACGTGCACAAGTGCACGGATGTGACCGAACCCTGTCGCAAAACCATGCGACCTGTCGCAAAACCATGCGACCTCTACTCTTTTGCCTAAAGGCGAATAGCTTTCTGTGTGGGACTCTAAAGACTCGACACTACGCTGGCAGTGGGTTTAACCACAGACCGCAAGCGGCACTAGCTGTGCGTAACGGTCCCCAGGTAATGCCGACAAGAAGACTGACGAGGCGAAACCCATCTGAACTCCTACTGAGCCTGAATGTGACATTCTCCGTACAGTCCGGTCTGTTCGTCTGATACATCGCATGGCGGGCCTGGGGGGGCGGTAAACGTCAGTCCCCCAATAGCGGTACAAGTCGTGTCGGAGCGAAGCCCAAAACACCCTGAGATAACACTGGAAGCCTACCAGTATATCTCGTTTGCCCTGGCCAGGGACTACTCGTGTAATGGCTCTCCTAGACACAGCGCGATGTCAACCCCCAATACCAGAAGAGACGAATCCTGTCTAACCGTCACTGCCTCCAAGTGCTTCAGGACTGCACCCAACTACCACCTGTTTGCATGACTCCTTTGAGCCGTGGTAGGATAGTAATCAAAGTACAGTGGGAACACACTCGAGGCGAAGTGACAGTGTCAAGTTAGCGGACTAAGCTGTACTCATGTCACCTGGGAACTGATAACTGACGACAGGCATAATACCAACTAGCCAGTTCCCGACGAGTCATGTCCAGTGTACTCGTAACCCAATGAGCACCCGCATACTATCTCAAGTACGACGTACCGACGGCTGTGGGACAGACCGTCTCCCACACTGGGATGAGAAGCGCATGCGCTAGTCTACTCCGGAGTATCGATGCCCTGTCTCGATAGTCCTGCGACCAGGGACCTGCATAAGGATGTGCTTATAGATTACCCAGCCCCACTAGTGTGACTGCCATCACAACGCTGGTAATCAAGCAAAGATCCTAAGTGCTCCACTAATGTGTATAGGCGATATACTAAAATAAACACATGTACACATTGAAGTAGAAACCAACCAAGTAGCATACTACTATTTTGAGCAAGATTGTATATAAAAGGTGAATATCCCAAGCTTCCATTAAGTAATATACAAACTAGTATGATACAGTAATGGCCTCTAGGACATATACACTAACAACTTCTAGATACAACAGAATAATGATATACAAGTTATATAATGGGGGTACGATACAAGTAAACCCACCTACTAGCAAATCACCCGAAGGAAACTATGCCCGCAAAGCCGTAATGAAACCTGTACGGCAAACCTGCAAGAAACTGGGGCACAACGGGGGTGAGTTGCCAACTCGTGAATAAAAAAACATCTACGAAAAGAAATCGCATAAATAACGCAATCCTAGGTCAATGATCATAATATATCCTAAAATATATAACCAGCAACCCATAACAATGGTTATGGCAAATATCTAACCCAAGTGTAATTCCATATGCCCGTGTCAGTGCCTCAGGTAGCAATGTATCATATGGATGATGTATGAATGCATGAAACAGAATGCATGTATTGAAGAAAACTGCTTTCATAAATCAGTGAGATTTTTGTATTTTAAAAGTGAGGTACCATAAATGAAATCAGTATAAAACAGTGCCCAGCATCGACACAAAACAAGTGTCCAAATATCTCGATATCTCTGTATCACAATCTCTGTACCTCAATATCTCAAAATCTCAATATCTCAATCACAATATCTAGGGCGCCGTCAATCCAGACCGGCCCCTACCATCTATCTCAAGACCACGACGGTATCCTCCGGATATCCGACGCGTCGGGTAAAATCACCGGTCGGTAGTGCTCCCCTGCCAGGCTCAACGTCAACAACACGACCTTCTAGCCCCGGGGTACCGCACCGGGCCCACCATGTACCCGAAACGGTTCATCCATCTCCTCGAATTGGGCCTCGAAATCCATCAGCAAACTCATGGTGGACGACTCATACATCATGGGAAAACCGCATTTTTTTTATTTAAAAAGAAAGAAAGCAGTTTATATATGTTTTGCGGTTTTCCTCCAAATCCAGAAAATATCATGGAAATCCGAATCATCAAAAGCATGTAAAACCATGAATATAAGCATGAGCATCCATGAATACGGCATATAATGAATAACAGTATGCACGAAGTGACAAGTAACAACTACAATATTTAAACTAGCATATAATGCAAGCAACTAATCATCATGTCAAAACTACTAGTTAACAAGCTACATTAGGCGATAATATTTTCTAAGGTTTGCGTGACATGGCAATTACCGATGAAGATGTGTGTGAGCCGGCAAGCAAGTGTACGTGGTACATACGCATCATCGGTAATGGTGCTGGTGTCCTAACAGTATGATATCAATAATGCAATATGAAATTATAATATAAGTATGCGATGCGGAGCGAACAGTAATAATGAGCGGGAGCTAAATGCTAAACACAATGATAACTAATCTGCATTACCCTAATATAAATCCTACAAATGGTGCCTTTTGAAATAACACGAATCATAGGGTTTTGAAAATAGGGGCTACGGTGTTTTTATGAAAAGATACGTCTTTTGAAATATCCGTAGGATCCCTTGGGCTGTCTTTTAAAATACCCACGATTCGTTAGTTTTTGAAATAGGTAAGAATCGAATCTAATCTAACAACTAAACTAAACTAAAGGGCTAAGTTAACAAGCTGGACTGCAGGTAAGGAAACCGCCTAACATCTGAGTCGATACATATACATACCTATATATATATATTAGTCGGTGATCCCGCCTCAATAATATCATATCCGATACCATATCTATAACCAGACATCCCAAGTCAAGAGTGCGGATCAATCATCAAAATATAGCTCGTACGTAAATCCGTCATACGGCATCCCCAAATCTGGGTACGGGTCAATACCACATTCATCATACTATTCGCCTGGTATCCTCTTTATCAAATATCATGATCGGGGTACTGATCTACGTCTAGTACAATACCGATACCGCCTAAGTATGCATGGACGTGTGTGAAACACTACGTCAAGGACCCGCTACAACGTCATGTCGTATCTCAAATACGAACCCTGCTATATCACCGATCTCAAGGCCTCAAATCAAATCTCATCGGCTCATCTTAAATTCCAAGTACTATCCTCATTATCCATGCATGCGTATATGAATGTACATATGCATAGTCCCATACCCATGTATATATACATATATACACATCCCAATCTGCGCACAAGAAAGTAAAGTATGCAAGTCTGTGTGTGCGTATGTGGGTATAACAACTACTCTAGGGTTTCGCAACTAACCCAAAAGTACTCCATGAACACATAAACATAACATGAATGAACATTCTCGTATCATAAAACACCTATATAAACATATATATATGAGCTACAGTACGGACTGCGGGGGTGCTATACGCCATCCACCCGACTTCTCCCCGCAGATATAAATCTACTCACCTGGTCCTTGCTCGCCGGTGCCGACGTCGCCACGCGCTTGCTTGTCGTCTCGAAGTCCACATGGGGGTACCTACATATCACAACGCATCGTATCGCATTAAAATCCGACTCATGACCAAAACGACACACGAATCCCACATAAGTCAAAGCCTATGGTTGCTTTCACAAATCAACTCAAACTCCCTCGACATCGGCGTACAAACGCCGATTGATCGAGAAAATATCAAACGTACCAATCATTGTTTCAAAAATCACTAATTATATATGAAATAGGATTTAAATCATCAAAACATTAAAATTAATCAATTCGTTTTATTTCTCAAAAACCTAGTTAGCAAAGGTTTTCGTTTTAATTCGAAACTCGATGTTTTAACAAAACTAATGCCCAATATATTCACTAAATATCTTAATTAGGTCATATAAACCACTTCTATATTTTTATGACACTAATTTGTAAAAATTCAAAAATTCTAGTTTGCAATTATCCAATTTTAACAATTTTATAGCAAAAATGCCCAAACAACAATCTAGCTTGGATTTAGCATATACAAGCTACAATTTAACCATTAGATAGAAATTATACCTCCAAGTTTGAAACCCTAGGTTGCTCTAGCCACCAAAGACACCTCCTTTCTCCATTCTTTAAACCAATTTGGGTGTGAGGAGGGATAGAATTAGGATTTGCTTTGAATTTGTGAAGAAATTGTGCATTTTTTTTATGGATTTTGTGATGAAATTGGAGTGAAAAAGAGATGAAAAATTAGGGAAAATAAGAGGGACAGCAGTAACAGCAGGAGGAGCTCGAAAATTTTCTGGAAAAACAAGTGTGTGGGTTGGTGTAGGTGTGTGTGGATGTTTCCCAAGTCAATATAACCCCTTTTTAGGTCAACAATGCCCATGCTTCCTTTTTCTTTTTAATTTCTTTTTCTTTTGTTGTGAGGAAAGAGTGGGGACTTGGGGCTGCTGTGGAGGAGGCTTGGACAGTGAGGGAGTGGGTGAGTGGTGGGTTTGGGTGAGTGAGTCAGTGAACACATAAAAGATAAACACCACACCCCAACATCAATTTACACTAATATCACTATTTAAGCCTTTTTCTTCAATAATTTCTAAACCGTTTTGGCTAACGATTTCATTTCAAAACCACATGATAAAATTTTATTTAAAGTTTTATGATGCACAAAATTTGTTTCAACTCATTCCAATTTGTAATTTTCCCTAATTAAATATATTAGTGACAGCTTAAAATAATATTAAAATAATTAATTTCGGAAAATTTTTCAGAAAATTTGAAATTTCACCAGTGGGTCAATAAACACCAAATACTAGCAATTACATAGCTAGAATATGTATATTTAATTTTATAATAAAGGTATTCGTATTTTGAATTTTTTACAGAAAACCCCCTTATTTTACCGTTTTTTCGAAATTTCACCGAAACGATTTTCAAAACGTTACAATCTTTCCCCCTTAAAGAAATTCGGTCCCCGAATTTAAATTAAAACTCCCCCCAAATACTAAAATATTTCAGCCAAAACCATCAAATCGCCGGGGCTCCGAAATCATAAATACATAAACGCATCATAGCGCAATGCATGCGTATGAGTAATGAGTAGATAACTCGAAATCAAAATTCCGTCAAGCATCCCTCAATCATCGGAGTCAAGGTGAAGACACGAATGCCAAATCTCAAGCAAGACCGATATGCTATAAATCGGAACTATACATGTAAATATCAGGAGGAAATGCATGCCAAATCCTTTAAGTTGCTGTGCAATGCACATAACACTGCATAGTGGCGGACGTCTATCATAAAAAAATAACTATATACATATATACCTTTGTTTGAAATGTACGTTCCGCCGTTTTGGGAAACAATTTAGAAGGGTTTTCCTTGTTTTAAACGTTTTGCGTCATATCAGACACGTAGGTAAATACTGAGACTATAGCTCGCTTTTTGGAATTCCCTTCAATAGCTATCAATGCATGCAAAATACATTCAGGTACTGTCCTCTAACGAGTCCTGCTTAGTACGAAAACACATCGCAATTATCATAAAAAAACGTACTGCTCTATAAGAAATCAATCCTAAAATACGCGTATGAATACTATGTGCTTCTGGTGCGCACGACAATCAAAATCCATATACGTGCTATACAAGTGCACAGAAACAAGATCTAAGTGCATCGGGTGTGCACAAAGCATCTGTCGTAGGCAACGTGTGTGCCTGACAGCAAAATCAAGTGCATCTGACATGCACGAAAAAAATCTCGATTTAGTGCATCTGGTGTGCACCAAAATCGCATCTCAAGACATGCGCTCAACATGCGCGAAAATCCAAAAACAGGGGCATCCATCATGCAAGAAATCATGAAATCCAATATCAAGCGCCGAACATGCGCAAAATCAAATCAGGTGCATAAGGTGCACAAAACAAATATCGAGTATCACAATCGAAATCGAAGTCCAGTGCATCCAAGTGCACAAAAGGCGTATCACTGCACTGCAAGCATATATAAACTATACAGAGTGCAGGAACCAAATCGTGTGCGTGCATACGCACAAAATCAACTCAAATGTCTAAAACCGTAAAATCACAAACATGTGAAACCAAAGCACGAAAACGATATCAAGTGCAACACTGTGCAAAGATCATAAATCCTCAATCATCAAAATCAAATCATGCGAATAAATCACCCAAAACATCGAAATCAATAATGGCGGAATAGTACCGCTCAAGCGCATCCTCTAAGAATCTCAGGCGAACTGTCGCGGTCACTAGTGGGACGTCTCGTCGATGATCATGAACTCTGGCCTGCTGGTGTGCGTAACAATGACCACTCCTGGGTCAAAGTCTTCACTGTGAATTACCAATCTCTCGGTCCATCGGCTCATCGGCCCTGTCAGGTGTGCTAACGAGGATGATCCCGTTCTGGCACGTCTCTTGTCATCTCCCGGTCAATCATCGCGACCACTCGTAAGACAGCATATCACTGGCGTCGGCCTCTGGCTCTCTGAATGTACGTGACACATCTGATCCTTGGTGCAAGTATCATTGCAGCAGTGTCCTGGAAGGAATCCTGATCGCTGTCTTTTCCATGTCTCTTCTCTGCCAACTGTCCGGAAGTCATCGTCCTTTCCTATATCTGCATCTTGCTCTGGAACGACAGCATACCCATCGCATCTCTGATGTCGGCGGAGGGGAACGTCATCCTATCCAGATCTTGTACGAACCTCTTACTCCATTTTTCTCTAATGTCGACCGCTTCGGACTCGTCTCGTCGTGGCTGCATGGACTAAGCTCCAACGGCTATCCTCGTATCGGGAGTCTCCCAAGAAATGCATCTCACCACCTAGCATCCGAATTAAGTCGAACCATCCAATCGATTGTCAAAACCTCATAATCCCCCAAGGGCTCAACATCTTGGGCACGGTTTAATAGTATCGAGTACATACCATAGTATCGATGGTCCAGCCGTAGAAGGGCAAACCCAAGCCTCACTAATGGCGCCGTGGAACTGCCGCAAACCCGAAGGTTCAAAGGCTTTCACACGGTCAGTAATTCGAGTTAGGGTTTCATTCTTCTAGAGGGTCCATAGAATTGCCTTCATGTCTTTCCGAATACTTTAAACTTGGAATAATAGGTTGCTGACATTCGATCGTCTCTGTCGACTCTCAACGTCTCCGCGTGAAGTCGTCTCTAACTGGAATCAATCTATCTGATGACCACGCATCGGGGTAGCGAACGAACTGCATGTACTAGTCATTCATCCTCGGTGATTAGCGACCTTCTACCATCTCTTTGTACAACCCGCACTGCAATAGCTCCAACATCTGGGGCGATATCTCGTCGTTCGCAGCAACAACTGGCTCACTCGTCTGCATGCTGAACAGTACCTCGATCATCATGAATAAGCAATACATCAACGGTCATCAAAATCTAGCTGGCCTCTATCAGTGGCTCAATCCTGTGGTACTGATCGGCACATCCGAGTAATCTCATACAACGATCCATCAACTCGTGGCGCGAAAACATAATAAAAAGACACATCTCTGCAATCGTGTGTCGCCGGAATTATGCTCTGCTCAGTCCTCGTTTGTAACGAGCTCGTGCTGACCGCAACTATAGCCGTAGCTCTCCCTGCCCGTAATCGTGGCAGCAAACCGTAACTGGTACCGATGAGGCTAGATCGGAATGAATATAATACTGAGCAAAGAAATGTACATCCTAAGGCTCCTTAAGTGGAGTGGCGTGTCGTAAGTATGCCGCGGAACATACCTACGGTACGTCACTCTACTTTAGTCACCTATTCCATCAACCAAGGGTCATCCTACTCTCCGAAGGTAAAACCTAACACTCTGATACCAACTTTGTCACGCCCCCAAAGTACGGAACATGACCGGCACTTAAACTACAAGACGTCTTGAGATGTACGTAATCTAACTAAGCCGAAAACCCAGAAATCCAAACCAAGAAAAGTAGTAGAGTGAAGGAAAACCAATTTAAAACTAGTAGTTTTAATAGCATAAGCCGAATTTTGTGGTATTTAAAAAAAGCATCAAATATTTCCTGAAAATTTCGGCAGAGTCTCCTTTGTAAATACTTGCTCCCAAACGGGATACAACATGAATAGTATACGAAATCAATAAAAAGGCATCCCTAAGCTGGAGCTAGCTCTTCCTCAATCGACGGTCACAACCACACAAGCAATATAATATACAACGCCAACGGCGAGGATCAAAACTCAAAAGGAAACACAAAACAACAAGAATCCACAGAAATATAACGCACGACTCTAAGGTCGAAAGAATAACATCACTGTCTCTAGCTCAAAAATAAATACATGTTTGGTTGATGGAACTTCTAGATACAACAGAATAATGATATACAAGATATATAATGGGGGTACGATACAAGTAAACCCACCTACTAGCAAATCACCCGAAGGAAACTATGCCCGCAAAGCCGTAATGAAACCTGTACGGCAAACCTGCAAGAAACTGGGGCACAACGGGGGTGAGTTGCCAACTCGTGAATAGAAAAACATCTACGAAAGGAAATCGCATAAATAACGCAATCCTAGGTCAATGATCATAATATATCCTCAAATATATAACCAGCAACCCATAACAATGGTTAGGGCAAATATCTAACCCAAGTGTAATTCCATGTGCCCGTGTCAGTGCCTCAGGTAGCAATGTATCATATGGATGATGTATGAATGCATGAAACAGAATGCATGTACTGAAGAAAACTGCTTTCATAAATCAGTGAGATTTCTGTATTTTAAAAGTGAGGTACCATAAATGAAATCAGCATAAAACAGTGCCCAGCATCGACACAAAACAAGTGTCCAAATATCTCGATATCTCTGTATCACAATCTCTGTACCTCAATATCTCAAAATCTCAATATCTCAATCACAATATCTAGGGCGCCGTCAATCCGGACCGGCCCCTACCATCTATCTCATGACCACGACGGTATCCTACGGATATCCGACGCGTCGGGTAAAATCACCGGTCGGTAGTGCTCCCCTGCCAGGCTCAACGTCAACAACACGACCTTCTCCCCCCGGGGTACCGCACCGGGCCCACCATGTACCCGAAACGGTTCATCCATCTTCTCGAATCGGGCCTCGAAATCCATCAGCAAACTCATGGTGGACGACTCATACATCATTGGAAAACCGCATTTTTTTATTTAAAAAGAGATATATGTTTTGCGGTTTTCCTCCAAATCCAGAAAATATCAAGGAAATCCGAATCATCAAAAGCATGTAAAACCATGAATATAAGCATGAGCATCCATCAATACGGCATATAATGAATAACAGTATGCACGAAGTGACAAGTAACAACTATAATATTTAAACTAGCATATAATGCAAGCAACTAATCATCATGTCAAAACTACTAGTTAACAAGCTACGTTAGGCGATAATATTTTCTAAGGTGTGCGTGACATGGCAATTACCGATGAAGATGTGTGTGAGCCGGCAAGCAAGTGTACGTGGTATATACGCATCATCGGTAATGGTGCTGGTGTCCTAACAGTATGATATCAACAATGCAATATGAAATTATAATATAAGTATGCGATGCGGAGCGAACAGTAATAATGAGCGGGAGCTAAATACTAAACACAATGATAACTAATCTGCATTACCCTAATATAAATCCTACAAATGGTGCCTTTTGAAATAACACGAATCATAGGGTTTTGAAAATAGGGGCTACGGTGTTTTTATGAAAAGATACGTCTTTTGAAATATCCGTAGGATCCCTTGGGCTGTCTTTTAAAATACCCACGATTCGTTAGTTTTTGAAATAGGTAAGAATCGAATGTAATCTAACAACTAAACTTAACTAAAGGACTAAGTTAACAAGCTGGACTGCAGGTAAGGAAACCGCCTAACATCTGAGTCGATACATATACATACCTGTATATATATATTAGTCGGTGATCCCGCCTCAATAATATCATATCCGATACCATATCTATAACCAGACATCCCAAGTCAAGAGTGCGGATCAATCATCAAAATATAGCTCGTACGTAAATCCGTCGTACGGCATCCCTAAATCTGGGTTCGGGTCAATACCACATTCATCATACTATTCACCTGGTATCCTATTTATCAAATATCATGATCGGGGTACTGATCTACGTCTAGTACAATACCGATACCGCCTAAGTATGCATGGACGTGTGTGAAACGCTACGTCAAGGACCCGCTACAACGTCATGTCGTATCTCAAATACGAACCCTGCTATATCACCGATCTTACGGCCTCAAATCAAATCTCATCGGCTCATCTTAAATCCCAAGTACTATCCTCATTATCCATGCATGCGTATATGAATGTACATATGCATAGTCCCATACCCACATATATATACATATATATACATCCCAATCTGCGCACAAGAAAGTAAAGTATGCAAGTCTGTGTGTGCGTATGTGGGTATAACAACTACTCTAGGGTTTCGCAACTAACCCAAAGGTACTCCATGAACACATAAACATAACATGAATGAACATTCTCGTATCATAAAACACCTATATAAACATATATATATGAGCTACACTACGGACTGCGGGGGTGCTATACGCCATCCACCCGACTTCTCCCCGCAGATATAAATCTACTCACCTGGTCCTCGCTCGCCGGTGCCGACGTCGCCACGCGCTTGCTTGTCGTCTCGAAGTCCACATGGGGGTACCTACATATCACAACGCATCGTATCGCATTAAAATCCGACTCATGACCAAAACGACACACGAATCCCACATAAGTCAAAGCCTATGGTTGCTTTCACAAATCAACTCAAACTCCCTCGACATCGGCGTACAAACGCCGATTGATCGAGAAAATATCAAACGTACCAATCATGGTTTCAAAAATCACTAATTATATATGAAATAGGATTTAAATCATCAAAACATTAAAATTAATCAATTCGTTTAATTTCTCAAAAACCTAGTTAGCAAAAGTTTTCGTTTTAATTCGAAACTCGATGTTTTAACAAAACTAATGCCCAATATATTCACTAAATATCTTAATTAGGTCATATAAACCACTTCTATATTTTTATGACACTAATTTGTAAAAATTCAAAAATTCTAGTTTGCAATTATCCAATTTTAACAATTTTATAGAAAAAATGCCCAAACAACAATCTAGCTTGGATTTGCATATACTAAAATATTAAACCACAATTTATAATGTTAATAATGTGATAAAAACCCTAACCATACTTTTAATCTCACATTCTAATTCAATTTTTAAAAAAACTAGTAAGCAAGAATACTAGAAAATTGACGCAACCATCGCGGATTTGCGTCAAAAAGATTACAATCTAGCATGAACAACCAAATACTAGCAATTACATAGCTAGAATATATATATATTTAATATTATAATAAAGGTATTTGTATTTTGAATTTTTACAGAAAACCCTCTTATTTTACCGTTTTTTCGAAATTTCACCGAAACGATTTTCAAAATGTTACAGGTTGGCTATTCATCACGACCGTGGAACCCGTCTTTCATTAAGGGCTTGAACGAAGTACGGAATTCCTAGTATATCCAATGTATTCATCTGTGATCTGGAATGTTTATAACTGCGTGCGAAGAATGGCTATTTATATATGAGATATATAATAAACGTTACTTATGTTTTGCACCCGCGCTAGTGCAGCCCCCGCTCTTCCGTTAGTTAAGTAACCTAATGGTGCATGATGGGGCCCCATGGCGAATGCAGATGGGATAAGCGTACGTTCTATTTTCGTTTCTTTTCTGTGATGTTTAGGAAATGTAAATGATGGGACAACATTAATGTGATTAATGTTAAGAAAAAGAAACCTAAAGATGTTGTAGAATCAAACTTTTAAAAATGGTAACTCTATTTTTTGCTTTGCATAGTGGTATTCCTTGATGAATATCCAGCACCCCATTCGATGAGGAAAGGGTCGAGATCCCTTCACTCGGAGTGACCCCTTTAGTGAAACTAGCAAATGTTACAAAGCATTCGTTTTGTTTTATAATTGATCTAATATTTTCTTTGCATCGTGGTATTCCTTGATGAATATCCAGCACCTCATTCGATGAGGAAAGAGCCGAGATCCCTTCACCGGGAGTGACCTCTTTAGCAAAATTAGAATTATGCTACAAAACCATTCGATTTTTAAACTGGAGATTAAACCACTCCTTTCACTCGATTCTACAACGTTATCAAGTTCAAAACGTTAAAGGTTTTCATCAAAACCATTCATGGCCCTCCACCATTTTAGGAAGCATAGTACTTAGTATTCGTATCACGTTTGTTGACCATAGTTAAGGCGTGGTGTACGGTAGCTAAGTGATGTCTTCCTACATAGCATATAATGCGATTGATTAGGACATTCTTATGTCTTTGTTGGCCATAGTTAAGGGTCATACGAGTGGGTCTAAATCAATTACGAAATAGCTGGTAGAACATGACTTGTGCTTATGATTTGTTGACCATAGTTAAGGTCATAAGACACTAGGGGAAAAAACAATATCGGGAATTTCAAGAGTTGAAATTTTCAATGAGATTGCATACCTTCTATTTGATAGTTGGATCCCGATCCCACTGTGAGTAAAAGTTGTTCCCGGGAGAATTTTGCTTTACAATTAGCCAATCCAGTAGGTGTCTAGAATGGTGTCAACGGGGTTATGCCTAAAGGGAAACGAGGTTTATTTTAATTAGGTCCGTGCGAAAGCATGGGGAACCTCCCTCGGAGTACCGACACTGGCCTGGACGACCGGTTAGCAAACTTGTAGATTGCAATTAATCCTGGCTAATTTTCTTTTTAAGGTTTGAAGGAAAATTCGATAAAAGGCAGTGGGAGGCATCGATTAGATAAGATTAATAACCAATCTAATCATGCAAGAGCTATCGCTAAGTGTCTTATTTTCTCTCTTCTAATGGCAGATACCTATGACGGGACATAAGCTTTTATTAGACAAAAATAGACTCACTGGACCTAATTATAAAGAATGGTTTTGGAATGTGAATATTTCCCTGACCTTTGATAAGGTCGGATACGTCTTAACTACTTCAGCCCCTCCTAGCCCAGTCTCTGATTCTTCAATTGCGGATAAGGAAATCCACAAGACATGGGATATAGACTACGCAACAGCCAAATGCCTCAAGCTTGGTTCTATGGACAATGAACATCAGAAGCAGCATCAGAAAATGGACGTACAATCCATCTTTCTCCTTACAAAGGACTTGTATGGGGAGCAATCTCGTACTCTGCGATACGAAGCATCCATAAAGTTGTTTCAGATGCGGATGGCTGCTGGAACGTCTGTAGGTGACCATGTATTGAAGATGATAGGACTTATCGAAGAACTAGAGGACCTGGGATGGAAAATGCAGAATGAACAGTATGTTGATATTGTTCTACAGTCTCTCCCCCATGCCTTCGCTCAATTCATAGTGAACTTCAACATGCACAACATAGAGATGTCACTTCCCGAACTTCTCAATATGTTGAGGAGTGCAGAGAGCACGCTAAAGGTAGAGAAAACTCCCACTCTAATTGTTAGGCCATCTTCCTCTTCCGTCCCAAAAGCTAAGGTCAAGGGAAAGAAGAAGAAGAATCCCATCAAACCGAAAGGTGGAGTGAAAAAGGCACCAGGGAGGGACAAGACAGGGGCTGCCGCGTCAAGAAAAGGGGAATGCTTCTACTGCTACAAGACTGGTCACTAGAAGAGAAATTGCGTTGGATACCTTGCCGACCACAAGAAGAAGAAGCATGCTGATGCTTCCACTTCAGGTGTGTTTGTAACAGAAAACAATTTTTCAATTAACTCTGCTTCCTGGGTATTAGATACCTGGTCAGGATCTCACATCTGCAATTATTTGCAGGGCCTGAGAAATAGCATGGTGTTGAAGAAAGGTGATCACACTCTCCGAGTTGGGAATGGTTCCTCTGTACATGTTCTATCAGTGGGAGAGTATCACCTTGGTTTGATGTCGGGTTGTATATTGGTTTTGAACCCATATTATTTTGTACCTTCGATGTTGTGTAATATTATATCTATATCGTTATTAGATAATGAAGGATATGATTTTGTATTACAAAGTAATTTTATGAACATTAACCTTAATCAACAGTTGATTGGGTCTGGTACATTAAATAACGGGATATACGTCTTGAATCAACACACAGTTTTCAATATACAATACATAAAAAAAAGAAAGATTTCAGATATAAATGAAGCTTTCATTAGGCATTATAGACTTGGTCATATTAACGAAACAAGACTAACCAAGCTACATAAAGATGGATATTTAAACCCGTTTGAATATAAATCTTATGCGACTTGCCATTCTTGTATCAAAGGTAAAATGACCAAAACTCCGTTTACTGGAAACGGAGAGAGAGCTACTGAATTCTTAGGCCTCATACACAGTGATGTATGTGGACCAATGTCTACACATGCAAGAAGTAGTTTTTCATACTTCATAACTTTTACTAATGATTTCTCAAGATTCGAACACGTGTTCTTGTTGAAACATAAGTTCGAAGCCTTCGAAAAATTCAAGGAGTATAAATCTGAAGTAGAAAAACAAACAGGCTTGAGTATCATGAAACTTCTATCGGATCGAAGAGGTGAGTACCTAAGCACGGAGTTTATAGATTTCCTAAAAGAGAATGGGATTCTCTTTCAGCTCACTCCTCCATACACACCACAACACAACGGTGTGTCGGAACGGAGAAATGATACCCTATTAGATATGGTACGGTCAATGATGAGTGATGCTGAGTTACCACTTTCATTCTAGGGGCATGCATTGGAGACTGCAATATATTTATTGAGTAGGGTTCCGACCAAAACCGTGTCTACCACTCCATATAAGATATGGTATGGGAAATGACCATCTGTTAAGCGATTTAGGATATGGGGTTGTCCGGCTTATGTGAAAAAACAGAATCCGGACAAACTCGAGACACGATCGTTTTTGTGTAAATTTGTGGGATATCCAAAATATTCGTATGGATATCTTTTCTACCACAAGGAGGAACAAAGGGTGTTTGTTTCTTAATATGACACATATTTAGAAAATGAATTTTTTACAAATGACACTGTTGGCAATGCGGTAGAACTGGAAGAAATTCTAGAACGACAAACAAATACCGATGATTTGGTTGATCCTGAGATTTCAATAGAACCCAGCGAACCTCAGCCACTCCGTAGATCATGTAGGACTTCTCGCCCACCTGATAGATATTACGGTTTTCTAATTGATGGTGATAGGGAAGATTGCATCATAGATGATGATGATCCTACTAGTTTTCAGCAAGCTATCACGAGTAGTGGCTGGATGCCATGAGATCCGAAATGGAATCCATGCACACCAACAAAGTATGGACTTTGGAGGTTGCACCTTTTAGAGTAAAACCCATAGGGTGCAAGTGGATGTTTAAGAGAAAGATTGGCGTGGATGGTCAGATGGAGACCTATAAAGTTAAGCTTTTTCCAAAAGGATTTCTTCAAAGACCAGGCTTGGACTATGATGAAACTTTTTCACCGGTCGCAATGGTTAAATCCATTTGGATCCTGCTTGCTCTAGCTGCTCACTATGACTATGAAATCTGGCAGATGGATGTTAAAATGGAATTTCTAAATGGTGATTTAGAAGAATGCGTTTTTATGGATCAGCCAGAAGGTTTCATTGGCAGTGGGAGCAGCGGAAAAGCCTGCAGGTTGCTTAAATCCATCTATGGATTAAAGCAGGCATCACGGAGTTGGAATATCTGCTTTGATGATACAATCAAAGAGTTTGGTTTTATCAAAAATGTAGATGAACTATGTATTTATAAAAGGATTGTAGAGAGTACTGTTACATTCCTCGTATTGTACGCGGACGACATTCTCTTGATAGGAAATGATGTTCCTATGCTATAATCGGTCAAACTATTCTTATCGCAGAGGTCTCCATGAAAGACCTGGGTGATGCCTCGTACATTCTAGGAATTAAGATCTATAGAGATAGATCTAAGGGATTGTTGGGATTGTCCCAATCGAGATACGTAGACACCAAACTAAAGAGGTTTAGTATGGAAGATTCCAAGCGAGGTAATTTACCCGCTTCTTACGGGATCACCCTCTCCAAAGAGATGTCTCCAATGACTGATGAGGAGAGGGCTCGCATGAGCATTTTACACTATGCTTCGGCGGTAGGATCTATAATGTATGCGATGTTGTGTACTCGCCCAGATGTAGCTTATCCACTGAGTGCAGTAAGCAGGTATAAATCCAATCCAGGGGAGAAACACTGGACTGCTGTGAAGAACATTCTGAAGTACTTACGAAGGACTAAAGAACTGTTCTTGGTGTATGGTAATGGAGACCTCCAA
The DNA here is from genome assembly GCA_030015575.1 of Agapanthus africanus. Lineage (NCBI taxonomy): Eukaryota > Viridiplantae > Streptophyta > Magnoliopsida > Asparagales > Amaryllidaceae > Agapanthus > Agapanthus africanus. The sequence goes on from CM057347.1 coordinate 221,688,611, forward strand.
ATGAAGGCCTTTACCGATTCCAGCTTCCAGAGCGATAAGGACGATAGTAAGTCCATCTCAGTGTTTATATTTACCGTAAATGGAGGGGCGGTATGTTGGAAGAGTTCCAAGCAAGATACCGTCGCTGACTCCATGATGGAAGCTGAGTATATTGCTGCTAATGATGCCGCAAAAGAAGCAATCTGGATGAGGAAGTTCATTTCTAAACTTCAGGTGGTTCCATCCATTGCTAATACAATACCTTTGTATTGCGATAACAATGGAGCCATGGCTTTGGCAAAGGAACCACGGTCCCATCAGAAATACGGACATATCTTGAGACGGTATCACCTCATCTGGGAGATAGTGGATCGCTAGGACATCGAGGTACAGAGAGTAGACACGAAAGACAACAAAGCAGATCCATTCACCAATTCTATCCCTCAAGTCTAGTTTGAGAAACCGTTCGAGATGTTGGGCATGCGATACGCCGGCAACTGGTTCTAGTGTAGATAGTGGGTACTTATTGCACCAACTACTGGCCTTGGTGCAAGTGGGAGATTGTTAGATATGTATGCCTTAGAGGCCTGTAATGTATAGGATGCTAGGCATGTATATGTACAGAAACAATCTTTGCTCGAAATGATAGTATGCTATCTGGTTTATCTTCATCTTAACGTGTGATGTGTTGCTTTTCATATCTTATATACATGTTGATGAAGCCCTTAGGATTATGCTTGACTACAAGGTTATGATGTAGATCATACTAGTGGGCCTGGGCAGTCTAAAAGTATATCCTTTAATAGTTCCTAGTTGAGGGTATATCGAGACAGGGCATCGATATTACCAAAGTAGACTAGTGTGTACGTTTCTTGACCCTGGGGGTGATGGTTGATCCCACAACCATTGGTGTTCGACATCAAAGATTACAAAGGTGCTCATTGGAGAATGGGTACACCGAACAGGACTCGCCGAGAACTCCTAGATGGTATATATACCTATTGTCAGATAGCAGTTCTCTGGTGACACTTGTACAAGTTAGTCTGTAGACCCGAGATCGTCATAGAGACTTGTGTAATTCCCACTTTGCTTTGATTTCCTCCCTTCCACGGCTCTACTGAGTCGTGCAAACAGGTAGATTATGGGTACAGTCCCGAATCACATGGAGGCGGTGAGCGATAGGAGGGGTTTCGTCTCTCCCGGTATAGGGATTTGATGTCGCGCTATACATGATCGGCCATAACAGCAAATCCCTGGCCTGGGTTGTTGAGATTTACTGATAAAAGTTATCAGTTGTTTCTCGAACCATTATGAACCATAAATCAGCATGACATATAGAGTTACTGGGGTCTGACGTTTACCACCCCTAGACTTCATATGCGACGTAACATACGAAGAGACCGTACTGTACAGTAAGTGTTGCTTACAGGCTCATTAGGGTTGGGATGAGTTCGCTCGTCGGCCACCTTTTCGTCATGTACCTGGATAGCCGTTACACACAGCTAATGCCGCTGACGTGCTTGTGGTTAAACACACTGCTAGCGTACTGACGAGTCTTTAATGTCCCACACAGAGGTTTCCCTGGTTCAGGCAAAAGATGTAGAGGCCGTAAGTTGTTACGGCAGGGTTTCGATCATGTTCGTGTTCTGGCTACAGAAATGATGATCGGAAGAATAATACTGGTAGGCTTTGGTTTAAGCCGGATACCGATATTATATTATTGGATTATTTGTTTTCGTATTTTTCGGAATACGAATACGGGTATACTTATACGCTATACGGTGAGAGCTATTCTTGTTATTATACAAGAATATATTCTAGAAGGAGACACCTCATAAATGGGTTTTTATTTTGTGAAAATAAAAATAATGAGGTGGAATTTGGAATTATCAATGCATGGATGAAGGAATGGCTTATTTCATTTTATATTCATTTGGGTTTACTATTGAAGCATGGTGCATTATTTTTGGAGAAAAATAATGCATGCTTCAATTATTTTCTTTGAGCCATATCATTTGTTCATGCTTGATACTTGCTCATTCTAACATTCATCTTCTTTCTCCAAATTATCTCCTCCTCCTACATCTAAGCTTTACCCTTCACATGAATTGTGAATCAAAAGCTTAGGGCTAAAAGTAATCCACTAGTTCATCTCTACATCATCTAAGTGATCATTTCTAGCACACTTGATTTCTTAGTTAATTCTTGTGAAGAGTTTGAAGCTTGTTCTATAGCTCTCGGTTGGATGATCTACGACCTAGAGGTGACCGGAGACCGAGTTCCTTTCAAGAATCCAAGGAGCCTAGGAGTCGCATCCAAACGAAGACCGGAAGGACCGATTCTCAAGGTGTAACTCCTTATCATAGTAGATAAGATCTCTAGATAGGTTTCTATTTATGGTTTAGCACAAGATCTAGTTTTGAAGTGGGTGTTGCATGCAAGAAAATTTTTGTTTGTCACTTCCGCCTCCTTTCAAGAGTTGTGAGGGTGTACAACATTCACTAACTATGTTTTGAAAACTACTCGATTTTATAAGCGGAGCTTAAACCACTCCTTTTCAAATCACTAGATTCTACAACGATATCATATTCATTACGCTAAAGGTTTTCTTCAAAACCAGTCGTTGCCCTCCGTCATTTCAAATAAGGTTTATTTAGTATTCGTGCAGCGTTTGTTGACCTTGTCAAGGCGTAGTGTGCGGTAGCTGATTAGTGCTTATCTCCAGCATATGATGTGATTGGATTAGGGTAATCTTACGGCCTTGTTGACCTTGTCAAGGGTTGTGCGGGTGGGTTTAATTCAATCACGAAACATCGGGTTGAACTTGACTTACGGTTTATGGTTTGTTGACCTTGTCAAGGTCATAAACCGCATGGGGTAAAAACAGATATTGGGAAATTCAAAAGTTAAAATTTGCAATGAGATTGTATACCTTCTATATGATAGTTGGATCCCGATACCCACTGCGAGTAAGAGTTACTCCTGGGAGAGTTTTCCACTTTATAATTAGCTGATCTAGTGGGTGTCTAAGAAAGGTGTTAACGGGGTTATGCCCCTGCGGAAATGAGGTTATTTAATTAGTTCCATACGAAAGCATGGGAGACTCCCTCGGAGTACCAATACCTTCCTGGCTGACTGATTGGCGAACTTGTAGGGTGTAATTAATCCCGGTTAATCTTACCTTTTAAGATTTGAAGGAAGATTTGATAAAAAAAAGTGGGAGCTATCCTAATTAGATATGATAATAACCAATCTAATCTTGCAAAGACCGCACGCTAAAGTGTTTACTTCTTTCTCTCCAGGTAGCGACCATGACACGCCTTAATCAAGATAATAATATGGGTGTATTGACCGAACCCGCTTTTTATACTGAGCTGGGGAACGTTGGTTCCGCTCTATCTTATGACTGTCATAAGTCAGAGCAAGGAATAGTGGAATACCAGGATTTCCATGCAACCCGAACGAAGAAAGAGCATGCTGATGCATCTTCTTCGGGTGTGCTCTATGTACTGGGTATTGGATACCGGATCATGATCCCACATTTGTAATTTGTTACATGGCTTAAGGAGAGGTAGAGAACAGGGAAAGGGTGATATGTCTCTCAAAGTAGAGAATGGTGCAATTGTTGCAGCCAAAGAAGTTGTCAAAATCACCTAGTATTACCAAATGGTAATACATTGATTCTAAACGAGTGTTATTACGTACCAAAAATGATGTGCAATATTATATCAGTTTCTTTATTACATAAAGAAGGATATAACTTTGTATTAGAGGAAAATGTTATGAATATTTTTCTAAATCAAGTGTTGATTGGGTTCGGTACGTTATGCAATGGTATATACATTCTAAATCAAACTACAGTTCTAAACATACATAACACACACAAGAGGAAAAGTTCAGAAATGAACGAAGCCTTCTTGTGGCATTGCAGACTTGGTCATATGATTGTGACAAGACTAGCTATGTAGCATAAAGATGGATATTTGAATCCATTTGAATTTACATCTTATGAAATTTGCGAGTTATGTCACAAAGGAAAAATGACCAAAACTCCGATTACAAGACACGGAGAAAGAGCTACTGAACTCTTGGGACTGATACATAATGATGTGTGCGGTCTATGTCTGTTGGGTTACGCCAGTGCCCCGGCCGTCAATCCATGGCCAAATGCGGAATAAAAACTTTATTAAACCGGCGCTAACGGAACCCGATTCCCAGATCGAACCATTAACCCTACACTAGCTATATGAAAAGGAGTTTAGAGAGGTTATACCGAACGGTCCGTGTCCTTCGGTCTTCAACCTCTGTCCCAAGCTCCTCGCGGCTTCCTCAATCAAGTTTGATCTCCGGTCTCCCCACATCGAAGAAGATCCACGTCGAGGGTTAGTAATACGGGCTCCCGCCTCAAAACTGAAGCAACTCGGGTATCTAGTTTGCTAAACTAGATAGCCAAGATGAAGTAGAGAATGTGTTTGATTACTTTATTTCAAAACACCCAAGGATTCTCAACTCATGAGAGGGTTTGGGTGGAGGTTGAAGAAGATGCCCATGAGAGGAAAGTGTGAGCTCAAGAGAAAAGAAGCAAGTAAAGAAAATGAAGCGGCTGCCTTTTTCTTTGTTATGTGATGTATTATATTTTGTGAGCAAGTAAAGAAAACAACTCATGAAAAAATATCCCAAGCTCACAACAAATACCTTAAACCACAAACAAAAACCCTAGCATGTCACCCATGACCCACCATGAGTCACACCCATGTGATATCCATGAATCACCAAGTGAGCATGCTAGAAGCAATGAGTCACAATTTTCACACACCAAATAAACATTAACCTAAATGTTTAATAAAAAGAAATAGCATCTTCTAAAATAATCTTGTAACAAATTACAAGAATACCCCTCATCCGTATATACATACCCGCATCCGTATTCCGGTAGAATACGAATACTACGAGACGTAAATAATCCAACAATATAATATTAGGATCCGGCTTAAACCAAAGCCCACTAGTATTATCCGTCCGATCATGATCCATGCACAAGTGCACGTATAAGATCGAACCCTGCCATAAAACCATACGGCCTCTACAACGTTTCGCTCGAACCAGGGAAACCCTCTTTGTAGGAATCTAAAGACACATCAATACACTGGCAATGGGTTTGAACACAAGCACGTCAATGGCACTAGCTGTACGTAACGGCTACCCAGGTATTGAGTGAAAGGGAGGCCGATGAGAAAACTCATCCGGAAACCGCTACTGAGCCTGCCAGTGACAATATCCGTACAGTCCGGTCCGTTCGTCTATGAGTATCGCAAATCGGGTCAGGGGGTGGATAAAGTAATGTTAGTTATATGTATGCCCTAGAGGCCATTACTATAAATGTGATGTATATTGTAGTGGATGCTTGGACATATATAGGGAAGACTTTCTTGCTCGACATGATAGTATGCTATCCTGTTGCTCTTTATCTTAACATGTACACTTATTGTCTCTCTATTACATGTTGATAAAGCCCTTAGGATGAGTACTAGACTACCAGGATTATGATGCGGATCATACTAGTGGGGCAATGGTAGTCGGTAAGTACATCCTTCAATTGTTCCTATTCGAGGGAGTATCGAGATAGGGCATCGATACTCCAGAGTAGACTAGCGTATGCCCTTCTTGACCCATATGATGGGCGATGGATGATCCCACATCCATTGGTGTTTGACATCAGAGAAGGTATACGGGTGCTCCGTGGAGACTGGGTACACTGAACGGACTCGCCGAGAACTCCAAAATGGTTTTATACCTATCGTCAGATTGCAGTTCTCTGGTGACACTGGTACAGGTTAGTTTGTCGACCTGAGATCGCCATTGAGTCTTATGTGGTTCCCACTGTGCTTTGATTTCCACCATACCACGTTCAAGAGATCGTGCAAAAAGGTGGTTTTTTGGAATAGTACCAAGTCACATGGAGGCAATGAGCTATTGGAGGGGATTCATCTCTCCCTGTATTGGGAGTTGATGTTGCGCTTTGCTCCATTGTCCATAACAGGAAATCCCTGGCTAGGGTTGCTGAGATCTACTGATAAGTGTTATCAGTAGTTTCTCGAACCGTTATGGACCTTGCATCAGCATGACTTATCAGGCTATTAGGGTCTGACGTTTTACCACCCCTAGGCTGCGATATGCGACATATCTGATGAAGAGACCGGACTGTACAGTAGTGTTACTGATTTGATTCACCGGAGTATGAGTAGGCTTGCTTGTTGATCTTCTGATCGCTCAATACCCTGGTGGCCATTACGTTTAGCAGGCCGCTTGCGGCTTGTGGGTGTTTGATATGATCATCACCTACTGCCGGCGTATTGACGAGTCTTTAGAGTCCTACACAGAGGTTTCCTGGTTCATACGAAACGAAGTAGGAGCACATATATGATATATGCGGGACCGAGATTAATGCGCGTATGTGATACCGCATTCTATTCTTGCGATATGTGATATCGGTCAGTTATATGTGATATAGCCGAGTTATCGGATCAAGTGTTGATTCGATAAGATATTACATTTGCTATTAGTCGGTTGTATGTGATATAGCCGGATTATTAAATCAAGTGTTGATTTGATAATTTAATGTATAATTATATATATGATATATTAACTTACATTAACTAATATTTGCTCACTAAACATTTCTTTTTCTCACTTGTGTACACTTAGTATATATGTGATATATATTAATGTACATTATTTTGTGTCATGCTAGATGCCACATGCTACATGGGTGTATGAGACTCACACCATACTTATAATAATGTGAGGTTTTATTTATTTAAAGTAATTCAATATTAGTTGGAAATTGTCATGCTTAGAAGCTCGGAGAAGCTTGAAGCATCTTTGACTTAGTCCACTACTTTTGTTTTACTTGTAGATATTTAGTAACCTAAACATTATTGTTAGCCATGGTTTATTCTCTACATAAGTTAGTGTATGACACTAACTCACACATGGTTGCTATTCTCACCTCATGTGTTTCATTCTCATCGCCACCTCATCTTCTTCTTCCTCATGAAAAAGCTCACTAGCTTTTGAAATGGTGAAGAAATATTGTGAGAAAAATAAATCTAAATTGAGTCCAATTCCTACTTCATCATCCTCTACTATATTAGCCATTTATTTTAGGGTGTTTGCTTCACTAATCTACCAATAGTGAGGAGGTAGCATGAGCATGAGTCTCCTCGACGTAGATCATCTTCGACCACGAAGATTTCGAGCAAACTTGTTCATTTCTTCATATGAACCCTTACTAGAGTTCGGGTGTTCACTACTTGGAGCGAAGGAACTACTACACGGAGCTTTAGAAGTGAAGGACCGGTCTACAAGGGTTTTATTCCTCATTCACTTAGATGTAAAGTTGTTTACATTGTAGTTCTTCTAAATCTCTAGTTAAGATTCTAGGATTAGGGTTCTTTAGTATGGCAAAATTTTGAAATTGGCATGGACGATGCCTCCCGAAAACTTGCTGCCGCCCTAGGGAACCCTGCAGTGGTATCAGAGCCAAGCTAGAGAACTAGACGATGTTTGTAGGATTATGAAACCGAAACAACTCCGAAACACACGATACACATTCCTAGTTTCTGTCGAATTTTAAATGGCCTCTAAAATTTTTTTAGCCAATGCAGAATGTTATATGAGATGTAGTATGAACACAGTAGAAAATTCAACCCCCGTCGCCGAAAAATGGCCAGCCACTTTGCTCCCAAAACTGTCCTGCTCGGTTTTTTGATGTGGTTCTGGGTTGGAATTTCTAGGGTGTTCCAGTCTCTGGGTTTTGGTGTTTCAGGTGTTACTTGTTTTTGCTAAATTTGCATGTTATGTTAACTTTCTGCAAAGGCAATCCGGAGTGTTTCAAAATCGTAATTCTAACATCTATTCGGGTTATTTAGATGACGTTAAAAAGTTTGAACGGATATCAATAACTAAATTTTTCCCTTGTTGGAAAATTTCCACGAGTTGGATATTTTCCAAGTTTAAAATCTTCAGAAAATCATGCAAGAGATTTTGTGGACCCTCTAGAAGAACGATACCCAAACTCGACTTTTTGGATCGCGGAACCGCGGTCGTACCCTAGGGTTTGCGGCAGTTCCGCGGCGACATGAGTGATGCATGGGTTGGCCTTTCTACGAATGGTTCATAGGTGCTGTGGCATGTTCTGGGTACTTTTTAAACTCCGCTCAAGTGTTGAGCTCTTTGGGAAATTTTGGGTGTTTGTTTATTCGATCGAAAAGTTTAACATCGTTTAGCTATCTGTGATTGTGATACAATATTTGGAATCCACAATAATTAGATATGTGATATCTAGTTTGAATTTTATAAATCTAGCAAGTTAGTCTCATTTGAATGGTTGCCACGGAATTTTGATGAGGATCAAAAGTCCGTCGCAATTACGTAGTGTACGTGGATACTCGCCGGGTAACCTTACTAGATAGCCACGCCCCACAGCTCCGACCAAGTGACTGTAGGAGAACCCCGTCGCCAAAAGCATCTGTTCGGGTGCTCGCGGACGCGGTGTTCCGCCTTAGGGCTCTTCGTCGACGGCATCGGGGGTGCGACCGTCTACTAATGTTTTTAACGAGCATTCGATCAGGTTGTCGGGAATCTTGTTGAATTACCCGACTGGTTATTGGATAGTGTTTTCAATATCGAGACTAAAATGCGGGGTTTATAGTTGTTAGCATGTAATGTCTAAGGAATTCATTTGGTTGGGTATGAAATCCAAAGTATGTGATACATTGGGTTTATGATGTCAAAGGTGGTTACGGATTCCAATTGTTGTAGTTTTTCACTTGCTTTTCTTCAACCGTAAGTGTAATATGTGGTGTATCGCCGGTTTCATTGCTATATGTCAACGACAATTTGGATACGCATATTTACTTACGTTGATGACATGTGATGTTATGTGTTGCTGTGATATGTTATATTGGATCGTCGTGTTTTGAATAGCCGTTTTTTTTTATGTGAGATAAGAGTTTTTCATTGTCATTCATGTAAAATCTTGTAAGTAATATTCTTTTATTAGGGCACTTCCCGGTTGAGGATGATGTCACCATTGATGTATATTATTTACTTTTCCGCATTAGGATAGACCCAAGGAGGAGAGCACAAGTAACCGTGTTCTAGAGTCCAGTAGGAGACCATCTCGAGGAGTCGAGACCGGGCCTTCTAACTCTAGAATTGGTAGGGTTGCTTGCCGCTCTCGTAGGGGTCTAGGGATGTGGGTTTGTCTATTCATCGCGACCATGGAATCCGCGTTTTTTATTGGCTTAAATAAAACACAGAATTCCTAGTATATCCAATATTTCATATGTGTTATTTTGCTACTGATATTCTGTGATGTGATCACTTGATATTCTGAGACGAATACTTATATTATATATATGATGATATATAGTAAATATTGATGCTTTCGTTTCTTCTGTGATGCTTGGGAAGCTTAAATCGATGGGACTTCATTAATGAAATTAATGAAAGAAAAAGAAACCTAAAGATGTTGTAGAAACATGTTTAAAAACTAGTAGCTCTAGTTTTGTTTTGCATAGCGGTACTCCTTGTAGAATATCCAGCACCTTATTCGATAAGGAAAGAGCCGAAATCCCTTCACCGGGAGTGACCACTTTAGCGAAACTGGCAGATGCTATAACCCACTCGGTTTGTCTTTTGATTGCTTCTATAGTTTTTGTTTTGCATAGCGGTATTTGTGAAATATCCTGCACGTTATACGATAAGGAAAGAGCCGAGATCCCTTCACCGGGAGTGACCTCTTTAGCAAAACTAGTAAAAGCCTAAAAAACACTCCTTTTAAAATTCACTCGATTCTACAACGATATCAAGTTCATTATGCAAAGAGTTTTCTTCAAAACCTGTCGTACCCTCCGTCATTTCAGATAAGTAATTTTTAGTATTCGTGCTGTGTTTGTTGACCTTAGCCAAGGCGTAGTGTGCGGTAGCTAATTAGTGCTTATCTGCAAGCATATGATGTGATTGAGTTAGGGTAGTCGTACGACTTTGTTGACCTTAGCCAAGGGTCGTACGGGTGGGTTTAATTCAATCAAGAAATGACGGGTTGAACTTGGCTAGCGCTTATGATTTGTTGACCTTAGCCAAGGTCATAAGTTTATAGGGGCAAAATATTATCGGGAATTTCAAGTGTTGAAATTTGCAATGAGATTGCATACCTTCTATGAGATAGTTGGATCCCGATACCCACTGCGTGTAAGAGTTACTCCTGGGAGAGTTTTACACATTACAATTAGCCGATCAAAGTAGGTGTCTAGAAAGGTGTTAACGAGTTTATGCCTATGGGAAAACGAGGTTTATTTTAATTAGGTCCGTGCGAAAGCACGGGGAACCTCCCTCAATGTACCGACACTGGCCTGGCCAAAAGATTGGCGAACTTGTAGGGTGTAATTAATCCCAGCTAGTCTTACATTTGACGATTTCATGGAAGATTTGATAAAAACAGTGGGAGCCATCCTGATTAGATAAAATAATAACCAATCTGATCTTGCAAGAGCGCACGCAGAGTGTTTTCTTTTCTCTCTCTCCTAGTAGCGACCATGTCACGCTTTAATCAAGATAATAATATGGATGCATTGACCGAACCTGCTTGTTATACTGTGCTGGGGAACGTTCGTTCCGTTCATTCTTATAATTGTTATAAGTCTAAACAGGAAATATGGGAATATCCGGATTCCCATGCCACCCAATCGAGGATTAAGCATGTTGATGCATATTCTTCGGGTGTGTTCATTACCGAGAACTGTTTCTTAGTATCCTCTACGTCCTAGGTATGAGATACCGCATCAGGATCCCACAGATGTAAGAGTTACATGGGCTATAGAAAGGTAGAGAACTGAGAATGGGTGATATATCTCTAAATGTAGAGAATGGTGCAATTGTTGTAGCCAAGTCAGTTAGCAGATATCACCTTGTATTACCAAATGGTAAATACATTGATTCTGAAAAAATGATATTACATACCGAACCTGATATACAACATTACATCGGATTCTTTATTAAATTAAAGAAGGATATAATTCTGTATTGGAGGATAATGTTGTGAACATTTTCCTGAATCAAGAGTTGATTGGATCAGGCACGTTATATAATAGCATATACGTTCTAAATCAAACCACAATTCAAAGTATATAGAACACACACAAGAGGAATAGTTCAGAAATGAACAAATCCTTCTTGTGGCATTGTAGAGCAGGTCATATCAATGCGACACGACCAGCTAAGTTACATAAGGATGAATATTAGAATCGGTTCGAATTTTCAACTTATGATACTTGCCAGTCTTGTCACAAAGGTAAAATGACAAATACTCCGTTTACAGGAAACAGAGTAAGAGTTGCTGAACTCTTCGGACAGATACTTGATGATGTATACGGTCCTATGTCTACAAATGCCAACGTTGGTTCTTTATACTTCATTACATTCATCGACGATCTCTCAATTCGGACATGTGTTCCTGTTGAAATACGAGTCTGGAACTTTTGGGAAATTCAAAGAAATATAAGTTTGAAGTTGAGAACCAGACGGGTAGAAGTATTAAAGTCCTACGATGTGATCGACGAGGCGAATACTTTGGAATGGAGTTCCTGGATTTTCTAAACAGAGAATAGGATTCTCTCTCAGCTTACTCCTTCGTATACACCACAGCACAACGGTATATCGGGGCGGAGGTTTCGCACCCTATGAGATATGGCACGCTCTATGATGAGTACTGCTGAGTTACCAGTTTCCTTTTGGGGGTTATGCACTTGAGAAGCATGCATACCTATTGAATGGGATTCCATCCAAATATGTGCCTACCACTCTATATGAGATATGGTATGAGAAGAGACCATGTCTTAAACGAGTTAAGATATGGGGTTGTCCGGCCTATGTTGAAAAGCAAAATCTGGACAAGCTCGAGGTAAGGTCAGTTCTGTATAAGTTTGTTGGATATCCTGAACATTCGTGAGGGTATATCTTCTACCACACTGAGGAGCAAAAGGTGCTTTGTTTCTCAACATGCCATCTTTTTAGAAAAGGAATTTCTTGTGAAAAAATTTGTGGACATGAGGTAGAACTGGAAGGAGTTCCAGCTGGACAAACTAACCGCTGATGATTTGGTGAAACCAAAGGATTCAATAGTCACCGACAAACCTCAGCCTCTCCGCGAATCTGGTAGGGTTCCACATCCACTTGAGAGATACTACAGTCATCTCGGTGACAGTGGGAGCGAGGATTGCACAATGGTAGATGATGACCCAACTAGGTTCTGGCAGGCCATCACGAGTGGGGACTCTATGAAAAGGCTGGATGCTATGCGATCAAAGATGGAATCCATGTACACCAACAAAGTATGACTTTGCATGTTGTACCTGAAGGGGTAAAACCCATTGGGAGCAAATGGGTATTGAGAAGATTCTTGTTGTAGATGGAAAAGTTGATACTTTCAAAGCTATGCTTAAGTCCATCAGGATCAATGCACGCATCCCGGAGATGGAACATCTGTTTTGATGTGGCAGTCAAAGAGTTTGACTTCATCAAAAAGGTAGATGAACCTTGTATATACAAGAAGGCTGTGGAGAGTGAGGTTATCTTAAACGTATTGTACGTAGATGACATACTCTCGATAGGAAATGGTTTCATATGCTATATTCGGTCAAGCTCCTCTTATTACGAGGATTCTCAAAGAAAAATCTAGATGATACCTACTATATCTTGTAGATTATGATCTATGGTGATAGATCTAAGTGGATGTTCGGAGTTTCCCAAATCCAGGTACATTAACACCATTCTAAAGGGGTTTAGTATGGAAGATTCTAAGCGTGGCGGTTCGCCCACTTACTCATAGATCACTCTCACAAAAAAGATGTCTCCCAAGACTGATTTGGAGAGAGCTCACGTGCAAGGGATATCCTATGCTTCGGCAGTAGGCTCTATCAAGTATGTGATGTTATGTACCAGACCAGATGTAGCTAACTCACTAGGTGCAGTGATAAGGAATCAATCGGATCTTGGGAGAATCACTGGACAGCTGTAGAGGACATTCTTAAGTACTTGAGAAGCAATAAAAGAATCTTCTTGGTTCAAGCTTCCAGAGTGATAAGGTCGACTGAAAGTCAGTCACAGGCATTGTCTTTACCCTCAGTGGAGGGACAGTATGTTGGAAGAGTTCCAAGCTAGATACCGTGGAATACTAGACGATAAAAGCAGAATACATCGCTACCAACGATGCTGCCAAAGTGGCTGTCTGGGCATTTCTTGTTCATGAGATGAACATGGTTCCTCCCATTGAGCGTCTAATAACTGTTATTGTGACAACAATGGAGTTATGTCTTTAGCCTAGGAACACCGGTCCCATCAGCGATCCAGACATATTCTGAGGACAGTATCACCTGATCAGGGAGATGGTTGATCTCCCAGGAATCGAGGTCAGGAGAGTTGACGCAAAATATAATACGGAGGATCCACTCACAAAGGCCTTTCCCTAGAGAGACTTCTATAGGACGTTGAGTATGAGATACTGCAACAAATGACCTTAGTGCAAGTGGGAGATTGTTAGTTATATGTATGCCCTAGAGGCTATTACTTTACATGTGATGTATATTGTAGTGGATGCTTGGACATATATAAGGAGGACTTTCTTGCTCGACATGATAGTATGCAATCTGGTTGCTCTTTATCTTAACATGTACACTTATTATCTCTCTATTACAGGTTGATAAAGCCCTTAGGATGAGTACTAGACTACCAGGATTATGATGCAGATCATACTAGTGGGGCAATGGTAGTCGGTAAGTACATCCTTCAATTGTTCCTAGTCGAGGGAGTATCGAGACAGGGCATCGATACTCCAGAGTAAACTAGCATATGCGCTTCTTGACCCATATGATGGGCGATGGATGATCCCACATCCATTGGTGTTTGACATCAGAGAAGGTATAAGGGTGCTCAGTGGAGACTGGGTACACTGAACGGACTCGCCGAGAACTCCTAAATGGTATTATAACTATCGTCAGATAGCAGTTCTCTGGTGACACTGGTCCAGGTTAGTCTGTCGACCCGAGATCGTCAAAAATGTTGTTTTGGGGTACAGTCCCGAGTCATATGGAGGCATTGAGCGATAGGAGGGGATTCGTCTCTCCCTGTATTGGGAGTTGATGTTACGCTATGGTCAATTGGCCATAACTGGAAATCCCTGGCCAGGGTTGTTGAGATCTACTGGTAAGTGTTATCAGTAGTTTCTCGAACTGTTATGGACCTTGCATTGGCATGACTTATCAGGCTAATGGGGTATGACGTTTTACCACCCCTAGGCTGCGATATGCGACATATTTGACGAAGAGACAGGACTGTACGGTGGTGTTACTGATTGGATTCGCAGGATTATGAGCAGGCTTGCTTGTTGACCTTCTAATCTCTCAATACCCGGGTGGCCGTTACGTTTAGCAGACCGCTTGTGGCTTGTGGGTGTTCGATATGATTATCACCTACTGCCGGCGTATTGACGAGTCTTTAGAGTCCTACACAGAGATTTCCTGGTTCATGAGAAACGAATTAGGAGCACATATGTGATATGTGCGGGACCAAGATTAATGCGCGTATATGATACCGCATTCTATTCTCACGATATGTGATATCGGTCTGTTATATGTGATATAGCCGAGTTATCGGATCAAGTGTTGATTCGATAAGATGTTACATTTGATATTAGTCGGTTGTATGTAATATAGCCGGATTATTAAATCAAGTGTTGATTTGATAATTTAAAGTATAATTATATATATGATATATTAACTTACATTAACTAATATTTGCTCACTAAATATTTCTTTTTCTCACTTGTGTACACTTAGTATATATGCGATATATATTAATGTACAATATTTTGTGTCATGCAAGATGCCACATGCTACATGGGTGTATGAGATTCACACCATACTTATAATAATGTGAGATTTTATTTATTTAAAGTAATTCAATATTAGTTGGAAATTGTCACGCTTGGAAGCTTAAAAGAGCTTGAAGTATCTTTGACTTAGTCCACTAGTTTTGTTTTACTTGTAGATATTTATTAATCTAACCATTATTGTTAGCCATGGTTTATTCTCTACATAAGTTTGTGTATGACACTAACTCACCCATGGTTGCTATTCTCACCTCATGAGTTTCATTCTCATCAACAATTCATCTTCTTCTTCCTCATGAAAAAGCTCACTAGCTTTTGAAATGGTGAAGA
Organism: Agapanthus africanus; assembly: GCA_030015575.1. Lineage (NCBI taxonomy): Eukaryota > Viridiplantae > Streptophyta > Magnoliopsida > Asparagales > Amaryllidaceae > Agapanthus > Agapanthus africanus. The sequence continues at coordinate 221,703,870 of CM057347.1, forward strand.
AATACTGTGAGAAAAATAAATCTAAAGTGAGTCCAATTCCTACTTCATCATCCTCTACTATATTTGCCATTTAGTTTAGGGTGTTTGCTTCACCAATCTACCATTAGTGAAGAGGTAGCATGAGCTTGAGTCTCCTCGACGTAGATCATCTTCAGCCTCGAAGACTTCGAGCAAGCTTGTTCATTTCTTCATGTAAACCCTTACTAGAGTTCGGGTATTCACTACTTGGAGCGAAGGAACTACTACACGGAGCTTTAGAAGTGAAGGACCGGTCTACAAAGGTTGTATTCCTCATTCACTTAGATGTAAAGTTGTTTACATTGTAGTTCGTCTAAATCTCTAGTTAAGATTCTAGGGTTAGGGTTCTTTAGTACGGCAAAATTTTGAAATTGGCATGGTCGATACCTCCCGAAACCTTTCTACCGCCCTAGGGAACCCTGCAAGTCAGACCCCTAATAACACAACATTTAGTGTCGGTATGAAGCCCATCACCACCTGAGAAACTACTGATCCGAATCAGTAATTCTTGAATACATTGTTAAGGATTTCTGGTGATGGCCATCCATGCACACCGCGACATCTACCCCCAATACCGAGAGAGTCGAATCCTCTGACAATCCGCTCACTGCTTCCATGTGGCTCGGGACTGTACCAAACTAAAACCTGTTTGCACGACTCCTTTGAGCCATGGTAGGGTAGTAATCAAAGTGCAGTGGGAACTCACACGAGACAAATGACGATCTCAGGTCGATAGACTAACATGTACACATGTCACCAGGGTACTGCTATCTGACAATAGGTATAATACCAACTAGCATGTTCCCGGCGTGTCCGTCCGGTGTACTCATAACCCAATGTGCACATGTATACATCTTAGGTGAACCAACTAACACCAATGGCTTGTGAGACTGGCCACCGCCCCTCGTCGGGGTCTCGATCCGTGTACACTTGTCTACTGTAACGTTTTGAAAATCGTTTCGGTGAAATTTCAGAAAATCGGTAAAATAAGGGGGTTTTCTGTAAAAAGTCAAAATACAAATATCTTTATTATAAAATTAAATATACATATTCTATCTATGGAATTGCTAGTATTTGGTGTTTATTGAGCCATTGGAGAAATTTTAAATTTTCTGAAAATTTTTCCGAAATTAATTATTTTAATATTATTTTAAGTCGTCCCTAATACATTTAATTAGGGAAAATTAAAAATTGGAATGAGTTGAAACAAATTTTGTGCATCATAACACATTAAACAAAATTTTATCATGTGGTTTTTTAAATGAAATGGTTAGCCAAAACGGTTTAGAAAATATCGAAGAAAAAGGCTTTTTTCGGTGAAATTAGCGTTAATGGGAATTGGGGTAATACATTTATCATTTTCCAAACCCACACACCCACACCTTACCCTCTCTCCCCCTCCCTATGTGGCCGGCCCACTTTGACAGCCCCTCCCTCTTTTTCTCTCTCCAATCACCTCTTTTTGATTAGAAAAGAAAAGAAAAGAATAAGAAAAGAAAGAAAAAGGGTGGACTTTGACTTTTCAACACTTTCCCCACCTCACTCTCTCTCCTCCCTCACCCCCCCTCCAATTTCTGGCAGAAAATACACACCCCAATAGCAGCCCCTCCCCTTCCTTCTTCTCATCTCTTTTCCATCAAAAAAAATTGTGAAAAAATCAAGTAAAACCTCACCGAAATCAAAATCCAACTCCTACCCATTTCTCATTTGCCTATCTAGCATGGATCTAAGGATCAAGGTTTCAATTTGGGAGGCCATGGGTGCTTGTGGATCTTCAAATGTTTTTGGGTATAATTCTAAACATTTTGCTTAATTTGTTAGTTAATTTCTTAAAGCTAAATTACTTAAGTGTTAATTAGGTTTTAGTTGCAAGTTTTGAAATTCAAGAGAAGAATTTGAATGCAAGTTAGGGTTTTATGAAATTGGTGTATGGTTGTGTGATATATGTAAGCTCTTAGGACATGTTAAAACAAGATTAGAAGCTAGTTGTTAATGGTTAGTTTAAAAATTGTGTTAATTATGCTAATTTGCTAACTAGGTTTTTGAAATTGATTAAATAATTAGGATTAAAAATGTGATTGGGTTTTTCATGACTTCATTAACATTATAAAGTGTAGTTTAACACTTTAGTTCATGGAAATCCAACCTAAATGGTGGTTTGTGCATTTTGCTATAAAATTGTTAAAATTGGGTATATTGTAAACTAGAATTTTGGGGTTAATGAAATTTATTGGGATTAAATTATGGAAATTGTTTTTTATGACTTATTTAAGATATTTAATAAGTATTATGGCCGCTACATTTGTTTGAACATCGAGTTTTGTACTAAAACGGGTAATTTTTGCTTGCTAGATTTTCGGAAAAATGGCTTTTAAGGTGAATTTGGGGTTTTGTGAATTTTAACCTATTTTATATCATAATTAGTGTTCGTGAATGCGCAAATGAGTGTGTTTGGGTTTTCTCGATGGTTTGACGTTTGTACATCGACATCGAGGGTTGGTTTGGCTATTCTTACATGCGTAGGCGATAGGTTTTGACCTATGCGTGATATGTGTTGCGCCACGGCAGCGCCCCGGCCGTCTATCCGAGGCCAAAATGCGGAATCAAAATTTTTCTTAACTTTAAACTGGCGCTACCGCGGACAATATACCCGGATCGTAACCATTAACCGATACTAGCTAACAAGAGAAAGGGTGAGAGATATACCGAGTGATCCGAGTCCTCCGGTCTTCTCGTCATCGTCCCGATCTCCCGCGGAAAGTCCTGTCTCCATATCGTCGCCTCCTCGCCGGAAGGGCACCACATCGCCTGCGTCTTTTACGGGCTCCCTCCTCAATACCGAGGCAACTCGGGCACGAAGCTGGCAAGTCGACGTGCCCAAGATTTGCTGTAGAATGTGTATAGGCTATGTCTCACTTGGGTTTTAGTTGCCATGGTGATGGAGGGATAAGGTTAAGGGAAAATGGTGCTTTCATTTTTCCCAAAACTAGAAGAATGAGATGAAGAAATTTGTGTCACACCAAAAATGGAAATTTCTCTCATCCCCAAACTATAGTGGCCGGCCATCCAAGCTAGGAAATGGTGGAGGCAAAAGCATAACATATGAGGGAGGTGAGTGTAGGATAAAGAGAATGGTGACCATATCCAAAACATTATCATTACAAACTTACATCAAACCCATATCCTTTCTAATCTCATTTAATGCACCATCATGGATGAATAAAAAACAAAGGATGCAAATCCTATCATAATGAATACATTTGCAAGAAACCCCCTCCACAAATGTTATTTGCACAATTGCAAATAACCCCTCCAACGGAAAAGTCCGGCCGGAAAAGAACAAAGGAAAACCGGCCGGAATGGAATGCAAACTGGCAACTCCAGAAAACTGGTCCCGTAATAAATTACAGGAAAACCCCGATACTGTGCATACACACCCTCATCTGTATTCCGTCCGGATACAAATGCAATGAGACAAAATCTACACTGTACTAAACTAGGACCGGCTTAAACCAAAGCCGGCTAGTAATATCCGTCCGATCCTGATCCGTGCAATACCGCACGTATCTGATCGGACCCTGCCATATCTCTATACAGCATCTACAGCGTTTCGCCCGAAAGCTTGAGTAACTGAAAGTGTGGTGGACTCTAAAGACTCGTCAATACTATGGCTGTGGATTTAACCACTAGCACGTCAGAGGTATAAGCCAATACGTAACGGGCCACCAGCTATTGACCAAAAGGGACGTCGATGAGCGAACTCATCCTGACACCCTACTGAGCCTGTCAGTGACAATATCCGTACAGTCCGGTCCGTTCGTCTATGAGCATCGCATGGCGGGCCTAGGGGGTTGGTAAAAGTCAGACCCCCAAAGGCAGTACAAGTCGTGTCGGAGTGTAGCCCAGAACTCCCCGAGATACTACTGGAATACCTACCAGTAAATCTCCTGCCTCGGCAGAGGGCTTTGCGTAATGGCTCTCCTAGACACAGCGCGACCTCACCCCCAATACCGGGAGAGACGAACCCCTGAAGATCCGCTCACTGCCTCCATGTGGCTCGGGACTGTACCCAACTAAAACCTGTTTGCACGACTCCTTTGAGCCGTGGTAGGGTAGTAATCAAAGCACAGTGGAAACTCACACGAGACAAATGACGATCTCAGGTCGATGAACTAACCTGTACACATGTCACCAGGGAACTGCTATCAGACGTCTGGTATAATCCCAACTAGCAGGTTCCCGGCGAGTCCTGTCCGGTGTACTCATAACCTAATGAGCACCTGTATATATCTTAGGTGAACCAACTGACACCAGTGGCTTGTGAGACCGGCCACCACCCCTCGTCGGGGTCTCGACTGTATACACTAGTCTACTAATGGAGTATCGATGCCCAGTCTCGAAACTCTCACGACTAGGGACCTTTTAAGGATGTGCTTATAGACCCCAGCTCCCACGTATATGATCGCCATCATACTGCTGGTCGTCAAGCAAGAATCCTAGGGGCTCTATCAACGTGTAAGAGCGACCTGTAAGGTCACCTGAAACAGTACACGATGATAAAGGTAAACCAGATAGCAAACTATCATCTCGAGTAAGACTGTCGTCCCGGGATAGGTCCTCCCTCAATCATTGCAATCACGTGCCTGTGATCCAATAATTGACTCTGAGGGCACTATCTCCAACAATCTCCCACTTGCACTCAAGGCTAATTATTGCGATGTCGCATACTCACAGCCCGTGTGATACCGAACACCCAACTCCTCTACTAGTCAGTCACACAAAGCCTGTTTGCGAAACTATTGCGTTCGAGGAAAAGCCTCAGTGAGTGGATCCGCCTAGATGTTTCTTTCTATGTCTCTCTATATCTCAAGTTCGCGGAGAAAGCCATCTCCCGAAATGAGCAATACCTGTCTTAGAATGTCTGGATGTCTGATGGGACCTAGCTCATAAATGAACTCCAAATCCAAACTTCTTAGACTGTATCGTCAACTGAACTTAATCAGTATCCTGCGCCATGCCTCCCTCAGTATTGCCTTGGATCACCTGTCCAAAATACTGCCCCTCGTCAGAGGGAAAACTATAACTCTGACAACCTCCTTGTCGTCCAGGTCACCTTGGAAGCCTGGAATGATAACCGTCTTATAAAGGAGGCTGCCGTTATCAATTCCCTAGAACATTAACTTATGTTCTAAAACTGCTTCCGATTGTTTCTCCAGGATTGGATCAATATCATCTTATTGCATCTAGTGCAAGAACAACATCTGGTGTGGTACTTGACATCTCATGATTGACTCAATCGCCTAAGCAAGTGATCTGCCAATCATGCACATCCCTCTCAACTTTAGTCTATAAGACACCTTTAGAGAGGGTGACTCCATTACCTGCAGGTACACTACCGTGCCAGGAGTCGTTCATTCTAAATACTCATAGAATGCTGTCAAAGTACCCAGATTAGGAAACCACCCAAATCTGATCTAAAACCATAGATCTGGTAACCAGAATGTCTGATATAATATCCAAGTCCTGTGTGGAGAAACCACTGTGTGACAACCAAAGTATAACCGATCGTATTATAGGAGTTTCCTTTCATACTCTGTGTATGTCATCCAAAACCAGGACATCACACCCTACTACCTTCTTAACAGATCCATCCCCTATTCTGATGACGTCAAACCTATGACTGTCACATCAGAAATAGATGATCTATCTCCGCTATATCTGCTTTAGTCTATAGACATAAGCCTGATGTGCACCAATGCTTCCGCTGCTCCCACTGACTACGACAGCCCTCTGGCAGAGTCATATAGACGTGCACTTCTAAAACTAGTTTAGAACGACGCTATACTCATCCTCCTGCCGGGTCTCGCAGCCTGGAACAACAACAATGGAAAGTATGGGTAAACAAGAACTTCCTTGCCACCGTCCTTGAGGCTACCGGAGTACCTCTCGGGTGCCTGAAGTTACCCACCTTATCTGCGGAGTGGCCAATGGAATGTCAAATCAGATAGAATCTTTAGGTTCCTTATCAAATCTTCAGTAATCGTTTGCGGTTCTGGAATCGCTTCCAGTTCTACCATACTCCCACTACTGTTTTCTGAAAAATAACCATTTCTTTTTAAAATGTGGCGAGTTAAGAACAATATCACTATTGATCTTCCAGATAGTAGAAAGTCAACCCTCGTCATAGCCTGGGTCAACCCACAAACAGCCATTACAGAAACGTGCCTTGAGTTGTCCAGTGTTTGGTTTTAATCATAAGCCGGACAACTCCCCGTACCATAACAACGTTAAGATATGAACTGTTCTACATCCAATATAGAACCAGAGGCACTGATTTAATTTAACCAGATTCAAATCATGCAGCTGTCTCCAGTGCATGTCAACTAAATGGAGAGAGGCCGATCAGCGTTACTCAACTTAGGAATGCTTCCAACTATGAGTAACCTGAAAGAGAAGCAATTTCTCTTTATCATTACTATCAACTGAATACCATACACAAGTATCTACATCTTCGATCACCTTGAAGAATCCCGATACTTGCTACACCTGGTTCTCTACTGTATTCAAATACCTATAACTCCTCAAAACTTAGACTCTGTGTTTCTACGAAACACATGTCTAAGAACTAGAGAAGTTAAAAGTAAACAGAATATAGTATGAGGACCAACCCCTCTGTCCTAATGGACACTGGACAACATACAATACTCTGTATAAGTCCGCCGAGTCTAACAACTCTTTCACTGTGTGTCGTAAGTTGAAAACTGTACTTATGGTTAAGAAGAATTACACCGCTGTTTAATGCTCCTTACCTAACCATCCACTGATATAGGTAAATGTCATCGACATAATATCAAAAGGTATATCTCACTCTATGAAAATAGACGTACAGATATATCAATTTGAAATTGGTGCACAACAGCGGATATTCAAAACCAAATATTTGCCGACCGGCAAACAGCCCAGGTGATCTCCTCAAATATCACCGATTACAACGAATCCCGATATAATGAGGATGATCACCCAATTCCCAATAACTTACTCCCACTCATCATCTGTAAAACCATACAGATGTGAGAATCAAACCTGGTAAATACATACCCTGGAGCAAGTGTCTAATCGGGAAATCAGTTTTCTTTTAACAGTACACAGTTGAACTGAAACATTGAAATGTTTCGATGGGGTATCCTGGTATTCCTAGTAATGCCTCTACCATTATCCAGATTCACAACTATAACCGTATAATTCTTTTCCATCTCTTCAAATCCCTTTATATGTCTTTAGTCATTACCTTCTGCACACCCCTTTAGGCCAAATGGTTTGCTTCCTTCCCTACCGTTCGGCACCAGCCTATGGTTTGGAAGAAGACTATCCAATAAGCATAATGGGTGTACTGTCCTAATCCTAGGAGCACTCGCAATGCGAGAGAAGGTGAAGATAAAAGACAACCGAATAAACCTTATTCCTATTTCTCCTGAACCAGAATCCATCCCCGAACTGGAACAAGTTCCTTTCGAGTTCGTATATGACCATACGATGGAGTATCCAAATAAACTGTGGATCTTCGTAGTGATACGGAGTGTCCTGGAGAAATACAAAGGTGCTTTAGGATTGGCGAAGGAATACTTGGTTTGGTCGTGAACAGCAGTCGCAATTTACTTTGCCCTCTTACTAATCCCTTGCTTTGTCTTAATCTTAATACCTTCTGCACACCGTTTTCGGCTAATTGGTTTTCTTCATTCCCTACCGGTCGGCACCAGCCTAAGGTTTGGAAGAAAACTATCCAATTTGCATAATAGGTGTACTATCTCCTAAACCAAGGAGTACTCACAACTTGAGAGAAGGTAAAAGGGAAAAGACAACTGAATAATCCTATTCGTTTTCTCCAGAACCAGAAACCATCCTCGAAGTCCTTCGAGTTCGTATATAACCATACGATGGTTTTGTCCAATTGAAGTGGACGTTCGTAGTAATACGGGGTGTCCTGGAGAAAAGGGTAAAAGTAGGAGTGGCAATGAGGTTTGCAACTCTGACAATCCAAAAGCCAGTGTTAAGAAGGTTCGGTCAACTTGGTCACTGAGTCATAGTCCAGGGTCGGGTCAATGGTCGCTGCCAAAGAGAGAGAGAAAAGAAACACTCAGCGTGCACTCTAACCTAGATCAGAATGGTTATCACTTTGTCTAATCTGGAAACCTCCCACTGTAACCTCAAATTCTTCCCCAAACCTGAAAGAAGAATTAGTCGGGATCACCCGAGGAGTAAACCAACTCATCAGTGGGAATCGGGATCCAACTATCATCGCATGATAACGTGACGGAATCCACTCACGTCACCACACTCCAGAAGGTATGCGCATGCCTGGCAAGTTTCAGTTTCTTTAGAAACTCCCGATGTGTGTTTTTACCCCTAGGACCCAAGTGACCTTGACACAGTCAACAAATCAAAGAGTCTTAGTCAAGTTCAACCCGTCATTATCCTAGATTGCATTAAACCCACCCGTACGAGCCCTTGACACAGTCAACAAGGCCGCACGACTGTCCTAACCAATCCCATTAATATGCTACAAACAAACACTACTTAGCTACCGCACACTACGCCTTGACACAGTCAACAAACGCAGCACGAATACTAAGTAATATTTGTAAGAAATGACGGAGGGCTACGCCTAGTTTTTGGCGAAAAACCTTTAACGTAATGAACTTGATATCGTTGAAGGAACTGCATAGCCTTTTTAGAAAATATAGTGACGAAAACCTTTACTAAAGAGGTCACTCCCGGTGAAGGGATCTCGGCTCTTTCCCCGTAGAATGAGGTGCAGGATATTCCAACTGAATACCACGATGCAAAGCAAAAGTAATCGGCTATAGTGAAGTTAATGCCCTGACGCAAACTTCTGTCCAAGGGGTCACTCCCGGTGAAGGGATCTCGGCCCTTGCCTCGTCGACTGAGGAGCAGGATATTCCAAATGAATACCACGATGCAAAACAAAAGTGAACGTCCTTGCAATAACAGCTTTTTGAAAAATGTTCCAACAACATCAGAATAGGTTTGTTTAGCTTGCATTGATCTGAATCAACGCAGTCCCATCAATTGATCACACCACAAAGAACGAAAATATACTGATGTACGTATATGCCATCCGCATTCGCCACTGGGTCCCGTCATTACTCGTTAGGTTAGCTAACTAACGACAGAGCGGGGACTGGACTAGCGCGGATGCAAAACATATACAACATCTACTAATATATATACCAATATATTATATTCGCTCAAGGCGTGATAAAATGCAACATCACAGAAATGTACAGCATCACAGAACAATACAGATATCTGGAAGCCCCGGGTTTCACAGAGCCGCTGCTGAAACCCGACGTTCCCCTGGTCGTGTGGATAGCCTGTGCAATGAAAACCTAGAACCCTACGGGCGCGGCAAGTCACCCGCCAAAACCTGAAGCGAGGCAGCCCCCTTCAGCAACGTGAATGGACCACCCAGCACTTCACGGAATCCGGTAACTCGGGCACCCCTCCTCGGTCAACCTGTACCCCTTACGAGTGCGGCGAATAGCCCGCCAATCCTGGAGTGAAGCCCCCTCCATCCCAATGCCATGAGATGCGGGCTTGTTGCCCTCCAGAACCCGGCTATCCGTGCACCCCACCGCGGGGCAATCCTAGTACAGAAAGTAAAATATACATACACCGGGTACATCGACCGCAACCAGGTCGTGCCCCAAAAGAATAATACAAACAGGCAGTGACGGCAGTCCACATGTCGGACGCTTGCCCCGCAATATCAAATGTACATATAAAACAAAACTGTACTAGCATTGCATCCAGGCTATCCCCCACGACCGATCCGCAACATCACAGCATAAACACAGAACATCAACGTGAAAATCACGTTCGCAAATCCGTCTAACCGGGCTATAGCAGTTAGACAGGATTTACCGATCAAGTGATATTCACGGTCGCAGATATAATGTAAATACTGTGAAATAATGTGTTTAAAATATCCGATCGATTAAATTTTAACAAGTGGGCCCCCAAGTACTACTGTAGCACATCAAGAAAATCTGGGCCCAAAATTAATGTTCCAAAACCCCTAAAATCATCCCAGAAAGCAACTGAAGAAAAACGACACAGTGATCTGACCATAGTGCGGCGGAACCGCGGCACAAAGGGGGATTTTGCCGCGGTTCCGCGCTCACACAATGGAATCACTCTGTCGAATTTCTACAGTAACCTTATATTTTCCAGTACATCACTTTTATGCAACCTGAAAAAATTTTTGAGCAAGAAAAAAATCAACAGAAAACTGATGTACAGAAAACGCGTATTTTTGGAATTTTGGTCGATCGGAAATATAAAACACATTAGACAAAGCTAGACACGGTTAATGGCGTGGCTCTGATACCATGTTGCGCCACGGCAGCGCCCCGGCCGTCTATCCGAGGCCAAAATGCGGAATCAAAATTTTTCTTAACTTTAAACTGGCGCTACCGCGGACAATATACCCGGATCGTAACCATTAACCGATACTAGCTAACAAGAGAAAGGGTGAGAGATATACCGAGTGATCCGAGTCCTCCGGTCTTCTCGTCATCGTCCCGATCTCCCGCGGAAAGTCCTGTCTCCATATCGTCGCCTCCTCGCCTGAAGGGCACCACATCGCCTCCGTCTTTTACGGGCTCCCGCCTCAATATCGAGGCAACTCGGGCACGAAGCTGGCAAGTCGACGTGCCCAAGATTTGCTGTAGAATGTGTATAGGCTATGTCTCACTTGGGTTTTAGTTGCCATGGTGATGGATGGATAAGGTTAAGGGAAAATGGTGCTTTCATTTTTCCCAAAACTAGAAGAATGAGATGAAGAAATTTGTGTCACACCAAAAATGGAAATTTCTCTCATCCCCAAACTATAGTGGCCGGCCATCCAAGCTAGGAAATGGTGGAGGGAAAAGCATAACATATGAGGGAGGTGAGTGTAGGATAAAGATAATGGTGACCATATCCAAAACATTATCATTACAAACTTACATCAAACCCATATCCTTTCTAATCTCATTTAATGCACCATCATGGATGAATAAAAAACAAAGGATGCAAATCCTATCATAATGAATACATTTGCAAGAAACCCCCTCCACAAATGTTATTTGCACAATTGCAAATAACCACCTCCAACAGAAAAGTCCGGCCGGGAAAGAACAAAGGAAAACCGGCCGGAACGGAATGCAAACTGGCAACTCCAGAAAACTGGTCCCGTAAAAAATTACAGGAAAACCCCGATACTGTGCATACACACCCGCATCTGTATTCCGTCCGGATACAAATGCAATGAGACAAAATCTACACTGTACTAAACTAGGACCGGCTTAAACCAAAGCCGGCTAGTAATATCCGTCCGATCCTGATCCGTGCAATACCGCACGTATCTGATCGGACCCTGCCATATCTCCATACAGCCTCTACAGCGTTTCGCCCGAAAGCTTGAGTAACTGAAAGTGTGGTGGACTCTAAAGACTCGTCAATACTATGGCTGTGGATTTAACCACTAGCATGTCAGAGGTATAAGCCAATACGTAACGGGCCACCAGCTATTGACCAAAAGGGACGTCGATGAGCGAACTCATCCTGACACCCTACTGAGCCTGTCAGTGACAATATCCGTACACTCCGGTCCGTTCGTCTATGAGCATCGCATGGCGGGCCTAGGGGGTTGGTAAAAGTCAGACCCCCAAAGGCGGTACAAGTCGTGTCGGAGTGTAGCCCAGAACGCCCTGAGATACTACTGGAATACCTACCAGTAAATCTCCTGCCTCGGCCGAGGGCTTTGCGTAATGGCTCTCCTAGACACAGCGCGACCTCACCCCCAATACCGGGAGAGACGAACCCCTGAAGATCCGCTCACTGCCTCCATGTGGCTCGGGACTGTACCCAACTAAAACCTGTTTGCACGACTCCTTTGAGCCGTGGTAGGGTAGTAATCAAAGCACAGTGGGAACTCACACGAGACAAATGACGATCTCAGGTCGATGAACTAACCTGTACACATGTCACCAGGGAACTGCTATCTGACGTCTGGTATAATCCCAACTAGCAGGTTCCCGGCGAGTCCTGTCCGGTGTACTCATAACCTAATGAGCACCTGTATACATCTTAGCTGAACCAACTGACACCAGTGGCTTGTGAGACCGGCCACCGCCCCTCGTCGGGGTCTCGACTGTATACACTAGTCTACTAATGGAGTATCGATGCCCAGTCTCGAAACTCCCATGACTAGGGACCTTTTAAGGATATGCTTATAGACCCCAGCTCCCACGTATATGATCGCCATCATACTGCTGGTCGTCAAGCAAGAATCCTAGGGGCTCTATCAACGTGTAATAGCGGCCTGTAAGGTCACCTGAAACAGTACACGATGATAAAGGTAAACCAGATAGCATACTATCATCTCGAGTAAGACTGTCGTCCCGGGATAGGTCCTGCCTCAATCATTGCAATCACGTGCCTGTGATCCAATAATTGACTCTGAGGGCACTATCTCCAACAATACGCGTGCCGATTTGATTTTCGTATGCCGTTTCGATTTCGAATTTGGTTTTAATGTGATACGGTGCGTTATGATATGTTGGTACCTCATGTGGACTTCGAGACGACAAGCAAGCGCGTGGCGATGTCGGCACCGGCGAGCGAGGACCAGGTGAGTAGATTTATATCTACGGGGAGAAGTCGGATGGATGGCGTATAGCACCCCCGCAGTTCGTGGTGATGTATACGAATACGTATACACATATATATTTTGATTATATATTTTATGTTAATATGGGACTTGATGGTAGAGGTAGATTCTAGGTGTTCATGGATTAGTTTAGTGTTAGTTGCGAAACCCTAGAGTAGTCCTTACACCCACACACGCACACACACACATGCATACATCTATGTTATTACCTGTGCGTATATGGGGAGATGTGCTTATGTGTTCACCTGGGTATGGGACTAGGTGTTCACATACTGGATTTGCGGATGATACTTGGGATTGAGATGAGTCGATGAGATTTGAGTTGAGGCCGTGAGATTGGTGATATGGCAGGATTTGTACTTGAGTTACGTCCTGATGTTATAGCGGATCTGTGAGCGGCAATGCCATGTGAATAGTAATATTAGTAGTGTACTAGACGTAGGTCAGTACCCCAGATGATGATCTTGATAAAGAGGATACCAGATGAACAGTGTGATGAGTATGATATTGACCGGTACCCAGATTTGGGGATGTCGTACGACGGATTTACGTACGAGCTATATATTGATGATTGATCCGCACTCTTGACTTGGGATGTCTGATTATAGATACGGTATCGGATATGATATTATTGAGGCGGGATCACCGACTAATATATATACAGGTATGTATACGTATCGACTCAGATGTTAGGCGGTTTCCCTACCTGTAGTTCAGCCGTATAGTTTATGTAGTTTTTAGATTAGACTAGACTCCTACCTATTTCAAAACTAACGAATCGTAGGTATTTTAAAATACAGTTCAAGGGATTCTACGGATATTCCGAACGACGTATATTTTCTTAAAAACACCGTAGCCCTTATTTTTCAAAACACCGCGATTCGTGTTATTTCAAAAGGCACTATTGTAGGACTTATATTAGGGTAATGCAGTTTAGTTATAGTTGTGTCAAGTATTCCGCTCATTATTGCTGTTTGCTCCGCATCGCATACATATATTATAATTTCTTATTGCCTTGTTGATATCATACTGTTAGGACACCAGCACCATTACCGATGATGCGTATGTACCACATACACTTACTTGCCGGCTCACACACATCTTCATCGGTAATTGCCATGTTACATACACCTTAGAAAATATTATTTCTTGACATAGCCTGTTAGCTAATAGTTTAGACATGATATTAGTGTACTTGCCTTATATGTTAGTTTAGACATTGTAGTTATTACCTGCTACTTCATGCATACTGTTATTCATTGTTATGCCGCATTCAGGGATTCTCATGCATATATTCACTATTTTACGTGCTATTGAGGTTTTGGATTCGGATTTCCATGAGATTTTATGGATTTGGGGGAAAACCACAAAACTTATACAAACTTCTTTTCTCTCTTTTTAAATGAAAAGCGCGGTTTTCCCATGATGTATGAGTCGTCCACCATGAATTTGCTGATGGATTTCGAGACCCGATTCGAGGAGTTGGATGAACCGTTTCGGGTACATAGTGGGCCCGGTGCGGTACCCCGGGGCGAGAAGGTCGTGTTGTTGACGTTGAGCCTGGCAGGGGAGCACTACCGACCGGTGATTTTAACCGACGCGTCGGATATCCGGAGGATACCGTCGTGGTCTTGAGATGGATGGTAGGGGCCGGTCTGGACTGACGACGCCCTAGATATTGTGATTGAGGCATTGAGATTTTGAGATATTGAGGTACAGAGATTGTGATACAGAGATATCGAGATATTTGGACACTTGTTTTATGTCGATGCTGGGCACTGTTTTATGCTGATTTCATTTATGGTACCTCATTTTTAAAATACAGAAATCTCACTGATTTATGAAAGCAGTTTTCTTCAGTACATGCATTCTGTTTCATGCATTCATACATCATACATATGATACATTGCTACCTGAGGCACCGACACGGGCATATGGGATTACACTTGGGTTAGATATTTGCCCTAGCCATGGTTATGGGTTGCTGGTTATATATTTGAGGATTTTATATTATGATTGTATGACCTAGGATTGCGTCATACATGCGATTTTTGTTCGTAGATGTATTCTATTCACGAGTTGGCAACTCACCCCCGTTGTGCCCCAGTTTCTTGCAGGTTTTGCTGTGCAGGTTTCATTACGGCTTTGCTGGCACTGCTTCTTTCGGGTGACGTGCTAGTAGATGGGTTTATTTGTGTCGTACCCATCATTATACATTGTATATTATTATTCAGTTGTATCTAAAAGTTCCATCAACCAAACATGTATTTATTTTGAGATAGAGACCAGTGATGTTATTCTTTCGACCTTAGAGTCGCGCGTTATATTTTTGTTGATTTCTTGTGGTTTTGAGTTTCCTTTTGAATTTTGATCCTCGCTCTTGGCGTTGTATATTATATTACTTGTGTGGTTGTGACCGTCGATTGACGAAGAGCAAGCTCCCGCTTGGGGATGCCTTTTATTGATTTCGTATACTATTCATGTTGTATCCCGTTTGGGGGACAGTATTTACAAAGGAGACTCTGCCGAAATTTTCAAGAAATATTTGATGGTTTTAAAAACGTATAATTCGGCTTATGCTAATAAAACTACTTGATTTAAATTGGTTTTTCCTTCACTCTACTACTTTTCTTAGTTTGGATTTCTGGGTTTTCGGCTTACTTAGATTATGTACGCCTCGAGACGTTTCGTAGTTTAAGTGCCGGTCATGTTCCGTACTTTCGGGACGTGACAAAGTTGGTATCAGAGCGTTAGGTTTTACCTGCGGAGCGTAGGATGACCCTTCGTTGATGGAATAGGTGACTAAAGTAGAGTGTCGTACCGTGGGTATGTTCCGCGGCATACTTACGATACGCTACTCCACTTAAGAAGCCTTAGGATGTACATTTCTTTGTTCAGTATTATATTCTTTCCTGATCTAGCCTCATCAGTACCAGTTATGGTTTTGCTGCCACGATTACGGGCAGGGAGAGCTACGGCTAGAGTTGCGGTCAGCATGAGCTCGTTACGAATGAGGACTGACCAGGACGTGATTCCGGCGATATACGATTGCATTGAGAGGCGTTGTTTGATTGTGTTTCTGCGCCACGAGCGTTTGGATGGATCGCTGTATAAGATTGCTCGGACGTGCAGATCAGCGCCAGAGGATTGAGTCAATGATAGAGGCCAGCCAGATTTTGATGACCGTTGGCGTATTGCTTACTCCTGATGATTGAGGCCTGTTCAGTGTGCAGACGAGTGAGCCAGTCATTGCTGCGAACGATGAGATATCGCCCCAGACGTTGGAGCTATTGCAGTACGAGTTGTACTAAGAGATGATAGAAGGTCGCTAGTCACCAAGGACGAATGACTAGGACATGTGGTTCGTTCGCTACCCTGATGCGAGGTCATCAGATAGATTGATTCCAGCTAGAGACGACTTCACGCGGAGTCGTTGAGAGTCGACAGAGACGATCGAATGTCAGCAACCTATTATTCCAAGTTTAAAGTATTCGGAAAGACATGCAGGCAATTCTATGGACCCTCTAAAAGATTGAAACCCTAACTCGACTTAATGACCGTGTGAAAGCCTTTGAACCTTAGGGTTTGCGGCAGCTCCACGGTGCCATTAGTGAGGCTTGGGTTTGCCCTTCTACGGCTGGACCATCGATGCTGTGGTACGTACTCGATACTATTAAACTGTACCCAAGATGTTGAGCTCTTGGGGGATTACGAGGTTTTGATGAATCGATCGGATGGTTCGACTTCATTCGGATGCCAGGTGGTGAGATGCATTTCTTGGGAGACTCCAGATACGAGGATAGCCGTTGGAGCTCAGTCTATGCAGTCACGACGAGACGATTCCGAAGCAGTCGACAATAGAGAAAGTGGATTAAGAGGTTCGTACAAGATCTGGATAAGAAGACGTTCCATTCCACCGACATCAGAGATGTGATACGCATGCCGAGGCATTGTACTTGAATATACCTTCCAGAAGGAGTCGCGATGAGTATGCAGCCGTTCTAGAGCGAGAACAGATCTAGTAAGGGACGATGACTTCCGGACAGTTCGACAGAGACGAGATTTGGGAGAGATCTCGATAGGACCTTTCTGGAATAAATTACGAGAAGACTTGGACCCAGGAGTGGTCATGTTATGCACACCAGCAGGCCAAAGTTCAGGATCGTCGACGAGACATGCTATGAGTGACCACGACAGTTGGCCAGAGATTCTTGGAGGATGTGCTTGAGCGGGACTATTCCGCCATACTTGATTTTGTGTATTTTGGGTGATCTATTCGCATGATTGATTTTGATGATTGAGTTTCATGATATTTGTCTTCATGTACCATGGTTGCACCTGCTGAGTATTTACGATTTTTGCAAAGCTGTTGCATTTGATATCGTTTTCGTGCCTTGGTTTCTCACGTTTGTGATTATATGGATTTCATACAGTTGAGTTGATTTGTGCATATATACGCATACGATTTGGTTTTTGCACTCGGTATAGTTCACATATGCTTGCAGTGCAGTGATACGCATTTTGTGCACTTAGATGCACCAGACTTCGATTTCGATTGTGATGCTCGATATTGATTTTGTGCACCTTGTGCAGCTGATTGGATTTTGCGCATATTCGGCGCTTGATATTGGATTTCATGATTTCGTGCACGATGGATGCACCTGATTTGGATTTTCGCGCATGTTAGGCACATGTTTTGATGTGCGATTTTGGTGCACACCAGATGCACTAAATCGAGATTCTTCGTGCATGTCAGATGCACCTAATTTTGCTATCAGGCACTCACGTTGCCTATGACAGATGTTTCGTGCACACCGATGCACTTAGATCTTGTTTCTGTGCACATGTTGGCAGATATATGGATTTTGATTTCCGTGCGCACCGGACACACGTAGTATTCGTATGCATATTTTGGGATTGATTTCTTATAGAGCAGTACGTTTTTATGATATTTGCTATGTGTTTTCGTACTGAGCAGGACTAGTCAGAGGGCAGTACCTGAATGTATTTTGCATGCATTGATAGCTATCGAAGGGAATTCCAAAAAGCGAGCTATAGTCTCAGTATTTACCTACGTGTCTGATATGACGCGAAATGTTTAAAACAAGAAGACCCTTCTAAATTGTTTCTGAAACGGCGGAACGTACATTTCAAACAAAAGGTATATATGTTTATGGTTATTTTCTTATGATAGACGTCCGCCACTGTGCAGTGTTATGCGCATTGCACAGCGACTTTAAGAGATTTGGCATGCATTTCCTTCAGATATTTACATATATAGATTTGATATTTACGTATATAGTTTCGAGTTATATCATATTGGTTTTGTATTGGATTTTACATTTGTGTCTTTACCATGACTCCGATGATTGCGGGATGCTTGACGGAGTTTTTATTTTGAGTTGCATGCTCATTTTCCATGCGCATGCGCTGCGCTATGATTTGTTTTATGTAATTATGACTTCGGAGCCCCGACAACTTGATGGTTTTGCTCAAATGTTTTAGTGTTTGCAGGGAACTTTAATTTAAATTCGGGGACCGAATTTCTATAAGGGGGGAAGATTGTAACGTTTTGAAAATCGTTTCGGTGAAATTTTAGAAAATCGGTAAAATAAGGGGGTTTTCTGTACAAAGTCAAAATACAAATATCTTTATTATAAAATTAAATATACATATTCTAGCTATGGAATTGCTAGTATTTGGTGTTTATTGAGCCACTGGTGAAATTTCAAATTTTCTGAAAATTTTTCCGAAATTAATTATTTTAATATTATTTTAAGCCGTCCCTAATACATTTAATTAGGGAAAATTACAAATTGGAATGAGTTGAAACAAATTTTGTGCATCATAACACATTAAACAAAATTTTATCATGTGGTTTTTTAAATGAAATAGTTTGCCAAAACGGTTTAGAAAATATCGAACAAAAAGGCTTTCTTCGGTGAAATTAACGTTAATGGGAATTGGGGTAATACATTTAACTTTTTCCAAACCCACACACCCACACCTTACCCTCTCTCCCCCTCCCCATATGGCCGGTCCACTTTGACAGCCCCTTCCTCTTTTTCTCTCTCCAATCACCTCCTTTTGAATAGAAAAGAAAAGAAAAGAATAAAAAAAGATAAAAGAAAAAGGGTGGAATTTGACTTTTCAACACTTTCCCCACCTCACTCTCTCTCCTCCCTCACCCCCCCTCCAATTTCTGGCCGAAAATACACACCCCAATAGCAGCCCCTCCCCTTCCTTCTTCTCATCTCTTTTCCATCAAAAAAAATTGTGAAAAAATCAAGTAAAACCTCACCGAAATCAAAATCCAACTCCTACCCATTTCTCATTTGCCTATCTAGCATGGATCTAAGGATCAAGGATTCAATTTGGGAGGCCATGGGTGCTTGTGGATCTTCAAATGTTTTTGGGTATAATTCTAAACATTTTGCTTAATTTGTTAGTTAATTACTTAAGTGTTAATTAGGCTTTAGTTGCAAGTTTTGAAATTCAAGAGAAGAATTTGAATGCAAGTTAGGGTTTTGTGAAATTGGTGTATGGTTGTGCGATATATTTAGGCTCTTATGACATGTTAAAACAAGATTAGTAGCTAGTTGTTAATGGTTAGTTTAAAAATTGTGTTAATTATGCTAATTTGCTAACTAGGTTTTTGAAATTGGTTAAATAATTAGGATTAAAAATGTGATTGGGTTTTTCATGACTTCATTAACATTATAAAGTGTGGTTTAACACTTTAGTTCATGGAAATCCAACCTAAATGGTGGTTTGTGCATTTTGCTATAAAATTGTTAAAATTGGGTATATTGTAAACTAGAATTATGGGGTTAATGAAATTTATTGGGATTAAATTATGGATATTGTTTTTTATGACTTATTTAAGATATTTAATAAGTATTATGGCCGCTACATTTGTTTGAACATCGAGTTTTGTACTAAAACGGGTAATTTTTGCTTGCTAGATTTTCGGAAAAATGGCTTTTAAGGTGAATTTGGGGTTTTGTGAATTTTAACCTATTTTATATCATAATTAGTGTTCGTGAATGCGCAAATGAGTGTGTTTGGGTTTTCTCGATTGTTTGACGTTTGTACATCGACATCGAGGGTTGGTTTGGCTATTCTTATATGCGTAGGCGATAGGTTTTGACCTATGTATGATACGCGTGCCGATTTGATTTTCGTATGCCGTTTCGATTTCGAATTTGGTTTTAATGCGATATGGTGCGTTATGATATGTAGGTACCCCATGTGGACTTCGAGACGACAAGCAAGCGCGTGGCGACGTCGGCACCGGCGAGCGAGGACCAGGTGAGTAGATTTATATCTACGGGGAGAAGTCGGGTGGATGGCGTATAGCACCCCCGCAGTTCGTGGTGATGTATACGAATACGTATACACACATATATTTTGATTATATATTTTATGTTAATATGAGACTTGATGGTAAAGGTAGATTCTAGGTCTTCATGGATTAGTTTAGTGTTAGTTGCGAAACCCTAGAGTAGTCCTTACACCCACACACGCACACGCACACATGCATACATCTATGTTATTACCTGTGCGTATATGGGGAGATGTGTTTATGTGTTCACCTGGGTATGGGACTAGGTGTTCATATACTGGATTTGCGGATGATACTTGGGATTGAGATGAGTCGATGAGATTTGAGTTGAGGCCGTGAGATCGGTGATATGGCAGGATTCGTACTTGAGATACATCCTGATGTTATAGCGGATCTGTGAACGACAATGCCATGTGAATAGTGATATTAGTAGCGTACTAGACGTAGGTCTGTACACCAGATGGTGATCTTGATAAAGAGGATACCTGATGAACAGTGTGATGAGTATGATATTGACCGGTACCCAGATTTGGGGATGTCGTACGACGGATTTACGTACGAACTATATATTGATGATTGATCGGCACTCTTGACTTGGGATGTCTGATTATAGATATGGTATCGGATATGATATTATTGAGGCGGGATCACCGACTAATATATATACAGGTATGTATACGTATCGACTCAGATGTTAGGCGGTTCCCCTACCTGTAGTTCAGCTCGTTAGTTCAGCCGTATAGTTTATGTAGTTTTTAGATTAGATTAGACTCCTACCTATTTCAAAACTAACGAATCGTAGGTATTTTAAAAGACAAGTCAAGGGATTCTACGGATATTTCAAACGACGTATCTTTTCTTAAAAACACCGTAGCCCTTATTTTTCAAAACACCGCGATTCGTGTTATTTCAAAGGGCACTATTGTAGGACTTAAATTAGGGTAATGCAGTTTAGTTATCGTTGTGTCAAGTATTCCGCTCATTATTGCTGTTTGCTCCGCAACGCATACTTTTATTATAATTTCTTATTGCCTTGTTGATATCATACTGTTAGGACACCAGCACCATTACTGATGATGCGTATGTACCACGTACACTTACTTGCCGGCTCACACACATCTTCATCGGTAATTGCCATGTCACATACACCTTAGAAAATATTATTGCTTGACATAGCCTGTTAGCTAATAGTTTAGACATGATATTAGTGTACTTGCCTTATTTGTTAGTTTAGACATTGTAGTTATTACCTGCTACTTCATGCATTCTGTTATTCATTGTTATGCCGCATTCATGGATTCTCATGCATATATTCACTATTTTACGTGCTATTTAGATTTTGGATTCGGATTTCCATGAGATTTTCTGGATTTGGGGGAAAACCGCAAAACTTATACAAACTTCTTTTCTCTCTTTTTAAATGAAAAGCGCGGTTTTCCCATGATGTATGAGTCGTCCACCATGAGTTTACTGATGGATTTCGAGACCCGATTCGATGAGTTGGATGAACCGTTTCGGGTACATGGTGGGCCCGGTGCGGTACCCCGGGGCGAGAAGGTCGTGTTGTTGACGTTGAGCCTGGCAGGGGAGCACTACCGACCGGTGATTTTACCCGACGCGTCGGATATTCGGAGGATACCGTCGTGGTCTTGAGATGGATGGTAGGGGCCGGTCTGGACTGACAACGCCCTAGATATTGTGATTGAGACATTGAGATTTTGAGATATTGAGGTACAGAGATTGTGATACAGAGATATCGAGATATTTGGACACTTGTTTTATTTCGATGCTGAGCACTGTTTTATGCTGATTTCATTTATGGTACCTTATTTTTAATATACAGAAATCTCACTGATTTATGAAAGCAGTTTTCTTCAGTACATGCATTCTGTTTCATGCATTCATACATCATCCATATGATACATTGCTACCTGAGGCACGGACACGGGCATATGGGATTACACTTGGGTTAGATATTTGCCCTAGCCATGGTTATGGGTTGCTGGTTATATATTTGAGGATTTTATATTATGAACATTATGAATGTATGACCTAGGATTGCGTCATACATGCGATTTTTGTTCGTAGATGTATTCTATTCACGAGTTGGCAACTCACCCCCGTTGTGCCCCAGTTTCTTGCAGGTTTTGCTGTGCAGGTTTCATTACGGCTTTGCTGGCACTGCTTCTTTCGAGTGACGTGCTAGTAGGTGGGTTTATTTGTATCGTACCCATCATTATATATTGTATATTATTATTCAGTTGTATCTAAAAGTTCCATCAACCAAACATGTATTTATTTTGAGATAGAGACCAGTGATGTTATTCTTTCGACCTTAGAGTCGCGCGTTATATTTTTGTTGATTTCTTGTGGTTTTGAGTTTCCTTTTGAGTTTTGATCCTCGCTCTTGGCGTTGTATATTATATTACTTGTGTGGTTGTGACCGTCGATTGACGAAGAGCAAGCTCCCGCTTGGGGATGCCTTTTATTGATTTCGTATACTATTCATGTTGTATCCCGTTTGGGGGCCAGTATTTACAAAGGAGACTCTGCCGAAATTTTCAAGAAATATTTGATGGTTTTAAAAACGTATAATTCGGCTTATGCTAATAAAACTACTTGATTTAAATTGGTTTTTCCTTCACTCTACTACTTTTCTTGGTTTGGATTTCTGGGTTTTCGGCTTACTTAGATTACGTACGCCTCGAGACGTTTCGTAGTTTAAGTGCCGGTCATGTTTCGTACTTTCGGGACGTGACATCTACTCTGGTGTATCGATGCCCAGTCTCGAAACTCCCACGACTAGGGACACTTTAAGGATGTGCTTATAGACTACCCAGCTCTCACGTATATGATCGCCATCATACTGCTGGTAGTCAAGCAAGAATCCTATGGGTTCTATCAACATGTAGTAGTAGTGATCTGTAATATCACATGAACCATGTACATGATAATAAAGACAAACCAGATAGCATACTATCATCTCGAGTAAGACTGTTCTACCGGTATAGGTCATCCCTCAATCATTGCAATCACGTTCCTGCGATCCAATAATTGACTTGAGGGCACTATAGCCAACAATCTCCCACTTGCACTTAAGGCTAATTATTGCGGTGTCGCATACTCACAACCCGTGTGATACCGAACACCCAACTTCTCTACTAATCAGTTTCACAAAGATCACTTGTAAAACTATTGCGTTCGAGAAATAGCCTCAGCGGGTGGATCCACTCCAATGTTTCTTTATATGTCTCTCTTTATCTCATGTTCGCGGAGAAAGCCATCTCCCGAAATGAGCAATACCTGTCTTAGAATATGTCGGGATATCTGATGGAACCCAGTTCACAAATGAACTCGAAATCCAGCAAACTTCTTAGACTGTATCATCCACTGAATTTAATCAGTATCCTGCGCCACGCCTCCCTAAGTATCCTCTTGGGCCACCTGTCCAAACTACTGCCCCTCAACAGAGGGAAAACTATAACTCTGACAGTCACTCTTGTTAGTGTATATATCCTAGGGGCCATTATTGTATCATACTAGTTTGTATATTACTTAATGGAAGCTTGGGATATTCACATGTATATAACAGTCTTGCTAAACATGGTAGTATGCTACTTGGTTTTTCTATCTTAATATATGAGTATACGTATTGATAGAGCTCTTAGGATCTTGCTTGACTACCAGCGTTGTGATGGCAGTCACACTAGTGGGGGCTGGGTAGTCTACAAGCACATCCTTATTCAGGTCCCTAGTCGTTGGATTATCGAGACAGGGCATCGATACTCCGGAGTAGACTAGTGTGTACGCTTCTCATCCCAGTTGGGGAGATGGTCTGTCCCACAGCCATCAGTACGTCGTACTGGAGATAGTATGCAGGTGCTCATTAGGTTACGGGTACACCGGACAGGACTCACAGGGAACTGTTGGTTGGTTTTATACCAGTCGTCAGTGAACAGTTCCCAGGTGACATGAGTACAGCATAGTCCGCAGACTTGACACTACTACTTCGTCTCGAGTGTGTCCCACTGTTCTTAGATTGCTACCCTACCACGGCTCAAGGGAGTCGTGCAAACAGGTAGCAGTTGAGTGCAGTCCCGAGCACTTGGAGGCAGTGGCGGTTAGACAGGATTCGTTTCTCCCGGTATTGGGGGTTGATATCGCGCTGTGTCAGAGAGCCATTACGTAAAGTCCCTGGCCAGGGCAAGCGAGATTTGCTGGTAGGTTCCAGTAGTTTCTCAGGGTGTAATGGGCTTCGCTCCGACACGACTTATACCGCTATTAGGGGACTGACGCTTGCCGCCCCCCCTAGGCTTTATATGCGATAGTCTTAGACGAACAGACCGGACTGTATGGAGATTGTCACATCAGACTCGGTAGGAGTTCGGATGGGTTTCTGTTGGAGATAGTGCCCTCAGAGTCGATTATTGGATCACAGGCACGTGATTGCAATGATTGAGGGAGGACCTATCCCGGAATGACAGTCTTACTCGAGATGATAGTATGCTATCTGGTTTATCTTTATCATCGTGTACTGCTTTAGGTGAGCTGACAGGTCACTATTGCACGTTGATAGAGCCCCTAGGATTCTTGCTTGGTTGCCAGCAGTATGAGGGCGATCATATAAGTGAAAGCTGGAGTCTATAAGCACATCCTTAAAAGGTCCCTAGTCGTGGGAGTTTCGAGACAGGGCATCGATTCTCCAGAGTAGACTAGTGTATACAGTCGAGACCCCGACGAGGGGCGGTGGCCGGTCTCACAAGCCACTGGTGTCATTTCGTTCACCTAAGATGTATACAGGTGCTCATTGGGTTATGAGTACACCGGACAGGACTCGCCGGGAACATGCTAGTTGGTCTTATACCTGACGTCAGATAGCAGTTCCCAGGTGACATGTGTACAGGTTAGTTCATCGACCTGGGGATCGTCATTTGTCTCGTGTGAGTTCCCACTGTGCTTTGATTACTACCCTACCACGGCTCAAAGGAGTCGTGCAAACAGGTTTTAGTTGGGTACAGTCCCGAGCCACATGGAGACAGTGAGCGGATCTTCGGGGGTTCGTCTCTCCCGGTATTGGGGGTGAGGTCGCGCTGTGTCTAGGAGAGCCATTACACAAAGTCCTTGGCCAAGGCAGGAGATTTACTGGTAGGTATTCCGGTAGTATCTCAGGGTGTTCTGGGCTACACTCCGACACGACTTGTACCGCTTTTGGGGGTCTGACTTTTACCCACCCCCTAGGCCCGACGTGCGATGCTCATAGACGAACGGACCGGACTGTACGGATATTGTCACTGACAGGCTCAGTAGGGTGTCAGGATGAGTTCGCTCATCGACGTCCCTTTTAGTCAATAGCTGGTGGCCCGTCACGTATTGGCTTATACCTCTGACGTGCTAGTGGTTAAATCCACAGCCATAGTATTGACGAGTGTTTAGAGTCCACCACACATTCAGTTACTCAGCTTTCGGGCGAAACGCTGTAGAGGCCGTATGGAGATATGGCAGGGTTCGATCAGATACGTGCGGTATTGCACGGATCGTGATCGGACGGATTTTACTAGCCGGCTTTGGCTTAAGCCGGATTCTACTTTTAGATAGTATAGATTTTGTCTCTTTGTATTTGTGTTCAGTGGGAATACAAATGCGGGCATGTATTTGCAGTATCGGGGTTTTCCTGTAATTTATTATGGGACCAGTTTTCTGGGGTTGCCAGTTTGCATTCCGTTCCGGCCGGTTTTTCATTGTTCCTTCACGGCCGGACTTTTCGTTGGAGGGTGTTATTTGCAATTTGCAAATAACATTTTGAGGAGGGGGTTTCTTGCATATGTGGGTTTATGATATGACCATCATCAATCTCTTTACCATCACTTGCATTTAATAAGAGGGTATGGGTTTAAAGTTTGAGGTATGGTTGATGTTTTGGAAATGGTTGTGACTTTTTTCCTTTTAGTTTTTAATTCTTTTTCCCACCCATGCATTGAGAAGGGGCCGGCCACTGTTGTTGTGAGTGAGGAGTGAGGTTTATTTGAGTGTGTGAATTAATTCCTTCATGGTTAATTTCGTGGGCCCCCTCTTTGTGTGTGTGTGTGCTGAGAAGTGTTTAATTCTTTTTGCATGGTTTTAATTTGTGGGAGATACACACATCATTTTCCAGTGAGGCTTTGCTTCATTTTTCAGCAAGCACAAAGGCTTGGCCGAGCTCATTTGCTGATGATGCTCATTCCTTTTGAGAGCATGCTCCATTCTTCATCAAGATTTGATCCATGATTATTCTTGCAAAAATTCCTCCATACATGGCAACCTCTTAAACCCCAAAGAGACAATTTTCCACACTAGTCTACAGCATCCCTTGGACGCGTCGGATAGCCAACTTCGCGTCCGAGTTGCCTCGGTATAGAGGCGGGAGCCCGTAAAAGATTTTGGCAATGTGGTGCCCTTCCGGCAAGGAGGCGACGACCGGAGGATCCGCGGGAGATCGGGACGACGACGAGAAGACCGGAGGACTCGGATCACTCGGTATATCTCTAACCCGTCTTGTAGTTAGCTAGATCTAGTTTAATGGCCCGATCCGGGGTTTAGTGCGCGGTGGTGCCGGTTTGCTAAGTCCGCAAAATTAAAGTTTTTCACCGCTTCCGCATTTGGCCGTCGGGTTATCGGCCGGGGCGCCGCCGTGCACTTACAGTGGTATCAGAGCCTCGCCATTAATTTCGTCTAGCTTTGATTGATGTGTTTTTCAGTTCCGATCGACCAAAATTCCAAAAACACAATTTTAGTTCACATCAGTTTTCTGTTAAAATATTTTGGTGTCCAAAAATTTTTCAGGTTGCAAAAATGTGATGTACTTGAAAACGTAAGACTACTGCAGAAATCCGAGTCATTGATCTTTCATCAAGAGCGCGTAACCGCGGCCAATACCCACTTTGGACCGCGGTTCCGCCGCAACATGAAAGGATCAATGGGCCAGGTTTTTCCAGTGGGCTTCTGGGTTAATTTTAGGGGTTTTGGAATATTAATATTGGGCCCAGATTTTCTGTGAGTGCTACAGTATTGCTTGGGGGCCCACTTGTTAATTTTTTGATTGATCGGATATTTTAAACACATTATTTCACAGTATTTACATTATATCTGCGACCGTGAATGTCACTCGATCGGTAAATCCGGTCTAACTGCTATAGCCCGGTTAGACGGATTTGCGAACGTGACTTTCACGTTGATGTTCTATGTATTTGCTGTGATGTTGCGGATCGGTCGTGGGGATAGCCTGGATGCAATGCTAGTACAGTTTCTGTTGTATCATGTACATTTGATATTGCGGGGCGAGCGTCCGACATGTGGACTGCCGTCACTTCCTGTTTGTATTATTATTTTGGGACACGGCCAGGTTGCGGTCGATGTACCCGGTGTATGTATATTTTACTTTCTGTACTAGGATTACCTCGCGGAGGGTTGCACGGATAGCCGGGTTCTAGAAGGCAACAAGCCCGCATCTCATGGCATTGGGACGGAAGGGGGCTTCACTCCAGGATTGGCTCGCTATTCGCCGCACTCTTAGGGGGTATAGGATTTCATTGCACAGGCTATCCACACGACCAGGGGAACGTCGGGTTTCAGTAGTGGCTCTGTGAAACCCGGGGATCCCAGATATCTGTATTGTTCTGTGATGCTGTACATTTCTGTGATGTTGCATTTTATTCACGCCTTGAGCGAAATACTATATATTGGTATTTATATTAGTAGATGTTGTATATATTTTTCATCCGCGCTAGTCCAGTCCCCGCTCTGCCGTTAGTTAGCTAACCTAACGGGTGATGACGGGACCCAGTGGCGAATGCGGATGGCATATACGTACGTCAGTATATTTTCGTTCTTTGTGGTGTGATCAATTGATGGGACTGCGTTGATTCGGATCAATGCAAGTTAAACAAACCTAATCTGATGTTGTTGGAACACTTTTCAAAAAGCTGTTTTTGCAAGGACGTTCACTTTTGTTTTGCATCGTGGTATTCATTTGGAATATCCTGCTCCTCAGTCGACGAGGCAAGGGCCGAGATCCCTTCACCGGGAGTGACCCCTTGGACAGAAGTTTGCGTCAGGGCATTAACTTCACTATAGCCGATTACTTTTGCTTTGCATCGCGGTGTTCATTTGGAATATCCTGCACCCCATTCTACGGGGAAAGAGCCGAGATCCCTTCACCGGGAGTGACCTCTTTAGTAAAGGTTTTCGTCACTATATTTTCTAAAAAGCTATCCGTTCCTTCAACGATATCAAGTTCATTACGTTAACGGTTTTCGCCAGAAACCATTCGTAGCCCTCCGTCGTTTCATATGGATAGTCAATAGTATTCAAGCTGTGTTTGTTGGCCATAGTCAAGGCACAGTGTTTGGTAGCTGTTGGTTATTCATATGCAGCATAGATAGATGCGTTGGTTTGGGACAGTCGTATAGCCTTGTTGGCCCTAGTCAAGGGCTTGTACGGGTGGGTTCAAATCAACCTGGATAATGACGGGTAGAACTTGACATGTGACTTATGATTTGTTGGCCATAGTCAAGGTCATAAGAGCATGGGGTAAAAAAAATTACATTAGGAGTTTCAAAAGAACTGAAACTTGCCAGATATGCGCATACCTTCTGGAGTGTGATACCGTGAGCGGATTTCGTCACGTTATCATGCGATGATAGTTGGATCCCGATTCCCACTGATGAGTTGGTTTACTCCTCGGGTGACCCCGACTAATTCTTCTTTCAGGTTTGGAGGAGAGTTTGAGGTACAGTGGGAGGTTTCCAGATTAGATAAATTGGTAACCATTCTGATCTTGGTTAGAGTGCACGCTGAGTGTTTCTTTTCTCTCTCTCTCTGGCAGCGACCATTGACCCGACCCAAGACTATGACTCAGTGACCAAGTTGACCGAACCTTCTTAACACTGGCTTTTGGATTGTCTGAGTTGCAGACCTCATTGCCACTCCTACTTTTACCCTTTTCTCCAGGACACCCCGTATTACTACGAACGTCCACTTCCATTGGACAAAACCATCGTATGGTTAGATACGAACTCGAAGGAATTCGAGGATAGTTTCCGGTTCAGGAGAAAACGGATAGGATTATCCAGTTGTCTTTTCCCTTTTACCTTCTCTCAAGTTGTGAGTACTCCTTGGTTTAGCAGATAGTACACCTATTATGCAAATTGGATAGTCTTCTTCCAAACCTTAGGCTGGTGCCGACCGGTAGGGAATGAAGAAAACCAATTAGCCTAAACGGTGTGCAGAAGGTATTAAGATTAAGACAAAGCAAGGGATTAGTAAGAGGGCAAAGTAAAATGCGACTGATATTCACAACCAAACCAAGTTTTTCTTTGCCAATCCTAAAATCACCTTTGTATTTCTCCAGGACACTCCGTGTCACTACGAAGATCCACAGTTTATTGGATATTCCATCGTATGGTTATATACGAACTCGAAAGGAACTTGTTCCAGTTCGGGGATGGATTCTGGTTCAGGAGAAATAGGAATAGGATTTATTCAGGTTGTCTTTTATCTTCACCTTCTCTCGCATTGCGAGTGCTCCTGGGATTAGGACAGTACACCCATTATGCTTATTGGATAGTCTTCTTCCAAACCATAGGCTGGTGCCGAACGGTAGGGAAGGAAGAAAACCAATTGGCCTAAAAGGGTGTGCAGAAGGTAATGACTAAAGACATATAAAGGGATTTGGAGAGGTGGCAAAGAATTATACGGTTATAGTTGTGAATTTGGATAATGGTAGAGGCATTACTAGGAATACCAGGATACCCCATCGAAACATTTCAATGTTTCAGTTCAACTGTGTACCGTTAAAAGAAAACTGATTTCCCGATTAGACACTTGCTCCAGGGTATGTATTTACCAGGATGATTCTCACATCTGTATGGTTTTACAGATGATGAGTGGGAGTAAGTTATTGGGAATTGGGTGATCATCCTCATTATATCGGGATTCGTTGTAATCGGTGATATTTGAGGAGATCACCTGGGCTGTTTGCCGGTCGGCAAATATTTGGTTTTGAATATCCGCTATTGTGCACCAATTTCAAATTGATATATCTGTACGTCTATTTTCATAGAGTGAGATATACCTTTTGATATTATGTCGATGACATTTACCTATATCAGTGGATGGTTAGGTAAGGAGCATTAAACAGCGGTGTAATTCTTCTTAACCATAAGTACAGTTTTCAACCTACGACACACAGTGAAAGAGTTGTTAGACTCGGCGGACTTATACAGAGTATTGTATGTTGTCCAGTGTCCATTAGGACAGAGGGGTTGGTCCTCATACTATATTCTGTTTACTTTTAACTTCTCTAGTTCTTAGACATGTGTTTCGTAGAAACACAGGGTCTAAGTTTTGAGAAGTTATAGGTATTTGAATAGAGTAGAGAACCAGGTGTAGCAAGTATCGGGATTCTTCAAGGTAATCGAAGATGTAGATACTTGTGTATGATATTCAGCTGATAGTAATGATAAAGAGAAATTGCTTCTCTTTCAGGTTACTCATAATTGGAAGCATTCCTAAGTTGAGTAATGCTGATCGGCCTCTCTCCATTTAGTTGACATGCACTGGAGACAGCTGCAAGATTTGAATCTGGTTCAATTAAATCAGTGCCTCTGGTTCTATATTGGATATAGTACAGTTCATATCTTAACATTGTTAAGATACGGGGAGTTGTCCGGCTTATGATTAAAACCAGACTCTGGATAACTCAAGGCACGTTTCTGTAATGGCTGTTTGTGGGTTGACCCAGGCTATGACGAGGGTTGATTTTCTACCATAAGAAAGATCAATAGTGATATTGTTCTTGACTCGCCACATTTTAAAAGAAATGGTTATTTTTCAGAAAACAGTAGTGGGAGTATGGTAGAACTGGAAGCGATTCCAGAACCGCAAACGATTACTGAAGATTTGATAAGGAACCTAAAGATTCAATCTGATTTGACATTCCATTGGCCGCTCCGCAGATACGGTGGGTAACTTCAGGCACCCGAGAGGTACTCCGGTAGCCTCAAGGACGGTGACAGGGAAGTTCTTGTTTACCCACACTTGCCATTGTTGTTGTTCCAGGCTGCGAGACCCGGCAGGAGGATGAGTATAGCGTCGTTCTAAACTAGATTTAGAAGTGCACGTCTATATGACTCTGCCAGAGGGTTGTCGTAGTCAGTGGGAGCAGCGGAAGCATTGGTGGACATCTGGCTTATGTCTATTTATAGACTAAAGCAGATATAGCGGAGATAGATCATCTATTTATGATGTGACAGTCATGGGTTTGACGTCATCAGAATAGGGGATGGATCTGTTGAGAAGGCAGTAGGGTATGATATCCTGGTATTTGGATGACATACACAAAGTAGGAAGTGATATTCCTATACTACGATCGGTTATTCTTTGGTTGTCACACAGTGGTTTCTCCACAAGGGACTTGGACATTATATCAGACATACTGGTTACTAGATCTATGGTTTTTAGATCTAGATTTGGGTGGTTTCCCAATCAGGGTACCTTGACAGCATTCTAAGAGTATTTAGAATGGACGACTCCTGGCACGGTAGTGTACCTACAGGTGATGGAGTCACCCTCTCTAGAGGTGTCTTATAGACTAAAGTAGAGAGGGATGTGCACGATTGGCAGATCACTTGCTTAGGCAATTAAGTCAATCATGAGATGTCAAGTACCACACCAGATGTTGTTCTTGCACTAGATGCAATAAGTTGACATTGATCCAATCCTGGAGAAACAGTCGGAAGCAGTTTTAGAACATAAGTGGATGTTCTAGGGATATGATAACGACAGCCTCATTTGGGAGACAGTTATCATTCCAGGCTTCCAAGGTGACATGGACGACAAGGAGGTTGTCAGAGTTATAGTTTTCCTTCTGACGAAGGGCAGTATTTTGGACAGGTGGTCCAAGGAAATACTGAGGGTGGCATGGCGCAGGATACTGATTAAGTTCAGTTGACGATACAGTCTAAGAAGTTTGGATTTGGAGTTCATTTATGAGCTCGGTCCCATCAGACATCCAGACATTCTAAGACAGGTATTGCTCATTTCGGGAGATGGCTTTCTCCGCGAACTTGAGATATAGAGAGACATAGAAAGAAACATCTAGGCGGATCCACTCACTGAGGCTATTCCTCGAACGCAATAGTTTCGCAAACAGGCTTTCTGCGACTGACTAGTAGAGGAGTTGGGTGTTCGGTATCACACGGGCTGTGAGTATGCGACATCGCAATAATTAGCCTTGAGTGCAAGTGGGAGATTGTTGGAGATAGTGCCCTCAGAGTCGATTATTGGATCACAGGCACGTGATTGCAATGATTGAGGGAGGACCTATCCCGGAATGACAGTCTTACTCGAGATGATAGTATGCTATCTGGTTTATCTTTATCATCGTGTACTGCTTTAGGTGACCTGACAGGTCACTATTGCACGTTGATAGAGCCCCTAGGATTCTTGCATGGCTGCCAGCAGTATGACGGCGATCATATAAGTGAGAGCTGGAGTCTATAAGCACATCCTTAAAAGGTCCCTAGTCGTGGGAGTTTCGAGACAGGGCATCGATTCTCCAGAGTAGACTAGTGTATACAGTCGAGACCCCGACGAGGGGCGGTGGCCGGTCTCACAAGCCACTGGTGTCATTTGGTTCACCTAACATGTATACAGGTGCTCATTGGGTTATGAGTACACCGGACAGGACTCGCCGGGAACATGCTAGTTGGTCTTATACCTGACGTCAGATAGCAGTTTCCAGGTGACATGTGTACAGGTTAGTTCATCGACCTGGGGATCGTCATTTGTCTCGTGTGAGTTCCCACTGTGCTTTGATTACTACCCTACCACGGCTCAAAGGAGTCGTGCAAACAGGTTTTAGTTGGGTACAGTCCCGAGCCACATGGAGACAGTGAGCGGATCTTCGGGGGTTCGTCTCTCCCGGTATTGGGGGTGAGGTCGCGCTGTGTCTAGGAGAGCCATTACACAAAGTCCTTGGCCAAGGCAGGAGATTTACTGGTAGGTATTCCGGTAGTATCTCAGGGTGTTCTGGGCTACACTCCGACACGACTTGTACCGCTTTTGGGGGTCTGACTTTTACCCACCACCTAGGCCCGACATGCGATGCTCATAGACGAACGGACCGGACTGTACGGATATTGTCACTGACAGGCTCAGTAGGGTGTCAGGATGAGTTCGCTCATCGACGTCCCTTTTAGTCAATAGCTGGTGGCCCGTCACGTATTGGCTTATACCTCTGACGTGCTAGTGGTTAAATCCACAGCCATAGTTTTGACGAGTGTTTAGAGTCCACCACACATTCAGTTACTCAGCTTTCGGGCGAAACGCTGTAGAGGCCGTATGGAGATATGGCAGGGTTCGATCAGATACGTGCGGTATTGCACGGATCGTGATCGGACGGATTTTACTAGCCGGCTTTGGCTTAAGCCGGATTCTAGTTTTAGATAGTGTAGATTTTGTCTCTTTGTATTTGTGTTCAGTGGGAATACAAATGCGGGCATGTATTTGCAGTATCGGGGTTTTCCTGTAATTTATTATGGGACCAGTTTTCTGGGGTTGCCAGTTTGCATTCCGTTCCGGCCGGTTTTTCATTGTTCCTTCACGGCCGGACTTTTCGTTGGAGGGTGTTATTTGCAATTTGCAAATAACATTTTGAGGAGGGGGTTTCTTGCATATGTGGGTTTATGATATGACCATCATCATTCTCTTTACCATCACTTGCATTTAATAAGAGGGTATGGGTTTAAAGTTTGAGGTATGGTTGATGTTTTGGAAATGGTTGTGACTTTTTTCCTTTTAGTTTTTAATTCTTTTTCCCACCCATGCATTGAGAAGGGGTCGGCCACTGTTGTTGTGAGTGAGGAGTGAGGTTTATTTGAGTGTGTGAATTAATTCCTTCATGGTTAATTTCGTGGGCCCCCTCTTTGTGTGTGTGTGTGCTGAGAAGTGTTTAATTCTTTTTGCATGGTTTTAATTTGTGGGAGATACACACATCATTTTCCAGTGAGGCTTTGCTTCATTTTTCAGCAAGCACAAAGGCTTGGCCGAGCTCATTTGCTGATGATGCTCATTCCTTTTGAGAGCATGCTCCATTCTTCATCAAGATTTGATCCATGATTATTCTTGCAAAAATTCCTCCATACATGGCAACCTCTTAAACCCCAAAGAGACAATTTTCCACACTAGTCTACAGCATCCCTTGGACGCGTCGGATAGCCAACTTCGCGCCCGAGTTGCCTCGGTATAGAGGCGGGAGCCCGTAAAAGATTTTGGCAATGTGGTGCCCTTCCGGCAAGGAGGCGACGACCGGAGGATCCGCGGGAGATCGGGACGACGACGAGAAGACCGGAGGACTCGGATCACTCGGTATATCTCTAACCCGTCTTGTAGTTAGCTAGATCTAGTTTAATGGCCCGATCCGGGGTTTAGTGCGCGGTGGTGCCGGTTTGCTAAGTCCGCAAAATTAAAGTTTTTCACCGCTTCCGCATTTGGCCGTCGGGTTGTCGGCCGGGGCGCCGCCGTGCACTTACAGTTTCCTCATCGGCCTTCTTATCGACATCTACCTGGGGACCGTTACGTACAGCTAGTGCCGCTTGCGGTCTGTGGTTAAACCCACTGCGAGCATAGTAGTCGAGTCTCTAGAGTCCCACGCAGAGAGTTTCCCTACTCTAGGCGAAACGATATAGAGGTCGTATGGTTTTACGACAAGGGTTCGGACGCATACGTGTGTTTACGCACGTACGACTTTCGGACAGTTTTTACTAGTCGGCTTTGGTTTAAGCCAGTTACTAGTATCCGGTTATTGGATTTATACAGTCTAAAGTTTTTCCGTGTTTTCACGGATAGGAGGGGCGTTCTCGTAATTACGCGAGAAGCTTCTAGAAGATGGTGATTAAGGAGGTTTAGGTGGCATATACATTGAATGAGATTAGTGAGTCATATGGATGATTCATCCATGTCATTAATGCTTCATAATTGCTTAATGACTCATGGAGATGAATCACCACAAGATATTTATCAAGCATGGTTGTAAATCGTTTTCTTTTCTTGATAAATAAAAATGCTTGATATATATTATGATAACTCATTTTCTCTTCTCATTATTATGTTCATCTTCTCTCTCCTCAAGCTCTCTCTCTTCAAACCCTAATCCTCCCCTCTCATGTGTTGAGTACAAGGATCAGTTAGACTACTTAATCCATAACCATACTCTATTTCATATAGGTACTTTGATTAGCACTTAAAGATACCTAGTTGCCTCAAGTTTAGAGGCAAAGCTTGGAGTTTAGCTCTCGTGGTGGATCGTCTACTACTTGGAGAAGGCCGAGGAGGAGGTGGAGTTCGTAAAGACGAAGGACACGGTTCTTTAGGTATAATCCCTTTACATAGTAGTTGTTAACTTCTATGTTTGATGTTAGTTATCGTTTAGCTTCGATTCATGCGGTTAATCGATGTTCAAGCAAAGAACAAGATCGTTTTTCATATTTCCGCCTCCCCGCAAGTCGTGGGGTGTTGTACATCGACTTACAGTGGTATCAGAGCCTCGCTAAACAATAAATAACTCATTTGCAAAATTGTATGAATTTCGAACGGAAAAAACAAAACCGGAAAACCCCGATATGATGAGTTTCTGTCGGTTTTTAAATGAAGTCCAAAATTTTTTCAGGGAGGTTCAGAAAGCCCTAAATGATAGTATAAGAACACCCAAGAAAACTGGGATAATTAATGGTCTAAACCGCCGCGGAACCGTAGCGGATCCCACCGATCCGCCGCGATTCCACCGCCGAGTTGCCGATTCATCATCCCAATTTTCCTGTGGTGGTTCTCTATGATATTTGGTATTTTCTGGAATTTTTTAATTCTTGCTCAGGTTTCAGATTTACAGAGAAGTTTTGGAGCAAAATTAAATGTGTTTAATCGATCGAAATTATACGGTATTTGCTTGTTGGATTATATCTGTGTTTGTATAATGTGTTCGTAAACCTCCCCTAACTGCTAGTATGTCGGTTGGCAGGGGGTTGCACATTTCTGTAATGGATTTTATCTGTTTGTGGATGTGAACTGTATTGGACTGTTGTGATGATTAGTCGGGGTTATGTGATGGGTTATTATTTAATTCATTTGATGTAAATGTAATTTGTTGTAATATTATTTTGCGGGGCACATCCAGGTTGCGGTTGTAGCCACCGTTGTATTATTTCATTTTACTGTTTTTGCTCCTAGGACAGACCCAAGGTGGGGTGCACAAACTGCCGGGCGGGTAGTTTGCCGTACCCGTAGGGGTCTTGGGTGGGGTAATGGCTATTCATCACAACTGTGTTATCCGTCTTTTGTTGCAGGCTCTAAACAAACGCGGATTGCTTGCAAATCCATTAAAGTTCATATGAGATCTGGAATGCCTATTATTGCGTCTGACGAATGTACAATATCTATATATGATAGCTATTTAGACGTCACTTATGTTTTACACCCGCACTAGCCCAGCCCCCGCTCTGTCGTTAGTTAAGTAACCTAACGGGTGATGACGGGACCCAGTGGCGAATGCGAATGGCATAAGAGGACGTTGTATTTTCGTTGTTTTCTGCAATGATAGGTTAATGATGGGACTCATTATTTATAATGCAAAGAAAATAAACCAAAAGTTTAATCATTGGAACAATTTAAAAGAAACCACTCGGTTAATTTTAAAAACAGATATTTTTAAATGCGGAGCTTTAACCACTCCTTTTAAAAGCTATCAGGTTCCTTCGGTTATATCAAGTTCACTACGTTCACGGTTTCGCCAAAACCATTCATAGCCCTCCGTCATTTCATTTGAGTATTCAGTAGTATTCAAGCTATGCATTTTGGCTAAAGTCAAGGCATAGTGTTTGGTAGCTGCTGGGTTTTCATTTGTTGCATAAGATAGATGAGTTGGTTTGGGACAGTCGTATTATCATTTGACAAAAGTCAGGGGTATATACGAATGGGTTCAAATTGACAAGATAATGACGGGTAGAACTTGACATGTGACTTATGACATTTTGACCAAAGCTAAGGTCCTAAGAGCATGGGGCAAAAACTTATATCGGGAATTTCTAAAGAAACTGAAATTTGCAAAGAGATGCATACCATTTGGAGTTTGATGAATGTTGGTAGCATTCCTTCAACATTATCATACGATGATATTTGGATCCCGATCCTACTGTGAGTATATGCTACTTATCAGGATATTCTTCACTTAACGATCAATGCTATAAACCAAGTAGGTGTCAAGAAAGGTGTCAGCGGGGTTACGCCCCCAGAGAAAAGAGGTTATTTAATTAAGGAACTTCGTGAAAGCGTTGGAAAACCTCCCTCGAAGTATCGACACTAGCATGGCTGAACGGTTAAGCAAGTATTGTACGGTGAGAATAGTCATGGCTAATTCTTCTTTTATGGTTTGGGGAAGGATTCGAGAAACAGTGGGAGCCATCCAGTTTAGATAAACTAAAAACCACTCTAAACTTGTAAGAGCATCATGCTAAAGAGTTTTCTTCTCTCTCTCCTAATTGCAGCGACCCTGAAAATGATTGGACTTAAGTTACTTTTAGAGAAAAATATACTGACAGGGCCAAACTATAAAGATTGGCTGCGGAATGTCACAATGGCTTTGACCTATGACAAATTGGGGTACGTCCTCACCGCTACGGCACCTGCTGTCCCTGGTCCCAAATCCAGTAATGCGGATAAGGAAATCCGCAAAACCTGGGATTTCGATTGCGCGAAAGCCAAGTGCATCGTGCTTGCCTCGATGAACAATGAACATCAGAGGAGGCACGAGGATATGGAACTAGATGCCATATTTCTCCATACAAAGGAACTTTATGGAGAGCAATCTCGTATAGCAAGATACGAGACCTCTAAGAACTTGTTTCGAGCGAGATTGGCTGTCGGGTCATCGGTAGGAGAACATGTCCTAAAGATGATCAGCTATATAGAAGAGCTCGCAGACCTTGGGACGACTTTAGATAATGAGCTCTATGCAGACCTTATTCTACAGTCCCTTCCTTCCACCTACGCCCAGTTTATCCTGAACTTCAACATTCAAAGAAAAGAATTTGAACTTCCGGAACTCCTGAACATGTTAAGGAGTGCAGAGGGCACCTTGCAGAAAGCAAGGGAAACACCCGCTATGTTTGTTAGCGGTGCATCTTCTTCCGGGTCCAAGTCTAGGGCCAAAGGAAGGAAGAAGAAGGCCGCCACCAAACCTAGAGGAGGTGTTAGTAAAGTGGGAGGGAAGGGAAAGAAAAAGTTTGCGGTACCGGTAGTAGGCCAGGATGAGTGCTTCCATTGTCACAGGAAAGGGAATTGGAAGAAAGATTGCAAGGCGTGGAACGCCAAGAACCAGGAACCGAAGCAAGCTGTGGCTTCGACTTCAGGTGTGTTTGTAATTGAGAATTGTCTGTCAATTAACTCTACTTCCTGGGTATTGGATACCGGATCAGGATCTCATATTTGCAATTCATTGCAGGCACTGAGAAACCGTAGAGTGCTGAAGGAAGGTGATATGACCCTAAAGGTTGCTAACGGAGCTAGCGTGGGAGCTGCGTCCGTCGGGGATTATCACCTAGGATTGACGAGTGGACACATTTTGGTTTTACATAAATGTTTTTTTGTACCAACCTTAACGTGTAATATCTTATCGGTTTCCTTGTTATCAAATAAAGGTTATGATTTCACGTTTGTAAGAGATGTTGTTAACATCCACCTTAATCATTGTTTGATTGGGTCCGGTACACTAAATAACGGTATATATGTTTTAAACCAACTCCAAATTTTCAATGTCCAGAACACACTAAAAAGAAAGTCTCCAGATTTAAATAAAGCTTTCTTATGGCATTGTAGACTGGGTCACATCAATGAGAGAAGGTTGACTAAGTTGCATAGAGAAAGATATTTGGACTCGTTCGAATATCAAACTTATGACACTTGTCAATCTTGTCTCAAAGGAAAGATGACAAAGACTCCATTTACTGGACATGGAGTAAGAGCGAGCGAGCTCTTAGGACTCATACACAGCGATGTATGTGGTCCAATGTCTACACATGCAAGAGGTGGTTTTTTCTATTTCATTACTTTCACGGATGATTACTCAAGGTATGGATTCATTTATCTGATGAAACATAAATCCGAGGATTTTGAGAAATTCCAAGAGTATAAGAATGAAGTAGAAAACCAAACCGGCAAAAGCATCAAGACACTTAGATCTGATCGAGGTGGTGAATACTTGAGTGCCGAGTTCCTAGGTTACCTAAAATAGAAAGGAATTCTCTCTCAGCTTACTCCTCCATACACTCCACAGCATAACGGTGTATCGGAGAGACGGAATCGAACCCTATTGGATATGGTACGATCCATGATGAGTAATGCTGAGTTACCGCGATCTTTTTGGGGTTATGCGCTAGATTCAGCGGCATATCTTCTGAACAGGGCTCCTACCAAGACTGTGCCTACCTCCCCATATCAGATGTGGAGTGGGAAGAAACCCCATCTTCAGCATATGAAGATTTGGGGATGTCCAGCTTTTGATAAAAAGCAGCATGTGGACAAGCTCGAGGCACGATCAGTAAAATGTATGTTTGTGGGATATCCAAAGAACTCCAAGGGATATTATTTCTATTACGCAGAGGAACAAAAGGTTTTTGTTTCTCGTAATGCCCATTTTCTAGAACATCAGTTTTTAGAAAAGGAAACAAGTGGGAGCGAAATAGAACTGGAAGAAATTCCAGAACCACAAGCTGCTACTGAAACTTTGGTAGAACCGATAGTTCAAGAAGAACAGGACATTCCCGCACCCCTCCACAGGAGTAGTAGGCCGTCTCATCCGCCTGAGAGATACTACGGTTTTCACATAGATGGGGATAGAGAGGGTTGCATCATAGATGATGATGAACCTACTGACTTCCAGCAGGCCATCCAGAGCGGCGACTCGGTATGATGGCCAGATGCAATGCGGACCGAAATGGAGTCCATGTACACCAACAAAGTATAGACTTTGGACTTTGCTCCAGATAGGGTAAAACCCATAGGATGCAAATGGATCTTCAAGAAAAAGATTGGTGTTGATGGATAGGTGGAAACCTATAAGGCTAGACTTGTTGCAAAAGGGTTTTCGTCAAAGACCTGGTTTGGACTATGACGAAACTTTTTCTCCAGTGGCTATGCTCAAATCCATTCGGGTCCTTCTTGCTATTGCTGCCTTCCATGATTATGAAATCTGGCAGATAGACGTAAAGACGGCTTTTCTGAATGGAAATTTTGAAGAGTGCGTCTATATGGATCAGCCAGAGGGTTTCAATCAGAGTGGGAGCAGCGGGAAAGTATGCAAGCTGCTTAAGTCCATTTATGGACTAAAGCAGACATCGCGGAGTTGGAACATCTGTTTTGATGAGACAGTCAAAGAATATGACTTTATCAAAAATCCAGATGAACCATGCATATATAGTAAAGTTGTAGCCACAAGTGTTGTATTCCTCGTCTTGTACGTGGATGACATTCTATTGATAGGAAATGACATTCCTTTGCTACAATCTGTCAAAGGATTCTTGTCACACAGGTTCTCCATGAAAGACCTGGGTGATGCCTCTTACATTCTGGGGATCCGGATCTATCGTGATAGATCCAAGAGGATGTTGGTGTAAGTGCACGGCGGCGCCCCGGCCGTCCATCCGACGCCGGAATGCGGAAGCGGTGATAAACTTTAATATTCCGTACTTTGCAAACCGGCACCACCGCGCACTAAACTCCGGATCGTAACCATTAAACTAGTCTAGCTAACTAACAAGAAAGGGAAGAGATGTATACCGACTGATCCGAGTCCTTCGGTCTTCATCTCCACGCCGATCTCCTCGCGGGATCTCCGTCCGTCTCCTCCTCGTCGGAAAGGGCACCACGTCGCCTGTATCTTTTACGGGCTCCCACCTCTATACCGAGGCAACTCGGGCGCGAAGTTGGCTAGCCGACGCGTCCAAGATTTGCTGTAGAATAGTGTAGCAAGCGGGTCTCTTTGGGATTATGAGGTTGCCATTTCTTTTGGAGGAATTCTGCACTAGACTTTCTTTGATGCAAGATGGAGAAAAAGAGCATGCAGGAAAAAGAGCTCGGCCAAATCAAGAGAAGAGGCTCTCTGGGAAAATGGAAATGAAGCCTGCACACTTATGAATCAATCTAGTGCTCACTGTAAAAAATGAGAAAAAGAAGCCACACACCCATCTCTAAATTAATGTGTGAACATATATATATATCAATCAACTCCTTTTTTGTTTCACTCCAGCACTCATAAACCATTCATACTATACAAAGGAAATTAAACCACTCAAACAATCTCACTCCATACCCAACAGTGCCGGCCCATATCAATTTCCAATCAAACAGTGGTCGGCCCCACCACAAACCCATACTCATTTAAATTCCATCATATCAAACCTTTTGCAAGAAACCCCCTCAACAAAATGTTAATTGCAAACTTGCAATTAACACCCTCCAACGAAAAGTCCGACCGGGAAGGAAAAAGAGAAAACCGGCCGGAACGGAATGCAAACTGGCAACCCCAGAAAACTGGTCCCATAATAAATTACAGGAAAACCCCGATACTGTGCATACACACCCGCATTTTTATTTCGACCGAAATACAAATGTAATGAGACAAAACTACACTATCAAATACTAAGATCCGGCTTAAACCAAAGCCGGCTAGTAAAAACCGTCCGATCACGATCCGTGCAATACCGCACGTATCTAATCGAACCCTGCCATATCTCCATACGGCCTCTACAGCGTTTCGCCCGAAAGCTTGAGTAACTGAAAGTGTGGTGGACTCTAAAGACTCGTCAATACTATGGCTATGGATTTAACCACTAGCCCGTCAGAGGTATAAGCCAATACGTAACGGGCCACCAGCTATTGACTAAAAGGGATGTCGATGAGCGAACTCATCCTGACACCCTACTGAGCCTGTCAGTGACAATATCCGTACAGTCCGGTCCGTTCGTCTATGAGTATCGCATGGCGGGCCTAGGGGGTTAGTAATAGTCAGACCCCCAAAAGCGGTACAAGTCGTGTCGGAGTGTAGCCCAGAACACCCTGAGATACTACTGGAATACCTACCAGTAAATCTCCTTGCCTTGGCCAAGGACTTTGTGTAATGGCTCTCCTAGACACAGCACGACCTCACCCCCAATACCGGGAGAGACGAACCCCTGAAGATACGCTCACTGCCTCCATGTGGCTCGGGACTGTACCCAACTAAAACCTGTTTGCACGACTCCTTTGAACCGTGGTAGGGTAGTAAT
Organism: Agapanthus africanus; assembly: GCA_030015575.1. NCBI lineage: Eukaryota > Viridiplantae > Streptophyta > Magnoliopsida > Asparagales > Amaryllidaceae > Agapanthus > Agapanthus africanus. The sequence continues at coordinate 221,746,315 of CM057347.1, forward strand.
CAAAGTACAGTGGGAACTCACACGAGACAAATGACGATCCCCAGGTCGATGAACTAACCTGTACACATGTCACCTGGGAACTGCTATCTGACGTCAGGTATATGACCAACTAGCATGTTCCCGGCGAGTCCTGTCCGGTGTACTCATAACCCAATGAGCACCTGTATACATCTTAGGTGATCCAACTGACACCAGTGGCTTGTGAGACCGGCCACCGCCCCTCGTCGGGGTCTCGACTGTATACACTAGTCTACTCATGGAGTATCGATGCCCGGTCTCGAAACTCCCACGACTAGGGACCTTTTAAGGATACGCTTGTAGACCCCCAGCTCCCACTTATATGATCGCCCTCATACTGCTGGTGGTCAAGCAAGAATCCTAGGGGCTCTATCAACGTGTAATAGCGACGTGTCAGGTCACCTAAAGCAGTACACGATGATAAAGGTAAACCAGATAGCAAACTATCATCTCGAGTAAGACTGTCGTACCGGGATAGGTCCTCCCTCAATCGTTGCAATCACGTGCCTGTGATCCAATAATTGACTCTGAGGGCACTATCTCCAACAATCTCCCACTTGCACTCAAGGCTATTTATTGCGATGTCGCATACTCACAGCCCGTGTGATACCGAACACCCAACTCCTCTACTAGTCAGTCTCACAAAGCTCGTTTGCGAAACTATTGCGTTCGAGGAATAGCCTCAGTGAGTGGATCCGCTTTGATGTTTCTTTCTATGTCTCTCTATATCTCAAGTTCGCGGAGAAAGCCATCTCCCGAAATGAGCAATACCTGTCTTAGAGTGTCTGGATGTCTGATGGGACCTAGCTCATAAATGAACTTCAAATCCAAACTTCTTAGACTGTATCGTCAACTGAACTTAATCAGTATCCTGCGCGCCATGCCTCCCTCAGTATTGCCTTGGATCACCTGTCCAAAATACTGCCCCTCGTCAGAGGGAAAACTATAACTCTGACAACCTCCTTGTCGTCCATGTCACCTTGGAAGCCTGGAATGATAACCGTCTCCTGAATGAGGCTGTCGTTATCATATCCCTAGAACATCCACTTATGTTCTAAAACTGCTTCCGACTGTTTCTCCAGGATTGGATTAATGTCAACTTATTACATCTAGTGCAAGAACAACATCTGGTGTGGTACTTGACATCTCATGATTGACTCAATTGCCTAAGCAAGTGATCTGCCAATCATGCACGTCCCTCTCCCCTTTAGTCTGTAAGACACCTTTGGAGAGGGTGACTCCATTACCTGCAGGTACACTACCGTGCCAGGAGTCGTCCATCCTAAATACTCTTAGAATGCTGTCAAGTACCCTGATTGGGAAACCACCCTAATCTAGATCTAAAAATATAGATCTAGTAGCCAGTATGTCTGATATAATGTCCAAGTCCCATGTGGAGAAAACACTGTGTGACGACCAAAGTATAACCGATCGTAGTAAAGGAATATCACTTCCTACTACCTTCTCAACAGATCCATCCCATATTCTGATGACGTCAAACCTATGACTGTCACATCAGAAATAGATGATCTATCTCCGCTACACCTGCTTTAGTCTATAAATAGACATAAGCCTGATGTCCACCAATGCTTCCGCTGCTCCCACTGACTACGACAACCCTCTGGCAGAGTCATACAGACGTGCACTTCTAAAGCAAGTTTAGAACGACGCTATACTCATCCTCCTGCCGGGTCTCGCAGCCTGGAACAACAACAATGGCAAGTGTGGGTATACAAGAACTTCCCTGTAACCGTCCTTGAGGCTACTGTAGTACCTCTCGGGTGCCTGAAGTTACCCACCTAATCTGCGGAGTGGCCAATGGAATGTCAATCCAGATTGAATCTTTAGGTTCCTTATCAAATCTTCAGTAATCGTTTGTGGTTCTGGAATCACTTCCAGTTCTACCATACTCCCACTACTGTTTTTCTGAAAAAATCCATTTTTAATAAAACTGTGGCGAGTCTAGAACAATATCGCTATTGTTCATCCAGATGGTAGAAAGTCAACCCTCGTCATAGCCTGGGTCAACCCACAAACAGCCATTACAGAAACGTGCCTTGAGTTGTCCAGTGTCTGGTTTTAATCATGAACCGGACAACTCCCCGTACCTTAACATCGTTAAGATATGAACTGTTCTATATCCAATATAGAAACAGAGGCACTGATTTAATTGAACCAGATTCAAATCATGCAGCTGTCCCTAGCGCATGTCAACTACATGGAGAGAGGCCGATCAGCGTTACTCAACTTAGGAATGGTTCCAATTATGAGTAACCTGAAAGAGAAGCAATTTCTCTTTATCATTACTATCAACTGAATACCATACACAAGTATCTACATCTTCGATCACTTTGAAGAATCCCGATACTTGCTACACCTGGTTCTCTACTCTATTCAAATACCAATAACTCCTCAAAACCTAGACCCTGTGTTTCTACGAAACACATGTCTAAAAACTAGAGAAGTTAAAAGTAAACAGAATATAGTATGAGGACCAACCCCTCTGTCCTAATGGACACTGGACAACATACAATACTCTGTATAAGTCCGCCGAGTCTTACAACTCTTTCACTGTGTGTCGTAGGTTGAAAACTGTACTTATGGTTAAGAAGAATTACACCGCTGTTTAATGCTCCTTACCCAACCATCCACTGATATAGGTAAATGTCATCGACATAATATCAAAAGGTATATCTCACTCTATGAAAATAGACGTACAGATATAACAATTTGAAATTAGTGCACAACAGCGGATATTCAAAACCAAACATTTGCCGACCGGCAAACAGCCCAGATGATCTCCTCAAATATCACCGATTATAACGAATCCTGATATAATGAGGATGATCACCCAATTCCCAATAACTTACTCCCACTCATCATCCGTAAAACCATACAGATATGAGAATCAAACCTGGTAAATACATACCCTGGAGCAAGTGTTAATTGGGAAATCAGTTTTCTTTTAACAGTACACAGTGAAACTGAAACATTGAAATGTTTCGATAGGGTATCCTGGTATTCCTAGTAATGCCTCTTCCATTATCCAGATTCACAACTATAACCGTATAATTCTTTGCCACCTCTCCAAATCCCTTCATATGTCTTTAGTCATTACCTTCTGCACACCCCTTTAGGCCAATTGGTTTTCTTCCTTCCCTACCGTTCGGCACCAGCCTATGGTTTGGAAGAAGACTATCCAATAAGCATAAAGGGTGTACTGTCCTTATCCTAGGAGCACTCGCAACGCGAGAGAAGGTGAAGATAAAAGACAGCTGAATGTACTTAATTCCTATTTCTCCTGGACCAGAATCCATCCCCGAACTGGAACAAGTTCCTTTCGAGTTCGTATATAACCATACGATGGAGTATCCAATAAACTGTGGATCTTCGTAGTGATACGGAGTGTCCTGGAGAAATACAAAGGTGATTTAGGATTGGCGAAGAAATACTTGCTTTGGTCGTGAATAGCAGTCGCAACTTACTTTGCCTTCTTACTAATCCCTTTCTTTGTCTTAACTCAATACCTTCTGTACACCGTTTAGGCTAATTAGTTTTCTTCATTCCCTACCGGTCGGCACCAGCCTATGGTTTGGAAGAAGACTATCCAATTTGCACAATAGGTGTACTACTCCTAAACCAAGGAGTACTCGCAACCTGAGAGAGGGTAAAAAGAAAAGACAACTGAATAATCCTATCCGTTTTCTCCAGAACCGGAAACCATCCTCGAATAAGTTCCTTCGAGTTCGTATATAACCATACGATGGTTTTGTCCAATGGAAGTGGACGTTCGTAGTAATACGGGGTGTCCAGGAGAAAAGGGTAAAAGTAGGAGTGGCAATGAGGTCTGCAACTCTGACAATCCAAAAGCCGGTGTTTAAGAAGGTTCGGTCAACTTGGTCACTGAGTCAAAGTCTTAGGGTCGGATCAATGGTCGCTGCCAAAGAGAGAGAGAAAAGAAACACTCAGCGTGCACTCTAACCTAGATCAGAATGGTTACCAATTTATCTAATCTGGAAACCTCCCACTGTACCTCAAATTCTCCTCCAAACCTGAAAGAAGAATTAGTCGGGGTCACCCGAGGAGTAAACCAACTCATCAGTGGGAATCGGGATCCAACTATCATCGCATGATAACGTGACGGAATCCGCTCACGGTATTACACTCCAGAAGGTATGCGCATATCTGGCAAGTTTCAGTTCTTTTGAAACTCCCGATGTGATTTTTACCCCATGCTCTTATGACCTTGACTTTGGCCAACAAATCATAAGTCACATGTCAAGTTCTGCCCGTCATTCTCCAGGTTAATTTGAGCCCACCCGTATAAGCCCTTGACTTTGGCCAACAAAGCTATACGACTGCCCCAAACCAACGCATCTATCTATGCTGCATATGAATAACCAATAGCTACCAAACACTGTGCCTTGACTTTGGCCAACAAACACAGCTTGAATACTATTGACTACCCATATGAAACGACGGAGGGCTACGAATGGTTTCTGGTGAAAACCTTTAACGTAATGAACTTGATATCGTTGAAGGAACGGATAGCTTTTTAGAAAATATAGTGACGAAAACCTTTACTAAAGAGGTCACTCCCGGTGAAGGGATCTCGGCTCTTTCCCCGTAGAATAGGGTGCTGGATATTCATAACCGAATATCACTGTGCAAAGCAAAAGTAATCGGCTATAGTGAAGTTAATGCCCTGACGCAAACTTCTGTCCAAGGGATCACTCCCGGTGAAGGGATCTCGGCCCTTGCCTCGTCGACTGAGGAGCAGGATATTCCAAATGAATACCACGATGCAAAACAAAAGTGAACGTCCTTGCAATAACAGCTTTTTGAAAAGTGTTCCAACAACATCAGATTAGGTTTGTTTAACTTGCATTGATCCGAATCAACGCAGTCCCATCAATTGATCACACCACAAAGAATGAAAATATACTGACGTACGTATATGCCATCCGCATTCGCCACTGGGTCCCGTCATCACCCGTTAGGTTAGCTAACTAACGGCAGAGCGGGGACTGGACTAGCGCGGATGAAAAACATATACAACATCTACTAATATATATACCAATATATAGTATTTCGCTCAAGGCGTGAATAAAATGCAACATCACAGAAATGTACAGCATCACAGAACAATACAGATATCTGGGATCCCCGGCTTTCACAGAGCCACTACTGAAACCCGACGTTCCCCTGGTCGTGTGGATAGCCTGTGCAATGAAAACCTAGACCCCTACGGGCGCGGCAAGTCACCCGCCAAAACCTGAAGCGAGGCAGCCCCCTTCAGCTCCGTGAATGGACCACCCAGCACTTCACGGAATCCGGCAACTCGGGCACCCCTCCTGGGTCAACCTGTACCCCCTACGAGTGCGGCGAATAGCCCGCCAATCCCACAGTGAAGTCCCCTCCGTCTCAATGCCATGAGATGCGGGCTTGTTGCCTTCTAGAACCCGGCTATCCGTGCACCCCTCCGCGGGGTAACCCTAGTACAGAAAGTAAAATATACATACACCGGGTACATCGACCGCAACCAGGTCGTGCCCCAAAAGAATAATACAAACAGGCAGTGACGGCAGTCCACATGTCGGACGCTCGCCCCGCAATATCAAATGTACATAATACAACCACAACTGTACTAGCATTGCATCCAGGCTATCCCCACGACCGATCCGCAACATCACAGCAAAAACAGAACATCAACGTGAAAGTCACGTTCGCAAATCCGTCTAACCGGGCTATAGCAGTTAGACCGGATTTACCGATCGAGTGACATTCACGGTCGCAGATATAATGTAAATACTGTGAAAAATGTGTTTAAAAAATTTCCGATTGATTAAACAATTAACAAGTGGGCCCCAAAGAAAACTGTAGCACTCACAGAAACAATTGGCCCAACTTTAATATTCCAAAGCCCATATATCAAACCCAGAAAACATCTGAAAAAAAATGGTGCTGTAATGTGAACAGTGTACCGCGGAAGAGCGGCAGAATGGGGGTTTTGGCCGCCCTTCCGCGGTCGTACGGATGAATTATGCCACCAAATTTTTTCTGTGTTCTTTGTACTCCCTGCACATCATTCTGAGACCACCTGAAAAATTTTTAGACTCCAAAAAATTTCGACAGAAACTGATGCGAAGGGAATACGAGTTTTGGAACTTTTTGATCGATCGGAAATGCAAAACACATTACACAAAGCTAGACGAAGTTAATGGCGAGGCTCTAATACCACTGTAAGTGCACGGCGGCGCCCCGGCCGTCCATCCGACGCTGGAATGCGGAAGCGGTGATAAACTTTAATATTCCGGACTTTGCAAACCGGCACCACCGCGCACTAAACTCCGGATCGTAACCATTAAACTAGTCTAGCTAACTAACAAGAAAGGGAAGAGATGTATACCGACTGATCCGAGTCCTTCGGTCTTCATCTCCACGCCGATCTCCTCGCGGGATCTCTGTCCGTCTCCTCCTCGTCGGAAAGGGCACCACGTCGCCTGTATCTTTTACGGGCTCCCACCTCTATACCGAGGCAACTCGGGCGCGAAGTTGGCTAGCCGACGCGTCCAAGATTTGCTGTAGAATAGTGTAGCAAGCGGGTCTCTTTGGGATTATGAGGTTGCCATTTCTTTTGGAGGAATTCTGCACTAGACTTTCTTTGATGAAAGATGGAGAAAAAGAGCATGCAGGAAAAAGAGCTCGGCCAAATCAAGAGAAGAGGTTCTCTGGGAAAAAGGAAATGAAGCCTGCACACTTATGAATCAATCTAGTGCTCACTGTAAAAAATGAGAAAAAGAAGCCACACACCCATCTCTAAATTAATGTGTGAATATATATATATATCAATCAACTCCTTTTTTGTTTCACTCCAGCACTCATAAACCATTCATACTATACAAAGGAAATTAAACCACTCAAACAATCTCACTCCATACCCAACAGTGCCGGCCCATATCAATTTCCAATCAAACAGTGGCCGGCCCCACCACAAACCCATACTCATTTAAATTCCATCATATCAAACCTTTTGCAAGAAACCCCCTCAACAAAATGTTAATTGCAAACTTGCAATTAACACCCTCCAACGAAAAGTCCGACCGGGAAGGAAAAAGAGAAAACCGGCCGGAACGGAATGCAAACTGGCAACCCCAGAAAACTGGTCCCATAATAAATTACAGGAAAACCCCGATACTGTGCATACACACCCGCATTTGTATTTCGACCGAAATACAAATGTAAAGAGACAAAACTACACTATCAAATACTAAGATCCGGCTTAAACCAAAGCCAGCTAGTAAAAACCGTCCGATCACGATCCGTGCAATACCGCACGTATCTGATCGAACCCTGCCATATCTCCATACGGCCTCTACAACGTTTCGCCCGAAAGCTTGAGTAACTGAAAGTGTGGTGGACTCTAAAGACTCGTCAATACTATGGCTATGGATTTAACCACTAGCCCGTCAGAGGTATAAGCCAATACGTAACGGGCCACCAGCTATTGACTAAAAGGGATGTCGATGAGCGAACTCATCCTGACACCCTACTGAGCCTGCCAGTGACAATATCCGTACAGTCCGGTCCGTTCGTCTATGAGTATCGCATGGCGGGCCTAGGGGGTTGGTAATAGTCAGACCCCCAAAAGCGGTACAAGTCGTGTCGGAGTGTAGCCCAGAACACCCTGAGATACTACTGGAATACCTACCAGTAAATCTCCTTGCCTTGGCCAAGGACTTTGTGTAATGGCTCTCCTAGACACAGCACGACCTCACCCCCAATACCGGGAGAGACGAACCCCTGAAGATACGCTCACTGCCTCCATGTGGCTCGGGACTGTACCCAACTAAAACCTGTTTGCACGACTCCTTTGAGCCGTGGTAGGGTAGTAATCAAAGTACAGTGGGAACTCACACGAGACAAATGACGATCCCCAGGTCGATGAACTAACCTGTACACATGTCACCTGGGAACTGCTATCTGACGTCAGGTATATGACCAACTAGCATGTTCCCGGCGAGTCCTGTCCGGTGTACTCATAACCCAATGAGCACCTGTATACATCTTAGGTGATCCAACTGACACCAGTGGCTTGTGAGACCGGCCACCGCCCCTCGTCGGGGTCTCGACTGTATACACTAGTCTACTAATAGAGTATCGATGCCCGGTCTCGAAACTCCCACGACTAGGGACCTTTTAAGGATACGCTTGTAGACCCCCAGCTCCCACTTATATGATCGCCCTCATACTGCTGGTGGTCAAGCAAGAATCCTAGGGGCTCTATCAACGTGTAATAGCGACGTGTCAGGTCACCTAAAGCAGTACACGATGATAAAGGTAAACCAGATAGCAAACTATCATCTCGAGTAAGACTATCGTACCGGGATAGGTCCTCCCTCAATCGTTGCAATCACGTGCCTGTGATCCAATAATTGACTCTGAGGGCACTATCTCCAACAGTTGGGACTTTCGCAGTCCAGGTATATCGACACTGTACTGAAAAGATTCAGTATGGAAGATTCTAAGCGCGGTAATCTACCGGCTTGTCACGGAATCACCCTTTCCAAAGAGATGTCTCCCAAGACTGATTTGGAAAGGGAACGCATGTCTATTATACCCTACGCTTCTGCGGTAGGCTCTATAATGTATGCGATGTTGTGCACCAGACCAGATGTAGCTTACGCACTGAGCATGGTAAGCCGGTATCAGTCAGACCCAAGGGAGAAGCACTGGATAGCAGTTTAGAACATTCTCATGTACCTGAGAAGGACTAAGGAGATGTTCTTGGTTTACGGCGGAAAAGACCTCAGGTTGGAGGCCTTTGCTGATTCTGGCTTCCAGAGTGATAAGGACGATTCCAAGTCCATGTCGGGTTATGTCTTTACCCTCAATGGAGGGGCGGTGTGCTGGAAGAGCTCCAAGCAGGACACCGTTGCTGACTCGACGATGGAAGCGGAGTATATAGCAGCTTGCGATGCCGCAAAAGAAGCAGTCTGGATGAAGAAGTTCCTAACAGAACTTCAGGTGGTTCCTACCATAGTTGATCCAATACCTCTGTATTGCGACAGCAACGGAGCTATTGCTTTAGCGAAGGAACCAAGGTCCCATCAGAAGTCCAGACACATCTTAAGGCGGTATCACCTGATCAGGCAGATCATTGATCGTCGGGTGATCGAGGTTCGGAGAGTTGCTTCTGAAGAGAACATTGCTGATCCATTCACAAAGGCCCTACCTCAGATTCTGTTCGAGAGGCTACTCGAGATCATCGGTCTTCGATATGCCAGTACATGGCCCTAGTGCAAGTGGGAGATTGTTAGTGTATATGCCCTAGGGGCCATTATTGTATCATACTAGTTTGTATATTACTTAATGGAAGCTTGGGATATTCACATGTATATAACAGTCTTGCTAAACATGGTAGTATGATACTTGGTTTTTCTATCTTAATATGTGAGTATACGTATTGATAGAGCTCTTAGGATCTTGCTTGACTACCAGCGTTGTGATGGCAGTCACACTAGTAGGGGCTGGGTAGTCTACAAGCACATCCTTATTCAGGTCCCTAGTCGTTGGATTATCGAGACAGGGCATCGATACTCCGGAGTAGACTAGTGTGTACGCTTCTCATCCCAGTTGGGGAGATGGTCTGTCCCAAAGCCGTCAGTACGTCGTACTGGAGATAGTATGGAGGTGCTCGTTAGGTTACGGGTACACCGGACAGGACTCACAGGGAACTGTTGGTTGGTTTTATACCAGTCGTCAGTGAACAGTTCCCAGGTGACATGAGTACAGCATAGTCCGCAGACTTGACACTGCTACTTCGCCTCGAGTGTATCCCACTGTTCTTAGATTGCTACCCTACCACAGCTCAAGGGAGTCATGCAAACAGGTAGCAGTTGGGTGCAGCCCCGAGCACTTAGAGGCAGTGGCGGTTAGACAGGATTCGTCTCTCCCGGTATTGGGGGTTGATATCGCGCTGTGTCAGAGAGCCATTACGCAAAGTCCCTGGCCAGGGCAAGCGAGATTTGCTGGTAGGTTCCGGTAGTTTCTCAGGGTGTAATGGGCTTCGCTCCGACACGACTTATACCTCTATTAGGGGACTGACGCTTGCCGCCCCCTAGGCCTGATATGCGATAGTCTTAGAAGAACAGACCGGACAATATGGAAATTGTCACATCAGACTCGGTAGGAGTTCGAATGGGTTTCCTCATCGGCCTTCTTATCGACATCTACCTGGGGACCGTTACGTACAGCTAGTGCCGCTTGCGGTCTGTGGTTAAACCCACTGCCAGCGTAGTAGTCGAGTCTCTAGAGTCCCACGCAGAGAGTTTCCCTACTCCAGGCGAAACGATATATAGGTCGTATGGTTTTATGACAAGGGTTCGGACGCATACGTGTGTTTACGCACGTACGACTTTCGGACAGTTTTTATTAGTCGGCTTTGGTTTAAGCCAGTTACTAGTATCCGGTTATTGGATTTATACAGTCTAAAGTTTTTCCGTGTTTTCACGGATAGGAGGGGCGTTCTCGTAATTACGCGAGAAGCTTCTAGAAGATGGTGACTAAGGAGGTTTAGGTGGCATATACATTGAATGAGATTAGTGAGTCATATGGATGATCCATCCATGTCATTAATGCTTCATAATTGCTTAATGACTCATGGAGATGAATCACCACAAGATATTTATCAAGCATGGTTGTAAATCATTTTCTTTTCTTTTCTTGATAAATAAAAATGCTTGATATATATTATGATAACTCATTTTCTCTTCTCATTATTATGTTCATCTTCTCTCTCCTCAAGCTCTCTCTCTTCAAACCCTAATCCTCCCCTCTCATGTGTTGAGTACAAGGATTAGTTAGACTACTTAATCCATAACCATACTCTATTTCATCTAGGTACTTTGATTAGCACTTAAAGATACCTAGTTGCCTCAAGTTTAGAGGCAAAGCTTGGAGTTTAGCTCTCGTGGTGGATCGTCTACTACTTGGAGAAGGCCGAGGAGGAGGTGGAGTTCGTAAAGATGAAGGACACGGTTCTTTAGGTATAATCCCTTTACATAGTAGTTGTTAACTTCTATGTTTGATGTTAGTTATCGTTTAGCTTCGATTCATGTGGTTAGTCGATGTTTAAGCAAAGAACAAGATCGTTTTTCATATTTCCGCCTCCCCGCAAGTCGTGGGGTGTTGTACATCGACTTACAACTCTATCATTCTGGTCACCTTGGAAGCCTGGAATGATAACCGTCTCCTGAAGGAGGCTGCCGTTACCAAATCCCTAGAACATTCAGTTATGTTCATAAACTGCTTCTGAACGATTCTCCAGGATTGGATTAATATATAAATTTATTGCAACTAGTGCAAAAACAATAGCTGGTGTGGTACTTGATATCTCATGATTGACTCAATTGCCTAAGCAAGTGATATGCCATTCATGCACATCCATCTCCTCTTTAGTCTGTAGGACACCTTTAGAGAGGGTGACTCCTGTTGGATATAGTTCCCTCAGAGTCAATTATTGGATCACATGCACATAATTGCAATGATTGAGGGAGGACCTATACCAGTAGGACAGTCTTACTCGAGAGGTTTGTATACTATCTGGTTTGTCTTTGTCATCGTGTAAATGCTTTAGGTGACATTGTACTTCACTATTACACGTTGATAGAGAATAGTATGCTACCATGGTTTATCTTTATCATCGTGTACTGTTTTAGGTGACCTTACAGGTCACTATTTCACGTTGATAGAGCCCATAGGATTCTTGCTTGACTACCTGCAGTATGTTGGCGATCATATACGTGAGAGTTGGGTAGTCTATAAGCACATCCTTAATGTGGTCCCTAGTCGTGGGAGTTTCGAGACTGGGCATCGATACTCCATTAATAGACTTGTGTATACAGTCGAGACCCCGACGAGGGGTGGTGGCCGGTCTCACAAGCAATTGGTGTCGGTTGGTTCACCTAAGATGTATACAGGTGCTCATTGGGTTATGAGTACACCGGACAGGACTCGCCGGGAGCATGCTAGTTGGTATTATACCTGACATCAGATAGCAGTTCCCTGGTGACATGTGTACAGGTTAGTTCATCGATCTGAGATCGTCATTTGTCTCGTGTGAGTTCCCACTGTGCTTTGATTACTACCCTACCACGGCTCAAAGGAGTCGTGCAAACAGGTTTTAGTTGGGTACAGCCCCGAGCCACATGGAGGCAGTGAGCGGATCGGCAGGGGTTCGTCTCTCCCGGTAATGGGGGTGAGATCGCGCTGTGTCTAGGAGAGCCATTACACGAAGTCCTTGGCCAAGGCAGGAGATTTACTGGTAGGTATTCTAGTAGTATCTCAGGGTGTTCTGGGCTACACTCCGACACAACTTGTACCGCTTTTGGGAGTCTGACTTTTACCAACCCCCTAGGCCTGACATGCGATGCTCATAGACGAACGGAACGGACTGTACGGATATTGTCACTGACAGGCTCATTAGGGTGTCAGGATGAGTTCGCTCATTGACCTCCCTTTTGGTCAATACCTGGTAGCCCATTACGTAAGGCTAGTACCTCTGATGTACCAGTGGTTAAATCCACAGCCAAAGTATTGATGAGTCTTTTGAGTCCCCTACAGACAGTTTCTCAAGTTTCGGGCGAAATGTTGTAGAGGCCGTATGGATTTATGGCAGGGTTCGAACATACGCGTGCACTTGTGCACGTGTTATGGTTCGGACGGATAATATTAGCGGGCTTTGGTTTAAGCCGGATCCTAGTATTATAATGTGTAGATTTTGTCTTTTTGCATTTGTATTCGGTCGAAATACAAATGCGCGTATGTATATACAGTAGCGGGGTTATCCTGTAATTTCTTACCGGATCGCTTTTTGAAGTTTCCAACTTACTTTTTCCTTTTGGCCAAATTCCTTTTCTTTTTCTCATTGGCTGATTTTTCCTTTGGGGGGCTTATTTGCAAATGTGCAATTAGCAAAGGAGGGCTTTTTTTGTGGCCCCGAGGCTCTAGCAGATTTCTGGGCTGATCTTGGATTGCTTGCTTTCTTTTGTTGATTCATTTGTGATTATTGCTTGCATTAATGTGATTGGATTTAAATTAGACTTTGGTGTGACATTTTTGCTTATCATCACCCCTTGCTTTTTCCTACACTCACCTCCTTTCACTACCTCCCTCTCTCAAAAAATGTGCCCGAGCCCTCATTTGGACAGCCCCAATTTTTTTGGGTGAGGTTTTGTATCTCATTTCATTCTTGCAACAAAACAATAGCTCCATTTCAAAGTTCATTTTCATCTTCCCTCCATTGTGGCAACTTCGATTAACCCTTGAGGCAAAGCGTTCTACACTTAGTCTACAACAATTTAGACACGTCGGCTAGCAAACTTCGTGTCCGAGTTGCCTCGGTTCAGAGGTTGGAGCCCGTAAAAAGACTCGATTATGTGGTGTCCTTTCCGACGAGGAGACCGGAGCTCAGAGATGCCGCGAGGAGCTTGGGATGGTGGCCAAAGACCGAAGGACACGGATCGTTCGGTATAGCCTTTCTAACTTTTCTCTAGTTGGTAGTTGTAGGTTAATGGTTCGATCCGGGATAAAGTATACGATAGCGCCGGTTTCAAGTTAAGAAAAAGTTTTCGTTTTCGCATTTTGGCCCCCGACAGACGGCCGGGGCGCTACCGTACACTTACATGGTATCAGAACCATGTTGTTAACCTTTACTAGCTTGTTCTAACATATTTAAAATATCGATCGAAAGAATTTTCTAAAAACTGCATTTCCAAGTCACAGTTTCTGTCGAGTTTTTCCAGTGGTTAAAAATTATTTTGTGTGCTGCAGAAAAATAGGCAGGGTTTTTTAAGAGTTCTGTGAAAATTTGGTAAAGTGATCGTACTGTTACGCCGCGGAACCGCGGCCATACCCTTGTTTTGGTCGTGGTTCCGCCGCAGTAAAGATCCTTCACTGCACCAAATTTTGTACAGTGCTCTCTGAGTTGGAAATGGGGTTTCTGGTAATTTTTGTTTGGGCCCAGATTTGTTTGAGTACTGGGTATTGTGCTTGGGGCCTACTTCGGGAAATTTTGTCGATCAAAAATTTAAATATGTTGGTTCACAGTATTTACATTATATCTGCGGCCGTGAATGTCATTTGATCGGTAAATCTTGTCTAATTGCTATAGTTCTTTTAGACGGATTTGCGAACGTGACATTCACGTTGATGTTCTGTGTTGTGCTGTGATGTTGCGGATTTGTGGTGGTGGATAGCCTGGATGCAGTGGTAGTACAGTTTTGTTGTATTTATATATTTGATATTGCGGGGCGAGCGTCCGACGTGTGGACTGCCGTCACTGCCTGTTTGTATATTATTCTTTTGGGGCACGACCGGGCTGAGGTCGATGTACCCGTTGTAAATTTTACTTTCTGTACTAGGATTACCCTAATGAGGGGTGCACGGATAGCCGGGTTCTAGAGGGCAACGGGCCCGCATCTTATGGCTTTGAGACGGAGGGGGCTTCAGTCTAGAATTAGCGGGCTATTCGCCGCACTCGCAGGGGGTATAGGTTGACCCAAGGATGGGTGCTCAAGTTACCGGATTTCGTGAAGTGCTAGGTGGTCCATTCACGTTGTTGAAGGGGGCTGCCTCGCTTCAGGTTTTGGCGGGTAACTTACCGCACCCGTAGGGGTCTAGGATTTCATTGCACAGGCTATCCATATGACTAGGGGAACGTCGGGTTTGATTAGCGGCTCTATGAAACCCAGGGATCCCATATTATCTGTATTGTTCTGTGTTGCTTATTACATTTCTGTGATGTTTCATTTTATCACACCTTGAGCGAATATTATATATTGATATATATACTAGTAGATGTTGTATATGTTTTACACCCGTGCTAGTCCAGTCCCCGCTCGGTCGTTAGTTAAGTAACCTAACGGGTGATGACGGGACCCAGTGGCGAATGCGGATGGCATATACGTACATCATATTTTCATTCTTTTGTGGTGTGATTAATTTATGGGACTGCATTGATTCGGATCAATGCAAGCTAAACAAACCTATTCTGATGTTGTTGGAACATTTTTCAAAAATAGCTGTTATTGTAAGGACGTTCTCTTTTGTTTTGCACAGTGGTATTCGGTTACGAATATCCAGCACCTCAGTCGACGAGGCAAGGGCCGAGATCCCTTTACCGAGAGTGACCCCTTGGACAGAAGTTTGCGTCAGGGTAATAACTTCACTATAGTCGATTAATTTTTTCTTTGCATCGTGGTATTCGGTTATGAATATCCAGCACCTCATTCTACTGGGAAAGAGCTGAGATCTCTTCACCGGGAGTGACCTCTTTAGCAAAGGTTTTCGCCACTATATTATTATAAAAAGCTATCCGGTTCCTTCAACGATATCAAGTTCATTACGTTAAAGGTTTTTCGCCAAAAACCATTCGTAGTCCTCCGTCATTTCAGAAAGGTAGCACTTAGTATTCAAGCTATGTATGTTGGCTTTCGTCTAGGCATAGTGTACGGTAGCTATTTGTTACTTTTCTGCAGCATAGATAGATGCATTGGTTTAGGACAGTCGTACTACTATTTTGGCCTTCGACAAGGGTATGTACGGGTGGGTTCAAATTAACCTGGATAATGACGGGTAGAACTTGACATGTGACTTATGATATGTTGGCCTTCGTCAAGGTCAAAAGAGCATGGAGTAAAAAATCACATCGGGAGTTTCTAAAGAAACTGAAACTTGCCAGATATGCGCATACCTTCTAGAGCGTGATAATGTGAGTGGATTCCATCACGTTATCATGCGACGATAGTTGGATGCCGATTCCAACTGATGAGTTGGTTTACTCCCCGGGTGATCCCGACTAATTCTTCTTTCAGGTTTGGAGGAGAATTTGAGGTTACAGTGGGAGGTTTCCTGATTGGATAAAGTGATAACCATTTTGAACTAGGTTAGAGTGCACGCTGAGTGTTTATTTTCTCTCTCTCTTTGGCAGCGACCATAACCCAACCCTTGACTATAACTTAGTGACCAAGTTAACGAACCTTCTTAAACACTGGCTTTTGGATTGTCAGAGTTGCATACCTCATTGCCACTTCTACTTTTACCCTTTTCTCCAGAACACCCCGTATTATTATGAACATCCACTTCCATTGGATAAAACCAACGTATAGTTATATATGAACTCGAAGGAACTTGTTCCAGATTCGAGGATGGTTTCCGGTTCTGGAGAAAATGAATAGGACTATTCAGTTGTCTTTTCCTTTTACCTTCTCTCAGGTTGCGAGTGCTCCTTGGATAAGGACAGTACACCTATTACGCTAATTGGATAGTCTTCTTCCAAACCATAGGCAGGTGCCGAACAGTAGGGAATGAAGAAAACCAATTAGCCTATCGATGGTGTACAAAAGGTAATAAGTTAAGACAAATAAAAGGATTAATAAGATGGCAAAGTAAATTGCGACTGCTATTCACGATCAAACCAAGTATTTCTTCGCCAATCCTACATCACCTTTGTATTTCTCCAGAACACTCTGTATTACTACGAAGATCCGCAGTTTATTGGATACTCCATCGTATGGTTATATACGAACTCGAAAGAACTTTTTCCAGTTCGGGGATGGATTCTGGTTCAGGAGAAATAGGAATAAGGTTTTATTCAGTTGTCTTTTATCTTTACCTTATCTCGGGTTGCAAGTGCTCCTAGGATTAGGACAGTACACCCATTATGCTTATTGGATAGTCTTCTTCCAAACCATAGGCCGGTGCCGAACGGTAGGGAAGGAAGAAAACCATTTAGCATAAAGGGGTGTACAGAAGGTACTGACTAAAGACATATAAAGGGATTTGGAGAGATGGCAAAGAAATATACGGTTACAGTTATGAATCTGATAATGGAAGAGGCGTTACTTAGAATATCCGGATACCCCTTCAAAACATTTACATGTTTCAGTTTCACTGTGTATTGTTAAAAGAAAACTGATTTCCCTGTTAGTCCTTGCTCCAGGGTATGCATTTACCAGGTTTGATTCTCACATCTGTATGGTTTTACAGATGATGAGTGGGAGTAAGTTATTAGGAATTAGGTGATCATCCTCATTATATCGGGATTCGTTGTAATTGGTGATATTTGAGGAAATCGCCTGGGTTGTTTGCCGGACGGCAAATATTTGGTTTTGAATATCCGTTGTTATGCACCAATTTCAAATTGATATATCTGTACGTTTATTTTTATAAAGTGAGATATAACCTTTTGAAATTATGTCCATGACATTTACCTATATCAGTTGATGGTTAGGTAAAGAGCATTAAAAAGCGGTGTAATTCTTCTTAACCATAAGTACAGTTTTCAACCTACGACGCACAGTGTTTGAGTTATTCAACTCAGCGGACTTATACAAAGTATTGTATGTTGTCCAGTGTCCATTAGGACAGAGGGGTTGGTCCTCGTACTATATTCTTTTTACTTGTGACTTCTCTAGTTTTTAGACAGTTGTTTCATAGAAATACAAGGTCTAAGTTTTGAGAAGTTACAGGTATAAGAATAAAGCAGAGAACCAGGTGTTGCAAGTATCAGGATTCTTCAAGGTAATCGAAGATGTAGATACTTGTGTATGGTATTCAGTTGATAGTAATGGTTTTTGAGAAACTTGTTTCTCTTTCAGGTTACTCATATCTGGATACATTCCTAAGTTGAGTAACGCTGATCGGCCTCCTTCCATTTAGTTAACATGCACTGGAGACAGCTGCATGATTTGAATCTAGTTCCAATTAAATCAGTGCCTCTTTTTCTATATTGGATATAGAACGGTTCATATCTTACCGATGTTAAGGTACGGGGAGTTGTCCGGCTTATGCTTAAAACCAGACTCTGGGTAACTCAAGGCACGTTTCTGTAATGGCTTTTTGTGGGTTCACCCGGGCTATGACGAGGGTTAACTTTCTACCATCTGGAAGATCAATAGTAGTATTGTTCTTGACTCGCCACAGTTTTAATAAAAATGGATTTTTTCATAAAACAGTAGTGGGAGTGTGGTTGAACTGGAAGTGATTCCAGAACCGCAAACGATTACTGAAAATTTGATAAGAACCTAAAGATTCGATCTGGTTTGACATTCCATTTGCCACTCCGCAGATGATGGTGGGTAACCTCAAGCACCCGAGAGGTACTCCGGTAGCCTCAAGAATGGTGACAGGGAGGTTCTTGTTTATCCAGACTTGACACTACTGTTTTTCCAGACTATGAGACCCGGCAGGAGGATGAGTATAGCGTCGTTCTGAACTGGCTTTAGAAATGCACGTGTATATAATTCTGCCAGAGGGTTGTCGTAGTCAGTGGGAGCAGCGGAAGCATAGTGGACAAGTGGCTTATGTCTATTTATAGCCTAAAGCAGATATAGCGGAGATAGATCATCTATTTCTGATATGACAGTCATAGGTTTGACTTCATCAGAATAGAGGATGGATCTGTTAAGAAGGTAGTAGGGTGTAATGTCCTGGTGTTTGGATGGCATACACATAGTAGGAAGTGAAACTCCTATACTACGATCGGTTGTACTTTGGTTGTCACACAGTGGTTTCTCCACATAGGATATAGATATAATATCAGATATTCTGGTCACTAGATCTATGGTTTTAGATCTAGATTTGGGAAGTGTCCCAATCTGGGTACTTAGACAGCATTCTAAAGGTGTTTTAGAATGGACGACTCCTGGCACAGTAGTGTACCTGCAGGTGATGGAGTCACCCTCTCTAAAGGTGTCTTACAGACTAAAGGGGAGAGGGATGTGCATGATTGGCAGATCACTTTCTTAAGCAATTGAATTTATCATGAGATGTCAAGTACAACACCAGATGTTGTTTCAGCACGAGCTGCAATAAGTTGATATTAATCCCATCTTGGAGAAACGTTCGGAAGCAGTTTAGAACATAAGTAGATGTTCTAGGGATATGATAACAACAGCCTCTTTCGGGAGACGGTTATCATTCCAGGCTTCCAAGGTGACCTGGATGACAGAGTGACTGTCAGTTATAGTTTTCCCTCTGACGAGGGGCACTATTTTGGACAGGAGGTCCAAGCGGATACTGAGGGAGGCATGGCACAGGATACTGATTAAGTTCAGTTGACGATACAGTCTAAGAAGTTTGGATTTGGAGTTCATTTATGAGCTAGGTCCCATCAGATATCCAGACATATTCTAAGACGGGTATTGCTCATTTCGGGAGATGGCTTTCTCCACGAACTTGAGATAAAGAAAGACATAGAAAGAAACATCAGGGCGGATCCACTCACTGAGGCTATTCCTCGAATGCAATAGTTTCGCAAATGGGCTTTGTGAGACTGATTAGTAGAGGAGTTGGGTGTTCGGTATCACATGGGCTGTGAGTATGCGACATCGCAATAATTAGCCTTGAGTGCAAGTGGGAGATTGTTGGATATAGTGCCCTCAGAGCCAATTATTGGATCGCAGGCACGTGATTGCAATGATTGAGGGAGGACCTATACTGGTAGGACAGTCTTACTCGAGAGATTTGTATACTATCTGGTTTATCTTTATCATCGTGTACATGCTTTAGATAACATTGTAGTTCATTATTACACATTGATAGACAATAGTATGCTACCATGGTTTATCTTTATGATCGTGTACTGTTTTAGGTGACCTTACAGGTCACTATTGCACGTTGATAGAGCCCATAGGATTCTTGCTTGACTACCAGCAGTATGATGGCGATCATATATGTGAGAGTTGGGTAGTCTATAAGCACATCCTTAAAGTGGTCCCTAGTCGTGGGAGTTTCTAGACTGGACATCGATACTCCAATAGTAGGCTAGTGTATACAGTCGAGACCCCGACGAAGGGTGGTGGCCGGTCTCACAAGCCATTGGTGTCAGTTGGTTCACCTAAGATGTATACAGGTGCTCATTGGGTTATGAGTACACCGGACAGGACTCGCCAGGAGCATGCTAGTTGGTATTATACCTGACGTCAGATAGAAGTTCCCTGGTGACATGTGTACAAGTTAGTTCATTGACCTGAGATCGACATTTGTCTCGTGTGAGTTCCCACTGTGCTTTGATTACTACCCTACCATGGCTCAAAGGAGTCATGCAAACAGGTTTTAGTTGGGTACAGTCCCGAGCCACATAGAGGCAGTGAGCGGATCGACAGGGTTCGTCTCTCCCGGTATTGGGGGTGAGATCGCGCAGTGTCTAGGGAGCCATTACACGAAGTCCTTGGCCAAGGCAGAAGATTTACTGGTAGGTATTCCAGTAGTTTCTTTAGGGTTCCTAGGCACGCTCAAGAGGTCTCACAAGGCATCAACCATGCCAAATTCAAAATTTTCCATGTGCCTAACAACCCTAATCATAGATCGATAACTAGAGGCAAGGCGAAAACCGAACAAGTAAACAACTTTACTAAGAAGTGAACGGAAATACAACCTTTGTAGATCCGGTCCTCCACTTCCTTAGCTCCGTAATGATGTCCCTCCGCTGCGATCATCGGATCCCGGTCTCTCACGGTGGTTTCATAGAAGAAATGATCGGGCTAGGTCGATGACTTCGATGCCGAAGATGATCTACGTCGAGGCGACTCTAACTCGAGCTCCAACTTCACCAAGTCATGAAACTTGTGAAGAAAACACCCTATACTACATGGCAAGTGGTAGAGGATGAAGAAATAGGAAGTGGGTTTACTTTGGATTTTGATTTCTCACTTGGAATCATCACTTGACATTTTTCTAGAAAGCTTTTCTTCTCTTCACTTGAAGAAGAAGATGAAGAAAAAGAATAATGAATTAATTCCAAAAGGAAAAATGAAGTGATGGTTATCATAATGCAACCATGGGTGAGGCTAACTCATGTAGAGAATAAACTAGGGTTAAGGGAAATGGTCAGGGTTAAGGAAAGAAACAAAATGGTCAAAGCATTTCAAAGCTTCAAGAAAAAACAAAGAATGCCACCATTTTATTTTATCCAAAAGAAATAAATAAATTAATTAATTAAAACCCTAACAATTTACTTAACCAAGGTTTAAATCAAACATACACCCAAGTTTGCATGTATCATCAAACATGATACAATCTTGTGCACAAAAAAATATATCACATATACAATGTGCACAAAAAAAGTGAGAAAAATATCTTAAGTGAACTAATATTAGTTAATGTAAAGTAATATATCAAATATATAATTATACATTAAATCATTAAATCAACACTTGATTTAACGATCCGGTCACATCACATATGACCGACTAATATCCAATGTATCGACTTACCGAATCAATCCTCGATTCAATAACTAGGTTATATCGCATACAACCAATCGATACATTCATCGCGAGAATAGAATACGGTATCACATACACGCATTATTCTCGGTCCCGCACATATCTCATATGCGCTCCTATTTCGTTTCGCTTGAGCCAGGAAACCTCTGTGTAGGACTCTAAAGACTCGTCAATACGCCGGCAGCAGGTGATGATCATATCAAACACCCACAAGCCGCAAGCGGTCTGATAAACGTAACGGCCACCCGAGTATTGAACGATCAGAAGATCGACGAGCAAGCCAGCTCGCACTCCTGTGAATCCAACCAGTAACACTTACCGTACAGTCCGGTCTGTTCGTCTGATATGTCGCATATCTTGCCTAGGGGTGGTAAACGTCAGACCCCAATAGCTCGATAAGTCGTGTCGATATGAGGTCTATAACAGTTCGAGAAACTACTGGTAACACTTACCAGTAAATCTCAGCAACCCTGGCCAGGGATTTCCGGTTATAGCCAATCGAACACAGGAACATCAACTCGCTTTACCGGGAGAGACGAATCCCCTCCTATGGCTCATTGCCTCCATGTGAATCGGGACTGTACCCAAAAACCACCGTTTTGCACGCCCTCTTGGACATGGTAAGGTGGAAATCAAAGCACAGTGGGAATCACACAAGACTCTATGACGATCTCGGGTCAACAGACTACTTTGTACCAGTGTCACCAGAGAACTGCCATCTGACGTAAGGTATAATACCATCTGGGGGTTCTCGGCGAGTCCGTCCAGTGTACCCTGTCTCCAATGAGCACCCGTATATCATCTCTGATGTCAAACACCAATGGATATGGGATCATCCATCGCCCATCTGTATGGGTCGAGAAGGTATACGCTAGTCTACTCTGGTATATCGATGCCCCGTCTCGATACATCCACGCAGAGGGACCTTAAAGGATGTACTTATGGACTACCATGTCCCCACTAGTATGATCTGCATCATAGTCCAGGTAGTAAAGTACACATCCTAAGGGCTTTACCAACATATAACAGAGATACAATCAGTATACACGTTAAGGTAAAGAGTAACCAGATAGCTTACTATCATGTCGAGCAAGAAAGTCCTCCCTATATATGTCCCAGCATCCATTACAATATACATCCTATGTACAGTAATGGCCTCTAGGGCATACATATAACTAACAATCTCCCACTTGCACTAGGGCCATCTGTAGCAGTGGTTGCAGTATCTCATACTCAACCATCCCATAAAAGTCTCTCTCTGGGAATAGGCCTTTGTGAGTGGATCCGCCGTGTTGTCCCCTGAGTCTACTCTCCTAACCTCGATCTCCTTGGAGATCAACCATTTCCATGATCAGGTGATACTGCCTTAGAATATGTCTGGATCACTGATGGGACGGACGTTCCTTGGCATAAGCCAAAACTCCATTGTCACACAATGGGAGGAACTAAGTTCATCTCATGAACAAATATACATCCAGACTGCCTCTTTGGCAGCATCTTAAGTAGCGATGTATCCAGCCTTTATCGTCTAGTATGCCACGGTATCAAGCTTGGAACTCTTCCAACATACCGTCCCTTTACTGTAACGTTTTAAAAATAATAAAATAAATAATTAAATGAATAAAATTGTTTAAGTGAATTTTATGATTTTCGGTAAAGCAAAATGTATTTTTCGTAAAACCAAACCGTGATTGTTTTTCATTATAATTTCAAAAATACCTATATTAATTATGTAATTACTAGTAAATGGTGTTTATTTAGCCACTTATAATATTTTAGTTCAATTAAATATTTTTCCTAAATCAATTATTTTAAATATCAACATAAGCTTTATTTTTACACTAAATTAGTGTAAATTACAAATTTGAATGGTTTTAATTTGTAAAAATGAACCATGGCATATTAGAATTTAGTGTTTATCATGCAAAATTTATTTGCAAATTTTTCCAATTTTCTAGAGTTTTCTTGAGTTGCTTTAGTAAAGAAATAAAAGAAAATAAATAAAAGCATGAAAAGACTTTAAGTGATGTTTCTTTCTTGAAACTTCCACACTTTTCTTCACTCTTTTCTCTTGCTCCCTCTCTCTCCTACCATGGCCGGCCTCACTACCATGGCAGCCCCCCCCCCGCCCCATTTCCACTTCATTTTTGTTCAAAATTCATCAAAAATACATCAAAAATTCAATTAAAAATCCACAAAATCCTATTTATTCCCTACCCTTTATTCTTTGCTCTTCTTTACATGGATTTTGGAGATGGATAACATGCATCTTGGAGGCTCATTTTCATGTTGGGATTTCATATTTTGGAGGTATAAATTTCCTTCTTTTGTTTTATTTTTATTAGATATTTCTTTTAAAACATAATTAGATTTAATATAGTAATTCTAGTTGCAAATTTTAAAATTGAAGTTAGGGTTTGAAAAATCAAGTTGTGATTTTTATTAATTAATTAGGGTTATAATAACTAGTTTAACATATTTAGAGGTGGAAATTCTTGCATGGATGATATGTTGTAAATTGTTAATCCAAAATTGATTTAATAATGTTATTTAGCTAACTAGTTTTTATAAAATGTATTTGTGGGTAAAATAAAATTCTAATTAAGGTTATCATTAGATTGTAGTTTTAGTGAGAATCTTAGAATGTTAATGGAAAGAAAAACTTAGTTTGATCACTAGTTTCTTGTGATAATTGGAAAAATACTAATAAAATGCTATTTTTGTAAACTAGATTTTGGGAAATTCCTAAATAAATGAGATTAAAAATATAATTATGGTTTCATCATATCATTATCATCATGAATTAGAGTTTAGTACAATAATTCTTGCAAAATCATGTTTTGTTGTGGAATTGTGAATTTTGCTTGAAAGAGGTTGAAAATTTCTAATGGTTGCAAACTAGAAATTTCAAATTAATGCAAATTTGTGTAATAAAAATATAGTAAGGGGTTGTATAGTCTAGTTATGCTATTTGATGAGTTTTATGACCATTGGTTTCATTTAAATGTCATGTTTTGAAGAAAAACGGAAAATTGGCATTTTCGGGTTTTACGAAATCGGGCGATTTGATGGATTTTAGGGTTTCGATGGATTTGATCATGTTTTATAATATAAGTAATGAGTTTTAGAACTACGAGTTATTTTTTGATGTTTATCTCGATCCATCAGAGTTTGTACGCCGATATCGAGCGATATTTGGTTCTTTTGCGTGGACGGGACATAGGTTTTAACCTATGCTTGTTCCTTGCGTCGTTTTGACTTTTGTATATGATTCAGTTTACGATACTATTATTATGTTTGCGTTTAGGTACCCCTCACATGTACTGCGGGCGATGAAGACGAGGATGGAGACACCGTCTTCCGCAGACATGGACCAGGTGAGTAGATGTATATCTACGGGAGAAAGTCGGGTGGATGGCGTTTAGCACCCCCGCAACGTAGAATAGGAATAGTACTTATTGACATTAGGAAACCAGATGTGACCCTAGATTCTTAATGAGTAGGACCCCAGTAATGACCCTAAGCTGGACTAGACTGATTTCGGAAAACCATACCAGAGGATTGGAAGGGTTCGTAGGTTTCAGATAGAAACACACACGCACACACTAAAACTCGTCATGGTGTATACGTATATGTGTGTATATATATAGGACTAGGTATATGTATATATATATATAAAACACGTATATGGGATTCATTGATGTGATATGATATCTGAGGTATGATGAAACAGTATAACTGGGCTTGATGCCGTGATTCTGGGCTATACAGTCGTATTAAGTGTTAGCGGATCGTTAGAGAATGAGATAATGAACATGGATACATAAATTATAATGTGTGGTGATGATATTGAGGTACATTGGACTCTAAAATAGTACCTGCACTGTAGCTTGTGACTGATCATGATATGATATATGTATGACTTGATTACGACATCATATAGGAGGGACCTGATGTCGATATCATATAGGTGTGACTTGATGACGATATGATATCAGTATGACTTAATCACAATGTGATACATATGACATGATATTTTTGAGGATAAAATAACGATGCATTTTATGATGGCAATGATATATGATTGATGTATGCGATTACAGTTTAGCACATTGAGCATGAGATGTGTTGATGATGACATTATACGAATGATGAGACGCCTAGGAGATACTTGACCCGTACCCCAATATTGGGATGCTGTACGATGGATTTTACCGTACGGGGCATATATATGATGATTGATCCGCATCTTGATTCGAGGAAGCCGTACTACGTACGTGACGCTATTGAGGCGGGATCGCCGACGATTAGAGATAATGATTCAGACCTTAGGTAAACTCTTGTTTCTTATTGACTAGTTTCTAAAGTTTTGTTCCTTAGGAGGTTAGATGGACACTAGGTTAGGTTCGAGTCATATAGTGGAGTTAGTTATATGTATGCCCTAGAGGCCATTACTGTACATTGGATGTATATTGTAGTAGATGCTGGGTCATATATAGGTAGGACTTTCTTGCTCGACATGATAGTACGCTATCTGGTTGCTCTTTATCTTAACATGTAAACTTTCTGTCTCTCTGTTACTTGTTGATAAAGCCCTTAGGATGTGTACTCGACTTCCAGGACTATGATGCAGATCATACTAGTGGGGCCTAGGTAGTCCATGAGTACATCCTTCAATGTTCCTAGTCGTGGGAATATCGAGACGGGGCATCGATATTCCAGAGTAGACTAGCGTATATCTTCTCGACCCATGTGATGGGCGATGGATGATCCCATATCCATTGGTGTTTGACATCAGAGATGGTATGCGGGTGCTCAGTGGAGACTGTGTACACTGAACGGACTCGCCGAGAACTCCCAGATGGTATTATACCTCACGTCAGATGGCAGTTCTCTGGTGACACTGGTACAGCTTAGTCTGTTGACCCGAGATCGTCATAGAGTCTTGTGTGTCTCCCACTGTGCTTTGATTTCCACCCTACCACGGCTCTACTGAGTCGTGCAAACAGGTGGTTTTTGGGTACAGTCCCGATTCACATGGAGGCAATGAGCGATAGGAGGGGATTCGTCTCTCCCGGTATTGGGGGTTGATGTTGCGCTATGCTGGACTGGCCATAACAGGAAATCCCTAGACAGGGTTGCAGTGATATACTGGTAAGAGTTATCAGTAGTTTCACGAATGTTATGGACCTCACGTCGGCATGACTTATCGAGCTATTGGGGTCTGACGTTTACCACCCCTAGGCGAGATATGCGACATATCAGACGAACAGACCGGACTGTACGGTAAGTGTTACTGGTTGGATTCACAGAAGTGTGAGCGGGCTTGCTCGTCGATCTTCTAATCGCTCAATACCCGGGTGGCCGTTACATTTAGCAGACCGCTTGCGGCTTGTGGGTGTTTGATATGATCATCACCTGCTGCCGGTGTATTGACGAGTCTTTAGAGTCCTACACAGAGGTTTCCTGGCTCAAGCGAAACGAAATAGGAGCGCATATGAGATATGTGCGGGACCAAGAATAATGCATGTATGTGATACCGTATTCTATTCTCGCGATGAATGTATTGAATGGTTGTATGCTATATAACCTAGTTATCGAATCAAAGATTGATTCGATAAGTCGATACATTGGATACTAGTCGGTTATACGCGATATGACCGGATAGTTAAATCAAGTGTTGATTTAATGATTTAATGCATAATTATATATTTGATATATTACTTTGCATTAACTAGTATTTGTTCACTTTAAATGGATTTTCTCACTTGAAATGCACATTGTATATGTGATATATTTTTGTGCACAAGATTGTATCATGTTTGATGATACTTGAGTGTTTGGGTGTATGTTTAGTTTAAACCATGGTTATGTTAATGGTTAGGGTTTTGTTTATTTACTTATTTATTTATTTATTTATTCATTAATTCTTTTTTGGGGCAAGAATGAAATGGTGGCTTAGTTTGTTTCTTTCTTGAAAGTTCATGAAGCTTTGAAGCTTTGACCATTTTGTCTCTTAGCCCTAAACCTAACCATTCAACCAAACCATGGTTTATTCTCTACACCTAACTATGTTTTCCATTATGATAAGTATCATATTATTTCCCATTTTAAAAGACTTATCATAATTCTTTTTCTTCTTCTTCTTCATCATCAACAAGAAGAAACCTTGCCTCCATCAATGGCAACTTGAGAAAAAGAGTGAGAAATCCAATTCTAAAGTGAACCCACTTACTATTTCTTCATCCTCTACCACATGCCAAGTAGTATAGGGTGTTTTCTTCACAAGTTTCATGACTTGGTGAAGTTGGAGTTTGATCTTGAGTTGCCTCGACGCAGATCATCTTCGGCATCGAAGCCGACGACCAAGCCCGCCCATTTCTCCGATGAAGCCGATGCTAGAGCCCGGGATCCGATGATCGCAGTGAGGAGACTTCATCACGGAGCTATGGAGGTGGAGGACCGGATCTACAAAGGTTGTAGCCCCTTTCCTTTAGCGTTAAATTCGTTTACTTGCATTGCATCGTCTATACATCTAGTTAACGATCCGTATTAGGGTTTGTAGGCACATGGAAAATTTTGAATTAGCCATGTTTGATCACGTGTGAGACCTCATTAGTGTGCCTAGGAACCCTACAGTGGTATCAAAGCCTAGCTAGAGCCTTAGGTGATGCACAGACGGAGTTAGAAGTCCGATCGAACCGAAACCCTAACTCAAAAATGCTCTCTGTACATTTTTTGAAATCGGGGATTTTTACGAATTAAAAATATGCAGAAAAATCAGCAGGAGTTTGTATGAGTTACTGTGAAATTCGATCGCCCAATTCCATCAAACCACCGCGGTTCTGCGGCACGAGCATGGTTCGTGCGGCGGTTCCGCGGCCGTACGGTCTCCTTGATCAATGAATTTTACACAGTAATTCCTATTTTGCAGTGCTGGTTTTCCTGGGAATTTTTTATCTGAACTCAAGAGTTGGGTTTTCTGGGTTGTATTGGGAGTTCGTAGATTCGATCGGATTGTCAAACTTTGTCTATGTGTTTTTCCGGGTAATTTTAGAATATGTTAAAAAGTTAGACCAGATATAAATACCCACTTTTTCCTCTGCCGTGAAATTTCCAATTGTTGGATTTTTCCGTAGTTTAATGACGTTCTAAGTAGTGCAAGTAACGCGATGGTCCCTCTAGAAGACAACAAACCTTAACTCGATTATGTGACCGTCTTGAACTGCCCTTTGAACCTTAGGGTTTGGGGCAGTACGGCGTGCCACATGTGAGGCATTGGCTTGACCCTTCTACGGCTGGACCGTTGGTACTGAGGCATGAACTGAATGTTTTTAAACTTATATCATGTGTTGAGCAGTATTGGGAAAACTTGGGTGTTCGATTGTTCGATCGGAAAGTTTAACATTTTCTATTTATCCGGAATGTGATACAATACTTGGAATTCACAAGTAGTTATGAGATAACTAATATGAATGTTATAAACATAGAACTTTAGTCTCACATGATCGGTTGCCACGGAATTTTGATGTGATCAAAAGTTCGTCGCAATCACGTAGCGTACGCGGATACTCGCCGGGTAAACTTAATAGACAGCCTCACCCCATAGCCCAGACCAAGTGACTGTAGGAGAACCCCGTCGCCGAAAGCATCCGTGCGGGTGCTCGCGGTAGCGGTGTTCCGCCTTAGTGCACTTCGTCGACGACGTCGGGGGTGCGGACGCCTACTAAAGTTTGCGATGAGCATTCGATCAGGATGTCGGGAATCTTGTTGAATTTCCCAACTTGATATTGAAAGTGTTTTCGATAAAGAGATTAAAATGCGGGGTTTATAACTGTTAGGCATGCGATGTCTACGTATTTCATTTGATTAGGCATGCGATGTCTAAAGAGATTGCGGATTCCAACTGTTGTAGATTTACACTTTCTTTTCTGTGACCGTAAGTGTAATATGTGATATCGCCGGTTTCGTTGCTATATGTCAACGACAATTGGGATGCGCATATTTACTTACATTGATGACATGTGATGTTATGTGTTGCTGGATATGTTATATTGGATCGTCGTGTTTGAATAGCCGGGGGTTTTTATGTGAGATGAGTGTTTTTCATTTTCATTCATGTAAAAACTTGTATGTAATATTCTTTTATTGGGGGACTTCCAGGTTGCGGATGATGTCACCATTTGTATATTATTTACTTTTCTGCACTAGGATAGACCCAAGGAGGAGGGCACAAGTAACCGGGTTCTAGGGTCCAGTGGGAGACCATCTCGAGGAGTCGAGTCCGGGTCTCCTAACCCTAGAATTGGTAGGGTTGCTTGTCGCTCTCATCGGGGTCTAGGGGTGTGGGATTGGCTATTCATCACGACCGTGGAATCCGTGTTTTATACTGGCTCGTATTGAAAATGCGGACGTCCTAGTATATCTAATATTTCATATGATATTTTCTGCTGCGTTATCTGTGATGTGATAATGTGATTTATTCAGATAGATATAGTGTTGGAGATAGTTCCCTCAGAGTCAATTATTGCATCACAGGCACGTGATTGCAATGATTGAGGGGAGGACCTGTCCCAGTAGGACAGTCTTACTCGAGATGATAGTATGCTATCTGCATTATCTTTATCATCGTGTACTGCTTTAAGTGACCTTACGAGTCACTATTACACGTTGATAGAGCCCCTAGGATTCTTGCTTGATACCAGCAGTATGAGGGCGATCATATACGTGAGAGCTGGGGTCTATAAGCACATCCTTAAAAGGTCCCTAGTCGTGGGAGTTTCGAGACAGGGCATCGATACTCCGGAGTAGACTAGTGTATACAGTCGAGACCCCGACGAGGGGCGGTGGCCGGTCTCACAAGCCACTGGTGTCAGTTGGTTCACCTAAGATGTATACAGGTGCTCATTGGGTTATGAGTACACCGGACAGGACTCGCCGGGAACCTGCTAGTTAGGATTATACCAGACGTCAGATAGCAGTTCCCTGGTGACATGTGTACAGGTTAGTTCATCGACCTGAGACCGTCATTTGTCTCGTGTGAGTTCCCACCGTGCTTTGATTACTACCCTACCACGGCTCAAAGGAGTCGTGCAAACAGGTTTTAGTTGGGTACAGTCCCGAGCCACATGGAGGCAGTGAGCGGATCTGCAGGGGTTCGTCTCTCCCGGTATTGGGGGTGAGGTCGCGCTGTGTCGAGGAGAGCCAGAACATGAAAAGTCCTTGGCCAAGGCAGGAGATTTGCTGGTAAGTATTCTAGTAGTATCTCAGGATGTTCTGCGCTACACTCCGACACGACTTGTACCGCTTTTGGGGGTCTGACTTTTACCAACCCCTTAGGCCCGCCATGCGATGCTCATAGACGAACGGATCGGACTGTACGGATATTGTCACTGACAGGCTCAGTAGGGTGTCAGGATGAGTTCGCTCATCGACATCCCTTTTGGTCAATACCTGGTAGCCCGTCACGTATTGGCTTATACCTCTGACGTGCTAGTGGTTAAATCCACACCCATAGTATTGACGAGTCTTTAGAGTCCACCACACTCAGTTACTCAGGTTTCAGGCAAAACGCTATAGAGGCCATATGGAGATATGGCAGGGTTCGATCAGATACGTGCGGTATTGCACGGATCGTGATCGGACGGTTTTTACTAGCCGGCTTTGGCTTAAGCCGGATTGTAGTATTAGATAGTGTAGATTTTGTCTCTTTGCATTTATGTTCAGTGGGAATACAAATGCGGGCATGTATTTACAGTAGTGGGGTTTTCCTGTGATTTTTTACGGGATCAGTTTTCTGAAGTTGCCAGTTTGCATTCCGTTCCGGCCGGTTTTTCTTCATTCCTTCTCGGTCGGACTTTCTTATGGAGGGTGTTAATTGCAAGTTTGCAATTAACATAAAGTGGAGGGCTTTATTGCTTTTGTTGCCTCTTTATCATGATGAGATTCCATTCTTGTCCATTCATTTGCTTTTTCATGATGGTTAGTGAGTGGATTGAAATGGAAATTGGTTTGACCATTTTGATATATCATTTCTTTTTCTCATTATGAAAAAGGAGAGATGTTTTTCTTTTTCTCTCTCCAATCTTCTTTGTGAGAAGAGGGGCCGGCCATTTTAAAGAGGTGAGAGGGAAAGTTCATTTGATTAGAGGAAATTGATTCATCTCATTCTATTCTCTTGCTTGTCAAAATTCCAAAGTCTTTTCCTTGCTTCATTCTCATTCCTCACCTCCATCCTCCATGGAAACTTCATGAACCCCTAAAGAGAGAAGTTTACTACACTATTCTATAGCAAGCCTTGGACGCGTCGGGTAGCCAACTTCGCGCCCGAGTTGCCTCGGTCAAGAGGTGGGAGCCCGTAAAAGATTCCGGCTATGTGGTGCTTTTCCGACGAGCGAGAAGGTGACGAACATTCCGCGGGAGATCGGAGTGGAGACGAAGACCGAAGGACACGGATCGCTTGGTATACTTCTCTACCCGTATTTTACTTTGCTAGTTGTTAGGTTAATGGCCCGATCCGGGTAAAAAGTCCACGGTGGTGCCGGTTGCAAGTTTTGCAAAGTTTTTGTTTCCGCGTTTCCGGCGTCCAATCGACGGCCGGGGCGCCCCCGCGGGCTTACATTGGTATCAGAGCCACGCCGTTAACCTAGCCTAGCTTGCACTTGTATGTTTAGTACTCGATCGAACAAAATCCCCAAAAACCGTATTTTGTATGCATGTGTTCTCTGTTGAAATTTTTCCAGCTCCTAAAATTTTTCAGGTTGTTGCAGAGACATGTGCAAGAAATTCTAAGAATTCAGGGAAAATACGGTTCAGTGATTCCTTACTTCGACCGTGGAAACGCGGCCAATCCCCTGGTTTGGCCGCGGTTCCGCGGTGGTTAAGAGGAATCGTTGAACCAAATTTTTCCAGTGGGCTTTTGAATATGAAATAGGGATTTTGGGATATTAATTTTGGGCCCAGATTTTCTGTAAGTGCTACAGTATTGCTTGGGGCCCACTTTGATAAATTTGTTCGATCGGATATTTTAAACATGCCCGTTCACAGTATTTACTTTATATCTGCGACCGTGAATGTCACTTGATCGGTAAATCCTGTCTGACTGCTATAGCCCTTTTATACGGATTTGCGAACGTGACATTCACGTTGATGTTCTGTGTTTTGCTGTGATGTTGCGGATCGGTCATGGGGGATAGCCTGGATGCAATATTAGTACAGTTCTGTTTTATATGTACATTTGATATTGCGGGGCGAGCGTCCGACATGTGGACTGCCGTCACTGCCTGTTTGTATTATTCTTTTGGGGCATGACCAGGTTGCGGTCGATGTACCCGTTGTATGTATATTTTACTTTCTGTACTAGGTTGACCCAGGAGGGGTGCCCAAGTTACCGGATTCCGTGAAGTGCTGGGTGGTCCATTCACGTCGCTGAAGGGGGCTGCCTCGCTTCAGGTTTTGGCGGGTAACTTGCCGCGCCCGTAGGGGTCTAGGATTTCATTGCACAGGCTATCCACACGACCAGGGGAACGTCGGGTTTTAGCGGCTCTGTGAAACCCGGGGATCCCAGATATCTGTATTGCTCTGTGTTGCTGTACTTTTCTGTGCTGCTGCTTTTTTATCACGCCTTGAGCGAAAATTATATATTGTATATATATACTAGTAAATGTTGTATATGTTTTGCATCCGCGCTAGTCCAGTCCACGCTCTGTCGTTAGTTAGCTAACCTAACGAGTGATGACGGGACCCAGTGGCGAATGCGGATGGCATATACGTACATCAGTATATTTTCGTTCTTTGTGGTGTGATCAATTGATGGGACTGCGTTGATTCGGATCAATGCAAGATACACAAACCTATTCTGATGTTGTTGGAACACTTTTTTTAAAAAGCTGTTATTGCAAGGGCGTTCTCTTTTGTTTTGCATCGTGGTATTCAGTTGGAATATCCTGCTCCTCAGTCGATGAGGCAAGGGCCGAGATCCCTTCACCGGGAGTGACCCCTTGGACAAAAGTTTGCGTCAGGGCAGTAACTTCACTATAGCCGATTACTTTTTCTTTGCATCGTGGTATTCAGTTGGAATATCCTGCACCTCATTCTACGGGGAAAGAGCCGAGATCCCTTCACCGGGAGTGACCTCTTTAGCAAAGGTTTTCGTCACTATATTTTTCTAAAAAGCTATCAGTTCCTTCAACGATATCAAGTTCATTACGTTAAAGGTTTTCGCCAGAAACCATTCGTATCCCGCCGTCGTTTCAGACGGGTAGCACGTAGTATTCATGCTATGTTTGTTGGCCTTCGTCAAGGCATAGTGTATGGTAGCTGCTTGTTACCTTTCTGCTGCATAGATAGATGCGTTGGTTTGGGACAGTCGTATAGCCTTGTTGGCCTTCGTCAAGGGCTTGTACGGGTGGGTTCAAATCAACCTGGACAATGACGGGTAGAACTTGACATGTGACTTATGATTTGTTGGCCTTCGTCAAGGTCATAAGAGCATGGGGCAAAAATCCACATCGGGAGTTTCAAAAGAACTGAAACTTGCCAGGTATGCGCATACCTTCTGGAGTGCGGTAGCGTGAGCAGATTCCGTCACGTTATCATACGATGATAGTTGGATCCCGATTCCCACTGATGAGTTGGTTTACTCCTCGGGTGACCCCGGCTAATTATTTTTTCAGGTTTGGGGAAGAATTTGACGTTACAGTGGGAGGTTTCAAGATTAGATAAAGTGATAACCATTCTGATCTAGGTTAGAGTGCACGCTGAGTGTTTCTTTTCTCTCTCTCTTTGGCAGCGACCATTGACCCGACCCTAGACTATGACTCAGTGACCAAGTAGACCGAACCTTCTTAACACTCGCTTTTGGATTGTCAGAGTTGCAAGCCTCATTGCCACTCCTACTTTTACCCTTTTCTCCAGGACACCCCGTATTACTACGAACGTCCACTTCCATTGGACAAAACCATCGTATGGTTATATACGAACTCGAAGGAATTCGAGGATGGTTTCTGGTTCTGGAGAAAACAAATAGGACTATTCAGTTGTCTTTTCCTTTCACCTTCTCTCATTGCGAGTACTCCTTGGTTTAGGAGATAGTACACCTATTACGCAAATTGGATAGTCTTCTTCCAAACCATAGGCAGGTGCCGA
Organism: Agapanthus africanus; assembly: GCA_030015575.1. NCBI lineage: Eukaryota > Viridiplantae > Streptophyta > Magnoliopsida > Asparagales > Amaryllidaceae > Agapanthus > Agapanthus africanus. Next base: position 221,780,769 of record CM057347.1, read on the forward strand.
CCGGTAGGGAATGAAGAAAGCCAATTAGCCTAAATGGTGTACAGAAGGTATTAAGTTAAGACAAAGCAAGGGATTAGTAAGAGGGCAAAGTAAATTGCGACTGCTTTTCACGACCAAACCAAGTATTTCTTCGCCAATCCTAAATCACCTTTGTATTTCTCCAGGACACTCCGTATCACTATGAAGATCCCAGTTTATTGGATAATCCATCGTATGGTTATATACGAACTCGAAAGGAACTTGTTCCAGTTCGGGGATGGATTCTCGTTCAGGAGAAATAGGAATAAAGTTCATTCAGGTGTCTTTTATCTTCACCTTCTCTCGCATTGCGAGTGCTCCTAGGATTAGAAGTAGTACACCCATTATGCTTATTGGATAGTCTTCTTCCAAACCATAGGCTGGTGCCGAACGGTAGGGAAGGAAGAAAACCATTTGGCCTAAAGGGGTGTACAGAAGGCAATGACTAAAGACATAAAAAGGGATTTGGAGAAGTGGCAAAGAATTATAAGGTTGCAGTTGTGAATCTGGATAATGGAAGAGGCATTACTAGGAATACCAGAAAACCCCAACGAAACATTTCGATGTTTCAGTTTCACTGTGTACTGTTAAAAGAAAACTGATTTCCCAATTAGACACTTACTCCAGGGTATGTATTTACCAGGTATGATTCTCACATCTGTATGGTTTTACAGATAATGAGTGGGAGTAAGTTATTGGGAATTAGGTGATCATCCTCATTATATCGGGATTCGTTGTAATTGGTGATATTTGAGGAAGCCACCTGGGTTGTTTGCCAGTCGGCAAATATTTGGTTTTGAATATCCGTTGTTGTGCACCAATTCCAAATTGATATATCTGTACGTCTATTTTTATAGAGTGAGACATATCTTTTTGAAATTATGTCTGTGACATTTACCTATACCAGTGGATGGTTAGGTAAGGAGCATTGAACAGCGGTGTAATTCTTCATAACCATAAGTACAGTTTTCAACCTACAACACACAGTGAATGAGTCGCTAGACTCAAGGGACTTATACAGAGTATTGTATATTGTCCAGTGTCCTTTAGGACAGAGGGGTTGGTCCTCGTACTATATTCTGTTTACTTATGACTTCTCTGGTTCTTAAACAGGTGTTTCGTAGAAACACAGGGTCTAAGTTTTGAGGAGTTATAGGTATAAGAATAAAGTAGAGAACCAAGTATTGCAAGTATCAGGATTCTTCAAGATGATCGAAGATGTAGATACTTGTGTATGGTACTCAGTTGATAGTAATGATTAAGAGGACTTGCTTCTCTTTCAGGTTACTCATAATTGAAAGTATTCCTAAGTTGAGTAACGCTGATCGGCCTCTCTTCCATTTAGTTGAGATGCACTGGAGACAGCTGCATGATTTGAATCTGGTTCAATTAAATCAGTGCCTCTGGTTCTTGGATATAGAACAGTTCATATCTTGACATTGTTAAGATACGGGGAGTTGTCCGGCTTATGCTTAAAACCAGACTCCGGATAACTCAAGGCACGTTTCTGTAATGGCTGTTTGTGGGTTGACCCGGGCTATGACGAGGGTTGATATTCTACCATATGGAAGATCAATAGTGATATTGTTCTTGACTCGCCACAGTTTTAATAAAAATGGATTTTTTCAGAAAACAGTAGTGGGAGTATGGTAGAACTGGAAGTGATTCCAGAACCGCAAACGATTACTGAAGATTTGATAAGAACCTAAAGATTCAATCTGGTTTGACATTCCATTGGCCACTCCGCAGATATGGTGGGCAACCTCAGACACTCGAAAGGTACTTCGGTATGCTCAAGGACGGTGGCAGGGAGGTTCTTGTTTACCCAGACTTGCCATTACTGTTGTTCCAGACTGTGAGACCCGGCAGGAGGATGAGTGTAGCGTCGTTCTAAACTAGCTTTAGAAGTGTACGTCTATATGACTCTGCCAGAGGGTTGTCGTAGTCAGTGGGAGCAGCGGAAGCATTGGTGGATATCAGGCTTATGTCTATTTATAGACTAGAGCAGATATAGCGGAGATAGATCATCTATTTCTGATGTGACAGTCATAGGTTTGACTTCATCAGAATAGGGGATGGATCTGTTGAGAAGGTAGTAGGGTGTGATGTCCTGGTATTTGATGACATACACAGAGTAGGAAGTGATATTCCTATACTACGATCGGTTATACTTTGGTCGTCACACAGTAGTTTCTCCACATAGGATTTGGATATTATATCAGACATTCTGGTTACTAGATCTATAGTTTTAGATCTAGATTTGGGTGGTTTCCCAATCTGGGTACTTAGACAACATTCTATGAGTATTTAGAATGAGCGACTCCTAGCATGGTGGTATACCTGCAGGTGATGGAGTCACCCTCTCTAAAGGTGTCTTACAGACTAAAAGGGAGAGGGATGTGCATGATTGGCAGATCACTTGCTTAGGCAATTGAGTCAATCATGATATGTCAAGTACCACACCAGGTGTTGTTCTTGCAGTAGATGCAATAAGTTGATATTAATCCAATCCTGGAGAAACAATCGGAAGCAGTTTTAGAACATAAGTTGATGTTCTAGGGAATTGATAACGGCAGCCTCCTTAAGGAGACGGTTATCATTCCAGGCTTCCAATGTGACCTGGATGGCAGAGTGGCTGTCAGAGTTATAGTTTTCCTTCTGACGAGAGGCTGTATTTTGGACAGCTGGTCCAAGAGGATACTGAGGGAAGGCATGGCGCAGGAAACTGATTAAGTTCAGTTGACGATACAGTCTAAGAAGTTTGGATTTGGAGTTCATTTATGAGCTAGGTCCCATCAGACATCCAGATATTCTAAGACAGGTATTGCTCATTTCGGGAGATAGCTTTCTCCGCGAACTTGAGATAAAGAGAGACATAGAAAGAAACACCAGAGCGGATCCACTCACTGAGGCTATTCCTCGAACGCAATAGTCTCGCAAACGAGCATTGTGAGACTGACTAGTAGAGGAGTTGGGTGTTCGGTATCACATGGGCTGTGAGTATGCGGCATCGCAATAATTAGCCTCGAGTGCAAGTGGGAGATTGTTGGAGATAGTGCCCTCAGAGTCAATTATTGGATCACAGGCACGTGATTGCAATGATTGAGGGGAGGACCTGTCCCAGTAGGACAGTCTTACTCGAGATGATAGTATGCTATCTGGTTTATCTTTATCATCGTGTACTACTTTAAGTGACCTTACGAGTCACTATTACACGTTGATAGAGCCCCTAGGATTCTTGCTTGATACCAGCAGTATGAGGGCGATCATATACGTGAGAGCTGGGGTCTATAAGCACATCCTTAAAAGGTCCCTAGTCGTGGGAGTTTCGAACCAGGGCATCGATACTCCGGAGTAGACTAGTGTATACAGTCGAGACCCCGACGAGGGGCGGTGGCCGGTCTCACAAGCCACTGGTGTCAGTTGGTTCACCTAAGATGTATACAGGTGCTCATTGGGTTATGAGTACACCGGACAGGACTCGCCGGGAACCTGCTAGTTGGGAATATACCAGACGTCAGATAGCAGTTCCCTGGTGACATGTGTACAGGTTAGTTCATCGACCTGAGATCGTCATTTGTCTCGTGTGAGTTCCCACTGTGCTTTGATTACTACCCTACCATGGCTCAAAGGAGTCGTGCAAACAGGTTTTAGTTGGGTACAGTCCCGAGCCACATGGAGGCAGTGAGCGGATCTGCAGGGGTTCGTCTCTCCCGGTATTGGGGGTGAGGTCGCGCTGTGTCGAGGAGAGCCAGAACATGAAAAGTCCTTAGCCAAGGCAGGAGATTTGCTGGTAAGTATTCCAGTAGTATGTTAGGGTGTTCTGCGCTACACTCCGACACGACTTGTACCGCTTTTGGGGGTCTGACTTTTACCAACCCTCTAGGCCCGCCATGCGATGCTCATAGACGAACGAACCGGACTGTACGGATATTGTCACTGACAGGCTCAGTAGGGTGTCAGGATGAGTTCGCTCATCGACGTCCCTTTTGGTCAATACCTGATAGCCCGTCACGTATTGGCTTATACCTCTGACGTGCTAGTGGTTAAATCCACACCCATAGTATTGACGAGTCTTTAGAGTCCACCACACTCAGTTACTCAGGTTTCGGGCAAAACGCTATAGAGGCCGTATGGAGATATGGCAGGGTTCAATCAGATACGTGCGGTATTGCACGGATCGTGATCGGACGGTTTTTACTAGCCGGCTTTGGCTTAAGCCGGATTGTAGTATTAGATAGTGTAGATTTTGTCTCTTTGAATTTGTGTTCAGTGGGAATACAAATGCGGGCATGTATTTACAGTAGTGGGGTTTTCCTGTGATTTTTTACGGGATCAGTTTTCTGAAGTTGCCAGTTTGCATTCCGTTCCGGCCGGTTTTTCTTCATTCCTTCTCGGTCGGACTTTCTTATGGAGGGTGTTAATTGCAAGTTTGCAATTAACATAAAGTGGAGGGCTTTATTGCTTTTGTTGCCTCTTTATCATGATGAGATTCCATTCTTGTCCATTCATTTGCTTTTTCATGATGGTTAGTGAGTGGATTGAAATGGAAATTGGTTTGACCATTTTGATATATCATTTCTTTTTCTCATTATGAAAAAGGAGAGATGTTTTTCTTTTTCTCTCTCCAATCTTCTTTGTGAGAAGAGGGGCCGGCCATTTTAGAGAGGTGAGAGGGAGAGTTCATTTGATTAGAGGAAATTGATTCATCTCATTCTATTCTCTTGCTTGTCAAAATTCCAAAGTCTTTTCCATGCTTCATTCTCATTCTTCACCTCCATCCTCCATGGCAACTTCATGAACCCCTAAAGAGACAAGTTTACTACACTATTCTACAGCAAGCCTTGGACGCGTCGGCTAGCCAACTTCGCGCCCGAGTTGCCTCGGTCAAGAGGTGGGAGCCCGTAAAAGATTCCGACTATGTGGTGCTTTTCCGACGAGCGAGAAGGTGACGAACATTCCGCGGGAGATCGGAGTGGAGACGAAGACCGAAGGACACGGATCGCTTGGTATACTTCTCTACCCGTATTTTACTTTGCTAGTTGTTATGTTAATGGCCCGATCCGGGTAAAATGTCCGCGGTGGTGCCGGTTGCAAGTTTTGCAAAGTTTTTGTTTCCGCGTTTCCGGTGTCCAATCGACGGCCGGGGCGCCCCCGCGGGCTTACATATAGTATGTAGTATATATGATATATTATATAGTCGTTGCTTATGTTTTACACCCGCGCTAGCCCTGCCTCGTTCTAGCGTTAGTTACCTAACCTAACGGTGCAGAAGGGACATCGAGGCGGATGCGGATGGCATAAGCGTACGTTATATTTATCTGTGATGTTTAGGTGGACTTAAATGATGGGATATTCATTAATGAGATTAATGAAAAAAATAAACCTAATTGATGTTGTTGAATTGAATTTCAAAATAAAAACAGGTAGCTACGGTTCTTGCTTTGCATCGCGGTGTTCATTATAGAACATCCTGCACCTTATTCGATGAGGAAAGGACCGAGATCCCCTCACCGGGAGTGACTCCTTTAGCTATAACTGGCAGATGCTACAACCCTCGGTTTGTCATTTAATTGCTTCTATAGTTTCTGCTTTGCACAATGATATATATGATATATCCTGCACCTCATTCGACGAGGAAAGGGCCGACGATCCCTTCACCAGGAGTGACCCCTTTAGCAAAACTAGAAAAGCCTCAAAAACATTCCATTTAAAAACCATTTGATTCCGCAACGAGATCAAGTTCAAAGCGTTAATGGTTTTCTTAAAAACCAGTCGCAACCCTCCGTCATTTTAGGAAGTAGAGTACTTAGTATCCGTGCTACGTTTGTCGACCATAGCCGAGGCATAGTGTGCGGTAGCTAAGTGATGTCTTCCTACACAGCATATGATGCGATTAGTTAGGACAGTCATGTGGCTTTGTTGACCTTAGCCAAGGGTCATGTGGGTAGGTCTAATTAATCATGAAATGACGAGTAGAACTTGACTAGTACCTATGATTTGTTGACCTTAGCCAAGGTCATAGGTGCTAGGGGTAAAAACCATTATCGGGAGTTTCAAGTGTTGAAATTTGCAATGAGATTGCATACCTTCTATATGATAGTTGGATCCCGATACCCACCGCGAGTAATTGTTACTCCTGGGAGAGTTTTGCACTTTACAATTAGCCGATCAAGTAGGTGTCTAGAAAGGTGTCAACGGGGTTACGCCTCTAGGAAAACGAGGTTTACTGTAATTAGGTCCGTGCGAAAGCACGGGGAACCTCCCTCAAAGTACCGACACTGGCCTGGCTGAAAAATTGGCGAACTTGTAGAGTGTAATTAATACCGGCTAGTCTTTCCTTTTAAGGTTTGAAGGAAGATTTGATAAAAACGGTGGGAGCCATCCTGATTAGATAAAATATATAACCAATCTAATCTTGCAAGAGCGCACGAAGAGTGTTTTCTTCTCTCTCTCTCCAGGTAGCGACCATATCACGCCTTAATCAAGATAATAATATGGATGTATTGACCAAACCCAGTTGTTATACTGAGATGGGGAACGTTGGTCCCGCTCCAACTTATAATTGTTATAAGACAGAGCAGGAAATAGGGGAAAACCAGAATTCCTATGCCGCCCAAACGAAGAAAGTGCATATGATGCATCTCCTTCGGGTGTGTTCATTATACAGAACTGTTTCTCAGTATCCTCTGCATCCTGGGTATTTGATACCGGATCAGGATCCCAGATATGTAATCTGTTACATAGGGCTACAAAAAGGTAGAAAACTGAGAACGGGTGATAAGTTTCATGAGACAGAAAACGGGGCAAGTGTTGCAGCCAAGTCTGTTTGTCACTGTCACCCTGTATTACCAATACATTGATTCTGAACAAATGCTATTAGATACCGAACCTGATATACAAAATCATATCAATCTCTTTATTTATTAAAGTAATGATAAAATTTTGTATCGATGGATAATGTTTTGAACATTTCCTATATCAAAAGTTGATCGGTTCAGGCACGTTATCTAAAAGCATTGACGTTCTAAATCAAACTACAGTTCCTAGTATACAGAACACACACAAGAGGAAGAGTTCATAAATGAATGAATCCTTCTTGAGGCATTGTAGACTAGGTCATATCAATGCGACCCGACTGGCTGAAGTTACATTTTAGATGCATATTTAAATCAGTTTGAATTTACATCTTGTGAAACTTGCCAGTCATGTCACAAAGATTAGATGACCATAGCCCTGTTTATTCGAAACAGAGAAAGAGTTAATGAACTCTTGGGACTGATACATGATGATGTATGTAAGGTCTCCTATCTACAAATGCCAGGACTGGTTCTTTGTACTTCATTACGTTCTCTGATGATCTCTCAAGATTCAGACATATGTTCCTGTTGAAACATAGGCCTGAAGCTTTTAAGATATTCACAGAATATAAGCTAGAAGTAGGGAACCAATACGGGTATAAGTATTATGTCTTTTGATGTGATCAGGGAGAAGAATACTTGTGCATAGAATTCCTGGATTGTTCTCTCTCCGTATTACTCCTCTGAATACACCACAGCACAACGGTGTATCAGGGCGGAGCAATCGCACAATATTAGATATGGTGTGCTCTATGATAAGTATTACTGAGTTACCTATTTCCTTTTGGGGTTGTGCACTTGAGAAGTTGCATACCTATTGAATAGGGTTCGATTCAAATCAGTGCCTACCACTCCATATAAGATATGGTATGGGAAGAGCCCATCTCTTAAGCAAGTTAAGATTTGCGATTGTCCGGCCTATGTCTAAAGAAAAATTCGGACAAGATCGAGGCAAGGTCAGTTCTGTAGAACTGGAAAGGTTCCAGCTATACAAACTGCAGCTGATGATTTGACAGAACCAAAGGATTCAGTAATCCCCGACGAACCTTAGCCTCTCCGCCGATCTGGTAGGGTTCCTCACCTGCCTAAGAGATACTTCGAATTCTCGATGACAGTTGGAGCGAGGACTGCATCATGAGATGATGACCCAACTAGATTCGAGCAGGCCATCGAGAGTAGGGACTCTGTAAGAATTGCTGGATGCTTAGCGATCTGAGATGGAATCCATGTACACCAACAAAGTATGGACTTTGGGTGCTATATCTGAAGGGTTAAATTCCCATCAGGAGCAAGTTTATCTTGAGATGATTACTTGGTGTAGATGGAAAAGTTGAGACTTTCAAAGCTAGACTTGTTAAAAGGTTTGCATCATCGAACAGGCGTGGATAGTGTTGAAACCTTTTCCAAGTGACTATGCTTAAGTCCATCCGGATCCTACTTAACATTGCTACATACCATGACTGCGATATCTGGTGGTTGGGTGCCATGACTGCTTTTCTAAATACTGATTTAGAAGAGAACGCTTATAAGAACACAGCCAGAGGGCTTCGTAAACAGTGGGAGCAGCGGAAACGTGTGCAAGTTGCTTTACAGAATAAAGCAGGCATCGCGGAGTTGGAACGTCTGTTTTGATGTGATAGTCAAAGTGTTTGACTTCATCAAAATGGTAGATGAACCTTGTATATACAAAAGGGTAGTAGAGAGTAAAGTGGTCATCCTCGTATTGTACGTAGACAACATACTCTTGATAGGAAAAGAGTTTCCTATGCTACGCACGGTCAATCTCCTCTTATGTCACGACCCGATAATTTGGCCAGTGACCGGCACTTAGCCACGTAACGTCTACAGGCGTAAGGCGACTAAGTAAGCCGAAACCCAGAAATCAAAACCAATAAATATAGAGTGATTAAAACATTTTTGTAAAAACAGTTATACCTGTCAAGAAACTTTTTAATTAACTTAATAGAAATCCCCTTTTTAGTTCAAGAGTTATACTTAAATAATTTTGGCAACATTTCCTTTATAAACATTTATCCCGCAAGTCGGGTAAAGGCAAGGTGTAGCAGAAATAACATGCGAAATGAATAGAGCATCACAATATGATATACGATGTCGTAGCGAAGAATAAGCAGTAAGGCAAGGACAATTATCATAAAATGTAAGACTGCATAATAAAAAGTCGGCTCACATGCGCGCTAGACACCAGAGTACAAATCATATACATCGTCCTCACAACTGTCTCTAAGTCAATACAAGAAGGTAAATGGAGAATACTAGATACATCAATATACAACTGAAAGATAAACAGATACCGTACAATACCCACCTAATAGCAAAAGGGCTAACATGCCTCAGAAATGGTATCTGTGTCAAAAGATGCGGTAAACAGCCAGCGGCTACTACACTAAGGGCAACCTGCAAGCACTGTGGCACAACGGGGGTGAGTTGCCAACTCGTGAATAGTAGATAACATATAAAGGTAATCGCGAGTATGCATGTGCTGCGATACTCTAAACTATGCCAACTAATAAACATCTATATAATGAGCTGGATGCTCAATATCATGCAACAAGTACTATCTAATAATCATCTCTATGTGATGAGCAAGATATGTGATAATCAGGCATGGCGATGCATCTAACAACCCTATGTATATAATGAGCAGGGTACGCAATAATATGCAAGCATGTGTACTCTACCAGGTATACTAGCTACATGATGAGATGTCAAGTACTGAATGCTGAGTAAGGAAAGGAATAATATCTACACGGAATGTCAATGTGGAAAAATATAACTGGTCTCTATCAATACACCAAAAGCCCAGTACAACTCAAGAGTCGTCATCCACATCGGTCCTCAAATCCTGTAATCTCATAAAATCGGGAGTGCCCATCACCGGCACTCAAAATATCATGAAATCCGCCGTGTCCAGCATCGACACGCAAATCCTCCAATATGGGGCGTCCGTCCATCGGATCTGCCCACGGGCTCCGTCTGCGGAATCGGCCCTCGGCCCCGGCAGTACGCGTCATCCCGTATCCATCAAGCTACTCTGGTCAGTATCCTCCGGATAACCGCCAGGTCTAACCAATCACCGGTAGGTAGTAGTCCCTCATCGTCTAACAATACGAGTCTTCTCGTCCCGGGGTACCGTACCGGGTCCACCATGTACCCGCAATCGGTGCCTACCTCTCCTCGAATCGGGTATACTCACACAAGCTCTCTGGAACCGAGAAAACTCATGGTGGACGCACTAAAATATCATATCAAGGAAAACCGGGTTTTCAAACAGTGCGTATTTTCATAAAATTTTACTCCGGTTCCCAAATCCAGCAATCACAGAAATCAAATCCAATGCGTAAATCCATGCAATGTGTCGTATGACACTACGAGTAAAAGAAAGGGAGAGCCGCTCTTTTTAAAAGATCCAGTTTTGAAAATATCGTTTGCGGTCCCTTAATTTTAAATCAAGTCAATATCATCCATGTATGCAACATATGAATGTGGTAAAGGTATGGATGTGCGAATGGATAAGTACGCAAAGTGGATATAGCAATGTACATGTGCACTAATATAGACATATGATGCATATGCGCCCGAGTATGAATATATGTAAGGTATATGGCACAAGTATGAATATGTGAGGTATATGTCACAAGTATGAATATATGTGATGTATGCGGCAAATCATGTCAACGTCAAATAAGCAGAATCAATATAATATAAGGTTTATAGCAATCCTACATTGTGAGTGGCATGGCAATCACTAACGGTGTGAGTGTAGCATATAAATCGTGCTTGTGCAACTTGGACCATTAGTGACAGTGCAGTATTCTATACTACCAGTATATCTATATGAACACTCATGACTACAAATCCTAATACACCCTGACGCTTTACGCCATACGGACGATTCCCCATAGATGTTAAATCTACTCATCTGGTCGCGTGCTAAGTATAGCCGACCACTTGCTTCCCTTTCCTGGTGACGTCTGACGTACCCGCCTGTGAACCTAGAATTTACACAAGGAGTCCAATTATATAACCAAGAATCTCGCAAAATGCGATATCGAAACAAAACGTGAAACTCGCGTCACGAATCAACGCGCGTGTGTGCGATACGCTGAAACGTGTGTGCACGCGTCTACGACTCAGCCCGACACGCCGCGATACGCTGAATCACAAAACCCACTCGCGTATCGCGCGTATCGCGCAAACTAAAAACACCAGAAAACGATATATCGTCCCAGATTCTACCCAGGTTACAATATTGCAAAACTATATATACCATGGACCTACAAAGCATAGCAGATACACACCGTAAAAACCCTAGCTCCCATCTCCCTGCTCTGGCCGCAATTTGCGGCCAGATTGATTATTTCGGCGGCCTTAAGGTTGGCTGGTGGGGTCAGGCTCTGGTGGTGGGGTCAGGGTGTCACTAGTATGCTATGGTCCACTCAAATTTATTCTGGAGTCACCGGGGTAACAGCAGATATCAGAAAGCTTAGTTTTTGCTTAAAAAGTCATTTTGCACAAACATGAAAATTCAGGGTATTTTGGTGTAATCTGGGGTTACCTAGGTTTACTTGGCTTCAACAGCACCTAACCAACTTAGTCTAACCAAAACTAACCTTGCCAAAGCAAAGTTCACACTAATCACCACAAATATCGCTAAAAACACCAAATCTAGCACTCACAACCACAAATTTACACTAATAAGCTAAACCGACACACAAGTCTAGTAAACATGGGAATGGTGCTCAGAGGTTATACCTCACTCGATCCTACGATGCTGGTTACGGAGAAGAAGAGAGGAGGAAGAAGCTACTGCTGCTTGCTTCTCCTGCTGCTGCTGTTGCTGCTCCTGATGCTGTTGCTGTTGATGTTGTTGTCGTTGAGGTTGCTGTTGTTGTGGATGGTGTTGCCGATGCTGTGCTGAGGCTGTTAGGCTGATGTTGGTGCTGCTTGGGCTGCTGCTACATGGATGTTGCTGCTGCTGGCAACTGCTGCTGAAGCTGGTGTTGCTGCTGCTGCTGTTGTTGCAGCCGCTGCTTGTTCTGGAGCTGAGAGTGTGTGTGTGTGTCTGAGTGAATGGGTGAGGAAATGTGAGGGTATTGCAACAAAAGAAATAATAACACAAAGAGGGTCAAGCCCCCCATTTCTCTCTCTCTCTCTCGCCACAATAATTGCAAGCATGGGCTTTCCATGATGCACCCCTCTCTCTCTCTCTCATTTATTGCAAGCATGGCATAGCCATGATGCATTCTCCCAAGTCAACCAAATACATTTTAAATCCCTTTTCCATTTCAAAAAAAAATATACCTTAATTAAAATCATTTAACTTAATAAGGAGGGTTTAATCCACCATGGTTGTTAAACATGGTTTAACCCAAATTTTTAACCCTAGTTTACATGCACAAGTTTGTGCAAGCTTGGCAAAATTTTTGAAAAATATTTATTAAATTGGAAAAATTATTTGAAAATCAATTTGGTAAACTTTTTTATTAAAATCACATATTAAAATATAATTAGCCACTAAACACATCCTAGGGTGTTACAATCTTCCCCCCTTAAAGAAATTCATCCCCGAGTTCAAAATATAAAGCAACGCATACCTTCAAAGAGATGAGGGGACTTCTTCCGCATCTCGCCCTCGGCCTCCCAAGTGATCTCATCACCATTCGGGCTGCGCCATAGCACCTTTACTGATGGCAAGACCTTCGATCTAAGCTTCTTCACCTGCCGGTCCAAGATCACGACTGGCTGTTCGGTGAACGTAAAATCGCGCTCTAGCTGAACGGCCTGATGCTGAATCATGTGCGAAGGGTCATGCAGGTATCTGCGAAGCATCGACATGTGGAATACGGGATGAACATCTGGGAAGTCGGGTGGAAGAGCCAACCGATAAGCTACCGCGCCCACACGCTCGAAGATCTCCAAGGGACCTATGAATCTGGGGCTAAGCTTCCCCTTCCGTCCAAACCTCATTACTCCCTTCATCGGAGAGACCCTCAGAAAAACGTGATCGCCAACTGCGAACTCTAGTCTGCGGCGGCGCCTGTCAGCATACGATCTCTGCCTGCCTTGAGCTGTCCTCATCCTGTCATGAATCGGCTGTATCTTCTCAGTCGTCTCCTGTACGATCTGTGGCCCCAAAATACTGCCCTCGCTGAGCTCTGTCCAACAGACAGGCGATCTACATCTCCTCCCATACAAAGCCTCGAAAGGTGCCATCTGAATCGTATCCTTGAAGCTATTGTTGTTGGAGAACTCTATCAAGGGTAAATGATGATCCCGGCTACCACCAAAGTCTAAAACGCAAGCTCGGAGCATGTCCTCGAGAGTCTGAATGGTCCGCTCTGACTGTCCGTCGGTCTGCGGATGGAAAGCCATGCTGAAACTCAAACGAGTGCCCAAAGCCTCCTGAAGTCTATGCCATAATCTGCTGGTAAACTGGGTGCCTCGGTCGGACACAATACAGGTCAGGACCCCATGTAGTCGTACAATCTCATCGATATAAATCTGGGCGTACTGCGCAAATCCGAAAGTCGTCTTCGCTGGAAGGAAGTGAGCCGCTTTCGTCAGACGATCCACGATCACCCAAATGGAGTCATAACCTCGCCTAGTCCTGGGTAGACCCACCATGAAATCCATCGAAATCTGTTCCCATTTCCACTACGGAATGGGTAATGGCTGTAGCTCTCCTGTAGGCCTCTGGTGCTCGGCCTTGACTTGCTGACAAGTCAGACATCTTGATACGAACTCTGCGATGTCCCTCTTCATTCCGTCCCACCAGTAGGTCTCTTTCATATCATGGTACATCTTGGTGGAACCGGGATGGACACTGTACACCGATCGATGTGCCTCCTCAAGAATATCGCGCCGCAATCCCTCAGCATCTGGTACGCACAGTCTAGACCCAATTCGTAATATCCCCTGATCATCAATCACAAACTTGGAGAATCTGCCCTGTCCAATCTGTGTCATGATCTCTGAGCAACGGTCATTCCTGCGCTGTGCCTCATATATACGGTCAAGCAACTGTGGGCGTGCACGAACATGCGCGAGCTGTCCCCCGATCTGCGTGGACTCCAACTGCACTCGGCTGTCGCATAATATCTGCCAATCTGCCGACGACTGCCTCTGTACTGCACTCAAACACGCTAGACTACCCCCGGGCCTCCTACTCAAAGCATCTGCTACTACGTTAGCCTTGCCTGGGTGATATAAGATCTTGCAGTCGTAGTCCTTCACTAACTCCATCCATTAGCGCTGTCGGAGATTCAGGTCTCGCTGCTGAAATATGTACTTGGGGCTCTTGTGATCAGTGAATATCTGGCACGACTTGCCGTATAGGTAATGTCGCAAGATCTTAAGTGCAAAGACCACTGCAGCCATCTCCAGATCGTGAGTAGGGGTAGTTCTGTTCATGTCTCTTCAGCTGTCGCGAAGCATACGCGATCACCCTGCCATGCTGCATCAATACGCACCCTAGCCCCACTCGTGAAGCGTCACAATAGACTGCAAATCCGCCTGATCCTGAAGGCAACGATAATACTGGCGCCGTAGTCAAATAAGTCCGTAGCTACTGGAAACTGTGCCCGCAATCCTCTGTCCAATCGAAGGGAACTCCCTTCCGGGTCAATCCGGTCAAGGGTGCAGCAATACGGGAAAAATCCTGTACGAATCGCCTGTAGTAACCGACAAATCCTAGAAAGCTGCGTATCTCAGTAATGGATGTAGGTCTGGGCCAGCTCTGAACGGCCTCAATCTTCCTTGGGTCCACACATATACCATCCCGTGTAATCACGTGACCCAAGAAGTCTACACTGTCGAGCCAAAAAGCCCACTTGGAGAATTTTGCATAAAGCTGGTGCTTCCTCAAGGTCTGCAGTGTAATACGCAGGTGCTGCTCGTGCTCCTCTCTGCTCCAGGAATACACCAATATATCGTCAATGAATACGATGATGAACAAGTCGAGATACGGCCGGAATATACGGTTCATCAAGTCCATAAAGGCTACTGGCGCGTTGGTGAGCCCGAACGACATCACCAAAAACTCATAATGGCCATAACGTGTACGGAAAGCTGTCTTCGGAACGTCCTCCTGTCTAACTCGCAGCTGATGATAGCCCGATCGTAAATCGATCCACGAAAAATATCCTGCCCCCTGAAACTGGTCGAACAAATCGTCGATACATGGCAAAGGATATCTGTTCCGCACGGTCACCCGGTTCAGCTGCCGGTAGTCTATACACAAACGAAAGCTTCCGTCCTTCTTCTTGACAAACAGAATTGGAGCACCCCAAGGAGAAACACTGGGTCGAATAAGTCCCTTATCCAGCAAATCTTGCAACTGACTCTTCAACTCACTAAGCTCCGTCGGGGCCATCCGAAAAGGCGGTATAGAAATAGGCCCCGAGCCGGGAATCAAATCAATACAAAAAGCAATGTCGCGCTCAGGCGGTAGCCCAGGAAGCTCGTCAGGGAACACATCAGGGAACTCACATACAATCGAAACCTGCTCCAACGGAACATCTGTGGCTCTAGTGTCACAAACATAGACTAGGAATCCCTGACATCCCTTCCTCAAAAGCTGTCCAGCGCGAAGAGAAGAAATCAAAAGGTGAGGAGTGGCACCACTGTCACCCTGCACGACAAAGGCCGACTCGTCGGGAAAACAGAACCTCACTGTCTTCTCGCGGCAGTCCACAGACGCATAGCATGTGGCTAACCAATCCATGCCCAAAAGAACATCGATATCCAACATCTCAAGGAGGATCAAATCGACAGGCAGGTCTCTATCGCCAATACGGACGACGCAGGATCGGAACACGTGCCTAGCAACAAACGACTCTCCCATGGGAGTGGTCACAACAAGCGGCTGATTAAGCAGACCGGACTCTCTACCCAAACTCGGCACGAAGTGTGTGGACACGTACGAGTGCGTGGATCCGGGATCGAACCACGTGTGCATCAACAGAACATAGTAGTAAGATACCTGAGACCACCGCATTGGACGCCTGCGCTTCCTGATGCGTCAAAGAGAAAACTCGTGCCTGTCCTCCACCTGCAACTGGTGGCCCCCTACTAGCAGCGGGCTGTACTCTGCCAGTGGCTGGCTATCCCCTTCCTCGACCGCCTCGCCCTCTAGGAACAAACCCTCCGCAACCACGGCCTCTCTGTGCCTGCGTCTGACGCGGAGTAACTGTGGGTACAATGGGCGACGCCCTCTGGGGTGGGGAAGGTGGAAGTGTGACATGCGGTATGGCTGGCTCCCTCTGACGTGTCTCGGTACAATCTCTGACGCGATGATGAGGACTACCACATCCAAAACATCCACGGGACGACTGCTGACCCTCCTGGGGGTATGAGCTGAACATCTGACCACGCCCCGAATCTCTGCCACCTGTACCACGTCTTTCACGGCGTCTGAATGGATGTCTCTGAGCTGCTGTGTCAGTACGAACCCTCTTCGGCCCTAGAACTACTGAAGTCTCAGCAAGGCGCTCCTCGACCAATAGGGCTGCATCTACCGCTGCGGCGTAGGTCTCGTAATGCTGGGAGCTGATCGCAAGGAATAGCGGGGTAAGCAAGCCTCGGACAAATCTCTTGACTCGCATCTCCTCAGTAGCTACTAGGTACGGAGTATAAACTGATAGCTCGGTGAACAGCACATCGTACTCTTCCACTGTCATCTCTGGCGTCTGGCGCAAGGACTCAAATCTGCGTGCTCGGGCATCCCTAACATTCTGGGGAAGGAAGCGGGCAAGGAACACCGTCACGAACTCTGTCCAGGTCATAGGAGGAAGTCCTGCTGTTCTACCCTTCTCAACTGATTCGCACAATTTTTGCGCTGGTCCTTCCAGGCGAAAGCTTGCGAACTCGACCCATCTCGCATCTACGCATCGGAGGGAACGGCATATCCGGGCCATCCAATCAATAAAAGACTGCGGGTCCTCGGCTGCATCTGTGCCTGTGAAGACCGGAGGCTTCAGCCTCATGAACTCTGATAGCGATACTGTAATCACCTCTGTGGCTGCAGGGGCAACTGGCTGTACGGTCGGTACCATCGCGGTCCCTGTGACTGGTGGAGCTGCCTCTGGTCGCTGCGCTCGAAGCGTCTCAACTAGCGATCCTATCATCTGGCGCATCTCCTGCATGCTGGATCCCACCGTCTGGCGCATCTCCTGCATACCAGCCCCTAACATGGCGATCTGATCTGTCATGGGAGGAACAGTCTGCTCGGGTATGACGGGTGCACTGCCCGGATCAGTCCTCGTCTCGGACGAGTCAACACGAATCTCGGCCCTCGCGGCCGCTCTCTGGGCCCTAGTAGTCTTTGGCGGCATAGTGGCTGAAAAGGAAAGTGAGATTCGATAAGGATACTGAAATCGAATCGCAAGAAGGCATGCAATAATGAAGGAATTTCAACCAATAAGGCCTAAGGTCGCTTAGGCGGAGTACCGTGTCGTGAGTATGCCACGGAACATACGCACGCTACGCCACTCTGCTGCAGCAACCTACTCCATCATACCAGGGTCATTCTACACTCCGAAGGTAAAACATCGCTCTGATACCAACTTTGTCACGACCCGATATTTTGGCCCGTGACCGGCACTTAGCCAAGTAACATCTACAGGCGTAACGCGACTAAGTAAGCCGAAACCCAGAAATCAAAACCAATAAATATAGAGTGATTAAAACATTTTTGTAAAAACAGTTATACCTGTCAAGAAACTTTTTAATTAACTTAATAGAAATCCCATTTTTAGTTCAAGAGTTATACTTAAATAATTTTGGCAACATTTCCTTTATAAACATTTATCCCGCAAGTCGGGTAAAGGCAAGGTGTAGTAGAAATAACATGCGAAATGAATAGAGCATCACAATATGATATACGACGCCGTAGCGAAGAATAAGCAGTAAGGCAAGGACAATTATCATAAAAGGTAAGACTGCATAATAAAAAGTCGGCTCACATGCGCGCTAGACACCAGAGTAAAAATCATATACATCGTCCTCACAACTGTCTCTAAGTCAATACAAAAAGGTAGATGGAGAATACTAGATACATCAATATACAACTGAAAGATAAACAGATACCGTACAAAACCCACCTAATAGCAAAAGGGCTAACACGCCTCAGAAATGGTATCTGTGTCAAAAGATGCGGTAAACAGCCAGCCGCGACTACACCAAGGGCAACCTGCAAGCACTGTGGCACAACGGGGGTGAGTTGCCAACTCGTGAATAGTAGATAACTTATAAAGGTAATCGCGAGTATGCACGTGCTGCGATACTCTAAACTATGCCAACTAATAAACATCTATATGTTAGTTATATGTATGCCCTAGAGGCCATTACTGTACATTGGATGTATATTGTAGTGGATGCTGGGACATATATAGGAAGGACTTTCTTGTTCGACATGATAGTACGCTATCTGGTTGCTCTTTATCTTAACATGTATACTTTCTGTCTCTCTGATTACATGTTGATAAAGCCCCTAGGATGTGTACTCGACTTCCAGGACTATGATGCAGATCATACTAGTAGAGCCTGGGTAGTCAATGAGTACATCCTTCATTGTTCCTAGTCGAGGGAATATCGAGACGGGGCATCGATATTCCAGAGTAGACTAGCGCATATCTTCTCGACCCATGCGATGGGCGATGGATGATCCCATATCCATTGGTGTTTGACATCGAAGATGGTATGCGGGTGCTCAGTGGAGACTGGGTACACTGAACGGACTCGCCGAGAACTCCCAGATGGTATTATACCTCACGTCAGATGGAAGTTCTCTGGTGACACTGGTACAGCTTAGTCTGTTGACCCGAGATCGTCATAGAGTCTTGTGTGTCTCCCACTATGCTTTGATTTCCACCCTACCACGGCTCTACTGAGTCGTGCAAACAGGTGGTTTTTGGGTACAGTCCCGATTCACATGGAGGCAATGAGCGATAGGAGGGGATTCGTCTCTCCCGGTATTGGGGGTTGATGTTGCGCAATGCACGACTGGCCATAACAGGAAATCCCTGGCCAGGGTTGCAGTGATATACTGGTAAGAGTTATCAGTAGTTTCACGAATGTTATGGACCTCAAGTCGGCTTGACTTATCGAGCTATTGGGGTCTGACGTTTACCACCCCTAGGCGAGAAATGCGACATATCAGACGAACAGACCGGACTGTACGGTAAGTGTTACTGGTTGGATTCACAGGAGTGTGAGCGGGCTTGCTCGTCGATCTTCTGATCGCTCAATACCCGGGTGGCCGTTACGTTTAGCAGACCGCTTGCGGCTTGTGGGTGCTTGATATGATCATCATCCGCTACCGGCGTATTGACGAGTCTTTAGAGTCCTACACAGAGGTTTCCTGGCTCAAGAGAAACGAAATAGGAGCGCATATGAGATATGTGCGGGACCGAGAATAATGCGTGTATGTGATACCGTATTTCATTCTCGCGATGAATGTGTCGAATGGTTGTATGCGATATAACCTAGTTATCAAATCAAGGATTGATTCGATAAGCCGATACATTGGATACTAGCCGGTTATATGCGACATGACCGGATCATTGAATCAAGTGTTGATTTAATGATTTAATGTATAATTATATATTTGATATATTACTTTGCATTAACTAGTATTGGTTCACTTTAAATGGATTTACTCACTTGGTTTGTGCACATTGCATATGTGATATATTTTGTGCACATGATTGTATCATGTTTGATGATACATGCAAGCTAGGGTTAGTATAAAGAATTAGACCATGGTTAAGATTATGATTAGGGTTTTCTTTTTTCTTATTTATTTATTTATTTAGGTTGGAAAAAGATGAGAAAAGAATGGTTGCTAATTTTGTTTGCTAGTTGAAGATTCTTGAAGCTTTGAATTAGTCCACCATTCTTGTCTCATCCTTAACCCTAACCATTCAAGTTAACCATGGTCCATTCTCTACAACTAACCAAGGGTTAGTAAATGATAAGTATTGATTTATTTATCATTTACTTAATACTTATCATATTTTTTTCTTCATCTTCTTCTTCTTCCTCCATGAGAAGAAAGCTTGCTACATCAATGGTGATTGATGAAAAAGTGTGTGAAATCCAAATCTAAAGTCTACCCACTTCCTATTTCTTCATCCTCTACCTCTTGCCAAGTAGTATAGGGTGTTTACTTCACAAGTTTTCAAAGCTTGGTGAAGTTGGAGCTTGTTCTTACGATGCTTCGACGTAGATCATCTTCGGCATCGAACCGATGATCAAGCCCGCCTATTCTCTGATGAAGCCGACGCTAGAGCCCAAGATATGATTTGGACAGCGAGGGGACTTCATCACGGAGCTTAGGAGGTGGTGGAACGGATCTACAAAGGTTGTAGCCCCTTTCCTTTAGCTATATTTCCGTTTACTTTCTTGCTTCGCCTATTTATCTAGTTAACGATCCGTATTAGGGTTAATAGGCACTTGTAAAATTTCAATTGGCCATGTTTGATCACTTGTGAGACTCCATTAGAGTGCCTAGGAACCCTACAGTGGTATCAGAGCCTAGCTAGAGCCTTAGGCGAAGTCCTGACGGAGTTAGAAGTCCGAACGACCCGAAAACCCAACCCTATATATTCTCTCTGTACAATTTTTAATTTCGAGGATTTTTCCACATTAAAAATATCCAGAAAAATCAGCTGGCTAATTTAAGAATTACTGTGAATTTCGATGGAGTAATTCCATCAAAGAGCCGCGGATCCGCGGCACGAGCATGGCTCGTGCGGCGGATCCGCGGCCAGTTTGTCGTTTTGTGCATCCACTGTTACACAGTAATTCTTAGTTATCTGTGCTGGATTTCCTGGGGATTTTAATAATTTTTTCCAGAGTTGCATTTTCTGGGTTGTATTGGGGACTCGGTGTATTCGATCGGACTGTCTAATTTTTGTCGGTGTGCTTTTCCGGGTATTCTTAGAATATGTTAAAAGGTTCGACCGGATATAAATACCCACTTTTTCCCCTGCCGGGAAATTTCCAATTGTTGGATTTTTCCGTAGTTTAACGACGTTCTAAGTAGTGCAAGTAACTCGATGGACCCTCTAGAAGACAACAAACCTTAACTCGATTATGTGACCGTCTTGAACTGCCCTTTGAACCTTCGGGTTTGGGGCAGTACGGCGTGGCACATGTGAGGCGTTGGCTTGACCCTTCTACGGCTGGACCGTTGGTACTGAGGCACGAACTGAATGTTGTTAGACTTATTTCATGTGTTGAGCTGTATCGGGAAAACTTGGGTGTTCGATTGTTCGATCGAAAAGTTTAGCATTTTCTATCTATCCGGAATGTGATACAATAATTGGAATTCACAAATTGTTATGAGATAACGGAATGAATATTATAAACGTAGCAGTTTAGTCTCACTTGATCGGTTGCCACGGAGTTTTGATGTGATCAAAAGTCCGTCGCAATCACGTAGCGTACGCGGATACTCGCCGGGTAAACTTAATAGACAGCCTCACCCCGTAGCCCTGACCAAGTGACTGTAGGAGAACCCCGTCGCCGAAAGCATCCGTTCGGATGCTCCCGGTAGCGGTGTTCCGCCTTGGTGCACTTCGTCGACGGCGTCGGGGGTGCGGCCGCCTACTAAAGTTTGCGACGAGCATTCGATCAGAATGTCGGGAATCCTGTTGAATTGCCCGACTTGATATTGAAAAGGGTTTTCGATAATGAGACTAAAATGCGGGGTTTATAATTGTTAGGCATGCGATGTCAAAGTAATTCATTTGGTCAGGCATGCGATGTCTGAGGAGGTTGCGGATTCCAACTGTTGTAGTTTTACATTTTCTTTTCTGTGACCGTAAGTGTAATATGTGATATCGCCGGTTTCGTTGCTATATGTCAACGACAATTGGGATGCGCATATTTACTTACGTTGATGACATGTGATGTTATGTGTTGCTGGATATGTTATATTGGATCGTCGTGTTTGAATAGCCGGGGGGGTTTTTATGTGAGATGAGTGTTTTTCATTATCATTCATGTAAAAACTTGTATGTAATACTCTTTTATTGGGGCACTTCCAGGTTGCGGAAGTCGTCACCCGTTGTATATTATTTACTTTTCCGCATTAGGATAGACCCAAGGAGGGGAGCATAAGTAACCAGGTTCTAGGGTCCAGTGGGAGACCAACTCGAGGAGTCGAGTCCGGGTCTCCTAACCCTAGAATTGGTAGGGTTACTTGCCGCTCTCGTAGGGGTCTTGGGGTGTGGGATTGGCTATTCATCACGACCGTGGAATCCGTGTTTTATACTGGCTCGTATTGAAAACACGGACGTCCTAGTATATCCAATATTTCATATGTTTCTTCTGCTGTGATTTATCTGAGATCATGTGATGTTCTGTGACAGATATTATATATAGTATATATGATATATTATATAGACGTTGCTTATGTTTTACAGCCGCGCTAGCCCTGCCCCGCTCTGCCGTTAGTTACCTAACCTAACGGTGCAGACAGGACATCGAGGCGAATGCGGATGGCATAAGCGTACGTTATATTTATCTGTGATGTTTAGGTGGACTTAAATGATGGGATATTCATTAATGAGATTAATGAAAGAAAATAAACCTAATTGATGTTGTGGAATCGAATTTCAAAATAAAAATAGGTAGCTACAGTTCTTGCTTTGCATCGCGGTGTTCATTATAGAACATCCTGCACCTTATTCGATAAGGAAAGGACCGAGATCCCTTCACAGGGAGTGACTCCTTTAGCAATAACTGGCAGATGCTACAACCCTCGGTTTGTCTTTGATCGCTTCTATAGTTTCTGCTTTGCACGGTGATATATATGATATATCCCGCACCTCATTCGACGAGGAAAGGGCCGACGATCCTTTCACCGGGAGTGACCCCTTTAGCAAAACTAGAAAAGCCTCAAAAACATTCCATTTAAAAACCATTTGATTCCGCAACGAGATCAAGTTCAAAGCGTTAAAGGTTTTCACAAAAACCAGCCGCAACCCTCCGTCATTTTAGGAAGTAGAGTACTTAGTATTCGTGCTGTGTTTGTTGACCATAGTCAAGGCACAGTGTACGGTAGCTAAGTGATGTCTTCCTACACCGCATATGATGCGATTAGTTAGGACAGTCGCATGACTTTGTTGACCTTAGTTAAGGGTCATGTGGGTGGGTCTAATTAATCACGAAATGACGGGTAGAACTTGACTAGTACTTATGATTTGTTGACCATAGTTAAGGTCATAGGTGCTAGGGGTAAAAACCTTTATCGGGAGTTTCAAGTGTTGAAATTTGCAATGAGATTGCATACCTTCTATATGATAGTTGGATCCCGATACCCACTGCGAGTAATTGTTACTCCTGGGAGAGTTTTGCACTTTGCAATTAGCCGATCAAGTAGGTGTCTAGAAAGGTGTCAACGGGGTTACGCCTCTGGGGAAACGAGGTTTACATTAATTAGGTTCGTGCGAAAGCACGGGGGACCTCCCTCAAAGTACCGACACTGGCCTGGCTGAAAGATTGGCGAACTTGTAGAGTGTATTCAATCCCGGCTAGTCTTTCCTTTTAAGGTTTGAAGGAAGATTTGATAAAAACAGTGGGAGACATCCTGATTAGATAAAATATATAACCAATCTGATCTTGCAAGAGCGCACGCATAGTGTTTTCTTCTCTCTCTCTCCTGTTAGCGACCATATCATGCCTTAATCAAGATAATAATACGGAATATTGACCGAACCCGCTTGTTATACTGAGCTGGGGAACGTTGGTCCCGCTCCAACTTATAATTGTTATAAGGCAGAGCAGGAAATTGGGGAATACCAGAATTCCTATGCCGCCCAAACGAAGAAAGTGCATATGATGCATCTCCTTCGGGTGTGTTCATTACAAAGAACTGCTTCTCAGTATCCTCTGCATCCTGGGTATATGATACCGGATCAGGATCCCAGATATGTAATCTGTTACATAGGGCTATAAAAGGGTAGAAAAACTGAGAACGGGTGATAAGTTTCATGAGACAGAAAACGGGGCAAGTGTTGCAGCCAAGTCTGTTGGTCACTGTCACCCTGTATTACGAATACATTGATTCTGAACAAATGCTATTAGATACCGAACCTGATATACAAAATCATATCAGTCTCTTTATTAGTAAAGAAAGGATATAATTTTGTATTGATGGATAATGTTTTGAACACTTCCTATATCAAAAGTTGATCGGTTCAGGCACGCTATCTAAAAGCATTAACGTTCTAAATCAAACTACAGTTCCTAGTATACCGAACACACACAAGAGGAAGAGTTCAGAAATGAACGATTCGTTCTTGAGGCATTGTAGACTAGGTCAATCAATGCGACCAGACTGGCTGAAGTTACATTTTAGATGCATATTTAAATCAGTTTGAATTTACATCTTGTGAAACTTGCCAGTCATGTCACAAAGATATAATGACACTAGCTCTGTTTACTGGAAGCAGAGAAAGAGTTAGTAAACTCTTGGGACTGATACATGATGATGTATGTAAGGTCTCCTGTCTACACATGCCAGGACTGGTTCTTTATACTTCGTTATATTCTCTGATAATCTCTCAAGATTCAGTCGTATGTTCCTGTTGAAACATAAGTCCGAAGCTTTTGAGGTATTCACAGAATATAAGTTGGAAGTAGAGAACCAAAATACGGGTATAAGTGTTATGTCCTATGATGAGATCAGGGAGGAGAATACTTATGCATAGCATTCCTGGACTATTCCAAAAGAAAATGAGATTCTCTCTCAGCATTACTCCTCCGTATAAACCATAGCACGATGGTATATTGGGGCGGAGCAATCACACCCTATATGATAAGGTGTGCTCTATGATGAGTACTACTGAGTTGCCTATTTCCCTTTTTGGGAGTTATGCGCTTGAGAAGCTGCATACCTATTGAATTAGGTTCGAATCAAATCAGTGCCTACCACTCCATATAAGATATGGTGTGGGAAGATCCTATCTCTTAAATAAGTTAAGATTTGGGATTGTCCAGCCTATGTCAAAAAGCAAAATCCGGACAAGATCGAGGCAAGGTCAGTTCTGTAGAACTGGAAAGGTTCCAGCTATACGAAACTACAGCTGAAGATTTGACAGAACCAAAGGATTCTATAGTCCCCGACGAACCTCAGCCTCTCCGCCGATCTGGTAGGGTTCCTCGCCTGCCTGAGAGATACCTCGGTTTCTCGATGACAGTGGGAGCGAGGATTGCATCATGAGATGATGACCCAACCAGTTTCGAGCAAGCCATCGAGAGTAGGGACTCTGTAAGAATGGCTGGATGCTTAGTGATCTGAGATGGAATCCTTATACACCAACAAAGTATGGACTTTGGTTGCTATAACTGAAGGGTTAAATCCCCATCAAGAGCAAGTATATCTTGAGAAGATTACTTGGTTTAGATGGAAAAGTTGAGACTTTCAAAGCTAGACTTGTTAAAGGTTTTCCTCATCGACCAGGCGTGGATAATGATGAAACCTTTTTCCAGTAGCTATGCTTAAGTCTGTCCAGATCCTACTTACCACGGCTACATACCATGACTACGATATCTGGCGGTTGGGTGCCATGACTGCTTTTCTAAATACTGATTTAGAAGAGAACGTCTATAAGAACACAGCCAGAGGTCTTCGTAAACAGTGGGAGCAGCGGAAACGTGTGCAAGTTGCTTTACATAATGAAGCAGGCATCGCGGAGTTGGAACGTCTGTTTTGATGTGATAGTCAAAGTGTTTGACTTCATCAAAATGGTAGACAAACCTTGTATATACAAAAGGGTAGTAGAGAGTAAGGTGGTCATCTTTGTATTGTACGTAGACAACATACTCTTGATAGGAAAAGAGTTTCCTATACTACGATCGATCAATCTCCAATTATCACAAGGATTCTCCAAATAGGATAAAGATGATACCTCCTAAATCCTGAGATTTGGACCTATGAGATAGATCTAAAGGGATATTAGGGTTCTCACTAGGTATAGTGAGATTGTATCAATCGATCCTGGGGAGAATCACTGGAAGTGTTCCAGGGTGATAAAGATGACTGAATGTCAGTCACAGGCACTGTCTTTACCCTCAGTAAAGGGACGGTATGTTGGAAGAGTTCCAAGCTAGATACCGTGGCAAACTAGACGATAAAGGCTGGTAACATCGCTATTGAAGATACTACCAAAGAGGAAGTTTGGGTGTATATTGGTTCATAAGGTGAACTAGGTTCCTGCCATTGTATGACAATGGAAGTGTGGCTTTGGCCCTGGAACCCTGGTCCCATCAGTGACCCAGACAAATTCTGAGGCAGCATCACCTGATCATGGAGATAGTTGATCTACAGGGTGATCGAGGTTAGGAGAGTAGACTCAGAGGACAACACGGCGGATCCACTCATGAAGGCCTTTTTCCCAAAGAGAGACTTTTAGGGGATGGTTGAGTATGTGATACTGCAACCACAGCTACAGACGGCCCTAGTGCAAGTGGGAGATTGTTAGTTATATGTATGCCCTAGAGGCCATTACTGTACATTGGATGTATATTGTAGTGGATGCTGGGACATATATAGGAAGGACTTTCTTGCTCGACATGATAGTACGCTATGTGGTTGCTCTTTATCTTAACATGTATACTTTCTGTCTCTCAGATTACATGTTGATAAAGCCCCTAGGATGTGTACTCGACTTCCAGGACTATGATGCAGATCATACTAGTGGGGCCTGGGTAGTCAATGAGTACATCCTTCATTGTTCCTAGTCGAGGGAATATCGAGACGGGGCATCGATATTCCAGAGTAGACTAGCGCATATCTTCTCGACCCATGCGATGGGCGATGGATGATCCCATATCCATTGGTGTTTGACATCGAAGATGGTATGCGGGTGCTCAGTGGAGACTGGGTACACTGAACGGACTCGCCGAGAACTCCCAGATGGTATTATCCCTCACGTCAGATGGCAGTTCTCTGGTGACACTGGTACAGCTTAGTCTGTTGACCCGAGATCGTCATAGAGTCTTGTGTGTCTCCCACTGTGCTTTGATTTCCACCCTCCCACGGCTCTACTGAGTCGTGCAAACAGGTGGTTTTTGGGTACAGTCCCGATTCACATGGAGGTAATGAGCGATAGGAGGGGATTCGTCTCTCCCGGTATTGGGGGTTGATGTTGCGCAATGCACGACTGGCCATAACAGGAAATCCCTGGCCAGGGTTGCAGTGATATACTGGTAAGAGTTATCAGTAGTTTCACGAATGTTATGGACCTCAAGTCGGCATGACTTATCGAGCTATTGGGGTCTGACGTTTACCACCCCTAGGCGAGATATGCGACATATCAGACGAACAGACCGGACTGTACGGTAAGTGTTACTGGTTGGATTCACAGGAGTGTGAGCGAGCTTGCTCGTCGATCTTCTGATCGCTCAATACCCGGGTAGCCGTTACGTTTAGCAGACCGCTTGCGGCTTGTGCGTGCTTGATATGATCATCATCCGCTACCGGCGTATTGACGAGTCTTTAGAGTCCTACACAGAGGTTTCCTGGCTCAAGCGAAACGAAATAGGAGCGCATATGAGATATGTGTGGGACCGAGAATAATGCGTGTATGTGATACCGTATTTCATTCTCGCGATGAATGTGTCGAATGGTTGTATGCGATATAACCTAGTTATCGAATCAAGGATTGATTCGATAAGCCGATACATTGGATACTAGCCGGTTATATGCGACATGACCGGATCATTGAATCAAGTGTTGATTTAATGATTTAATGTATAATTATATATTTGATATATTACTTTGCATTAACTAGTATTGGTTCACTTTAAATGGATTTACTCACTTGGTTTGTGCACATTGCATATGTGATATATTTTGTGCACATGATTGTATCATGTTTGATGATACATGCAAGCTAGGGTTAGTATAAAGAATTAGACCATGGTTAAGATTATGATTAGGGTTTTCTTTTTTCTTATTTATTTATTTATTTAGGTTGGAAAAAGATAAGAAAAGAATGGTTGCTAATTTTGTTTGCTAGTTGAAGATTCTTGAAGCTTTGAATTAGTCCACCATTCTTGTCTCATCCTTAACCCTAACCATTCAAGTTAACCATGGTCCATTCTCTACAACTAACCAAGGGTTAGTAAATGATAAGTATTGATTTATTTATCATTTACTTAATACTTATCATATTTTTTTCTTCATCTTCTTCTTCTTCCTCCATGAGAAGAAAGCTTGCTACATCAATGGTGATTGATGAAAAAGTGTGTGAAATCCAAATCTAAAGTCTACCCACTTCCTATTTCTTCATCCTCTACCTCTTGCCAAGTAGTATAGGGTGTTTACTTCACAAGTTTTCAAAGCTTGGTGAAGTTGGAGCTTGTTCTTGCGATGCTTCGACGTAGATCATCTTCGGCATCGAACCGACGATCAAGCCCGCCTATTCTCTGATGAAGCCGACGCTAGAGCACAAGATATGATTTGGACAGCGAGGGGACTTCATCACGGAGCTTAGGAGGTGGTGGAACGGATCTACAAAGGTTGTAGCCCCTTTCCTTTAGCTATATTTCCGTTTACTTGCTTGCTTCGCCTATTTATCTAGTTAACGATCTGTATTAGGGTTAATAGGCACTTGTAAAATTTCAATTGGCCATGTTTGATCACTTGTGAGACTCCATTAGAGTGCCTAGGAACCCTACACTATATAATGAGCTGGATGCTCAATATCATGCAACAAGTACTATCCGATAATCATCTCTATGTAATGAGCAAGATATGTGATAATCAGGCATGGCGATGCATCTAACAACCCTATGTATATAATGAGCAGGGTACGCAATAATATACAAGCATGTGTACTCTACCAGGTATACTAGCTACAGGATGAGATGTCAAGTACTGAATGCTGAGTAAGGAAAGGAATAATATCTACACGGAATGTCAATGTGGAAAAATATAACTGGTGTCTATCAATACACCAAAAGCCCAGTACAACTCAAGAGTCGTCATCCACATCGGTCCTCAAATCCTGTAATCTCATAAAATCGGGAGTGCCCATCACCGGCACTCAAAATATCATGAAATCCGCCGTGTCCAGTATCGACACGCAAATCCTCCAATATGGGGCGTCCGTCCATCGGATCTGCCCACGGGCTCCGTCTGCGGAATCGGCCCTCGGCCCCGGCAGTACGCGTCGTCCCGTATCCATAAGCTACTCTGGTCAGTATCCTCCGGATAGCCGCCAGGTCCAACCAATCACCGGTAGGTAGTAGTCCCTCCGCCGGGCTCACCGTCTAACAATACGAGTCTTCTCGCCCCGGGGTACCGTACTGGGTCCACCATATACCCGCAATCGGTGCCTACCTCTCCTCGAATCGGGTATACTCACACAAGCTCTCTGTAACCGAGAAAACTCATGGTGGACGCACTAAAATATCATATCAAGGAAAACCGGGTTTTCAAACAGTGCGTATTTTCATAAAATTTTACTCCGGTTCCCAAATCCAGCAATCACAGAAATCAAATCCAATGCGTAAATCCATGCAATGTGTCGTATGACACTACGAATAAAAGAAAGGGAGAACCGCTCTTTTTAAAAGATCCAGTTTTGAAAATATCGTTTGCGGTCCCTTCGTTTTAAATCAAGTCAATATCATCCATGTATGCAACATATGAATGTGGTAAAGGTATGGATGTGCGAATGGATAAGTATGCAAAGTGGATATAGCAATGTACATGTGCACTAATATAGACATATGATGTATATACGCCCGAGTATGAATATATGTAAGGTATATGGCACAAGTATGAATATGTGAGGTATATGTCACAAGTATGAATATATGTGATGTATGCGGCAAATCATGTCAACGTCAAATAAGCAGAATCAATATAATATACGGTTTATAGCAATCCTACATTGTGAGTGGCATGGAAATCACTAACGGTGTGAGTGTAGCATATAAATCGTGCTCGTGCAACTTGGACCGTTAGTGACAGTGCAGTATTCTATACTACCAGTATATCTATATGAACACTCATGACTACAAATCCTATTACGCCCTGACGCTTAACGCCATATGGACGATTCCCCGTAGATGTTAAATCTACTCACCTGGTCGCGTGCTAAGTATAGCCGACCACTTGCTTCCCTTTCCTGGCGACGTCTGACGTACCCGCCTGTGAACCTAGAATTTACACAAGGAGTCCAATTATATAAGCAAGAATCTCGCAAAATGCGATATCGAAACAAAACGTGAAACTCGCGTCACGAATCAACGCGCGTGCGTGCGATACGCTGAAACGTGTGTGCACGCATCTACGACTCAGCCCGACACGCCGCGATACACTGAATCACAAAACCCACTCGCGTATCGCGCGTATCGCGCAAACTAAAAACACCAGAAAACGATATATCGTCCCAGATTCTACCCAGGTTACAATATTACAAAACTATATATACCATGGACCTACAAAGCATAGCAGATACACACCCTAAAAACCCTAGCTCCCATCTCCCTGCTCTGGCCGCAATTTGCGGCCAGATTGATTATTTCGGCGGCCTTAAGGTTGGCAGGTGGGGTCGGGCTCTGGTAGTGGGGTCACGGTGTCACTAGTATGCTATGGTCCACTCAAATTTATTCTGGAGTCACCGGGGTAACAGCAGATATCAGAAAGCTAAGTTTTTGCTTAAAAAGTCACATTTTGCACAAACATGAAAATTCAGGGTATTTTTGTGTAATCTGGGGTTACCTAGGTTTACTTGGCTTCAACAGCACCTAACCAACTTAATCTGACCAAAACTAACCTTGCCTAAGCAAAGTTCACACTAATCACCACAAATATCGCTAAAAACACCAAATCTAGCACTCACAACCACAAATTTACACTAATAAGCTAAACCGACACACAAGTCTAGTAAACATGGGAATGGAGCTCAGAGGTTATACCTCACTCGATCCTACGATGCTGGTTACGGAGAAGAAGAGAGGAGGAAGAAGCTACTGCTGCTTGCTTCTCCTGCTGCTGCTGTTGCTGCTCCTGATGCTGTTGCTGTTGATGTTGTTGTTGTTGAGGTTGCTGTTGTTGTGGATGGTGTTGCCGATGCTGTGCGGAGGCTGTTGGGCTGATGTTGGTGCTGCTTGGGCTGTTGCTACATGGATGTTGCTGCTGCTGGCAACTGCTGCTGAAGCTGGTGTTGCTGATGCTGCTGTTGTTGCAGCTGCTACTTGTTCTGGAGCTGAGAGTGTGTGTGTGTGTGTGAGAGTGAATGAGTGAGGAAATGTGAGGGTATTGCAACAAAAGAAATAATAACACAAGAGGGTCAATACCTCCATTTCTCTCTCTCTCTTGCCACAATAATTGCAAGCATGGGCTTGCCATGATGCACCCCTCTCTCTCTCTCATTTAATGCAAGCATGGCATAGCCATGATGCATTCTCTCAAGTCAACCAAATACATTTTAAATCCCTTTTCCATTTCAAATAAAATATACCATAATTAAAATCATTTAACTTAATACGGAGGGTTTAATCCACCATAGTTGTTAAACATGGTTTAACCCAAATTTTTAACCCTCGTTTACATGCACAAGTTTGTGCAAGCTTGGCAAAATTTTTGAAAAATATTTATTAAATTGGAAAAATTATTTGAAAATTAATTTGGTAAACTTTTTTATTAAAATCACATATTAAAATATAATTAGCCACTAAACACATCCTACGGTGTTACATCTTATCACATGGATTCTCCATATAGGATCAAAGTGATACCTCTTAAATCCTGGGTTTTAGGTCTATGAGATAGATCTAGATGGATGTTAGGATTCTCACTAGTTGTAGTGAGATGGTATCAATCGATCCTGGGGAGAATCACTGGAATGGTTCCAGGGTGATAAGGATGACTGAATGTCAGTCGCAGGCATTGTCTTTATCCTCAGTGGAGGAACGGTATGTTGGAAGAGTTCCAAGCTAGATACCGTGGCAAACTAGACGATAAAGGCCGGTAACATCGCTATTAAGGATACTACCAAAGAGGATGTTTGGGTGTATATTGGTTCATAAGATGAACTAGGTTCCTACCATTGTATGACAATGGAAGTGTGGCTTTGGCCAAGGAACCATGGTCCCATCAGTGACCCAGACATATTCTGAGGCAGCATCACCTGATCATAGAGATAGATGTTCTCCAGGATGATCGAGGTTAGGAGAGTAGACTCAGAGGACAACACGGCGGATCCACTCACAAAGGCTTTTTCCCAGAGAGAGACTTATATGGGATGGTTGAGTATGTGATACTGCAACCACTGCTACAGATGGCCCTAGTGCAAGTGGGAGATTGTTAGTTATATGTATGCCCTAGAGGCCATTACTGTACATTGGTTGTATATTGTAGTGGATGCTGGGTCATATATTGGTAGGACTTTCTTGCTCGACATGATAGTACGCTATCTGGTTGCTTTTTATCTTAACAGGTATACTTTCTGTCTCTCTGTTACTTGTTGATAAAGCCCTTAGGATGTGTACTCGACTTCCAGGACTATGATGCAGATCATACTAGTGGGGCCTGGGTAGTCCATGAGTACATCCTTCAATGTTCCTAGTCGTGGGAATATCGAGATGGGGCATCGATATTCCAGAGTAGACTAGCGTATATCTTCTCGACCCATGTGATGGGCGATGGATGATCCCATATCCATTGGTGTTTGACATCAGAGATGGTATGCGGGTGCTCAGTGGAGACTGGGTACACTGAACGGACTCGCCGAGAACTCCCAGATGGTATTATACCTCACGTCAGATGGCAGTTCTCTGGTGACACTGGTACAGCTTAGTCTGTTGACCCGAGATCGTCATAGAGTTTTGTGTGTCTCCCACTGTGCTTTGATTTCCACCCTACCACGGCTCTACTGAGTCATGCAAATAGGTTGTTTTTGGGTACAGTCCCGATTCACATGGTGGCAATGAGCGATAGGAGGGGATTCGTCTCTCCCGGTATTGGGGGTTGATGTTGCGCTATGCTCGATTGGCCATAACAAGAAATCCCTGGCCAGGGTTGCAGTGATATACTGGTAAGAGTTATCAGTAGTTTCACGAATGTTATGGACCTCACGTCGGCATGACTTATCGAGCTATTGGGGTCTGACGTTTACCACCCCTAGGCGAGATATGCGACATATCAGACAAACAGACCGGACTGTACGGTAAGTGTTACTGGTTGGATTCACAGAAGTGTGAGCGGGCTTGCTCGTTGATCTTCTGATCGCTCAATACCCGGGTGGCCGTTACGTTTAGCAGACCGCTTGCGGCTTGTGGGTGTTTGATATGATCATCACCTGCTGTCGGTGTATTGACGAGTCTTTAGAGTCCTACACAGAGGTTTCCTGGCTCAAGCGAAACGAAATAGGAGCGCATATGAGATATGTGCGGGACCGAGAATAATGCGTGTATGTGATACCGTATTCTATTCTCGCGATGAATGTATCGAAAGGTTGTATGCTATATAACCTAGTTATCGAATCAAGGATTGATTCGATAAGTCGATACATTGGATACTAGTCGGTTATATGCGACATGACCGGATCGTTAAATCTTGTGTTGATTTAATGATTTAATGCATAATTATATATTTGATATATTACTTTGCATTAACTAGTATTTGTTCACTTTAAATGGATTTTCTCACTTGAAATGCACATTGTATATGTGATATATTTTTGTGCATAAGATTGTATCATGTTTGATGATACATGAATGTTTGGGTGTATGTTTAGTTTAAACCATGGTTATGTTAATGGTTAGGGTTTTGTTTATTTACTTATTTATTTATTTATTTATTCATTAATTCTATTTTGGGGCAAGAATGAAATGGTGGCTTAGTTTGTTTCTTTCTTGAAAGTTCATGAAGCTTTGAAGCTTTGACCATTTTGTCTCTTAGCCCTAAACCTAACCATTCAACCAAACCATGGTTTATTCTCTACACCTAACTATGGTTGCCATTATGATAAGTATCATATTATTTCCCATTTTAAAAGACTTATCATAATTCTTTTTCTTCTTCTTCTTCATCATCAACAAGAAGAAGCCTTGCCTCCATCAATGGCAACTTGAGAAAAAGAGTGAGAAATCCAATTCTAAAGTGAACCCACTTCCTATTTCTTCATCCTCTACCACTTGCCAAGTAGTATAGGGTGTTTTCTTCAAAAGTTTCATGACTTGGTGAAGTTGGAGTTTGATCTTGAGTTGCCTCGACACAGATCATCTTTGGCATCGAAGCCGACGACCAAGCCCGCCCATTTCTCCGATGAAGCCGACGCTAGAGCCCGGGATCCGATGATCGCAGCGGGGAGACTTCATCACGGAGCTATGGAGGTGGACGACCGGATCTACAAAGGGTGTAGCCCCTTTCCTTTAGCGTTAAATTCGTTTACTTGCAGTGCATCGTCTGTACATCTAGTTAACGATCCGTATTATGGTTTGTAGGCACATGGAAAATTTTGAATTAGCCATGTTTGATCATGTGTGAGACCTCATTAGTGTGCCTAGGAACCCTACAAGTGGTAGTGGAAATGGTATATCAAATGAGTGGATAACACATATCCGTCTTTACTTTCACACTGTAATCATAATGTTTCATGTTCATACATATGTTGCTATAATCAGTATAAACTTTACCTGTTAGGACACCAGCACCATTACCGATGATGCGCATGTTCCACGCACACTTATTTGCCGGCTCACACACATCATCATCGGTAATTGCTATGTCACGTACACTTTAGATCATATTGTCTTTTATTGATAGAATCAGTTAACAACTAGACCGATATAATATCGTGATTACTCTCTGATGTTAGTATAGACATGATATTTATTACTTGACATTCATGCATTCATATTTTCATGTTATCATGTAGTGTCATGGGCATATGCCGACACTTATCATATACTTACTCATGATTTTAAGATTTGGATTTCTATGAGATTTCTGGATTTTTGGGGAAAACCGCAAGAAATTATAAAAACTTCTCTCTCTCTCCTCCTCTCTTTTTTAAAATAAGATGCGGTTTTCTCGTGATATATGTGTCGTCCACCATGAGATTTCATGTTTTCTGTTGGATTTCGAGACCCGATTCGAGGAGTGGATGAACCGTCTCGGGTACATGGTGGGCTCGGTATGGTACCCCGGGGCAAAAAGATCGAGTTGTAGACGATGAGCCTGGCAGGGGAAGGACTACCTACCGGTGATGTCTTGCGCGGCGGATATCCGGAGGATACCGACCGTTGTCGTGAGATTTGATGATATGGGCCGATCCGGACTGACGGAGCCCGAGATATTGAGACTATGAGACATTGCTATTATGAGGTATTGAGATTTGAGATTTACGTGTTTTGTGTCGATGCTTGACACGGATTTCCATGGATTTTATCGTTGATGTTTCAGATTTCTATACACTCTTTACCATGATAAAGGCTAAAGATCTTCTTTATACAGATATATCTGGATTTCAGGATTGATTATTTTATATTCATGGTGCATGCATATTCATTCATATGACATAGTATTAATGAGGCACTGACACGAGCACGGAGTATCTGCATTTACACGTAGTTTTACCCTGCTATTACTAGATGATTAGGATATAATAGTGTATTATTATGACCTAGGATAGCATCGTGCATTCGATTTCTTTTCGTAGATGTCTTCTACTCATGAGTTGGCAACTCACCTCCGTTGTGCCAAATTTTATTACAGGTTCGATGTACAGGTTTCCCTGGCAGCTTGCTGGCACATCTTTTCTTTCAGGGTGATTTGCACGGTAGGTTGGTTCACTTGTATCTGAACCACCATTGTATTTTTATTCATTCATTGTATCTAGTAAGCTCCATCAACCAAACTTGTATTACTTGATAGTTACTGGACCAGTTATTTATTTCGACCTTAGAGTCACGCTTGTATTATTCTGATTTGGTGGATTGTTTTCTTTTAAGTTTTGAGCCTCGCCCTTTGGCGTTGTATATTATTGTGCTTGTTGTGGTTGTTTTCGCCTGTTGGCGTTGAGCCAGCTCCCGTTTGGGGATGCCTTTTATTGTTTATGTATATTATTCTTGTTGTACCCGTTTGGGGCCAGTTTTTACAAAGGAGACTCTGCCGAAATTTTTGGGAAATTTGCTGATACTTTTAAACTTGTTTTTCTTCGTGTTTTCTTTTCTTCTTCTTCTTCTTTTATATGGTTTAGATTTCTGGGCTTCGGCTTACTTAGGTTACGTTGCGCCTCTAGACGTTTTGTAATCTAAGTGCCGGTCCCGTTCCGTACTTTCGGGTCGTGACAAAGTTGGTATCAGAGCGCTAGGTTTAACCTTGTATAAGTCTAGGTGACCCTTGGTTGATGGATTAGGCGATTTAGGTAGAGTAACGTACCGTGGGTATGGTCCGCGGCATACTTACGATACGCTACTCTGCTTAAGGAGCCTTAGGATGTACATTATTTGCACCGTATTTCATTCGTTCCTTTGATCTATCTTCGTCGATATCGGATGATAGTTTCTGTTACCACGGGCACTGGCAGAGGGAGCTGCGGCTCGAATGCGATAACCATTGGAGTATTGGTTATTCTTGAGGATTGAAGCATTGTTTAGCGTGCGGACGAAGGGTATTCACATGCCGTCCGGATGAAGTTAAAGGGTTCGAACGATTATTAGAAAACCATTTTCCCATGTTTAAGGTATTCGGAAGAACATGCAGGTATTTCGATGGACCCTCTAGAAGAATGAAACCCTAACTCGCCATAATGACCATGAGAACGCCCTTGAACCTTAGGGTTTACGGCAGTTCCGCGGTGCCATTAGTGAGGCTTGGGTTTGCCCTTCTACGGCTGGACCATCGATGCTGGGGTATGTACCGGATATTTTTAAACTATACTTGAGTGTTGAGCTCTCGGGGAATTATGGGATTTTGATGGATCGATCGAAAAGTTTAATGTAGTCCGGATATCAAGTGAAGGGATTGACTATGTGGGAGGCTCTAGACATGAGTATTGCCGTTGGTAGCGCAGTCAGCACACTTATGAAGAGACAAGTTTGAAGCAATCGACATCAGAGGAAAGAGGCGCACAATGATGATAGTGATTTGATAATTTGAATTTCATATTTCTGTTATTGGATTTTGGTATTTCATGTGTGTACCTTCATTACATTCTATTTGTGTTTCATATATCAGTTGTATTGATGTTGTTTAGTACACACCCAGTACACTTGATTTGGTTATATATATTTTGAGATTTTTGATTTTATTTCGTGCATAGGGGTTACACATGATTTTGACATATGTTTCGACCTAGTTTTCATGCATTTTTGTACTGTGATTTCGATTTTTATATTCGATGTATGTTTTCGAGCAACATGTGCACCTGATTAGGATTCTTGCGCATACTTGGCGCACTTGATGCGATTTTGTGCACACCAGATGCACTAAATCGGGGTTTTGTGCAGATTAGATGCACCTGATATTGAGTCGTGCACGCCCGTTGCACTTGACAGATGTTTTTGGTGCACACCTGTTGCACTTAGTTTTGTTTTTGTGTGTATTCGTGGTATCTGTATTTGGTTTCGATTTCAGTGCGCACCGGACGCACATGATATTTTATTGATGTGATTGGGATTGATTTCAGTTGAGTAGTATGTTTTCATAATCATTATTATTTAATTTAGTAACCAGGCGGGACGTGTATGTTAAATAAAAGATATATATATATATAGCTATTTTTTTAAATAAACGTCCGCTACTTATGCCGTGACACGTAAATCGCACGGCGATTTTCAAGAGGGGTTTTTGTAGGCTTCTTTATTATGATGTTTAGGCGATTTTACTAGGATGCGAACTATATATAAGTTATAGATTGATGTATATTATTATGGTTTTCATATTGGGTTTTGATATTTTATTCTCGCCATAACTCCGATGATTGCGTTATGCTTGACGGAGTTGATTTTAGTTATGTAATGATGATTTCGGAGCCCCGGCGATTTGAGTGTTTGCTAAATGTTTTAGTATTTGGAGGGGGAATTTTAATTTAAATTCGGGGACCGAATTTCCTAAATGGGGGAAGATTGTAACATTTTAAAAATAATTAAATGAATAAAATTGTTTAAGTGAATTTTATGATTTTCGGTAAAGCAAAATGTATTTTTCGTAAAACCAAACCGTGATTGTTTTTCATTATAATTTCAAAAATACCTATTTTAATTATGTAATTACTAGTAAATGGTGTTTATTTAGCCACTTATAAATTTTTAGTTCAATTAAATATTTTTCCTAAATCAATTATTTTAAATATTAACATAAGCTTTATTTTTACACTAAATTAGTGTAAATTACAAATTTGAATGGTTTTAATTTGTAAAAATGAACCATGGCATATTAAAATTTAGTTTGTATCATGAAAAATTTATTTGCAAATTTTTCCAATTTTCTAGAGTTTTCTTGAGTTGCTATAGTAAAGAAATAAAAGAAAATAAATAAAAGCATGAAAAGACTTTAAGTGATGTTTCTTTCTTGAAACTTCCACACTTTTCTTCACTCTTTTCTCTTGCTCCCTCTCTCTCCTACCATGGCCGGCCTCACTACCATGGCAGCCCCCTCCCATTTCCACTTCATTTTTGTTCAAAATTCATCAAAAATACATCAAAAATTCAATTAAAAATCCACAAAATCCTATTTATTCCCTACCCTTTATTTTTTGCTCTTCTTTACATGGATTTTGGAGACGGATAACATGCATCTTGGAGGCTCATTTTCATGCTGGGATTTCATATTTTGGAGGTATAAATTTCCTTCTTTTGTTTTATTTTTATTAGATATTTCTTTTAAAACATAATTAGATTTAATATAGTAATTCTAGTTGCAAATTTTAAAATTCAAGTTAGGGTTTGAAAAATCAAGTTGTGATTTTTATTAATTAATTAGGGTTATAATAACTAGTTTAACATATTTAGAGGTGGAAATTCTTGCATGGATGATATGTTGTAAATTGTTAATCCAAAATTGATTTAATAATGTTATTTAGCTAACTAGTTTTTATAAAATGTATTTGTGGGTAAAATAAAATTCTAATTAAGGTTGTTATCATTAGATTATAGTTTTAGTGAGAATCTTAGAATGTTAATGGAAAGAAAAACTTAGTTTGATCACTAGTTTCTTGTGATAATTGGAAAAATACTAATAAAATGTTATTTTTGTAAACTAGATTTTGGGAAATTCCTAAATAAATGAGATTAAAAATATAATTATGGTTTCATCATATCATTATCATCATGAATTGTAGTTTAGTACATTAATTCATGCAAAATCATGTTTTGTTGTGGAATTGTGAATTTTGCTTGAAAGAGGTTGAAAATTTCTAATGGTTGCAAACTAGAAATTTTAAATTAATGCAAACTTGTGTAATAAAAATATAGTAAGGGGTTGTATAGTCTAGTTATGCTATTTGATGAGTTTTATGACCATTGGTTTCATTTAAATGTCAAGTTTTGAAGAAAAACGGAAAATTGGCATTTTCGGGTTTTACGAAATCGGGCGATTTGATGGATTTTAGGGTTTCGAAGGATTTGATCATGTTTTATAATATATGTAATGAGTTTTAAAACTACGAGTTATTTGTTGATGTTTATCTCGATCCATCGGAGTTTGTACGCCGATATCGAGTGATATTTGGTTCTTTTGCGTGGACGGGACATAGGTTTTAACCTATGCTTGTTCCTTGCGTTGTTTTGACTTTTGTATGTGATTCAGTTTACGATACTATTATTATGTTTGCGTTTAGGTACCCCTCATGTGGACTGCGGGCGATGAAGAGGAGGATGGCGACACCGTCTTCGGCAGACATGGACCAGGTGAGTAGATGTATATCTACGGGGGAAAGTCGGGTGGATGGCGTTTAGCACCCCCGCAACGTAGAATAGGAATAGTACTTATTGACATTAGGAAACCAGATGTGACCCTAGATTCTTAATGAGTAGGACCCTAGTAATGACCCTAGGCTGGACTAGACTGATTTCGGAAAACCATACCAGAGGATTGGAAGGGGTTCGTAGGTTTCAGATAGAAACACACACGCACACACTGAAA
This sequence comes from Agapanthus africanus, assembly GCA_030015575.1. Taxonomy (NCBI): domain Eukaryota; kingdom Viridiplantae; phylum Streptophyta; class Magnoliopsida; order Asparagales; family Amaryllidaceae; genus Agapanthus; species Agapanthus africanus. Next base: position 221,820,783 of record CM057347.1, read on the forward strand.
CTCGTCATGGTGTATACGTATATGTGTATATATATATAGGACTAGGTATAGGTATATATATATATATACACAACACGTATAAGGGATTTATTGATGTGATATGATATCTGAGGTATGTTGAAACAGTATAACTGGGCTTGATGCCGTGATTCTGGGCTATACAGTCGTATTAAGTGTTACCGGATCATTAGAGAATGAGATAATGAACATGGATACATAAATTATAATGGGTGGTGATGATATTGAGGTACATGGGACTCTAAAATAGTACCTGGACTGTAGCTTGTGACTGATCACGATATGATATATGTATGACTTGATTACGACATCATATAGGTGGTACCTGATGTCGATATCATATAGGTGTGACTTGATGACGATATGATATCAGTATGACTTAATCACAATGTGATACATATGACATGATATTTCTGAGGATAAAATAATGATGCATTTTTTGATGGCAATGATATATGATTGATGTATGCGATTACAGTTTAGCACATTGAGCATGAGATGTGTTGATGATGACATTATACGAATGATGAGACGCCTAGGAGATACTTGACCCGTACCCCGATATTGGGATGCCGTACGATGGATTTTACCGTACGAGGCATAGATATGATGATTGATCCGCACTCTTGATTCGAGGAAGCCGTACTACGTACGTGACGCTATTGAGGAGGGATCGCCGACGATTAGAGATAATGATTCAGACCTTAGGTAGACACTTGTTTCTTATTGACTAGTTTCTTAGGTTTTGTTCCTTAGGAGGTTAGATGGACACTAGGTTAGGTTCGAGTCATATAGTGGTAGTGGAGATGGTATATCAAATGAGTGAATAACACATATCCGTCTTTACTTTCATACTGTAATCATAATGTTTCATGTTCATACATATGTTGCTATAATCAGTATAAACTTTACCTGTTAGGACACCAGCACCATTACCAATGATGCGCATGTTCCATGCACACTTATTTGCCGGCTCACACACATCATCATCGGTAATTGCTATGTCACGTACACTTTAGATCATATTGTCTTTTATTGATAGATTCAGTTAACAACTAGACCGATATAATATCGTGATTACTCTCTGATGTTAGTATAGACATGATATTTATTACTTGACATTCATGCATTCATATTTTCATATTATCATGTAGTGTCATGGGCATATGCCGACACTTATCATATACTTACACATGATTTTAAGATTTGGATTTCTATGAGATTTCTGGATTTTTGGGGAAAACCGCAAGAAATTATAAAAACTTCTTTCTCTCTCCTCCTCTCTTTTTTAAAATAAGATGCGGTTTTCACGTCATGTATGTGCCGTCCACCATGAGATTTCATGTTTTCTGTTGGATTTCGAGACCCGATTCGAGGAGTGGATGAACCGTCTCGGGTACATGGTGGGCCCGGTATGGTACCCCGGGGCAAGAAGATCGAGTTGTAGACGATGATCTTGGCAGGGGAAGGACTACCTACCGGTGATGTCTGGCGAGGCGGATATCCGGAGGATACCGACCGTTGTCGTGAGATTTGATGATATGGGCCGATCCGGACTGACGGAGCCCGAGATATTGAGACTATGAGACATTGATATTATGAGGTATTGAGATTTGAGATTTACGTGTTTTGTGTCGATGCTTGACATGGATTTCCATGGATTTCATCGTTGATGTTTCATATTTCTATACACTCTTTACCATGATAAAGGCTAAAGATCTTCTTTATACAGTTATATCTGGATTTCAGGATTGATTATTTTGTATTCATGGTGCATGCATATCCATTCATATGACATAGTATTATATGAGGCACTGACACGAGCACGGAGTATCTGCATTTACACGTAGTTTTACCCTGCTATTAATAGATGATTAGGATATAATAGTGTATTGTTATGACCTAGGATAGCGTCGTGCATTCGATTTCTTTTAGTAGATGTCTTCTACTCACGAGTTGGCAACTCACCCCCGTTGTGCCAAATTTTATTACAGGTTCGATGTACAGGTTTCCCTGGCAGCTTGCTGGCACATCTTTTCTTTCAGGGTGATTTGCGTGGTAGGTTGGTTCACTTGTATCTGAACCACCATTGTATTTTTATTCATTCATTGTATCTAGTAAGCTCCATCAACCAAACTTGTATTACTTGATAGTTACTGAACCAGTTATTTATTTCAACCTTAGAGTCGCGCTTGTATTATTCTGATTTGGTGGATTGTTTTCTTTTGAGTTTTGAGCCTCGCCCTTTGGCGTTGTATATTATTGTGCTTGTTGTGGTTGTTTCCGCCAGTTGGCGTTGAGCCAGCTCCCATTTGGGGATGCTTTTTATTGTTTATGTATATTATTCTTGTTGTACCCGTTTGGGGCCAGTTTTTACAGAGGAGACTCTGCCGAAATTTTTGGGAAATTTGCTGATACTTTTAAACTTGTTTTTCTTCATGTTTTCTTTTCTTCTTCTTCTTTTATATGGTTTAGATTTCTGGGCTTCGGCTTACTTAGGTTACGTTGCGCCTCTAGACGTTTCGTAATCTAAGTGCCGGTCACGTTCCGTACTTTCGGGTCGTGACATTTGTTAGTGTATATGCCCTAGAGGCCATTACTGTATCATACTAGTTTGTATATTACTTGATGGAAGCTTGGGATATTCACCTTGTATAAACAATCTTGCTCAATATAGTAGTATGCTACTTGGTTTGTTTCTACTTCAATGTGTACTTATGTTTATTTCAGTATATCACTTATACGCATTAGTAGAGCCCTTAGGATCTTTGCTTGATTACCAGCGTTGTGATGGCAGTCACACTAGTGGGGGCTGGGTAATCTATAGGCACATCCTTATACAGGTCCCTAGTCGTAGGACTATCGAGACAGGGCATCGATACTCCGGAGTAGACTAGCGTATGCGCTTCTCATCCCAGTGTGGGAGATGGTCTGTCCCACAGCCATCAGTACGTCGTACTGGAGATAGTATACGGGTGCTCGTTGGGTTACGAGTACACTGGACAGGACTCGTCGGGAACTGACAGGTTGGTATTATACCTATCGTCAGTTATCAGTTCCCAGGTGACATGAGTACAGCTTAGTCCGCTGACTTGACACTGACACTTCGCCTCGAGTGTGTTCCCACTGCACTTTGATCACTACCCTACCACGGCTCAAAGGAGTCGTGCAAACAGGTGGTGGTTGGGTGCAGTCCCGAAGCACTTGGAGGCAGTGACGGTTAGACAGGATTCGTCTCTCCCGGTATTGGGGGTTGACATCGCGCTGTGTCTAGGAGAGCCATTACACGAGTAGTCCCTGGCCAGGGCAAGCGAGATATACTGGTAGGTTTCCAGTGTTATCTCAGGGTGTTTTGGGCTTCACTCCGACACGACTTGTACCGCTATTGGGGGACTGACGTTTTACCGCCCCCTAGGCCCGCCATGCGATGTATCAGACGAACAGACCGGACTGTACGGAGAATGTCACATTCAGACTCAGTAGGAGTTCAGATGGGGTTTCACCTCGTCAGCCTTCTTGTCGGCATCTACCTGGGGACCGTTACGCACAGCTAGTGCCGCTTGCGGTCTGTGGTTAAACCCACTGCCAGCGTAGTGTCGAGTCTTTAGAGTCCCACACAGAGGGTATTCGCCTCTGGGCAAAACAGAGTAGAGGTCGCATGGTTTTGCGACAGGGTTCGTTCTCATCCGCGCACTTGTGCACGTTTGGAGTCCGGACGGATTATACTGGCAGGCTCTGGTTTGAGCCAGATACTGGTATATGTTTTGGGGGTTGCTTTTATATCTTGGTATTCTTGTTCCTCGGAACAAGAATGCAGGTGTGTATGCACAGTTGCTTGAGGCGGAGAATGAGGTTTTTCATTAGGGTTTCGGATCGGGTGCGTATGCACAGTTGACAGTTATCTTTTTCCAAACCCTAATGGATTTGTATATTATCTATTAATAATAGTAATTAAATAAGAATTATGTTATGGTTGTTTTTCTTGTTGACTTGTTGACCTTGGTTGACTTGTTGACCATTGACCACTTTTCATGCCTTGAAAGTCTTCCTTGATTCATGCTTACACTTCATTAAAAGAGGTATGATAGTGGTCATTCCAAAATAACCATCAACTATTCTTATTTCAATTATTATCATTTGGATAATTCATTTCTTTTGCAATATGGTTGCAAGAAAGAAATAATTGAGCTCATTCTATCATTCTCACTCTCTCTCCTCATTTTCATCTTCTTCTTCCTCTTGAAAAGAGAAACCTTCTCATGTGTTGAGAATCATTCTCTTTAGATAGAAAAGCAAACCCTAATCACTCTCTACTCATTCTAGGATGAAGGTTTAGCAAGCCGGAAACCCTAGTTCACTCAAAGATCGAGGAAGAGCCCAAAGGTCGAACCTTCAAGGTGGATCTATCTTCGGCAAGAAGAAGGCGACGAGAAGAGAAGCATTCAAGCTTCTACAAAGAACAAGAAAGAAGAACAACAACAAGAAGAGAAGGAGTTCAAGTTTAGGTATAACCATCCTCCATAGTAGCTAACTCTCTTTAGCTTGTTAACTAGTTTTAGTTTAGACAACGATCCCGACATAGTTTAGTCCATGTTGCCTCTTGCGATAAAAATTCGTTTTTTATACCGTTTCCGCCTCCCCGTAAGTACCGGGGGTCGCAATATGGACTTACATTGGTATCAGAGCCTAACTAAACTTAAACTAGCTTGGTAGTGAAGTGTAACGAAGTTCGGAACCGAAAAATCGCAAAACCGGAAAAACGAAAACCTAACTTTCTGTTGAAATTTTTTCTGCTCAAAATGAAAAACTTTATACTTGTAAAATCGTCTCAGGGTTTTCTAAGAACACACAAGAAAAACGATATCATGATTCCTCCAAACCGCCGCGCTTCCGCGGCCTCACCTACTCATCTGGCCGCGGAACCGCCGCAAGTTGGTGTCATCTTTGCATCGTTTTTCGTGCAGTGTTCTTCTGTGTTGGTTTTGGGATTTTTAAGATATATTATATGTACCCAGATTTTCCAGAACTGAAATTCACTTTTGGGGTCCTATAATTCCGTATTTTTTTCCGAACTTCACTGCACTTTAGCTATGTTGGTTATATCTGTGATGTTTGCATGTATTGAACGTCGGCTAATCGCTATAAGTCGATTAGTCGGGGTTATACATGATCTGTAATGTTCTGGAATGTGTATATGAATGTGTTGGACTGTCGCGGGTGAATAGCCGGGGTGGATGTGAGATGAGCTTTTGTTTTTCTTTCATTCATTGTAAATGTAAATTGATGTAATTATATTATTTGTTTGGCCGCACAACCGGGTCGGGGTTGTAGCCGTCATTGTATAATTCCTTTTACTGTTTTTGCTCCTAGGATAGACCCATGGTGGGGTGCACAAACTACCGGGAACATGGAGGGTAGTTTGCCGCACCCGTAGGGGTCTTGGGTGGGGTATTTGCTATTCACCGCGACCGTGTTATCCGCTTTTCGTTTCAGGCTCGAAAGGAATGCGGATTGCTAGTATATCCAATGTATTCATCTGTGATCTGTAATGTCTATCATTGCTTTCTATTTAGGCGTTGCTTATGTTTTACAGCCGCGCTAGCCCAGCCCCCGCTCTGTCGTTAGTTAAGTAACCTAACGAGTGATGACGGGACCCCGTGGCGAATGCGAATGGCATAAGCGTACGTCATATTTTGGTTGTTTTCTGCAATGGTAGGAATTAAATGATGGGACGCATTAAAAGAACTAATGCAAGAATATCACGCATTAAAAGAACTAATGCAAGATAATAAACCAAGTTTAAGTCGATGGAACACTTTCGAAAAACCACTCGGTTCTTTTCAAAAACTAACTTTTAAATGCGGAGCTTGAGCCACTCCTTCTAAAAGCTATCTCGTTCCATCGATTATATCAAGTTCACTACGTTCACGGTTTCGCCAAAACCATTCGTAGCCCTCCATCATTTCAGTTAAATATACGGTAGTATTCAAGCTATGTATTTTGACCTCACGCCAAGGCATAGTGATTGGTAGCTGCCGGATATTTATCTGTTGCATAGATAGAATGCGTTGTTTTGAGACAGTCGTACCACCATTTTGGCCTACGTCAAGGGTAGGTACGGGTGGATTCAAATCAACCGGGATAATGATGGGAAGAACTTGACATGTGACTTATGACATTTTGACCTCACGCCAAGGTCATAAGAGCATGGGGCAAAAATCCACATCGGGAGTTTCATAAGTACTGAAACTTGCTAGATTTGCATACCATTTGGAGTGTGATGATTATGGTAGGATTCCTTCATTTTCGTCACGCGATGATATTTGGATCCCGATCCTACTGTGAGTATATGCTACTCCTCGGGAAATTTCTCACTAAACGATCAATGCTATAAACCTAGTAGGTGCCTAGAAAGGTGTTAGCGGGGCTACGCCCCCAGGGAAAAGAGGTTCTTAAATTAAGGAACTTCGCGAAAGCGTTGGAAAACCTCCCTCGAAGTACCGACACTGGCCTGGCTGAACGGTTAAGCAAGTATTGTACGGTGGGATTGATCCCGGCTAATTCTTCCTTTGTGGTTTGAGGAGGGATTCGAGAGACAGTGGGAGCCATCCTGTTTAGACAAATTAAAAACCATTCTAAACTTGCAAGAGCATCGTGCTAAGTGTTTCTTCTCTCCCCCTGCAGCGACCAAATCGAAATGACTGGACTTAAGTTACTTCTAGATAAAAACATATTGACAGGGCCAAACTACAAAGATTGGCTCAGGAATGTCAAATTGGCAATCTCTTACGACAAGCTGGGGTATCTTCTTACCAGCAAAGCTCCCCCCGTCCCAGGTCCCACCTCCAGCGTCGCGGATAAGGAAATCCGTAAGACTTGGGAGATTGACAGCGCGAAGGCCAGATGCCTCGTACTTGCCTCGATGGACAATGACCATCAGAGGAGGCACGAGAATATGGATTTGGAATCCATATTTCTTCATACAAAAGAACTGTATGGAGAGCAGTCTCGTATCGCAAGATACGAAGTGTCGAAGAAGTTATTTTCGACTAAGTTGGCCGTCGGATCATCGGTAGCGGACCACGTGCTTAAGATGATTGGCTACACTGAGGAGCTCGCGGAACTTGGGACCACGTTGGATAGTGAACTCTACACAGATATAATTCTCCAGTCCCTTCCATCCACTTACGCCCAGTTCATACTGAATTTCAACTTGCAAGAAAAGGAAGTTGAACTTTCAGAACTCCTCAACCTGCTGAGGAGCGCAGAGGGCACCCTACAGAAGGGTAGGGATACATCCACTTTGTTTGTAGGAGGATCTTCTTCTTCTAGGTCCAAGGCGAAAGCCAAGGGAAAGAAGAAGAAAGCCCCCGCCAAACCAAGAGGCGGTGTTAGTAAAGTGGGTGCGAAGGGAAAGGAAAAGGCAACAAAGATAGCGGGGAAGCTTGTTGGTAAAGAGGAATGCTTCTATTGTCACAAGAGTGGACACTGGAAGAAAGATTGCAGGGCTTGGAAAGCCAGGACACAGGAACTGAAGCAGGTTGCGGCTTCAGCTTCAGGTGTGTATGTTATTGAAAACTGTCTTTCTATAAACTCTACTTCCTGGGTATTGGATACCGGATCAGGATCTCATATCTGTAATTCTTTGCAGGCGTTGAGAAACCGTAGGTTTTTGAAGGAAGGTGACATGACCCTCAGAGTTGCGAACGGAGCTAGCATGGATGCTAAAGCCGTGGGGGACTATCACCTAGGAATGTCAGATGGACATGTTTTGGTTTTGCGTAATTGCTTTTTTGTACCCAACGCAACTTGTAATATCATTTCTGTATCTTTGGTTTCTAAAGAAGGTTATGAATTTGCGTTTGTAAGTAATGTTGTTAACATTCACCTTAATCAAGTTCTGATTGGGTCAGGTACATTGAGCAATGGTATATACGTATTAAACCAACCACAGATTTTCAATGTCCAGAATACACACAAAAGAAAGTCACCAGATATTAATCAGACTTTCTTATGGCATTGTAGATTGGGTCACATCAATGACAGAAGGTTGACGAAGTTACATACAGAAGGGTATTTGAATGCGTTCGAATATCAATCGTATGCCACTTGTCAATCCTGTCTCAAGGGAAAGATGACAAAGACTCCGTTTACTGGACATGGAGTAAGAGCGAGCGAGCTCTTGGGACTCGTACACAGTGACGTGTGCGGTCCAATGTCTACACATGCCCGAAGCGGACATTCTTACTTCATTACTTTTACGGATGACTTCTCAAGGTACGGTTATGTCTTCTTAATGAAACATAAGTCCGAGGCCTTTGGAAAATTCCAGGAGTATAAGAATGAAGTAGAGAAACAGACCGACAAAAGTATTAAGATTCTAAGATCGGATCGAGGTGGAGAATACTTAAGTGCCGAATTCCTGAACTATTTAAAAGAGAATGGGATTCTCTCTCAGCTTACTCCTCCATACACCCCGCAACATAACGGTGTATCGGAGAGACGGAATCGCACCCTATTGGATATGGTACGGTCTATGATGAGTAACGCTGAGTTACCGCGATCATTCTGGGGGTATGCGCTAGAAACAGCTGCATACCTATTGAACCGAGTTCCTACTAAGACTGTGCCTACCACACCATATGAGTTATGGAGTGGGAAGAAACCCTATCTTCAGTACCTGAAGATTTGGGGATGTCCAGCTTATGTCAAAAAGCAGCATGCGGACAAGCTCGAGGCACGCTCAGTACTGTGCAAGTTTGTGGGATACCCAAAGAACTCCAGGGGGTATCTTTTCTATTACGCAGAGGAGCAAAAAGTCCTTGTTTCTCGTAATGCCCATTTTCTGGAACATCAGTTCTTAGAAAAAGAAGTAAGTGGGAGCGCAATAGAACTGGAAGAAATTCCAGAACCACAGACTATTACTGAAAGCTTAATGGAACCAGAGGGTTCAAATGAACAGGACATTCCTATGCCGCTCCGCAGAAGTAGTAGGCAGTCTCATCCGCCCGAGAGATACTACGGTTTTCTCATAGACGGGGATAGAGAGGATTGCATCATAGACTATGATGAGCCTACTAGCTTCCAGCAGGCCGTTCAGAGCATTGACTCGGTAAAATGGCTGGATGCAATGCGGACCGAAATGGAGTCCATGTACACCAACAAAGTATGGACGTTGGACATTGCTCCAGACGGGGTAAAACCCGTAGGATGCAAGTGGATCTTCAAAAGGAAGATTGGTGTAGATGGACAGGTTGAGACCTATAAAGCTAGACTTGTAGCAAAGGGTTTCCGTCAAAGACCTGGCTTGGACTACGACGAAACCTTTTCTCCAGTGGCTATGCTGAAATCCATTCGGATCCTTCTTGCCATTGCTGCCTTCCACGATTATGAGATTTGGCAGATGGACGTAAAAACCGCTTTTCTAAATGGAAATTTAGAGGAGTGTGTCTATATGGATCAGCCGGAGGGTTTCATTCAGAGTGGGAGCAGCGGAAAGGTGTGCAAGTTGCTTAAGTCCATTTATGGACTAAAGCAGGCATCGCGGAGTTGGAACATCTGTTTTGATGAGACGGTCAAGGAATTTGACTTTATCAAAAATCCAGATGAACCGTGCATCTATAGTAGATTTGTAGCGAGAACTGTGGTATTCCTTGTTTTATACGTGGATGACATTCTCTTAATAGGAAATGACATTCCTATGCTACAATCTGTCAAGGGTTTCTTGTCACACAGGTTCTCCATGAAAGACCTGGGTGATGCCTCTTACATCCTGGGGATCCGGATCCATCGTGATAGATCCAAGAGGATATTAGGACTTTCACAGTCCAGGTACATCGACACCGTACTAAAAAGATTCAGTATGGAAGATTCCAAGCGCGGTAACTTACCGGCTTGTCACGGGATCACCCTCTCTAAAGAGATGTCTCCCAAGACTGATTTGGAGAGGGATCGCATGTCTATTATACCCTACGCTTCTGCGGTAGGCTCTATAATGTATGCGATGTTGTGTACCAGACCGGATGTAGCTTATGCACTGAGTGTAGTAAGCCGGTATCAGTCAAACCCTGGGGAGAAACATTGGATAGCGGTAAAGAACATTCTCAAGTACCTGAGGAGGACTAAGGAGATGTTCTTGGTGTATGGCGGAAAAGACCTCCAGATTGAGGCCTTTGCTGACTCCAGCTTCCAGAGTGACAAGGATGATTCCAAGTCCATGTCGGGTTTTGTCTTTACCCTCAATGGAGGGGCGGTGTGTTGGAAGAGTTCCAAACAGGAAACCGTTGCAGACTCGACTATGGAAGCGGAATACATCGCTGCATCTGATGCCGCAAAAGAAGCTGTCTGGATAAGGAAGTTCTTAAAAGAACTTCAGGTGGTTCCGTCCATTGTTGACCCAGTACCTCTGTATTGCGACAACAACGGGGCTATAGCTTTAGCAAAGGAACCCAGGTCCCATCAGAGATCCAGGCACATCTTGAGGCGGTATCACCTGATCAGGGAGATCGTGGATCGCAAGGAGATCGAGGTTCGGAGGGTTGCTTCAGAAGAGAACACTGTAGATCCATTCACCAAGGCCCTACCCCAGACTCAGTTCGAGCGGCTGATCGAGATGATAGGTCTTCGATACGCCAGTACATGGCCTTAGTGCAAGTGGGAGATTGTTAGTGTATATGCCCTAGAGGCCATTACTGTATCATACTAGTTTGTATATTACTTGATGGAAGCTTGGGATATTCACCTTGTATAAACAATCTTGCTCAATATAGTAGTATGCTACTTGGTTTGTTTCTACTTCAATGTGTACTTGTGTTTATTTCAGTATATCACTTATACGCATTAGTAGAGCCCTTAGGATCTTTGCTTGATTACCAGCGTTGTGATGGCAGTCACACTAGTGGGGGCTGGGTAATCTATAGGCACATCCTTATACAGGTCCCTAGTCGTAGGACTATCGAGACAGGGCATCGATACTCCGGAGTAGACTAGCGTATGCGCTTCTCATCCCAGTGTGGGAGATGGTCTGTCCCACAGCCATCAGTACGTCGTACTGGAGATAGTATACGGGTGCTCGTTGGGTTACGAGTACACTGGACAGGACTCGTCGGGAACTGACAGGTTGGTATTATACCTATCGTCAGTTATCAGTTCCCAGGTGACATGAGTACAGCTTAGTCCGCTGACTTGACACTGACACTTCGCCTCGAGTGTGTTCCCACTGCACTTTGATCACTACCCTACCACGGCTCAAAGGAGTCGTGCAAACAGGTGGTGGTTGGGTGCAGTCCCGAAGCACTTGGAGGCAGTGACGGTTAGACAGGATTCGTCTCTCCCGGTATTGGGGGTTGACATCGCGCTGTGTCTAGGAGAGCCATTACACGAGTAGTCCCTGGCCAGGGCAAGCGAGATATACTGGTAGGTTTCCAGTGTTATCTCAGGGTGTTTTGGGCTTCACTCCGACACGACTTGTACCGCTATTTGGGGACTGACGTTTTACCGCCCCCTAGGCCCGCCATGTGATGTATCAGACGAACAGACCGGACTGTACGGAGAATGTCACATTCAGACTCAGTAGGAGTTCAGATGGGGTTTCACCTCGTCAGCCTTCTTGTCGGCATCTACCTGGGGACCGTTACGCACAGCTAGTGCCGCTTGCGGTCTGTGGTTAAACCCACTGCCAGCGTAGTGTCGAGTCTTTAGAGTCCCACACAGAGGGTATTCGCCTCTGGGCAAAACAGAGTAGAGGTCGCATGGTTTTGCGACAGGGTTCGTTCTCATCCGCGCACTTGTGCACGTTTGGAGTCCGGACGGATTATACTGGCAGGCTCTGGTTTGAGCCAGATACTGGTATATGTTTTGGGGGTTGCTTTTATATCTTGGTATTCTTGTTCCTCAGAACAAGAATGCAGGTGTGTATGCACAGTTGCTTGAGGCGGAGAATGAGGTTTTTCATTAGGGTTTCGGATCGGGTGCGTATGCACAGTTGACAGTTATCTTTTTCCAAACCCTAATGGATTTGTATATTATCTATTAATAATAGTAATTAAATAAGAATTATGTTATGGTTGTTTTTCTTGTTGACTTGTTGACCTTGGTTGACTTGTTGACCATTGACCACTTTTCATGCCTTGAAAGTCTTCCTTGATTCATGCTTACACTTCATTAAAAGAGGTATGATAGTGGTCATTCCAAAATAACCATCAACTATTCTTATTTCAATTATTATCATTTGGATAATTCATTTCTTTTGCAATATGGTTGCAAGAAAGAAATAATTGAGCTCATTCTATCATTCTCACTCTCTCTCCTCATTTTCATCTTCTTCTTCCTCTTGAAAAGAGAAACCTTCTCATGTGTTGAGAATCATTCTCTTTAGATAGAAAAGCAAACCCTAATCACTCTCTACTCATTCTAGGATGAAGGTTTAGCAAGCCGGAAACCCTAGTTCACTCAAAGATCGAGGAAGAGCCCAAAGGTCGAACCTTCAAGGTGGATCTATCTTCGGCAAGAAGAAGGCGACGAGAAGAGAACCATTCAAGCTTCTACAAAGAACAAGAAAGAAGAACAACAACAAGAAGAGAAGGAGTTCAAGTTTAGGTATAACCATCCTCCATAGTAGCTAACTCTCTTTAGCTTGTTAACTAGTTTTAGTTTAGACAACGATCCCGACATAGTTTAGTCCATGTTGCCTCTTGCGATAAAAATTCGTTTTTTATACCGTTTCCGCCTCCCCGTAAGTACCGGGGGTCGCAATATGGACTTACAACATTTACTAAGGGTAAAGACATTGCCTGTGACTGACATTCAGTCATCCTTATCACCCTGGAACCTTTCCAGTGATTTTCCCCAGGATCAATTGATACCGTCTCACTACAACTAGTGAGTATCCTAATATCCAATTAGATCTATCTCATACATCCAAAACCCAGGATTTAGCAGGTATCACTTTGATCCTATGTGGAGAGTCATTTTGATAAGCGGAGATTGACCGAGCGTAGCATAGGAAACTCCTTTCTTATTAAGAGTATGTCATCCACGTACTCTACGAGGATCACCACCATACTCCCTACTACCTTTTTGTATATACAAGGTTCATTTACCATTTTGATGAAGTCAAACTTTTTGACAACTACATCAAAACTGACGTTCCAACTCCGCGATGTCTGCTTTATCCTATAATGCAACTTGCACACGTTTCCGCTGCTTCCACTGTCTACGAAGCCCTCTGGCTGTGTACTTACAGACGTTCTCTTCTAAAACTTCATTTAGAAAAGCGATCATGACACCTAACCACCAGATATCGTAATCATGGTATGTAGCTGTGGCAAGTAGGATCTGGATGGACTTAAGCATAGATCCTTAGAAAAGGTTTCAACATAATCCATACCTGATCAATAATGCAAACCTTTTAACAAGTCTAGCTTTGAAAGTCTCAACTTTTCCATGTACACTAAATAATCTTCTCAAGATATACTTGCTCCTGATGGGGATTTAACCCTTCAGATATAGCAACCAAAGTCCATACTTTGGTGGTGTACATGGATTCCATCTCAGATCACTAAGGATCCAGCCATTCTTGCAGAGTCTCACTCCTGATGGCCTGCTCGAAACTAGTTGGGTTATCATCTCATGATTCAATCCTCGCTCCCACTGTCATAGAGAAACCGAAGTAACTCTCAGGTGGGTAAGGAACCATACTAGATCCGCGGAGAGGCTGAGGTTCGTCGGTGACTATTGAATCCTTTGGTTCTATCAAATCATCTGCTGTATTTTGTATAGCTGGAACCTTTCCAGTTCTACATAACAGGCCCTGCCTCGAGCTTGTCCAGATTTTGCTTTTAGACATAGCCCGGACAACCCCAAATCTTAACCAACTTAAGATATGGGCTCTTCCCTTTCCATATCACATATGAAATGGTAGGCAACTGATTTGATTCGAACCTTATTCAATAGGTATGCAACTTCTCAAGTGCACAACTCCCAAAAGGAAATAGGAAACTCAGTAGTACTCATCATAGAGCACACCATATCACATAGGGTGTGATTGCTCCGCCCCGATACAACGTTGTGCTGTGGTGTATTCGGAGGAGTAACGCTGAGAGAGAATCTCATTGTCCTTTAGAATAGTCCAGGAATTCCATGCACAAGTATTCTCCTCCCTGATCTCATCATAGGACATAATACTTTTACCCGTATTTTGGTTCTCTACTTCTAACTTATATTCTGTGAATATCTCAAAAGGTTTGGACTTGTGTTTCAACAGGAACATAGGTCTGAATCTCGAAAGATCATCAGAGAATTTAATGAAGTACAAAGAACCGGTCTTGGTATCTATAGACAGGGGATCTTCATACATCAACATGTATTATCCCAAAAGTTCACCAACTCTTTCTCTGTTTCCATTAAACAGAGCTATGGTCATCTTATCTTTGTGACATGACTGGCAAGTTTCACAAGATGTAATTTCAAACAGATTTAAATATGCATCAATATATAACTTCAGCTAGTCGGGTCGCATTGATATGACCTAGTCTACAATACCTCAAGAAGGATTTGTTCATTTCTGAACTCTTCCTCTTATGTGTGTTCCGTATACTAAGAACTGTAGTTTGATTTAGAACATCAATGTTTTTAGATAACGTGCCTGAACCGATCAACTTTTGATATAGGAAATGTTCAAAACATTATCCAACAATACAAAATTTTATCATTTCTTTACTAATAAAGAGACTGATATGATTTTGTATATCAGGTTCGGTATCTAATAACATTCGTTCAGAATCAATGTATTGGTAATACAGGGTGACAGTGACCAACAGACTTGGCTGCAACACTTGCCCCGTTTTCTGTCTCATGAAACTTATCACCCGTTTTCAGTTCTCTACCTTTTTGTAGCCCATGTAACAGATTACGTATGCGGGATCCTGATCCGGTATCAAATACCCAGGACGTAGAGGATACTGAGAAACAGTTCTTTATAATGAACACACCCGATAGCAAACTATCATATCGAGCAAGAAAGTCCTCCCTATATATGTCCCAGCATCCACTACAATATACATCCTATGTACAGTAATGGTCTCTAGGGCATACATATAACTAACAGTTTCTCAGGGTGTTCTGGGCTACACTACTACACGACTTGTACCGGTTTTGGGGGTCTGACTTTTACCAACCCTCTAGGCCCGACATGCGATGCTTATATAGACGAACGGACCGGACTGTAAGGATATTGTCACTGACAGGCTCAGTAGGGTGTCAGGATGAGTTCGCTCATCGACCTTCCTTTTGGTCAATACCTGGTAGCCCGTTACGTACGTCTAGTACCTCTGACGTGCCAGTGGTTAAATCCACAGCCAAAGTATTGACGAGTCTTTAGAGTCCCCCACAGACAGTTTCTCAAGTTTCGGGCGAAACGTTGTAGAGGCCGTATGGATTTATGGCAGGGTTCGAACATACGCGTACACTTGTGCACGTGTTATGGTTCGGACGCATAATACTAGCGGGGTTTGGTTTATGCCGAGTCCTAATATTATAATGTTTAGATTTTTTCTCTTTGCATTTGAATTCGGTCGAAATACAAATGCGCGTATGTATATACAGTAATGGGGTTATCCTGTAATATTTTACCGGATCCCTTTTTGAAGCTGCCAGCTTGCTTTTTCCTTTTGGCCAAATTCCTTTTCTTTTCCTCCTTAGCTGATTTTTCCTTTGAAGGGCTTATTTGCAAATATGCAATTAGCAAAGGAGGGGTTTTTTGTGGCCCCGGGGCTCCAGCAGATTTCCGGGCTGATCTTGGATTGCTTGCTTTCTTTTGTTGATTCATTTGTGATCATTTCTTGCATTAATGTGATTGGATTTAAATTAGACTTTGGTGTGACATTTTTGCTTATCATCACCCCTTGCTTTTTCTTACACTCACCTCGCTTCACTACCTCCCTCTCTCAAAAAATGTGGCCGAGCCTTCATTTGGACAGCCCCAATTTTTTTGGGTGAGGTTTTGTATCTCATTTCATTCTTGCAACAAAACATTAGCTCCATTTCAAAGTTCATTTTCATCTTCCCTCTATTGTGGCAACTTCGATTAACCCTTGAGGCAAAGTGTTCTACACTTAGTCTACAACAATCTTGGACACATCGGCTAGCAAATTTCGTGTCCGAGTTGCCTCTGTTCAGAGGTGGGTGCCCGTAAAAAGACTCGATGATGTGGTGCCCTTTCCGACGAGGAGACCAGAGATCGGAGATGCCGCGAGGAGGTTGGGATGGTGGCCAAAGACCGAAGGATACGGATCGTTCGGTATAGCCTTTCGAACCTTTCTCTAGTTGGTAGTTATAGGTTAATGGTTCGATCCGGGTTAAAGTGCACAATAGTGCCGGTTTCAAGTTAAGAAAAAGTTTTCGTTTCCGCATTTTGGCCTCGGCCAGACGGCCGGGGCGCTACCGTACACTTACAACTCCATCACCTGCAGGTACACCACCATGCCAGGAGTCGTCCATTCTAAAATACCTTCAAAATACTGTCTAAGTGCCCAGATTGGGAAACTACCCAAATCTAAATCTAAAACCATAGATCTAGTAACCAGAATGCCTGATATTATATCCATATCCTATGTGGAGAAACCACTCTGTGACAACCACAGTATAACTGACTGTAGTATAGGAATTTCACTTTCTACAAAGTGTATGTCATCCAAATACCAGGACATCACACCCTACTCCTTCTTAACAGATCCATCCCTTATTCTGATGAAGTCAAAAAACCTATGACTGTCACATAAAAATAGATGATATATCTCCGCCATACCTGCTTTAGTCTATAAATAGACACATGCTACTTGTCCACTATGCTTCCGCTGCTCCTCAGATTACAACAACCCTCTGGCAGAGTCATACACACGTGCACTTCTAAAGTAAACTTTAGAACGACGCTATACTCATCCTCCTGCCGGGTCTCACAGTCTAGAACAGCAGTAATGGCAAGTCTGGGTAAACAAGAACCTCCATGTCACTGTCTTTGAGGATACCAGAGTACCTCTCGGGTGCCTGAGATTACCCACCATATCTGCGGAGTGGCTAATGGAATGTCAAACCTGATTGAATCTTTAGGTTCTATTAAATTTTCAGTAATCGTTTGTGGTTCTGGAATCTCTTCCAGTTCTACAATACTCACACTACTGTTTTCTGAAAAAGTCCATTTTACTAAAACTGTAGCGAGTCAAGAACAATATCACTATTGATCTTCCAGATGGTAGAAATTTAACCCTCGTCATAGCCCAGGATAACCCATAAACTGCCATTACTGAAACGTGCCTTGAGTTATTCAGAGTGTGGTTTTAAGCATAAGCCGGACCACTCCATATATCTTAACATCGTTAAGATATGCACCATTATATATACAATATAGAAACATAGGCACTTATTTAATTGGAATCAGATTCATATCTTGCAGTTGTCTCCAGTGCATGTCAACTTAATGGAAGAAGGCCAATCGACATTACTTGACTAGGAGTGCATCCAAAAATGATTAACCTGTAAGAGAAGCAAGTTCTCAAAACCATTACTATCAACTGAATACCAAACACAAGTATCTACATCTTCGATCACCTTGATGAATCTTGATACTTGCAACACATGGTTCTCTAGTTTATTCTTGTACCTATAACTTCTCAAAACTTGGACCTTGTGTTTCTACGAAATACTTTTCTAAAACTCGAGAAGTCACAAGTAAACAGAATATAGTACAAGCACCAACCCCTCTGTCCTAATGGATACTGGACAACATACAATACTTTGTATAAGTCACCTGAGTTGAATAACTCAAACCCTGTGCGTCGTAGGTTGAAAACTGTACTATGGTTAGAAGAATTACACCGCTGTCTAATGCTCCTTACCTAACCATCAACTGAAATAGGTAAATGTCATGGACATAATTTCAAAAAGTTATATCTTACTTTATCAAATAAACGTACAGATACATCAGTTTGAAATTGGTGCATAACAATGGATATTCAAAACCAAATATTTGCCGTCAGGCAAAACCCCAGGTGATTTCCACAAATATCACCAAATACAAAGAATTCCGATATAATGAGGATATAATCACCTAATTCCAAATAAGTTACTCCCACTCATCATCTGTAAAACCATACAGATGTGAGAATTAAGTCTGGTAAATATATACCCTGGAGTAAGGATCAGATTGGGAAACCAGTTTTCAATTAACAAAGCACAGAGAAAGTGAAACATGAAAATGTTTCGAAGGGGTATCCGGGTATTCCTAGTAATTCCTCTTCCATTATCCAGATTCATGACTGTAACCGTATATCACCTTGCTATCTCTCTAAATCCCATTATTTGTCTCTATTCAGTACCTTCTGTACATCACCCTTAGGCTAAATGGTTTTCTTCCTTTCCTACCATTCGGCACCAGCCTATGGTTTGGAAGAAGACTATCCAATAAGCGTAATAGGTGTACTCTCTAAATCCCAGGAGCCCTCGCAACCTGAGAGACGGTAAAATGAAAAGACAACTGAATAATCCTTATTCTATTTCTCCTGAACCAGAATCCATCCTCGAACTGGAACAAGTTCCTTCGAGTACGATGGATTATCCAATAAGTGTGGATCTTCGTAGTGATACGGGGTGTTCTGGAGAAATTCAAAGGTGAAGTAAGAGTTGCGATGAAATACGCGGTTTGTTCGTGAATGATAGCAGTCGAAATTTACTTTGCCCTCTTTCTAATCCCTTTATTTTGTTTTTACTTTTTACCATCTGTACACCACATTTGGGCTAATCGGTTTTCTTCCTTCCCTACCATTCGGCACCTGCCTATAGTTTGGAAGAAGACTATCCAATAAGCGCAATAGGTGTACCCTCTCCTAATCCTAGGAGCCCTCACAACCTGAGAGAATGTAAAAGGAAAGGACAATTGAATAGTCATATTCAATTTGTCCAGAACAGGAAACAATCCTCGAATCTGAAACAAGCTTTTTCGAGTTCGTATGCAACTATACAATAGTCATATCCAATAAATGTGGATCTTCGTAGTGACACGGAATGTTCCGGAGATAAGCAAAGGTTAAAAGTAGGTGTGGCAATGAAGTATGCAATTCTGACAATCCAAAAGCCAGTGTATTTTAAGAAGGTTCGGTTAACATGGTTTCTGAGTTCTAGTCTAGGGTCGGGACATGGTCGCTGCCAAAGAAAGAGAGAAAAGAAAAACTTAGTGTGCATTCTAACCTAGATCAGAATGGTTAATCACTTTATCTATTCAGGATGTCTCCCACTGTATCATCATCAAATTCTCCTCCAAACCCATAAGACGAATTAGTCGGGATCGTCTAAAATCACCCGAGGAGTAAACCAACTCATCTGTAGGAATCGGGATCCAACTATCATCGTATGATAACCTGATGGAATCCACTCAAGTTATCATACTCCAAAAGGTATGCGCAAGCCTGGCAAGTTTCAGTTTCATTAGAAACTCCCGATGTGATTTTTACCCCATGCTCTTATGACCTTGACGAAGGGACTACTACATGGAGCCTTAGAAGTCAAGGACCGGTCTACAAAGGTTTTATTCCTCATTCACTTTGATGTAAAGTTGTTTACATTGTAGTTCATCTAAATCTGTAGTTAAGATTCTAGGGTTAGGGTTCTTTAGTACGGAAAAATTTTGAAATTGGCATGGACGATGCCTCCCGAAACTTTGCTGCCACCCTAGGGAACCCTGCGGTGGTATCAGAGCCAAGCTAGAGAATTAGACGGTGTTTGTAGGATTACAAAACCGAAAAACACGATACACATTCCTAGTTTCTGTCGAATTTTAAATGGCCTCTAAAATTTTTTTAGCAACTGTAGAATGTTATATAAGATGTAGCATGAACACAGTAGAAAATTCAACCCCCGTCGCCGGAAAATGGCCGGCCACTTTGCTCCCAAAACTGTCCTGCTCGGTTTTTTGATGCTGTTCTGGGTTGGAATTTCTAGGGTGTTCCACGCTCTGGGTTTTGGTGTTTCAGGTATTGCTTGTTTTTGCTAAATTTGCATGTGATGTTAACTTTCTGCAATGGCAATTCGGAGTGTTTCGTAATCGTAATTCTAACATCTATTCGGGTTATTTAGACGACGTTAAAAAGTTCTAACGGATATCAATAACCCAATTTTTCCCTTGTTTGAAAATTTCCAAGAGTTGGATTTTTACCAAGTTTAAAATCTTCAGAAAATCATGCAAGCGATTTTGTGGACCCTCTAGAAGAACGATACCCAAACTCGACTTTTTGGATCGTGGAACTGGGGTCATACCCTAGGGTTTCCGGCAGTTCCGCGGAGACATGAGTGATGCATGGGTTGGCCCTTCTACGGATGGTTCATAGGTGCTGTGGCATGTTCTGGGTACTTTTTAAACTCCGCTCAAGTGTTGAGCTCATTGGGAAATTTTGGTTGTTTGTTTATTCGATCAAAAAGTTTAACATCGTTTAGCTATCTGTGATTGTGATACAAATAATTAGATATGTGATAACTAGTTTGAATTTTATAAATCTAGTAAGTTAGTCTCATTTGATCGGTTGCCACGGAATTTTGATGAGGATCAAAAGTTCGTCGCAATTACATAGTGTACGCGGATACTCGCCGGGTAACCTTACTAGATAGCCACGCCCCATAGCCCCGACCAAGTGACTGTAGGAGAACCCTGTCGCCAAAAGCATCCGTTCGGGTGCTCGCGGTCATAGTGTTCCACCTTAGGACACTTCGTCGACGGCATCGGGGGTGCGGCCGTCTACTAAAGTTTCCAACGAGCATTCGATCAGGTTGTCGGGAATGTTGTTGCCTGGTTATTGGAAAGTGTTTTCAGTATCGAGACTAAAATGCGGGGTTTATAATTATTAGGCATGTAATGTCTAATGAATTCATTTGGTTGGGCATGAAATCCAAAGTATGTGATACATTGGGTTTATGATGTCTAAGGTGGTTACGGATTCCAATTGTTGTAGTTTTTCACTTTCTTTTCTGCGACCGTAAGTGTAATATGTGGTGTATCGCCGGTTTCATTGCTATATGTCAACGACAATTGGGATACGCATATTTACTTACGTTGATGACATGTGATGTTATGTGTTGCTGTGATATGTTATATTGGATCTGTAAGTCGACGTTAGACACCCCACGAGTTGCGGGGAGGCGGAAATAGGAAAAACAATCTTTTTCGTTAAACTAACATCGACTAACTTACGGATTTTTGCCAAACCCTAACTAACAACATCATAGGAGGGATTAGCTACTATGAAAGAAGATTATACCTAATGAACCAAGTCCTTCTTATTCTCATTGACAACCTACTCGTCGGCCTCCTCTTTGTGATAGAAGATCCACCCGAGAGCTACTACTCCAAGCTTGACCTCTAACTTGAGGTAACTAGGTTACTAAAAGTGCTAATCAAAGAAACCTAGAGGATATAGAATAGGATTAGGGATCAATTAGTCTTGCTAATCCTTGATCTCAACACATGAGAGGTTAGGGTTAGGGTTTGAAGAGAGAGAAGGTGAGAGTGAGAATGATCTTGGAAAAATATCTCATGTGTGAATATATGAAGCATAAGATATTATTAAATGAATAACAAATAATAATATCATCATGCTTCATTAACTCAGCTTGTGATTCATCTCATGAGTCATTTAAACAATAAATGCATCATTAACTCTATGGATGAATCACACCATGAGTCATTAAACCAATTAATGCAAATGCCACCTAAGCCTCCAACTCATCAATCTTCTAGAAGGTTCTCGACAAATTACGAGAACGCCCCTCCCATCTGTGAAAACAAGGAAATACTGAGACTGTATAAATCCAATAATCCAATATTAGAATCTGGTTTAAACTAAAGCCCGCTAGTAAAAACTGTCCGAACATCGTACGTGCGTGAAAACACGTATGTGTCCGAACCCTGTCGTAAAACCATACGACCTCTATATCGTTTCGCCCGAAGCAGGGAAACTCTCTATGTGTGACTCTAAAGACTCGACTACTACGCTGGCAGTGGGTTTAACCACAGACCGCAAGTGGCACTAGCTGTACGTAACGGTCCCCAGGTAGATGTCGATAAGAGGGCCGATGAGGAAACCCATCCGAACTCCAACTGAGCCTGATGTGACAATCTCCGTACAGTCTGGTCTGTTCGTCTTGGACTATCGCATATCGGGCCTAGGGGGAGGCAAGCGTCAGTCCCCTAAAAGCGGTATAAGTCGTGTCGAAGAGAAGCCCATTACACCTTGAGAAACTACTGGAAAACCTATCAGTAAATCTCGCTTGCCCTGGTCATGGACTTTGCATAATGGCTCTCCAGAAACAGAGCGATATCAACTCCCAATACCGGGAGAGACGAATCCTGTCTAACCGCCACTGCCTCCAGGTGCTTCGGGACTACACCCAACTGCTACCTGTTTGCACGACTCCTTTGAGCCATGGTAGGGTAGCAATCTAAGAACAGTGGGAACACACTCGAGCGAAGCAGCAGTGTCAAGTCTGCGGACTATGCTGTACTCATGTCACCTGGGAACTGTTAACTGACGACGGGTATAATACCAACCAACAGTTCCCTGCGAGTCCTGTCCGGTGTACCCGTAACCCAACGAGCACCTGTATACTATCTCCAATACGACGTACTGATGGCTGTAGGACAGACCATCTCCCCAACTGGGATGAGAAGCGTACACACTAGTCTACTCCGGAGTATCGATGCCCTGTCTCGATAATCCTACGACTAGGGACCTAAAAAAGGATGTGCTTGTAGACTACCCAGCCCCCACTAGTGTGACTGCCATCACAACGCTGGTAGTCGAGTAAGATCCTAAGGGCTCTATCAATACTTACACACATATTAAGATAGATATAAACCAAGTAGCATACTACCATGTTTAGCAAGACTGTTAATATAACTGTGAATATCTCAAGCTTCCATTAAGTAATATACAAGCTAGTATGATACAATAATGGCCCCTAGAGCATATACACTAACAATCTCCTTCTTGCATTAGGGCCATGTACTGGCGTATCGAAGACCGATCATCTCGAGTAGCCTCTCGAACTGAATCTGAGGTAAGGCCTTTGTGAATGGATCAGCAGTGTTCTCCTTTGTAGCAACTCTCCGGACCTCGATCTCCCGGCGATCTATGATCTCCCTGATCAGGTGATACCGCCTTAAGATGTGTCTGGACTTTTGATGGGACCTGCGTTCCTTCGCTAAAGCTATAGCTCCGTTGTTGTCGCAATACAGCGGTATTGGATCAACAATGGTAGGAACCACCTGAAGTTCTGTTAGGAACTTCTTCATCCAGACTGCTTCTTTTGCGGCATCGCGAGCAGCAATATACTCCGCTTCCATCGTCGAGTCAGCAACGGTGTCCTGCTTGGAACTCTTCCAGCACACCGCCCCTCCATTAAGGGTAAAGACATAACCTGACATGGACTTGGAGTCATCCTTATCACTCTGGAAGCTGGAATCAGCAAAGGCCTCGATCTTGAGGTCTTTTCCGCCGTAAACCAAGAACATCTCCTTAGTCCTTCTCAGGTACTTGAGAATGTTCTTTACTGCTATCCAGGGCTTCTCCCCTGGGTCTGACTGATACCTGCTTACCACGCTCAGTGCGTAAGCTACATATGGTCTGGTGCACAACATCGCATACATTATAGAACCTACCGCAGAAGCGTAGGGTATAATAGATATGCAATCCCTTTCCAAATCAGTCTTGGGAGACATCTCTTTGGAGAGGGTGATTCCTTGACAAGCCAGTAAACTACCGCGCTTAGAATCTTCCATACTGAATCTTTTCAGTATAGTGTTGATATACCTGAATTGCGAAAGTCCCAACATCCTCTTGGATCTATCATGATAGATCCGGATCCCCAGAATGTAAGAGGCATCACCCAGGTCTTTCATATAGAACCTGTGTGACAAGAATCCTTTGATAGATTGTAGTATAGGAATGTCATTTCCTATCAATAGAATGTCATCTACGTACAAGACGAGGAATACGACAGTTCTTGCTACAATTTTACTTTATATACATGGTTCATCTGGATTTTTGATAAAGTCGTATTCTTTGACCGTTTCATCAAAACAGATGTTCCAACTCAGCGATGCCTGCTTCAGTCCATAAATGGACTTAAGTAACTTGCACACTTTCCCACTGCTCCCACTCTGATTGAAACCTTCTGGCTGATCCATATAGACGCACTCTTCTAAATTACCATTTAGAAAAGCCGTCTTTACGTCCATCTGCCAGATCTCATAATCATGGAAGGCGGCAATGGCAAGAAGGATCCGAATGGATTTGAGCATAGGCACTGGAGAAAAAGTTTCGACATAGTCCAAACCAGCCCTTTGACGAAAACCCTTTGCAACAAGTCTAGCCATATAGGTTTCCACCTGTCCATCTACACAATTCTTTTTCTTGAAGATCCATTTGCATCCTATGGGTTTTACCCCATCTGGAGAAAAGTCCAAAGTCCATACTTTGTTGGTGTACATGGACACCATCTCGGTTCGCATTGCATCCTGCCATCTTACCGAGTCGCCGCTCTGGATGGCCTGCTGGAAGCTAGTAGGTTCATCATCATCAATGATGCAATCCTCTCTATCCCCATCTATGAGAAAACCGTAGTATCTCTCAGGCCGATGAGACGGCCTACTACTCCTACGGAGGGGTGCGGGAATGTCCTGTTCTTCTTGAACTACTGGTTCTACCAAACTTTCAGTAGTAGTTTGTGGTTCTGGAATTTCTTCCAGTTCTATTGCGCTCCCACTTGTTTCTTTTTCTAAAAACTGCTGTTCTAGAAAATGTGCATGACGAGAAACAAAAACCTTTTGTTCCTCTGCGTAATAGAAGAAATACCCCTTGGAGTTCTTTGGATATCCCACAAACTTACACTGTACTGATCGTGCCTCAAGTTTGTCCGTATACTGCTTTTTAACAAAAGCTGGACATCCCCATATCTTCAGATACTGAAGATAGGGTTTCTTCCCACTCCACATCTGATATGGCGTGGTAGGCACAGTCTTGGTAGGAGCCCTGTTCAAAAGATATGCAGCTGATTCTAGCGCATAACCCCAGAAAGATCGCGGTAACTCAGCATTACTCATCATAGAACGTACCATATCCAATAGGGTTCGATTCCGTCTCTCCGATACACCGTTATGCTGTGGAGTGTATGGAGGAGTAAGCTGAGAGTGAATTCATTTCTCTTTTAGGTAACCTAGGAACTCGGCACTTAAGTATTCACCACCTCGATCAGATCTTAGTGTCCTGATACTTTTGCCGGTTTGGTTTTCTACTTCATTCTTATATTCTTGGAATTTCTCAAAGGCCTCAGATTTATGTTTCATCAAGAAAATGAATCCATACCTAGAGTAACCATCCGTAAAAGTAATGAAATATGAAAAACCACCGCTTGCATGTATAGACATTGGACCACATACATCGCTGTGTATGAGTCCTAAGAGCTCGCTCGCTCTTACTCCATGTCCAGTGAATGGAGTCTTTGTCATCTTTCTTTTGAGACATGATTAACAAGTGGCATAAGATTGATATTCGAACGAATCCATACATCCTTCTCTATGTAACTTAATTAACCCTGTCTCATTGATGTGACCTAGTCTACAATGCCGTAAGAAAGCCTTATTTAAATCTGGAGACTTTCTTTTTAGTGTGTTCTGGACATTGAAAATCTGTAATTGGTTTAAGACATATATACCGTTATCTAGTGTACCGGACCCAATCAAACTATGATTAAGGTGGATGTTAACAACATCGCTTACAAACGTGAAATCATAACCTTCTTTTGATAACAACGATACTGATATGATATTACACGTTAAACTGGGTACACAAAAACAGTTATGCAAAACCAAAATATGTCCAATCGTCAATCTAAGGTGATAATCCCCTACGGACACAGCATCCACGCTAGCTCCGTTAGCAACCTGGAGGGTCATATCACCAACCTTCAGCGCTCTACGGTTTCTCAGTGCCTGCAATGAATTGCATATAAGAGATCCTGATCCGGTATCCAATACCCAGGAAGTAGAGTTGATTGACAAACAGTTTTCAATTACAAACCACCTGAAGTCGAAGCCACAGCTTGTTTCGGTTCCTGGTTCTTGGCATTCCAAGCTTTGCAATCTTTCTTCCAGTGCCCTTTCCTACGATAGTGGAATCACTCATCTTTTGCCACTACTGGCATCGCAACCTTTTCTTTTCCCTTGACTCCCACCTTACCAACACCACCTCTCGGTTTGGTGGCGGCCTTCTGTAACACCTTGAAATTCGTTTAGAATGTTTTCTCGTTATTTAGCTAGTGTGCGTGTTTTTCGTAAAAATGGATATCTTATTTTCCTTCTTGGCTAGCGGGTTTTGTGTTGTGGAGTGTTTATATGGATATATATATATATATATATATAGGGTTGTTAATTATTTTTAGTTGTGTTTACGCTAATTGGAAATTGTGTTAGTGTACACATGCACACTTAGCACATTTTTGTGACTTTGGTTAAAAAGTGTATTATGTTAACCCTTTTTTGTTTTCTTGCATGGTTTTATTTATCCCACCCATTTAAACAGGTCAAAACCCCTTTTTATAATGCAAATTTAAATAGAAATGATGGTATGGTGGTTAGGTATGGGATTTGACCTTTGCTTCTCTCTCTTTTCTCTCTCTTTCCCTCACTTCTGAGCTCCAGCAGAAAGAAAGGCAGCAACAACACCATTTTCTCCATTTCTCTCTTCTCTTTTCATTCCTCATTAAACCCCCATTCAAACCCTACTCAAAACAACACTTTTCCTTCACAAACCATAGAAAAAATGAGCTTTTGAGGTGTTTGGTGGTGGATCTGCACACTTGAGGAAAAAGCAGGGATTTTTGGTGTTTCTTAAGGTATTTTGAAGGTATTAACTCACCCTTAGCACCTCTTTTTCATAACTTAAAGTATTTCTAGCAAAATATCACATTTTTTGCATGTTTTGTGCTTTATTAAGGGATCTAGTGAGGTTGTGATAAAAATTAACTTTTTATGGCTTGATTAGCTTGGTAATGTGATATTAGTATTGTTTTGGACTTGGGTTTATTTCAGATTTCACAAAAATACCCTAAAGTATCATTTTAGTGCAAAGTGTGACTTTTAGCTTGAATTTGGGTTCTGTTGAAACTGCTACTACCCGGGGTGTTTCAGAATAAAATTGTAATTACTGGGATATACACAGTATGTATGGAGTGCACACACCAAACCCGGGAGCCTAACCCCCTACCCAGGCCGCCGAAAAACTCATTCTGGCCGCAAATTGCGGCCAGATGGGAGAATGGTGGGTTGGGGTTTTTGTGGTTGGTGTCTGCTGGTATTTGGAGTGTGTCGGTATATTTATTTTTATAAAAATATTTCTGTATAAAAATCTGGGACCTATTACCCTATTTTCCGTATTTTAAATCTCCGCGACACACGTGATACGTGTGTGGTTTTGGGTTGTGCTGCATATCGCGACGCGTCAGGTTAGCTTCAGGAGCGTGATCACACGTTTTAGTGTATCGCGCACGCGTGCGCTTGGTTTCCAACGCGG
Source organism: Agapanthus africanus (assembly GCA_030015575.1). Lineage (NCBI taxonomy): Eukaryota > Viridiplantae > Streptophyta > Magnoliopsida > Asparagales > Amaryllidaceae > Agapanthus > Agapanthus africanus. The sequence goes on from CM057347.1 coordinate 221,848,409, forward strand.
GTTTCTAGTTTGACCGTAATATCGCGTTTTTGGTAGATTTGAGCTTATGTCTGCTATATTGTGTAAATCTAGGTTCGCAGGCGAGTGAGACGGACGCTGCGAAGAAGGGGAAGCAATTCGTCGACTACATTTAGCGCGAGACTCCGGTGAGTAGATTTAACATCTACGGGGATATCGCCCGCATGGCGATCTACGTCAGGGCTGATAGAACTTTATAGCTATACATTGCATTTACCTACATTGACTGTTCATGGGTACTGTTGTTGCATACTGTATTCCCCGCTATATGTATGAAAACTTAGAATTGATAGAACACCGCACTATTACTAACGGTTTATATTGCACGAGCACCAATCTGCATGTTACACACACACCGTTAGTAATTTCCATGACACACGCACTGTAGATTTGCCATGATCATTATACTGTAGTTCATTTCACATATGATTCGATATGATTTCCATAGAAATTGGGAGCCGCATGCTGTCTTTAAAAACTGAACTATCTTATGAAAAGCGGTTTCTCCCTTGTACCTATATCATGATGACTTGTTGTACTTAGCACATCGTATTTGATTTACTCTTTGGTGTTAGATTTTTATTTGATTTCTGGTTTTGAGGACCGTGGAATTATTTAAGAAAAGATGCACTATTTGAAAACCCGGTTCCTCGTGATATGATATTTTGGTGCGTCCACCACGCGTTTTCTCGGTGCTGAGACGTGCGCTTGAAACCCGATTCGAGGAGTGGATGATCCGTTTGCGGTTTCGTAGTGGACCCGGTATGGTTTCCCTCGGCAAGATGATCGATGGACTTTGTCGATTGAGCCTGGAGGTGGGCGAGTACCTACCGGTGATTGGTTAAACCTGGCGGTATCCGGAGGATACTGACCAGAGTCGAGAGATGGATGCGGGATCATCCGTACTGCCGGGGTCGAGGGCCGATACCGCAGACGGAGCCCGTGGGCTGATCCGGACCTACGGAGCCCGATGTATGAGGCTTTGCGTGTCGATGCTGGACACGAGTATTTATGATATTTTGGGTGCCGATGTTGGGCACTCGTGATTCTCTGTGTTTTACAGGATTGGAGGGCCGAGGAGAGTGCCGGCGCCTGAGCTTAATTGGGATTTGGGTGCAGCTTGGGCACCGATTATTTTTCCACGATTGATATTTCGTGTAGATGTTGTATGTCCCATGCTCAGCAGTGATTATCATGTATCTAATCCTGTAGTTATTTTATCTGACAGAGCATTTGCATGATTATTGCACTTAGTTCTTGTCGCATATAGATTTACCTGCTAGCATATGATAGCATAGCGCAGCATGTGCATGCTCTTGATTACCTTTATACGTTATCTCTATTCACGAGTTGGCAACTCACCCCCGTTGTGCCACAGTATTTGCAGGTTGCCCCACAGAGTAGTCGCGGCAGGCTGCCTTTTTGCATCTTTTCGCTTCAGATACCATTACAGTTGGTGCGAGAGCTATTTTGCTATTTAGGTGGGTTGTGGTATCTGGTTACTTTTATTGTACACACTTTTCTATCTAGTATTTCCATCTACCATATATGTACTTGACTTAGAGACTGTGAGGACGATGATGTATATTTTTGTATTCTGGTGTCGAGCTCGTGGGAGCCGACTTTTTATTTGCGGTTATTATTCTGGGATGTTACTTATTGCTCATTCTTCGCTACGGCGTCGTATATTACTCTTGTGGTGATGGTTTCTGCCGTTGAGCGTGATTGCTCCCGGTTGGGGATGCTTTGTTTATTTTATCTCATTTTCACTTATATCCTGTTTTTACCCGATTTTCAGGGTTACTTTTACAAAGGAAATGCTGCCAAAATTACTATAAGGATAATTTAACTTTTAAAAGAACCTCATTGAACTAATTAAGGTCTTCTAAATGTTTTTAATTAAATGTTTTCAACACTCACTACTTTTAAATGGTTTTGATTTCTGGGTTCGGCTTACTTAGTCGCGTTACTCCTTTAGACGTAGCGTGGTTAAGTGCCGGTCACGAGTCGAAATATTCGGGTCGTGACAAAGTTGGTATCAGAGCGTAGGTTTTACCTTTCGGAGTGTTCCTAGGATGACCCTGGTATGATGGAGTATGTAGCTGAAGTAGAGTGGCGTAGCGTGCGTATGTTCCGCGGCATATTCACGACACGGTACTCCGCCAAAGCGACCTTAGGACTTATTGATTTAAATTCCTTTTGAGTATATACATTCTTGCGATTCGATTTCTGCATCCTTATCGAATCCTATTTTCCTTTCAGCCATTATGCCGCCAAAGATTACGAGGGCGCAGAGAGCGGCCGCGAGGGCCGAGATTCGAGTTGATTCTTCTGAGACGAGGACTGATCCAGGCAGTACACTGGTTGTACCCGAGCATGCTGTTTCTCCTGTGACAGATCAGATCGCCACGCTAGGGGCTGGTATGAGGAGATGCGCCAGACGGTGGGATCCAGCATGCAGGAGATGCGCCAGATGATAGGATCGCTAGTTGAGACACTTCGAGCGCAGTGACTAGAGGTGGCTCCACCCGTTACAGAGACCGCGATGGTACCTACCGCACAGCCAGTTGCCCCTGCAGCTACGGAGGTGATTACAGTATCGCTATCAGAGTTCATGAGGCTGAAGCCTCCGGTCTTCACAGGCACCGATGCAGCCAAGGACCCACAGTCCTTCATTGATAGGATGGCTCGGATATGTCGTTCCCTCAGATGTGCAGATGCGAGATGGGTTGAGTTCGCGAGCTTTCGCCTGGAAGGTTTTGCGCAGAAATGGTGCGAATCAGTCGAGAAGGGCAGCACAGCAGGTCTTCCTCCTATGACCTGGACAGAGTTCGTGGCGCTATTCCTTGCCCGCTTTCTTCCCCTGAGTGTCAGAGATGCTAGAGCACGCAGGTTCGAGTCCTTACGCCAGACTTCGGAGATGTCAGTGGCAGAGTATGATGTGCTGTTCACAGAGCTATCTATCTATGCACCGTATCTAGTGGCTACGAGGAGTTACGAGTCAAGAGATTTGTTCGAGGCTTGCTTACACCACTGTTCCTTGCGATCGGCGCGCAGCACTACGAGACATATGCAGCAGCGGTAGATGCAGCTCAATTAGTCGAGGAGCGCCTTGCTGAGACTTTGGTAGTTCCAGAGCCGAAGAGAGTTCGTTGGTATATCAGCACGGAGACAGACATTCAGACGCCGCGACAGGTACCGTTCAGGCACGAGGAGTGGCAGAGATTCTGGACGAGGCCAGATGTTTAGTTCGTATCCACGGGGGAGTCAGCAGTCGTCGCGAGGTTGCTATAGATGCGGCAGTTTACTTCACCTCGTCAGAGATTGTCCTGAGATTCACCGGAGGGAGGCAGCAGCACCGCACGTCACCTTACCACCTTCACCACCCCAGAGGGCGTTGCCTGTTGTTCCTACTGTTACTCCGCGTCAAACTCATACACAGAGAGGTCATGGGCGTGGAGGAGTTGCTCAGAGGGGATGGGATGACCGAAGCAGAGGACAGTCAGTCACAGGTGGAGGGCAGGCACGAGTTTTTGCTTTGACGCATCAGGACGCGCAGGCGTCCAATGCGGTGGTCTCAGGTATCCTTCCAGTATGTTCTGTTGATGCACATGTATTGTTCGATCCCGGATCCACGCACTCGTACGTATCTACACACTTCGTGCCGAATTTGGGTAGAGAGTCCAGTTTGCTTGATCAGTCGCTTGTTGTGACTACTCCTGTGGGAGAGTCGTTTGTTGCTAGGCACGTGTTCCGATCCTGTACCGTCTGTATTGGCGAGAGAGAGCTGCCTGTCGATTTGGTCCTTCTCGAGATGTTGGACTTCGACGTTCTTTTGGGCATGGATTGGTTAGCCACGTGCTATACTTCTGTGGACTGCCGTGAGAAGACAGTTAGATTTTGTTTTCCCGGCGAGTCGGTTTTTGTTGTGTTGGGGGACCGTGGTGCCGCCCCACACTGTGTGATTTCTTCTTTTCGCGCTGGACAGCTTTTGAGGAAGGGATGTCAGGGATTTCTCGCCTATGTTTGTGATACTAGAGCTACAGAGGTTCCTCTGGATCAGGTTCCGGTTGTTAGCGAGTTCCCTGATGTGTTCCCTGACGAGCTTCCTGGGCTACCGCCCGAGCGCAACATTTCTTTCTGTATTGATTTGGTTCCTGGCGCGGGGCCTATTTCTATACCGCCTTATCGGATGGCCCCAGCGGAACTTCGAGAATTGAAGGGCCAGTTGCAAGATTTGCTGGATAAGGGACTTATTCGACCCAGTGTTTCTCCTTGGGGTGCTCCGGTCCTGTTCGTCAAGAAGATGGACGGCAGTTTTGTAGGGTTCCTAGGCACTCTTGTGAAGGTTCTAAAGGCATCAAACATGCCCGGATAAAATTTTAGACGTGCCGAACAACCCAAAGCCGGGATCTTTGCTAGATTATTAGGGTTTAACATGCAATAAGATAACTTTTATCTAAGTGTGAGGGATTACAACCTTTGTAGTCCGCTCCTTCACTTCACAAGCTCCGAGTAGAAGTCCCTTTGCGGCGATCCACAATCTCCCGGACTCATGAGAGGCTCCACGACTCGAACGATCCATTCTAGCTTGTCGTATTCCAAATCTCCGATGATCTACCTTGAAGTTGCTTCGACTCAAGCTTTCTCACTCAAAAGAGAAGAACACCCTAATCACATGGGCTAGATGAGATGAGGATGAGAGAGTAGTAATTTAGCTTTCTTTTTATATCATTTTCTCATAATCTTTCATCACATAAGAATTTTCAAGAGAGCTTCTTCAAGAGAGAAGAAGAAGATGATAATGGAAAAAGAATAATGATCATATCATAATCCTTTTGTGATGAATAGAATTATAAATCATATGATTGATATATAACCATGGTCAAGGATGAATGGATGAGAATGTGTAGAGAAACAACTAGGGTTAGGGTTTGGTTAAGTTAAAAGAATGTGTCATCCATAAAGATCTTAAGAATGACAAAAGAAAAAGCTTCTAGAAGGAACTTGAAGCTGCTAACCCTAATCAAACCCTAACCTCAATTAATCATCCTTAAACATGTTTAACAATTAATCATATCATGTCACAATAATATATATCACATATATATTATATATTTGCAACAAAAGAAAATAATACAATTAACATATATCGCATATATATCAATGTATCATCCACTGAGAAAATGAAATAATAAAGCAAGTCAATATTAGTTAATATAATAATATATCATATATATATTATTATATATTAAATCATCGAATCAACACTTGATCCGACGATCCGGCTATATCGAATATAACCGACTAATATATCATGTACCGATTCATCGAATCAACACTTGATCCGATGTCCCGGTTCATATCTAAATATCGCGAGAATATAATACGGTATCCCATATCGCATTATTCTCGCTCCTGCGCATATCACATATGTGCCACTACTCCGTTTCGCCTGAGCCAAGAAACTTCTGTGTAGGACTCTAAAGAATCGTCAATACGCCGGTAGCAGGTGATGATCATATCAAACACCCACAAGCTGCAAGCGGTCAACTAAACGTAACAGCCACCCAGGTATTGAGCGATCAGAAGATCAACAAGCTAGCCTGTGCGTTCTCCTGTGAATCCAACCAGTAACACTCCCGTACAGTCCGGTCTGTTCGTCTGAAATGTCGCATATCTAGTCTAGGGGTGGTATACGTCAGACCCCAGTAACCGATAAGTCGTGTCGATGTGTGGCTCATAACGGGTCGAGAAACTACTCGTAACACTTACCAGTAAATCTCCATATCAGCCCTGGCCAGGGACTTCCAGTTATAGCCAATCGAACACAGCACAACATCAACTCCCTATACCGGGAGAGACGAATCCCCTCCTATCGCTCATTGCCTCCATGTGATTCGGGACTGTACCCAAAAGCCACCGTTTTGCACGCCCTCTTAGACGTGGTAAGGTGGAAATCAAAGCACAGTGGGAATCACACAAGACTCTATGACGATCTCGGGTCTACAGACTACCCTGTACCAGTGTCACCGGAGAACTGCCATCTGACGTGTGGTATATCACCATCTGGGAGTTCTCGGCGAGTCCGTCCAGTGTACCCAGTCTCCACTGAGCACCCGTACACCCTCCTTGATGTCTAACACCGATGGATATGGGATCATCCATCGCCCATCATATGGGTCAAGATGCCTATACGCTAGTCTACTCTGATGTATCGATGCCCTGTCTCGATACACCCTCGACTAGGAACAGTTATAGGATGTACTCATCGACTACCGCGGCCCCACTAGTATGATCTCATCATAGTCCCAGTAGTCGAGTACAGATCCTAAGGGCTTTATCAACATGTGAGAGTAAAACAGTAAACCAATACAAGTCAACATGTTAAGATAAAGTGAAACCAAATAGCATACTATCATGACGAGCAAGAAAGTCATCTCTATATATAACCAAGCATCCATTATAATATACATCATACGTACAACAATGGCCTCTAGGGCATTTACATAACTAACAATCTCCCACTTGCACTAAGGCCAGCTGCTGTAGTATCGCATACCTAGCATCCCGAATAATCTCTCAAACTGTATCTGGGGAATAGCCTTCGTGAATGGATCCGCAGTGTTATCCTTCGTATCTACTCTCCTGACCTCGATCTCCCGGCGATCAACTATCTCCCTGATCAGGTGATACCGCCTCAGAATATGTCTGGACTTCTGATGGGACCTGGGTTCCTTGGCTAAAGCCACAGCTCCATTGTTATCGCAATACAGAGGTATTGGATGCTCAATGGATGGAACCACACCAAGTTCACTAATGAACTTCTTGATCCAGACAGCCTCTTTGGCAGCATCGTTGGCAGCGATGTATTCAGCCTCCATCGTTGAGTCTGCAACGGTATCCTGTTTGGAACTCTTCCAACATACCGCCCCTCCATTGAGGGTAAAGACAAAACCCGAATGCGACTTAGAGTCGTCCTTATCACTTTGGAAGCTGGAATCGGTAAAGGACTCCACCTGGAGTTCTCCGTTACCATACACCAAGAACATCTCCTTAGTCCTTCGCAAGTACTTGAGAATGTTCTTCACAGCTGTCCAGTGACTCTCTCCAGGATCTGCTTGATACCGACTCACTACACTTAGTGAGTATGCTACATCGGGTCTGGTACATAGCATCGCATACATGATAGAGCCTACTGCCGAAGCATAGGGTATCCCTTGCATGCGAGCTCTCTCCAAATCAGTCTTGGGAGACATCTCTTTGGAGAGAGTGAGTCCAGAGATCGTGGGCTGATTCCCACGTTTGGATTCTTCCATACTAAACCTCTTTTAGTATGGTGTCAATGTACCTGGATTGGGACAATCCCAATATCCGTTTAGATCTATCTCTATAGATCATAATTCCCAATATGCAGGAGGCATCACCTAGATCTTTCATTGAGAATCTCTGTGATAAGAAGAGCTTGACTGATTGCAGCATAGGAATATCATTTCCTATCAAGAGTATGTCATCCACGTACAATACGAGGAAGACAACCTTACCCTCTGCTACCTTCTTATAGATACAAGGTTCATCTATATTTTTGATGAAGTCAAACTCTTTGACTACAACATCAAAACAGAGGTTCCAACTCCGCGATGCTTGCTTTAACCCATAAATGGATTTAACCAGCTTGCACACCTTTCCGCTGCTCCCACTATCTACGAAGCCCTCTGGCTGAGTCATGTACACGCACTTTTCTAAATCACCGTTTAGAAAGGCGGTCTTAACATCCATTTGCCAGATTTCGTAGTCATGGTATGCAGCAATGGCAAGTAAGATCCGGATGGACTTAAGCATAGCCACTGGAGAAAAGGTTTCGTCATAGTCCACACCTGGTCGTTGACGAAAACCCTTTGCTACAAGTCTAGCTTTGAAAGTCTCAACTTTTCCATCTACACCAAATTTCTTTTTAAAGATCCACTTGCTCCCAATGGGTTTTACCCCTTCAGGAGCATTTTCCAAAGTCCATACTTTGTTGGTGTACATGGATTCCATCTCAGATCGCATTGCATCCAGCCATTTCACAGAGTCACCACTCGTGATGGCCTGTTCGAAACTAGTCGGGTCATCATCATCCATGATGCAATCCTCGCTTCCACCATCAATGAGAAAACCGTAGTATCTTTCAGGTGGACGAGAAACCCTACTAGATCTGCGGAGAGGCTGGGGTTCGTCGGGTACTACTGAATCCTCTGGTTCCATTAAATCATCTGTTGTAGTTTGTGTCGCTGGAACCTCTTCCAGTTCTACCTCATTGCCATCAATTTCTTTCATAAGAAAACCTTTTTCTAAGAAAGTAGCATGTCGAGAAACAAACACCTTTTGTTCCTCGGGGTGGTAGAAGATATACCCTTGTGAATTTCTGGGATATCCTACAAACTTACATAAGACTGATCTTGCCTCGAGTTTGTCCGGATTTTGTCTTTTGACATAGGCTGGACAACCCCATATCTTAACATACTTAAGAGATGGTCTCTTCCCTTTCCATATCTCATATGGAGTGGTAGGCACTGATTTGGTAGGAACCATATTCAATAGATGTATCGCTGTCTCAAGCGCATACCCCCAGAAGGAAATAGGTAACTCAGCCTCGCTCATCATAGATCGTACCATATCTAATAGGGTCCGATTCCTTCGTTCCGATACACCGTTGTGCTGTGGTGTATAAGGAGGAGTAAGCTGAGAGAGAATCCCATTCTCTTTTAGATAATCTAGGAACTCACCGCTCAAGTATTCACCTCCTCGATCAGATCGAAGAATCTTAATACTTTTGCCCGTTTGGTTCTCTACTTCGTGCTTATATTCTCTGAATTTCTCAAAAGCTTCAGACTTGTGTTTCAACAGGAATACATGTCCGTATCTAGAGAGATCGTCAGTGAATGTAATGAAGTAGGAAAAACCGTTCCTGGCATGCGTAGACATGGGACCGCATACATCACTATGTACCAGTCCTAAGAGTTCGGTAACTCTTTCTCCGTGTCCACTAAACGGAGCTTTGGTCATTTTTCCTTTGAGACATGAATGGCAAGTATCATAAGATGATAATTCGAACGGATTCAAATAACCATCTTTATGTAACTTAGCCAGTCGTGTCGCATTGATATGACCAAGTCTACAATGCCACAAGAAGGATTCGTTCATATCTGAACTTTTCCTCTTGTGTGTGTTATGTATATTCAGGACTGTATTCTGATTTAGAATGAATATGCCATTATGTAACGAGCCTGATGCAATCAACTTTTGATCTAGGAATATGTTCATAACATTATCCTGTACTACAAAATTATATCCCTCTTTACTCAATAAAGAAACTGATATAATGTTGCACATCATGTTCGGTATATAATAGCACTCATTTAGAATCAGTGTATTACTACTTGGTAATACAAGGTGATATTCGCCAACTGCTTTGGCTACAATACTTGCACCGTTCCCTACTTGAATGGAATGATCACCTTTTCCCAGTTCTCTACCTTTACGTAGCCCATGTAACTGTTTACATATGTGGGATCCTGATCCGGTATCCAATACCCAGGACGTAGGGTGAACTGAGAAACAGTTCTCAATAACTAACACACCCGAAGAAGATGCATCAACATGTATGTTCTTATGGGCGGCGTGAGAATCCAGATATTCTCCTATTTCCTGTTCAGTCTTATAACTCTTATAAGAAAGAACGGGTCTAACGTTCCCTTTCTCAGTACAATAATTAGGTTTAGTCAATACATCCATATTATTATCTTGATTATGGCCTGAAATGGTCGCTACCTGGAGAGAGAGAGAAGAAAACACTTTAGCGTATGCTCTTGCAAGATTAGATTGGTTATTATCTTATCTAATCAGGATGTCTCCCACTGTTTTTATCAAATCAACCTTAAAACCCTAAAAGGTAAGATTAGCCGGGATTAATTACACCTTACAATTTCGTCAATCTTTCAGCCAGATCAGCGTCGGTACTTTGAGGGAGGTTCCCCGTTCTCTCGCACGGACCTAATTAATGTAAACCTCGTTTTCCCAGAGGCGTAACCTCGTTAACACTTTTCTAGACACCTACTTGAATGACTAATTGTCCTGTGTAAAACTCTCCCAGGAGTAACACTTACTCGCAGTGGGTATCGGGATCCAACTATCTCATAGGAGGTATGCAATCTCATTGCAAATTTCAACACTTGAAATTCCCGATAATGCTTTTACCCCTAGTGTTCTATGACCTTGACGAATGCCAAACAACTCATAGAGCGCTAGTCAAGTTCAACCCGTTCATTTCTTGATTGAATTAAACCCACCCGTACGACCCTTGACGAATGCCAAACAACGCCGTACGAATACCCTAATCCAATCTACATCATATGCATAAACAGATAAATACCAGTTAGCTACCGTACACTACGCCTTGACGAATGCCAAACTACCGTAGCACGAATACTAAGTAGCACTTATCTGAAATGACGGAGGGCTACGCAGGTTTTTTAGAAAACCCTGAGCGTAATGAACTTGATATCGTCGTAGAATCGAGTAAAGTTTTGAAAAGGAGTGTTTTTGAGGCTTTTCTTAGTTTCGCTAAAGGGGTCACTCCCGGTGAAGGGATCGTCGGCCCTTTCCTCATCGAATAAGGTGCAGGATATATCATATATACCGCTGTGCAAAGCAAAACACTAAAAGCAATCAAAAGACAAACCGCGTTTTGTAGCATCTGCCAGTTTTGCTAAAGGAGTCACTCCCGGTGAAGGGATCTCGGTCCTTTCCTCATCGAATAAGGTGCAGGATATATCGTATATATCACTGTGCAAAGCAAAACTGTAGCTACCCTTTTTGTAAAGTTTTGATTCTACAACATCTTTAGGTTTCTTTTCTTTTATTAATCACATTAATAAAAATCCCATCAAGCTTATGCTTCCTAAGCATCACAGAAGAAACGAAAGCAGTAATATTTATATATCAGCATATATATATATAGTATAAGCATTCGTCTCAGGCAGTAATATGATCTCATCACAGAACATTGCAGCAGAAGAACATATATGAAATATTGGATATACTAGGACGTCCGTATTTTCAATACGAGCCTGTATAAAACACGGATTCCACGGTCGCGATGAATAGCCAAACCCACATCCCAAGACCCCTACGAGAGCGGCAAGTAACACTGCCAATTCTAGGGTTAGGAGACCCGGTCTCGACTCCTCGAGATGGCCTCCCACTGGACCCTAGAACCCGGTTACTTGTGCTCTCCTCCTTGGGTCTACCTAATGCGGAAAAGTAAATAATATACACTGGTGACAGCAACCGCAACCAGGAAGTGCCCCAAATAAAAGAATATTACATTACAAATGAATTTTACATGAATGAAAATAAAAACCCTCATCTCACATAAAACCCCCGGCTATTCAGAACGCGACGATCCAATATAACATATCACAGCAACACATAATATCTCATATCATCAACGTAAGTAAATATGCGCATCCCAATTGTCGTTGAATCATATAGCAACGAAACCGGCGATATCACATATTACACTTACGGTCACAGAAAAGAAAGTGTAAAACTACAATATTTGGAATCCACAATCACTTTAGACATCGTAAATCCGAAATATCACATACTCCGCATTTCATGCCTAACTCTATGAATTCCACATATTGTATCACATTCCAGATAAATATACAGTATTAAACTTTTCGAACAGATAATCAAACACCCAAAATTTCCTAAACTGCTCAACACTTGAGCGGGGTTCAAATAATCCCAGAATATGTCACAGTACCGGTGATCCAGCCGTAGAAGGGTCAAGCCAACGCCTCACATGTGGCACGCCGTACTGCCCCAAACCCGAAGGTTCAAAAGGCAGTTCAAGACGGTCACATAATCGAGTTAAGGTTTGTGTCTTCTAGAGGGTCCACCGCTTAACTTGTACAATTGTTCCGAACGATTTAAACCCAAAAAAATTTCAACACTTGAAAATTTGCCGTACCGGGAAACAGTAAGTTAATGATATCCGTTCAAATAGTTTAACAGTTTCTAAATATCCGGAAAGAAATACGAATTTTAAATTTCCGATCGAGTCTACTATTACAAAACAAACCCCAGAATTTTAAACACCTGGAACAGATTAAAAATATCCAGAATGGTCAGCAAGTACCTACGGCTAAAACCATGAAGCCACGTGTCCCAATCCTACAGTGCCGCCGCGGAAGCGCCGCGAGAACTAGGTTAATGCCGCGGATCCGCGCTCTGTTGGTGGAATTGTGGGCACGTGTTTCATGGTAATTCTTAGAATTCCCTGCTGATTTTTTTACATATTTTTAATTCTGAAAAATCCCAAAATTTAAAAAATTTCCAGAGAGGGGTCCATTTTGTTCGTTTCGTGTTCGATCGGAGTTTTAACTTCGTAAACACATCGCCTAATGCTCTAGCTAGGCTCTGATACCACTGTAGGGTTCCTAGGCACTCTTGTGAAGGTTCTAAAGGCATCAAACATGCCCGGATAAAATTTTAGACGTGCCGAACAACCCGAAGCCGGGATCTTTGCTAGATTATTAGGGTTTAACATGCAATAAGATAACTTTTATCTAAGTGTGAGGGATTACAACCTTTGTAGTCCGCTCCTTCACTTCACAAGCTCCGAGTAGAAGTCTCTTTGCCGCGATCCACGATCTCCCGGACTCATGAGAGGCTCCACGACTCGAACGATCCATTCTAGCTTGTCGTATTCTAAATCTCCGATGATCTACCTTGAAGTTGCTTCGACTCAAGCTTTCTCACTCAAAAGAGAAGAACACCCTAATCACATGGGCTAGATGAGATGAGGATGAGAGAGTAGTAATTTAGCTTTCTTTTTATATCATTTTCTCATAATCTTTCATCACATAAGAATTTTCAAGAGAGCTTCTTCAAGAGAGAAGAAGAAGATGATAATAGAAAAAGAATAATGATCATATCATAATCCTTTTGTGATGAATAGAATTATAAATCATATGATTGATATATAACCATGGTCAAGGATGAATGGATGAGAATGTGTAGAGAAACAACTAGGGTTAGGGTTTGGTTAAGTTAAAAGAATGTGTCATCCATAAAGATCTTAAGAATGACAAAAGAAAAAGCTTCTAGAAGGAACTTGAAGCTGCTAACCCTAATCAAACCCTAACCTCAATTAATCATCCTTAAACATGTTTAACAATTAATCATATCATGTCACAATAATATATATCACATATATATTATATATTTGCAACAAAAGAAAATAATACAATTAACATATATCGCATATATATCAATGTATCATCCACTGAGAAAATGAAATAATAAAGCAAGCCAATATTAGTTAATATAATAATATATCATATATATATTATTATATATTAAATCATCGAATCAACACTTGATCCGACGATCCGGCTATATCGAATATAACCGACTAATATATCATGTACCGATTCATCGAATCAACACTTGATCCGATGTCCCGGTTCATATCTAAATATCGCGAGAATATAATACGGTATCCCATATCGCATTATTCTCGCTCCTGCGCATATCACATATGTGCCACTACTCCGTTTCGCCTGAGCCAAGAAACTTCTGTTTAGGACTCTAAAGAATCGTCAATACGCCGGTAGCAGGTGATGATCATATCAAACACCCACAAGCTGCAAGCGGTCAGCTAAACGTAACAGCCACCCAGGTATTGAGCGATCAGAAGATCAACAAGCTAGCCTGTGCGTTCTCCTGTGAATCCAACCAGTAACACTACCGTACAGTCCGGTCTGTTCGTCTGATATGTCGCATATCTAGTCTAGGGGTGGTATACGTCAGACCCCAGTAACCGATAAGTCGTGTCGATGTGTGGCTCATAACGGGTCGAGAAACTACTAGTAACACTTACCAGTAAATATCCATATCAGCCCTGGCCAGGGACTTCCAGTTATAGCCAATCGAACACAGCACGACATCAACTCTCTATACCGGGAGAGACGAATCCCCTCCTATCGCTCATTGCCTCCATGTGATTCGGGACTGTACCCAAAAGCCACCGTTTTGCACGCCTTCTTGGACGTGGTAAGGTGGAAATCAAAGCACAGTGGGAATCACACAAGACTCTATGACGATCTCGGGTCTACAGACTACCCTGTACCAGTGTCACCGGAGAACTGCCATCTGACGTGTGGTATATCACCATCTGGGAGTTCTCGGCGAGTCCGTCCAGTGTACCCAGTCTCCACTGAGCACCCGTACACCATCCTTGATGTCTAACACCGATGGATATAGGATCATCCATCGCCCATCATATGGGTCAAGATGCGTATACGCTAGTCTACTCTGATGTATCGATGCCCTGTCTCGATACACCCTCGACTAGGAACAGTTATAGGATGTACTCATCGACTACCGCGGCCCCACTAGTATGATCTCATCATAGTCCCAGTAGTAGAGTACAGATCCTAAGGGCTTTATCAACATGTGAGAGTAAAACAGTAAACCAATACAAGTCAACATGTTAAGATAAAGTGAAACCAAATAGCATACTATCATGACGAGCAAGAAAGTCATCTCTATATATAACCAAGCATCCATTATAATATACATCATATGTACAACAATGGCCTCTAGGGCATATACATAACTAACAAGTTTGCGTCAGTGTATCGACTATCGCCAGCTGAACAGGGTTACAGTGCGGAACAGATATCCTTTGCCGCGTATCGACGATTTGTTCGACCAGCTTCAGCGGGCAGGATACTTTTCGAGGATCGATTTACGATCAGGCTATCATCAGCTGCGGGTTCGACAGGAGGATATTCCTAGGACAGCTTTCCGCACGCGCTACGGCCATTACTAGTTTTTGGTGATGTCGTTCGGACCCACCAATGCGCCAACAGCATTCATGGATTTGATGAACCGTATTTTCCAGCCGTATCTTGATCTGTTCAACATTGTATTCATTGACGATATTCTGGTGTATTCTCGGAGTAGAGAGGAGCACGAGCAGCACCTGCGGATTACACTGCAGACCTTGAGAGAGCATCAGCTTTTCGCCAAATTCTCCAAGTGTGCTTTCTGGCTGGACAGCGTAGACTTCTTGGGGCACGTGATTTCACGAGACGGTATATGTGTAGACCCGAGGAAGATCGAGGCCGTTCGGAGTTGGCCCAGACCCATATCAGTTACGGAGATTCGCAGCTTTCTAGGGCTGGCCGGCTACTACAGGCGATTTGTGCAGGATTTCTCTCGCATTGCTACACCTTTGACCGGGTTGACCCGGAAGGGAGTTTCTTTCATTTGGACAGAGGAGTGTGAGCACAGTTTTCAGCAGTTACGGGCTCTACTGACTACGGCGCCAGTATTATCTTTGCCTTCAGGGTCAGGTGGATTTATGGTATATTATGATGCTTCTCTAGTGGGGCTAGGGTGTGTTCTGATGCAGCATGATAGGGTGATCGCGTATGCTTCGCGGCAATTGAAGAAACATGAATATAACTACCCTACTCACTATTTGGAGATGGCTGCAGTGATCTTTGCACTTAAGATCTGGCGACATTATTTGTATGGAGAGTCGTGCCAGGTATTTACTGATCACAAGAGCTTAAAGTATATCTTCCAGCAGCGAGACCTGAACCTTAGATAGCGCCGATGGATGGAGCTAGTGAAGGACAACGACTGCGAGATCTTGTACCACCCGGGCAGGCCTAATGTGGTGGCAGATGCTTTGAGTAGGAGGCCCGGAGGTAGTCTATGTCGTTTGAGCGCAGTACAGAGGCAGTCGTCGGCAGATTGGCAGATCTTATGCGACAGCCGGGTACAGTTTGAGTTTACGCCAATCGGAGGACAGATTGCGCATGTTCGTGCACGCCCACAGTTGCTTGACCGTATATATGAGGCACAGCACAGTGATGACCGTTGTTCAGAGATCAGGACGCAGATAGGAAAGGGCAGATTTTTCGAGTTCATGATCGATGATCAGGGGATATTATGATTTGGGACCAGATTGTGCATACCGGATGTTGAGGGACTGCGGCGTGAGATTCTCGAGGAGGCACATCGATCGGTGTATAGTATTCATCCAGGTTCCACCAAGATGTACCACGATTTGAGAGATGTTTACTGGTGGGACGGGATGAAGAGGGACATTGCAGATTTTGTGTCGAGATGCCTGACTTATCAGCAAGTCAAGGCTGAGCATTAGTGGCCCGCGGGAGAGCTACAGCCGTTGCCCATTCCGGAGTGGAAATGGGAACAGATTTCTATGGACTTTATTGTGGGTCTACCCAGGACTAGTCGAGGGTATGACTCCATCTGGGTGATCGTAGATCGTCTGACGAAAGCGGCTCACTTCCTACCGGTGAAGACGACTTTCAGATTTACTCAATATGCCCAGATTTATATTGATGAGATTGTACGACTACACGGAGTTCCGGCATGTATTGTGTCCGACAGAGGCACCCAGTTTACCAGCCGACTATGGCAGAGGCTTCAGGAGGCTTTGGGCACCCGCTTGAGTTTCAGTACAGCATTTCATCTGCAGACCGACGGACAGTCAGAGCGGACTATTCAGACTCTTGAGGATATGCTCAGAGCGTGCGTATTAGACTTCGGGGGTAGCTGGGATCATCATTTGCCCTTAGTAGAGTTCTCCTATAACAACAGCTACCAGCAGACCATTCAGATGGCACCGTTTGAGGCTCTTTATGGGAGGAGATGTAGATCGCCCGCCTGTTGGACAGAGCTCAGTGAGAGCAGTATCTTAGGGCCGCAGATTTTGGAGGAGACGACCGCGAAGCTCCAGTTGATTCGCGATAGGATGAGAGCAGCCCAGAGTAGGCAGAGATCTTATGCGGACCGTCATCGGCGCAGACTTCAGTTTTCTGTTGGTGATCATGTTTTCTTGAGGGTCTCCCCAATGAAAGGTGTGATGAGATTTGGGAAGAAGGGGAAGCTTAGTCCCAGGTATGTGGGCCCCTTCGAGATCCTCGAGCGAGTTGGTGCGGTTGCGTATCGTTTATCCCTTCCGCCCAGTTATCCAGACGTGCACCCGGTATTTCACGTTTCGATGCTGCGCATATATCTTCATGATCCTTCGCATGCGATTCAGCACCTGACGATCCAGCTTGAGCGTGACCTTTCCTAAGCAGAGCAGCCGGTGATGATCTTGGATCGACAAGTGAAGAAATTGAGATCGAAGGACATACCGTCAGTCAAGGTACTTTGGCGTGGCCAGAGCGGCGAGGAGGTCACTTGGGAGACTTAGAGCGAGATGATGAGGAGGTATCCCCATCTTTTTGAAGGTATGTATAGTTAGATTTTTAAATTCGGGGACCGAATTTCTTTAAGGGGGATAGATTGTAACACCTTGAAATTCGTTTAGAATGTTTTCTCGTTATTTAGCTAGTGTGCGTGTTTTTCGTAAAAATGGATATCTTATTTTCCTTCTTGGCTAGCGGGTTTTGTGTTGTGGAGTGTTTATATGGATATATATATATATATATATATATATATATATATATAGCGTTGTTAATTATTTTTAGTTATGTTTACCCTAATTGGAAATTGTGTTAGTGTACACATGCACACTTAGCACATTTTTCTGACTTTGGTTAAAAAGTGTATTATGTTAACCCTCTTTTCTTTTCTTGCATGGTTTTATTTATCCCACCCATTTAAACAAGTCAAAACCCCTTTTTATAATGCAAATTTAAATAGAAATGAAGGTATGGTGGTTAGGTATGGGATTTGACCTTGTTTGACCTTTGCTTCTCTCTCTTTTCTCTCTCTTTCCCTCACTTCTGAGCTCCAGCAGAAAGAAAGGCAGCAACAACACCATTTTCTCCATTTCTCTCTTCTCTTTTCATTCCTCATTAAACCCCCATTCAAACCCTACTCAAAACAACACTTTTCCTTCACAAACAATAGAAAAATATGAGCTTTTGAGGTGTTTGGCGGTGGATCTGCACACTTGAGGAAAAAGCAGGGATTTTTGGTTTTTCTTAAGGTGTTTTGAAGGTATTAACTCACCCTTAGCACCTCTTTTTCATAACTTAAAGTATTTCTAGCAAAATATCACATTTTATGAATGTTTTGTGCTTTATTAAGGGATCTAGTGAGGTTGTGATAAAAATTAACTTTTTATGGCTTGATAAGCTTGGTAATGTGATATTAGTGTGGTTTTGGACTTGGGTTTATTTCAGATTTCACAAAAATACCCTAAAGTATCATTTTAGTGCAAAATGTGACTTTTAGCTTGAAATTGGGTTCTGTTGAAACTGCTACTACCCGGGGTGTTTCAGAATAAAATTGTAATTACTGGGATATACACAGTATGTATGGAGTGCACACACCAAACCCGGGAGCCCAACCCCCTACCCAGGCCGCCGAAAAACTCATTCTGGCCGCAAATTGCGGCCAGATGGGAGAATGGTGGGTTGGGGTTTTTGTGGTTGGTGTCTGCTGGTATTTGGAGTATGTTGGTATATTTATTTTTATAAAAATATTTCTGTATAAAAATCTGGGACCTATTACCCTATTTTCCGTATTTTAAATCTCCGCGACACACGTGATACGTGTGTGGTTTTGGGTTGTGCTGCGTATCGCGACGCGTCAGGTTAGCTTCAGGAACGTGATCACACGTTTTAGCGTATCGCGCACACGCGCGCTTGGTTTGCAAAGCGGGTTTCTAGTTTTACTGTAATATCGCGTTTTTGGTAGATTTGAGCCTATGTGTGCTATATTGTGTAAATCTAGGCTCGCAGGCGAGTGAGACGGACGCTGCGAAGAAGGGGAAGCAAGTCGTCGGCTACACTTACCACGAGACTCCGGTGAGTAGATTTAACATCTACGGGGATATCGCCCGCATGGCTTTCTACGTCAGGGCTGATAGGACTTTATAGCTATACATTGCATTTACCTACATTGACTGTTCATGGATACTGTTGTTGCATACTGTATTCCCCGCTATATGTATGAAAACTTAGAATTGATAGAACACCGCACTATTACTAACGGTTTATGTTGTACGAGCACCAATCTGCATGTTACACACACACCGTTAGTAATTGCCATGACACACTCACTGTAGATTTGCCATGATCATTATACTGTAGTTCATTTCACATATGATTCGATATGATTTCCATAGAAATTGGGAGCCGCATGCTTTCTTTAAAAACTGAACTATCTTAAGAAAAGCGGTTTCTCCCTTGTACCTATATCATGTTGACTTGTTGTACTTAGCACATCGTATTTTATTTACTCTTTGGTGTTGGATTTTTATGTGATTTCTGGTTTTGAGGACCGTGGAATTATTTAAGAAAAGATGCACTATTTGAAAACCCGGTTCCTCGTGATATGATATTTTGGTGCGTCCACCACGCGTTTTCTCGGTGCTGAGACGTGTGCTTGAAACCCGATTCGAAGAGTGGATGATCCGTTTGCGGGTTCGTGGTGGACCCGGTATGGTCCACCTCGGCAAGATGATCGATGGACTTTGCCGATTGAGCCTGGAGGTGGGCGAGTACCTACCGGTGATTTGTTAAACCTGGCGGTATCCGGAGGATACTGACTAGAGTCGAGAGATGGATGCGGGATGATCCGTACTGCCGGGGCCGAGGGCCGATACCACAGACGGAGCCCGTGGGCAGATCCGGACCTACGGAGCCCGATGTATGAGGATTTGCGTGTCGATGCTGGACACGAGTATTTATGATATTTTGGTTGCCGATACTGGGCACTCGTGATTCTCAGAGTTTTACAGGATTGGAGGGCCGAGGAGAGTGTCGGCGCCTGAGCTTATTTGGGATTTGGGTGCAGCTTGGGCACTGATTATTTTTCCACGATTGATATTTCGTGTAGATGTTGTTTGTCCCATGCTCAGCAGTGATTATCATGTATCTCATCCTGTAGTTATTTTATCTGACAGAGCATTTGCATGATTATTGCACTTACTGCTTGTCGCATATAGATTTACCTGCTAGCATATGATAGCGTAGCGCAGCACGTGCATGCTCATGATTACCTTTATATGTTATCTCTATTCACGAGTTGGCAACTCACCCCTGTTGTGCCACAGTATTTGCAGGTTGCCCCTCAGAGTAGTCGCGGCAGGCTGCCTTTTTGCATCTTTTGGCTTCAGATACCATTACAGTTGGTGCGAGAGCTATTTTGCTATTTAGGTGGGTTGTGGTATCTGGTTACTTTTGTTGTACACACTTTTGTATCTAGTATTCTCCATCTACCATATATGTACTTGACTTAGAGACAGTGTGAGGACGATGATGTATATTTTTGTATTCTAGTGTCGAGCTCGTGGGAGCCGACTTTTTATTTGCAGTTATTATTCGGGGATGTTACTTATTGCTCATTCTTCGCTACGGCGTCGTATATTACTCTTGTGGTGATGGTTTCCGCCGTTGAGCGTGATTGCTCCCGGTTGGGGATGCTTTGTTTATTTTATCTCATTTTCACTTATATCCTGTTTTTACCCGATTTTCGGGGTTACTTTTACAAAGGAAATGCTGCCAAAATTACTATAAGGATGATTTAACTTTTAAAAGAACCTCATTGAACTAATTAAGGTCTTCTAAATGTTTTTAATTAAATGTTTTCAACACTCACTACTTTTAAATGGTTTTGATTTCTGGGTTCGGCTTACTTAGTCGCGTTACGCCTGTAGACGTAGCGTGGTTAAGTGCCGGCCACGAGTCGAAATATTCGGGTCGTGACAACTTCTTCTTCCTTCCTTTGGCCCTAGCCTTGGACCCGGAAGAAGAAGCACCGCGAACAAACATAGCGAGTGTTTCCCTTGCCTTCTGCAAGGTGCCTTCTGCACTCCTCAACATGTTAAGGAGTTCTGGAAGTTCAATTTCTTTTCTTTGAATGTTGAAATTCAGAAAAAATTGTGCCTAGGTGGAAGGAAGGGACTGAAGAATCAAGTCTGTATAGAGCTCATTCTCCAAAGTCGTCCCGAGGTCCGCGAGCTCTTCTATATAGCCAATCATCTTTAGGACATGTTCTCCTACAGATGATCCGACGGCCAGCCTCGACTGAAACAAGTTCTTCGAAGTCTCGTATCAAGCTATACGAGATTGCTCTCCATAGAGATCCTTTGTATGGAAAAATATGGATTCAAGATCCATATCCTCGTGCCTCCTCTGATGTTCATAATTCATAGAGGCAAGCACGATGCATTTGGCCTTCGTGCAATCTAACTCCCAGGTCTTATGGATTTCTTTATCCGCAATACTGGATTTTGGACCAGGGACAGCAAGTGCCTTAGTAGTAAGGACATACCCCAATTTGTCATAAGTCAAAGCCATCTTGACATTCCGCAGCCAATCTTTATAGTTTGGCCCTGTCAATATATATTTTTCTAATAGTAACTTAAGGCCTGTCATGTTCTGGGTCACTGCAATTAGGTGTCACGACCCGAAAGTACGGAACGTGACTAGCACTTAGATTACGAAACGTCTAGAGGCGCAACGTAACCTAAGTAAGCCGAAGCCCAGAAATCTAAACCATATAAAAGAAGAAGTAAAAGAAAACATGAAGAAAACAAGTTTAAAAGCATCGGCAAATTTCCCCAAAAATTTCGGCAGAGTCTCTTCTGTAAAAACTGTCCCCAAACGGGTACAACAAGTATAATATACATAAACAATAAAAAGCATCCCCAAACGGGAGCTAGCTCAACGCCAACAGGCGGAAACAACCACAACAAGCACAATAATATACAACGCCAAAGGGCGAGGCTCAAAACTCAAAAGAAAACAAATCCACCAAAACAGAATAATACATGCGCGACTCTAAGGTCGAAATAAATAAATGGTCCAGTAAACTATCAAGTAATACAAGTTTGGTTGATGGAGCTTTCTAGATAAAAATGAAATAATAAAAATACATCGGCGGTCCAGATACAAATGAACCAACCTACCGTGCAAATCACCCGGAAAGAAATCATGTGCCAGCAATCTGCCAAAGAACCCTGTACATCAACCTGTAATAAAATTTGGCACAATGGGGGTGAGTTGCCAACTCGTGAGTAGAAGACATCTACGAAAAGAAATCGAATGCACGACGCTATCCTAGGTCATAATGATACACTACTAAGTCCCAATCATCTAGTAATGGCAGGGTAATACAACGTGTAAATGCAAATACTCCGTGCTCGTGTCAGTGCTTCATATAATACTATATCATAAGAATGAATATGCATGCCCATGAATGTAACATAACCATTCCTGAAATCTAGATATATTCGCATAAGAAATCTTTAGCTTTTACCATGTAAAATGTGTATAGAAATCTGAAATAGCAACAAAGAAATACATGGAAATCCGTGTCAAGCATCGACACAAAACATGTAAATCTCAAGTCTCAATACCTCAAAATCTCAATGTCTCATAGCCGCAATATCTCGGCTCCATCAGTCCGTATCGGCCCATATCATCAAATCTCACGACAACGGTCGGTATCCTCCGGATATCCGCCGCGCCAGACATCACCGGTAGGTAGCCTTCCCCTACCAGGCTCATCGTCTACAACTCGATCTTCTTGTCCCGGGGTACCATACCGGGCCCACCATGTACCCGAGACGGTTCATCCACTCCTCGAATCGGGTCTCGAAATCCAACAGAAAACATGAAATCTCATGGTGGACGACACATACATCACGAGAAAACTGCATCTTATGTTTTAAAAAGAGAGGAGGAGAGAGAAAGTAATTTTTATATATTTTTGCGATTTTCCCCAAAATCCAGAAATCTTATAAAAAACCAAAATCCTAAAATCATGAGTAAGTATATGATAAGTGTCGGCATATGCCCATAATACTGCATGATAACATGGAAATATGAATGCATGAAATGTCTAAGTAATCAATGCCATGTCTATACTAACCCCAGAGAGCAATCACGATATTACATCAATCTAGCTGTTAGCTGATTGCATCAATAAACGATAATATGATCTAAAGTGTACGTGAAATAGCAATTACCGATGATGATGTGTGTGAGCCGGCAAATAAGTGTGTGTGGAATATGCGAATCATCGGTAATGGTGCTAGTGTCCTAACAGGCAGAGTTTGATTCTGATTATAGAAACATATGTATGAACATTCAACAATATGATTACAGTATGAATGTAAAGACAAATGTGCAATAACCACTCATTTAATATACAAGTATAACTACAACTATATGTCTCGAGCCTAACTAGTGTCTATCTAACCTCCTAAAGAAACAAACCTAAGAACTAGTCGATAAGAAATAAGGGTACACCTAAAGTCTGAGTCTATATCTCTAATAGTCGGCGATCCAGCCTCAATAGCGTCACGTACGTAGTACGGTTTCCTCGAAACAAGAGTGCGGATCAATCATTACATCTATGCCTCGTACGGTAAAATCCATCGTACGACATCCCAATATCGGGGTACGGGTCAAGTATCACCTACGTGTCTCATCATTCATATGATATCATCATCAACACATGTCATGATCAAGGTGCTATACTGTAGTCGCATACATCAATCATATATCATTGTCACATATATCATATCTTGACATGTCACATATGTCAAGTCATGATTAAGTCGCCTATAAGATATCGAAATCAAGTTACACCATTATGATATCGCAATCAAGTTACATCTATATGATGTTGTAATCAAGTCACACATATAACATATCAGAATATCAATCACATGTTACGGTTCGGGTGCTATTTTAGAGTCCCATGTTCCTCTATATCATCACCACCCTTTATTATCTATGTATACACATTCCTTATATCATTTTTGTAATGATCCGCTAACATCATAATACGACAGTATAGTCAAGAATCACGGCATCAAGCCCAGCTATATTGTTTCATTCCCGTGTATCATATCACATCATTGTATCCCATATACGTGTTGTGTGTGTGTATATATATATATATATACCTATACCTAGTCCTATATTTATATATATACATACACGTATACACCACGTCGAGTTTCAGGGTACGTGTGTGTGTGTATCTACCTGAAGCCTATGAATCTCTTCCAAGGTATTCATCCTCTGGTATGGTCTTCCTAAATCAGTCTAGTCCAGCCTAGGGGCATTAATAGGGTCCTACTCATTACGAATCTAGGGTCACATCAGCTTTCCTAATGTCAATACGTACCGTTCCTATTCTACATGCGGGGGTGCTAAACGCCATCCACCCGACTTCCCCCCGTAGATATACATCTACTCACCTGGTCCTTGCCAGCCGAAGACAGTGTCGCCATCATCTTCTTCATCGACCGCAGTCCACAAGAGGGGTACCTATACGCAAACATATATATAGTATCGTAAACTGAATCACATACAAAAGTCAAAACGACGCAAGGAACAAGCATAGGTTAAAACCTATGTCCCGTTCACGCAAAAGAACCAAATATCGCTCGATATCGGCGTACAAACTCCGATGGATCGAGATAAACATCAACAAATAACTCATACTTTTAAAACTCTTTACTTATATTATAAAACATGATTAAATCCATCGAAACTCTAAAATCCGATCAAACAGTCCGATTTCGAAAAACCCGAAACTGCCAATTTACCGTTTTACTTCAAACTTGATGTTTAAATGAAACTAATGGTCATGATACTCATTAAATAACCTAAATAGATTATATAAACCATTACCATATTTTTCTCACACTAATTTGTATAAAAAAATAGATTCCTAGTTTGCAATTTTATCAATTTCAACACTTTGCAATCAAAATTTCATAATAACACAACTAAACATGATTTTACATGAATTCACTTACTAAACTACAATTCATAATAATAATAATATAATGAAACTATAATTTAGATTTTAAACCTCATTTATTTAAAAATTTCCAAAAACTAGTTAGCAAAAATAGCAATTTTTATCACAATTTATCAATTATCAATAAAACTAGTAACTAAATTGAGTTTTTCATTCCACCCACAAATTAAAATTCTCTTTAAAAGCACACTCTAGTGTTATAAATATTAATTGAAATTTTATCTCACTAATAAATATAATATTCATAAATCTAGTTTTGCAAAAAAATTGCTTGATTTAACAATTTGAATGAACAAATTACAATTCAACCACTATGCAAGATTTTCCCATTCTAAAATTGTTAAACTAGTTATTATAAGCCTAATTAATTAATAAAAATTATAACTTGATTTAATAACCCTAACTTGAATTTTGAAATTTTAAATAGAAACCACAATTAATTTTGCAATTAAGCTAGATTAATAAAGCAAACAACAATTTAATTATGGTTTAGGATTTTATACCTCAAGTGATGTGGATCAACATGAAAACTTAGCCTCCCAAAGATGCTAATTTTGCTCCAAGAACCAAACTAAAATAAGCAAGAATGGTGGGTAGGAATTTATATAGGAATTTGTGGGTTTTTATTTGGATTTTTTATGAATTTTTGATGGATTTTGCAACAAAAAATCAAGTGGAGAAATGGGGGGCTGCCATGGTAGGGAGGCCGGACACAATAAGGAAGAGAGGGAGAGAAAGAAAGAGGGAAGAATTGTGTAGATGGTTCACACTTTGATGATATATACTTATGTCTTTTCATGCTTATTCATTTTCTTTTATTTCTTTTCCAAAATAACTCAAGAAAAATCTAGAACAAGGAAAAATTTGCAAATAAATTTTGCATGATACACACTAAATTCTAATATGCAATGGTTCATTTTTACAAATTAAAACCATTCAAATTTGTAATTTACACTAATTTAATGTAAAAATAAAGGTTATGTTAATATTTAAAATAATTAATTTAGGAAAAATATTTAATTGAACTAAAAATTTATAAGTGGCTAAATAAACACCATTTACTAGTAATTACATAATTAAAATAGGTATTTTTGAAATTATAATGAAAAACAATTACGGTTTAGTTTTACGAAAAATACATTTTACTTTACCGAAAATCATAAAGTTCATTTAAACAATTTTATTTATTTAATTATTTTTAAAACGTTACAATCTTCCCCCCTTTTTTAGAAATTCGGCCCCCGAATTTAAATTAAAACTCCCCCTCCAAATACCAAAACATTTAGCAAAGCACTCAAATCGTCGGGGCTACAAAATCATCAAGGCATAACTAAAATCAACTCCGTCAAGCATAACACAATCATCGGAGTTATGGCGAGAATAAAATATCAAAACAAAATACGAAAACCATCATAATATACATTAATCTATAACTTATATATAGTGTGCATCATAGTAAAACCGCCCAAATATCTGGATAAGGAAATATGCAAAAACCCCTTTTGAAAATCACCGTGTGATGCACGTGTCACGGCATAAGTAGCGGACGTTTATTAAAAAAAAATAGCTATATATATATATATCTTTTATTTAACATACACGTCCCGCCTGGTTACTAAATCAAATAATAATGATTATGAAAACATACGGCTCAAACTGAAATCAATCCCAATCACATCATGAAAATATCATGTGCGTCCGGTGCGCACTGAAATCGAAATCAAATACAGATACCACGAATACCCACAAAAACAAAACTAAGTGCAACAGATGTGCACCAAAAACATCTGTCAAGTGCAACGGGCGTGCACGACTCAATATCAGGTGCATCTAATCTGCACAAAACCCCGATTTAGTGCATCTGGTATGCACAAAATCGCATCAAGTGCACCGAATGTGCGCAAGAATCTCAATCAGGTTCACATGGTGCACGAAAACATACACCGAATATCAGAATCGAAATCACAGTACGAAAATGCATAAAAACTAGGTCGAAGCATATGTCAAAATCATGTGTAACTATATGCAAGAAATCAAATCAAAATCTCAAAATGTATTAAAACTAAATCAAGTGCACTGGGTATGTACAAAACAACATCAATACAACCGATATATGAAACATGCATAGAATATAATGAAAGTACACAAGAAATACCGATCGTAGAACAAAATCCTCATATATCAAAATCCAACCAACGGAAATATGAAATTCAAATCACCAAGTCGCAATCGTAAACACTATCGTCAATGTGTGCCTCTTTCCTCTGATGTCGACTGCTTCGAACTCGTCTTTTCATAGGTGTGCTGACTGCGCTACCAACGGCAATACTCATATCTAGAGTCTCCCACATAGTCGATCCCTTCACCTGATGTCCGGACTACATTAAACTTTTCGATCGATCCATCAAAATCTCATAATTCCCCGAGAGCTCAACACTCAAGTACAGTATAGAAATATCCGGTACATACCCCAGCATCGATGATCCAGCCGTAGAAAGGCAAACCCAAACCTCACTAATGGCACCGCGGAACTGCCGTAAACCCTAAGGTTCAAAGGCGTCCTCATGGTCATTATGTCGAGTTAGGGTTTCATTCTTCTAGAGGGTCCATCGAAATATCTGCATGTTCTTCCAAATACTTTAAACTTGGGAAAATGGTTTTCTGATAATCATTCGAACCCTTTAACTTTGTCTGGACGGCATGTGAATACCCTTCGTCCGCATGCTAAGCAATGCTTCAATCCTCAAGAATAAACAATACCCTAATGGTTATCGCATTCGAGCCGTAGCTCCCTCTGCCCGTGTGCCCCGTGGTAACAAAAATCACCCTCCGACATCGACGAAGATAGATCAAAGGAACGAATGAAATACGGTGCAAACAAATGTACTTCCTAAGGCTCCTTAAGTAGAGGAGCCTATCGTAAGTATGCCGCGGACCATACCCACTGTACGTTACTCTACCTAAATCGCCTACTCCATCAACCAAGGGTTACCTAGACTTATACAAGGTTAAACCTGGCGTTCTGATACCAACTTTGTCACGACCTGAAAGTACGGAACGTGACCGGCACTTAGATTACGAAACGTCTAGAGGCGCAACGTAACCTAAGTAAGCCGAAGCCCAGAAATCTAAACCATATAAAAGAAGATGTAAAAGAAAACAAGTTTAAAAGCATCAACAAATTTTCCCAAAAATTTCGGCAGAGTCTCCTCTGTAAAAACTGGCCCCAAACGGGTACAACAAGTATAATATACATAAACAATAAAAAGCATCCCCAAACGAGAGCTAGCTCAACGTCAACAGGCGGAAACAACCACAACAAGCACAATAATATACAATGCCAAAGGGCGAGGCTCAAAACTCAAAAGAAAACAAATCCACCAAAACAGAATAATACATGCACGACTCTAAGGTCGAAATAAATAAATGGTCCAGTAAACTATCAAGTAATACAAGTTTGGTTGATAGAGCTTTCTAGATACGAATAAAATAATAAAAATACAACGGCGGTCCAGATACAAATGAACCAACCTACTGTGCAAATCACCCGGAAAGAAATTATGTGCCAGCAATCTGCCAAGGAACCCTGTACATCAACCTGTAGTAAAATTTGGCACAACGGGGGTGAGTTGCCAACTCGTGAGTAGAAGACATCTACGAAAAGAAATCGAATGCACGACGCTATCCTAGGTCATAATGATACACTACTAAGTCCCAATCATCTAGTAATGGCAGGGTAATACTACGTGTAAATGCAAATACTCCGTGCTCGTGTCAGTGCCTCATATAATACTATATTATAAGAATGAGTATGCATGCCCATGAATGTAACATAACCATTCCTGAAATCTAGATATATTCGCATAAGAAATCTTTAGCTTTTACCATGTAAAATGTGTATAGAAATCTGAAATAGCAACAATGAAATCCATGGAAATCCGTGTCAAGCATCGACACAAAACATGTAAATCTCAAGTCTCAATACCTCAAAATCTCAATGTCTCACAGTCTCAATATCTCGGGCTCCGTCAGTCCGAATCGGCCCATATCATCAAATCTAACGACAACGGTCGGTATCCTCCGGATATCCGCCGCGCCAGACATCACCGATAGGTAGCCTTCCCCTACAAGGCTCATCGTCTACAACTCGATCTTCTTGCCCCGGGGTACCATACCGGGCCCACCATGTACCTGAGACGGTTCATCCACTCCTCGAATCGGGTCTCGAAATCCAACAGAAAACATGAAATCTCATGGTGGACGACACATACATCACGAGAAAACCGCATCTTTTGTTTTAAAAAGAGAGGAGGAGAGAGAAAGAAGTTTTTATATATTTTTGCGGTTTTCCCCAAAATCCAGAAATCTCATAGAAAACCAAAATCCCAAAATCATGAGTAAGTATAAGATAAGTGTCGGCATATGCCCATAATACTGCATGATAACATGGAAATATGAATGCATGAAATGTCTAAGTAATCAATGTCATGTCTATACTAACCCCAGAGAGCAATCACGATATTACATCAATCTAGCTGTTAGCTGATTGCATCAATAAACGATAATATGATCTAAAGTGTACGTGACATAGCAATTACCGATGATGATGTGTGTGAGCCGGCAAATAAGTGTGTGAGGAATATGCGCATCATCGGTAATGGTGCTAGTGTCCTAACAGGCAGAGTTTGATTCTGATTATAGAAACATATGTATGAACATGCAACATTATAATTACAGTATGAATGTAAAGACAAATGTGCAATAACCACTCATTTGATATACAAGTATAACTACAACTATATGTCTCGAGCCTAACTAGTGTCCATCTAACCTCCTAAAGAACTAAACCTAAGAACAAGTCGATAAGAAATAAGGGTACACCTAAAGTCTGAGTCTATGTCTCTAATAGTCGGCGATCCAGCCTCAATAGCGTCACGTACGTAGTACGGTTTCCTCGAAACAAGAGTGCGGATCAATCATTACATCTATGCCTCGTACGGTAAAATCCATCGTACGACATCCCAATATCGGGGTACGGATCAAGTAGCACCTACGTGTCTCATCATTCGTATGATATCATCATCAACACATGTCATGATCATGGTGCTATACTGTAGTCGCATACATCAATCATATATCATTGTCACATATATCATGTCTTGATCAAGTCACATATGTCAAGTCGTGATTAAGTCGCCTATAAGATATCGAAATCAAGTTATACCTTTATGATATCACAATCAAGTTACATCTATATGACGTTGTAATCAAGTCACACATATAACATATCAGAATATCAATCACATGTTACGGTTCGGGTGCTATTTTAGAGTCCCATATTCCTCTATATCATCACCACCCTTCATTATCTATGTATACCCATTCCTTATATCATTTTTGTAATGATCCACTAACATCATAATACGACAGTATAGTCAAGAATCATGGCATCAAGCCCAGCTATACTGTTTCATTCCCGTGTATCATATCACATCATTGTATCCCATATACGTGTTGTATATATATATATATATATACCTATACCTAGTCCTATATATATATATATATATACATACACGTATACACCACGTCGAGTTTCAGGGTGCGCGCGTGTGTGTATCTACCTGAAGCCTACGAATCTCTTCCAAAGTATTCATCCTCTGGTATGGTCTTCCTAAATCAGTCTAGTCCAGGCTAGGGGCATTACTAGGGTCCTACTCATTAAGAATCTAGGGTAACATCAGGTTTCCTAATGTCAATATGTACCGTTCCTATTCTACATGCGGGGGTGCTAAACGCCATCCACCCGACTTCCCCCCGTAGATATACATCTACTCACCTGGTCCTTGCCTGCCGAAGACGGCGTCGCCATCATCTTCTTCATCGACCGCAGTCCACATGAGCGGTACCTATACGCAAAAATATATATAGTATCGTAAACTGAATCACATACAAAAGTCAAAACGACGCAAGGAACAAGCATAGGTTAAAACTTATGTCCCGTTCACGCAAAAGAACCAAATATCGCTCGATATCGGCGTACAAACTCCGATGGATCGAGATAAACATCAACAAATAACTCATAGTTTTAAAACTCATTACTTATATTATAAAACATGATTAAATCCATCGAAACCCTAAAATCCGATCAAACAGTCCGATTTCGAAAAACCCGAAACTGCCAATTTACCGTTTTACTTCAAACTTGATGTTTAAATGAAACTAATGGTTGTAATACTCATTAAATAACCTAAATAGATTATATAAACCATTACCATATTTTTCTCACACTAATTTGTATAAAAAAATAGATTCCTAGTTTGCAATTTTATCAATTTCAACACTTTGCAATCAAAATTTCATAAAAACACAACTAAACATGATTTTACATGAATTCACTTACTAAACTACAATTCATGATAATAATAATATAATGAAACTATAATTTAGATTTTAAACCTCATTTATTTAAGAATTTCCAAAAACTAGTTAGCAAAAATAGCAATTTTTATCACAATTTATCAATTATCAATAAAACTAGTAACTAAATTGAGTTTTTCATTCCACCCACAAATTAAAATTCTCTTTAAAAGCACACTCTAGTGTTATAAACATTAATTGAAATTTTATCTCACTAATAAATATAATATTCATAAATCTAGTTTTGCAAAAAAATTGCTTGATTTAACAATTTGAATGAAAAAATTACAATTCAACCACCATGCAAGATTTTCCCATTCTAAAATTGTTAAACTTGTTATTATAAGCCTAATTAATTAATAAAAATTATAACTTGATTTAACAACCCTAACTTGAATTTTGAAATTTTAAATAGAAACCACAATTAATTTTGCAATTAAGCTAGATTAATAAAGCAAACAACAATTTAATTATTGTTTAGGATTTTATACCTCAAGTGATGTGGATCAACATGAAAACTTAGCCTCCCAAAGATGCTAATTTTGCTCCAAGAACCAAACTAAAATAAGCAAGAATGGTGGGTAGGAATTTATATAGGAATTTGTGGGTTTTTATTTGGATTTTTTATGAATTTTTGATGGATTTTGCAACAAAAAATCAAGTGGAGAAATGGGGGGCTGCCATGGTAGGGAGGCCGGCCACAATAAGAAAGAGAGGGAGAGAAAGAAAGAGGGAAGAATTGTGTAGAAGGTTCACACTTTGATGATATATACTTATGTCTTTTCATGCTTATTCATTTTCTTTTATTTCTATTCCAAAATAACTCAAGAAAAATCTAGAACAAGGAAAAATTTGCAAATAAATTTTTCATGATACACACTAAATTATAATATGCAATGGTTCATTTTTATAAATTAAAACCATTCAAATTTGTAATTTACACTAATTTAATGTAAAAATAAAGGTTATGTAAATATTTAAAATAATTAATTTAGGAAAAATATTTAATTGAACTAAAAATTTATAAGTGGATAAATAAACACCATTTACTAGTAATTACATAATTAAAATAGGTATTTTTGAAATTATAATGAAAAACAATTACGGTTTAGTTTTACGAAAAATACATTTTACTTTACCGAAAATCATAAAGTTCATTTAAACAATTTTATTTATTTAATTATTTATTTAATTATTTTTAAAACGTTACATTAGGAGAGATGTAAGTCCACGTTGCGACCCCCGGTTCTTACGGGGAGGCGGAAACGGTATAAAAATCAAATTTTTAGCGCAAGGGGCAACATGGACTAAGCAAAGTCGGGATCTTTGACTAAACTAAAACTAGCATACTTAGCTAAAGAGAGTTAGCTACTCGGATGGAGATGGTTATACCTAGCTTGTCTTGAACTCCTTCGTCTTCAAGCTCCGGTGGTGGTCCGATGGCTCCTTCTCGTCGTCTCCGTACGCCGAAGATAGATCCACTTGAAAGCTCCAACCTTTAGCTCCTTCTTCGTTCTTTGAAGAAACTAGTTCACTTGGTTTGCTAAACCTAGTGAACTAGAATGAGTAGAGAAGAAATAGAATGGGATTTTATCTATGGTTCTTGATTCTCAACTCATGAGACAAGAGAACCATAGATCAAGAGAGGGAGCAAGAGGTTGAGGGTGAGAGCAAGAGGAGAGCTCAAGAACAAGAGAGAGAATGAGCAAGAAAGAATGAGCAAGTATTTTGTCTCTCACCCTCTCATAATCCAAAGCAATGATAACTCATCATATTAACAAAAGTCTTATGTGATGGTTAGAAGCAACCACAACCATATCATTTCATGCACTCATTTTACACAAATGAGCAAGTAAACAAAAGTCTTTGCCATGAAATGATGGCTATGGTCATCATGATGGTCAACTAGTCAAGCCTAGTCAACAAGTCAACAAAAGTCAACAAGTCACCAAAGTCAACAAGTCAACAAAAAGTCAACAAGTCAACAACCATATCACCATAATACTTAATTAATATAATAGTTAATCACATATCATATTCTCATTAGGGTTGAGCATAAAGTCAAAAAATTAAAAGTTAACTGTCAACAACCCTAATGAGAATCCGCTGCCTCTGCCTCCCTGTCAACTGTGCATACACACCCGCATCCGCGTTCCGAGGAACACGAATGCAAACTGGATAAATCCAATCCCATAAGATACACTAGGATCTGGCTTAAACCAAAGCCCGCTAGTGTAAACTGTCCGGACACTGTACGTGCACAAGTGCACGGATGTGACCGAACCCTGTCGCAAAACCATG
Source organism: Agapanthus africanus (assembly GCA_030015575.1). NCBI lineage: Eukaryota > Viridiplantae > Streptophyta > Magnoliopsida > Asparagales > Amaryllidaceae > Agapanthus > Agapanthus africanus. The sequence goes on from CM057347.1 coordinate 221,881,985, forward strand.
CGACCTGTCGCAATACCATGCGACCTCTACTCTTTTGCCTAAAGGCGAAAAGCTTTCTGTGTGGGACTCTAAAGACTCGACACTACGCTGGCAGTGGGTTTAACCACAGACCGCAAGCGGCACTAGCTGTGCGTAACGGTCCCCAGGTAATGCCGACAAGAAGACGCACGAGGCGAAACCCATCTGAACTCCTACTGAGCCTGAGTGTGACATTCTCCGTACAGTCCGGTCTGTTCGTCTGATACATCGCATGGCGGGCCTAGGGGGCGGTAAACGTCAGTCCCCCAATAGCGGTACAAGTCGTGCCGGAGCGAAGCCCAAAACACCCTGAGATAACACTGGAAACCTACCAGTATATCTCGTTTGCCCTGGCCAGGGACTACTCGTGTAATGGCTCTCCTAGACACAGCGCGATGTCAACCCCCAATACCGGGAGAGACGAATCCTGTCTAACCGTCACTGCCTCCAAGTGCTTCGGGACTGCACCCAACCACCACCTGTTTGCACGACTCCTTTGAGCCGTGGTAGGGTAGTGATCAAAGTACAGTGGGAACACACCCGAGGCGAAGTGACAGTGTCAAGTCAGCGGACTAAGCTGTACTCATGTCACCTGGGAACTGATAACTGACGATAGGTATAATACCAACTAGTCAGTTCCCGACGAGTCCTGTCCAGTGTACCCGTAACCTAACGAGCACCCGCATACTATCTCAAGTACGACGTACTGACGGCTGTGGGACAGACCGTCTCCCACACTGGGATGAGAAGCGCATGCGCTGGTCTACTCCGGAGTATCGATGCCCTGTCTCGATAGTCCTGCGACCAGGGACCTGCATAAGGATGTGCTTATAGATTACCCAGCCCCACTAGTGTGACGGCCATCACATCGCTGGTAATCAAGCAAAGATCCTAAGGGCTCCACTAATGTGTATAGGCGATATACAAAATATAAACACATGTACACATTGAAGTAGAAACAAACCAAGTAGCATACTACTATTTTGAGCAAGATTGTATATACAAGGTGAATATCCCAAGCATCCATTAAGTAATATACAAACCAGTATGATACAGTAATGGCCTCTAGGGCATATACACTAACAATCTCCCACTTGCACTAAGGCCATGTACTGGCGTATCGAAGACCTATCATCTCGATCAGCCGCTCGAACTGAGTCTGGGGCAGGGCCTTGGTGAATGGATCTGCAGTGTTATCTTCTGAATCGACTCTCCGAACCTCGATCTCCTGGCGATCTACGATCTCCCTGATCAGGTGATACCGCCTCAAGATGTGCCTGGATCTCTGATGGGACCTGGGTTCCTTCGCTAAAGCTATAGCCCCGTTGTTGTCGCAATACAGAGGTATTGGATCAACAATGGACGGAACCACCTGAAGTTCTTTCAAGAACTTCCTCATCCAGACAGCTTCTTTTGCGGCATCAGATGCAGCGATGTATTCAGCTTCCATCGTCGAGTCTGCAACGGTTTCCTGTTTGGAACTCTTCCAACACACCGCCCCTCCATTCAGGGTAAAGACAAAACCCGACATGGACTTGGAATCATCCTTGTCACTCTGGAAGCTGGAGTCAGCAAAGGCCTCGATCTGGAGGTCTTTTCCGCCATACACCAAGAACATCTCCTTAGTCCTTCTCAGGTACTTGAGAATGTTCTTTACCGCTATCCAGTGTTTCTCCCCAGGGTTTGACTGATACCGGCTTACCACACTCAGTGCATAAGCTACATCCGGTCTGGTACACAACATCGCATACATTATAGAGCCTACCGCAGAAGCGTAGGGTATAATAGACATGCGATCCCTCTCCAAATCAGTCTTGAGAGACATCTCTTTAGAGAGGGTGATCCCGTGACAAGCCGGTAGGTTACCGCGCTTGGAATCTTCCATACTGAATCTCTTCAGTATGGTGTCGATGTACCTGGACTGTGATAGTCCTAATATCCTCTTGGATCTGTCACGGTAGATCCGGATACCCAGAATGTATGAGGCATCACCCAGGTCTTTCATGGAGAACCTGTGTGACAAGAACCCCTTGACAGATTGTAGCATAGGAATTTTATTTCCTATTAAGAGAATGTCATCCACGTATAAAACGAGGAATACTACAGTTCTCGCTACAAATCTACTATAGATGCATGGTTCATCTGGATTTTTGATAAAGCCAAATTCTTTGACCGTCTCATCAAAGCAGATGTTCCAACTCCGCGACGCCTGCTTTAGTCCATAGATGGACTTAAGCAACTTGCACACCTTTCCGCTGCTCCCACTCTGAATGAAACCCTCCGGCTGGTCCATATAGACACACTCCTCTAAATTTCCATTTAGAAAAGCTGTCTTTACGTCCATTTTCCAGATCTCATAATCGTGGAAGGCAGCAATGGCAAGAAGGATCCGAATGGATTTCAGCATGGCTACTGGAGAAAAGGTTTCGTCATAGTCCAAGCCAGGTCTTTGACGAAAACCCTTTGCTACCAGCCTAGCTTTATAGGTCTCAACCTGTCCATCTACACCAATCTTCCTTTTGAAGATCCACTTGCATCCTACGGGTTTTACCCCGTTTGGAGCAATGTCCAACGTCCATACCTTGTTGGTGTACATGGACTCCATTTCGGTCCGCATTGCATCCAGCCATTTCACTGAGTCAACGCTCTGAACGGCCTGCTGGAAGCTAGTAGGCTCATCATAATCTATGATGCAATCCTCTCTATCCCCGTCTATGAGAAAACCGTAGTATCTCTCGGGCGGATGAGTCTGCCTACTACTCCTGCGGAGCGGCGTAGGAATGTCCTGTTCTGTTGAACCCTCTGGTTCCACTAAGCTTTCAGTAACAGTCTGTGGTTCTGGAACTTCTTCCAGTTCTATTGTGCTCCCACTTATCTGGTTTTCCAAAAACTCAGTTTCCAAGAAGTAGGCATGACGAGAAACAAGGACTTTTTGTTCCTCTTCACAGTAGAAGAAATATCCTTTGGAATTCTTTGGATATCCCACAAACTTGCACTGTACTGAGCGTGCCTCGAGCTTGTCCGCATGCTGCTTTTTGACAAAAGCTGGACATCCCCATGTCTTAATATGCTTAAGATAGGGTCTCTTCCCACACCACATCTCATATGGTGTAGTAGGCACGGTCTTAGTAGGAACTCGGTTCAAAAGGTATGCGGCTGATTCTAGCGTATATCCCCAGAATGATCGCGGTAACTCAGCGTTACTCATCATGGACCGCACCATATCCAATAGGGTGCGGTTCCGTCTCTCCGATACACCGTTATGTTGCGGGGTGTATGGAGGAGTAAGCTGAGAGAGAATTCCATTCTCTTTTAAATAGTCCAGGAACTCGGCACTTAAGTATTCTCCACCTCGATCCGATCTTAGAATCTTAATACTTTTGCCGGTCTGTTTCTCTACTTCATTCTTATACTCCTGGAATTTTCCAAAGGCCTCGGACTTATGTTTCATCAAGAAGACATAACCGTACCTTGAGAAGTCATCCGTAAAAGTAATGAAGTAAGAATGTCCGCTTCGGGCATGTGTAGACATTGGACCGCACACGTCACTGTGTACGAGTCCCAAGAGCTCGCTCGCTCTTACTCCTTGTCCAGTAAACGGAGTCTTTGTCATCTTTCCTTTGAGACAAGATTGACAAGTGGCATACGATTGATATTCGAACGCATTCAAATATCCTTCTGTATGTAACTTAGTCAACCTTCTCTCATTGATGTGACCCAATCTACAATGCCATAAGAAAGTCTGATTCATTTCCGGAGACTTTCTTTTGTGTGTATTCTGGACGTTGAAAATCTGTGGTTGGTTTAACACGTATATACCATTACTCAATGTACCTGACCCAATCAAAACTTGATTAAGGTGAATGTTTACAACATTACTTACAAACGCAAATTCATAACCTTCTTTAGAAACTAAAGATACAGAAATGATATTACAAGTTGCGTTGGGTACAAAAAAGCAATTACGCAAAACCAAAACATGTCCATCTGACATTCCCAGGTGATAGTCCCCCACGGCTTTAGCATCCATGCTAGCTCCGTTCGCAACTTTGAGGGTCATGTCACCTGCCTTCAAAACCCTACGGTTTCTCAACGCCTGCAAAGAATTACAGATATGAGATCCTGATCCGGTATCCAATACCCAGGAAGTAGAGTTTATTGAAAGACAATTTTCAATAACATACACACCTGAAGCTGAAGCTGCAACCTGCTTCAATTCCTGTGTTCTGGCCTTCCAGGCCCTGCAATCATTCTTCCAGTGTCCTTTCTTATGACAATAGAAGCATTCTTCCTTATCCACAAGCTTCCCCGCTATCTTTGTTGCTTTACCTTTTCCCTTCGTATCCACTTTACTAACGCCGCCCCTTGGTTTGGCGGGGGCCTTCTTCTTCTTTCCCTTGGCTTTCGCCTTGGACCTAGAAGAAGATGATCCTCCTACAAACAAAGTGGATGTATCCCTACCTTTCTGTAGGGTGCCCTCTGCGCTCCTCAGCATGTTGAGGAGCTCTGAAAGTTCAACCTCTTTTTCTTGTAGGTTGAAGTTCAGTATAAACTGGGCGTAAGTGGAAGGAAGGGACTGGAGAACTATATCCGTATATAGCTCACTCTCCAATGTGATCCCTAGGTCAGCAAGCTCCTCAATGAAGCCGATCATCTTTAGCACGTGCTCGGCTACTGATGATCCGACGGCCATTCTTGTCGAAAATAACTTTTTCGACGCTTCGTATCTTGCGATACGTGATTGCTCTCCATACAGTTCTTTTGTATGGAGCAATATGGACTCCATGTCCATATTCTCATGCCTCCTCTGATGTTCGTTGTCCATCGAGGCAAGCAGGAGGCACTTGGCCTTCGCGCTATCAATCTCCCAAGTCTTGCGGATTTCCCTATCCGCGACACTGGAAGTTGGACCAGGGACAGGGGGAGCTTTGGTGGTAAGAAGATACCCCAGCTTGTCATAAGTGATTGCTATCTTGACATTCCTGAGCCAATCTTTGTAGTTTGGCCCTGTCAGTTTGTTTTTATCTAGGAGTAACTTAAGTCCAGTCATGTTGATTGGTCGCTGCAATTAGGAGAGAGAAGAAGAAACACTCAGCATGATGCTCTTGCAAGTTTAGAGTGGTTTTTAGTTTGTCTAAACAGGATGGCTCCCACTGTTTCTCGAATCCCTCCTCAAACCATAAAGGAAGAATTAGTCAGGATCAATCCCACCGTACAATACTTGCTTAACCGTTCAGCCAGGCCGGTGTCGGTACTTCGAGGGAGGTTTTCCAACGCTTTCGCGAAGTTCCTTAATTAAAGAACCTCTTTTCCCTGGGGGCGTAGCCCCGCTAACACCTTTCTAGGCACCTACTAGGTTTATAGCATTGATCGTTAAGTGAGAAATTTCCCGAGGAGTAGCATATACTCACAGTAGGATCCGGATCCAAATATCATCGCGTGACGAAACTGAAGGAATCCTACCAGAATCATCACACTCCAAATGGTATGCAAATCTAGCAAGTTTCAGTACTTATGAAACTCCCGATGTGGATTTTTGCCCCATGCTCTTATGACCTTGACTTTGGCCAACAAATCATAAGTCACATGTCAAGTTCTGCCCGTCGTTCTCCAGGTTAATTTGAATCCACCCGCACCTACCCTTGACTTTGGCCAACAAGGCAGTACGACTGTTCCAAACCAACGCATCTATCTATGCTGCACATGAATACCCAATAGCTACCAATCACTGTGCCTTGACTTTGGCCAACAAACACAGCTTGAATACTATTGACTATTCATGTGAAACGACGGAGGGCTACGGATGGTTTTGGCAAAACCGTGAACGTAGTGAACTTGATTTGGTCGATGGAACGAGATAGCTTTTTAAAGGAGTGGCTCAAACTCCGCATTTAAAAGTTGGTTTTGAAAAGAACCGAGTGGTTTTTCGAAAGTGTTCCAACGACTTTAACTTGGTTTATTATCTTGCATTAGTTCTTTTAATGCGTGATATTCTTGCATTAGTTCTTTTAATGCGTCCCATCAATTAAACCTACCGTTGCAGAAAACAACCAAAATATGACGTACGCTTATGCCATTCGCATTCGCCACTGGGCCCCGTCATTACCCGTTAGGTTACTTAACTAACGACAGAGCGGGGGCTGGGCTAGCGCGTCTGTAAAACATAAGCAACGCCTAAATAATATCATATATAGATATACTGCAATGATAAACATTTCAGATCACAGATAAATACATTGGATATACTAGGAATCTGTAATTTGTACGAGCCTGTAACAAGAACAGATTACACGGTCGCGGTGAATAGCCAAAACCCCACCCAAGACCCCTACGGGTGCGGCAAACTACCCGCCAAGTACCCGAAGCGTAGCAACCTCCCTCATCTCAATGAGTAGGCCACTCGACACTTCGGCATACCCGGTAGTTTGTGCACCCCTCCATGGGTCTATCCTAGGAGCAAAAACAGTAAAAAGAAATTATACAATGACGGCTACAACCCCGACCCGGTTGTGCGGCCATACAAATAATTATTACATCAATTTACAAATTTACATGAATTGCAAGAAAAGAAAACTCTCGTCTCACAACCCCCGGCTATTCACCCGCGACAATCCAACATATTTATATACACATTCCAATATCAAACACAGATCATGTATAACCCCGACCAATCGACTTATAGCGATTAGCCGACGTTCAATACATGCAAGCATCACAGATATAACCATCATAGTCAAAGTGCAGTGAAGTTCGGAAAAAATACGGAATTATAGGACCCCAAAAGGAAATTTCTTTTCTGGAAAATCTGGGCACATATAATATATTCCAAAAATCCCAAAACCAACACAGACACACACTGCACGAAAAACGATGCAGAGAAGACGACAAACCGCGGCGCTTCCGCGGCAAATGCCTACCTCGTGCGGCGGAAGCGCGGCGGTTTGAACGAAACAGTGGACCGTTTTTCATGGGTGTTCACACAAAACCCTGAGCCGAATTTAGGAGTATAAAGTTTTTCATTTTGACCAGAAAAAATTTCAACAGAAACTCAGGTTTTGTAAAAGTTAGGTTTTAGGATTTTTCCGGTTCCGAACTTCGTTACACTTTACTACCAAGCTAGTTTAAGTTTAGTTAGGCTCTGATACCACTGTAAGTCCACGTTGCGACCCCCGGTTCTTACGGGGAGGCGGAAACGGTATAAAAATCAAATTTTTAGCGCAAGGGGCAACATGGACTAAGCAAAGTCGGGATCTTTGACTAAACTAAAACTAGCATACTTAGCTAAAGAGAGTTAGCTACTCGGATGGAGATGGTTATACCTAGCTTGTCTTGAACTCCTTCGTCTTCAAGCTCCGGTGGTGGTCCGATGGCTCCTTCTCGTCGTCTCCGTACGCCGAAGATAGATCCACTTGAAAGCTCCAACCTTTAGCTCCTTCTTCGTTCTTTGAAGAAACTAGTTCACTTGGTTTGCTAAACCTAGTGAACTAGAATGAGTAGAGAAGAAATAGAATGGGATTTTATCTATGGTTCTTGATTCTCAACTCATGAGACAAGAGAACCATAGATCAAGAGAGGGAGCAAGAGGTTGAGGGTGAGAGCAAGAGGAGAGCTCAAGAACAAGAGAGAGAATGAGCAAGAAAGAATGAGCAAGTATTTTGTCTCTCACCCTCTCATAATCCAAAGCAATGATAACTCATCATATTAACAAAAGTCTTATGTGATGGTTAGAAGCAACCACAACCATATCATTTCATGCACTCATTTTACACAAATGAGCAAGTAAACAAAAGTCTTTGCCATGAAATGATGGCTATGGTCATCATGATGGTCAACTAGTCAAGCCTAGTCAACAAGTCAACAAGTCACCAAAGTCAACAAGTCCACAAAAAGTCAACAAGTCAACAACCATATCACCATAATACTTAATTAATATAATAGTTAATCACATATCATATTCTCATTAGGGTTGAGCATAAAGTCAAAAAGTCAACGGTCAACTGTCAACAACCCTAATGAGAATCCGCTGCCTCTGCCTCCCTGTCAACTGTGCATACACACCCGCATCCGCGTTCCGAGGAACACGAATGCAAACTGGATAAATCCAATCCCATAAGATACACTAGGATCTGGCTTAAACCAAAGCCCGCTAGTGTAAACTGTCCGGACACTGTACGTGCACAAGTGCACGGATGTGACCGAACCCTATCGCAAAACCATGCGACCTGTCGCAATACCATGCGACCTCTACTCTTTTGCCTAAAGGCGAAAAGCTTTCTGTGTGGGACTCTAAAGACTCGACACTACGCTGGCAGTGGGTTTAACCACAGACCGCAAGCGGCACTAGCTGTGCGTAACGGTCCCCAGGTAATGCCGACAAGAAGACGCACGAGGCGAAACCCATCTGAACTCCTACTGAGCCTGAGTGTGACATTCTCCGTACAGTCCGGTCTGTTCGTCTGATACATCGCATGGCGGGCCTAGGGGGCGGTAAACGTCAGTCCCCCAATAGCGGTACAAGTCGTGCCGGAGCGAAGCCCAAAACACCCTGAGATAACACTGGAAACCTACCAGTATATCTCGTTTGCCCTGGCCAGGGACTACTCGTGTAATGGCTCTCCTAGACACAGCGCGATGTCAACCCCCAATACCGGGAGAGACGAATCCTGTCTAACCGTCACTGCCTCCAAGTGCTTCGGGACTGCACCCAACCACCACCTGTTTGCACGACTCCTTTGAGCCGTGGTAGGGTAGTGATCAAAGTACAGTGGGAACACACCCGAGGCGAAGTGACAGTGTCAAGTCAGCGGACTAAGCTGTACTCATGTCACCTGGGAACTGATAACTGACGATAGGTATAATACCAACTAGTCAGTTCCCGACGAGTCCTGTCCAGTGTACCCGTAACCTAACGAGCACCCGCATACTATCTCAAGTACGACGTACTGACGGCTGTGGGACAGACCGTCTCCCACACTGGGATGAGAAGCGCATGCGCTGGTCTACTCCGGAGTATCGATGCCCTGTCTCGATAGTCCTGCGACCAGGGACCTGCATAAGGATGTGCTTATAGATTACCCAGCCCCACTAGTGTGACGGCCATCACATCGCTGGTAATCAAGCAAAGATCCTAAGGGCTCCACTAATGTGTATAGGCGATATACAAAATATAAACACATGTACACATTGAAGTAGAAACAAACCAAGTAGCATACTACTATTTTGAGCAAGATTGTATATACAAGGTGAATATCCCAAGCATCCATTAAGTAATATACAAACCAGTATGATACAGTAATGGCCTCTAGGGCATATACACTAACAATCTCCCACTTGCACTAAGGCCATGTACTGGCGTATCGAAGACCTATCATCTCGATCAGCCGCTCGAACTGAGTCTGGGGCAGGGCCTTGGTGAATGGATCTGCAGTGTTATCTTCTGAATCGACTCTCCGAACCTCGATCTCCTGGCGATCTACGATCTCCCTGATCAGGTGATACCGCCTCAAGATGTGCCTGGATCTCTGATGGGACCTGGGTTCCTTCGCTAAAGCTATAGCCCCGTTGTTGTCGCAATACAGAGGTATTGGATCAACAATGGACGGAACCACCTGAAGTTCTTTCAAGAACTTCCTCATCCAGACAGCTTCTTTTGCGGCATCAGATGCAGCGATGTATTCAGCTTCCATCGTCGAGTCTGCAACGGTTTCCTGTTTGGAACTCTTCCAACACACCGCCCCTCCATTCAGGGTAAAGACAAAACCCGACATGGACTTGGAATCATCCTTGTCACTCTGGAAGCTGGAGTCAGCAAAGGCCTCGATCTGGAGGTCTTTTCCGCCATACACCAAGAACATCTCCTTAGTCCTTCTCAGGTACTTGAGAATGTTCTTTACCGCTATCCAGTGTTTCTCCCCAGGGTTTGACTGATACCGGCTTACCACACTCAGTGCATAAGCTACATCCGGTCTGGTACACAACATCGCATACATTATAGAGCCTACCGCAGAAGAGTAGGGTATAATAGTCATGCGATCCCTCTCCAAATCAGTCTTGAGAGACATCTCTTTAGAGAGGGTGATCCCGTGACAAGCCGGTAGGTTACCGCGCTTGGAATCTTCCATACTGAATCTCTTCAGTATGGTGTCGATGTACCTGGACTGTGATAGTCCTAATATCCTCTTGGATCTGTCACGGTAGATCCGGATACCCAGAATGTATGAGGCATCACCCAGGTCTTTCATGGAGAACCTGTGGTTTTTAGTTTATCTAAACTAGATGACTTCCACTGTTTCTCGAATCTCTCCTCAAACCAAAAAGGAAGAACTAGCCAGGACTATTCTCACCGTACAATACTTGCTTAACCGTTCAGCCAGGCCGGTGTCGGTACTTCGAGGGAGGTTTTCCAATGCTTTCGCGAAGTTCCTTAATTAAATAACCTCTTTTCTCTGGGGGCGTACCCCGCTGACACCTTTCTCGGCACCTACTTGGTTTATAGCATTGGTCGTTAAGTGACGAATCTCCTGATGAGTAGCGGATACTCATAGAAGGATCGGGATCCAAATATCATCGTGTGATAAAGCTGAAGAAATCCCACCAAAATTATCACACTGCAAATGGTTTGCATCTCTTTGCAAATTTCAGATTCTTTAGAAATCCCGATATAAATTTTTGCCCCATGCTCTTATGACCTTGGCGTTGGTCAAAATGTCATAAGTCACATGTCAAGTTCTACCCATCATTATCTTGTTAATTTGAACCCATCCATACATACCCCTGACGTTGGTCAAATGATAATACGACTGTCCCAAACTAACTCATCTATCTATGCAACAAATGAATACCAAGCAGCTACCAAACACTATGCCTTGGCCTTGGTCAAAATACATAGCTTGAATTCTACTGAATACCCAAATGAAATGACGGAGGGATACGAATGGTTTTGGCGAAACCGTGAACGTAGTGAACTTTATATGATCGAAGGAACCTGATAGCTTTTAAAAGGAGTGGTTAAAACTCCGCAATTAAAAATATCTTCTGTTTTAAAAATAACCGAGTGGTTTATTTTAAACTGTTACAACGATTCAACTTTGGTTTATTTTCTTTGCATTAATATAATGCGTCCCATCATTAACCTATCATTGCAGAAAACAACGAAAATACAACGTCCTCTTATACCATCCGCATTCGCCACTGGGCCCCGTCATTCACCCGTTAGGTTACTTAACTAACGACAGAGCGGGGGCTGGGCTAGCACGGTTGTAAAACATAAGTGACGTCTAATAGCTATCATATATAGATAATGTACATTCGTCAGACGCAATAATAGACATTCCAGATCACAGATGAACATATTGGATTTTCTACGAATCCGAATTCCTTTTGAGCCTGCAAAGAAAGACGGATTACACAGCCGCGATGAATAGTCAAAACCCCACCCTAAACCCCTATGGGTTCGGCAAACTACCCGCCAAGTACCCGAAGTGAAGCGGTCTCCCTCAACAACGTGAGTAGGCCACTAAACACTTCAAAGTACTCGGTAGTTTGTGCACCCCACCTTGGGTCTATCCGAGGAGCAAAAATCAGTAAATGAAATAATACAACGGTGGCTACAACCTCAACCTGGAAGTGCCCCGCAAAAGAATATTACAACAATTTACAAATTACATTTGAATGAAAGAAACGCTCGTCTCACATCCCCGGCTATCCATTCACGAAAATCCAAAAAGTCCACAAACACAAACAGTAAAAACCATTACAGAAATGTGCAACCCCCTGCTATCCGAAATACTAGCAGTTAGGGGAGGTTTACGAACACATTAAACAAATCACAGATATAATCAACTTAGCCAAACATCGTAGAATTTCGATCGAGCAAACACAAATGATTCTACTCCAAATACTTCACTGAGCACCTGAAACTTGAGCAGAAACAAAACATCCCAGAAAAACCAAAATAACCACAGAAGAGTTACCGGGGAAATTTGGGCCAACTCGGCTCCAACTCGGCGGCGGATACGCGGCGGATCGCTTGGATCGGCCGCGGATCCGTGGCGGTATGGCCGAGTTGGGAACCCAAATTTCTCCAGTAATCTTATATTTCCCTGCTTGTATTTTTAAGGGTCCCTAAAAAAATTTTATACCCCGTTTTAAAAACGACAGAAACTATGTGAAAATTAAGTTTTTTCCGGTTCGTTTTGCGATCGAATTTCTAACGACTTTGCTAACAAGTTAGTTATGGTTTAGCGAGGCTCTGATACCACTGTAAGTCGATGTTAGACACCCCACGAGTTGCGTGGAGGTGAAAATAGGAAAAACAATCTTTTTCTTGAAACTTATATCGACTAACTTACGGATCTTTGCCAAACCCTAACTAACAACATCATAGGAGGGATTAGCTACTATGAAAGAAGATTATACCTAATGAACCAAGTCATTCTTGTTCTCATTGACCACCTCCTCATCGGCCTCCTCTTTGTGATAGAAGATCCACCCGAGAGCAACTACTCCAAGCTTGACCTCTAACATGAGGTAACTAGGTTACTAAAAGTGCTAATCAAAGCAACCTAGAGGATATAGAATAGGATTAGGGATCAATTAGTCTTGCTAACCCTTGATCTCAACACATGAGAGGTTAGGGTTAGGGTTTGAAGAGAGAGAGCTTGAGGAGAGAGAAGGTAAGAGTGAGAATGATCTTGGAAAAATATCTCATGTGTGAATATATGAAGCATAAGATATTATTAAATGAATAACAAATAATAATATCATCATGCTTCATTAACTCACCTTGTGATTCATCTCATGAGTCATTTAAATAATAAATTCATCATTAACTCTATGGATGAATCACACCATGAGTTATTAAACCAATTAATGCAAATGCCACCTAAGCCTCCAACTCATCAATCTTCTAGGAGGTTCTCGACAAATTACGAGAATGACCCTCCCATTCGTGAAAACACGGAAATACTGAGACTGTATAAATCCAATAATTCAATATTAGAATCTGGCTTAAACGAACGCCCGCTAGTAAAAACTGTCCGAACATCGTACGTGCACGAAAACAGGTATGTGTCCGAACCCTGTCGTAAAACCATACGACCTCTATGTCGTTTCGCCCGAAGCAGGGAAACACTCTATGTGGGACTCTAAAGACTCGACTACTACGCTGGTAGTGGGTTTAACCACAGACCGCAAGTGGCACTAGCTGTACGTAACGGACCCGAGGTAGATGTCGATAAGAAGGCCGATGAGGATACCCATCCGAACTCCTACTGAGCCTGATGTGACAATCTCCGTACAGTCCGGTTGTTCGTCTAGGACTATCGCATCTCGGGCCTAGGGGGCAGCAAGCGTCAGTCCCCTAAAAGCGGTATAAGTCGTGTCGGAGCGAAGCCCATTACACCTTGAGAAACTACTGGAAAACCTACCAGTAAATCTCGCTTGCCCTGGCCAGGGACTTTGCGTAATGGCTGTCCAGAAACAGCGCGATATCAACTCCCAATACCGGGAGAGACGAATCCTGTATAACCGCCACTGCCTCCAAGTGCTTCGGGACTGCACCCAACTGCTACCTGTTTGCACGACTTCTTTGAGCCGTGGTAGTGTAGCAATCTAAGAACAGTAGGAACACACTCGAGGCGAAGCAGCAGTGTCAAGACCGCGGACTATGCTGTACTCATGTCACATGGGAACTGTTAATTGACGATGGGTATAATACCAACCTACAGTTCCCTGCGAGTCCTGTTCGTTATACCCGTAACCCAACGAGCACCTGTATACTATCTCCAGTACGACGTACTGATGGCTGTGGGACAGACCATCTCCCCAACTTGGATGAGAACCGTACACACTAGTCTACTCCGGAGTATCGATGCCCTATCTCGATAATCTTACGACTAGGGACCTGAAAAAGGATGTGCTTGTAGACTACCCAGCCCCCACTAGTGTGACTGCCATCACAACGCTGGCAGTCAAGCAAGATCCTAAGGGCTCTATCAATACGTACACATATATTAAGATAGATATAAAGCAAGTAGCATACTACCATGTTTAGCAAGACTGTTAATATAACTGTGAATATCCCAAGCTTCCATTAAGTAATATACAAGCTAGTATGATAAAATAATGGCCCCTAGGTCAAATACACTAACAGGATCTTCGTGTTTTGAATAGCCGGGTTTTTCATATGAGATGAGAGTTTTTCATTTTCATTCATGTAAAATCTTGTATGTAATATTCTTTTATTAAGGCACTTCCCGGTTGAGGATGATGTCACCATTGATGTTTATTATTTATTTTTCCGTATTAGGATAGACCCAAGGAGGAGAGCACAAGTAATCGGGTTCTAGAGTCCAGTGGGAGACCATCTCGAGGAGTCAAGACCGGGTCTTCTAACTCTAGAATTGGTAGGGTTGCTTGCCGCTCTCGTAGGGGTCTAGGGATGTAGGTTTTGCTATTCATTGCGACCGTAGATTCCGCGATTTTTATTGGCTTAAATAAAATACGAAATTCCTAGTATATCAAATATTTCATCTGTGTTATTCTGCTACTGATATTCTGTGATGTGATCACTTGATATTATGAGACAAATGCATATATTATATATATGATGATATGTAGTAAATATTGATGCTTTCGTTTCTTCTGTGATGCTTGGGAAGCATAAATTGATGGGACTTCATTAATGAGATTAATGAAAGAAAAAGAAACCTAAAAATGTTGTAGAAACTTTTTTAAAAACCGGTAGCTCTAGTTTTTGCTTTGCATAGCGGTACTCCTTATAGAATATCCAGCACCTTATTCGATAAGGAAAGAGCCGAGATCCCTTCACCGGGAGTGACCTCTTTAGCGAAACTGGCAGATGCTACAACCCACTCGGTTTGTCTTTTGATTGCTTCTATAGTTTTTGCTTTGCATAGCGGTATTTGTGGAATATCCTGCACCTTATTCGATAAGGAAAGAGCCGAGATCCCTTCACCGGGAGTGACCTCTTTAGCAAAACTAGTAAAAACCTCAAAAACACACCTTTTAAAATTCATTCGATTCTACAACGATATCAAGTTCATTATGCAAAGTGTTTTCTTCAAAACCTGTCATACCCTCCGTCATTTCAGATAAGTATTTTTTAGTATTCGTGCTGCGTTTGTTGACCTTAGCCAAGGCGTAGTGTGCGGTAGCTAATTAGTGCTTATCTGCAAGCATATGATGCGATTGAGTTAGGGTAGTCGTACGACTTTTTTGACCTTAGCCAAGAGTCCTACGGGTGGGATTAATTCAATCAAGAAATGACGGGTTGAACTTGGCTAGCGCTTATGATTTGTTGAGCTTAGCCAAGGTCATAAGTTGATAGGGGCAAAATATTATCTGGAATTTCAAGTGTTGAAATTTGCAATGAGATTGCATACCTAGTATGAGATAGTTGGATCCTGATACCCACTGCGAGTAAGAGTTAGTCCTGGGAGAGTTTTACACATTACAATTAGCCGATCAAAGTAGGTGTCTAGAAAGGTGTTAACGAGTTTATGCCTATGGGAAAACGAGGTTTATTTTAATTAGGTCCGTGCGAAAGCACGGGGAACCTCCCTCAATGTACCGACACTGGCCTGGCCAAAAGATTGGCGAACTTGTAGGGTGTAATTAATCCCAGCTAGTCTTACATTTGACGATTTCAAGGAAGATTTGATAAAAACAGTGGGAGCCATCCTAATTAGATAAAATAATAACCAATCTGATCTTGCAAGAGCGCACGCAGAGTGTTTTCTTCTCTCTCTCTCCTGGTAGCGACCATGTCACGCCTTAATCAAGATAATAATATGGATGCATTGGCCGAACCTGCTTGTTATACTGTTCTGGGGAATGTTGGTTTCGTTCTTTTTTATAATTGTTATAAGTCTAAACAGGAAATAGGGGAATATCTGGATTCCCATGCCACCCAATCGAGGATTAAGCATGTTGATGCATATTCTTCGGGTGTGTTCGTTACCGAGAACCGTTTCTTAGTATCCTCTACGTCCTAGGAATGAGATACCGCATCAGGATCCCACAGATGTAAGAGTTACATGGGCTATACAAAGGTAGAGAACTGAGAATGGGTGATATATCACTAAATGTAGAGAATGGTGCAATTGTTGTAGCCAAGTCAGTTGGCAGATATCACCTTATATTACCAAATGGTTAATACATTTATTCTCAACAAATGTTATTACATACCGAACCTGATATACAACATTACATCGGATTCTTTATTAAATTAAAGAAGGATATAATTCTGTATTGGAGGATAATATTGTGAACATTTTCCTGAATCAAGAGTTGATTGGATCAGGCACGTTATATAATAGCATATACGTTCTAAATTAAACCACAGTTCAAAGTATATAGAACACACAAAAGAGGAGTAGTTCAGAAATGAACGTATCCTTCTTGTGGCAATGTAGAGTAGGTCATATCAATGCGACACGACCAGCTAAGTTACATAAGGATCAATATTAGAATCCGTTCGAATTTTCATTATATGATACTTTCCAGTCTTGTCACAAAGGTAAAATGACAAATACTCCGTTTACAGGAAACAGAGTAGGAGTTGCTAAACTCTTCGGATAGATACACGATGATGTATACGGTCCTATGTCTACAAATGCCAACGTTGGTTCTTTATACTTCATTACATTCATCGACGATCTCTTAAGACCCGGACATGTGTTCCTGTTGAAACACGAGTCTGAAACTTTTGGGAAATTCAAGGAATATAAGCTTGAAGTTGAGAACCAAACGGGTAGAAGTATTAAAGTCCTACGATGTGATCGAGGAGGCGAATACTTGGGCATGGAGTTCCTGGATTTTCTAAACAGAGAATAGGATTCTCTCTCAGCTTACTCCTTCGTATACACCAGAGCACAACGGTGTATCGAGACGGAGGTTTCGCACCCTATGAGATATGGCACGCTCTGTGATGAGTACTGCTGAGTTACCAGTTTCCTTTTGTGGGTTATGCACTTGAGAAGCTTGCATACCTATTGAATGGGATTCCATCCAAATCTGTTCCTACCACTCCATATGAGATATGGTATGAGAAGAGACCATGTCTTAAATGAGTTAAGATATGGGGTTGTACGGCCTATGTTGAAAAGCAAAATCCGGACAAGCTCGAGGCAAGGTCAGTTCTGTATAAGTTTGTTGGATATCCTGAACATTCATGAGAGTATATCTTCTACCACACTGAGAAGCAAAAGGTATTTTGTTTCTCAACATGCCACCTTTTTAGAAAATGAATTTCTTGTGAAGAAATTTGTGGACATGATGTAGAACTGGAAGGAGTTTCAGCTGGATAAACTAACCGCTGATGATTTGGTGAAACCAAAGGATTCAATAGTCTCCGACGAACCTCAGCCTCTCTGCGAATCTGGTAGGGTTCCACATCCACTTGAGAGATAATACGGTCGTCTCGGTGACAGTGCGAGCGAGGATAGCATCATGGTAGATGATGAACCAACTAGGTTCTGGTAGGCCATCACGAGTGGGGACTCTCTGAAAAGGCTGGATACTATGCGATCAATGATGGAATCCATGTACACCAACAAAGTATGACTTTGCATGTTGCACCTGAAGGGGTAAAACCCATTAGGAGCAAATAGGTATTGAGAAGATTCTTGTTGTAGATGGAAAAGTTGAGACTTTCAAAGCTATGCTTAAGTCCATCAGGATCATTGCACGCATCCTGGAGATGGAACATCTGTTTTGATGTGGCAGTCAAAGAGTTTGACTTCATCATAAAGGTAGATGAACCTTGTATAGACAAGAAGGCTGTAGAGAGTGAGGTTATCTTAAACGTATTGTACGTAGATGACATACTCCTTATAGGAAATGCTTTCCTATGCTACATTCGGTCAAGCTCCTCTTATTACGAGGATTCTTAAAGAAAGATCTAGATGACACCTACTACATCTTATAGATTATGATCTATGGTGATAGATCTAAGTGGATGTTGGGAGTTTCCCAAATCCAGGTACATTAACACCATTCTAAAGGGGTTTAGTACGGAAGATTCTAAGCGTGGTGGTTCGCCCACTTACTCATGGATCACTCTCTCCAAAAAGATGTCTCCCAAGACTGATTTGGAGAGAGCTCACGTGCAAAGGATACCCTATGCTTCGGCAGTAGGCTCTATCAAGTGTGCGATGTTATGTGCCACACCAGATGTAGCTAACTCACTAGGTGTAGTGATAAGGAATCAATCGGATCTTGGGAGAATCACTGGAGAGCTGTGGAGGACATTCTTATGTACTTGAGAAGCACTAAAAGAATGTTCTTGGTTCGAGCTTCCAGAGTGATAATGTCGACTGAAAGTCAGTTACAGGCATTGTTTTTACCCTCAGTGGAGGGACGGTATGTTGGAAGAGTTCCAAGATAGATACCGTGGCATACTAGACGATAAAGGCTGAATACATCGCTACCAACGATGCTGCCAAAGTGGCTGTCTGGGCATTTCTTGTTCATGAGATGAACATGGTTCCTACCATTGAGCGTCCAATAACTGTTATTGTAACAACAATGGAGTTATGGCTTTAGCCTAGGAATACCGATCCCATCAGCGATCCAGACATATTCTGAGGACAATATCACCTGATCAGGGAGATGGTTGATCTCCCAGGGATCGAGGTCAGGAGAGTTGACGCAAAATATAACACGGCGGATCCACTCACAAAGGCCTTTCCCTAAAGAGACTTCTATAGGACGTTGAGTATGAGATACTGCAACAAATGGCCTTAGTGCAAGTTGGAGATTGTTAGTTATATGTATGCCCTAGAGGCCATTACTTTACATGTGATGTATATTGTAGTGGATGCTTGGACATATATAGGGAGGACTTTCTTGCTCGACATGATAGTATGCAATCTGGTTGCTCTTTATCTTAACATGTACACTTATTGTCTCTCTATTACATGTTGACAAAGCCCTTAGGATGTGTACCAGACTACCGGGATTATGATGCAGATCATACTAGTGGGGCAATGGTAGTCGGTAAGTACATCCTTCAATTGTTCCTAGTCGAGGGAGTATCGAGACAGGGCATCGATACTTCGGAGTAAACTAGCGTATGCGCTTCTTGACCCATATGATGGGCGATGGATGATCCCACATCCAATGGTGTTTGACATCAGAGAAGGTATACGGGTGCTCAGTGGAGAGTGGGTACACTGAACGAACTCGCCGAGAACTCCTAAATAGTATTATACCTATCGTCAGATAGCAGTTCTCTGGTGACACTGGTACAGATTAGTCTATCGACCCGAGATCGTCATAGAGTCTTGTGTGATCCCCACTGTGCTTTGATTTCCACCATACCATGTGTTAGTGTATATGCCCTAGGGGCCATTATTGTATCATACTAGCTTGTATATTACTTAATGGAAGCTTGGGATATTCATAGTTATATTAACAGTCTTGCTAAACATGGTAGTATGCTACTTGGTTTATGTCTATCTTAATATGTGTATACGTATTGATAGAGCCCTTAGGATCTTGATTGACTGCCAGCGTTGTGATGGCAGTCACACTAGTGGGGACTGGGTAGTCTACAAGCACATCCTTTTTCAGGTCCCTAGTCGTAGGATTATCGAGACAGGGCATCGATAATCCAGAGTAGACTAGTGTGTATGCTTCTCATCCCAGTTGGGGAGATGGTCTGTCCCACAGCCATCAGTACGTCGTACTGGAGATAGTATACAGGTGCTCGTTAGGTTACGGGTACACCGGACAGGACTCCCAGGGAACTGTTGGTTGGTATTATACCCGTTGTCAGTTAACAGTTCGTAAGTGACATAAGTACAGCATAGTCCACAGACTTGACACTGCTGCTTCGCCTCGAGTGTGTTCCCACTGTTCTTAGATTGCTATCCTACCATGGCTCAAAGGAGTCGTGCAAACAGGTAGCAGTTGGGTGCAGTCCTGAAGCACTTGGAGGCAGTGGCGGTTAGACAGGATTCGTCTCTCTCGGTATTGGGAGTTGATATCGCGATGTATCTGGAGAGCCATTACGCAAAGTCCCTGGCCAGGGCAAGCGAGATTTACCGGTAGGTTTTCCAGTAGTTTCTCAAGGTGTAATGGGCTTCGCTCCGACACGACTTATACAGCTTTTAGGGGACTGACGCTTGCCGTCCCCTTAGGCCCAATATGCGATAGTCCTAGACGAACAGACCGGACTGTACGGAGATTGTCACATCTGGCTCAGTAGGAGTTCGGATGCGTTTCCTCATCGGCCTTCTTATCGACATCTACCTGGGGACCGTTACGTACAGCTAGTGCCGCTTGCGGTCTGTGGTTAAACCCACTGCCAGCGTAGTAGTCGAGTCATTAGAGTCCCACACAGAGAGTTTCCCTGCATTGGGCGAAACGATATAGAGGTCGTATGGTTTTACGACATTGTTCGGACACATACATGTTTTCACGCACGTACGATGTTCGGACAGTTTTTACTAGCAGGCTTTTGGTTAAGCCAGATTCTAGTATTAGATTATTGGATTTATACAGTCTCAGTATTTCCGTTTTTTCACGGATAGGAGAGGCGTTTTCGTAATTTGTCGAGAAGCTTCTAGAAGATTGATGAGTTGGAGGCTTAGGTGGCATTTGCATTAATTGGTTTAATGACTCATGGTGTGATTCATCCATAGAGTTAATGATGCATTTATTGTTTAAATCACTCATGAGATGAATCACAAGGTGAGTTAATGAAGCATGATGATATTATTATTTTTTATTCATTTAATAATATCTTATGCTTCATATATTCATACATGAGATATTTTTCCAATATCATTCTCACTCTCACCTTCTCTCTCCTCATGCTCTCTCTCTTCAAACCCTAACCTCTTATGTGTTGAGATCAAGGGTTAGAAAGACTAATTGATCCCTAATCCTATTCTATATCCTCGAAGTTGCTTTGATTAGCACTTTTAGTAACATAGTTACCTCAAGTTAGAGGTCAAGCTTGGAGTAGTAGCTCTCGGGTGGATCTTCTATCACAAAGAGGAGGCCGACGAGGAGGTGGTCAACGAGAACAACAAGGACTTGGTTCATTAGGTATAATCTTCTTTCATAGTTGCTAATCCCTCCTATGTTGTTGTTAGTTAGGGTCTGGCAATGATCCGTTAGTTAGTCGATGTTAGTTTAAAGAAAAAGATTGTTTTTCTTATTTCCGCCTCCCCGCAACTCGTGGGGGTGTCTAACGTCGACTTACAGTGGTATCAAAGCCTCGCTAAAGCATAACTAACTTGTTAGCAAAGTCGTTAGAAATTCGATCGCAAAACAAACCGGAAAAAAACTTAATTTTCACATAGTTTCTGTCGTTTTTAAAACGGGGTCTAAATATTTTTCAGGGTCCCTTAAAAATACAAGCAGGGAAATATAAGATTACTGGAGAAATTTGGGTTCCCAACTCGGCCAAACCGCCGCGGATCCTCGGCCGATCCAAGGGATCCGCCACGGATCTGCCGCCGAGTTGGAGCCGAGTCGGCCCGAATTTCCCAAGTAACTCTTCTGTGTTGATTTTGGTTTTTCTGGGATATTTTGTTTCTGCTCAAGTTTCAGGTGCACAGTGAAGTATTTGGAGTAGAATCATTTGTGTTTGCTTGATCGAAATTCTATGATATTTGGCTAATTTGATTATATCTGTGATTTGTTTAATGTGTTCGTAAACCTCCCCTAACTGCTAGTATGTCGGTTAGCAGGGGGTTGCACATTTCTTTAATGGTTTTTACTGTTTGTGTTTGTGGACTTGTTGGATTGTCTTGAATGGATAGCCGAGGATGTGAGATGAGCGTTTCTTTCATTCAAATGTAATTTGTAAATTGTTGTAATATTCTTTTGCGGGGCACTTCCGGGTTGAGGTTGTAGCTACCGTTGTATTATTTCATTTACAGATTTTTGCTCCTAGGATAGACCCAAGGTGGGGTGCATAAACAACCAGGTACTTTGAAGTGTTTAGTGGCCTACTCACGTTGTTGAGGGAGACCGCTTCACTTCGGGTACTTGGCGGGTAGTTTTCCGTAACCGTAGGGATCTAGGGTGGGATTTTGGCTATTCATCGCGACTGTGTAATCCGTCTTTCTTTGCAGGCTCTAAAGGAATGCAGATTCGTAGAAAATCCAATATGTTCATCTGTGATCTGGAATGCCTATTATTGCGTCTGACGAAAGTACAATATCTATATATGATAGCTATTAGATGTCACTTATGTTTTGCAGCCGCGCTAGCCCAGCCCCCGCTCTGTCGTTAGTTAAGTAACCTAACGGGTGAATGACAGGACCCAGTGGCGAATGCGGATGGCATAAGTGGACGTTGTATTTTCTTTGTGTTCTGTAATGATAGGTTAATGATGGGACGCATTATATTAATGCAAAGAAAATAAACCAAAGTAGAATCGTTGGAACAGTTTAAAAGAAGCCACTCGGTTATTTTTAAAACAAAGGATATTTTTTAAAATTGCGGAGCTTTAACCACTCCTTTTAAAAGCTATCAGGTTCCATCGATCATATCAAGTTCACTACGTTTACGGTTTCGCCAAAACCATTCATAGCCCTCCGTCATTTCATTTGGGTATTCAGTAGTATTCAACCTATGCATTTTTGACCAACGCCAAGGCATAGTGTTTGGTAGCTGCTGGGTATTCATTTGTTGCATAGATAGATGAGTTAGTTTGGGACAGTCGTATTATCATTTGACCAACTTCAGGGATATGTACTGATGGGTTCAAATTAACAAGATAATGATGGGTAGAACTTGACATGTGACTTATGACATTTTGACCAACACCAAGGTCATAAGAGCATGGGGCAAAAATTTATATCTGGAATTTCTAAAGAAACTGAAATTTGCAAAGAGATGCATACCATTTGGAGTGTGATAATTTTGGTAGGATTCCTTCAGCTTTATCACACGATGATATTTGGATTCCGATCCTACTGTGAGTATCCGCTACTCATCAGGAGATTCGTCACTTAACGATCAATGCTATAAACCAAGTAGGTGCCGAGAAAGGTGTCAGCGGGGCTACCCCCCCAGAGAAAAGAGGTTATTTAATTAAGGAACTTCGTGAAAGCATTAGAAAACCTCCCTAGAAGTACCGACACCGGCCTGGCTGAACGGTTAAGCAAGTATTGTACGGTGAGAATAGTCCTGGCTAGTTCGTCCATTTTGGTTTGAGGAGGGATTCGAGAAACAGTGGGAGCCATCCAGTTTAGATAGACTAAAAACCACTCTAAACTTGCGAGAGCATCATGCTAAAGTGTTCCTTCTCTCTCCTAATTGCAGAGACCCAAAACATGATAGGCCTTAACTTACTATTAGAAAAAAATAAATTGACAGGGCCAAACTATAAAGTTTGGCTGCGGAATGTCAAGATAGTTTTGACTTATGACAAATTGGGGTATGTCCTTACTTCTAAGGCACCTGCTGTCCCTGGTCCAAAATCCAGTATTACAGATAAGGAAATTGTGACACCTTAGGTCGTGTTTAGGGGTTAATTATATTTTACTAGATAGTTTTTGATAAAAAGTTTACCAAATTAAGTTTCTGATATTTTATTCTAGTTAATGAATATTTTATCAGGATTTTTCTAGGCACACACATACTTGTGCATGTAAACTAGGGTTTAGAATTGGGGTTAAAACCATGATTAACAAGCATGGTGGACTAACCATTCCCTTAAGTCATTTTAAGTTTTGTATTAAGTTGTTTTGGGTTTTAAATTGGTATGGTTGTTGTTCTCTTATTTTTATTTATGGGTGTTATTCTTTCTTTATGTGTTGTTTTGTTTATTGAAATTCTTTTCTTTTGTTGACTTAGTGGGAGAGAGAGGGTATGGGCAATATGGCTTGAGCCATGCTCATTTAATGAGAGAGAGAGAGAGAGAGGTTTACTAGGGTGCCTCATTTCCTTCCTCATTATTCTCCCAACTCTCACACACACACACACACACTCAGCTGAGAGAGAGAGAGAGAGAGAGAGCAGCAGCAGCAGCAGAGGAAACATCAGCAGCAGCAGGCAGTGGCAGCAGCAGCAACACCAACAGCAGCCCCCAGCAGCTGCAGCAGCACTCCCATCTTCTCCACCTCCTTTCTCCTTACACCTAGGGTCTTGCAAGGTATAGAATCCGAGCCCAACTTCGTGTTTGTTTAACGTATGCGTAGATTAGCTTCGGTTTGTGTAAAAAGTGAGATTTTGTGCTTGAAATGGTGATTTGTGTGGACTTGTGGTTTAGTGCTGATAATATTGGTTAACCTAGCCTAATTAGGTGTTATTAAGGCCATGCAAACCTAGTTAAACCCCAGATTACACCAAAATACTATAGGGTTTCAAATTGTGCAAATTTAGTATTTTTAAGTGAACTTTTTGGATTTCTGTGATCTGCTATAGGCCCGGGTTGTTCAGGTTGAAATTGAGTTGACTAAAGCTTGTATACAAGACATAGACTACACCACCAGAGCCTGAGACCCCCACCCCATAGCGGGGCCGCCAATTTAATCTTTCTGGCCGCAATTTACGGCCAGACAGGAGAATTTTTGGGTGATGTTTGGATGGGTAGGAGTCTGTTGTTATTTCTAGGCCAGTGGTATGTATAGTTTTGTAAGTTGTTAGCCTGGGTAGAATCTGGGACGTTATATCGTATTTCTAGTACGTTTGGTTCGCGCGATACGCGAGAGGGTTCCATGATTCAGCGTATCGCGGCGTATCGGGGTTAGTTTTAGACGCGTGCACACGTTTAGCGTATCGTACACACGCGCGTTTAGTTCGCGACGCGAGCGTATCGTTGACGTCGATATCACGTTTTGCAAGATATTTGCTTATATATGGATTCTTGTGTAATTCCAGGTTCGCATGCGGGTACGTCGGACAAAGCTAAGAAAGGGAAGCAGGTGGTCGGCTACGAGTAGCGCACGACCAGGTGAGTAGATTTAACATCTACGGGGAAATCGCCCGTATGGCGTTAAGCGTCAGGGCGAGTCAGGATATTAGATTATAGAGGTTCAAGGACTGTAGTAGCATACCTTATTGTAGCATATAGAAATGATAGAATAGGACACTGCACTGTCACTAACGGTTCAAGTCGCACGAGCACGATTGATATGCTACACTCACACCGTTAGTGATTGCCATGACACTCACATTATAGAAATACTATAAATCATATATTATACTGATTCTACCTTATTGATGTTGTCATGATTTGCCGCATAACAGCATATGTTATATGCATATTTGGGCACACATGCATCACATACTCATACTGGTACTACATGCACACTGTATATTCATACTTGATGCCTATATTACATTGGATCATCATATTGTAGCTTATCTATATGTGACTTGACATGCTATTCATACTTGATGCCTATATCTCATTGGATCATCATATTGTAGCTTATCTATATGTGACTTGACATGCTATTCATACTTGATGCCTATATCACATTGGATCATCATATTGTAGCTTATCTATATGTGACTTGACATGCTATTCATACTTGATACCTATATCACATCGGATCATTATATTGTAGCTCATCAATATGTGACTTAACATGATATTTATATTTGACGCACATATCATATCGGATCATTGACCTGCATTTTTGCTTTGGATTACATGAGATTTCTGGATTTGGGAACTGTGGCTATTGCAAATATGTAATCATTTAAAAACCCGGTTCCCTTGATATGATATTTCAGTGAGTCCACCATGTGTTTTCTCGGTACTAGAGTGATATATGTGAACCCGAATCGAGGAGTTGGATGAGGCCGATTACGGGTACATGGTGGACCCGGTATGGTACCCCGGGGCGAGAACGGTTTCGCTGTGTAGTAGACGGTGAGCCTGGCAGAGGGACTACTACCTACCGGTGATTGGTTGAACCTGGCGGTTATCCGGAGGATACCGACCAGAGACGATGGATGGATACGGGACGACTCGTACTGCCGGGGCCGAGGGCCGATACCGCAGACAGAGCCCGTGGGCTGATCCGGACTGACGGTTGCCCTATACAGGAGGATTTGCGTGTCGATGCTTGGCACGAGTATTTCTTGATATTTTGGGTGCCAATGTTGGGCACTCACGGTTATATGAGATTTACAGGATTGGAGGATCGAGGAGGATGACGACACCTGAGTAGTATTGGGATTTGGGTACATTGATGAGTACCGATTATACTTTCCATGATGACATTCCGTGTAGATGTTATATTTCCCATGCTCAGTATGTAGTAATTGATATCTCATCCTGTACCTATTATACCTGATATAGTACACATTGCTATACCTGATCATTGCATACCCTGTTCATTCTATATAGGGTTGTTAGATTGCATTGCTATACCTGATCATTGCATACCCTGTTCATTCTATATAGGGTTGTTAGATTGCATTGCTATACCTGATCATTGCATACCCTGTTCATTCTATATAGGGTTGTTAGATTGCATTGCTATACCTGATCATTGCATACCCTGGTCATTCTATATAGGGTTGTTAGATTGCATTGCTATACCTGATCATTGCATACCCTGCTCATTCTATATAGGGTTGTTAGATTGCATTGCTATACCTGATCATTGCATACCCTGTTCATTCTATATAGGGTTGTTAGATTGCATTGCTATACCTGATCATTGCATACCCTGTTCATTCTATATAGGGTTGTTAGATTGCATTGCTATACCTAATCATTGCATACCCTGTTCATTCTATATAGGGTTGTTATATTGCATTGTTATACCTGATCATCACATTTCTTGCTCATCACATGGAGATGTTATTAGATCGCACTTGTTGCATGTTCGAGCATCCAGTTCATCATATAGATGTTATCGGTTGATAGAGGTTAGAGTATCGTAGCACGTGCATACTCGCGATTACCTTTATATGTTATCTTCTATTCACGAGTTGGCAACTCACCCCCGTTGTGCCACAGTATTTGCAGGTTGCCCTTCGGAATAGTCGCGGTAGGCTGCATTCTTGCATCTTTTGACACAGATACCCCTACAGTTGGTGTACTAGCTCTTTTGCTGATAGGTGGGTTTTGTACGGTATCTGGTTATCTTTCAGTTATGTACATTGTTGTATCTAGTACTCTCCATCTACCACTTATGTATTGACTTAGAGACCAGTTGTGAGGACGATGTATATTATTTTGTATTCTGGCGTCGAGCTCGTTGTGAGCCGACTTTACTTATGCAGTTCATTCCATCTGTGATGTTTCCCACCTGTTGCTTTTTTTCTTCGCTACGGCGTCGTATATTGTTATCTTAGTGATTCTCTACTTAAGATTTCTTGACATCTTAGTAATTTGTTCTATTAAATGCTTAATTCACTCTATACTTTTATTGGTTTGATTTCTGGGTTTCCGGCTTACTTAGTCGCGTTACGCCTGTAGACGTTACGTGGTTAAGTGCCGGTCACGGGCCAAACTTTAGGTCGTGACAAAGTTGGTATCAGAGCGTAGGTTTTACCTTCGGAGTGTAGGATGACCCTGGTATGATGGAGTAGGTAGCTGCAGCAGAGTGGCGTAGCGTGCATATGTTCCGCGGCATACTCACAACACGGTACTCCGCCTAAGCGACCTTAGGACTTATTGATTAAATTTCCTTTATGATCGTATACATCCTTGTGATTCGATTTTCGTATCCTCATCGAATCCTATCTTCTTTTCAGCCATTATGCCGCCAAGGACTACGAGGGTGCAGAGAGAGGCCGGGAGAGCCGAGGTTCGAGTTGATTTATCTGAGACGAGGACTGATCCGAGTAGTGCCCATGTTGTACCAGGACAGATTGTTTCTCCTACGACGGGTCAGATTGCTAGACTAGTGGCAGAGATGCAGAGCTTGCGCCAGACGATGAGCTCATTGGTAGAGGTCATTCGAGCGCAGCGACAGGTGGTTGTCACCCCTGTTAACCAGTTGTTCCTTGCGATCATCATGCAGTATTCCGTCCCCTACATAGCACCGGTGGAGGCAGCCCCCGTTTATGAGACACGTCTTCTAGAGACCGTGAGAGTTCCGGAACAGTTGTGGAATCGTACCGGTGTACCAGCCCAGAGCAGAGGCTTAGGACGAGGACAGTCGTTTGGCTTCCATCCCCAGGCAGGACAGCAGGCAGCGCGTAGGTGTTTACGATGCGGAAGCCTTCAACACCTCATCAGGCAGTGTTCCTTCACAGCACGTCAGGGTCGTATTTTGAGACGTCGTAGACGCAGAGGGTTTGCACAGAGGGGTCAGGCTAGTAGAGGAGGAGTTCGATCAGTCGCAGATTAAGGACAGGCAGAAGTTTTCGTTTCGACTCATCGGGACGCGAGGGCATCCAATGCGGAGCCTACAGGTACTCTTTCAGTATGTTCTTTTGTTACACTCGTATGTTTACACTTTTCGTGCCGAGTTTAGGACGAGAGTCGTGCTGGGTAGGTTAGTCGTTTGTTGTGTTAACTTCCGTCAGCAATCCTTTTGTTGTGCAACACGTAGTTCGGTCTTGTGCCGATTGGATAGGAGATAGAGATTTATCTGCTATTTTGATCCTCCTAGAGATGTTGGATTTGGCGATCTCCTGGGCACGGACTGGTTAGCTACGTGTTAGGCGTTGTGGGCTACCGTGAGGAAACAGTTAGGTTTTGTTTTCCCGGGCAAGTCAGTTCTTGTTGTGCAGGTGGATAGTGGTGCCGCCTCTTATAGCTTGAATTTAGCCTTGTTCGCTAGTCGGCCCTGAGGAGAGGTCGGGAATTCTTGGCGTTTTTCGTGATGCTGTAGACACAGTTGGGTTGTTGGACCGGTTTTCTTTCGTGCGAGAATTTTTCTGACGTCATTCCAAGATGAGCCGGCAAAGCTTAAGGAGCTAAGGATCTGCTGCAGAGTGGTTGTTGAGGGAGTTATGCGTCCGAGTGTTTCGCATTTAGGAAGCTCCTATTTCTGTTCGTCCAGGAGGAAAACGACAGATTGAGGTTGTGTATTGATGGATCGTCACTTGAATCGGCTTATGGTACGGATAAGTATCATGTACCTCGCATTGACGATTTCTTCGATCAGCACCAAAGTGCGAGACTTTGTCTAAGTTCGTTTGGGATCGGGTCATTATTGTTGCGGGTCCGAAGTGATGACATTCCGAAGACTGCCTTGTGTGTGCTACGGGCTTTGTGTGTTTTGGGTGTGTCACTGGACTCACCAATGCTCTAGCAGCATTCGTAGGTGTGATGAACTGGTTGACATTGATAGTGTAATGCTACCCCGTTGACTAAATTGACCGGATTGGAGGTTTCTTTCCTTGGACTGAGGCTTGTGTAGGGAATTTCCGCGGTTGAAGACTCGGTTAACAACTGCATCAGCTCCTTCTTTGCTTTTGGTTCGGGCGACTTTGTGGTTTAACTGTGACGTTTCGTGAGTAGGACTCGAATGTGTACTGAGGTGACACAGTGGAGTTATCGCTTTTGCTTCCTTACATTTGGAAGAAGTACGAGAAGGATATCCCACTCCTGATCTGGAGATGGCCGCGATGGTTTTGCGTTGGAGATTAGAGACACCACTTGTTTGAGAGTCGTGTCAGATTCTCACGGACCACCAGAGTTAAAGGTACCTCTTCCTGCGGCGGAATTTGATTATTGTGATAATCCTCCGCAGATTCACAGTTCTTGTGTGATCGTTGAGTACGGCATAAGTTTGTCTCTTCTGAGGAGACAGCTTGCTCATGTCTGCGTCCGACCACTTTTTCTTAAATCGCTTTCGCGAGACACTGCCCGCCGACGCTCGTTCGTCAGGGATATTGGAGCCTACTCGGCTGGGTAATGTTTTGGAATCCTTGACTTGTGGCAAGGGTGTGCTAGGCTAGAGAGACACTTGTGTAACTAGTATTATAGGGGAGAGACGAGGAATCCTAGGGCAGGCACATCGGTCAACTCTCTGTACTCATTCAAGCCCCACTAACTGTTAACGTGACTTGTAAGGTAGTTACGGGTGGGCAAGGATAGAAAGAGAAGTCTTTGGATTCGTTTCAAGTGTCTGTCTTATTGTGTGCTTAAGTTGGGCAACTGAGACCGGCTGGAGAGTTGCAACCTTTAACCGTTCCGAAGAGGGAACGAGAGCAGATCTCCCCGAATTTTCATTATGGTGTCCACCCAGGAGTCGTCAGGATGTGACTCCATTCGGATGCTTGTCATCCGGTGATACTCAGTTTGATCAGTTGTTATTGTTAAGTTGTGCGTATGTAGAAATTGTTGTCGGCAGTTGGGGATCGTCGTTTGCCATCGATAGGGTTCTCCTTTGATAGCAGTTATCAGGAGACACTCCAATTGGTAACCTTTAGGTTTAGAGGATTAGGTCGTGTCGATCACCAGTTTGTTTTCCTAACTCCGTGTTATAGGATTATTGGACCTCAGCTAGTTTAGAATTTTCGGAAATGACCCGGTTGTTTTGGGTCAGGATAAGAATGGTCTGTTGCGGATAGAGATCAGATGCTGACCAAGAGGGTCGCAGATTCGAGTTCACAATGGCAGATCATGTATTCCCATCGAAAATTTCCGATAAATGACATGTTCAGTTTTGGGGAGCTTTCCAGGATAATAAGTCGTTTTAGGATCCCCAAGGCGAGTTGGTTCGTTGCCTTAAGTTGGGCACTTCCACCCAGATTATTGAGTATTCACCCCGTATTCCCTATGTCGATACCTTGCAATTACCTTCATGACCTTTCTCATTGGATTCCGCGCCAGACCATTTAGTTCGAGCGTGATCCTTCGTTCACCCACCAGCCAGTTGTAATATTGGACCGGCAGGTGAAGAAACTTCGATCGAGGGTCTTGCCATCAGTGAAGATATTTTGGTGCATCCCAATCGGTAAAGAGATCACTTGGGAGGCTGAGGGCGAGATGCGGAAGAAGTTCCCTCATCTCTCTGAAGGTATGCGTAGCTTTGTATTTTAAAATTCGGGGACGAATTTTCTTTAAGGGGGGAAGATTGTAACACCTTAGGTCATGTTTAGGGGTTAATTATATTTTACAAGATAGTTTTTGATAAAAAGTTTACCAAATTAAGTTTTTGATATTTTATTCTAGTTAATGAATATTTTATTAGGATTTTTCTAGGCACACACACACTTGTGCATGTAAACTAGGGTTTAGAATTGGGGTTAAAACCATGATTAACAAGCATGGTGGACTAACCATTCCCTTAAGTCATTTTAAGTTTTGTATTAAGTTGTTTTGGGTTTTAAATTGGTATGGTTGTTGTTCTCTTGTTTTTATTTATGGGTGTTATTCTTTCTTTATGTGTTGTTTTGTTTATTGAAATTCTTTTCTTTTGTTGACTTAGTGGGAGAGAGAGGGTATGGGCAATATGGCTTGAGCCATGCTCATTTAATGAGAGAGAGAGAGAGGTTGACTAGGATGCCTCATTTCCTTCCTCATTATTCTCCAAACTCTCTCACACACACACACACACTCAGCTGAGAGAGAGAGAGAGAGAGAAGCAGCAGCAGCAGAGGAAACATCAGCAGCAGCAGGCAGTGGCAGCAGCAGCAACACCAACAGCAGCCTCCAGCAGCTGCAGCAGCACTCCCATCTTCTCCACCTCCTTTCTCCTTACACCTAGGGTCTTGCAAGGTATAGAATCCGAGCCCAACTTCGTGTTTGTTTAACGTATGCGTAGATTAGCTTCGGTTTGTGTAAAAAGTGAGATTTTGTGCTTGAAATGGTGATTTGTGTGGACTTGTGGTTTAGTGCTGATAATATTGGTTAACCTAGCCTAATTAGGTGTTATTAAGGCCATGTAAACCTAGTTAAACCCCAGATTACACCAAAATACCTTAGGGTTTCAAATTGTGCAAATTTAGTATTTTTAAGTGAACTTTTTGGATTTCTGTGATCTGCTATAGGCCCGGGTTGTTCAGGTTGAAATTGAGTTGACTAAAGCTTGTATACAAGACATAGACCACACCACCAGAGCCCGAGACCCCCACCCCATAGCGAGGCTGCCAATTTAATCTTTCTGGCCGCAATTTGCGGCCAGACAGGAGAATTTTTGGGTGATGTTTGGATGGTTAGGAGTCTGTTGTTATTTCTAGGCCAGTGGTATGTATAGTTTTGTAAGTTGTTAGCCTGGGTAGAATCTGGGACGTTATATCGTATTTCTAGTACGTTTGGTTCGCGCGATACGCGCGATACGCGAGAGGGTTCCATGATTCAGCGTATCGCGGCGTATCGGGGTTAGTTTTAGACGCGTGCACACGTTTAGCGTATCGTACACACGCGCGTTTAGTTCGCGACGCGAGCGTATCGTTGACGTCGATATCACGTTTTGCGAGATATTTGCTTATATATGGATTCTTGTGTAATTCCAGGTTCGCATGCGGGTACGTCGGACGAAGCTAAGAAAGGGAAGCAGGTGATCGGCTACGAGTAGCGCACGACCAGGTGAGTAGATTTAACATCTAAGGGGAAATCGCCCGTATGGCGTTAAGCGTCAGGGCGAGTCAGGATATTAGATTATAGAGGTTCATGGACTGTAGTAGCATACCTTATTGTAGCATATAGAAATGATAGCATAGGACACTGCACTGTCACTAACGGTTCAAGTCGCATGAGCACGATTGATATGATACACTCACACCGTTAGTGATTGCCATGACACTCACATTATAGGAATACTATAAATCATATATTATACTGATTCTACCTTATTGATGTTGTCATGATTTGCCGCATAACAGCATATGTTATATCGATATTTGGGCACACATGCATCACATACTCATACTGGTCCTACATGCACACTGTATATTCATACTTGATGCCTATATCACATTGGATCATCATATTGTAGCTTATCTATATGTGACTTGACATGTTATTCATACTTGATGCCTATATCACATTGGATCATCATATTGTAGCTTATCTATATGTGACTTGACATGCTATTCATACTTGATGCCTATATCACATTGGATCATCATATTGTAGCTTATCTATAAGTGACTTGACATGCTATTCATACTTGATACCTATATCACATCGGATCATTATATTGTAGCTCATCAATATGTGACTTAACATGATATTTATATTTGACGCACATATCATATCGGATCATTGACCTGCATTTTTGCTTTGGATTACATGTGATTTCTGGATTTGGGAACTGTGGCTATTGCAAATATGTAATCATTTAAAAACCCGGTTCCCTTGATATGATATTTCGGTGCGTCCACCATGTGTTTTCTCGGTTCTAGAGTGATATATGTGAACCCGAATCGAGGAGTTGGATGAGGCCGATTACGGGTACATGGTAGACCCGGTATGGTACCCCGGGGCGAGAACGGTTTCGCTGTGTAGTAGACGGTGAGCCTGGCAGAGGGACTACTACCTACCGGTGATTGGTTGAACCTGGCGGTTATCCGGAGGATACCGACCAGAGACGATGGATGGATACGGGACGACTCGTACTGCCGGGGCCGAGGGCCGATACCGCAGACAGAGCCCGTGGGCTGATCCGGACTGACGGATGCCCTATACAGGAGGATTTGCATGTCGATGCTTGGCACGAGTATTTCTTGATATTTTGGGTGCCGATGTTGGGCACTCACGGTTATATGAGATTTACAGGATTGGAGGATCGAGGAGGATGACGACGCCTGAGTAGTATTGGGATTTGGGTACATTGATGAGTACCGATTATACTTTCCACGATGACATTCCGTGTAGATGTTATATTTCCCATGCTCAGTATGTAGTAATTGATATCTCATCCTCTACCTATTATACCTGATATAGTACACATTGCTATACCTGATCATTGCATACCCTGTTCATTCTATATTGGGTTGTTAGATTGCATTGCTATACCTGATCATTGCATACCCTGTTCATTCGATATAGGGTTGTTAGATTGCATTGCTATACCTGATCATTGCATACCCTGTTCATTCTATATAGGGTTGTTAGATTGCATTGCTATACCTGATCATTGCATACCCTGTTCATTCTATATAGGGTTGTTAGATTGCATTGCTATACCTGATCATTGCATACCCTGTTCATTCTATATAGGGTTGTTAGATTGCATTGCTATACCTGATCATTGCATACCCTGTTCATTCTATATAGGGTTGTTAGAATGCATTGCTATACCTGATCATTGCATACCCTGTTCATTCTATATAGGGTTGTTAGATTGCATTGCTATACCTAATCATTGCATACCCTGTTCATTCTATATAGGGTTGTTAGATTGCATTGTTATACCTGATCATCACATTTCTTGCTCATCACATGGAGATGTTATTAGATCGCACTTGTTGCATGTTCGAGCATCCAGTTCATCATATAGATGTTATCGGTTGATAGAGGTTAGAGTATCGTAGCACGTGCATACTCGCGATTACCTTTATATGTTATCTTCTATTCACGAGTTGGCAACTCACCCCCGTTGTGCCACAGTATTTACAGGTTGCCCTTCGGAATAGTCGCGGCAGCCTGTATTCTTGCATCTTTTGACACAGATACCCCTACAGTTGGTGTACTAGCTCTTTTGCTGATAGGTGGGTTTTGTACGGTATCTGGTTATCTTTTAGTTATGTACATTGTTGTATCTAGTACTCTCCATCTACCACTTATGTATTGACTTAGAGACCAGTTGTGAGGACGATGTATATTATTTTGTATTCTGGCGTCGAGCTCGTTGTGAGCCGACTTTACTTATGCAGTTCATTCCATCTGTGATGTTTCCCACCTGTTGCTTTTTTTCTTCGCTACGGCGTCGTATATTGTTATCTTAGTGATTCTCTACTTAAGATTTCTTGATATCTTAGTAATTTGTTCTATTAAATGCTTAATTCACTCTATACTTTTATTGGTTTGATTTCTGGGTTTCCGGCTTACTTAGTCGCGTTACGCCTGTAGACATTACGTGGTTAAGTGCCGGTCACGGGCCAAACTTTGGGTCGTGACAGAAATCCACAAGGCCTGAGAGTTAGATTGCGCGAAGGCCAAATGCATCGTACTTGCCTCTATGAATAATGAACATCAGAGGAGGCACGAGGATATGGATCTTGAATCCATATTTCTCCGTACAAAGGATATGTATGGAGAGCAATCTCGTATAACTAGATACGAGACCTCGAAGAACTTGTTTCAGTCGAGGCTGGCCGTCGGATCATCTGTAGAAGAGCATGTCCGAAAGATGATTGGCTATATAGAAGAGCTCGCGGACCTCGGGACGACTTTGGAGAACGAGCTCTATACAGACTTGATTCTTCAGTCCCTTCCTTCCACGTACGCCCAGTTTATTCTGAATTTCAACAATCAAAGAAAAGAAGTTGAACTTCCAGAACTCCTTAACATGTTGAGGAGTGTAGAGGGCACCTTGCAGAAGGCAAGGGAAACACCCGCTATGTTTGTTCGCGGTGCTTCTTCTTCTGGGTCCAAGGTAAGGGCCAAAGGAAGGAAGAAGACAACTTTGTCACGACCCGAAATAGCCCGTGACTTGCACTTGAATCATATGAAGTCTATAGGACCCCATCTAATCCAAGTAAGCCAAAAGCCCAGAAATCTAAAACCATTTTAGGGTGTAAATAACGAAAACTAGTTTAAAGAAGTGAAGAAAACATGTTTTGAAGTCATGGTTTTGAAATAACTAAGCCGAGTATGCATTTTAAATCGTATAATCTTTTATGAAAATTTCGGCAGAGTTTCCATTGTAAAAACTGTCCCCGAACGGGGTACAACGAGGATAAAATATAAGCAATGATAAAAGGCATCCCCAAGCGGGAGCTAGCTCTTCATCAATTGACGGTCACAACCACGCATCGGCACGTAAATCCTTATATATCGTAGTCGGTAGTTCCTCCTTCAAGGTCACGACCCGAAAGAGCACGTGACTGGCCCTTGAACCATATGAAGTCTATAGGATTCCATCTGATCCAAGTAAGCCAAAAGCCCAGAAATCTAAAACAATTTTAGGGTGTAAATAAAGAAAACTAGTTTAAAGAAGTGAGGAAAACATGTTTTGAAGTCAAGGTTTTGAAATAACTAAGCCGAGTATGCATTTTAAATCGTATAATCTTTTATGAAAATTTCGGCAGAGTTTCCTTTGTAAAAGCTGGCCCCGAACGGGGTACAACAAGAATAATATATATATACAATGATAAAAGGCATCCCCAAGCGGGAGCTAGCTCTTCGTCAATTGACGGTCACAACCACAAAAGCAATATAATATACAACGCCGAATGGCGAGGATCAAAACTCAAAAGAAAACTCCAAAATGACATGGAAACCGTAATACTACTACACGCGACTCTAAGGTCGGAATAATACATCTCTAGTGTCTAAGTCTGAAACAATATACAAGTTTTGGTTGATGGAATTTCTAGATACAAAAGAATAATACATCAACAAGGGTGGTCCTGATACAAAAGAACCCACCTACCCAACTAAGTCCCCCATATAGAAGCAGTGTGCCAGAAATGCCGCTATGGAACCTGTACGGCAAAACCCTGCAAGAACTGTGGCACAACGGGGGTGAGTTGCCAACTCGTGAATAGAAAATATCTACAAGCAGAAATCGAATGCAAGACATAATTCTAGGTCAATACGATCAGTATATAATACAACCCTCAAGAGTAAGTCTGAGGCATGAAAAAGTGGCAATGTAACATCTAATCATGTAGGTAGTGCCAAGTACTTGTGGCAGTGCCTCGGGTAATAACATGTCATAAATGTAAGGTATGTCTGCATGAGGTAAACATGATGAAGTATCAAATGGATATCAATACACATATATTAGCGTCCCATTCAACTAATATTGGTGTAAGGGTATATATAACAGCGCTGTAACGCTTTGAAAATCGTTTCGGTGAAATTTCGAAAAAATCGGTAAAATTAGGGGGTTTTCTGTAAAAAATCAAAATGCAAATATCTTATTATAAAAATTAAATATACATATTCTAGCTATGTAATTTCTATTATTTGGTGTTTATTGAGCCGCTGGTGAAATTTCAAATTTTCTGGAAAAAAATATTATTTTATTATTATTTAAGCCGTCACTAATACATTTAATTAGGGAAAATTACAAATTGGAATGAGTTGAAACAAATTTTGTGCATCATAAAACATTAAATAAAATTTTATCATGTGGTTTTTGGAACGAAATCATTTGCCAAAACGGTTTAGAAATTATTGAAGAAAAAAGGCTTTTTTTTAGCGTAAATGGATGTTTTGGGCATTGTATTTATCATTTTTCATCACCCCACACCCGTACCCACACCCACACACCCCCATTCATTTATCCCCTTGAAGAATTCAGCAGCCCCCTCTTTTTTCCCCACTTGGATTTCAAGGAAAAGAAATGAAAGAAAAGAAAAGGAAATGAATGAAATTAGATAATAAGATATGGGCTTAGTTGATTTTGACCATTCCATTGACCCACACCATACATTCTCTCTCTCCCCATCCCCATATCAGCCGAAACCTACAGCCCCTCTCAACAGCAGCCCTTCCCCCTTGCTTCTTGCTCCTTCTTGTTCAAAGAAAACCCCAAATTTCCATTAAAATCCAAAGAAAAAAACTCAAAATCAAACCGAAATCAAAATCTACCTCCTACCCATTTTCCCTTGGCTACCATAGCATGGATCTAGGGATTTAGATTTTAATTTCGGAGGCTAAGTGTGCTTGGGGGATCTTCAAATTAATTGGGTATAAATTCTAACCTTTTTGCTTAATGTGTTGTTAATTGTTTTAAGTTAGCTTAATTAAGTGTTAATGGAGAGTTGTAAATTCTAGGAAAAAGGGTTTGGATCAAGTTAGGGTTTGAATTCAATATGGTTGTTATCACTTGTTTATGTTTGCAAGGTGTAGTTTGGCATGAGAAGACATGGAAAACCTAATTTAGTTAATAATTACAAATTGTTACTTGCAAAATGTCCATGCTTAAGCTTTTTAACAAACTAGTTTTTGGAAACTATGAATATAATTGGGATTAAAATCTAATTAGGGTTTCTATCGTTAGAGTATGGTTTTAATGAGTAGGTTAACTTGAAATTTAATGAAAAAGCTAAACTTGTAACTAGTTTGCTAATTTCTAGTTTAAAATTGTTAAAGGTGGTTAATATTGCAAACTAGGTTTTTAGTTTTAATTCAAAATATGAGATTAAAAATATGGTTAGGGTTTTTATCATATTATTAACTTTATTAAGTGTAGTTTAACAATTTAGTTCATGGAAATCCAACCTAAATTGTAGTTTGCGCATTTTTTTTGCTATGAAATTGCTAAAAAAAAGGGTATTTTGTAAACTAGAATATTAGGGTTTTTGGAATTTAATGAGATTAAATTCCTGAAATTGTTTCTATGACTTATTTAAGATATTTAATAAATATATTGGCCGCTACAATCATTTAAACATCCTGTTTTGTACAAAAACGGCGAATTGTGCTTGCTAGATTTTCGGAAAAGTGACTTTTTAAGTAAAGTTGGGGTTTTTGTGAGTTTTAACCTAGTTTATAATAAAATTAGTGTTCGTGAATGTGCAAATGAGTGTGATTGGATTTTTCTCGGTTGTTTGACGTCTGTACATCGACATCGAGGGTTGGTTTGACTATTCTTGCATGCGTAGGCGATAGGTTTGGACCTATGCGTGATACGCGTGCCGATTTGATTTTCGTATGCCGTTTCGATTTCGAATTTAGTTTTAATGCGATACGGTGCGTTATGATATGTCGGTACCCCATGTGAACTTCAAGACGACAAGCAAGCGCGTGGCGACGTCGGCACCGGCGAACGAGGACCAGGTGAGTAGATTTATATCTACGGGGAGAAGTCGGGTGGATGGCGTATAGCACCCCCGCAGTCCGTGGTGATGTATACGGATGCGTATACACACCAACAATTTATGATATGTTGTTAGGATTTATTATTGATGATTTTAGATGGATATTGGTGTTGGATTGGTGCATGGTTACGAAACCTTAGGTAGTGGTTGCACCACACATACACACACACACCCATATTTGCATACATTCTTCTTTCATATGTGCGTACATGGGTTTATATATTGATGTGTATATTTACACATGGGTATGGGACTATGTCTTTATATACTGGATTTGAGGATAGTAATTGGGATTTGAGATGAGTCGATGATATTGGGCTTGAGGCCAGAAGATCCGTGATGTGATTTGGTTCGTATTGAGATACGACATGATGTTTTAGCGGGTCTTTTGACGTAATGATTCTTACATGCATGCATACATAGATGGTATCAATATGGTACTAGACGTAGATCAATACCCCGATCATGATATTTGATAAAGAGGATACCCGGTGAATAGTATGATGAATGTGATATTGACCCGTACCCAGATTTAGGATGCCGTACGAAGGATTTACGTACGAGCTATATTGATGATTGATCCGCACTCTTGACTTGGGATGCCTGATTTTAGATATGGTATCAGATATGATATTATTGAGGCGGGATCACCGACTATACATATACAGGTATGTATATGTATCGACTCAGATGATAGGCGGTTTCCTTACCTGTAGTTCAGCTTGTTAGTTCAGCCGTATAGTTTAGTGTAGTTGTTAGATTAGATTAGACTTCTTACCTATTTCAAAAACTAACGAATCGTGGGCATTTTTAAAGACAGCCCAAGGGATCCTACGGATATTTCAAAAGACGTATCTTTTCATAAAAACACCGTAGTCCCTATTTTCAAAACCCCATGATTCGTGTTATTTCAAAAGGCACCATTTGTAGGACTTATATTAGTTTAATACTAATTAATTATCGTTGTGTCTAGTATTCTGCTTCCGCACATTATTGCTGTTCGCTCTGCCCTGCATACTTATTTTGCTGCATACTCCATTATTGATATCATGCTGTTAGGACACCAGCACCATTACCGATGATGCGTATGTACCACATACACTTACTTGCCGGCTCACACACATCTTCATCGGTAATTGCCATGTCACGTACACTTAGAAAATACTATTGCTTGGCTTAGCTTGTTAGTTCGTAGTTGATACGATATTAGTGTACCTGGGTTATATGCCAGTTTAGACATTGTAGTTATTACTTGTCACTTCATGCATACTGTTATTCCATTGTTCATGCCTAGTTATTAATCATACATTGCAACTTGGTTATTGATACCACATACATTCATTAGCATTGACATATGCACTTGTGATGACTTCTTGAGATTTATGATATTTCTGGATTTCGGGGGAAAGCCGCAAAATTTCTAAACTTATTAACCTTTTAAAATATGTAAATTGCGGTTTTCTAGTGATGTAAGTGTCGTCCACCATGAGTTTGCTGTGGTTTTCGAGATCCGTGTCGAGGAGTGGAGGAACCGTCATGGGTACATGGTGGGCCCGGTATGGTACCCCGGGGCAAGATGAATGTGGTGTTGACGTTGAGCCCGGCAGGGGACAGATTACCTACCGGTGATATTACCCGACGCGTCGGATATCCGGAGGATACCGTCGTGGTCTTGAGATGGATGGTAGGGGCCGGTCTGGACTGACGGCGCCCTAGATATTGAGATTGAGACATTGATATTTCGAGACAGTGAGATTTATGTTTTGTGTCGATGCTAGACACTGTTGATACTGATTTCATTATGATACCTCAGTTTAAAAATACGAAGGAAATCTCACTAATTTATGAAAACAGTTTCTTCATTTACATGTATTCTGTTTTCATGCATTCATACCTCATTCATATGATATATTGCTACCTGAGGCACCGACACGGGCACATGAGATTTCACTGGGTTAGATATTACCCTAGCCATTGTTATAGGCTGCACGTTATTCATATATTTGAGGATATATTATGATCATTGACCTAGGTTGCGTTATTTATGCGATTTCTGTGCGTAGATGTTTTTCTATTCACGAGTTGGCAACTCACCCCCGTTGTGCCCTAGTTTCTTGCAGGTTTGCCGTACAGGTTTTATTACGGCTTTGCGGGCTCAGTTTCATTCGGGTGACTTGCTAGTAGGTGGGTTTTTCTTGTATCGTACCCATCATATTACCTTGTATAATATTATTCCGTTGTATCTAGTAAATTCCATCAACCAAACATGTATTTTTGAAATAGAGACCAGTGTTGTTTATTCTTTCGACCTTAGAGTCGCTCGTTATGTTTCTGGTGGTTTTGAGTTTCCTTTTGAGTTTTGATCCTCGCCGTTGGCGTTGTATATTATATTGCTTGTGTGGTTGTGACCGTCGATTGACGAAGAGCTAGCTCCCGCTTGGGGATGCCTTTTTCTTGATTTCGTATACTATTCATGTTGTATCCCGTTTGGGAGCCAGTATTTACAAAGGAGACTCTGCCGAAATTTTCAGTAAATTTTGATGTTCTTAAAAACCGCATAATTCGGCTTATGCTATTAAAACTACTTGTTTTAAATTGGTTTTCCTTCACTCTACTTCTTTTCTTGGTTTGGATTTCTGGGTTTTCGGTTTACTTAGATTACGTACGCCAGGAGACGTTTCGTAGTTTAAGTGCCGGTCATGTTCCGTACTTTCGGGACGTGACAAAGTTGGTATCAGAGCGTTAGGTTTTACCCTTCGGAGCGTAGGATGACTCTTGGTTGATGGAATAGGTGACTAAAGTAGAGTGACGTACCGTTGGTATGTTCCGCGGCATATTTACGGCACGCCACTCCACTTATGAAGCCTTAGGATGTACATTTCCTTGTTCAGTATTATATTCCTTCCTGATCTAGCCTCATCGGTACCAGTTTGGTTTTGCTGCTACGGTTACGGGCAGGGAGAGCTACGACTAGAGTTGCGGTCAGCACAAGCTCGTCACGAACGAGGACTGACCAGGGCGAAATTCCGACGACATACGATTGCAGAGATGTGTCTTTTTACAGTGTTTCCGCGCCACGAGCGTTTGGCGGATCGCCTTTATGAGGTTACTCGGAGGTGCTGTCGACACTAGAGGATTGAGCCAATGATAGAGGCCAGCCAGATTTTGATGACCATTGAAGTATTGCTTACTCCTGATGATTGAGGCACCGTTCAGCGTGAAGACGAGCGAGCCAGTTATTCCTGCGAACGACGAGATATTGCCCCAGATGCTGGAGTTAGTGCAGAATGAGTTGTACTAAGAGATGGTAGAAGGTCGCTAGTCATCGAGGATGAATGACTAGGACATGTGGATCGTTCGCTTACCCCGATGCGAGGTCTTCAGATAGATTGATTCCAGCTAGAGGCGACTTCACGCAGAGACGTGAGGGTCGACAGAGACGATCGAATGTCGGAAACCTATTATTCCAAGTTTAAAGTAGTCGAAAAGACATGCAGGCAATTCTATGGTCCCTCTAGAAGAATGAAACCCTAACTCGACTTAATGACCGTGTGAAAGCCTTTGAACCTTCGGGTTTGCGGCAGTTCTACGGTGCCATTAGTGAGGCTTGGGTTTGCCCTTCTACGGCTGGACCACCGATGCTGTGGTATGTACTCGATACTATTAAACTGTACCCAAGATGTTGAGCCCTTGGGGGATTATGAGGTTTTGACAATCGATTGGATGGTTCGACTTAATTCGGATGCTAGGTGGTGAGATGCATTTCTTGGGAGACTCCAGATTCGAGGATAGTCGTTGCAGCTCAGTCCATGCAGCCGCGACGAGACGAGTCCAAATCAGACGACATTAGAGAAAAGTGGAGTAAGAGGTTCGCACCAGATCTAGATGAGATGATGTTCCACTCCGCCGACATCAGAGAGGCGATGCGCATGCCGAGGCATGGTACTTGGACTTACCTTCCAGAAGGAGTCGCGATGAGTATGCAGTCGTTCCAGAGCAAGATGCAGATATAGGAAAGGATAATGACTTCCGGACAGTTGGCAAAGACGAGACATGGAAGAGACCGTGAGCAGGATTCCTTCCAGGACACTGCTGCAATGATACTTGCACTCAGGATCAGATGTGTCACGTACATTCAGAGAGCCAGAGGCCGACGCCAGTGATATGCTGTCTTACGAGTGGTCGCGATGATTGACCAAGAGATGACCAGAGAAGTGCCAGAATGGAATCGTCCCCGTTAGCACACCTGACAGGGCCAATGAGCCGATGGACCGAAAGATTGGTAATTCACAGTGAAGACCTTGACCCAGGAGTGGTCATGGTTACGCACACCAGCATGCCAGAGTTCATGATCATCGACGAGACGTCCCATTAGTGACCGCGACAGTTGGCCCGAGATTCTTAGAGGATGCACTTGAGCGATACTATTCCGCCATTATTGATTTCGATGTTTTGGGTGATTTATTCGCATGATTTGATTTTGATGATTGAGGATTTACGATCTTTGCACAGTGTTGCACTTGATATCGTTTTCGTGCTTGGGTTTCACATGTTTGTGATTTTACGGTTTTAGACATTTGAGTTGATTTTGTGCGTATGCACGCACACGAATTGGTTCCTGCACTCTGTATAGTTATTATATGCTTGCAGTGTGCACTGGACTTCGATTTCGATTGTGATACTCGATATTTGTTTTGTGCACCTTGTTCACCTGATTGATTTTGCGCACGTTCGGCGCTTGATATTGGATTTCATGATTTCGTGCACGATGGATACACCTGATTTGGATTTTCGCGCATGTTGAGCGCATGTCTTGAGATGCGATTTTGGTGCACACCAGATGCACTAAATCGAGATTTTTCGTGCATGTCAGATGCACCTGATTTTGCTGTCAGGCACACATGTTGCCTACGACAGATGTTTCGTGCACACCCGATGCACTTAGATGTTGTTTCTGTGCGCATGTATGGCACATTCATGGATTTTGATTTCCGTGCGCACCAGACGCACGTAGCATTCATATGCACATTTTGGGGATTGATTTCGTATAGAGTAGTACGTTTTTATGATATTGCTATGTGTTTTCGTACTGAGCAGGACTAGTCAGAGGACAGTACCAGAATATATTTTGCATGCATTGATAGTTATTGAAGGGATTTCCAAAAAGCGAGCTATAGCCTCAGTATTTACCTACGTGTCTGATATGACACGAAATGTTTAAAACAAGGAGACCCTTCTAAATTGTTTCCAAAACGGCGGAACGTACATTTCAAACAAAGGTATATATGTATATAGTTATTTTCTTATGATAGACGTCCGCCACTGTGCAGTGTTATACGCGTTGCACAGCGACTTAAAGAGATTTGGCATGCATTTCCTTCAGATACTTACAGATATAGATCGATATTTACATGTATAGTTTCGAGTTATGTCATATTGGTTTTGATTTGGATTTGGCATTGATGTCTTCTCCATGACTCCGATGATTGCGGGATGCTTGACGGAGTTTTGATTTGAGTTATATGCTCATTTTTCAAGCGCATGCGCTGCGCTACGATTTGTTTTATGTTTTT
The DNA here is from genome assembly GCA_030015575.1 of Agapanthus africanus. Taxonomy (NCBI): domain Eukaryota; kingdom Viridiplantae; phylum Streptophyta; class Magnoliopsida; order Asparagales; family Amaryllidaceae; genus Agapanthus; species Agapanthus africanus. Next base: position 221,926,423 of record CM057347.1, read on the forward strand.
ACAATTTCGGAGCCCCGGCGACTTGATGGGCTTTTTTAGATGTTTTAGTATTTGGGGGAGTTTGAATTTAAATTCGGGGACCGAATTTCTTTAAGGGGGGAAGATTGTAACGCTTTGAAAATCGTTTCGGTGAAATTTCGAAAAAATCGGTAAAATAAGGGGGTTTTCTGTAAAAAGTCAAAATGCAAATATCTTATTTTAAAAATTAAATATACATATTCTAGCTATGTAATTTCTATTATTTGGTGTTTATTGAGCCGCTGGTGAAATTTCAAATTTTCTGAAAAAAAATATTATTTTATTATTATTTAAGCCGTCACTAATATATTTAATTAGGGAAAATTACAAATTGGAATGAGTTGAATCAAATTTTGTGCATCATAAAACATTAAATAAAATTTTATCATGTGGTTTTTGGAACGAAATCATTTGCCAAAACGGTTTAGAAATTATTGAAGAAAAAAGGCTTTTTTTTAGCGTAAATGGATGTTTGGGGCATTGTATTTATCATTTTTCATCACCCCACACCCGTACCCACACCCACACACCCCCATTCACTTATCCCCTTGAAGAATCCAGCAGCCCCCTCTTTTGTCCCCACTTGGATTTCAAGGAAAAGAAATGAAAGAAAAGAAAAGGAAATGAATGAAATTAGATAATAAGATATGGGCTTAGTTGACTTTGACCATTCCATTGACCCACACCATACATTCTCTCTCTCCCCCTCCCCATATCAGCCGAAACCTACAGCCCCTCTCAACAGCAGCCCTTCCCCCTTGCTTCTTGCTCTTTCTTGTTCAAAGAAAACCCCAAATTTCCATTAAAATCCAAAGAAAAACACTCAAAATCAAACCGAAATCAAAATCCACCTCCTACCCATTTTCTCTTGGCTACCATAGAATGGATCTAGGGATTTATATTTCAATTTCGGAGGCTAAGTGTGCTTGGGGGATCTTCAAATTAATTGGGTATAAATTCTAACCTTTTTGCTTAATGTGTTGTTAATTGTTTTAAGTTAGCTTAATTAAGTGTTAATGGAGAGTTGTAAATTCTAGGAAAAAGGGTTTGGATCAAGTTAGGGTTTGAATTCAATATGGTTGTTGTCACTTGTTTATGTTTGCAAGGTGTAGTTTGGCATGAGAAGACATGGAAAACCTAATTTAGTTAATAATTACAAATTGTTACTTGCAAAATGTCCATGCTTAAGCTTTTTAACAAACTAGTTTTTGGAAACTATGAATATAATTGGGATTAAAATCTAATTAGGGTTTCTATCGTTAGAGTATGGTTTTAATGAGTAGGTTAACTTGAAATTTAATGAAAAAGCTAAACTTGTAACTAGCTTGCTAATTTCTAGTTTAAAATTGTTAAAGGTGGTTAATATTGCAAACTAGGTTTTTAGTTTTAATTCAAAATATGAGATTAAAAATATGGTTAGGGTTTTTATCATATTATTAACTTTATTAAGTGTAGTTTAACACTTTATTTCATGGAAATCCAACCTAAATTGTAGTTTGCGGATTTTTTTTGCTATGAAATTGCTATAAAAAAAGGGTATTTTGTAAACTAGAATATTAGGGTTTTTGGAATTTAATGAGATTAAATTCCGGGAATTGTTTCTATGACTTATTTAAGATATTTAATAAATATATTGGCCGCTACATTCATTTAAACATCCTGTTTTGTACAAAAACGGCGAATTGTGCTTGCTAGATTTTCGGAAAAGTGACTTTTTAAGTAAAGTTGGGGTTTTTGTGAGTTTTAACCTAGTTTATAATAAAATTAGTGTTCGTGAATGTGCAAATGAGTGTGATTGGATTTTTCTCGGTTGTTTGACGTCTGTACATCGACATCGAGGGTTGGTTTGACTATTCTTGTATGCGTAGGCGATAGGTTTGGACCTATGCGTGATACGCGTGCCGATTTGATTTTCGTATGCCGTTTCGATTTCGAATTTAGTTTTAATGCGATACGGTGCGTTATGATATGTAGGTACCCCATGTGAACTTCAAGACGACAAGCAAGCGCGTGGCGACGTCGGCACCGGCGAACGAGGACCAGGTGAGTAGATTTATATCTACGGGGAGAAGTCGGGTGGATGGCGTATAGCACCCCCGCAGTCCGTGGTGATGTATACGGATACGTATACACACCAACAATTTATGATATGTTGTTAGGATTTATTATTGATGATTTTAGATGGATATTGGTGTTGGATTGGTGCATGGTTACGAAACCTTAGGTAGTGGTTGCACCACACATACACACACATCCATATTTGCATACATTCTTCTTTCATATGTGCGTACATGGGTTTATATATTGATGTGTATATTTACACATGGGTATGGGACTATGTCTTTATATACTGGATTTGAGGATAGTAATTGGGATTTGAGATGAGTCGATGATATTGGGCTTGAGGCCAGAAGATCCGTGATGTGTTTTGGTTCGTATTGAGATACGACATGATGTTTTAGCGGGTCTTTTGACGTAGTGATTCTTACATGCATGCATATATAGATGGTATCAAAATGGTACTAGACGTAGATCAGTACCCCGATCATGATATTTGATAAAGAGGATACCCGGTGAATAGTATGATGAATGTGATATTGACCCGTACCCAGATTTGGGATGCCGTACGAAGGATTTACGTACGAGCTATATTGATGATTGATCCGCACTCTTGACTTGGGATGCCTGATTTTAGATATGGTATCGGATATGATATTATTGAGGCGGGATCACCGACTATACATATACAGGTATGTATATGTATCGACTCAGATGATAGGCGGTTTCCTTACCTGTAGTTCAGCTTGTTAGTTCAGCCGTATAGTTTAGTGTAGTTGTTAGATTAGATTAGACTTCTTACCTATTTCAAAAACTAACGAATCGTGGGCATTTTTAAAGACAGCCCAAGGGATCCTACGGATATTTCAAAAGACATATCTTTTCATAAAAACACCGTAGCCCCTATTTTCAAAACCCCATGATTCGTGTTATTTCAAAAGGCACCATTTGTAGGACTTATATTAGTTGAATACTGATTAGTTATCGTTGTGTCTAGTATTCTGCTTCCGCACATTATTGTTGTTCGCTCTGCCCTGCATACTTATTTTGCTGCATACTCCATTATTGATATCATGCTGTTAGGACACCAGCACCATTACCGATGATGCGTATGTACCACATACACTTACTTGCCGGCTCACACACATCTTCATCGGTAATTGCCATGTCACGTACACTTAAAAAATACTATTGCTTGGCTTAGCTTGTTAGTTATTAGTTGATACGATATTAGTGTACCTGGGTTATATGCCAGTTTAGACATTGTAGTTATTACTTGTCACTTCATGCATACTGTTATTCCATTGTTCATGCCTAGTTATTAATCATACATTGCAACTTGGTTATTGATACCACATACATTCATTAGCATTGACATATGCACTTGTGATGACTTCTTGAGATTTATGATATTTCTGGATTTCGGGGGAAAGCCGCAAAATTTCTAAACTTATTAACCTTTTAAAATATGTAAATTGCGGTTTTCTAGTGATGTAAGTATCTTCCACCATGAGTTTGCTGTGGTTTTCGAGATCCGTGTCGAGGAGTGGAGGAACCGTCACGGTTACATGGTGGGCCCGGTATGGTACCCCGGGGCAAGATGAATGTGGTGTTGACGTTGAGCCTGGCAGGGGACAAATTACCTACCGGTGATATTACCCGACGCGTCGGATATCCGGAGGATACCGTCGTGGTCTTGAGATGGATGGTAGGGGCCGGTCTGGACTGACGGCGCCCTAGATATTGAGATTGAGACATTGATATTTCGAGACAGTGAGATTTATGTTTTGTGTCGATGCTAGACACTGTTGATACTGATTTCATTATGATACCTCCGTTTAAAAATACGAAGGAAATCTCACTAATTTATGAAAACAGTTTCTTCATTTACATGTATTCTGTTTTCATGCATTCATACCTCATTCATATGATATATTGCTACCTGAGGCACCGACACGGGCACATGAGATTTCACTCGGTTAGATATTACCCTAGCCATTGTTATAGGCTGCACGTTATTCATATATTTGAGGATATATTATGATCATTGACCTAGGTTGCGTTATTTATGCGATTTCTGTGCGTAGATGTTTTTCTATTCACGAGTTGGCAACTCACCCCCGTTGTGCCCCAGTTTCTTGCAGGTTTGCCGTACAGGTTTCATTACGGCTTTGCGGGCTCAGTTTCATTCGGGTGACTTGCTAGTAGGTGGGTTTTTCTTGTATCGTACCCATCATATTACCTTGTATAATATTATTCCATTGTATCTAGTAAATTCCACCAACCAAACATGTATTTTTGAGATAGAGACCAGTGTTGTTTATTCTTTCGATCTTAGAGTCGCTCGTTATGTTTCTGGTGGTTTTGAGTTTCCTTTTGAGTTTTGATCCTCGCCGTTGGCGTTGTATATTATATTGCTTGTGTGGTTGTGACCGTCGATTGACGAAGAGCTAGCTCCCGCTTGGGGATGCCTTTTTCTTGATTTCGTATACTATTCATGTTGTATCCCGTTTGGGAGCCAGTATTTACAAAGGAGACTCTGCCGAAATTTTCAGTAAATTTTGATGTTCTTAAAAACCGCATAATTCGGCTTATGCTATTAAAACTACTTATTTTAAATTGGTTTTCCTTCACTCTACTTCTTTTCTTGGTTTGGATTTCTGGGTTTTCGGTTTACTTAGATTACGTACGCCTGGAGACGTTTCGTAGTTTAAGTGCCGGTCATGTTCCGTACTTTCGGGACGTGACAAGCGCCCTTATACCCTGTTATATATACAAATGAAGTATGATCAATGTAAATCCAGTCTGTATTTGGTCAATGTCTGTATAAACATGGATCCCGTCCACCTGTCACCCAATGACAATAAGTATCATGCATGTAAATATGAGGATATAATCAAATCATGGAAAACATCATGAAACCTGTGCCTAGCATCGGCACGTAAATCCTCATCTATCGGGCTTCGTCAGTCCGGATCAACCCACGGGCTCTGTCTGCGGAATCGGCACTCGGCCCCGGCAGTACGCCTATATCCTTCTATCGACTCTGGTCAGTATCCTCCGGATAACCGCCAGGTCTAACCAATCACCGGTAGGTAGTGGTCCCACTGCCAGGCACACCATCTGCTACACAGCGAATCCGTTCTCGCCCCGGGGTACCATACTGGGTCCACCATGTACCCGTAATCGGCCTCGTCCACTCCTCGACTCGGGTTTCATATGTCGCTCTCAGCACAGAGAAAACACATGGTGGACGCACAGAAATATCATAGCAAGGGAACCGGGTTTTTAAAACAATTACATATTCTCCTTGAAATATCCACGGTTCCCAAATCCAGAAATATCATGAAAACGGATATCTCAATGCGCATAATCATAAAGCATGATGTATGTGACATATAAATGAAATGCAAGTATAACAGTATATCATGCAACATGGAAATAATAGTATGCACATACAAGGTCATATCTTGATGCAATAATACTACTGTGTAGTGACATGGCAATTATCGATGATGAAGTGTGTGAGCCGGCAAGCAAGTGTACGTGGAACATACGCATCATCGATAATGGTGCCGGTGTCGTAGCAACATGATAGTGATATAGCAATAAACATATGCAAGGCAATGTGAATAGGATGAGTATGCGGAAATCAAATAATCAACACCACAGTGAAAAGGCTACATCAATATGTATATGTCATGGAGTTATGCCATTTGAAATAAGACGAATCAGGATTTTTAGTAAAATAAGGGCTACGGTATTTTAAAGAAAGATACGTCTTTTAAAAATACCCGTAGAATCCCTTTTCTTATCTTTAAGATATTCTTGATTCGTAGCTTTTGAAATAGGTATGACTAGGGTCTAGTCTAACATCTACTATGCAAACTACAGATCTAAGTATCAAGTCTATCGGAAGGGGTATGGAAACTACCTAAATCCGAGTCGATATGTATATATAGTAGTCGGTGATCCCGCCTCAGAAGTATCGCATACGATACAGTATATCATATGACATCCTCAAGTCATGAGTGCGGATCTATCATCAATATAAAGCTCATACGGTAAATCATCGTACGGCATCCCAATAGCTGGGTACGGGTCAATATCACATTCCTCTCATCAAATATCAGGTATCATTATCATAATATCACATAATCTGGGATACTGATCTAAGTCTAATACAACTGATACCATCTATATACTGCGTGTGCAAGCACATGTCCAAAGGCCCGCTAGAGATCACATGTCGTATCCCAAATACGAATCATATCAAAACACTGATCTCGCGGCACAATGCCCAAAATCACCGACTCATCTCCAATGTCATCCAATATCATCATCAACACAGTGAAAATATAGTGAATATGCAACGGTGTGCGTGTGGGTGTAAACCTATTCTAAGGTTCGCGACTAAGAACTACACTAGTTTACTTCTAACCCTAAACTATCCTGTTAGTTATATGTATGCCCTAGAGGCCATTACTGTACATAGGATGTATATTGTAGTGGATGCTGGGACATATATAGGGAGGACTTTCTTGCTCGACATGATAGTATGCTATCTGGTTGAACTTTACCTTAACGTGTATACTGATTATCTCTCTGTTACATGTTGGTAAAGCCCTTAGGATGTGTGCTTGACTACCTGGACTATGATGCGGATCATACTAGTGGGGACATGGTAGTCCATAAGTACATCCTTCAAAGTCCCTAGTCGAGGGTGTATCGAGACGGGGCATCGATATAATAGAGTAGACTAGCGTATACCTTCTCGACCCATACAGATGGGCGATGGATGATCCCATATCCATTGGTGTTTGACATCAGAGATGGTATACGGGTGCTCAGTAGAGACTGGGTACACTGGACGGACTCGCCGAGAACTCCCAGATGGTATTATACCTCACGTCAGATGGCAGTTCTCTGGTGACACTGGTACAGAGTAGTCTGTTGACCCGAGATCGTCATAGAGTCTTGTGTGGTTCCCACTGTGCTTTGATTTCCATCTTACAACGTCCAAGAGGGCGTGCAAAACGGTGGTTTTTGGGTACAGTCCCGAGTCACATGGAGGCAATGAGCGATAGGAGGGGATTCGTTTCTCCCGGTATAGGGGGTTGATGTTGCGCTGTGTTCGATTGGCTATAACAAGAAATCCCTGGCCAGGGTTGCTGAGATTTACTGGTAAGTGTTACCAGTAGTTTCTCGAATTGTTATAGACCTCATATCGACACGACTTATCGAGCAATTGGGGTCTGACGTTTACCACCCCTAGGCGAGATATGCGACATATCAGACGATCAGACCGGACTGTACGGTAGTGTTACTGGTTGGATTCACTGGAGTGTGAGCGGGGTTGCTCGTCGATCTTCAGATCGCTCAATACCCGGGTGGCCGTTACGTTTAGCAGACCGCTTGCGGCTTGTGGGTGTTTGATATGATCATCATCTGCTACCGGCGTATTGACGAGTCTTTAGAGTCCTACACAGAGGTTTCCTGGCTCAAGCAAAACGAAATAGGAGCGCATATGAGATATGTGCAGGACCGAGAATAATGCGTGTATGTGATACCGCATTTCATTCTCGCGATATATGTTTCGATTGGTTACATTCGATATGACCTAGTTATCGAATCATTGATTCGATAAATCGATACAATGGATTCTAGTCGGTTATGTGCGACATGACCGGATCATTGAATCAAATGTTGATTTAATGATTTAATGCATAATTATATATTTGATATATTACTTTGCATTAACTAGTATCGGTTCACTTAAGATGGATTTTCTCACTCGGATGTGCGCATTGCATATGCGATATGATTTTGTGCACTTGCGTGTATCATGTTTGATGATGCATGCTAGTTTGCGTTTGTGTAAAGAATTAAACCATGGTTACTTAAGTGGTTAGGGTTTCATTTCCTTTTCTCATTTATTTATTCATTTTGAAATAGATAAGCATAAAAGAAAGAATGGTGGCTTTATTTGTAGTTTAGTTGAAGCTTCATGAAGCTTTGACCAAAGTGACCATTTTGTCTCATGCTTAACCCTAACCACTTCATTTAACCCTAGTTTATTCTCTACACTAGACCATGGTTAGATTATGATAAGAATTGTTTTTCTTTTCTATTTTGATAATTCTAATCATAACTTATTTATCTTCTTCTTCTTCATCTTCAAAGAAGAAGCTTAGCTTCATCAATGGTGATTGATGGAAATGAGTGAGAAATCCAAATCTAAAGTCTACCCACTTCCTATTTCTTCATCCTCTACCTCTTGCCAAGTAGTAGAGTGTGTTTTCTTCACAAGTTTCTTGACTTGGTGAAGTTGGAGCTTGATCTAGAGATGCCTCGACGTAGATCATCTTCGGCACGAAGCCGACGACCTTGCCCGCTCTTTCTCCGATGAAGCCGACGCAAGAGCCCGGATTTCGATTTGGACAGCGAGAATACTTCGTTACGGAGCTATGGAGGTGGAGAACTGGATCTACAAAGGTTGTATTTCCGTATTCTCTTAGTTAAGTGTTAACTAGTTAGCTTTTTCGCCTAGTGTTCTAGCAAACGATCCGTAGTCGGGTCTCTCGGCACCTAGAATTTTTGAAATTTGGCATGGTTGATGCCTTGCGAGACCTCACTAGGGTGCCTAGGAACCCTACAGTGGTATCAGAGCCTAGCTAGAGCCTTAGGCGAAGTCTAGACGGAATTTGAAGTCCGAACGAACCCGAAACCCGATCACAAACTTGCTCTCTGTCCATTTTTTAAAATCTGGTCTTTTTCCAAATTAAAAATATGCAGAAAATCAAGCAGGGTTTTCTAAGAATTACTGTAAATTTCGTGGACCTAATTCCACTTTCCCACCGCGGTTCCGCGGCATGAGCAAGGATCATGCGGCGGATCCGCGGCCGTACGGCCCCAGTATTTAAATAATTTTGCACAGTAATTCTTAGTTTCCAGTGCTGATTTTTCTGGGAATTTTTAATAATTTTTCAAGAGTTGAATTTTCTGCAGTTGTTTTGGGGATTCGGTGTTTCGATCGGGGTGTCAAATTTTGTCTGTGTGGCTTTCCGGATAAATTTTTAGAATATGTTAAAAAGTTCGACCGGATATAAATACCCAATTTTTCTCCTGTCGGGAAATTTCCAAGTGTCAGATTTTTCCGTGGTTTAACGACGTTCTAAATAGTGCAAGTAACGCGATGGTCCCTCTAGAAGACAACAAACCTTAACTCGATTATGTGACCGTCTTGAACTGCCCTTTGAACCTTCGGGTTTGGGGCAGTACGGCGTGCCACATGTGAGGCGTTGGCTTGACCCTTCTACGGCTGGACCGTTGGTACTGAGGCACGAACTGAATGTTGTTTGACTTATTTCATGTGTTGATCTGTATTGGGAAAACTTGGGTGTTCGACTGTTTGATCGAAAAGTTTAACATTTTCTATTTATCCGGAATGTGATACAATAATTGGAATTCACAATAAGTTATGAGATAACTGAATGAATGTTATAAACATAGCACTTTAGTCTCACTTGATCGGTTGCCACGGAATTTTGATGTGATCAAAAGTCTGTCGCAATCACGTAGCGTACGCGGATACTCACCGGGTAAACTTAATAGACAGCCTCACCCCATTGCCCCGACCAAGTGACTGTAGGAGAACCCCGTCGCCGAAAGCATCCGTTCGGGTGCTCGCGGCAGCGGTGTTCCGCCTTGGTGCACTTCGTCGACGGTATCGGGGGTGCGGCCGCCTACTGAAGTTTGCGACGAGTATTCAATCAGGTTGTCGGGAATCTTGTTGAATTGGCCGACTTGATATTGAAAAGTGTTTTCGATTATGAGACTAAAATGCGGGGTTTATAATTGTTAGGCATGCGATGTCTAAGTAATTCATTTGGTCAGGCATGCGATGTCTGAGGTGGTTGCGGATTCTAACTGTTGTAGTTTTACACTTTTTTTTCTGTGACCGTAAGTGTAATATGTGATATCGCCGGTTTCGTTGCTATATGTCAACGACAATTGGGATGGACATATTTACTTACGTTGATGACATGTGATGTTATGTGTTGCTGGATATGTTATATTGGATCGTCGTGTTTGAATAGCCCGGGGTTTTTATGTGAGATGAGTGTTTTCTTTTTCATTCATGTAAAAACTTGTATGTAATATTCTTTTATTGGGGCGCTTCCAGGTTGCGGAAGTTGTCACCTGTTTTATATTATTTACTTTTCCGCACTAGGATAGACCCAAAGAGGGGAGCACAAGTAACCGGGTTCTGGAGTCCAGTGGGAGACCAACTCGAGGAGTCGAGTCCGGGTCTCCTAACTCTAGAATTGGTAGGGTTTCTTGCCGCTCTCGTAGGGGTCTAGGGGTGTGGGTTTGGCTATTCATCACGACCGTGGAATCCGTGTTTTATACTGGCTCGTATTGAAAACACGGACGTCCTAGTATATCCAATATTTCATATGATTCTTCTGCTGCGATATCTGTGATGTGATCATGTGATGTTCTATGATAGATACAGTATATAGTATATATGATATATTATATAGACGTTACTTATGTTTTACACCCGCGCTAGCCCTGCCCCGCTCTGCCGTTAGTTACGTAACCTAATGGTGCACGAGGGGACATCGAGGCGAATGCGGATGGCATAAGTGTACGTCGTATTTATCTGTGATGATTAGGTAACTTAAATGATGGGACTTCATTAATGTGATTAATGAAATAAAAGAAACCTAAGATGTTGTAGAATCAAATTTCAAAATAAAACAGGTAGCTACAGTTCTTGCTTTGCACAGCGGTATATATGATATATCCTGCACCTTATTCGATGAGGAAAGGACCGAGATCTCTTCACCGGGAGTGACTCCTTTAGCAATAACTCGCAGATGCTACAACACTCGGTTTGTCTTTTGATTGCTTTTAAGAGTTCTGCTTTGCACAGAGATATATATGATATATCCCGCACCTCATTCGACGAGGAAAGGACCGACGATCCCTTCACCGGGAGTGACTCCTTTAGCAAAACTTGAAAAGCCTAAAAAACACTCCATTTTAAAATCATTTGATTCTACAACGATATCAAGTTCATTACGCAATAGGTTTTCAGAAAAACCTGTCGTAGCCCTCCGTCATTTCAGATAAGTCCTGTTTAGTATTCGTGCTTCGTTTGTTGACCTTGTCAAGGCGCAGTGTGCGGTAGCTAACCAGTATTTATCTGCTTATGCATATGATGCAGATTGGGTTAGGGTAGTTGTGCGGCCTTGTTGACCTTGTCAAGGGTCGTGCGGGTGGGTTTGATTCAATCAAGAAATGACGGGTTGAACTTGACTTGCGGTCTATGGTTTGTTGACCTTGTCAAGGTCATAGATCGTTCGGGGCAAAATATTATCGGGAATTTCAAGTGTTGAAATTTGCAATGAGATTGCATACATTCTATGAGATAGTTAGATCCCGATACCCGCTGGAAGTAAGAGTTACTCCTGGGAGAGTTTTACACATTACAATTAGCCGATCAAGTAGGTGTCTAGAAAGGTGTTAACGAGGTTACGCCTCTGGGAAAACGAGGTTTACATTAATTTGGTTCGTGCGAAAGCACGGGGGACCTCCCTCAAAGTACCGACACTGGCCTGGCTGAAAGATTGGCGAACTTGTAGTGTGTAATTAATCCCGGCTATTCTTTCCTTTTAGGGTTTGAAGGAAGATTTGATAAAAAGCAGTGGGAGCCATCCTGATTAGATAAAATAATAACCAATCTATTCTTGCAAGTGCGAACGCTGAGTGTTTTCTTCTCTCTCTCTCCAGGTAGCGACCATATCACGCCTTAATCAAGATAATAATACGGAATATTGACCGAACCCGCTTGTTATACTGAGCTGGGGAACGTTGGTCCCGCTCAAACTTATAATTGTTATAAGACAGAGCAGGAAATTGGGGAATACCAGATTTCCCGTGCCGCCCAAACGAAGAGAGTGCATGCTGATGCATCATCTTCGGGTGTGTTCATTACAGAGAACTGTTTCTCAGTATCCTTTACGTCCTGGGTATGTGATACCATATCAGGATCCCAGATATGTAATCTGTTACATAGGGCTACAGAAAGGTAGAGAACTGAGAACGGGTGATAAGTTTCATGAGGCAGAAAACGGGGCAAGTGTTGCAGCCAAGTCTGTTGGTCACTGTCACCCTGTATTACAAATACATTGATTCTGAACGAATGTTATTAGATACCGAACCTGATATACAAAATCATATCTGTCTCTTTATTAGTAAAGAAACGGTAAAATTTTGTATTGTTGGATAATGTTTTGAACATTTCCTATATCAAAAGTTGATCGGATCAGGCACGTTATCTAAAAGCATTAATGTTCTAAATCAAACTACAGTTCTTAGTATACGGAACACAAAAAAGAGGAAGAGTTCAGAAATGAACGAATCCTTCTTGAGGCATTGTAAACTAGGTCATATCAATGCGACCCGACTAGCTGAAGTTACATGAAGATGCATATTTAAATCAGTTTGAATTTACATCTTGTGAAACTTGCCAGTCATGTCACAGAGATAAGATGACCATAGCTCCGTTTACTGAAAACAGAGAAAGAGTTAGTGAACTCTTGGGATGATACATGTTGATGTATGTAAGGTCTCCTGTCTACAAATGCCAAGACCGGTTATTTGTACATCATTACATTCTCTGATGATCTCTCAAGATTCAGACCTATGTTCCCGTTGAAACACAAGTCCGAACCTTTTGAGATATTCACAGAATATAAGTTAGAAGTAGAGAACCAATATACGGGTATAAGTATTATGTCCATTGATGTGATCAAGGAGGAGAATACTTGAGCACGGAAATCCTGGACTATTCTAAAGGAGAATGAGATTCTCTCTCAGCATTACTCCTCCATATACACCATTGCACGATGGTATATCGGGGCGGAGCAATCACACCCTATATGATAAGGTGTGCTCTATGATGAGTACTACTGAGTTACCTGTTTCCTTTTGGGGTTATGCACTTGAGAAGCTGCATACCTATTGAATAGGGTTCGAATCAAATCAGTTGCCTACCACTTCATATTTGATATGATATGGGAAAAGCCCATCTCTCAAGTTAGTTGAGATTTGGGGTTGTCCAGCCTATGTCTGAAAAGCAAAATCCGGACAAGCTCGAGGCAAGATCTGTTATGTACAACTGGAAAGGTTCCAGCTATACAAACAACAGCAGATGATTTGGTAGAACCAAAGGATTCAGTAGATTCCAACGAACCTCAGCCTCTCCGCCGATCTAGTAGGGTTCCTCACCCACCTGAGAGATACTTCTGTTTCTCTATGACAGTGGGAGCGAGGAATGCATCATGAGATGATGACCCAACTAGTTTCGAGCTGGCCATCAGGAGTGGGACTCTGTAAGAATGGCTGGATGCTTAGCGATCTGAGATGGAATCCTTATACACCAACAAAGTATGGACTTTAGTTGCTATATCTGAAGGGTTAAATCCCCATCAGGAGCAAGTATATCTTGAGAAGATTACTTGGTGTAGATGGAAAAGTTGAGACTTTCAAAGCTAGACTTGTTAAAGGTTTTCGTCATCGACCAGGCGTGGATTATGATGAAACCTTTTCAAGTACCTATGCTTAAGTCCATCCAGATACTACTTGCCACGGCTACATACCATGACTACGATATCTGGTGGTTGGGTGTCATGACAGCTTTTCTAAATGATGTTTTAGAAGAGTGCGTCTATAAGTACACAGCCAGAGGGCTTCGTAGACAGTGGGAGCAGCGGAAACGTGTGCAAGATGCTTTATAGGATAAAGCAGGCATCGCGGAGTTGGAACATCTGTTTTGATGAAGCGGTCAAAGAGTTTGACATCATCAAAATGGTAGATGAACCTTGTATATACAAAAAGGTAGTAGGGAGTATGGTGACGATCCTCGTAGAGTACGTGGATGACATACTCTTGATAGGGAAGGAGTTTCCTATGCTACGCTCGATCAATCTCCGCTTATCACCATGATTCTTCATATAGGATCAAAGTGATACCTCCTAAATCCTGGGTTTTGGATCTTTGAGATAGATCTAAATAGATGTTAGGATTCTCACTAGTTGTAGTGAGATGGTATCAAACGATCCTGGGGAGAATCACTGGAAGGGTTCCAAGGTGATAAAGACGACTGAATATCAGTCACAGGCATTGTCTTTACCCTCAGTGGAGGGACGGTATGTTGGAAGAGTTCCAAGCTAGATACCGTGGCATACTAGACGATAAAGGCTGGATACATCGCTACTTAAAATGCTACCAAAGAGGCTGTCTGGGTGTATATTTGTTCATAAGATGAACTTAGTTCCTCCCATTGTGTGACAATGGAGTTGTGGCTTATGCCAAGGAACGTCCGTCCCGTCAGTGATCCAGATATATTCTAAGGCAGTATCACCTGATCATGGAGATGGTTGATCTCCAGGGGATCGAGGTTTGGAGAGTAGACTCAGAGGACAACACAGCGGATCCACTCACAAAGGCCTGTTCCCAGAGAGAGATTTTTATGGGATGGTTGAGTATGAGATACTACAACCACTGCTATCAGATGGCCCTAGTGCAAGTGGGAGATTGTTAGTTATATGTATGCCCTAGAGGCCATTACTGTACATAGGATGTATATTGTAGTGGATGCTGGGACATATATAGGGAGGACTTTCTTGCTCGACATGATAGTATGCTATCTGGTTGAACTTTACCTTAACGTGTATACTGATTGTCTCTCTGTTACATGTTGGTAAAGCCCTTAGGATGTCTGCTTGACTAACTGGACTATGATGCGGATCATACTAGTGGGGACATGGTAGTCTATAAGTACATCCTTCAAAGTCCCTAGTCGAGGGTGTATCGAGACGGGGCATCGATATAGCAGAGTAGACTAGCGTATACCTTCTCGACCCATACAGATGGGCGATGGATGATCCCATATCCATTGGTGTTTGACATCAGAGATGGTATACGGGTGCTCAGTAGAGACTGGGTACACTGGACGGACTCGCCGAGAACTCCCAGATGGTATTATACCTCACGTCAGATGGCAGTTCTCTGGTGACACTGGTACAGAGTAGTCTGTTGACCCGAGATCGTCATAGAGTCTTGTGTGGTTCCCACTGTGCTTTGATTTCCATCTTACCACGTCCAAGAGGGCGTGCAAAACGGTGGTTTTGGGGTACAGTCCCGAGTCACATGGAGGCAATGAGCGATAGGAGGGGATTCGTTTCTCCCGGTATAGGGGGTTGATGTTGCGCTGTGTTCGATTGGCTATAACAAGAAATCCCTGGCCAGGGTTGCTGAGATTTACTGGTAAGTGTTACCAGTAGTTTCTCGAATTGTTATAGACCTCATATCGACACGACTTATCGAGCAATTGGGGTCTGACGTTTACCACCCCTAGGCGAGATATGCGACATATCAGACGATCAGACCGGACTGTACGGTAGTGTTACTGGTTGGATTCACTGGAGTGTGAGCGGGCTTGCTCGTCGATCTTCAGATCGCTCAATACCCGGGTGGCCGTTACGTTTTGCAGACCGCTTGCGGCTTGTGGGTGTTTGATATGATCATCATCTGCTACCGGCGTATTGACGAGTCTTTAGAGTCCTACACAGAGGTTTCCTGGCTCAAGCAAAACGAAATAGGAGCGCATATGAGATATGTGCAGGACCGAGAATAATGCATGTATGTGATACCGCATTTCATTCTCACGATATATGTTTCGATTGGTTACATTCGATATGACCTAGTTATCGAATCATTGATTCGATAAATCGATACATTGGATTCTAGTCGGTTATGTGCGACATGACCGGATCATTGAATCAAATGTTGATTTAATGATTTAATGCATAATTATATATTTGATATATTACTTTGCATTAACTAGTATCGGTTCACTTAAGATGGATTTTCTCACTCGGATGTGCGCATTGCATATGCGATATGATTTTGTGCACTTGCTTGTATCATGTTTGATGATGCATGCTAGTTTGGGTTTGTGTAAAGAATTAAACCATGGTTACTTAAGTGGTTAGGGTTTCATTTCCTTTTCTCATTTATTTATTTCATTTATTCATTTTGAAATAGATAAGCATAAAAGAAAGAATGGTGGCTTTATTTGTAGTTTAGTTGAAGCTTCATGAAGCTTTGACCAAAGTGACCATTTTGTCTCATGCTTAACCCTAACCACTTCATTTAACCCTAGTTTATTCTCTACACTAGACCATGGTTAGATTATGATAAGAATTGTTTTTCTTTTCTAGTTTGATAATTCTAATCATAACTTATTTATCTTCTTCTTCTTCATCTTCAAAGAAGAAGCTTAGCTTCATCAATGGTGATTGATGGAAATGAGTGAGAAATCCAAATCTAAAGTCTACCCACTTCCTATTTCTGCATCCTCTACCTCTTGCCAAGTAGTAGAGTGTGTTTTCTTCACAAGTTTCTTGACTTGGTGAAGTTGGAGCTTGATCTAGAGATGCCTCGACGTAGATCATCTTCGGCACGAAGCCGACGACCTTGCCCGCTCTTTCTCCGATGAAGCCGACGCAAGAGCCCGGATTTCGATTTGGACAGCGAGGATACTTCGTTGCGGAGCTATGGAGGTGGAGAACCGGATCTACAAAGGTTGTATTTCCGTATTCCCTTAGTTAAGTGTTAACTAGTTAGCTTTTTCGCCTAGTGTTCTAGCAAACGATCCGTAGTCGGGTCTCTCGGCACCTAGAATTTTTGAAATTTGGCATGGTTGATGCCTTGCGAGACCTCACTAGGGTGCTTAGGAACCCTACATATCCATAATACACCTAACACAATATCCACGATACACTATAACTATCATATATATAATATATCAACTACGGACTGCGGGGGTGCTATACGCCATCCACTCGACTTCCCCCCGTAGATATAATCTACTCATCTTGTGTCTTCATTTGTCGATGTCGCCACGCGCTTGCTTGTCGTCCCGAAGTCTTCATGGGGTACCTACACGTCAAAGTATCGTAATGCGCATTAAAACCAAACAAAATCTAAAACGGCACACGAAACCAAAAACGATACGATAAGGGGCCTATAGGTTAGGACCTAAGGGCATGCCTTCAAAACCATCAATCAATTCTCGATATCGTCGTATAAACGCCAAATGGTCGAGGTAAAACACAGTACACAATTTCAGAATTAAAAATACGGAATACGGAAACACGAATCCAAAACAGAAACTAAGGAAATAGGCTCCAGATTTCACTCTAGGTCAAACTAGACAAATCAACACATACCAGGGGTCTAATCTATACATGTAGGGGCTACAGAACCAAAACGACACAAAATGGGGCAGGTCTGGCCGCAAATTGCGGCCAATAGGATTAAATTGGTGGCTGGGAAAATGAGTTAAGGGATGGGGTCTTGGGTTTAGCTCCCTGGGTGCCTGCACATGTCACTGTCCAACCAAAATGATTTTCAGAGTCTCGGGTTGATAGCAGATCCCAAATAACCTTCACAGATTTCACAAATTTTCCGATATCGGTTTCGAAATATGTATTCCGGGTCTTAAGTCTCAGGTTTGGGTCTCCATACTAGCACTAAGTTGTTTATACAGCCTCTACTGAGCTTAATTTCACATTATAACTCAAATTTCCCTCAAACCCTAACTAGGTTTTCCTTAAGTCCACAAAACACACAATATCGCTTCTATCACAACATGGGGGTGTAACTAATGCTAAAACTAAGCTAAGGGTTCAGTAATTTCCTCATTTGGTAACTCAAGAATTTTCTTGAGTTGCCCCAAGTGGCCAAAATCCTTGCTTTCTTGGTCCAATATGTAGATCTTGGGCGTGTGTACACTTTTAATGAAATGAGAGCGGGGTTTTGGTGATATTTATGAGATGATTTGGGGCTTGAAGATGGGAGAGAGATGAATGAACAGCAGCAGCAGGAGAAGGGGAAGAGGGAGAGAGAAAATGAGAGGAAGAATGAAGAGATGGCTAAGTCCAAGGTCAAAGGAAAACAATACCTCTCTCTCTCTCTCACCATACCTCAATATAAAAATCCTTTTTCTTTTCTTTTTCTCTACTCCTAATTCCTTCTCACAAGAATAGTAACCCCAAAAGAAACATGGTGGAAAAGTGCACAAGTGTAAGAAAAGTGATATGTGCATGTTTCGCACAAAAATGCTAAAAACCGATTAGCGATTTTTAATCGCGATTAGCACTAAATTAGCATATAAAAGATCATAAAAACTTTAAAATGGCATATTTTCATAAAATACCCTATTTTAGAATTTTCCATAATTTTTCCAAAATTTTTCCCATTTATTTGTACTTAATAATACTGGAATATTAAAATATTCAATAAAATAATATTAAATTATAAAAATTCCCAAAAATAAAATTTTTATTGGAAATGTTACAATCTTCGCCCCTTAAATAAATTCGGTCCCCGAATTTAAATTTAAACCCCCAAATACTAAAACATTTCAGTAAAAATCGAAATTGTCGTGGCTTCGGAAACATCAATACATAGTGAATATAATATAAATGTACTGCTCTATTAGAAATCAATCCCCAAAAATGTATATATAAGAATATCCTGTGCGTCTGGTGCGCAAGGAATCAAAATCCATATATGTGTCATACAGTTGCACAAAACAACATCTAGGTGCAACTGATGTGCACGAAACATCTGTCATAGGCAACGTGTGTGCCTGACAGGAAAATCTGATGCATCTGACATGCACGAAGAATCCATATTTAGTGCATCTGGCATGCACCAAAATCGTATATCAAAACACTAACGGTGCATGAAAACTATGCTGGAAGTGTAAATCAAATCACTGCATAAGATTGGCGTGAAATCACAATCAATACCTCAAATGTAATAACTATGCACAAAATATAAATACCCAACGGGTGCATTTAAACAAATATCATGAAACTCAGCCATCAAGACTAAATCATACAAACAGAACGCCCAAAATACCGAAATCCAAGATGACGGATACGTGATAACCGAATCACAAAATCACAAATCATAAATACCGTCGTCGGTAGTTCCTCCTTCAAGGTCGAGAAGGTGTCGGTGCATCCAATGCTACCAGCGCAAGATATCTACTTGCTTCTTGCTCACGGTCTGGCGTCCTCTGTCTCTGGGTCCTTATCTTCTCTGTGGATTACCAATCTCACGATCCATCGGCTCAACGGCCCTGTTAGGTGTGCTAATGGGGACGATTCCGTTCTGGCATTCTCTGGTCATCTCTCGGTCAATCCTCACGACCACTCGTAAAGCAGTATGTCACTGGCGTCGGCCTCTGGCTCTCTGAATGCACATCACACATCTGATCCTAGGTGCAAAAATCATTGCAGCCATGTCCTGGAAGGAATCCTGCTCAAGGTCTCTGCCGATCTTGCCTATGCCGAACCATTCGGAGGCTGGTACTCTTGCATAATCTCTTCTCGCTCAATGGACATCTGTGTCCTCAGCACAGCATTTCTCAGAAACTGGTCGCATCCCAATGCCTCTGTAAGCATACCAGGTCTCTAGTCTCGACGGGAAGTAATAACAGCTCGTCAGCGTGTCGCACGAACCTCTTGTCCCGCTTGTCTGTATCATCGTCCACTTTGACGTCACATCTCTATCTGCGCACTGCAATGTTCTCGGCTACGGTCAATCCGAAGTCTCTCTCAAATCTCTTTTCTTCCGAATTGCCCGGAAGTCATCGTCCATTGCTGGAGCTAATTCTTGTTCCGGAACGGCTGCATACTCATCGCACCTCCTTTTCGAAGGTATATCCATATACAATGCCTCAGCGTGCGTATCGCATCTCTGATGTCAACGGAGGAGAACGTCATTTCGTTGAAATCTCTTGCGAACTCTGTAAGTCTACGTTAGCGCCCCGGCAGTCTACAGACGCCAATTGCGGAATAAAACTTTTTAACTTGGCGCTATCGTATACTTTAACCCGGATCTGCCATTATTGCTAAACTAACAAACAGTAAAGAGTATAGAAATGTTGTACCGACTGATCCGAGTCCTCCGGTCTTCATCTTCACTCCGATCTCCTCGCGGGATCTCCGTCTGTCTCCTCCTCGTCGGAAAGGGCACCACATCGCCTGTAGCTTTTACGGGCTCCCACCTCAATACCGAGGCAACTCGGGCGCGAAGCTGGCGAATCGACGCGTCCAAGATTTGCTGTAGGAAGTGTAGTGTAGAGGCTACTTGTCTCTTTGGGGTTTGTTGCCTTTGGATGGAGGAATGAATGTTGAACTTTGGAGGGAAATGAAGCAAACATTTTTTTGCAACCCAAATGAGATGAACAAAATGAAGCACAAAATGAATCTCTCAATTTTTTTTCTCTCCTCCTCATCAAGTGGCCGGCCATTTCAATCAAATGAATTGGTGGAGGGAAAGAATGGATATATATGATGAAGGGAGGTGAGTGTAGGAGTGAAGAAGGGGGTGACCACATCAAGGGACAAACAAGCATGCTTCACTTTAATCAAACCATACCTTCATCAAATCACATAAATGCAAGCATGGTGCAATAGATAACAATCCTATCATAATCAAGACAAATGCAAGAAACCCCCTCCACAAAGATTATTTGCACAATTGCAAATAACCCCCTCCATCGGAAAAGTCCGGCCGGGAAAGAACAAAGGAAAACCGGCCGGAACGGAATGCAAACTGGCAACTCCAGAAAACTGGTCCCGTAATTAATTACAGGAAAAACCCCGACACTGTGCATACACACCCACATCTGTATTCCGTCCGGATACAAATGCAAAGAGACAAAATCTACACTGTACTAAACTAGGACCGGCTTAAACCAAAGCCGGCTAGTAATATCCGTTCGATCCTGATGCGTGCAATACCGCACGTATCTGATCGAACCCTGCCATATACCTATACGGCTACTAGTACAAACCGTCCGATCCTGATCCGTGCAATACCGCACGTATCTGATCGGACCCTGCCATATCTCCATACGGCCTCTACAGCGTTTCGCCCGAAAACTGAGTAACTGAAAGTGTGGTAGACTCTAAAGACTCGTCAATACTATGGCTGTGGATTTAACCACTAGCATGTCAGAGGTATAAGCCAATACGTGACGGGCCACCAGCTATTGACTAAAAGGGACGTCGATGAGCGAACTCATCCTGACACCCTACTGAGCCTGTCAGTGACAATATCCGTGCAGTCCGGTCCGTTCGTCTATGAGTATCGCATGGCGGGCCTAGGGGGTTGGTAAAAGTCAGACCCCCAAAAGCGGTACAAGTCGTGTCGGAGTGTAGCCCAGAACACCCTGAGATACTACTGGAATACCTACCAGTAAATCTCCTTGCCTTGGCCAAGGACTTTGTGTAATGGCTCTCCTAGACACAGCACGACCTCACCCCCAATACCGGGAGAGACGAACCCCTGAAGATACGCTCACTGCCTCCATGTGGCTCGGGACTGTACCCAACTAAAACCTGTTTGCACGACTCCTTTGAGCCGTGGTAGGGTAGTAATCAAAGTACAGTGGGAACTCACACGAGACAAATGACGATCCCCAGGTCGATGAACTAACCTGCACACATGTCACCAGGGAACTGCCATCTGACGTCTGGTATATGACCAACTAGCATGTTCCCGGCGAGTCCTGTCCGGTGTACTCATAACCCAATGAGCACCTGTATACATCTTAGGTGATCCAGCTGACACCAGTGGCTTGTGAGACCGGCCACCGCCCCTCGTCGGGGTCTCGACTGTATACACTAGTCTACTAATGGAGTATCGATGCCCGGTCTCGAAACTCCCACGACTAGGGACCTTTTAAGGATATGCTTGTAGACCCCCAGCTCCCACTTATATGATCGCCCTCATACTGCTGGTGGTCAAGCAAGAATCCTAGGGGCTCTATCAACGTGTAATAGCGACGTGTCATGTCACCTAAAGCAGTATACGATGATAAAGGTAAACCTGATAGCATACTATCATCTCGAGTAAGACTGTTCTACCGGGATAGGTCCTCCCTCAATCATTGCAATCACGTGCCTGTGATCCAATAATTGACTCTGAGGGCACTATCTCCAACAAACTCTTTACTTCACTCTGCTTCAATGTCGACTGATTCGAACTCGTTTCATCGTGGCTGCACGGACTGCGCTCCAACGGCTATGCTCGTATCTGGAGTCTCCCAAGCAGTGTATCCTATCACATGATATCCGAATGATGCCGAACCTTTCGATCGACTCGTCAGAACCTCATAATCCCCCAAGAGATCAACATCATGGGTACAGTTTAATAGTATCGAGTACATACCACAGCATCAGTGGCCCAGGCGTAGAAGGGCAAACCCAAGCCTCACTAATGGCGCCGCGGAATTGCCGCAAACCCTAAGGTTCAAAGGCTTTCGCACGGTCATTAAGTCGAGTTAGGGTTTCATTCTTCTAGAGGGTCCATAGAATCGCCTGCATGTTTTTCCGAATACTTTAAACTTGGAAAATGGGCTCCTGACATTCAATCGTCTCTATCCACTCTCAACGAATCTGCGTGAAGTCGTCTCAAGCTGGAATCAATTTGTCTGATGACCTCTCATCGGTAAACGAACGAACCACATGTCCTAGTCATTCATCCTCGGGTGACTAGCGACCTTCCAATATATCTCTAAGTATATACTCATGCTGCAGTAGCTCCAATCATCTGGGCGATATCTCGTTATTCGCAGTAGCAACTGGCTCATTCGTCCGTACGCTGAACAGCGTCTCAATTATCATGAATACGCGATATATCAATGGCCATCACATCCTGGCTGGCCTCAAGCAGTAGCCTGATCCTTATTAGTGTATATGCCCTAGAGGCCATTACTGTATCATACTAGTTTGTATATTACTTGATGGAAGCTTGGGATATTCACAGTTGTATAGACAATCTTGCTCGAAATGGTAGTAAGCTACTTGGTTTGTCTCTGCTTTAATGTGTACATGTGTTTCTTTCAGTATATCACCTATACGCATTAGTGGAGCCCTTAGGATCTTTGCTTGATTACCGGCATTATGATGGCGATCACACTCGTGGGGGCTGGGTAATCCACAAGCACATCCTTATACAGGTCCCTAGTCGTAGGACTATCGAGAAAGGGCATCGATACTCTGGAGTAGACTAGAGTATGCGCTTCTCATCCCAGCAGGGGAGACGGTCTGTCCCACAGCCATCAGTACGTCGTACTTGAGATAGTATGCGGATGCTCGTTAGGTTAAAAGGACTCGTCGGGAACTGTTGGTTGGTATTATACCTATCGTCAGTTAACAGTTCCCAGGTGACATGAGTACAGCTTAGTCCGCTGACTTGACACTGTCACTTCGCCTCGAGTGTGTTCCCACTGTTCTTTGATTACTACCCTACCATGGCTCTACTGAGTCGTGCAAACAGGTAGTAGTTGGGTGCAGTCCCGAAACACTCGGAGGCAGTGACGGTTAGACAGGATTCGTCTCTCCCGGTATTGGGGGTTGATATCGCGCTGTGTTTAGGAGAGCCATTACACAAAGTCCCTGGCCAGGGCTAGCGAGATATACTGGTAGGTTTCCAGTGATATCTCAGGGTGTTCTGGGCTACACTCCGGCACGACTTGTACCGCTATCAGGGGACTGACGTTTACCACCCCCTAGGCCCGCCATGTGATGTTATCAAACGAACAGACCGGACTGTACGGAGATTGTCACATACATGCTCAGTAGGAGTTCAGATGGGTTTCAACACTTCAGTCTTCTTATCGGCATTTACCTTGGGGGGCCGTTACGCACAGCTAGTGCCGCTTGCGGTCTGTGGTTGAACCCACTGCCAGCGTAGTGTCGAGTCTTTAGAGTCCCACACAGAGGGTTATTCGCCTTTGGGCAAAACAGAGTAGAGGTCGCATGGTTTTACGACGGGGTTCGTTCACATCCGCGCAGTTGTGCACGTTTGGTGTCGGGGCAGTCATTACTATCGGGCTCTAGTTTGAGCCGGATCCTAGTATATGTTTTGGGGTTAGTTTTATCTCATTGTATTCGTGTTTCTCGAAACACGAATGCGGGTGTGTATGTGTTGGAGATAGTGCCCTCAGAGTCAATTATTGGATCACAGGCACGTGATTGTAATGATTGAGGGAGGACCTATCCCGGTAGGACAGTCTTGCTCGAGATGATAGTATGCTATCTGGTTTACCTTTATCATCGTGTACTGCTTTAGGTGACCTGACATGTCGCTATTGCACGTTGATAGAGCCCCTAGGATTCTTGCTTGACTGCCAGCAGTATGAGGGCGATCATATAAGTGAGAGCTGGAGTCTATAAGCACATCCTTAAAAGATCCCTAGTCGTGGGAGTTTCGAGACAGGGCATCGATTCTCCAGAGTAGACTAGTGTATACAGTCGAGACCCCGACGAGGGGCGGTGGTCGGTCTCACAAGCCACTGGTGTTAGTTGGTTCACCTAAGATGTATACAGGTGCTCATTGGGTTATGAGTACACCGGACAGGACTCGCCGGGAACATGCTAGTTGGTCATATACCAGACGTCAGATAGCAGTTCCCTGGTGACATGTGTACAGGTTAGTTCATCGACCTGGGGATCGTCATTTGTCTCGTGTGAGTTCCCACTGTACTTTGATTACTACCCTACCACGGCTCAAAGGAGTCGTGCAAACAGGTTTTAGTTGGGTACAGTCCCGAGCCACATGGAGGCAGTGAGCGGATCTTCAGGGGTTCGTCTCTCCCGGTATTGGGGGTGAGGTCGCGCTGTGTCTAGGAGAGCCATTACACGAAGTCCTTGGCCAAGGCAAGGAGATTTACTGGTAGGTATTCCAGTAGTATCTCAGGGTGTTCTGGGCTACACTCCGACACGACTTGTACCGCTTTTGGGGGTCTGACTTTTACCAACCCCCTAGGCCCGCCATGCGATGCTCATAGACGAACGGACCGGACTGTACGGATATTGTCACTGACAGGCTCAGTAGGGTGTCAGGATGAGTTTACTCATCGACGTCCCTTTTGGTCAATAGCTGGTGGCCCGTCACGTATTGGCTTATACCTCTGACGTGCTAGTGGTTAAATCCACAGCCATAGTATTGACGAGTCTTTAGAGTCCACCACACTTTCAGTTACTCAAGCTTTCGGACGAAACGCTGTAGAGGCCGTATGGAGATATGGCAGGGTCCGATCAGATACGTGCGGTATTGCATGGATCAGGATCGGACAGTTGTACTAGTGGCCGTATGGTTATATGGCAGGGTTGGATCAGATACGTGCGGTATTGCACGGATCAGGATCGAACGGATATAACTAGCCGGCTTTGGCTTAAGCCGGTCCTAGTTTAGTACAGTGTAGATTTTGTCTCATTGCATTTGTATCCGGACGGAATACAGATGCGGGTGTGTATGCACAGTATCGGGGTTTTCCTGTAATTTATTACGGGACCAGTTTTCTGAAGTTGCCAGTTTGCATTCCGTTCCGGCCGGTTTTCCTTTGTTCTTTCCCGGCCAGACTTTTCCGATGGAGGGGGGTTATTTGCAATTGTGCAAATAACATTTGCGGAGGGGATTTCTTGAAAAAGGATTTATTATGAGAGCATCTTTTCTTTTGCACCTTTCTTGCATTTATGGTGAAGAGAAAGGATTTGAAATGGATTTGAGGTTGATGTTTAGTTTTGTGATGATTATGTTCTTGGATGTGGTCACCATTGCTTTTCTCCTACACTCACTCTCCTTCATGGTTTATGTATGGTTGATTTCATTTTTCCACCACCATTCTCATTTTGTAGTGGCCGGCCAAATTTTGGAGAGGGGGAGAAAATGAGATGCTTCATTTTGGTGTGGGAAATTAATCATCCATCTAATTTTTCATTGCTACCAAAATCCAAAGTTCATATCATCTTGATTCCTCCATCAAAGGCAACTCCAATACCCCAAAGTGAGACATGCACTCTACACTACACTTTCTACAGCAAATCTTGGGCGCGTCGGCTAGCCAACTTCGCGCCCGAGTTGCCTCGGTATTGAGGTGGGAGCCCGTAAAAGTACCCGGCTTCGTGGTGCCCTTTCCGACGAGGAGGCGACGACCGGAGTTCCCGCGAGGAGATCGGAGTGGAGATGAAGACCGGAGGACTCGGATCAGTCGGTATATCTCTAACCCATTCTCTTGTTAGCTTAGACTAGTTTAATGGTACGATCCGGGGTTTAGTGCGCGGTGGTACCGGTTTGCTAAGTCCGCAAAAATTAAAGTTTATCACCGTTTCCGCGTTCCGGCGTCGGATTGACGGCCGGGGCGCCGCCGTGCACTTACAGTGGTATCAGAGCCTCGCCATTAACATAGTCTAGCTTGGTGTAATGTGTTTTTGGAACATTCGATCGATCGAATGTTCCAAAACTGCATTTTAGTTCGCATCAGTTTCTGTTGAAAATTTTTGAAGTCTAAAAATTTTTCAGGTTGTAAAATATTGATGTACTGGAAAATCTAAGAGCTCTGTAAAAATTCGACGAAGTAACTCCACAGTGGGAGCGCGGAACCGCCGTGAAAACCCCCTTCCCGCCGCCCTTCCGCCGCACACTGTGGAGATCACTTCACCAATTTTTTACAGAGGCCTTCTGGGCTTAAAATATGGGTTTTGGAATATTAAAATTGGGCCCAGGATTTCTGTGAGTGCTACAGTTTTGATTGGGGGCCCACTTGTTAATTTTTGATCGATCGGATATTTTAAACACATTTTTCACAGTATTTACATTATATCTGCGACCGTGAATGTCACTCGATCGGTAAATCCTGTCTAACTGCTATAGCCCGGTTAGACGGATTTGCGAACGTGACTTTCACGTTGATGTTCTGTTTTTGCTGTGATGTTGCGGATCGGTCGTGGGGGATAGCCTGGATGCAATGCTAGTACAGTTGTGGTTGTATTATGTACATTTGATATTGCGGGGCGAGCGTCCGACATGTGGACTGCCGTCACTGCCTGTTTGTATTATTCTTTTGGGGCACGACCTGGTTGCGGTCGATGTACCCGGTGTATGTATATTTTACTTTCTGTACTAGGTTTACCCCGCGGAGGAGTGCACGGATAGCCGGGTTCTAGAGGGCAACAAGCCCGCATCTCATGGCATTGGGACGGAAGGGGCTTCACTCCAGGATTGGCTGGCTATTCGCCGCACTCGTAGGGGGTATAGGATTTCATTGCACAGGCTATCCACACGACCAGGGGAACGTCGGGTTTCAGTAGTGGCTCTGTGAAACCCGGGGATCCCAGATATCTGTATTGTTCTGTGATGCTGTACATTATCTGTGCTGTTGCATTTCTTTCACGCCTTGAGCGAAATACTATATATTGATATATATATATTAGTAGATGTTGTATATGTTTTTCATCCGCGCTAGTCCAGTCCCCGCTCTGCCGTTAGTTAGCTAACCTAACGGGTGATGACGGGACCCAGTGGCGAATGCGGATGGCATATACGTACGTCAGTATATTTTCGTTCTTTGTGGTGTGATTAATTGATGGGACTGCATTGATTCGGATCAATGCAAGTTTAACAAACCTATTCTGATATTGTTGGAACACTTTTCAAAAAGCTGTTATTGCAAGGACGTTCATTTCTGTTTTGCATCGTGGTATTCATTTGGAATATCCTGCTCCTCAGTCGACGAGGCAAGGGCCGAGATCCCTTCACCGGGAGTGACCCCTTGGACAGAAGTTTGCGTCAGGGCATTAACTTCACTATAGCCGATTACTTTTGCTTTGCACAGTGATATTCGGTCATGAATATCCAGCACCCCATTCTACGGGGAAAGAGCCGAGATCCCTTCACCGGGAGTGACCTCTTTAGTAAAGGTTTTCGTCACTATATTTTCTAAAAAGCTATCCGTTCCTTCAACGATATCAAGTTCATTACGTTAAAGGTTTTCGCCAGAAACCATTCGTAGCCCTCCGTCGTTTCATATGGGTAGTCAATAGTATTCAAGCTGTGTATGTTGGCCAAAGTCAAGGCACAGTGATTGGTAGCTATTGGGTGTTCATATGCAGCATAGATAGATGCGTTGGTTTGGGACAGTCGTACTGCCATTTTGGCCAAAGTCAAGGGTATGTACGGGTGGATTCAAATTAACCTGGAGAATGACGGGTTGAACTTGACATGTGACTTATGATATGTTGGCCAAAGTCAAGGTCATAAGAGCATGGGGTAAAAATCACATCGGGAGTTTCAAAAGTACTGAAACTTGCCAGATATGCGCATACCTTCTGGAGTGTGATACCATGAGCGGATTCCGTCACGTTATCATACGATGAGAGTTGGATCCCGATTCCCACTGATGAGTTGGTTTACTCCTCGGGTGACCCCGACTAATTCTTCTTTCAGGTTTGGAGGAGAATTTGAGGTACAGTGGGAGGTTTCCTGATTAGATAAATTGGTAACCATTCTGATCTAGGTTAGAGTGCACGCTGAGTGTTTCTTTTCTCTCTCTCTCTCTGGCAGCGACCATTGACCCGACCCTAGACTATGACTCAGTGACCAAGTTGACCGAACCTTCTTAACACTGGCTTTTGGATTGTCAGAGTTGCAGACCTCATTGCCACTCCTACTTTTACCCTTTTCTCCAGGACACCCCGTATTGCTACGAACGTCCACTTCCATTGGACAAAACCATCGTATGGTTAGATACGAACTCGAAGGAATTCGAGGATGGTTTCCGGTTCTGGAGAAAACGAATAGGATTATTCAGTTGTCTTTTCTTTTCACCTTCTCTCAGATTGCGAGTACTCCTTGGTTTAGGAGTAGTACACCTATTACGCAAATTGGATAGTCTTCTTCCAAACCATAGGCTGGTGCCGACCGGTAGGGAATGAAGAAAACCAATTAGCATAACGATGGTGTGCAGAAGGTATTAAGTTCAGACAAAGCAAGGGATTAGTAAGAGGGCAAAGTAAATTGCGACTGCTATTCACGACCGAACCAAGTATTTCTTCGCCAATCCTAAATCACCTTTGTATTTCTCCAGGACACTCCGTATCACTACGAAGATCCCATTTTATTGGATAATCCATCGTATGGTTATATACGAACTCGAAAGGAACTCGTTCCAGTTCGGGGATGGATCCTGGTTCAGGAGAAATAGGAATAAAGTACATTCAGGTGTCTTTTATCTTCACCTTCTCTCGCGATGCGAGTGCTCCTAGGATTAGGACAGTACACCCTTTATGCTTTTTGGATAGTCTTCTTCCAAACCATAGGCTGGTGCCGAACGGTAGGGAAGGAAGAAAACCATTTGGCCTAAAGGGGTGTACAGAAGGTAATGACTAAAGACATATGAAGGGATTTGGAGAGGTGGCAAAGAATTATACGGTTATAGTTGTGAATCTGGATAATGGTAGAGGCATTACTAGGAATACCAGGATACCCCATCGAAACATTTCAATGTTTCAGTTCAACTGTGTACCGTTAATGGAAAACTGATTTCCCGATTAGACACTTACTCCAGGGTATGTATTTACCAGGTATGATTCTCACATCTGTATGGTTTTACAGATGATGAGTGGGAGTAAGTTATTGGGAATAGGGTAATCATCCTCATTATATCGGGATTCGTTGTAATCGGTGATATTTGGGGAGATCATCTGGGTTGTTTGCCGGTTGGCAAATATTTGGTTTTGAATATCCGCTGTTGTGTACCAATTTCAAATTGATATATCTGTACGTCTATTTTTATAGAGTGAGATATACCTTTTGATATTATGTCGATGACATTTACCTATATCAGTGGATGGTTAGGTAAGGAGCATTGAACAGCGGTGTAATTCTTCTTAACCATAAGTACAGTTTTCAACCTACGACACACAGTGAATGAGTTATCTGACTCAAGGGACTTATACAGAGTATTGTATGTTGTCCAGGGTCCATCAGGACAGAGGGGTTGGTCCTCGTACTATATTCAGTTTACTTATGACTTCTCTAGTTTTTAGACAGGTGTTTCGTGGAAACACAGTGTCTGAATTTTGAGAAGTTATAGGTATTTGAATAAAGTGGAGAACCAGATATTGCAAGTATAGGGATTCTTCAAAGTGATCGAAGATGTAGATACTTGTGTATGGTATTCAGTTGATAGTAATGATTAAGAGAACTTGCTTCTCTTTCGGGTTACTCATAATTGGAAATATTGCTAAGTTGTGTAACGCTGATCGGCCTCTCTCCATTTAGTTGACATGCACTGGAGACAGCTGCATGATTTGAATCTGGTTCAATTAAATCAGTGCCTCTGGTTCTATATTGGATATAGAACAGTTCATATCTTAACGTTGTTAAGGTACGGGGAGTTATCTGGCTTATGATTAAAACCAGACTCTGGATAACTCAAGGCACATTTCTGTAATGGCTGTTTGTGGGTTGACCCAGGCTATGACGAGGGTTGACTTTCTACCATCTGGAAGATCAATAGTGATATTGTTCTTCACTCGCCACAATTTTAAAAGAAATGGATTTTTTCAGAAAACAGTAGTGGGAGTATGGTAGAACTGGAAGTGATTCCAGAACCGCAAACGATTACTGAAGATTTGATAAGGAACCTAAAGATTCAATCTGATTTGACATTCCATTGGCCACTCCGCAGATAAGGTGGGTAACTTCAGGCACCCGAGAGGTACTTCGGTAGCCTCAAGGACGGTGACAGGGAAGTTCTTGTTTACCCACACTTGCCATTGTTGTTGTTCCAGGCTGCGAGACCCGGCAGGAGGATGAGTATAGCGTCGTTCTAAACTAGCTTTGGAAGTGTACGCCTATATGACTCTGCCAGAGGGTTGTCGTAGTCAGTGGGAGCAGCGGAAGCATTGGTGGACATCAGGCTTATGTCTATTCATAGACCAAAGCAGATGTAGCGGAGATAGATCATCTATTTCTGATGTGACAGTCATAGGTTTGACGTCATCAGAATAGGGGATGGATCTGTTGAGAAGATAGTAGGAAAAGAAACTCCTATACTACAATCGGTTATACTTTGGTCGTCACAGAGTGGTTTCTCCACACAGGACTTGGATATTATTTCAGACATTCTGGTTACTAGATCTATGGTTTTAAATCTAGATTTGGGTGGTTTCCTAATATGGGTACCTTGACAGCATTCTATGAGTATTTAGAATGGACGACTCCTGGCATGGTGGTGTACCTGCAGGTAATGGAGTCACCCTCTCTAAAGGTGTCTTGTAGACTAAACTAGAGAGGGATGTGCATGGTTGGCAGATCACTTGCTTAGGCAATTGAGTCAATCATGAGATGTCAAGTACCACACCAGATGTTGTTCTTGCACTAGATGCAATAAGTTGATATTGATCCAATCCTGGGGAAACAGTCGGAAGCAGTATTAGAACATAAGTGAATGTTCTAGGGATATGATAAAGGCTGCCTCCTTTAGGAGACGGTTATCATTCCAGGCTTCCAAGGTGACATGGACGACAAGGAGGTTGTCAGAGTTATAGTTTTCCTTCTAACGAGGGGCAGTATTTTGGACAGGTGGTCCAAGGCAATACTGAAGGTGGCATGGCGCAGGATACTGATTAAGTTCAGTTGACGATACAGTCTAAGAAGTTTGGATTTGGAGTTCATTTATGAGCTAAGTCCCATCAGACATCCAGACACTCTAAGACAGGTATTGCTCATTTCGGGAGATGGCTTTCTCCGCGAACTTGAGATATAGAGAGACATAGAAAGAAACGTCAAGGCGGATCCACTCACTGAGGCTATTCCTCGAACGCAATAGTTTCACAAACGGGATTTGTGAGACTGACTAGTACAGGAGTTGGGTGTTCGGTATCACACGGGCTGTGAGTATGCGACATCGCAATAATTAGCCTTGAGTGCAAGTGGGAGTTTGTTGGAGATAGTGCCCTCAGAGTCAATTATTGGATCACAGGCACATGATTGTAATGATTGAGGGAGGACCTATCCCGGTAGGACAGTCTTGCTCGAGATGATAGTATGCTATCTGGTTTACCTTTATCATCGTGTACTGCTTTAGGTGACCTGACATGTCGCTATTGCACGTTGATAGAGCCCCTAGGATTCTTGCTTGACTGCCAGCAGTATGAGGGCGATCATATAAGTGAGAGCTGGAGTCTATAAGCACATCCTTAAAAGGTCCCTAGTCGTGGGAGTTTCGAGACAGGGCATCGATTCTCCAGAGTAGACTAGTGTATACAGTCGAGACCCCGACGAGGGGCGGTGGTCGGTCTCACAAGCCACTGGTGTTAGTTGGTTCACCTAAGATGTATACAGGTGCTCATTAGGTTATGAGTACACCGGACAGGACTCGCCGGGAACATGCTAGTTGGTCATATACCAGACGTCAGATAGCAGTTCCCTGGTGACATGTGTACAGGTTAGTTCATCGACCTGGGGATCGTCATTTGTCTCGTGTGAGTTCCCACTGTACTTTGATTACTACCCTACCACGGCTCAAAGGAGTCGTGCAAACAGGTTTTAGTTGGGTACAGTCCCGAGCCACATGGAGGCAGTGAGCGGATCTTCAGGGGTTCGTCTCTCCCGGTATTGGGGGTGAGGTCGCGCTGTGTCTAGGAGAGCCATTACACGAAGTCCTTGGCCAAGGCAAGGAGATTTACTGTTAGGTATTCCAGTAGTATCTCAGGGTGTTCTGGGCTACACTCCGACACGACTTGTACCGCTTTTGGGGGTCTGACTTTTACCAACCCCCTAGGCCCGCCATGCGATGCTCATAGACGAACGGACCGGACTGTACGGATATTGTCACTGACAGGCTCAGTAGGGTGTCAGGATGAGTTTACTCATCGACGTCCCTTTTGGTCAATAGCTGGTGGCCCGTCACGTATTGGCTTATACCTCTGACGTGCTAGTGGTTAAATCCACAGCCATAGTATTGACGAGTCTTTAGAGTCCACCACACTTTCAGTTACTCAAGCTTTCGGGCGAAACGCTGTAGAGGCCGTATGGAGATATGGCAGGGTCCGATCAGATACGTGCGGTATTGCATGGATCAGGATCGGACAGTTTGTACTAGTGGCCGTATGGTTATATGGCAGGGTTCGATCAGATACGTGCGGTATTGCACGGATCAGGATCGAACGGATATAACTAGCCGGCTTTGGCTTAAGCCGGTCCTAGTTTAGTACAGTGTAGATTTTGTCTCATTGCATTTGTATCCGGACGGAATACAGATGCGGGTGTGTATGCACAGTATCGGGGTTTTCCTGTAATTTATTACGGGACCAGTTTTCTGAAGTTGCCAGTTTGCATTCCGTTCCGGCCGGGTTTCCTTTGTTCTTTCCCGGCCGGACTTTTCCGATGGAGGGGGGTTATTTGCAATTGTGCAAATAACATTTGTGGAGGGGGTTTCTTGAAAAAGGATTTATTATGAGAGCATCTTTTCTTTTGCACCTTTCTTGCATTTATGGTGAAGAGAAAGGATTTGAAATGGATTTGAGGTTGATGTTTAGTTTTGTGATGATTATGTTCTTGGATGTGGTCACCATTGCTTTTCTCCTACACTCACTCTCCTTCATGGTTTATGTATGGTTGATTTCATTTTTCCACCACCATTCTCATTTTGTAGTGGCCGGCCAAATTTTGGAGAGGGGGAGAAAATGAGATGCTTCATTTTGGTGTGGGAAATTAATCATCCATCTAATTTTTCATTGCTACGAAAATCCAAAGTTCATATCATCTTGATTCCTCCATCAAAGGCAACTCCAATACCCCAAAGTGAGACATGCACTCTACACTACACTTTCTACAGCAAATCTTGGGCGCGTCGGCTAGCCAACTTCGCGCCCGAGTTGCCTCGGTATTGAGGTGGGAGCCCGTAAAAGTACCCGGCTTCGTGGTGCCCTTTCCGACGAGGAGGCGACGACCGGAGTTCCCGTGAGGAGATCGGAGTGGAGATGAAGACCGGAGGACTCGGATCAGTCGGTATATCTCTAACCCATTCTCTTGTTAGCTTAGACTAGTTTAATGGCACGATCCGGGGTTTAGTGCGCGGTGGTACCGGTTTGCTGAGTCCGCAAAAATTAAAGTTTATCACCGTTTCCGCGTTCCGGCGTCGGATTGACGGCCGGGGCGCCGCCGTGCACTTACAGTATGCACAGTTGATTGAGGCGGAAGAAGAGGATTTTCATTAGGGTTTCGGAACGGGTGTGTATGCACTGTTGACAGTTGTCTTTTTTCAAACCCTAATGGATATGTGAAATATCAATTAATAATATTAATTAAATGAAATTGTGTCATGGTTAGGCTTGTTGACTTGTTGACCTTGGTTGACTTGTTGACCATGGTTGAAACATTGACCATCATCATTACATTTCAAGGATGCTCTTTGATCTTTACAAAAACCGTTTAATGTGAAATGATAATGGTCTCATCAAACCAACCATCAACTTTTTCATTTGATTAAAATTATTAATTTGATTAATTCACATATATTGTTATGCTTGTAAAAAGCTATCTCATTCTTCTCTCATAACCATTCTCTCTCATCTCTTCTTCTTCCTCCTCCTCTAGTTCAAGGAGAAACATTCTCATGAGTTGAGAAGCATCTCCTTGGAGATAAAACACCCAAAGCCACTCTCTACTCATCCTAAGGCTGAAGGTCTAGCAAGTCGGAGACTTTAGTTTTCTCAAAGTTCGAGAAAGGAGCTCAAGGTAGAAACCCTCAGGTGGATCCATCTTCGATAAGAGAAGGCGACGAGGAAAGCGCCATCCGACCACTACAAAGAGTCAAAGAAGAAGGAGTTCAAGTTGAGGTATGACCCCTAACCGAGTAGATAACTCTCTTGTTAGTTGCTGGTGTGTAGTTTAGCCAAGATCCATATTTTACGGTCCATGTTACCTAGTCAAGAAAAATTTTAGTTTTATCGTTTTCGCAACCTCGAAAGTATCATGACAGGTAACGTGGACCTTACAGTGGTATCAGAGCCTAACTAAACACACCCTAGCATGTTTGCAAACTATCTAGAATTTCGACCAGTCAAAAAACCGCGAAACACCCCGGAAAATCCTAGTTTCTGCCGATTTTTATTTCTGCTCTAAAAATAATAAATCATGTCTTAAAAATCGGCTCAGACTTTTTAATGAACATGCGAGAAAAACGATCCATCGAACCGACCAACTCACCGTGGTTCCACGGCAGAAGCTTGCTTCTGCCGCGGATCCGCGGCCGAGTTGACTCGGCCGTGGATCGTTTCTCCTACAGTTTGCTTCTGGTGGTGTTTTATGATTTTTGAGATGGTTTGTTTGTGCCCAGAATTTTTAGAAAACAAATTTGTTTTTGGGGTGGTTACAAATCCGTATTTTGGTCGATTTTCTGTAAAATTTAGCTAATGGTTGTATCTGTAATCTGATATATGTATTGAACGTCTGCTAATCGCTATACGTCGATTAGTGGGGGTTATACATATCTGTGATCTGTAATATTGATAGTTTGTGTATATGAATTCGTTAGATTGTCGCGGATGAATAGCCGGGGGATTGTGAGATGAGAGTTTTCTTTATCTTTCAATTCATGTAATATGTAAATTGATGTAATATTATTTGTATGGCCGCACATCCGGGATAAGGTTGTAGCCGCCATTGTATAATTTCTTTTTACTGTTTTTGCTCCTAGGATAGACCCAAGGTGGGTTGCACAAACTACCGGGTATCTCGAAGTGCCGAGTGGCCTACTCACGTTGTTGAGGGAGGTTGCTTCGCTTCGGGTACTTGGCGGGTAGTTTGCCGCACCCGTAGGGGTCTAGGGTGAGGTATTTGGCTATTCATCGCGACCGTGTAATCTGTATTTCGTTGCAGGCTCGAACGGAATGCAGATTCCTAGTATATCCAATGTGTTCATCTGTGATCTGGAATGGCTATCATTGCATATGACGAATGTGTATATATCTATATATGATATCTATTTAGGCGTTGCTTATGTTTTGCATCCGCGCTAGTCCAGCCCCCGCTCTGTCGTTAGTTAAGTAACCTAACGGGTGATGACGGGACCCCGTGGCGAATGCGGATGGCATAAGCGTACGTCATATTTTCGTTGTTTTTTGCAATGGTAGGATTAATTGATGGGACGCATTAAATTAATGCAAGAAAATAAACCTAAATGACGCTGTTGGAACAATTGTCAAAAAGCTGTTATTGTAAGAACGTTCGCTTTTGTTTTGCACAGAGGTATTCGGTTATGAATGCCCAGCACCTCATTCTACGAGGCAAGGGCCGAGATCCCTTCATCGGGAGTGACCCCGTGGACAAAAAGTTTGCGTTAGGTTAATAACTTCACTATAGTCGATTATTCTTGCTTTGCATCGAGGTATTAAGCTTAGAATATCCTGCACCTCATTCGACGAGGAAAGAGCCGAGATCCCTTCACAGGGAGTGACCTCTTTAGCAAAAGTTTTCTCCACTATATTTTCAAAAGGGTATCACGTTCCTTCAACGATATCAAGTTCATTACGTTAACGGGTTTTCGCCAGAAACCCAGCCGTAGCCCTCCGTCATTTCTTATAAGTTATAATTAGTATTTGTGCTGCGTTTGTTGACTTTGTCAAGGCGCAGTGAACGGTAGCTGAGTATTGCTTATCTGCTGGATACAATATGATTGGTTAGGACAGTCGTGTAAGCTTGTTGACTGTGTCAAGGGTTATGCAGGTGGGTTTAATGCAATCAAAATAATGACGAGTTGAACTTGAGTAGGACTCTTTGATTTGTTGACTGCGTCAAGGTCACTTGGGTCCTAGGGGCAAAAATCCACATCGGGAGTTTTTAAAGAAACTGAAACTTGCAAATTTAGTATACCTTCTAGAGTGTGGTGACTAGAGTGGATTCCATCTAGGTCATCGCACAATGATAGTTGGATCCCGATCCCACTGAAGAGTTGGATTACTCTCGGGAGATTATTTCACTTAACAATCAATGCTATAAACCAAGTAGGTGTCTAGAACGGTGTTAGCGGGGCTACGCCTCCAGGGAAAAGAGGTTATTTAATTAAGGAACTTCGCGAAAGCGTTGGAGAACCTCCCTCGAAGTACCAACACCAGCCAGGCTGAAAGGTTAAGCAAGTATTGTGACGTGCGATTAATCCTGACTAGTTATTCTTTTAGGGTTTGAAGAAGAATTTGAGGAAACAGTGGGAGCCATCCTGGTTAGATAAATCTATAAACCAATCTAATCTTGCAAGAGCGCACGCTGAGTGTTTCTTTTCTCTCTCTCTAGGTAGCAACCATTTCATGCCCTTATCAAGATAATAAAATGTATCGCTTGACCGATCCGAATTCTTATTCAGGGCTAGGGAACGTTGGTTCAGCTCTAACTTGTGACAATAGTCATAAGTATGAGCAGGGGAAAGAGGATTATATGGATTCCAAAGATACCCAGTTGAAGAAGAAGCATGGTTTTGCATCTACTTCAGGTGTTCTTGTAATTGAGAACTGCTTTATGGTTAGCCCTACCTCCTGGGTACTTGATACCGGATCAGGATATCATATCAGTAATTTATTGCAGGGACTGAGAAAAAGTAGGAAAGTTGTACCTGGTGATATGTCGCTCAGAGTAGCGAATGGAGCACAAGTTAATGCTGCAGCCGTCGGTGAATATCACCTAGTGTTGCCAAATGGCAATACTATGATTTTGAACGATTGCTACTATGTACCTTCCATGGTTTGCAACATCATATCAGTTTCTTTACTCGATAAAGATGGATATAACTTTGTTCTTGATAGAAATATCATGAACATTTACCTTCATAAGGTACTGGTTGCAGAAGGTACACTGTGTAATGGTATCTACGTTCTAAATCAGAATACAGTTCTCAATATACAAAACACACGCAAGAGGAAGAATTCAGATACGAATGAATCCTACTTGTGGCATTGTAGACTTGGTCATATCGGAGAGAAAAGACTAAGTAAGTTTCATAAAGATGGACTCTTGAATGTGTTCGAGTTTTCATCTTCTGAAACTTGTCAGTCTTGTCTCAAAGGGAAGATGACCAAATCTCCGTTCACCGGACATGGAGAAAGGGCAGCAGAGCTCTTGGGACTCATACACAGTGATGTATGTGGTCCGATGTCTATACATGCAAGGGATGGGTTCTCGTACTTCATCACATTCACTGACGATCTCTCTAGATTCGGATATGTGTATCTTATGAAACACAAATCTGATGCTTTTGAGAAATTCAAGGAATTCAGAAACGAAGTAGAGAACCAGACTGGCAAAAGTATCAAGATCCTCCGGTCTGATAGAGGAGGGGAGTACTTAAGCACCGAATTCCTAGATTACTTAAAAGAGAATGGTATTCTCTCTCAGCTTACTCCTCCTTATACACCACAGCACAACGGTGTATCGGAGCGAAAAAATCGTACCCTATTGGATATGGTTCGCTCCATGATGAGTAGTGCCGAGTTGCCTCTTTCATTCTGGGGATATGCACTTCAAACTGCAGCGCATCTATTGAATCAAGTTCCATCCAAATCCGTGCCTAAGACTCCGTATAAAATATGGAGTGGTAAGAGTCTGTATCTTAAACGTATTATGATTTGGGGTTGCCCAGCTTATGTCAAAAAGCAGAACCCAGACAAACTTGAGGCACGGGCAGTTTTATGTAAGTTTGTGGGATACCCAAAAGATTCAAGTGGGTATCTATTCTACCATGCAGAGGAACAGAAGATAATTGTTTTCGGGAATGCCACATTTTTGGAAAAAGAATTTCTTGTTAAAACTTTTAGTGGCTGCACAGTAGAACTGGATGAAATTCCAGAAACACGAACTTTAACTAAAGATTTGGAGGAACCGCTAGATTCAGTTACACCCAACGAACCTCAGCCACTCCGCAGATCTGGTAGGATTTCTCATCCGCCCGAGAGATACTACGGTTTTCTCATAGACGGGGA
Organism: Agapanthus africanus; assembly: GCA_030015575.1. Lineage (NCBI taxonomy): Eukaryota > Viridiplantae > Streptophyta > Magnoliopsida > Asparagales > Amaryllidaceae > Agapanthus > Agapanthus africanus. The sequence continues at coordinate 221,965,422 of CM057347.1, forward strand.
TCGAGAGGATTGCATCTTGGAAGAAGATGACCCTACCAGTTTCAGGCAGGCCATTATCAGTAGGGACTCTGATAAGTGGAAGGAAACAATGCAATCCGAAATGGAGTCTATGTACGGCAATAAAGTATGGACCTTGGATATTGCTCCACCTAGGGTAAAACCCGTCGGATGCAAATGGATCTACAAAAGGAAACTTGGTGTAGATGGGCAGGTAGAAACCTATAAGGCTAGACTCGTTGCAAAAGGTTTTCGTCAATGACCTGGTGTGAACTATGACGAAACTTTTTCTCCGGTGGCTATGCTCAAATCCATTCGGATCTTACTTGCCATTGCTGCCTTCCATGACTATGAAATATGGCAGATGGACGTTAAAACGGCTTTTCTAAACGGCTGTTTGGAAGAGCGCGTTTACATGGATCAGCCAGAAGGTTTCGTAGACAGTGGGAGCAGCGGGAAGGTGTGCAAGTTACTTAAATCCATTTATGGGTTCAAGCAGGCATCGCGGAGCTGGAACATCTGTTTTGATGAGGCAATCAAGAAATTTGATTTCATCAAGAACGAAGATGAACCTTGTGTCTATAAGAAGATTGTAGGACGAACTGTCGTGTTCCTAGTCTTGTACGTGGACGACATTCTTTTGATAGGAAATGACAATCTTATGCTACAATCGGTCAAGCTATTTTTGTCACAACGGTTCTCCATGAAGGACCTGGGTGATGCCTTGTACATTCTGGGATCAAGATCTGCAGAGATAGATCCAAAAGACTACTGGGACTTTCGCAGTCCAGGTACATAGAGACCGTACTAAAGAGATTTAGTATGGAGGCTTCCAAGCGCGGTAACATACCCGCATTGCATGAAATTACCCTCTCCAAGAAGATGTCTCCTAAGACTGACGAGGAGAGGGTTCGCATGAGCACTATACCCTACGCTTCGGCGGTAGGATCTATAATGTATGCGATGCTATGTACAAGACCAGATGTAGCTTACGCGCTGAGCGTGGTGAGCCGGTATCAGTCAAACCCAGGTGAGGACCACTGGACGGCAGTGAAGAACATTCTCAAGTACCTGAGAAGGACTAAGGAGATGTTCCTAGTTTACGGTAATGGAGACCTCAGGGTCGAGTCCTTTACCAATTCAAGCTTCCAGAGTGACAAAGATGACAGCAAGTCTGTCTCGGGTTTTGTGTTTACCCTCAACGGAGGGGCGGTATGTTGGAGGTGTTCCAAACAGGATACCGCCGCAGACTCGACGATGGAAGCTGAATACATTGCTGCAAGCGATGCTGCAAAAGAGGCGGTCTGGATGAAGAAGTTCATTAGTGAACTTAAGGTGGTTCCGTCCATTGTTGACCCAATACCTTTGTATTGCGATAGCAATGGGGCTATAGCTTTAGCGAAGAAACCAAGGTCCCATCAGAAATCCAGGCATATCTTAAGGCGGTATCACCTGATCAGGGAGATCCTTGATCGCCACGAGATCGAGGTACGGAGAGTGGACACAAAAGACAACACGGAGGATCCATTCACGAAGGCCTTGCTCCAGACTCAGTTCGAGCGGCTGATCGAGATGATAGGTCTTCGATACGCCAGTACATGGCCTTAGTGCAAGTGGGAGATTGTTAGTGTATATGCCCTAGAGGCCATTACTGTATCATACAAGTTTGTATATTATTTGATGGAAGCTTCGGATATTCACAGTTGTATAGACAATCTTTCTCGAAATGGTAGTAAGCTACTTGGTTTGTCTCTTCTTTAATGTGTACATGTGTTTCTTTCAGTATATCACCTATACGCATTAGTGGAGCCCTTAGGATCTTTGCTTGATTACCGGCGTTGTGATGGCGATCACACTCATGGGGGCTGGGTAATCCACAAGCACATCCTTATACAAGTCCCTAGTCGTAGGACTATCGAGACAGGGCATCGATACTACGGAGTAGACTAGCATATGCGCTTCTCATCCCAGCAGGGGAGACGATCTGTCTCACAGCCGTTAGTACGTCGTACTTGATATAGTATGCGGGTGCTCGTTAGGTTACGAGTACACTGGACAGGACTCATCGGTAACTGTTGGTTGGTATTATACCTATCGTCAGTTAACAGTTCCCCGGTGACATAAGTACACCTTAGTCCGCTGACTTGACACTATCACTTCGCCTCGAGTGTGTTCCTACTGTTCTTTGATTACTACCCTACCACGGCTCTACTGAGTCGTTCAAACAGGTAGTAGTTGGGTGCAGTCCCAAAACACTCAGAGGCAGTGACGGTTAGACAGGATTCGTCTCTCCCGGTATTGGGGGTTGATATTGCACTGTGTCCAGGAGAGCCATTGCATAAAGTCCCTGGCCAGGGCTAGCGAGATATACAGGTAGGTTTCCAGTGATATCTCAGGGTGTTCAGGGCTACACTCCGGCACGATTTGTACCGCTATTAGGGGGCTGACGTTTACCACCCCGTAGGCCCTCCATCCGATGTTATCAGACGAACAGACCGGACTGTACGGAGATTGTCACTTACAGGCTCAGTAGGAGTTCAGATGGGTTTCACCTCGTCAGTCTTCTTATTGGCATCTACCTGGGGGGGACGTTACGCACAGCTAATGCCGCTAGCGGTCTGGGGTTGAACCCACTGCCAGCGTAGTGTCGAGTCTTTAGAGTCCCACACAGAGGGTTATTCGCCTTTGGGCAAAACAGAGTAGAGGTCGCATGGTTTTGCGACGGGGTTCGTTCACATCCGCGCACTTGTGCACGTTTGGTGTCCGGGCAGTCATTACTAGCGGGCACTAGTTTGAGCCGGATCCTAGTATATGTTTTGGGGTTAGTTGTATCTCATTGTATTCGTGTTACTCGGAACACGAATGCGGGTGTGTATGAACAGTTGATTGAGGCGGAGGAAGAGGATTTTTATTAGGGTTTCGGAACGGGTGTGTATGCACTGTTGACAGTTGTCTTTTTCCAAACCCTAATGGATATGTGAAATATCAATTAATAATATTAATTAAATGAAATTGTGTCATGTTTAGGGTTGTTGACTTGTTGACCAAGAATGAAACATTGACCATCATCATTACATTTCAAAGATGCTCTTTGATCTTTGGAAAAACCATTTAATGTGAAATGATAATGGTCTCATCAAACCAACCATCAACTTTTTCATTTGATTAAAATTATTAATTTGATTAATTCACATATATTGTTATGGTTGTAAAAAGCTATCTCATTCTTCTCTCATAACCATTCTTTCTCATCTCTTCTTCTTCCTCCTCCTCTAGTTCAAGGAGAAACATTCTCATGAGTTGAGAAGCATCTCCTTGGAGATAAAACACCCAAAGCCACTCTCTACTCATCCTAAGGTTGAAGGTCTAGCAAGCCGGAGACTTTAGTTTTCTCAAAGTTCGAGAAAGGAGCTCAAGGTAGAAACCCTCAGGTGGATCCATCTTCGACAAGAGAAGGAGACGTGGAAAGCGCCATTCGACCACTACAAAGAGTCCAAGAAGAAGGAGTTCAAGTTGAGGTATAACCCCTAACCGAGTAGATAACTCTCTTGTTAGTTGCTAGTGTGTAGTTTAGCCAAGATCCGTATTTTACGGTCCATGTTACCTAGTAAAGAAAAATTTTCGTTTTACCGTTTCCGCAACCCCGAAAGTACCGGGACAGGTAACGTGGACCTTACAATCCTCTGGTACTGATCGGCACGTCCAAGAAATCTCGTGAAAGCGATCTGTCAAACGGTCATGGCGCGAAAACACAATAAGACGACGCCTCTCAATGGAATCGTACATCTCTGGAATCATGCCCTGGTCAGTCCTCGTCCATGATAAGCTTATGCTAACGTAACTCGAGTCGTAGCTCACTCTGCCCGTACAATCGTGGCAGCAAAATCATAACCAGAATCGATGAGGATAGATCATAGGAATGAATATAATACTGTGCAAAGAAATGTACATCCTAAGGCCCCTTAAGCGAAGCGGCGTGTCGTGAGTATGCCGCGGAACATACACACGGTACACACTCTACTGAAGTCACCTATTCCATCAACCAAGGGTCATCCTACGCGACAAAAGTTCGGTTCTAATACCCCCTCGACTAAGTCTAAGTTCCGTATGGTCAAGCCTAAGTTCCGTATATATAAACGCCCTAGGATCCACATAGTCAAACATAGACTCGAACCAAGGTTAACCAAGCGCTCTGATACCAACTTTGTCACGACCCGAAAGCGCACGTGACTGTCCCTTGAACCATATGAAGTCTATACGACTCCATCTAATCATAGTAAGCCAAAAGCCCAGAAGTCTAAAACCATTGTAGGGTGTAAATAAAGAAAACTAATTTAAAGTAGTGAAGAAAACATGTTTTGAAGTCAAGGTTTTGAAATAACTAAGCCGAGTATGCATTTTAAATCGTATAATCTTTTATGAAAATTTCGGCAGAGTTTCCTTTGTAAAAACTGGCCCCGAACGGGGTACAACAAGAATAATATATATATACAATGATAAAAGGCATCCCCAAGCGGGAGCTAACTCTTCGTCAATCGACGGTCACAACCACACAAGCAATATAATATACAACGCCGAAGGCGAGAATCAAAACTCAAAAGAAAACTCCAAAATGACATGGAAACCGTAATACTACTACACGCGACTCTAAGGTCGTAATAATACATCACTAGTGTCTAATTCTGAAACAATATACAAGTTTTGGTTGATGGAATTTCTAGATACAAAAGAATAATACATCAACAAGGGTGGTCCTGATACAAAAGAACCCACCTACCCAAGCAAGTCCCCCATATGGAAGCAGTGTGCCAGAAATGCCACTACGGAACCTGTACGGCAAAACCCTGCAAGAACCGTGGCACAACGGGGGTGAGTTGCCAACTCGTGAATAGAAAATATCTACAAGCAGAAATCGAATGCAAGACATAATCCTAGGTCAATACGATCAGTATATAATATAACCCTCAAGAGTAAGTCTGAAGCAGGAAAAAGTGGTAAAGTAACATCTAATCATGTAGGTAGTGCCAAGTACTCGTGGCAGTGCCTCAGGTAATAACATGTCATAAATGTAAGGTATGTCTGCATGAAGTAAACATGATGAAATATCAAATGGATATCAATACACATATATTAGCGTCCCATTCCACTAATATTGGTGTAAGGGTATATATAACAGTGCCCTCATACCGTGTTATATATACAAATGAAGTATGATCAATGTAAATCCAGTCTGTATTTGATCAATGTCTGTATAAATATGGATCCCGTCCACCTGTCACCCAATGACAATAAGCATCATGCATGTAAATATAAAGATATAATCAAATCATGGAAAACATCATGAAACATGTGCCTAGCATCGGCACGTAAATCCTCATCTATCGGGCACCGTTAGTCCGGATCAGCCCACGGGCTCTGTCTGTGGAATCGGCTCTCGGCCCCGGCAGTACGCCCATATCCATCTATCGACTCTGGCTTGTATCCTCCGGATAACCGCCAGGTCCAACCAATCACCGGTAGGTATTGGTCCCACAGCTAGGCTCACCGTCTGCTACACAACGAATTCGTTCTCGCCCCGGGGTACCATACCGGGTCCACCATGTACCCGTAATCGACCTCGTCCACTCCTCGACTTGGGTTTCATATGTCGCTCTCAGCACCGAGAAAACACATGGTGGACGCACTGAAATATCATAGCAAGGGAACCGGGTTTTTAAAACAATTACATATTCTCCTTGAAATATCCACGGTTCCCAAATCCAGAAATATCATGAAAACGAATATCTCAATGCGCATAATCATAAAGCATGATGTATGTGACATATAAATGAAATGCAAGTATAACATTATATCATGCAACATGGAAATAATATTATGCACATACAAGGTCATATCTTGATGCAATAATACTACTGTGTAGTGACATAGCAATTATCGATGATGAAGTGTGTGAGCCGACAAGCAAGTGTACGTGGAACATACGCATCATCGATAATGGTGCTGGTGTCCTAGCAACATGATAGTGATATAGCAATAAACATATGCAAGGCAATGTGAATAGCATGAGTATGCGGAAATCAAATAATCAACACCACAGTGAAGAGTCTACATCAATATGTATATGTCATGGAGTTATGCCATTTGAAATAAGACGAATCAGGATTTTTAGTAAAATAAGGGCTACGGTGTTTTTTAAAAAGATACGTCTTTTGAAAATACCCGTAGAATCCCTTTTCTTGTCTTTAAGATATTCCTGATTCGTAGCTTTTGAAATAGGTATGACTCGGGTCTAGTCTAACATCTACTATACAAACTACAGATCTAAGTATCAAGTCTATCGGAAGGGGTATAGAAACCACCTAAATCCGAGTCGATATGTATATATAGTAGTCGGTGATCCCGCCTCAGTAGTAACGCGTACGATACAGTATATCATATGACATCCTCAAGTCATGGGTGCGGATCTATCATCAATATAAAGCTCGTACGGTAAATCGTCGTACAACATCCCAATAGCTGGGTACGGGTCAATATCACATTCCTCTCATCAAATATCAAGTATCATTATCATCATATCACATAATCTGGGGTACTGATCTAAGTCTAGTACAATTGATACCATCTATATACTGCGTGTGCAAGCACATGTCCAAAGGCCCGCTAGAGATCACATGTCGTATCCCAAATACGAATCATATCAAAACACCGATCTCGCGGCACAATGCCCAAAATCATCGACTCATCTCCAATGTCATCCAATATCATCATCAACACGGTGCAAATATAGTGAATATGCAAGGGTGTGCGTGTGGGTGTAAACATATTCTTGGGTTCGCGACTAGGAACTACACTAGTTTACTTCTAACCCTAAACTATCCATAATACACCTAACACAATATCCACGACACACTATAACTATCATATATATAATATATCAACTACGGACTGCGGGAGTGTTATACGCCATCCACCCGACTTCCCCTCGTAGATATAATCTACTCACCTTGCGTCTTCATTTGTCGATGTCGCCACGTGCTTCATTGTCGTCCTGAAGTCTTCATAGGGTACCTACATGTCAAAGTATCGTAATGCGCATTAAAACCAAACCAAATCTAAAACGATACACGAAACCCAAAACGATACGATATGGGGCCTATCGATTAGAACCTATGGGCACGCCTTCAAAACCATCAACCAATCCTCGATATCGTCGTATAAACGCCAAATGGTCGAGGTAAAACACAATACTCAATTTCAGAATTAAAAATACGGAATACGGAAACACGAATCCAAAACAGCAACTAAGGAAATAGGCTACAGATTTCACCCTAGGTCAAACTAGACAAATCTATACATACCAGAGGTCTAATCTATACATGTAGGGGCTACAGAACCAAAACGACACAAAATGGGGAGGTCTGGCCGCAAATTGCGGCCAATAGGATTAAATTGGTGGCCGGGAAAATGAGTTAGGGGCTGGGGTCTTGGGTTTAGCTTCCTTGGTGCCTGCACATGTCACTGTCCAACCAAAATAACCTTCACAGATTTCATAAATTTTCCGATATCGGTTTCTAAATCCGTATTCCCGGTCTTAAGTCTCAGGTTTGGGTCTCCATACTAGCACTAAGGTGTTTATACAGCCTCTACTGAGCTTAATTTCACATTATAACTCAAATTTCCCTCAAACCCTAACTAGGTTTTCCTTAAGTCCACAAAACACACAATATCGGTTCTATCACAACATGGGGGTATAAGTAATGCTAAAACTAAGATAAGGGTTCAGTAATTACCTCATTTGGCAACTCAAGAATTTTCTTGAGTTGCCCCTAGTGGCCAAAATCCTTGTTTCTTGGTCCAATGTGTAGATCTTGAGCTTGTGTACACTTTTAATGAAATGAGTGTGGGGTTTTGGTGATGTTTGTGAGATGATTTGGGGCTTGAAGAGGGGAGAGAGATGAAGGAGCAGCAGCAGGAGGAGAAGGGGTAGAGGGAGAGAGAAAATGAGAGGAAGAATGAAGTGATGGCTAAGTCTAAGGTCAAAGGAAAACCATACCCCTCTCTCTCTCTCTCACCATACCTCGATATAAAAATCCTTTTTCTTTTCTTTTTCTCTTCTCCTAATTCCTTCTCACAAGAATAGTAACCCCAAAAGAATCATGGTGGAAAAGTGCACAAGTGTAAGAAAAGTGATATGTGCATGTTTTGCACAAAAATGCTAAAAACCGATTAGCGATTTTTAATCGCGATTAGCACTAAATTAGCATATAAAAGATCAAAAAACTTAAAAATGGCATATTTTCATAAAATACCCTATTTTAGAATTTTCCAAAATTTTTCCAAAATTTTTCCCATTTATTTGTATTTAATAATACCGAAATATTAAAATATTCAATAAAATAATATTAAATTATAAAAATTCCCAAAAATAATATTTTAATTTTTTTTTGAATGTTACAATCTTCCCCTCTTAAATAAATTCGGTCCCCGAATTTAAATTTAAACCCCTAAATACTAAAACATTTCAGTAAAAATCCAAATTGTCGGGGCTCCGGAAATATCAATACATAGTGAATATTATAAAAATGTACTGCTCTATTAGAAATCAATCCCCAAAAATGTATATATAAGAATATCCTTTGCGTCTGGTGCGCAAGGAATCAAAATCCATATATGTGTCATACAGATGCACAAAACAACATCTAGGTGCAACTGGTGTGCACGAAACATCTGTCATAGGCAACGTGTGTGCCTGACAGAAAAATCAGATGCATCTAACATGCATGAAGAATCCCGATTTAGTACATCTGGCATGCACCAAAATCGTATACAAAACACTAAAGGTGCATGAAAACTATGCTGGAAGTGTAAATCAAATCACAGCATAAGATAGGCGTGAAATCATAATCAATACCTCAAATGTAATAACTATGCAAAAAATATAAATACCCAGCGGGTGCATGAAAAAAAATATCATGAAACTCAGCCATCAAGATTAAATCATACAAACAGAACGCCCAAAATACCGAAATCCAAGATGACGGATACGTGATAACCGAATCACAAAATCACAAATCATAAATACCGTCGTCGGTAGTTCCTCCTTCAAGGTCGAGAAGGTGTTGGTGCATCCAATACTAGCAGCGCAAAATATCTACTTGCCTCTTGCTCATGGTCTGGCGTCCTCTGTCTCTGGGTCCTTATCTTCTCTGTGTATTACCAATCTCACGATCTATCGGCTCAACGGCCCTGTTAGGTGTGCTAACGGGGATGATTCCGTTCTGGCACTTCTCTGGTCATCTCTCGATCAATCCTCACGACCACTCATAAAGCAGCATGTCACTGGCGTCGGCCTCTGGCTCTCTGAATGCACATCACACATCTGATCCTGGGTGCATAAATCATTGCAACCATGTCCTGGAAGGAATCCTGCTCAAGGTCTCTGCCGATCTTGCCTATGCCGAACCATTCGGAAGCTGGTACTCTTGCATAATCTCTTCTCGCTCAATGGACATCTGTGTCCTCAGCACAGCATTTCTCGGAAACTGGTCGCATCCCAACGCCTCTGTAAGCATACCAGGTCTCTAGTCTCGATGGGAAGTAATGACAGCTCGTCAGCGTCTCGCACGAACCTCTTGTCCCGCTTGTCTGTATCATCATCCACTTCGACGTCACATCTCTATCTGCGCATTGCAATGTTCTCGGCTACGGTCAATCCGAAGTCTCTCTCAAATCTCTTTTCTTCCGAATTTCCCGGAAGTCATCGTCCATTGCTGGAGAAAATTCTTCTTCCGGAATGGCGGCATACTCATCGCACCACCTTCTGGAAGGTATATCCATATACAATGCCTCTGCGTGCGTATCGCATCTTTGATGTCAACGGAGGAGAACGTCATCTCGTCGAAATCTCTTGTGAACTCTTTACTTCACTCTGCTTCAATGTCGACTGATTCGGACTCGTCTCATCGTGGCTGCATGGACTGCGCTCCAACGGCTATGCTCGTATCTGGAGTCTCCCAAGCAGTGTATCCCATCACATGATATCCGAATGATGCCGAACCATTCGATCGACTCGTCAGAACCTCATAATCCCCCAGGAGATCAACATCATGGGTACAGTTTAATAGTATCGAGTATATACCACAGCATCAGTGGTCGAGCCGTAGAAGGGCAAACCTAAGCCTCACTAATGGCGTCGCGGAACTGCCGCAAACCCTATGGTTCAAAGGCTTTCACATGGTCATTAAGTCGAGCTAGGGTTTCATTCTTCTAGAGGGTCCATAGAATCTCCTGCATGTTTTTCCAAATAGTTTAAACTTGGAAAATGGGCTTCTGACATTCGATTGTCTCTATCGACTCTCAACGAATCTGCGTGAAATCGTCTCTAGCTGGAATCAATCTATCTGATGACCTCTCATCGGTAAGCGAACGAACCACATGTCCTAGTCATTCATCTTCGGGTGACTAGCGACCTTCCAATATATCTCTAAGTATATACTCATGCTGCAGTAGCTCCAATCATCTGGGAGATATCTCGTCATTCGCAGCAGCAACTGGATCATTCGTCCATACGCTGAACAGCGCATCAATCATCATGAATACGTGATATATCAACGGCCATCACATCCTGGCTGGCCTCTAGCAGTAGCCTGATCTTCTGGTACTGATTGGCACGTCCGAGAAATCTCGTGAAAGCGATCTGTCAAACGCTCATGGCGCGAAAACACAATAAGACGACGCCTCTCAACGCAATCGTACGTCTCTGGAATCACGCCCTGCTCAGTCCTCGTCCATGACGAGCTCATGCTGAGGTAACTCGAGCCGTAGCTCACTCTGCCCGTACAATCGTGGCAGCAAAATCATAACCAGAATCGATGAGGATAGATCATAAGAATGAATATAATACTGTGCAAGGAAATGTAAAACCTAAGGCTCCATAAGCGGAGTGGCGTGTCGTCAGTATGCCGCGGAACATACACACGGTACGTCAATCTACTGAAGTCACCTATTCCATCAACCAAGGGTCATCCTACGCGACGAAAGTTCAGGTCTAATACCCTCCCGACTAAGTCTAAATTCCGTAAGGTCAAGCCTAAGTTCCGCATATATAAACGCCCTAGGTTCCACATAGTCAAACTTAGACTCGAACCAAGGTTAACCTAGCGCTCTGATACCAACTTTGTCACGACCCGAAAGAGTACATGACTGGCCCTTGAACCATATGAAGTCTATAGGACTCCATCTGATACAAGTAAGCCAAAAGCCCAGAAATCTAAAACCATTTTAGGGTGTAAATAAAGAAATCTAGTTTAAAGAAGTGAAGAAAACATGTTTTGAAGTCAAGGTTTTGAAATAACTAAGCCGAGTATGCATTTTAAATCGTATAATCTTTTATGAAAATTTCGGCAGAGTTTCCTTTGTAAAAACTGGCTCCGAATGGGGTATAACAAGAATAATATATATATACAATGATAAAAGGCATCCCCAAGCCGGAGTTAGCCCTTCGTCAATCGACGGTCACAACTGTAGGGTTCCTAGGCACTCTCAATAGGTCTCACGTGGCATCAACCATGCCAATTTCAAACTTTACGGTGCCGAGAAACCCTAGATACGGATCGTTGGCTAGAATTTTAGGCGACAAATGCAACTAGTTAACAATATAACTAAAAGAACGGAAATACAACCTTTGTAGATCCGGTCCTCCACCTCCATAGCTCCGCAATGAAGTCTCCTCGCTGTCCAAATGGAAACCCGGGCTCTAGCGTCGGCTTCATCGGAGAAATGGGCGGGCTTGGTCGTCGGCTTCGTGCCGAAGATGATCTACGTCGAGGCATCGCAAGATCAAGCTCCAACTTCACCAAACCTTGAAAACTTGTAAAGGAAACACCCTATACTACTTGGCAAGAGGTAGAGGATGAAGAAATAGGAGGTGGGTTCACTTTAGAATAGGATTTCTCATTCATTAGCTCAACTTGCCATTAATGAAGCAAGCTTTCTTCTTGAAGAAGAAGAAGAAGAAGATGAAAATGTTATGATAAGTATATCCAAAATGAATAATAAAATCAATACTTATCATATGGCAACCATGATTAGGTGTAGAGAACAGACCATGGATAATTGGAAGGGTTAGGGTTAAACATGAAGACAAAATGGTCACTAGGTCAAAGCTTCAAGAAGCTTCAAAAACAAACAAAGAAAGCCACCATTTTCTCTTCATCATTTTCTTTTGCTAAAATAAACAAAATGGATAAATAAATGAATAAATGAATAAGTAAATGAAGCAAAAGAAACCCTAACCATTGACCAACCATGGTTTAAACTATACACCAAACTATCATGTATCATGAAACATGATACAATCAAATGCACAAAAATATATCACATATACAATGTGCACATCAAGTGAGAAAATCCATTTAAAGTAAACCGATACTAGTTAATGCAAAGTAATATATCAAATATATAATTATGCATTAAATCATTAAATCAACACTTGATTTCATGATCCGGTCATATCGCATATAACCGACTAATATCAACAGTAACAACTTATCGAATCAACACTTGATCCGATAACCCGGCTATATCGTATATAACCGATCAATGTCACAAATCGCGAGAATCGTATACAGTATCACATACTGGTATCATTCTTGGTCCCGCACATATCTCATATGCGCTCCTATTTCGTTTTGCTTGAGCCAGGAAACCTTTGTGTAGGACTCTAAAGACTCGTCAATACGCCGGCAGCAGGTGATGATCATATCAAACACCCACAAGCCGCAAGCGGTCTGCTAAACCTAACGGACACCCGGGTATTGAGCGATCAGAAGATCGACGAGCAAGCCCGCTCACACTCCTGTGAATCCAACCAGTAACACTTGCCGTACAGTCCGGTCTGATCGTCTGATATGTCGCATATCTCGCCTAGGGGTGGTAAACGTCAGACCCCAATAGCTCGATAAGTCGTGTTGATTTGAGGTCTATAACAATTCGAGAAACTACTGGTAACACTTACCAGTAAATCTCAGCAACCCTGGCCAGGGATTTCCGGTTGTAGCCAATCGAACACAGCGCAACATCAACTCCCTATACCGGGAGAGACGAATCCCCTCCTATCGCTCATTGCCTCCATGTGATTCGGGACTGTACCCAAAAACCACTGTTTTGCACGCCCTCTTGGACGTGGTAAGGTGGAAATCAAAGCACAGTGGGAACCACGCAAGACTCTATGACGATCTCAGGTCAACAGACTACTCTGTACCAGTGTCACCAGAGAACTGCCATCTGACGCAAGGTATAATACCATCTGGGAGTTCTCGGCGAGTCCGTCCAGTGTACCCAGTCTCCACTGAGCACCCGTATATCATCTCTGATGTCAAACACTAATGGATATGGGATCATCCATCGCCCATCTGTATGGGTCGAGAAGATATACGCCTGTCTACTCTGGTATATCGATGCCCTGTCTCGATACACCCACGACTAGGGACTTTGAAGGATGTTCTTATGGACTACCATGTCCCCACTAGTATGATCCGCATCATAGTCCAGGAAGTCAAGTACACATCCTAAGGGCTTTACCAACATGTAACAGAGAGACAATCAGTGTACACGTTAAGGTAAAGAGCAACCAGATAGCATACAATCATGTCGAGCAAGAAAGTCCTCCCTATATATGTCCCAGCATTCACTACAATATACATCCAATGTATAGTAATGGCCTCTAGGGCATACATATAACTAACAATCTCCCACTTGCACTAGGGCCATCTGATAGCAGTGGTTGTAGTATCTCATACTCAACCATCCGATAAAAGTCTCTCTGGGAATAGGCCTTTGTTAGTGGATCCGCCGTGTTGTCCTCTGAGTCTGTTCTCCTAACCTTGATCACCATAGAGATCAACCATCTCCATGATCAGGTGATACTGCCATAGATTATGTCTGGATCACTGATGGGACCGGCGTTCCTTGGCATAAGCCACAACTCCATTGTCTCACAATGGTAGGAACGTAGTTCATCTCATGAACCAATATGCACCCAAACAGCCTCTTTGGTAGCATCTTAAGTAGCGATGTATCCAGCCTTTATCGTCTAGTATGCCACGGTATCTAGCTTGGAACTCTTCCAACATACCGTCCCTTTACTGAGGGTAAAGAAAATGCCTGTGACTGATATTCAGTCGTCCTTATCACCCTGGAACCCGTCCAGTGATTCTCCCCAGGATCAATTGATACCATCTTACTACTACTAGTGAGATTCTTAACATCCAATTAGATCTATCTCATAGGTCCAAAACCCAGGATTTAGTAGGTATCACTTTGATCCTATCTGGAGAATCCTAGTGATAAGCGGAGATTGATCGAGCGTAGCATAGGAAACTCCTTCCCTATCAAGAGTATGTCATCCACGTACTCTACGAGGATCGTCACCATACTCCCTACTACCTTTTTGTTTATACAAGGTTCATCTACCATTTTGATGATGTCAACTTCTTTGACTAGTCCATCAAAACAGATGTTCCAACTCCGCGATGCCTGCTTTATCCTATAAAGCATCTTGCACACGTTTCCGCTGCTCCCACTTTCTACGAGGCCCTTTGGCTGTGTACTTATAGACGCACTCTTCTAAAACATCATTTAGAAAAGCTGTCATGACACCCAACCACCAGATATCGTCGTCATGGTATGTAGCCGTGGCAAGTAGGATCTGGATGGACTTAAGCATAGATCCTTAGAAAAGGTTTCATTATGATCCATATCTGGTCAATGATGCAAACCTTTAACAAGTCTAGCTTTGAAAGTCTTAACTTTTCCATGTACACCAAGTAATCTTCTCAAGATATACTTGCTCCTGATGGGGATTTAACCCTTCAGATATAGCAACCAAAGTCCATACTTTGTTGGTGTATAAGGATTCCATCTCAGATCGCTAAGCATCCAGCTATTCTTACAGAGTCCTACTCCTGATGGCCAGCTCGAAACTAGTTCGGTCATTATCTCATGATGCAATCCTCGCTCCCACTGTCATAGAGTTACCGAAGCATCTCTCAGGCGGGTGAGGAACCTTACTAGATCGGCGGAGAGGCTGAGGTTCGTTGGTAACTATTGAATCCTTTGGTTTTATCAAATCATCTGCTGTAGTTTGTATAGCTGGAACCTTTCCAGTTCTACATTACAGACCTTGCCTCGAGCTTGTCCGGATTTTGCTTTTAGACATAGGCCGGTCAACCCCAAATCTTAACTAACTTAAGACATGGGCTCTTCCCTTTCCATATCACATATGAAGCGGTAGGCAACTGATTTGATTTGAACCCTATTCAATAGGTATGCAACTTCTCAAGTTCATAACTCCCAAAACGAAATAGGATACTCAGTAGTACTCATCATAGAGCACACCATATCAAATAGGGTGTATCTGCTCCGCCCCGATATACCATCGTGCAATGGTGTATTCGGAGGAGTAATGCTGAGAGAGAATCTCATTCTCCTTTAGAATAGTCCAGGAATTCTATGCACAAGTATTCTCCTCCTTGATCTCATCAAAGAACATAATACTTATACCCGTATTTTGGTTCTCTACTTCTAACTTATATTCTGTGAATATCTCAAAAGGCTCGGACTTGTGTTTCAACAGGAACATATGTCTGAATCTTGAGAGATTATCAGAGAATGTAACGAAGTACAAAGAACCAGTCTTGGCAAGTGTAGACAGGGGACCTACATACATCAACATGTATCATCCCAAGAGTTCACCAACTCTTTCTCTATTTCCAATAAACAGAGCTAGTGTCATTATATCTTTGTGACATGACTGGCAAGTTTTACAAGATGTAGATTCAAACTGATTTAAATGTGCATCTACATGTAACTTCAGCTAGTCGGGTCACATTGATATGACCTAATCTACAATACCTCAAGAAGGATTCATTCAGTTCTGAACTCTTCCTCTTGTGTGTGTTCTGTATACTAAGAACTGTAGTTTGATTTAGAACATCAATGCTTTTAGATAACGTGCCTGAACCGATCAACTTTTGATATAGGAAATGTTCAAAACATTATCCAACAATACAAAATTTTATCATTTCTTTACTAATAAAGAGACTAATATGATTTTGTATATCAGGTTCAGTATCTAATAACATTCGATCAGAATTAATGTATTGGTAATACAGGGTGACAGTGACCAACAGACTTGGCTGCAACTCTTGCCCCGTTTTCTGCCTCATGAAACTTATCACCCATTCTCAGTTCTCTACCTTTCTATAGCCCTATGTAACATATTACATATGCGGGATCCTGATCCGGTATCATATACCCAGGACGTAAAGGATACTGAGAAACAGTTCTATATAATGAACACACCCGAAGATGATGCATCAGCATGCACTCTCTTCGTTTGGGCGGCATGGGAATTCTGGTAATCCCCAATTTCCTGCTCTGTCTTATAACAATTATAGGTTGGAGCGGGACCAACGTTCCCCAGCTCAGTATAACAAGCGGGTTCGGTCATATATCCGTATTATTATCTTGATTAAGGCGTGATATGGTCGCTACCTGGAGAGAGAGAGAAGAAAACACTTAGCTTGCGCTCTTGCAAGAATAGATTGGTTATTATTTTATCTAATCAGGATGGCTCCCACTGCTTTTTATCAAATCTTCCTTCAAACCCTAAAAGGAAAGACTAGCCGGGATTAATTACACACAACAAGTTCGCCAATCTTTCAGTCAGGCCAGTGTCGGTACTTTCAGGGAGGTCCCCCGTGCTTTCGCACGAACCTAATTAATGTAAACCTCGTTTTCCCAGAGGCGTAACCCCGTTGACACCTTTCTAGACACCTACTTGATCGGCTAATTGTAATGTGTAAAACTCTCCCAGGAGTAACTCTTACTCGCAGCGGGTATCGGGATCCAACTATCTCATAGAAGGTATGCAATCTCATTGCAAATTTCAACACTTGAAATTCCCGATAATATTTTGCCCCTAACCTCCTATGACCTTGACAAAGGCCAACAAACCATAGGATGCTAGTCAAGTTCAACCCGTCATTTCCTGATTGAATTAAACCCACCCGCACGGCCCTTGACAAAGGCCAACAAGGTCGCACGACAACCCTAACTCAATCTGCATCATATGCATAAGCAGATAAGCACCAGTCAGCTACCGCACACTACGCCTTGACAAAGGCCAACAAACGTAGCACGAATACTAACTACTACTTATCTGAAATGACGGAGGGCTACGACAGGTTTTTCTGAAAACCTATTGCGTAATGAACTTGATATCATTGTAGGATCGAATGAATTTTGAAATGGAGTGTTTTTGAGGCTTTTCTAGTTTTGCTAAAGGAGTCACTCCCGGTGAAGGGATCGTCGGTCCTTTCCTCGTCGAATGAGGTGCGGGATATATCATATACATCACTGTGCAAAGCAAAAACACATAAAAGCAATCAAAAGCAAACTGAGTGTGTAGCATCAGCCAGTTATTGCTAAAGGAATCACTCCCGGTGAAGGGATCTCGGTCCTTTCCTTATCGAATAAGGTGCAGGATATTTCATATATACCGCTGTGCAAAGCAAGAACTGTAGCTACCTGTTTTATTTTGAAATTCGATTCCACAACATCTTAGGATTCTTTTCTTTCATTAATCACATTAATGAAGTCCCATCATTTAAGTACCTAAACATCACAGATAAATACGACGTACACTTATGCCATCCGCATTCGCCTCGATGTCCCCTCGTGCACCGTTAGGTTAGGTAACTAACGGCATAGCGGGGCAGGTCTAGCACGGGTGTAAAACATAAGTAACGTCTATATAATATATCATATATACTATATTCAGCATCCATCACAGAACACCACATGATCACATCACAGATATCGCAGCAGAAGAAACATATGAAACATTGGATATACTAGGACGTCCGTGTTTTTAATACGAGCCAGTATAAAACACGGATTCCACGGTCGTGATGAATAGCCAAACCCACACCACTAGACCCCTACGAGAGCGGAAAGCAACCCTACCAATTCTAGAGTTAGGAGACCCGGACTCGACTCTTCGAGTTGGTCTCCCATTGGACTCCAGAACCCGGTTACTTGTGCTCCCCTCCTTGGGTCTATCCTAGTGCGGAAAAGTAAATAATATACAAACGGTGGCATCTTTCGCAACCTGGAAGTGCCCCAATAAAAGAATATTACATACAAGTTTTTACATGAATGAAAATAAAAAACACTCATCTCACATAAAACCCGCGGCTATTCAAACACGACGATCCAATATAACATATCCAGCAACACATAACATCACATGTCATCAACGTAAGTAAATATGCGCATCCCAATTGTCGTTGACATATAGCAACGAAACCGGCGATATCACATATTACACTTACGGTCACAGAAAAGAAAGTGTAAAACTACAACAGTTGGAATCCACAACCTGCATAGACATCGCATGCTTAATCAAATGAATTCCTTATACATCGCATGCCTAATAATTATAAACCCCGCATTTTAGTCTCATTATCGAAAACTCTTTTCAATATCAAGTCGGGCAATTCAACAAGATTCCCGACATCCTGATCGAATGCTCGTCGCAAACTTTAGTAGGCGGCCGCACCCCCGACGCCGTCGACGAAGTGCACCAAGGCGGAACACCGCTACCGCTAGCACCCGAACGGATGCTTTCGGCGACGGGGTTCTCCTACAGTCACTTGGTCGGGGCTATGGGGCAAGGCTGTCTATTAAGTTTACCCGGCGAGTATCCGCGTACACAACGTGATTGCGATGGACTTTTGATCGCATCAAAATTCCGTGGCAACCGATCAAGTGAGACTAAACTGCTATGTTTATAACATTCATTCAGTTATCTCATAACTGCTTGTGAATTCCAATTATTGTATCACATTCCGAATAAGATAGAAAATGTTAAACTATCCGATCGAACAATCGAACACCCAAGTTTTCCCGAAACAGCTCAACACATGAAATAAGTTCAAAGACATTCACTTCATGCCTCAGTACCAACGGTCCAGCCGTAGAAGGGTCAAGCCAACGCCTCACATGTGGCACGCCGTACTGCCCCAAACCCGAAGGTTCAAAGGGCAGTTCAAGACGGTCACATAATCGAGTTAAGGTTTGTTGTCTTCTAGAGGGACCATCGCGTTACTTGCACTACTTAGAACGTCTTTAAACCATGCAAAAATCCAACACTTGGAAATTTTCCGGCAGGGAAAAAGTTGGGTATTTATATCCGGTCGAACTTTTTAACATATTCAAAAATATCCGGAAAGCCACACAGACAAAATTTGATAATCCGATCGAATCATCGAATCCCCAAAACAATCCCAGAAAATTCTACTCTTGAATAAATATCAAAAATTCCCATAAAACTCAGCACTGAGAAAGAGGAATTACTGTGCTAATCTTTCTGTGAGAGTCGACCGTACGGCCGCGGAACCGCCGCATGAGCCATGCTCATGCCGCGGAACCGCAGCGGTTTAGATGAATTAGGATCTCGTTTTGCACCATAACTCTTAGATATTCCTGCTGAATTTTTTAAGAATTTTTAATCTGGAAAAAACCCAGTTTTTGAAAAAAGTCCAGAGAGCATATTGTATTAGGGTTTCGGGTTCGTTCGGATTTCAAACGTCGTCTACTCATCGCCTAAGGCTCTAGCTAGGCTCTGATACCACTGTAGGGTTCCTAGGCACTCTCAATAGGTCTCACGTGGCATCAACCATGCCAATTTCAAACTTTACGGTGCCGAGAAACCCTAGATACGGATCGTTGGCTAGAATTTTAGGCGACAAATGCAACTAGTTAACAATATAACTAAAAGAACGGAAATAAAACCTTTGTAGATCCGGTCCTCCACCTCCATAGCTCCGCAATGAAGTCTCCTCGCTGTCCAAATGGAAACCCGGGCTCTAGCGTCGGCTTCATCGGAGAAATGGGCGGGCTTGGTCGTCGGCTTCGTGCCGAAGATGATCTACGTCGAGGCATCGCAAGATCAAGCTCCAACTTCACCAAGCCTTGAAAACTTGTGAAGGAAACACCCTATACTACTTGGCAAGAGGTAGAGGATGAAGAAATACGAGGTGGGTTCACTTTAGAATTGGATTTCTCACTCGTTAGCTCAACTTGCCATTGATGAAGCAAGCTTTCTTCTTGAAGAAGAAGAAGAGGAAAATGAAAATGTTATGATAAGTATATCCAAAATGAATAATAAAATCAATACTTATCATATGGCAACCATGATTAGGTGTAGAGAATAGACCATGGTTAATTGGAAGGGTTAGGGTTAAACATGAAGACAAAATGGTCACTAGGTCAAAGCTTCAAGAAGCATCAAAAACAAACAAAGAAAGCCACCATTTTCTCTTCATCATTTTCTTTTGCTAAAATAAACAAAATGGATAAATAAATGAATAAATGAATAAGTAAATGAAGCAAAAGAAACCCTAACCATTGACCAACCATGGTTTAAACTATACACCAAACTATCATGTATCATCAAACATGATACAATCAAATGCACAAAAATATATCACATATACAATGTGCACATCAAGTGAGAAAATCCATTTAAAGTGAACCGATACTAGTTAATGCAAAGTAATATATCAAATATATAATTATGCATTAATCATTAAATCAACACTTGATTTAATGATCCGGTCATATCTCATATAACCGACTAATATCAACAGTAACAACTTATCGAATCAACACTTGATCCGATAAACCGGCTATATCGCATATAACCGATCAATGTCACAAATCGCGAGAATCGTATACAATATCACATACTGGTATCATTCTCGGTCCCGCACATATCTCATATGCGCTCCTATTTCGTTTTGCTTGAGCCAGGAAACCTCTGTGTAGGACTCTAAAGACTCATCAATACGCCGGCAGCAGGTGATGATCATATCAAACACCCACAAGCCGCAAGCGGTCTGCTAAACGTAACGGCCACCCGGGTATTGAGCGATCAGAAGATCGACGAGCAAGCCCGCTCACACTCCTGTGAATCCAACCAGTAACACTTGCCGTACAGTCCGGTCTGATCGTCTGATATGTCGCATATCTCGCCTAGGAGTGGTAAACGTCAGACCCCAATAGTTCGATAAGTCGTGTCGATTTGAGGTCTATAACAATTCGAGAAACTACTGGTAACACTTACCAGTAAATCTCAGCAACCCTGGCCAGGGATTTCCGGTTGTAGCCAATCGAACATAGCGCAACATCAACTCCCTATACCGGGAGAGTCGAATCCCCTCCTATCGCTCATTGCCTTCATGTGATTCGGGACTGTACCTAAAAACCACCGTTTTGCACGCACTCTTGGACGTGGTAAGGTGGAAATCAAAGCACAGTGGAAACCACACAAGACTCTATGACGATCTCGGATCAACAGACTACTCTGTACCAGTGTCACCAGAGTACTGCTATCTGACGTAAGGTATAATACCATCTGGGAGTTCTCGGCGAGTCCGTCCAGTGTACCCAGTCTCCACTGAGCACCCGTATATCATCTCTGATATCAAACACCAATGGATATGGGATCATCCATCGCCCATCTGTATGGGTCGAGAAGGTATACGCCAGTCTACTCTGGTATATCGATGCCCTGTCTCGATACACCCACGACTAGGGACTTTGAAGGATGTACTTATGGACTACCATGTCCCCACTAGTATGATCCGCATCATAGTCCAGGTAGTCAAGTACACATCCTAAGGGCTTTACCAACATGTAACAGAGAGACAATCAGTGTAGACGTTAAGGTAAAGAGCAACCAGATAGCATACTATCATGTCGAGCAAGAAAGTCCTCCCTATATATATCCCAGCATCCACTACAATATACATCCAATGTACAGTAATGGCCTCTAGGGCATACATATAACTAACAACAACCACACAAGCAATATAATATACAACGCCGAATGGCGAGAATCAATACTCAAAAGAAAACTCCAAAATGACATGGAAACTGTAATACTACTACACGCGACTCTAAGATCGTAATAATACATCACTAGTGTCTAAGTCTGAAACAATATACAAGTTTTGCTTGATGGAATTTCTAGATACAAAAGAATAATACATCAACAAGGGTGATCCTGATACAAAAGAACCCACCTACCCAAGCAAGTCCCCCATATGGAAGCACTGTTCCAGAAATGCCGCTACGGAACCTGTACGGCAAAACCCTGCAAGAACTGTAGCACAACGGGGGTGAGTTGCCAACTCGTGAATATAAAATATCTACAAGCAGAAATCGAATGCAAGATATAATCCTAGGTGAATACGATCAGTATATAATATAACCCTCAAGAGTAAGTCTGAAGCATGAAAAAGTGGCAATGTAACATCTAATCATGTAGGTAGTGCCAAGTACTCGTGGCAGTGCCTCAGGTAATAACATGTCATAAATGTAAGGTATGTCTGCATGAAGTAAACATGATGAAGTATCAAATGGATATCAATACACATATATTAGCGTCCCATTCCACTAATATTGGTGTAAGGGTATATATAACAGCGCCCTCATACCCTGTTATATATACAAATGAAGTATGATCAATGTAAATCCAGTCTGTATTTGATCAATGTCTGTATAAACGTGGATCCCGTCCACCTGTCACCAAATGACAATAACCATCATTCATGTAAATATGAGGATATAATCAAATCATGGAAAACATCATGAAACCTGTGCGTAGCATCGGCACGTAAGTCCTCATCTATCGGGCTCCGTCAGTCCGGATCAGCCCACGGGCTCTGTCTGCGGAATCGGCCCTCGGCCCCGGCAGTACGCCCATATCCATCTATCGACTCTGGTTAGTATCCTTCGGATTACCGTCAGGTCCAACCAATCACCGGTAGGTAGTATTCCCACTGCCAGGCTCACCGTCTGCTACACAGCGAATCCGTTCTCACCCCGGGGTACCATACCGGGTCCACCATGTACCCGTAATCGGCCTCGTCCACTCCTCGACTCGGGTTTCATATGTCGCTCTCAGCACCGAGAAAACACATGGTGGACGCACTGAAATATAATAGCAAGGGAACCGGGTTTTTAAAACAATTACATATTCTCCTTGAAATATCCACTGTTCCCAAATCCAGAAATATCATGAAAACGAATATCTCAATGCGCATAATCATAAAGCATGATGTATGTGACATATAAATGAAATGCAAGTATAACAGTATATCATGCAACATGGAAATAATAGTATGCACATACAAGGTCATATCCTGATGCAATAATACTACTGTGTAGTGACATGGCAATTATCGATGATGAAGTGTGTGAGCCGGGAAGCAAGTGTACGTGGAACATACAAATCATCGATAATGGTGCTGGTGTCCTAGAAACATGATGGTGATATAGCAATAAACATATGCAAGGCAATGTGAATAGCATGAGTATGCCGAAATCAAATAATCAACACCACAGTGAAGAGTCTACATCAATATGTATATGTCATGGAGTTATGCCATTTGAAATAAGAAGAATCAGGATTTTTAGTAAAATAAGGCCTACGGTGTTTTAAAGAAAGATACGTCTTTTGAAAATACCCGTAGAATCCCTTTTCTTGTCTTTAAGATATTCCTAATTCGTAGCTTTTGAAATAGGTATCACTCGGGTCTAGTCTAACATCAACAATGCAAACTGCAGATCTAAGTATAAAGTCTATCGGAAGGGGTATGGAAACCACCTAAATCTGAGTCGATATGTATATATAGTAGTCGGTGATCCCGCCTCAGTAGTATCGCGTACGATACAATATATCATATGACATCCTCAAGTCATGAGTGTTGATCTATCATCAATATAAAGCTCGTACGGTAAATCGTCGTACGACATCCCAATAGCTGGGTACGGGTCAATATCACATTCCTCTCATCAAATATCAGGTATCATTATCATCATATCACATAATCTGGGGTACTAATCTAAGTCTAGTACAACTGATACCATCTATATACAGCGTGTGCAAGCATATGTCCAAAGTCCCGCTAGAGATCACATGTCGTATCCCAAATACGAATCATATCAAAACACTGATCTCGCTGCACAATGCCCAAAATCATCGACTCATCTCCAATGTCATCCAATATCATCATCAACACAGTGCAAATATAGTGAATATGCAAGGGTGTGCGTGTGGGTGTAAACCTATTGTAGGGTTCGCGACCAGGAACTACACTAGTTTACTTCTAACCCTAAACTATCCATAATACACCTAACACAATATCCACGACACGCTATAACTACCATATATATAATATATCAACTACGGACTGCGGGTGTGCTATATGCCATCCACCCGAGTTCCCCCCGTAGATATAATCTACTCACCTTGCATCTTCATTTGTCGATGTCGCCACGCGCTTGCTTGTCGTCCCGAAGTCTTCATGGGGTACCTACACGTCAAAGTATCGTAATGCGCATTAAAACCAAACCAAATCTAAAACGGCACACGAAACCCAGAACGATACGATAAGGGGCCTATAGGTTAGAACCTATGGGCATGCCTTCAAAACCATCAATCAATCCTCGATATCGTCATATAAACGCCAAATGGTCGAGGTAAAACACAATACACAATTCCAGAATTAAAAATACGGAATACAGAAACACGAATCCAAAACAGCAACTAAGGAAATAGGCTCCAGATTTCACCCTAGGTCAAACTAGACAAATCTACACATACCAAGGGTCTAATCTATACATGTAGGGGCTACAGAACCAAAACGACACAAAATGGGGCAGGTCTGGCCGCAAATTGCGGCCAATAGGATTAAATTGGCAGCCAGGAAAAAGAGTTAGGGGCTGGGGTCTTGGGTTTAGCTTCCTGGGTGCCTGCACATGTCACTGTCCAACCAAAATGATTTTCAGAGTCTCGGGTTGATAGCAGATCTCAATTAACCTTCACAGATTTCATAAATTTTCCGATATCAGTTTCTAAATCTGTATTCCGGGTCTTAAGTCTCAGGTTTGAGTCTCCATACTAGCACTAAGGTATTTATACAGCCTCTACTGAGCTTAATTTCACATTATAACTCAAATTTCCCTCAAACCCTAACTAGGTTTTCCTTAAGTCTACAAAACACACAATATCGGTTCTATCACAACATGGGGGTATAAGTAATGCTAAAACTAAGCTAAGGGTTCAGTAATTACCTCATTTGGCAACTCAAGAATTTTCTTGAGTTACCCCTAGTGACCAAAATCCTTGCTTTCTTGGTCCAATGTGTAGATCTTGAGCTTGTGTACACTTTTAATGAAATGAGTGTGGGGTTTTGGTGATGTTTGTGAGATGATTTGGGGCTTGAAGAGGGGAGAGAGATGAAGGAGCAGCAGCAGGAGGAGAAGGGGAAGAGGGAGAGAGAAAATGAGAGGAAGAATGAAGAGATGGCTAAGTCGAAGGTCAAAGGAAAACCATACCTCTCTCTCTCTCACCCCATACCTCAATATAAAAATCCTTTTTCTTTTCTTTTTCTCTTCTCCTAATTCCTTCTCACAAGAATAGTAACCCCAAAAGAAACATGGTGGAAAAGTGCACAAGTGTAAGAAAAGTGATATGTACATGTTTTGCACAAAAATGCTAAAAACCGATTAGCGATTTTTAATCGCGATTAGCACTAAATTAGCATATAAAGGATCATAAAAACTTTAAAATGGCATATTTTCATAAAATACACTATTTTAGAATTTTCCATAATTTTTCCAAAATTTTTCCCATTTATTTGTATTTAATAATACCGAAATATTAAAATATTCAATAAAATAATATTAAATTATAAAAATTCCCAAAAATAATATTTTATATTTTTTTTAAATGTTACAGAAGGCCGCCACCAAACCGAGAGGTGGTGTTGGTTAGGTGGGAGTCAAGTGAAAAGCAAAGGTTGCGGTGCCAGTAGTGGCAAAGGACGAGTGCTTCCACTGTCGTAGGAAAGGGCACTGGAAGAAAGATTGCAAAGCTTGGAATACCAAGAACCAGGAACCAATGCAAGCTATGGCTTCGACTTCAGGTGTGTTTGTAATTGAAAATTGTCTGTCAATCTGTAAGTGCACGGCGGCGCCCCGGCCGTCAATCCGACGGCCAAATGCGGAAGCGGTGATAAACTTTAATTTTGCGAACTTTGCAAACCGGCACCACCGCGCACTAAACCCCGGATCGGGCCATTAAACTAGTTCTAGCAAAGTAACAAGATAGGGAAGAGATATACCGAGTGATCCGAGTCCTCCGGTCTTCTCGTCATCGTCCCGATCTCTCGCGGAAACTCCGGTCGTCGTCTCCTTGCCGGAAGGGCACCACATCGCCTGTTTCTTTTACGGGCTCCCGCCTCTATACCGAGGCAACTCGGGCATGAAGCTGGCAAGTCGACATGCCCAAGATGTGCTGTAGAATGTGTAGTGTAGAGGCTATGTCTCACTTTGGGGTTATGTTGCCTTTGATGGAGGTGAAGGAAGAATGAGCTTTGGAGGGAAATGAAGCTATCAATCTTTTTCAAAGAAAATGAGATGATCAAATATATCTCCACACAAATGAACCTCTCCATCACCTAAAATTGGCCGGCCACTTCTTATTGAGAATGGTGGAGAGATTAACAAAACACAAGAAGGGAGGTGAGTGTAGGATAAAGCAAGAGGTGACCACAACATCAACCATACTCCATTCACATCAAACCCATACCCTCTCATTAATCACAATTAATGCAAGAGAATCAAAAAAGATGGTGGAAAAGAAAAGATGCCATCATAATCTCTCATCTCACAAATAAACCCTCCACAAAATGTTATTTGCAAACTTGCAAATAACCCCCTCCATCGGAAAAGTCCGTCCGGGAAAGAACAAAGGAAAACCGGCCGGAACGGAATGCAAACTGGCAACTCCAGAAAACTGGTCCCGTAATAAATTACAGGAAAACCCCGATACTGTGCATACACACCCGCATCTATATTCCGTCCGGATACAAATGCAAAGAGACAAAATCTACACTGTACTAAACTAGGATCCGGCTTAAACCAAAGCCGGCTAGTAATGTCCGTTCGATCCTGATCCGTGCAATACCGCACGTATCCGATCGAACCTTGCCATATATCTATACGGCTTCTAGTACAAACCGTCCGATCCTGATCCGTGCAATACCGCACGTATCTGATCGGACCCTGCCATATCTCCATACGGCCTCTACAGCGTTTCGCCCGAAAACCTGAGTAACTGAAAGTGTGGTGGACTCTAAAGACTCGTCAATACTATGGCTGTGGATTTAACCACTAGCACGTCAGAGGTATAAGCCAATACGTAACGGGCCACCAGCTATTGACTAAAAGGGACGTCGATGAGCGAACTCATCCTGACACCCTACTGAGCCTGTCAGTGACAATATCCATAAAGTCCGGTCCGTTCGTCTATGAGCATCGCATTGCGGGCCTAGGGGGTTGGTAAAAGTCAGACCCCCAAAAGCGGTACAAGTCGTGTCGGAGTGTAGCCCAGAACACCCTGAGATACTACTGGAATACCTACCAGTAAATCTCCTGCCTTGGCCAAGGACTTCGTGTAATGGCTCTCCTAGACACAGCGCGACCTCACCCCCAATACCGGGAGAGACGAACCCCCGAAGATCCGCTCACTGCCTCCATGTGGCTCAGGACTGTACCCAACTAAAACCTGTTTGCACGACTCCTTTGAGCCGTGGTAGGGTAGTAATCAAAGTACAGTGGGAACTCACACGAGACAAATGACGATCCCCAGGTCGATGAACTAACCTGTACACATGTCACCTGGGAACTGCTATCTGACGTCAGGTATAAGACCAACTAGCATGTTCCCGGCGAGTCCTGTCCGGTGTACTCATAACCCAATGAGCACCTGTATACATCTTAGGTGATCCAACTGACACCAGTGGCTTGTGAGACCGGCCACCGCCCCTCGTCGGGGTCTCGACTGTATACACTAGTCTACTCTGGAGAATCGATGCCCTGTCTCGAAACTCCCACGACTAGGGACCTTTTAAGGATGTGCTTATAGACTCCAGCTCTCACTTATATGATCGCCCTCATACTGCTGGCCGTCAAGCAAGAATCCTAGGGGGTCTATCAACGTGCAATAGCGACCTGTCAGGTCACCTAAAGCAGTACACGATGACAAAGGTAAACCAGATAGAATACTATCATCACGAGTAAGACTGTCGTCCCGGGATAGGTCCTCCCTCAATCATTGCAATCACGTGCCTGTGATCCAATAATTGACTCTAAGGGCACTATCTCCAACAATCTCCCACTTGCACTCAAGGCTAATTATTGCGATGCCGCATACTCACAGCCCGTGTGATACCGAACACCCAACTCCTCTACTAGTCAGTCTCACAATGCCTGTTTGGAAGACTATTGCGTTCGAGGAATAGCCTCAATGAGTGGATCCGCTCAGATTTTCCTTTCTATGTCTCTCAATATCTCAAGTTCGCGGAGAAAGCCATCTCCCGAAATGAGGAATACCTGTCTTAGAGTGTCTGGATGTCTGATGGGACCTATCTCATAAATGAACTCCAAATCCAAACTTCTTAGACTGTATCGTCAACTGAACTTAATCAGTATCCTGCGCCATGCCACCCTCAGTATTTCCTTGGACCACCTGTCCAAAATACTGTCCCTCGTCAGAAGGAAAACTATAACTCTGACAACCTCCTTGTTGTCCATGTCACCTTGGAAGCCTGGAATGATAACTGTCTCCCAAATGAGGCTGTCGTTATCATATCCCTAGAACATCCACTTATGTTCTAAAACTGCTTCCGACCGTTTCTCCAGGATTGGATCAATGTCAACTTATTGCATCTAGTGCAAGAACAACATCTGGTGTGGTACTTGACATCTCATGATTGACTCAATTGCCTAAGCAAGTGATCTGTCAATCATGCACATCCCTCTCTACTTTAGTCTATAAGACACCTTTAGAGAGGGTGACTCCATCACCTGCAGGTATACTACCGTGCCAGGAGTCAACCATTCCAAATACTCATAGAATGCTGTCAAAGTACCCTGATTGGGAAACCACCCAAATCTAGATCTAAAACTATAGATCTAGTAACCAGTATGTCTTATATAATGTCCAAGTCCTTTGTGGAGAAACCACTGTGTGACGACCAAAGTATAACCGATCGTAGTATAGGAATGTCACTTCCTACTTTGTGTATATCATCCAAAACCCGGATATCACACCCTACTACCTTCTCAACAGATCCATCCCTTATTCTGATAACGTCAAACCTATGACTGTCACATCAGAAATAGATGATCTATCTCCGCTATATCTGCTTTAGTCTATAAATAGACATAAGCCTGATATCCACCAATGCTTCCGCTGCTCCCACTGACTACGACAACCCTCTGGCAGAGTCATATAGATGTGCACTTCTAAAGCTAGTTTAGAACGACGCTATACTCATCCTCCTGCCGGGTCTCGCAGCCTGGAACAACAACAATCGCAAGTGTTGGTAAACAAGAACTTCCCTGTCACCGTCCTTGAGGTAACCGGAGTACCTCTCGGGTGCCTGAAGTTACCCACCATATCTGCGGAGTGGCCAATGGAATGTCAAACTAGATTGAATCTTTAGGTTCCTTATCATATCTTCAGTAATCGTTTGCGGTTCTGGAATCACTTCCAGTTCTACCATACTCCCACTACTGTTTTTGAAAAAATCCATTTTTATTAAAACTGTGGTGAGTCAATACCAATATCACTATTGATCTTTCTTATGGTAGAAAGTCAACCCTCGTCATAGCCTGGGTCAACCCACAAACAGCCATTACAGAAACGTGCCTTGAGTTATCCAGAGTCTGGTTTTAATCATAAGCCGGACAACTCCCCGTACCTTAACAATGTTAAGATATGAACTGTACTATATCCAATATAGAACCAGAGGCACTGATTTAATTGAACCAGATTCAAATCATGCAGCTATCTCCAGTGCATGTCAACTAAATGGAGAGAGGCCGATCAGCGTTACTCAACTTAGGAATGCTTCCAATTATGAGTAACCTGAAAGAGAAGCAATTTCTCTTTATCATTACTATCAACTGAATACCATTCACAAGTATCTACATCTTCGATCTCCTTGAAGAATCCCGATACTTGCAAAACCTGGTTCTCTACTTTATTCAAATACCTATAACTTCTCAAAATTCGGACCCTGTGTTTCCACGAAACACCTGTCTAAAAACTAGAGAAGTCATAAGTAAACCGAATATAGTACGAGGACCAACCCCTGTGTCCTGATGGACCCTGGACAACATACAATACTCTGTATAAGTCCCTTGAGTCTGACAACTCTTTCACTGTGTGTCGTAGGTTGAAAACTGTACTTATGGTTAAGAAGAATTACACCGCTGTTTAATGCTCCTTACCTAACCATCCACTGATATAGGTAAATGTCATCGACATAATATCAAAAGGTATATCTCACTCTATGAAAATAGACGTACAGATATATCAATTTGAAATTGGTGCACAACAGCGGATATTCAAAACCAAATATTTGCCGACCGGCAAACAGCCCAGGTGATCTCCTCAAATATCACCGATTACAACGAATCCCGATATAATGAGGATGATCACCCAATTCCCAATAACTTACTCCCACTCATCATCTGTAAAACCATATAGATGTGAGAATCAAAACTGGTAAATACATACCTTGGAGCAAGTGTCTAATCGGGAAATCAGTTTTCTTTTAACAGTACACAGTTGAACTGAAACATTGAAATGTTTCGATGGGGTATTCTGGTATTCCTAGTAATGCCTTTACCATCATCCAGATTCACAACTATAACCGTATAATTCTTTGCCATCTCTCCAAATCCCTTTATATGTCTTTAGTCATTACCTTCTGCACACCCCTTAGGCCAAATGGTTTTCTTCCTTCCCTACCGTTCGGCACCAGCCTATGGTTTGGAAGAAGACTATCCAATAAGCATAATGGGTGTACTGTCCTAATCCTAGGAGCACTCGCAATGCGAGAGAAGGTGAAGATAAAAGACAACCGAATAAACCTTATTCCTATTTCTCCTGGACCAGAATCCATCCCCGAACTGGAACAAGTTCCTTTCAAGTTCGTATATAACCATACGATGGAGTATCCAATAAACTGTGGATCTTCGTAGTGATACGGAGTGTCCTGGAGAAATACAAAGGTAATTTAGGATTGGAAAAGAAATACTTGGTTTGGTCGTGAATATCAGTCGCATTTTACTTTGCCCTCTTACTAACCCCTTGCTTTGTCTGAACTTAATACCTTCTGCACACCATCGTTATGCTAATTGGTTTTCTTCATTCCCTACCGGTCGGCACCAGCCTAGGGTTTGGAAGAAGACTATCCAATTTGCGTAATAGGTGTACTATCCCCTAAACCAAGGAGTACTCGCAACCTGAGAGAAGGTAAAAGGAAAAGACAACTGAATAATCCCATCCGTTTTCTCCAAAACCGGAAACCATCTTCGAATAAATTCCTTCGAGTTCGTATATAACCATACGATGGTTTTGTCCAATGTAAGTGGACGTTCGTAGTAATACGGGGTGTCCTGGAGAAAAGGGTAAAAGTAGGAGTGGCAATGAGGTCTGCAACTCTGACAATCCAAAAGCCAGTGTTAAGAAGGTTCGGTCAACTTGGTCACTGAGTCAAAGTCTAGGGTCGGGTCAATGGTCGCTGCCAGAGAGAGAGAGAAAATAAACACTCAGCGTGCACTCTAACCTAGATCAGAATGGTTACCAATTTATCTAATCAGGAAACCTCCCACTGTACCTCAAATTCTCCTCCAAACCTGAAAGAAGAATTAGTCGGGGTCACCCGAGGAGTAAACCAACTCATCAGTAGGAATCGGGATCCAACTATCATCGCACGATAACGTGACGGAATCCGCTCACGGTGTCATACTCCAGAAGGTATGCGCATATCTGGCAAGTTTCAGTTCTTTTGAAACTCCCGATGTGATTTTTACCCCATGCTCTTATGACCTTGACTTTGGCCAACAAATCATAAGTCACATGTCAAGTTCTACCCGTCATTCTCCAGGTTGTTTTGAATCCACCCGTACCTACCCTTGACTTTGGCCAACAAGGCAGTACGACTGTTCCAAACCAACGCATCTATCTATGCTGCATATGAATAACCAACAGCTACCAAACACTGTGCCTTGACTTTGGCCAACAAACACAGCTTGAATACTATTGACTACCCATATGAAACGACGGAGGGCTACGAATGGTTTCGGGCGAAAACCTTTAACGTAATGAACTTGATATCGTTGAAGGAACGGATAGCTTTTTAGAAAATATAGTGACGAAAACCTTTACTAAAGAGGTCACTCCCGGTGAAGGGATCTCGGCTCTTTCCCCGTAGAATGGGGTGCAGGATATTCCAAATGAATACCGCGATGCAAAGCAAAAGTAATCGGCTATAGTGAAGTTAGTGCCCTGACGCAAACTTCTGTCCAAGGGGTCACTCCCGGTGAAGGGATCTCGGCCCTTGCCTCGTCGACTGAGGAGCAGGATATTCCAAATGAATACCACGATGCAAAACAAAAGTGAACGTCCTTGCAATAACATCTTTTTGAAAAGTGTTCCAACAACATCAGAATAGGTTTGTTTAACTTGCATTCATCCGAATCAATGCAGTCCCATCAATTGATCACACCACAAAGAACGAAAATATACTGACGTACGTATATGCCATCCGCATTCGCCACTGGGTCCCGTCATCACCCGTTAGGTTAGCTAACTAACGGCAGAGCGGGGACTGGACTAGCGCGGATGAAAAACATATACAACATCTACTAATATATATACCAATATATTATATTCGCTCAAGGCGTGAATAAAATGCAACATCACAGAAATGTACAGCATCACAGAACAATACAGATATCTGGGATCCCCGGGTTTCACAGAGCCACTACTGAAACCCGACGTTCCCCTGGTCGTGTGGATAGCCTGTGCAATGAAATCCTAGACCCCTACGGGCGTGGCAAGTTACCCGCCAAAACCTGAAGCGAGGCAGCCCCCTTCAGCGCCGTGAATGGACCACCCAGTACTTCACGGAATCCGGTAACTTGGGCACCCCTCCTGGGTCAACCTGTACCCCCTACGAGTGCGGCGAATAGCCCGCCAATTCCAGACTGAAGCCCCCTCCGTCTCAATACCCTGAGATGCGGGCTTGTTGCCCTCCAGAACCCGGCTATCCGTGCACCCCACCGCGGGGTATCCTAGTACAGAAAGTAAAATATACATACACCGGTTACAACGACCGTAACCTGGCCGTGCCCCAAAATAATAATACAAACAGGCAGTGACGGCAGTCCACATGTCGGACGCTCGCCCCGCAATATCAAATGTACATAATACAACAGAAACTGTACTAGCATTGCATCCAGGCTATCCTCCACGACCGATCCGCAACATCACAGCAAAACACAGAACATCAACGTGAAAGTCACGTTCGCAAATCCGTCTAACCGGGCTATAGCAGTTAGACCGGATTTACCGATCGAGTGACATTCACGGTCGCAGATATAATGTAAATACTATGAAATAATGTGTTTAAAATATCCGATCGATCAAAAATTAACAAGTGGGCCCCCAAGCAATACTGTAGCACTCACAGAAATTCTGGGCCCAATTTTAATATTCCAAAACCCCTATTTTTAGCCCAGAAGCCCACTGCAAAAAAACGATGACATGATCCCTCATTCATGCGGCGGATCCGCGGCCTCCAGAGTGGTAATGGCCGCGGTCCCGCGGTCGTACGGAGGGATCGTGTTGTCGAATTTTTCCAGTGTTCTTAGAACTCCCTGCACATCATTCTGAGACAACCTGAAAATTTTTTCGAGACCAAAAAATTTCAACAGAAAACTGATGTGAACAAAAATGCAAGTTCTGGAATTTTGGTCGATCGGAAATGTAAAACACATCAAACAAAGCTAGACGAAGTTAATGGCGAGGCTCTGATACCACTGTAAGTGCACGGCGGCGCCCCGGCCGTCAATCCGACGGCCAAATGCGGAAGCGGTGATAAACTTTAATTTTGCGAACTTTGCAAACCGGCACCACCGCGCACTAAACCCCGGATCGGGCCATTAAACTAGTTCTAGCAAAGTAACAAGATAGGGAAGAGATATACCGAGTGATCCGAGTCCTCCGGTCTTCTCGTCATCGTCCCGATCTCTCGCGGAAACTCCGGTCGTCGTCTCCTTGCCGGAAGGGCACCACATCGCCTGTTTCTTTTACGGGCACCCGCCACTATACCGAGGCAACTCAGGCATGAAGCTGGCAAGTCGACATGCCCAAGATGTGCTGTAGAATGTGTAGTGTAGAGGCTATGTCTCACTTTGGTGTTATGTTGCCTTTGATGGAGGTGAAGGAAGAATGAGCTTTGGAGGGAAATGAAGCTATCAATCTTTTTCAAAGAAAATGAGATGATCAAATATATCTCCACACAAATGAACCTCTCCATCACCTAAAATTGGCCGGCCACTTCTTATTGAGAATGGTGGAGAGATTAACAAAACACAAGAAGGGAGGTGAGTGTAGGATAAAGCAAGAGGTGACCACAACATCAACCATACTCCATTCACATCAAACCCATACCCTCTCATTAATCACAATTAATGCAAGAGAATCAAAAAAGATGGTGGAAAAGAAAAGATGCCATCATAATCTCTCATCTCACAAATAAACCCTCCACAAAATGTTATTTGCAAACTTGCAAATAACCCCCTCCATCGGAAAAGTCCGGCCGGGAAAGAACAAAGGAAAACCGGCCGGAACGGAATGCAAACTGGCAACTCCAGAAAACTGGTCCCTTAATAAATTACAGGAAAACCCCGATACTGTGCATACACACCCGCATCTGTATTCCGTCCGGATACAAATGCAAAGAGACAAAATCTACACTGTACTAAACTAGGATCCGGCTTAAACCAAAGCCGGCTAGTAATGTCCGTTCGATCCTGATCCGTGCAATACCGCACGTATCCGATCGAACCTTGCCATATATCTATACGGCTTCTAGTACAAACCGTCCGATCCTGATCCGTGCAATACCGCACGTATCTGATCGGACCCTGCCATATCTCCATACGGCCTCTACAGCGTTTCGCCCGAAAACCTGAGTAACTGAAAGTGTGGTGGACTCTAAAGACTCGTCAATACTATGGCTGTGGATTTAACCACTAGCACGTCAGAGGTATAAGCCAATACGTAACGGGCCACCAGCTATTGACTAAAAGGGACGTCAATGAGCGAACTCATCCTGACACCCTACTGAGCCTGTCAGTGACAATATCCGTACAGTCCGGTCCGTTCGTCTATGAGCATCGCATGGCGGGACTAGGGGGTTGGTAAAAGTCAGACCCCCAAAAGCGGTACAAGTCGTGTCGGAGTGTAGCCCAGAACACCCTGAGATACTACTGGAATACCTACCAGTAAATCTCCTGCCTTGGCCAAGGACTTCGTGTAATGGCTCTCCTAGACACAGCGCGACCTCACCCCTAATACCGGGAGAGACGAACCCCCGAAGATCCGCTCACTGCCTCCATGTGGCTCGGGACTGTACCCAACTAAAACCTGTTTGCACGACTCCTTTGAGCCGTGGTAGGGTAGTAATCAAAGTACAGTGGGAACTCACACGAGACAAATGACGATCCCCAGGTCGTGAACTAACCTGTACACATGTCACCTGGGAACTGCTATCTGACGTCAGGTATAAGACCAACTAGCATGTTCCCGGCGAGTCCTGTCCGGTGTACTCATAACCTAATGAGCACCTGTATATATCTTAGGTGATCCAACTGACACCAGTGGCTTGTGAGACCGGCCACCGCCCCTCGTCGGGGTCTCGACTGTATACACTAGTCTACTCTGGAGAATCGATGCCCTGTCTCGAAACTCCCACGACTAGGGACCTTTTAAGGATGTGCTTATAGACTCCAGCTCTCACTTATATGATCGCCCTCATACTGCTGGCCGTCAAGCAAGAATCCTAGGGGGTCTATCAACGTGCAATAGCGACCTGTCAAGTCACCTAAAGCAGTACACGATGACAAAGGTAAACCAGATAGCATACTATCATCACGAGTAAGACTGTCGTCCCGGGATAGGTCCTCCCTCAATCATTGCAATCACGTGCCTGTGATCCAATAATTGACTCTGAGGGCACTATCTCCAACACAATCAACACTACTTCCTGGGTATTGGATACCGGATCAGGATATCATATATGCAATTCATTGCAGGCACTGAGAAACCGTAGAGAGCTGAAGGTTGGTGATATGACCCTCCTGGTTGCTAACGGAGCTAGCGTGGGTGCTGTGTCCGTAAGGGATTATCACCTAGGATTGACGAGTGGATATATTTTGGTTTTGCGCAGCTGTTTTTGTGTATCCAGTTTAACGTGTAATATCTTATCAGTATCGTTGTTATCAAAAGAAGGTTATGATTTCACGTTTTAAAGCGATGTTGTTAACATCCACCTTAATCATGGTTTGATTGGGTCCGGTACAGTAGATAACGGTATATACGTGCTAAACCAATTACAGATTTTCAATGTCCAGAACACACTAAAAAGAAAGTCTCCAGATTTAAATAAGGCATTCTTATAGCATTGTAGACTAGGTTACATCAATGAGACAAGGTTAACTAAGTTACATAGATAAGGATGTTTGGATTCGTTCGAATATCAATCTTATGCCACTTGTCAATTATGTCTCAAATGAAAGATGACAAAGACTCTATTCACTGGACATGGAGTAAGAGCGAGCGAGCTCTTAGGACTCATACATAGCGATGTATGTGGTCCAATGTCTACACATGAAAGAGGTGGTTTTTCATATTTCATTACTTTTACGGATGATTACTCTAGGTACGGATTCATTTTCTTGATGAAACATAAATCCAAGGCTTTTGAGAAATTTCAAGAATATAAGAATGAAGTAGAAAACCAAACCAGCAAAAATATCAAGACACTAAGATCTGATCGAGGTGGTGAATACTTAAGCGCCGAGTTCTTAGGTTACCTAAAAGAGAAAGGAATTCTCTCTCAGCTTACTCCTCCATACACTCCACAGCATAACGGTGTATCGGAGAGACGGAATCGAACCCTATTGGATATGGTACGTTCCATGATGAGTAATGCTGAGTTACCGCGATCTTTCTGGGGTTATGCGCTAGAATCAGCCGCATATCTTTTGAACAGGGTTCCTACAAAGACTGTGCCTACCACGCCATATCAGATGTGGAGTGGGAAGAAACCCAATCTTCAGTATCTGAAGATATGGGGATGTCCAGCTTTTGTTAAAAAGCAGCATGCGGACAAACTCGAGGCACGATCAGTACAGTGTAAGTTTGTGGGATATCCAAAGAACACCAAGGGGTATTTCTTCTATTACGCAGAGGAACAAAAGGTTTTTGTTTCTCATCATGCCCATTTTCTAGAACAGCAGTTTTTAGAAAAGGAAACATGTAGGAGCGCAATAGAACTGGAAGAAATTCCAGAACCACAAACTACTTCTGAAAGTTTGGTAGAACCAGTAGTTCAAGAAAAACAGGACATTCCCGCACCCCTCCGCAGGAGTAGTAGGCCGTCTCATCCGCCTGAGAGATACTACGGTTTTCTCATAGATATGGATAGAGAGGATTGCATCATTGATGATGATGAATCTACTAGCTTCTAGCAGGCCATCCAGAGTGGCGACTCGATAAGATGGCTGGATGCAATACGGACCGAGATGGAGTCCATGTACACCAACAAAGTATGGACTTTGTGTAAGTGCACGGCGGCGCCCCAGCCGACAACCCGACGGCCAAATGCGGAAGCGGTGAAAAACTTTAATTTTTGCGGACTTAGCAAACCGGCACCACAGCGCACTAACCCCCGGATCGGGCCATTAAACTAGATCTAGCAAGCAACAAGACGGGTTAGAGATATACCGAGTGATCCGAGTCCTCCGGTCTTCTCGTCGTCGTCCCGATCTCCTACGGAAAACTCCGGTGGTCGCCTCCTCGCCGGAAGGGCACCACGTAGCCGGATTCTTTTACGGGCTCCCACCTCAATACCGAGGCAACTCGGGCGCGAAGTTGGCTGGCCGACGCGTCCAAGATTTGCTGTAGAACAGTGTAGAATTGTTGTCTCTTTGGGGTTTAGTATGGTTGCCATGATGGAGGAATTTTTCACAAGGATTTTTCATGAAGGCTTGAAGAAAAATGGAGCCTCTAAGGAAAAGAGCTCGGCCAGCCCAATTGTGCTCACTAGAAAACAAAAGTGTGAAGTGTGCATTAATCATTTATGCACCAAGATGAAATTCCCACCTTAAGAAATAAATCCTTTATCAAATTTCAACTTCCAGCACACTCCACTCATTAATTAAGAAGGAAAAATCCACACATAAAATTTAAAACCTCACTCCATTCCCAAAACAGTAGCCGGCCATTTCCAATTGCCATGACAAAATCACATCAAACCCATACACTCTCATATCTCATTAATGCACCATCATGGATAATGAAAACATTTGCAAGAAAACCCCTCCACAATGTGTTATCTGCAAACTTGCAAATAACACCCTCCATCGAAAAAGTCCGGCCGGGAAAGAACAAGGGAAAACCGGCCGGAACGGAATGCAAACTGGCAACTCCAGAAAACTGGTCCCGTAATAAATTACAGGAAAAACCCCATACTGTACAAACACACCCGCATCTGTATTCCGTCCGGATACAAATGCAAAGAGACAAAATCTACACTGTACTAAACTAGGATCCGGCTTAAACCAAAGCCGGCTAGTAATACCCATTCGATCCTGATCCGTGCAATACCGCACGTATCTGACCGAACCCTGCCATATATCTATACGGCCTCTAGTACAAACCGTCCGATCCTGATCCGTGCAATACCGCACGTATCTGATCGGACCCTGCCATATCTCCATACGGCCTCTACAGCGTTTCGCCCGAAAGCTGAGTAACTGAATGTGTGGTGGACTCTAAAGACTCGTCAATACTATGGCTGTGGATTTAACCACTAGCACGTCAGAGGTATAAGCCAATACGTAACGGGCCACCAGCTATTGACCAAAAGGGACGTCGATGAGCGAGCTCATCCTGACACCCTACTGAGCCTGTCAGTGAAAATATCCGTACAGTCCGGTCCGTTCGTCTATGAGCATCGCATGTCGGGCCTAGGGGGTGGGTAAAAGTCAGACCCCCAAAAGCGGTACAAGTCGTGTCGGAGTGTAGCCCAGAACACCCTGAGATACTACTGGAATACCTACCAGTAAATCTCCTGCCTTGGCCAAGGACTTCGTGTAATGGCTCTCCTAGACACAGCGCGACCTCACCCCCAATACCGGGAGAGACGAACCCCTGAAGATCCGCTCACTGCCTCCATGTGGCTCGGGACTGTACCCAACTAAAACCTGTTTGCACGACTCCTTTGAGCCGTGGTAGGGTAGTAATCAAAGTACAGTGGGAACTCACACGAGACAAATGACGATCCCCAGGTCGATGAACTAACCTGTACACATGTCACCAGGGAACTGCTATCTGACGTCAGGTATAAGACCAACTAGCATGTTCCCGGCGAGTCCTGTCCGGTGTACTCATAACCCAATGAGCACCTGTATACATCTTAGGTGAACCAACTGACACCAGTGGCCTTTGAGACCGGCCACCGCCCCTCGTCGGGGTCTCGACTGTTTACACTAGTCTACTCTGGAGAATCGATGCCCTGTCTCGAAACTCCCACGACTAGGGACCTTTTAAGGATATGCTTGTAGACCCCAGCTCTCACGTATATGATCGCCCTCATACTGCTGGTCGTCAAGCAAGAATCCCAAGGGCTCTATCAACGTGCAATAGCGACCTGTCAGGTCACCTAAAGCAGTACACGATGATAAGGGTAAACCAGATAGCATACTATCATCTCGAGTAAGACTGTCGTACTGGGATAGGTCCTCCCTCAATCATTGCAATCACGTGCCTGTGATCCAATAATTGACTCTGAAGGCACTATCTCCAACACTTTGGACTTTGCTCCAGATGGGATAAAACCCATAGGATGCAAATGGATCTTCAAGAAAAAGATTGGTGTAGATGGACAGGTGGAAACCTATAAGGCTAGACTTGTTGCAAAGGGTTTTCGTCAAAGACCTGGTTTGGACTATGACGAAACTTTTTCTCCAGTGGCTATGCTTAAATCCATTCGGATCCTTCTTGCCATTGCTGCCTTCGATGATTATGAGATCTGGCAGATGGACATAAAGACGGCTTTTCTGAATGATAATTTAGAAGAGTTCGTCTATATGGATCAACCAGATGGTTTCAATCAGAGTGGGAGCAGCGAGAAAGTGTGCAAGTTGCTTAAGTCCATTTATGGACTGAAGCAGGCATCGCGGAGTTGGAACATCTGTTTTGATGAAACGGTCAAAGAATATGACTTTATAAAAAATCCAGATGAACCATATATATATAGTAAAATTGTAGCAAGAACTGTCGTATTTCTCGTCTTGTACGTGGATGACATTCTATTGATAGGAAATGACATTCCTATGCTACAATCTGTCAAAGGATTCTTATCACACAGGTTCTTCATGAAAGACCTGGGTGATGCCTCTTACATTCTAGTGATCTGGATCTATCGTGCTAGATCCAAG
Source organism: Agapanthus africanus (assembly GCA_030015575.1). Classification (NCBI taxonomy): domain Eukaryota; kingdom Viridiplantae; phylum Streptophyta; class Magnoliopsida; order Asparagales; family Amaryllidaceae; genus Agapanthus; species Agapanthus africanus. Next base: position 222,006,144 of record CM057347.1, read on the forward strand.
AGGTTGTTGGGACTTTCGCAGTATATCAACACTATACTGAAAAGATTCAGTATGGAAGATTCTAAGCGCGTTAATTTACCGGCTTGTCACGGAATCACCCTCTACAAAGAGATGTCTCCCAAGACTGATTTGGAAAGGGATCGCATGTCGATTATACCCTACGCTTCTGCGGTAGGCTCTATAATGTATGCGATGTTGTGCACCAGACCAGATGTAGCTTACGCACTGAGCGTGGTAAGCAGGTATCAGTCAGACCCAGGGGAGAAGCACTGGATAGCAGTAAAGAACATTCTCATGTACGTGAGAAGGACTAAGGAGATGTTCCTGGTTTACGGCGGAAAAGACCTCAAGATCGAGGCCTTTGCTGATTCCAGCTTTCAGAGTGATAAGGATGACTCCAAGTCCATGTCAGGTTATGTCTTTACCCTCAATGGAGGGGCGGTGTGCTGGAAGAGTTCCAAGCAGGACACCGTTGCTGACTCGACGATGGAAGCAGAGTATATCGCTGCTTGTGATGCCGCAAAAGAAGCGGTCTGGATGAAGAAGTTCCTAACAGAACTTCAAGTGGTTCCTACCATTGTTGATCTAATACCGCTGTATTGTGACAACAACGGAGCTATAGCTTTAGCAAAGGAACCCAGGTCCCATCAGAAGTCCATACACATCTTAAGGCGGTATCACCTGATCAGGGAGATCATAGATCGCTGGGAGATCGAGGTCCGGAGAGTTGCTACAGAGGAGAACACTGCTGATCCATTCACAAAGGCCTTACCTCAGATTCAGTTTGAGAGGCTACTCGAGATGATCGGTTTTCGATACGCCAGTACATGGCCCTAGTGCAAGTGGAAGATTGTTAGTGTATATTTCCTAGGGGCCATTATTGTATCATACTAGCTTGTATATTACTTAATGGAAGCTTGGGATATTCACAGTTATATTAACAGTCTTGCTAAACATGGTAGTATGCTACTTGGTTTATATCTATCTTAATATGTGTGTACGTATTGATAGAGCCCTTAGGATCTTGCTTGACTATCAGCGTTGTGATGGCTGTCTTACTAGTGGGGGCTTGGTAGTCTAAAAGCACATCCTTTTTCAAGTCCCTAGTCGTAGGATTATCGAGACAGGGAATCGATACTCCGGAGTAGACTAGTGTGTACGCTTCTCATCCCAGTTGGGGAGATGGTCTATCCCACAGCCATCAGTACGTCGTACTTGAGATAGTATACAGGTGCTCGTTGGGTTACGGGTACACCGGACAGGACTCGCAGGGAACTGTTGGTTGGTATTATACCCGTCGTCAGTTAACAGTTCCCAGGTGACATGAGTACAGCATAGTCCGCAGACTTAACACTGCTGCTTCGCCTCGAGTGTGTTCCCACTGTTCTTAGATTGCTACCCTACCACGGCTCAAAGGAGTCGTGCAAACAGGTAGCAGTTGGGTGCAGTCCTGAAGCACTTGGAGGAAGTGGCGGTTAGACATGATTCGTCTCTCCCGGTATTGGGAGTTGATATCGCGCTTTGTCTGGAGAGCCATTACGCAATGTCCCTGGCCAGGGCAAGCGAGATTTACTGGTAGGTTTTCCAGTAGTTTCTCAAGGTGTAATGGGCTTCGCTCCGACACGACTTATACTGCTTATAGGGGATTGACGCTTGCCTCCCCCTAGGCCCGATATGCGATAGTCCTAGACGAACAGACCGGACTGTACGGAGATTGTCACATCAGGCTCAGTAGGGGTTCGGATGGGTTTCCTCATCGGCCTTCTTATCGACATCTACCTGGGGACCGTTACGTACAGCTAGTGCCGCATGCGGTCTAGTTAAACCCACTGCTAGCATAGTAGTCGAGTCTTTAGAGTCCCACACAGAGAGTTTCCCTGCTTCGAACGAAACGATATAGAGGTCGTATGGTTTTACGACAGGGTTCAGACACATACGTGTTTTCACGCACGTATGATGTTCGGACAGTTTTTACTAGCACGCTTTGGCTTAAGCCAGATTCTAGTATTGGATTATTGGATTTACACAGTTTCACTATTTCCGTGTTTTCACGGATAGGATGGGCGTTCTCGTAATTTGTCGAGAAACTTCTAGAAGATTGATTTGTTGGAGGCTTAGGTGGCATTTGTATTAATTTGTTTAATGACTCATGGTGTGATTCATCCATAGAGTTAATGATGCATTTATTGTTTAAATGACTCATGAGATGAATCATAAGGTGAGTTAATGAAGCATGATGATATTATTATTTGTTATTCATTTAATAATATCTTATGCTTCATATATTGATAAATGAGATATTTTTCCAATATCATTCTCACTCTCACCTACTTTCTCTTCAAGCTCTCTCTCTCTCTCTCTTCAAACCCTAACCCTAACCTCTCATGTGTTGAGATCAAGGGTTTGCAAGACTAATTGATCCCTAATCCAATTCTATATCCACTAGGTTGCTTTGATTAGAACTTTTAGTAACCTAATTACCTCAAGTTAGAGGTCAAGCTTGGAGTAGTACCTCTCGGGTGGATCTTCTATCACAAAGAGGAGGCCGACGAGGAGGTGGTCAACGAGAACAAGAGGGACTTGGTTCATTAAGTATAATCTTCTTTCATAGTAGCTAATCCATCCTGTGTTGTTGTTATTAGGGTTTGGCAAAGATCCATTAGTTAGTCGATGTTGGTTTAAAGAAAAAGATTTTTTTCCTATTTCCGCCTCCCCGCAACTCGTGGGGTGTCTAACGTCGACTTACACCAGGTTCAAGAGATCGTGCAAAAAAATGGTTTTTGGGTACAGTCCCGAGTCATATGGAGGCAATGAGCGATAGGAGGGGATTCGTCTCTCCCGGTATTGGGAGTTGGTGTTGCGCTACACTCAATTGGCTATAACAGGAAATCCCTGGCCAGGGTTGCTGAGATCTACTGGTAAGTGTTATCAGTAGTTTCTTGAACTGTTATGGACCTTGCATCGGCATGACTTATCAGGCTAATAGGGTCTGACGTTTTACCACCACTATGCTGCGATATGCGACATATCTAACGAAGAGACCGGACTGTACGGTAGTGTTATTGATTGGATTCGCAGGATTATGAGCAGACTTGCTTGTTGACCTTCTAATCGCTCAATAACCGGGTGGCCGTTACGTTTAGCAGACTGCTTGTGGCTTGTGGGTGTTTGATATGATCATCACCTACTGCCGGCGTATTGACGAGTCTTTAGAGTCCTAAACAGAGGTTTCTTGGTTCATGCGAAACGAAGTAGGAGCACATATGTGATATGTGCGGGACCGAGATTAATGCGCGTATGTGATACCGCATTCTATTCACACGATATGTGATATCGGTCGGTTATATGTGATATAGCCGAGTTATCGGATCAAGTGTTGATTCGATAAGATGTTACATTTGATATTAGTCGGTTGTATGTGATATAGCCGGATTATTAAATCAAGTGTTGATTTGATAATTTAATGTATAATTATATATATGATATATTAACTTACATTAACTAATATTTGCTCACTAAACATTTCTTTTTCTCACTTGTGTACACTTAGTATATATGTGATATATATTAATGTACATTATTTTGTGTCATGCAAGATGCCACATGCTACAAGGGTATATAAGATTCACACCATACTTATAATAATGTGAGGTTTTATTTATTTAAAGTAATTCAATATTTGTTGGAAATTTTCATGTTTGGAAGCTTGGAGAAGCTTGAAGTATCTTTGACTTAGTCCACTAGTTTTGTTTTACTTGTAGATATTTATTAACCTAACCATTATTGTTAGCCATGGTTTATTCTCTATATAAGTTAGTGTATGACACTAACTCACCCATGGTTGCTATTCTCACCTCATGAGTTTCATTCTCATCTGCACTTCATCATCTTCTTCTTCGTGAAAAAGCTCACTAGCTTTTGAAATGGTGAAGAAATACTGTGAGAAAAATAAATCTAAAGTGAGCCCAATTCCTACTTCATCATCCTCTACTATATTAGCCATTTAGTTTAGGGTGTTTGCTTCACCAATCTACCATTAGTGAAAAGGTAACATGAGCTTGAGTCTCCTCGACGTAGATCATCTTCGGCCTCGATGACTTCGAGCAAGCTTGTTCATTTTTTCATGTGAACCCTTTCTAGAGTTCATTTGTTCACTACTTGGAGCGAAGGAACTACTACACGGAGCTTTAGAAGTGAAGAACCGGTCTACAAAGGTTGTATTCCTCATTCACTTAGATGTAAAGTTGTTTATATTGTAGTTCGTCTAAATCTCTAGTTAAGATTCTAGGGTTAGGGTTCTTTAGTACGGCAAAATTTTGAAATTGGCATGGACGATGCCTCCCGAAACCTTGCTACCGCCCTAGAGAACCCTGCAAGTCAGACCCCTAATAACGCAACATTTAGCGCCGATATGAAGCCCATCACCACCTGAGAAACTACTGATCCGAATCAGTCATTCTTGACTACATTGGCCAAGGATTTCTGGTGATGGCCATCCGTGCACACCGTGACATCGACCCCCAATACCAAGAGAGACAAATCCTCTGACGATCCGCTCACTGCCTCCATGTAGCTCGGGACTGTACCCAACTAAAACCTGTTTGCATGACTCCTTTGAGCCGTGGTAGGGTAGTAATCAAAGTACAGTGGGAACTCACACGAGAAAAATTACGATCTCAGGTCGATAGACTAACCTGTACACATGTCACCGGGGAACTGCTATCTGACAATAGGTATAATACCAACTAGCATGTTCCCGGCGAGTCCGTCCGGTGTACTCATAACCCAATGTGCATATGTATACATCTTAGGTGAACCAACTAACACCAATGGCTTGTGAGACCGGCCACCGCCCCTCGTCGGGTTCTCGATGTGTATACACTAGTCTACTCTGGAGTATCGATGCCCTGTCTCGAAACTCCCACGACTAGGGACACTTTAAGGATGTGATTTTAGACTACCCAGCTCTCATGTATATGATCGCCATCATACTGCTGGTAGTCAAGCAAGAATCCTATGGGCTCTATCAACATGTAGTAGTGATCTGTAATGTCACCTGAACCATGTACATAATAATAAAGACAAACCAGATAGCATACTATCATCTCGAGTAAGACTGTTCTACCGGTATAGGTCATCCCTCAATCATTGCAATCACGTTCCTGCGATCCAATAAATGACTTGAGGGCACTATAGCCAACAATCTCCCACTTGCACTTAAAGCTAATTGTTGCGGTGTCGCATACTCACAGCCCGTGTGATACCGAACACCCAACTCCTCTACTAATCAGTTCACAAAGCTCGTTTGTAAAACTATTGCGTTCGAGAAATAGCCTCAGCGAGTGGATCCGCTCCAATGTTTCTTTCTATGTCTCTCTTTATCTCAAGTTCGTGGAGAAAGCCATCTCCCGAAATGAGCAATACCAGTCTTAGAATATGTCGGGATATCTGATAGGACCCATCTCACAAATGAACTCGAAATCCAGCAAACTTCTTAGACTGTATCGTCCACTGAATTTAATCAGTATCCTGCGCCACGCCTCCCTCAGTATCCGCTTGGACCACCTGTCCAAACTACTGCCCATTAAAAGAGGGAAAACTATTACTCTGACTGTCACACTGTCATTCAGGTCACCTTGGAAGCCTGGAATGATAACCGTCTCCCGAAGGAGGCTGCCGTTACCAAATCCCTAGAACATTCAGTTATGTTCATAAACTGCTTCCGAACATTTCTCCAGGATTGGATTAATATATAAACTTATTGCAACTAGTGCAAAAACAATATCTGGTGTGGTACTTGACATCTCATGATTGACTCAATTACCTAAGCAAGTGATATTCCAATCATGCATATCCCTCTCCTCTTTAGTCTGTAAGACACCTTTAGAGAGGGTGACTCCATCACCTGCAGGTACACCACCATGCCAGGAGTCGTCCATTCTAAAATACCTTTAGAATACTGTCTAAGTGCCCAGATTGGGAAACTACCGAAATCTAAATCTAAAACCATAGATCTAGTAACCAGAATGGCTGATATTATATCCATATCCTATGTGGAGAAACCACTGTGTGACAACCACGGTATAACCGACTGTAGTATAGGAATTTCACTTTCTACAAAGTGTATGTCATCCAAATACAAGGACATCACACCCTACTCCTTCTTAACAGATCCATCCCCTATTCTGATGAAGTCAAAAAACCTATGACTGTCACATCAAAAATAGATGATATATCTCCGCCATACCTACTTTAGTCTATAAATAGACACATGCTACTTATCCACTATGGTTCCGCTGCTCCTCTGATTACAACAACCCTCGGGTAGAGACATATACACGTGCACTTCTAAAGTAAACTTTAGAACGAAGCTATACTCATCCTCCTGCCGGGTCTCACAGTCTAGAACAGCAGTAATGGCAAGTCTGGGTAAACAAGAACCTCCATGTCACCATCTTTGAGGATACCAGAGTACCTCTCGGGTGCCTGAGATTACCCACCATATCTGCGGAGTGGCTAAAGGAATGTTAAACCTGATTGAATGTTTAGGTTCTATTAAATTTTTAGTAATCGTTTGTGGTTCTGGAATCTCTTCCAGTTCTACCATACTCCCACTACAGTTTTCTGAAAAAGTCCATTTTACTAAAATTGTGGCGAGTCAAGAACAATATCACTATTGATCTTCCAGATGGTAGAAAGTCTGAAACGTGCCTGGAGTTATCCAGAGTCTGGTTTTAAGCATAAGCCGGACAACTCCATATACCTTAACATCGTTAAGATATGAACCGTTCTATATACAATATAGAAACAGAGACACTGATTTAATTGGAACCAGATTCAAATCACGCAGTTGTCTCCAGTGCATGTCAACTTAATGGAAGATGGCTGATCGGCATTACTTAACTAGGAGTGCATCCAAATATGAGCAACCTGAAAGAGAAGCAGGTTCTCAAAACCATTACTATCAACTGAATACCAAACACAAGTATCTACATTTTCGATCACCTTGATGAATCCTAATATTTGCAACACATGGTTCTCTACTTTATTCTTGTACCTATAACTTCTCAAAACTTGGACCTTGTATTTCTACGAAATACCTGTCTAAAACTGGAGAAGTCACAAGTAAACAGAATATAGTACGAGCACCAACCCCTCTGTCCTAATGGACACTGGACAACATACAATACTTTGTATAAGTCGTCTGAGCTGAATAACTCAAACCCTGTACGTCGTAGGTTGAAAATTGTACTATGGTTAGAAGAATTACTTCGCTGTCTAATGCTCCTTACCTAACCATCAACTGATATAGGTAATTGTCATGGACATAATTTCAAAAAGTTATATCTCACTTTATCAAATAAACGTACAGATACATCAGTTTGAAATTGGTGCATAACAATGGATATTCAAAACCAAATATTTGCCGCCAGGCAAAACCCCGGGTAATTTCCTCAAATATCACCAATTACAACGAATTCCGATATAATGAGGATATAATCACCTAATTCCCAATAACTTACTCCCACTCATCATCTGTAAAACTATACAGATGTGAGAATCAAGTCTGGTAAATACATATCGTGGAGTAAGGATCTGATTGGGAAATCAGTTTTCAATTAACAATGCACAGAGAAACTGAAACATGAAATTGTTTCGAAGGGGTATCCGGGTATTCCTAGTAATGCCTCTTGCATTATCCAGATTCATGACTGTAACCGTATATCTCCTTACCATCTCTCCAAATCCCATTATTTGTCTCTACTCAGTACCTTCTATACATCACTTTTAGGCTAAATGGTTTTCTTCCTTCCCTACCATTCGGCACTAGCCTATGGTCTAGAAGAAGACTATCCAATAAGCGTAATAGGTGTACTCTCCTAATCCTAGGAGCCCTCGCAACCTGAGAGACGGTAAAGTGAAAAGACAACTGAATAATCCTTATTCTATTTCTCTTGAACTAGAATCGATCCTCGAACTGGAACAAGTTCCTTCGAGTACGATGGATTATCCAATAACTGTGGATCTTCGTAGTGATACGGGGTGTTATGGAGAAATTCAAAGGTGAAGTGGGAGTTGCGATGAAATACGCGGTTTGGTCATGAATGATAGCAGTTGCAATTTACTTTGCCCTCTTTTTAATCCCTTTATTTTGTTTTGACTTATTACCATCTGTACACCACATTTGGGCTAATCGGTTTTCTTCCTTCCCTACCTTTCGGCACCTGCCTATAGTTTGGAACAAGACTATCCAATAAGCGCAATAGGTGTACCCTCTCCTAATCCTAGGAGCCCCCACAACCTGAGAGAAGGTAAAAGGAAAGGACAATTGAAGTCATATTCAATTTCTCCAGAACCGGAAACCATCCTCGAATCTGAAACAAGTTTCTTCGAGTTCGTATGTAACTATACAATGGTCATATCCAATAAATGTGGATCTTCGTAGTGATACGGAATATTCCGGAGAAAAGCAAAGGTTAAAAGTAGGTGTGGCAATGAAGTATGCAATTCTGATAATCCAAAAGCCAGTGTATTTTAAGAAGGTTCGGTTAACATGGTTTCTGATTTCTAGTCTAGGGTCGCGACATGGTCGCTGCCAAAGAGAGAGAGAAAAGAAACACTCAGTGTGCACTCTAACCTAGATCAGAATGGTTAATCAGGATGTCTCCCACAGTATCCTCAAATTCTCCTCCAAACCCAAAAGAAGAATTAGTCGGGATCATCTAAAAACACCCGAGGAGTAAACCAACTCATCAGTGGGAATCGGGATCCAACTATCATCGCATGATAACCTGATGGAATCCACTCAAGTTATCACATTCCAAAAGGTATGCGCATGCCTAGCAAGTTTCAGTTTCTTTAGAAACTCCCGATGCGATTTTGACCCCATGCTCTTATGACCTTGACGAAGGTCAACAAATCATAAGTCACAAGTCAAGTTCTACCCGTCATTGTGCAGGTTAATTTGAAAGCACTCGTACCCGCCCTTGACGAAGGTCAACAAAGCTGTATGACTGTCCCAAACCAACGTATCTGTCTATGCAATAGAATGATAACAAACAGCTACTATACACTATGCCTTGATGAAAGTCAACAAACATAGAATGAATACTAAGTGTTACCCGTCTGAAATGACGGAGGGCTACGAATGGTTTTTGGCGAAAAACCTTTAACGTAAGGAACTTGATATCGTTGAAGGAACCGGATAGCATTTTACAAATATATAGTGGCGAAAACATTTGCTAAAGAGGTCACTCCCGGTGAACGGATCTCGGCTCTTTCCTAGTAGAATGAGGTGCAGGATTTCCTACCGAATACCACGATGCAAAGCAAAAAAGTAATCGACTATAATTAAGTTATTACCCTGACACAAACTTCTTCCCAAGAGGTCACTGCCAATGAAGGGATCTCGACTCTTGCCTCGTCGAATGAAGTGCTGGATATTCTTAACCGAATACCACTGTGCAAAACAAAAGAGAACGTTCTTGTAATAACAGCTTTTAAAAATTTGTTCCAACAACATCAAATAGGTTTGTTTTACTTGCATTGATCAGAATCAATGTAGTCCCATCAATTAATCACACCAGAAAAGAACAAAAATATGATGTATGTATATGCCGTCCGCATTCGCTACTGGGTCCCGTCATCACCCGTTAGGTTACTTAACTAACGACGGAGCGGGGACTGGACTAGCGCGGGTGCGAAACATATACAACATCTACTAGTATATATATAACAATATATAATAATCGCTCCAGTCATGATAAATGCAACATCACAGATAAGCGATAAGCATCACAGAACTAACTGATAATCTGGGAGCCCCGGGTTTCTTTTGAGCCGCAACTGAAACCCGACGTTCCCCTGGTCGTATGGATAGCCTATGCAATGAAAACCTAAACCCCTACGAGCGCGACAAGTTACCCGCTAAAATCAGAAGTGAGGCATCCCCCTTCATCAAAGTGAATGGGCCACCCGGCACTTCACGGAATCCGGTAACTTGAGCACTCCTCCTTGGGTCAACCTGTACCCCTACGAGTGCGGCGAATAGCCCGCCAATTCTAGAGTGAGCCCCCCATCTCAACTCCATGAGATGCGGGCATGTTGCCCTTTAAAACATGGCTATCCGTGCACTCCACCACAGAGTAATCCTAGTACAGAAAAGAAAATAAGTACAACGGTGACATCGACCTTAACCCGGTCGTGCCCTAAATAAATAATGTACAAACAGGCAGTCACGACAGTCCATATGTCGGATGCTCCCCCCGCAATATCAAATGTACAAATAAAACTAATCTATACTAACATTGCACCCAGGCTATCCACCACGACGATCCAGCCAACACACAGCACAACACAGAACATCAACGTGAATGTCACGTTCGCAAACCCGTCTAAAAGAACTATAGCAATTAGATAAGTTGTACCGCTCTAATGACATTCACGGTCGCAGATAGTAATTTATGTACTGTAAACTATGACATTATAATTCCGCACGCAATTAGCAAACCAAACCAATTTCTAAAACCCTGGAAAAAAAACAGTGAGCTAAAGTTCCAAAAACCGGCCGTTTAAAGACAATTTGGAAGTCCGAATCAAAACGAAACGCATTCGAACCTTCATGGGGAGTTAGAGAACAAAGTTAGCTTCGAGTCGGGGGGCCTAGAGAGGGTACCCTACCCTCGAGGCCACCACGAGGGGGCCATGGGGTGAGGCAGACCCGAAACTGCCCAAGATGGGGCTGTTTCGGGTCCCCACCGCCAAGACCACCTTGTGGTGGTCTTGGGGAGTGGGAACAGCCGTTCGGTCCCCCGTGGTTTCCCTAAGGTTCCCATGCATCACCCCGCAGCTTCTAAGTTGAAACCGTGAGCCCGCGGGGTGTGCAAACATCTCAAACTTTCAGTTTTCGGAAATGTTTTTGTCGGCAGTTTTGCACGACAAAAACGGCGGATTTCTAATGTCGCAATGAGTTAGTATGGGGTTAATGGGTTGGCTATGATACCATTTTGGGTTACGCCAGTACCCCGGTGTAGCACCTTGAAAAGTCGTTTTGGTGTTTTCCCGAAAATCGGTGAAAATTTGGTATTTTTCCGTAAATCGTCTTTTTTGTTATTTTGCAGTTTAGGCCTAATTATACCTAATTTGGATAGGTAATTGCTATTTTTTAGTAGCTAATGAGTTACTTATAAAATTCTGGCCGTTCAAAATTTTTCCCTAATTTTTCAATTTTTAATATTATTTTAAGCCGGTAAAAAAATACATTAAATTAGCGATAAATACAAATTTAAATGGGCTAATTTTAAGCTTTAAAATTATTTTAATTAAAATCTAGTTGTAATATAAATTTTTAGTATTTTATTTCAAGTTTTAATGGGTTTTTATTATGGAAAACCAAAATATATTTATTTTGAGCTAAAACTTGCAATTTTTGACTTGTGGGGGGTCTTTTTGCATAGAAATTTTTGTAAAATCACTCTCACTAATTCCTCTCCTCTTGTGGCCGGCCCCACCATAGCAAGAAACTCCATCCATTTTTTTGATTTCAATTCTTGTGTGGAAATGGTATGAAAAGGATTAAAATATTGTAATTTAGAGTATGGTGTACTTGTGAATGGAATGGGCTTTGACTTGGAGAAAATTCCACAATCCCACACCATTCTCTCCCACTCCCTTCCCACTTGGCCGAGAGCAACCAGCAGCAGCCCCCTTTTCTTTTTCCCCAAATTCTTCATCTCCTTTTTACTTCAATTTCATCCAAAAATCCACCGAAATCCCTAATTTTCTTCACAAATTCAACACAAAACCTTATTCTATCTCTTTTCAAGCCTAAATTGGTTTAAATCTTGGAGAAAGGAGGTGTCTTGGGAGGCTTGAGCAAGCTTAGGATTGAACTTTTGAGGTATAACTTCTAATCAAATGGTTACATTGTTGCTTAAGTGTGCTAATTAGAACCTTGAAATTGTTTAGTGTTAAATCTTTTGTTAATTTCTAATCTAGATTTTTTTAAAGAGGGTAGTTTGATATGAACTTGGTTTTTAGCACACCATTACTAGGCTAATTAAATCTATTTTTCTATCTAGTTATTTTGCTAACCTAATCTAAGAGGTTAATTTTCTTATGTGGGATTTTATTTGTGTTAATTTACGTTTTTCAAGTGTGAAATTGGATTTAATTTGCTATTTAGAAAAATCAAGAAAGGGTTTTGTGCATGGAAATAGGTTGAAGCATGGTTGTTGTGTTGTAATTTTAGTGTTGTGGCTAACTAGTTATGCGGTTGGATGTTCTTGCTAGGTTGTAGTCTTTTTTGTTGCAAATCGGCGATGTTTGCACCGATTTTTGGAATGTAAATGCTTACTAGATTTTATATAAATTTATGTGATGAATTAATTGTGATAACTTGATTATATTTTTAGCGTATCCTATGACATTTAGGATGTGTGAGTGCGGATTTTTGAGTGTTCGGGTTTTAGCTTTGCCGGGCGACCAAATCAGCGATTCTAGTTAGTTTTTTGCGGTTTTCGTGTGTGTTCCGCGCACCTTGTGCACGTTGTGCCTAGCTTGTGAACGTAGATATTCTCGTTCGGGATTTGCGTCGTTTCATGATATGTAACCTTATGTTTTGTATTGATGTAAATTCCAGGTTCGGTCGCGAGAGACGTCGGACGCGGCATGAAAAGGGAAAGCGGCGATTGGACGTAGCTAGCTAGAGATTCCGGTGAGTAGATGTAACATCTACGGGGGACTATCGTTCGAATGGCGCAAGTCGCCCGATAGTTTAAGTAGTTTAAAGATTTCTAGTGATATTAGTAATTAGGAGTAAATGCTTGCGTAACATCTTGCTACATCCATGCTTTATATTGTCAGACATATGCGAACCCATTCTATAGGGCACCTGCACCATTGCCAGGGTTTTTATATGCAGCACGAGCACTATTCATGCGAACACACACGCCCTGGTAATTGCCATGCCACGACACTAGATAACTTATAATCTAGAATGTTGTCACCATATTTGATACTTAAACCTGTACTATTGTAATAAATCCTTAAAATAACATTGTAGAATTGCTATTCATGTGCTTGTATACCATTACATCAATAGTTCATGCCTAGTTGATTAATCATACATTGCAACTTGGTTATTGATACCATATGCATTCATTATCATTGACATATGCACTTATGATGATTTATTGAGATTTATGATATTTCTGGATTTCGGGGAAAGCCGCAAAATTTACAACTTATGATCTTTTAAAATATAAAAAGTTGCGGTTTTCTAGTGATGTAAAGTGTCGTCCACCATGAGTTTGCTGTGATTTTCGAGATCCGTGTCGAGGAGTGGAGGAACCGTCACGAGTACATGGTGGGCCCGGTAAGGTACCCCGGGGCAAGAGAATCGTGTTGTTGACGTTGAGCCTGGCAGGGGATGGATTACCGGTGACTGTTTTGGCACGGCGGATATCCAGAGGATACCGACTGTGGCCGTGAGATGCTGAGATATTGATATTTGAGATGGGTCAGCCGGACGGCTGAGGCCAGAGATACTACGATATGGATATATGAGATTTGAGACAGTTTTGAGGTGTCGTTGCTGGACACGGATTCTGGTTGATTCTATTGGTATTGTGCTGATATTTCAAAAGAGATGCCTAAAGGAAAAAGATGATTTCTTATATTTACACATGCAGATCACGAGTACATTCATATTGCATACATACCTGCTAGTATATTCATATTGCATACATACCTGCTAGTATATTCATATTGCATACATACCTGCTATTATATCCTTCCATACCTGTATTATAGATGCTAGGATGCTTGTGTGCATACTTGCGATAGCCTCTATATATGTTATTTATTACTCACGAGTTGGCAACTCACCCCTTTTGTGCTACAGTCTTTTGCAGGTCCGCCCCGTCAACACAGTAGCGGCGGGCGCACCGCTCCTTTTGCCTCTTTTGCCAGGACTCGAGGCTTTTGCTCGTAGGTGGGTTGTATTATTATTTTGTACCACCTTGTATATTTTTTGTATCTAGAGTACTCCATCTACTGTATCTACCAGTATTGTTGTATATTGACCTGGAGACGAGACTGTGAGATTTGTGGACTTTTCATGCTGTATTTTGGGGTCGAGCTCACTTGAGTCGACATGATATTTTTACTTGTGCTTTTTATATTATTACGCACATTGCTGATTTACATTGCGTGGGATTTGTGACCGCCTTGTGGCGAAGAGATAGCTCCCGCTTGGGGATGCCTTATTTGTTGTATTCATATATATTCTTGTTGTACCTATTTTGGGGGCCAGTATTTACAAAGGAGACTCTGCCGAAATTTTCGGAAAAATTGATATTGTTTTTAAAAAGGTTTGATATGACTTATTTGATAAACTCGCTTTCAATTGATTGGTTTTCCTTCACTCTTCTGCTTTTTTTTGGTTTTGATTTCTGGGCTTGGCTTACTTATTTTACGGACGTCTTGAGACGTTTCGTAACTTAAGTGCCAGTCACGTTCCGTACCCTTCGGGTCATGACAAAACTGGTATCAGAGTGATAGGTTTACCTTTTTGAGTGTAGGATGACCCTTGGTACATGGAGTAAGTGACTTAAGCAGGGTAACGTAGCGTGTGTATGTCCGCGGCATACTTGCGATACGGTACTCCGCCTAAGTGACTTTAGGATATACTAGCTTGAATTTCTTTCTTCAATTCCGTGTATCCTATGATTCTATTACACTGTTCTTATTATCCTTTTTCCTGTACCAGCCACTATGCCGCCGAAGGCTACGAGAGCGCAGAGGGCTGCCACCCGAGATGAGATCCAAGCAGGCTCGTCCGAGACGAGGACCGAGCAGGGGGGTATGCCTACGCCGCAGGGACAGACTGATCCATCTTCCCCAGGCCGTATGGATAGGCTAGAGTCTAGTATGGAGGAGTTACGATAGATGATGGGAGGCGTGCAGGAGTTGCGACAGATGGTGGGGTCCTTAGTAGCGGCCAGTCGTGCACCGAGGCCGGAAGACGTACCTACCACATTCCAGAAGACTATGATACCTGCTCCTACCACTACCACCGTGGCCATTCCGATTTCGCTACAGGATTTCATGAGGCTGAGACCTTCAATATTCACCGGCACCGAGGCAGCGGAGGACCCACAGACGTTCCTTGACAGTTTAGCCAGGATCTGCCGTTCGCTGAGATGTTCGGATGATCGATGGGTAGAGCTTGCGAGTTTCCGTCTAGAGGGCCTCACGCAGACATAGTGGGAGTCAGTCTTGAAAGGTCGAGCTGCAGGTCTACCACCTATGACTTGGGCCGAGTTTACAGCAGTCTTTCTAGCTCGTTTCCTCCCAGAGAGCGTTCGTGACGCCAGAGCTTGTAGTTTTGAGGCCTTGATCAAGACCCCAGGGATGACGGTGTCTGAGTATGACGTCCAGTTCACGAAGTTATCCCGATATGCTCCGTATTTGGTGGATACCGAAGAGAAGATAGTGAAGAGGTTCATGCAGGGACTTGACACCCAGCTATTTCTTGCTATTGGCGCCCAGCACTTCGACACTTATTCAGCTGCTATGGATACGGCTTTACGGATGGAGGCATGCATATCACAGACTTCGGCCGTTTCTGGGCCGAAGAGGATTCACACCGATGTGCCGTCGCAGAGGCAGCGCGCCAGATTCTTTCCGAGAGATGGGCCTGGCAGAGGATTTGGACGGGGTCAGTTATATGGTTCATATCCACAGGGACAGCAGCCGTCGCCAGGATGTTATGGGTGCGGGAGTCTGCACCATCGTATTAGGGACTGTCCGGCGAGACGACAGGGAGCGGCGACAGTTCCGCATGTGACCCTACCACCATCACCACCTCCTCCTCAGAGAGCCCTACTTCCTATCACTGGCGATGCTCCACGACAGTTCGATGCACCCAGAGGCCGTGGACGTGGCTGTCCGATCCACAGAGGACGAGGAGGCCGAAGCCGAGGACAGCCAGTTATTGGTAGGGGTCAGGCCTGAGTTTTTGCTTTGACGCCATAGGATGCGCAGGCATCCAACGCCGTTGTGACAGGTACCTTGCCAGTTTGCTCTTTCGACGCACGGGTATTATTCGACCTAGGTTCCACACATTCGTACGTATCTACACACTTTGCACCGATGTTGGGCCGTGAGTCATCGTCGTTAGATCAGCCGCTTGTTGTTATTACCACGGTAGGCGAGTCGTTTGTCGCTCGTTTTGTGTTTCGATTGTGTTCCGTTCGTATCGGGGAGAGGGACTCGTCGGTTGATTTGATTCTCCTCGATATGTTGAACTTTGATGTGCTTCTGGGCATGGATTGGCTAGTCACTTGTTATGCTTCTGTGGACTGCCGTGAGAAAGCTGTCAGATTTAGCTTTCCGGGAGAGCCAATCCTTGTTATTCAGGGAGACCGCAGCGTCACCTTTCCCAGCTTGATTTCGTCTCTTCGCGCTGGTCAGCTCTTACGGAAGGGATGTCAGGGATTCTTAGCGTATATTTGTGATACTCGAGCTGCAGAGGTTCCTTTGGACCGTGTACCGATTGTTTGTGAGTTCCCTGATGTTTTCCCTGATGAGCTGCCTGGGCTACCACCTGAGCGCGACGTTGAGTTCTGCATTGACTTGATTCTCGGCTCGGGGCCTATTTCTATACCGCCTTATCGGATGGCCCCGGCAGAGCTTAGAGAGCTGAAGGATCAGTTGCAGGATTTGTTAGATAAAGGGCTTATTCGACCGAGTGTTTCTCCGTGGGGTGCTCCGGTCCTGTTTGTCAAGAAAAAGGACGGAAGTTTGCGCTTATGTATCGACTACCGCCAGCTGAACAAGGTTACCGTGCGGAACAGATATCCGTTGCCACGCATTGATGATTTGTTCGACCAGCTTCAGGGTGCAGGATATTTTTCGCGGATCGACTTGCGATCAGGATACCATCAGCTGCGAGTTCGACAGGAGGATATACCGAAGACAGCTTTTCCGTACACGTTATGGCCACTATGAGTTTCTGGTGATGTCGTTCGGACTCACCAACGCCCCAGCTGCATTCATGAATTTGATGAACCGTACATTCAGGCCGTATCTTGACTTGTTCATCATCGTATTTATCGACGATATTTTGGTGTATTCCCGGAGCAGAGAGGAGCATGAGCAGCACTTGCGGATTACGTTGCAGACTTTGAGGGAGCACCGGCTTTTTGCAAAATTTTCCAAGTGTGCATTCTGGTTGGACAGTGTCGGATTCTTGGGTCACGTGATTTCGAGAGATGGCATATGTATGGACCCGAAGAAGATTGAGGCCGTTCAGCAGTGGCCCAGACCGATATCAGTTACGGAGATCCGCAGTTTCTTAGGCCTGGCTGGCTACTACAGGCGATTCGTTCAGGATTTCTCCCGTATTGCTGCACCATTGACCGGATTGACCCGGAAGGGAGTTCCTTTCGGTTGGACGGAGGAGTGTGAGCACAGTTTTCAGCAGCTACGGACTTGTTTGACTACGGCGCCGGTATTATCTTTGCCTTTAGGTTCAAGCGGATTCGTGGTTTATTGTAACGCTTCACGAGTGGGGCTAGGGTGCGTATTGATGCAGCATGACAGGGTGATCGCGTATGCTTCACGGCAGTTGAAGAATCATGAACAGAACTACCTCACTCACGATTTAGAGATGGCTGCAGTGGTCTTTGCAATTAAGATCTGGCGACATTACCTATACGGCGAGTCGTGTCAGATATTCACTGATCACAAGAGATTAAAGTATATATTTCAGCAGCGAGACCTGAATCTCAGACAGCGTCGTTGGATGGAACTAGTAAAGGACTATGATTGCGAGATTTTGTATCACCCGGGCAAGGCTAATGTAGTGGCGGATGCTTTGAGCAGGAGGCCCGGGGGTAGTCTATCTTGTTTGCGCGCAGTACAGAGGCAGTCGTCGGCAAATTGGCAGACTTTATGCGACAGCCGGGTTGAGTTCGAGTTCACTCCGACAGGGGGACAGCTTGCGCATGTTCGTGCACGTCCGCAGTTACTTGACCGTATTCGAGAAGCACAGTCCAGCGATGACCGTCTTTCAGAGATCATGGAGCAGATTAGGCAGGGCAGAGATTCCGAGTTCGTGATCAATGATCAGGGAGTACTGAGATTTAGGACTCGATTGTGCATACCAGATTACGAGGGGCTGCGGCGTGAGATTTTTGAGGAGGCGCATAGATCGACATACAGCGTACATCCGGGTTCCACCAAGATGTACCATGATTTGCGAGATGTTTACTGGTGGGACGGAATGAAGAGGGACGTCACCGATTTCGTATCGAGATGCCTGACTTGTCAGCAAGTCAAAGCCGAACACCAGAGGCCCGCGGGAGAGTTGCAGCCTTTGCCCATTCCGGAATGGAAATAGGAGCAGATTTCGATGGACTTTGTTGTGGGTCTACCCAGGACCAGTCGAGGGTACGATTCCATTTGGGTGATCATGGATCGTTTGACGAAAGCGGCTCACTTTCTGCCAGTGAAGATGACTTTCGGTTTTGCTCAGTATGCCCAGATATACATCGACGAGATCGTACGACTGCATGGAGTCCCGACGTGTATCGTGTCCGACAGAGGCACCCAGTTTACCAGCCGACTATGGCAGAGACTTCAGGAGGCATTAGGCACCCGTTTGAGTTTCAGCACGGCATTTCATCCGAAGACCGACGGCCAGTCAGAGCGGACTATTCAGACTCTCGAGGACATGCTCCGAGTGTGCGTTTTGGACTTTGGTGGTAGCTGGGATCATCATTTACCGTTAGTGGAGTTCTCCTACAATAACAGCTTCCAGGATACTATTCAGATGGCACCTTTCGAGGCATTGTATGGGAGGAGATGCAGATCGCCCGTCTGTTGGACCGAGCTCAGTGAGAGCAGTATATTGGGGCCGCATCTTGTTGAGGAGACGACAGCGAAGATATAGTTGATTCAAGACCGGATGAGAGCAGCTCAGAGCAGGCAGAAATCATATGCAGACAGGCGCCGTCGCAGACTAAAGTTCGCAGTTGGCGATCATGTTTTTCTGAGGGTCTCCCCGATGAAGGGCGTGATGCGTTTTGGGCGAAAGGGAAAGCTTAGTCCCAGATTTATGGTTCCCTTCGAGATTCTCGAGCGTGTCGGCGCAGTTGCATACCGTTTGTCTCTTCCACCCAGCTTTCCCGATGTTCACCACGTCTTCTATGTTTCGATGCTCCGCAAGTTCCTTCACGACCCATCACATGCGATTCAGCACCCGACAGTCCAGCTAGAGCGCGACCTTTGTTTTGCGGAGCAGCCGGTGGTCATCCTGGATCGGCAGGTGAAGAAGTTGAGATCGAAAGTTATACCAACCGTCAAGGTCCTTTGGCGTAGCCCGAGCAGCGAGGAGCTTACCTGGGAGACCGAGGACGAGATGAGGAAGAAATATCCCCATCTCTTTGAAGGTACGCGTAGTTATATTTTTAAATTCAGGGACCGAATTTCTTTAAGGGGGGAAGATTGTAGCGCCTTGAAAAGTCGTTTTGGAGTTTTCCCGAAAATCGGTGAAAATTTGGTATTTTTCCGTAAATCGTCTTTTTTTGTTATTTTGCACTTTAGGCCTAATTATACCTAATTTGGATAGGTAATTGCTAGTTTTTAGTAGCTAATGAGTTACTTATGAAATTCTGGTCGTTTAAAATTTTTACCTAATTTTTCAATTTTTAATATTATTTTAAGCCGGTAAAAAAATACATTAAATTAGCGATAAATACAAATTTAAATGGGCTAATTTTAAGCTTTAAAATCATGTTAATTAAAATCTAGTTGTAATATAAATTTTTAGTATTTTATTTCAAGTTTGAATGGGTTTTTATTATGGAAAACAAAATTATATTTATTTTGAGCTAAAACTTGGGTCTTTTTGCATAGAAATTTTTGTAAAATCACTGTCACTCATTCCTCACCTCTTGTGGCCGGCCCCACCACAGCAGGAAACTCCATCCATTTTTTTGATTTCAATTCTGTGTGGAAATGGTATGAAAAGGATTAAAATATTGTAATTTAGAGTATGGTGTACTTGTGAATGGAATGGGCTTTGACTTGGAGAAAATTCCACAATCCCACACCATTCTCTCCCACTCCTTTCCCACTTGGCCGAGAGCAACCAGCAGCAGCCCCCTTTTCTTTTTCCCCAAATTCTTCATCTCCTTTTTGCTTCAATTTCATCCAAAAATCCACCGAAATCCCTAATTTTCTTCACAAATTCAACACAAGACCTTATTCTATCTCTTTTCAAGCCCAAATTGGTTTAAATCTTGGAGAAAGGAGGTGTCTTGGGAGGCTTGAGCAAGCTTAGGATTGAACTTTTGAGGTATAACTTCTAATCAAATGGTTACATTGTTGCTTAAGTGTGCTAATTAGAACCTTGAAATTGTTTAGTGTTAAATCTTTTGTTAATTTCTAATCTAGTTTTTTTTAAAGAGGTTAGTTTTATATGAACTTGGTTTTTAGCACACCATTACTAGGCTAATTAAATCGATTTTTCTATCTAGTTGTTTTGCTAACCTAATCTAAGAGGTTAATTTTCTTATGTGAGATTTTATTTGTGTTAATTTAGGTTTTTCAAGTGTGAAATTGGATTTAATTTGCTATTTAGAAAAATCAAGAAAGGGTTTTTTGTATTGAAATAGGTTGAAGCATGGTTTTTGTGTTGTAATTATAGTGTTGTGGCTAACTAGTTATGCGGCTGGATGTTCTTGCTAGGTTGTAGTCTTTTTTGTTGCAAATCGGCGATATTTGCACCGATTTTTGGAATGTAAATTCTTACTAGATTTTATATAAATTTATGTGATGAATTAATTGTGATAACTTGATTATATTTTTAGCTTATCCTATGACATTTAGGATGTGTGAGTGCGGATTTTTGAGTGTTCGGGTTTTAGCTTTGCCGGGCGACCAAATCGGTGATTCTAGTTAGTTTTTGCGGTTTTCGTGTGTGTTCCGCGCACCTTGTGCACGTTGTGCCTAGCTTGTGAACGTAGATATTCTCGTTCGGGATTTGCGTCGTTTCAGGATATGTAACCTTATGTTTTGTATTGATGTAAATTCTAGGTTCGGTCGCGGAGACGTCGGACGCGGCACGAAAAGGGAAAGCGGCGATTGGACGTAGCTAGCTAGGGATTCCGGTGAGTAGATGTAACATCTACGGGGGATTATCGTTCGGATGGCGCAAGTCGCCCGATAGTTTAAGTAGTTTAAAGATTTCTAGTGATATTAGTAATTAGGAGTAAATGCTTGCGTAACATCTTGCTGCATCCATGCTTTATATTGTCAGACATATGCGAACCCATTGTATAAGACACCTGCACCATTGCCAGGGTTTTTATATGCAGCACGAGCACTATTCATGCGAACACACACGCCTTGGTAATTACCATGCCACGACACTAGATAACTTATAATCTAGAATGTTGTCACCATATTTGATACTTAAACCTGTACTATTGCAATAATTCCTTAAAATAACATTGTAGAATTGCTATTCATGTGCATGTATACCATTACATCAATTGTTCATGCCTAGTTGATTAATCATACATTGCAACTTGGTTATTGATACCATATGCATTCATTATCATTGACATATGCAATTATGATGATTTATTGAGATTTATGATATTTCTGGATTTCGGGGAAAGCCGCAAAATTTACAACTTATGATCTTTTAAAATATAAAAAGTTGCGGTTTTCTAGTAATGTAAAGTGTCGTCCACCATGAGTTTGCTGTGGTTTTCGAGATCCGTGTCGAGGAGTGGAGGAACCGTCACGGGTACATGGTGGTCCCGGTAAGGTACCCCGGGGCAAGAGGATCGTGTTGTTGACGTTGAGCCTGGAAGGGGATGGATTACCTACCGGTGACTGTTTTGGCACGGCGGATATCCAGAGGATACCGACCGTGGCCGCGAGATGATGAGATATTGATATTTGAGATGGGTCAGCCGGACGACTGAGGCCAGAGATACTACGATATGGATATATGAGATTTGAGACAGTTTTGAGGTGTCGTTGCTGGACACGGATTCTGGTTGATTCTATTTGTATTGTGCTGATATTTCAAAAGAGATGCCTAAAGGAAAACAATGATTTCTTATATTTACACATGCAGATCACGAGTACATTCATATTGCATACATACCTGCTAGTATATTCATATTGCATACATACCTGCTAGTATATTCATATTGCATACATACCTGCTATTATATCCTTCCATACCTTTATTATAGATGCTAGGATGCTTGTGTGCATACTTGCGATAGCCTCTATAGATGTTATTTATTACTCATGAGTTGGCAACTCACCCCCGTTGTGCCACAGTCTTTTGCAGATCCGCCCCGTCAGCACAGTAGCGGCGGGCGCACCGCTCCTTTTGCCTCTTTTGCCAGGACTCGAGGCTTTTGCTCGTAGGTGGGTTGTATTATTATTTTGTACCACCTTGTATATTCTTTGTATCTAGAGTACTCCATTTACTGTATCTACCTGTATTGTTGTATATTGACCTAGAGACGAGACTGTGAGATTTGTGGACTTTTCATGCTGTATTTTGGGGTCGAGCTCACTTGAGTCGATATGATATTTTTACTTGTGCTTTTTATGTTATTACGCACATTGCTGATTTACATTGCGTGGGATTTGTGACCGCCTTGTGGCGAAGAGCTAGCTCCCGCTTGGGGATGCCTTATTTGTTGTATTCATATGTATTCTTGTTGTACTTATTTTGGGGGCCAGTATTTACAAAGGAGACTCTGCCGAAATTTTCGGAAAAATTGATATTGTTTTTATAAAGGTTTGATATGACTTATTTGATAAACTCGCTTTCAATTGATTGGTTTTCCTTCACTCTTCTGCTTTTTTTTGGTTTTGATTTCTGGGCTTGGCTTACTTATTTTACGGACGTCTTGAGACGTTTCGTAACTTAAGTGCCAGTCACGTTCCGTATCCTGCGGGTCGTGACACCCGGCCATCAATCCGTGGCCAAATGCGGAACAAAAACTTTATTAAACCGTCGCTAACGGAACCCAATTCCCGAATCGAACCATTAACCCTACACTAGCAATATGAAATGGAGTTTAGAGAGGTTATATCGAACGATCCGTGTCCTTCGGTCTTCAACCTCTGTCCCAAACTCCTCGCGGCTTCCTCGATCAAGTTTGATCTCCGGTCTCCCCACATCGAAGAAGATCCACGTCGAGGGTTAGTAATATGGGCTCCCGCCGCAAAACCGAATCAACTCGGTTATCTAGTTTGCTAACCTATATAGCCAAGATGAAGTAGAGAATGTGTGTGATTACTTTGTCTCAAAACACCCAAGTATTCTCAACTCATGAGAGGGTTTGGGTGGAGGTTGAAGAAGATGCCCATGAGAGGAAAGTGTGAGCTCATGAGAAAAGAAGCAAGTAAAGGAAATGAAGTGGCTGCCTTTTTTCTTTGTTGTGCGATGTATTATATTTTGTGAGCAAGTAAAGAAAACAACTCATGAAAAAATATCCCAAGCTCACAACAAATATCTTACACCACAAACAAAAACCGTAGCATGTCACCCTTGACCCACCTTGAGTCACACCTATATGATATCCATGAATAACCAAGTGAGCATTCTAGAAGCTATAAGTCACAATTTCCACACACCAAATAAACATTAACCTAAATGTTTAATAAAAAGAAATAACTTCTTTTAAAGTAATCTTGTAATGAATTACAAGAATACCCCTCATCCGTATATACATACCCGTATCCGTATTCCGACTGAATACGAATATTACGAGACGAAAATAATCCAACAATATAATACTAGGATCTGAGTTAAACCAAAGCCCACTAGTATTATCCGTCCGATCTTGATCCGTGCACAAGTGAATGTATATGATCGAACCCTACCATAAAACCATACGGCCTCTACAACGTTTCGCCCGAACCAGGGAAACCCTCTGTGTGGGACTCTAAAGAATTGTTAATACACTGGCAGTGGGTTTAACCGCAAGCACGTCAGCGGCACTAGCTGTACGTAACGGCTATCCAGGTATTGAACGAAAAGGAGGCCGATGAGCAAACTCATCCTGAAACCCCTACTGAGCCTGCCAGTGACAATATCCATACAGTCCGGTCCGTTCATCTATGAGTATCGCATATAGGGTCTAGGGGGTGGATAAAGCCAGACACATAATAACGCGACATTTAGTGTCGTTATGAAGCCCATCACCACCTGAGAAACTACTGATCCGAATCAGTAATTCTCGACTAGCTTGGGCAAGGATTTCTGGTGATGGCCATCCGTGCACACCACGACATCAACTCCCAATACCGGGAGAGACGAATCCCCTGACGATCCGCTCACTGCCTCCTTATGGCTCGGGACTGTACCCAACTAAAACCTGTTTGCACGACTCCTTTGAGCAGTGGTAGGGTAGTAATCAAAGTACAGTGGAAACTCACACGAGACAAATGACGATCTCAGGTCGATAGACTAACCTCTACACATGTCACCAGGGAACTGCTATCCGACAATAGGTATAATACCAAATAGCATGTTCCCGGCGAGTCCGTCCGGTGTACTAATAACCCAATGAGCACCTGTATACATCTTAGGTGAACCAACTAACACCATTGGCTTGTGAGACCGTCAACTGCCCCTCGTCGGGGTCTCGATCCGTATACACTAGTCTACTCTGGAGTATCAATGCCCAGTCTCGAAACTCCCACATATAGGGACACTTTAAGGATGTGCTTATAGACTACCCAGCTCTTGAAGGGTTATATAGCACGGCAACATGTTTTTGGGAGGCATCGTCCATGCCAATTTAAAAAAAATTCCATTCTATCTAACCCAAACCATAGGTTCTTAACTAATGAATCATACGGAATCGATAAAGCAAACTACTTTACTTCTTTGTGATAGGGATTACAACCTTTGTAGTCCGTTCCTTCGCTTCATAAGCTCCGAGTAGTGCTCCCTTCGCTGCGATCCATGAACTCCCGGACACTTGAGAGGCTCCACAAATCGTATGATGCATCCTTGCTTGTAGTCTTGGAAATACGAGACGATCTACTTCGAGGAAACACGTACTCAAGCTATCTGTTCACTAAGTATGAACTAGTGAAGCTAACACACTAATCTATATGGCTAGTATAGAAGAGGATGATGAAGTATGAATTTTGCTCTCTTTAGTTTTCTTTTTCTCACAATCTTTTATCACAAATAAAATGGCTAGAAAAGCTTTTTGAAAAAGAAGAAGATGAACTGATAAAAGAATATTTTTTGTGAGGTTAGAAATGCAACCATGGGTTAATATGTGGCATCCTTAACCCTTGTAGAGACTTAACCATGAGCTAGGGTTTAAGGTTACGTTGATAAATATCTTAAGCTTGACAAAAGAGTAGACTTGGTCAAAGAACCTACAAGCTTCTACAATCTTTGAACCATTACTAAATACCACAATTTTGAATTTGCTTAATTATAAATATAAACCTAATCTTAACCCTAGCATGGTTTAATTCTCATAAACCCTAGTTGCATTTATAACCTAGCATATTATAATTATACATATCACATATATATAATTTTGTAACAAAAGAAAAGAATACATTTAACATATATCACATATATATCAATGCATCCTAAGTGAGAAAAAGAATCATTTAAGTAAGCTTATATTAGTTAATGTAGTCTAATATATCACATATATAATTATACATTAAATTATTAAATTAATACTTGATTTAATAATCCGGCTATATTACATATAACCGACCAATATAATATGTATCATTTTATTGAATCAACACTTGATACGATAACCCGGCTATATCACATATACCCGGCCGATATAACATATCGCGAGAATAGAATATGGTATCCCATACACGTATCAATCTCGGTCCCGCACATATCACATATGTGCTCCTACTCCGTTTCTCCTGAGCCAGGAAACCTCTGTGTAGGACTCTAAAGACTCATCAATACGCCGGCAGTAGGTGATGATCATATCAAACACCCACAAGCTGCAAGCGGTCAACTAAACGTAACAGCCACCCGGGTATTGAGCGATCAGAAGATCAACAAGCAAGCCTGCACACACTCCTGTGAATCCAATCAGTAACACTATCTTCTCCGGTTTCTTCGACTGATATGTCGCATATCCAGTCTAGGGGTGGTAAACGTCAGACCCCAGGAACATATAAGTCGTGTCGATGTGAGGCTCATTACGGGTCGAGAAACTACTGATAACACTTACTAGTAGATCTCCATATCAGCCTTGGACAAGGACTTCCAGTTATAGCCAATCGAATACAGCGCAACACCAACCACCAATAATGGGAGAGACGAAACCCCTCCTATCACTCATTGCCTCCATGTGATTCGGCACTGTACCCAAAAGCCACAGTTTTGCACGTTCTCATGAACGTGGTAAGGTGGAAATCAAAGCACAGTAGGAATCACACAAGTCTCTATGACGATCTCGGGTCTACAGACTAACATGTACCAGTGTCACCAGAGAACTATTATATGACGATAGGTATAATACCATCTAGGAGTTCTCGGTGAGTCCGTTCAGTGTACACTGTCTCCAATGAGCACCCGTACACCATCTTCGATGTCAAACACCAATGGATGTGGGATCATCCATGCCTATCATATGGGTCAAGATGCGTATACTTTAGTCTACTCTGGAGTATCAATACCCTGTCTCGATACACCCTCGACTAGGAACAATTATTGGATATACTTGTGGACTACCCTGGCCCTACTAGTATGATCTGCATCATAGTCCTAATAGTCAAGTATATATCCTAAGGGCTTTATCAACATGTGAGAGCAAGACAGTAACCCAATACAAGTCAACATGTTAAGACAAAATGAAACCAGATAGCATACTATCATGTCGAGCAAGAAAGTCCTCTCTATATATATCCAAGCATCCACTACAATAAACATCATATGTACAATAATGGCCTCTAGGACATATACATAACTAATAATCTACCACTTGTACTAAGGCCAGCTGTTGTAGTATCTCATACCCAACATCCGGAAGAGTCTCTCAAATTGTATCTGGGGAATGGCCTTCGTGAGTCGATCCGCAATGTTGTCCTTCATGTCAACTCTGCTGCCCTCGATCTCTCGGCGATCAACTATCTCCCGGATCACGTGATACCACCTCAGAATATGCCTGGATCTCTGATGGGACCTGGGTTCCTTGGCCAAAGACACAACTCCATTCTTATCACTATACAAAGGTATTTGATGCTCAATGGATGGAACCACACCAAGTTCAGTTCTGAACTTCTTTATCCAGACAGCCTCTTTGGCAGCATCGTTGGCAGCGATGTATTCAGCCTCCATCGTCGAGTCTGCCACGGTTTCCTATTTGGAACTCTTCCAACAAACCGCCCCTCCATTGAGGGTAAAGACAAATCCTGAGTTTGACTTAGAGTCGTCCTTATCACTTTGGAAGCTCGAATCAGTAAAGGACCCCACCTTGAGTTCTCCATTACCATACACCAAGAACATCTCTTTTGTCCTTCTCAAGTACATGAGAATGTTCTTCACAACTGTCCAGTGACTCCTTCCTGGATCTGCTTGATTCCTACTCACAACACTTAGTGAGTATGCTACATCGGGTTTGGTACATAGCATCGCGTACATGATAGAGCCTACTTCCGAAGCATAGGGTATCCCTTGCAAGAGAGCTCTTCCCAAATCAGTCTTAGGAGGCATCTCTTTGGATAGAGTGAGTCCAGAGACCATGGGTAAATTCCCACGCTTGTATTCTTCCATACTAAACCTCTTTAGTAAGGTGTCAATGTACCTGAATTGGGACAATCCCAGTATCCGTTTAGATCTATCCTTATAGATCTGAATCTCCAAGATGCAGGAGGCATCACCTAGATCTTTCATTGAGAATCTATGTGATAAGAAGAGCTTGACCGAGTGCAGCATAGGAACATCATTTCCTATCAAGAGTATGTCATCCATGTACAATACGAGGAAGACAACCTTACTCTCTGTCACCTTCTTATATATACAAGGTACATCTACGTTATTGATGAAGTCAAACTCTTTGACTACCACATCAAAACAGATGTTCCAACTCCTCGATACTTGCTTTAACCCGTAGATGGATTTAAGCAACTTGTACACCTTCCCGCTGCTCCCACTGTCTACGAAGCCCTCTGGCTGAGTCATGTACACGCACTGATCTAAATCACCATTTTGAAAGGCGGTATTAACATCCATTTGCCAGATTTTGTAGTCATGTTATGCAGCAATGGCTAGTAAGATCCGGATGGACTTAAGCATAGCCACTGGAGAAAAAGTTTCATTATAATCCACACCTGGTCGTTGACGAAACCTTTTTGCAACAAGTCTAGCTTTGAAAGTCTCAACTTCTCCATCTACACTAAGTTTCTTCTTAAAGATCCATTTGCTCCCAATGGGTTTGACCGCTTCAGGAGAAACTTCCAAAGTACATACTTTGTTGGTGTACATGGATTCCATCTCATATCGCATTGCATCTAGCCATTTCACAGAGTCGCCACTTATGATGGCCTGCTCGAAGCTAGTCGGGTCATCATCTTCCATGATGCAATCCTCGCTCCAACCATCAATAAGAAAACAGTAGTATCTCTCAGGTGGATGAGGAACCCTACTTGATCGGCGGAGCGGCTGGGGTTTGTCAGGAACTATCGAATCCTATAGTACTACCAAATCATCTGTCATAGTTTGTATTACTGGAACTTCTTCCAGTTCTACCTCCTCGCCACTAATATCCTTTGCAAGAAATTCCTTTTCTAAAATAGTGGCATGTTGAGCAACAAACACCTTTTGTTTCTTAGGGTGGTAGAAGATATGTCCTCGCGAATGCTTGGGATATCCTACAAACTTGCATAGAACAGACCTTGCCTCGAGCTTGTCCGGATTTTGCTTTTTAACATAGGCCGGGCAACCCCATATCTTTACAAAATTAAGACATGGTCTCTTCCCCTCCCATATCTCATATGGAGTGGTAGGCACTGATTTTGTTGGAACTCTATTTAATAGGTATATGTCTATCTCAAGCGGATACCCCCAGAAGGAAATAGGCAATGCAGCGTGCTCATTATAGAGCGCACCATATTAATAGGGTGTGATTCCTCCGCTCCGATACACCGTTGTGCTGTGGTGTATATGGAGGAGTAAGCTGAGAGAGAATTCCATTCTCTTTTAGATAGTCCAGGAACTCATTGCTCAAGTATTCTCCTCCTCGATCAGATCAAAGGATCTTAATACTTTTACCCATTTGGTTCTCGACTACGTGCTTACATTCGTTGAATTTTTCAAAAGCTCCAGACTTGTGTTTCAACATGAGCACATGCCCGTATCTTGAGAGATCGTCAGTGAACGTAATGAAGTACAAGAAACCATTCCTAGCTTGTGTAGACATGGGACCGCATACATCACTATGTATCAGTCCCTAGAGTTCCGTAACTCTTTCTCCGTGTCCACTAAACGGAGTTTTGGTCATTTTACCTTTGAGACATGACTGGCAAGTATCATAAGATGAAAATTCAAACGGATTTAAATATCCATCCTTATGTAACTTAGCTAGTCGTGCCGCATTGATATAACCTAGTCTACAATGCCACAAGAAGGATTCGTTCATTTCTGAACTCTTCCTCTTGTGTGTGTTTTGTACATTAAGAACCGTAGATTGATTTAGAACGTATATGCCATTATTTAGCGAGCCCGATCCAATCAACTTTTGATTCATGAAGATGTTCATAACGATATCCTGTACTACAAAATTATATCCTTCTTTACTCAATAAAGGAACTGATATAAGATTGCATATCAGGGTCGGAATGTAATAGCATTCGTTCAGAATCAATGTATTACCATTTAGTAATACAAGGTGATATTCGCCAACTGCTTTGGCTGCAACATTTGCACCATTCGCTACACTTATGGAATGATCACCCTCTCCCAGTTCTCTACCTTTCCTAAGCCGATGTAACATATTACATATATGAGTTCCCGATCCGGTATCTAATACCCAGGACGTAGAGTGAACTGAGAAACAGTTCTCGATAACTAACACAACCGAAGAAGATGCATCAGCATGCTTATTCTTCGTTTGGGCGGCGTGGGAATCTGGATATGTCATTATTCCCTGCTGAGTCTTATAACAATTATAAGAAAGAACGGAACCAACGTTCAACTGCTCAGTATAACAAGCGGGTTCGGTCAATACATCCATATTATTATCTTGATTAAGGCCTGACATGGTCGCTACCTGGAGAGAGAGAGAAAAAACACTTTAGCATATGCTCTTGCAAGATTAGATTGGTTATTATCCTATCTAATCAGGATAGCTCCCACTGTTTTTATCAAATCTTCCTTCAAACCCTAAAAGGTAAGACTAGCCGGGATTAATTACACCTTACAAGTTCGCCGATCTTTCAGCCAGGCCAGTGTTGGTACTTTGAGGGAGGTTCCCTGTGCTTCCGGATGGACCTAATTAAATTGAACCTCGTTTTCCCAGTGGCTTAACCTCGTTAACACCTTTCCTGACACCTACTTGATCGGCTAATTGTGATGTGTAAAATTCTCCCAGGAGTAACTCTTACTCGCAGTGGGTATCAGGATCCAACTATCTCATAGAAGGTATGCAATCTCATTGCAAATTTCAACACTTAAAATTCCTGATAATATTCAGCCCCTAGCGTCCTATGACCTTGACGGAGGTCAACAAACCATAGGCTACTAGTCAAGTTCAACCTGTCATTTCCTGATTGAATTAAACCCACCCGCACGACCCTTGGCGGAGGTCAACAAGGTCCTACGACTACCCTAAAACAATCGCATCATATGCAGCAGATAAATACTAGTCGGCTACCACACACTACGCCTTGACGGAGGTCAACAAACGTAGCACGAATACTAAGTAGGACTTATCTGAAATGACGGAGGGCTACGACATGTTTTTATAAAAAAAACTTTTGCGTAATGAACTTGATATCGTTGTACAAATGAGTGATTTTGAAAAGGAGTGTTTTTGAGACTTTTATTAGTTTCGCTAAAGAGGTCACTCTCGGTGAAGTGATCTCGGCTCTTTCGTTATCGAAAAAGGTGCATGATATTCTACAAGGAATACCTCTATGCAAAGCAAAAACTATAGAAGCAATCAAAAACAAAACCGAGTGAGTTGTAGCATCTGCTAGTTTCACTAAAGAGGTCATGCCCGGTGAAGGGATCTCGGCTCTTTCCTTATCGAATAAGGTGCTGGATAATCTACAAGGAATACTGCTATGCAAAGAAAAAAATAGAGCTACCCTTTTTGAAAATTTGATTCTACAACATCTTTTAGGTTTCTTTTTCTTTCATTAATCTCATTAACTAATTCCCATCATTTATGCTTCCTAAGCATCACAGAAGAAACGAAAATAAAACGTATGCATATGCCATCCGCATTCGCCACAGTGTCCCGTTATGCACCGTTAGGTTACTTAACTAACGGCATACCGGGGTGGGACTAGCGCGGGTGCAAAACATAAGCAACGTTTATTATATATCATATATACAATAATAAAGCATTCGTCTCACACAAATAAAATGATCACATCACAGAATATTAGTAGCAGAAGACAACATATGAAATATTGGATATACTAGGAGGTCCGTGTTTTATTTTGAGACTGTATAAAACATGGATTCCACGGTCGCGATGAATAGCCAAACCCACATCCCTAGACCCTGTTCAGTTGATAAAACTACACATTTGTATTACATTTTTCCTACCATTTTCATATTAAAAAAAGACTTTATTATAATATATTATACATATGAGGGTTTATGTGTTAAAACACCATTTTCCATGTGTTAATATATTTTAATTAGCATTTGGTAAGAAAATGTATGCAAATAAATTCATTGACCAAATCCTAGTAGAAATAAGCCTACTAAATATTATTTGAGATTATTGTGCAGAATTTTCCAAGTTGTTATGCAGAATTTATCAAACAAATCAAGTTGTTGAAGAAAACTTGCCAAATTAAGAAGCAAAACTTGGAAACCAAGTCTGGGAGCAACCGAGAGAAGATTTCTGAATTCTTAAGGTGCTTAGGATTGCCACATGTCACAATCACAAGGCCCAAGAAAAATGATCAAGAGATCCCCACCATTGGCCGCGGAACCGCGGCCAAACCCCCCTATTGGCCGCGGATCCGCGGCAATCTAGAGAGATCGTTGGCTAAAATTTTGGGGCATAAATCTAAGCTATATTTTACCAAGTTTTCAACAAGAAGATTCTGACTTTACACTATAAAAGGGCACCGAGAGCCTCTTGGAAAAGTTATCAAGCCGAAGAGATCACGAAGCTCCAGACGCTCACGCATCCAGGCTGATCATCAACTGTTCGACTACCTCCTTAGGAAAGATCGAGAAGCAAACTAGTCTTTGTAATCATTTTCTAAGGAATCAAAGTGTAGATTGTTCAAGTTGATTAATAAAGGTAGTTATTTTTATTTAATTCTTTTTGCATTTTTCATTATGTTTTCCCTCTCTATCTTTTCATCTTCTTCTCCCAATATGCGCGAGTAATTCTCCGCTTGTTAGGGTTCGTAGGATTAGGGTAGGCTAATGGACGATGAAAATAACTAAACCCTTTTTAAGTCCTATAAAGTTTAGGAACTTTATCAAAAGAATCATTAACATCCTAATCGGGCGCGCTAGCAATTCTTTGCTAGTTCCGACCGCGATTAGAGATTAGATTAATGATTGTTTTGGTAAAGGCTAGATATGAACGGAGTTCCGTGTCGACATAAGGGTTAAGAGTGGGATTCCTTTTCCCTCCAGAAACCCTAATCTAAATGCATCATCGTCGTTCTAGTTCTAAATCTATTAATGGATAAAAAGGGTAACTTTTAATTAATCGTCCATAACTACTAAATCCTAACGAACCCTACAAGCCCTCTTATTATATTATCTATATTCCTAAAATAATCTAGATCTATAAATTTGCATTCATGCTTAACATATATCTAGAAACTTTTTACAAAATTCTTTATTCCTCCTCTCTCTCAACACATCTAAAGTAAGAATAAAAGGTTCCACGTTTCCCTGAGGACGACCCGTACTCATCTCGGTCTAGCTATATGCGACACCGTTATTGATTGCGGTTAACTACAAACACACACTTTTTCGAACCAATCAAATGGCGCCGTGGCCGGGGAAACGTGCGTAATTTTTTATTTTTACTATTTGTGTTGAATTTTTAGACGAGTCATATCATTATTAAAACAAAACTGCAAATTGTATATTTAACGATTATTGTGTGAATTTTTGCGACAAAATCTGGAGTCACGGATTTGAGGAAACAGGAGATCTAGGGTTCACACTTCTCTGGTAAGATTCTAACTCCCTTCTCTCTCCTCTAAAATCCAATAAAATCTATCTTCTGCAGGATTCTTTGCAAAATTGCGCCGCT
The DNA here is from genome assembly GCA_030015575.1 of Agapanthus africanus. Lineage (NCBI taxonomy): Eukaryota > Viridiplantae > Streptophyta > Magnoliopsida > Asparagales > Amaryllidaceae > Agapanthus > Agapanthus africanus. The sequence goes on from CM057347.1 coordinate 222,039,659, forward strand.
CAAAAAATCTTTTTGCAAAAGTTTTGTGATTGGTTTTGTTTTGCATATTTAATACGGATTTTAAGGGGCAAAGACCAAATCAAGATTAGGTGTGGATTTCATCACCCTTCCTAAGCCCCACAAATCACAAACTGAGCATATAGATCAACCCTTCATTAATTTAAAAAATATCTAGACCAGACTCTAAGCACTGTCGCGCTCAATAAGGACAGAGGAAGGTCGTGGGTAATCTATCGCTTATTCGCATTACTTTTGTAGTGCCTAGGCAAGTGTGACAAAGGCTAGTGGTTTTTAATTAGGCCCACGACGTGGTTCCTTCCCACTTACCTGGCACTTACCTGGCTACAAGGGTAGTACAGAGGCGGTAGAGGATTGATCCTACGGCTTGTCCTTTGGAAGCCTAGGAGCGGTCTAGAGACTGGACCTAGGTAACCATAGTTCTAGGGTTGTGCATTTTTGTGTGATTTGTCTTAATCCGTCATTTTTCAAAACAAACCAATTATTTTCTCCCCTTTTTACCCCTTCCCCCTTCTTCTATTCTTATAATGGGTAACCTAAATAGAAGAACACTTGCCGAGCTTTGCTGTCCACAACCAGATATCTCTTGTTTTCGAAATCCCTTCGGTATACCATCCGGCTCTTCCATGTCCTTAAGAGATCATATAGAACAAGCAGGAAGAAACAGTTGGCCACCTCAGTCTAGGTCTTATCAACCGTATCCTAATCCGACACCTGTTTCAGTTCATACCCAGAGTGAGGAAGCCCCAAGACGAATGTCCATTTTTGAGCACATAGCTAGGTCTAGAGGCCAAATTTTCAACCCAGACCAATATCAACCATCACCACCACTGTCCAGAGAAGAGTTTGATATGCGGTTTGTATATAGCCAACCAACCAACCCATATCAATATTCTTCTTATCATAATATTGATCCTACTCCTACCCAAGTTCAGCAACCATTTTGTTTCTATCAATCCAATCCGACTTTTCCACCTACTCTAGACAGTTCTTCTAATCAGTCATTTGGGAGTTTTAATTATCCACAGGAATTTCAATCTTATACTGAAACCCCTTATCAACCAAAGACTAGTCTGGAGCAGACATAAGAAAAATTTATGGAACTGACGAATCAAATTATGAAGGATTTGGGTAGTAAGACAGAACTGTACACCCTTCCTAATCAAACCTCCCCATTTCAAACTGAAATCCACAACTCCAGTTTCATAGATTCATCAAGTACAATGTCTGATAAGTTGTGTGACTTTGTAGTGTTTGATATACCCAACTGTGAAGAGTCCATTTCAAGTGAAACCACACCCAACCCTTGTGATCTCTACACCTCTACTCTTGAACCAAAACTTATTGAAAACCATACTTTTGATGAGGAGTTTGAGAATTTTAACCTTCACTTGAATGAGGTGATTGACGTTGGGGATATTTTGATTGATGAACCCGAAATATTGGATGATTTTGTCACACCAATTCATCAAATCCTTTCACTTCCTTGTGGTCATCATCTTGAGCCTTTAATTCTTTCCGAACCCCAAATATGTCTTAAAGTTGATGGTAATGGTATACCCGAAGATCAGACCGAAATACAGCCTCCATCTTCCACATCTGGTTCAGCAACACTCGACACACCAATTTGTTTACCCATTTCACCTTCTACTTTCTCCGGTTCTTCTTCTGTTCCTATAGTTTCAGTGAGTTTTGATAAATCACAATCTGTTAATTCAAGTTCAATAATACCATAAATTCAACTTGATTTAGATATTTTTGAAAATGAGGTAGATAAGTTTTTCGAGTCCTCTACCTCAATGATTTTTGATAAATCAAGTAGAATAAACTCTAGCACAAAACTCTTTGACAGCAAAATGTTCAATCACACCATCGATAAAAGTTTTAAAGAACTTTTTGCTGACGAACTTGAATTTTTAAACAATACGGATTTTGTGACTAATCAATCTCCACTTATAGAGGTTGAACCGTCCCCATTCTTTCTTCCTAATCATTCACATTCATCCTCATTCTTTCTTTTCTCTAATTTCAAACCCTTTCCAGACCACCTCTTATCCCTTCCCCATTTTTTCTTGACTCGCTACAACCTATTCTTCCACCAACCTATACGCTATACTGATAAAATCTTTGAATAGTTGGTATTAACTTTTGGTCTTTCTAAAGCTTTACTTTGACCAAATGACTCACCCCCTCTTAAAATGCTTCGTATTGTCTAACTTATGTTTGAGGAGGGGGTATATTTTTGGCTCTTGAACATAACTTTTGTCCTCAAATTTGTGAGCCAAAAATAAGTTTGGGGGAGGATTTTCATTTTCATATATTTTTTCCCCCATTAATAATGTCCCCCCAAGCTTACAGGTTTTTGTGATCCAGCAGATAGCAACAGTGAGGACACTGTTGAAAACAAGTTTGGGGGAGGTTTGTGCTTATTTACACATCAATTTGCATCATATTTTGCATAAGCACAACATTTTTTAAAAAAATTTAAAATTTTTTTTTTCTTTTATAACAAAAGAGTAGCAAGTGAAAAATTACATCCAAAAGATAGGAATAGTTTAAGAAAACCAAGAAAATTAGAAGTTTTCTTAAACGAACTGGTAATAAGTAGTTATGAGCCGTTGTCCCAAGGGTTAGTAAGATGAAGGAAGTCACTAATCTGAGGATAAAAATAAGTCTGAAAAATAGTTTCTATTCTGGAAGCCAAACATTTGAATGTTGATACCCTACTATATGCACTTACACACGTCTTGAAACTCGGGATAGTAGAGGATACCTTGAAATGCTCTTGTCTAAAAACCAAAGTATGAAGGAAATAAAAAAAAATTACGAAAATATAAAAATGGTGAAAAGAAAAAAATGAACACTGGTTTTGTTATCGCCAAGGCAGCAATAAAAAAAATATATAGCGAGGGTGCCTCTTCACCTAGTGCCCTAAGGCCAACTGGTCTGAGAGTCACTACTAAGCCTTAGGTGGTGCAAGACGAGGAAAATATTGTCACCTAATCAGCAAGCACATAAGTAATCGGTCGGTTAGTACCTCAAGAAGTATTAACGGTCGCATGAAAACGTGTGAGCAAATCTTAATATTCATTAAATTAAAAAGTACTATGGTAGATGGACAAGAGTATGATAGCTTGAATTGAATTCTCCGAGTGTAGGGATGTTCATTACACACACGTGGGGTTATATGATCAATGTTTGGATGAAAGGTAAGAATGAAGAATAAAGACGATGTTTTATTAAGGGATGATGTGATTTCTAATATTTTTTCATGACTATTAAGACATGGCTCATGACAACTGAAAAGCTAGTATAGTTGGAAACTCTTCTTTTTAAGGCCTTTCTTTTATGGTTCTTATCTTTATATGTAAATTTCACCATCTTTCTTTTGTTATTGGATTTTGTGGGTGTAATCCGTTGAAAACCCTCAGGAGACAACACTCCTCCTATTTGGGACACCTAGAGGTTTAACGGCTTGTTGCACGTGCTCAGTGCAATCGTGTCTGCCTACGAAAGTGTGCTTAGTTTTCTCCTTTCTTTTTCTCCTCTTAAATAAACTAGTTTGCTCGGGACGATCAAAGATAAGTTTGGGGGTATTTGTTCAGTTGATAAAACTGCACATTTGTATTACATTTTTCCTACCATTTTCATATTAAAAAAAAGAATTTATTATAATATATTATACATATGAGGGTTTATGTGTTAAAACACCATTTTCCATGTGTTAATATATTTTAATTAGCATTTGGTAAGAAAATATATGCAAATAAATTCATTGACCAAATCCTAGTAGAAATAAGCCTACTAAATATTATTTGAGATTATTGTGCAGAATTTTCCAAGTTGTTATGCAGAATTTATCAAACAAATCAAGTTGTTGAAGAAAACTTTCCAAATTAAGAAGCAAAACTTGGAGACCAAGTCTGGGAGCAACCGAGAGAAGATTTTTGAATTCTGAAGGTGCTTAGGATTGCCACATGTCACAATCACAAAGCCTAAGAAAAATGATCTAGAGATCCCCACCATTGGCCGCGGAACCACGGCCAAACCCCCCTGTTAGCCGCGGATCCGCGGCAATCTAGAGAGATCATTGGCTAAAATTTTGGGGCATAAATCTAAGCTATATTTTACCAAGTTTCAACAAGAAGATTCTGGCTTTACACTATAAAAGGGCACCGAGAGCCTCTTGGAAAAGTTATCAAGCCGAAGAGATCACGAAGCTCCAGACGCTCACGCATCCAGGCTGATCATCGACTGTTCGACTACCTCATGATCGAGAAGCAAACTAGTCTTTGTAATCATTTTCTAAGGAATCAAAGTGTAGATTGTTCAAGTTGATTAATAAAGGTAGTTATTTTTATTTAATTCTTTTTGCATTTTACATTATGTTTTCCCTCTCTGTCTTTTCATCTTCTTCTCCCAACATGCACGAGTAATTCTCCGCTTGTTAGGGTTCGTAGGATTAGGGTAGGCTAACGGACGATGAAAATAGCTTAACCCTTTTTAAGTCCTATAAAGTTTAGGAACTTTATCAAAAGAATCATTAACATCCTAATCAGGCGCGCTAGCAATTCTTTGCTAGTTCCGACTGCGATTAGAGATTAGATTAATGATTGTTTTGGGAAAGGCTAGATATGAACGGAGTTCCGTGTCGAGATAAGGGTTAAGAGTGGGATTCCTTTTCCCTCCAGAAACCCTAATCTACATGCATCACCGTCGTTCTAGTTCTAAATCTATTAATGGATAAAAAGGGTAACTTTTTGTAGGGTTCCTAGGCACCCTAGTGAGGTCTCACAAGGCATCAACCATGCCAATTTCAAAAATTACGGTGCCGAGAAACCCTAGACTACGGATCGTCGGCTAGATTTCTAGGCGAAAAAGCAAACTAGTTAACACTTAACTAAGAGATACGGAAATACAACCTTTGTAGATCCGGTGCTCCACCTCCATAGCTCCGCAATGAAGTCTCCTCGCTGTCCAAGTCGAACCTCGGGCTCTAGCGTCGGCTTCATCGGAGAATGAACGGGCTAGGTCATCGATGTCCATGCCGAAGATGATCTACGTCGAGGCATCGCTAAATCAAGCTCCGACTTCACCAAGTCAAGAAACTTGTGAAGAAAACACACTCTACTACTTGGCAAGAGGTAGAGGATGAAGAAATAGGAAGTGGGTAGACTTTAGAATTGGATTTCTCACTCATTTCCATCAATCACCATTGATGGAGCTTGCTATTCTTCATGGAAGAAGATGAAGAAGAAGAAGAAAGTCTTATGATAAGTCTTGAATTATTGGATAAATAAATCAATACTTATCATATATTAACCCTTGGTTAATTGTAGAGAATGGACCATGGTTAACTTGGATGGTTAGGGTTAAGCATGAGACAAGAATGAAGACTAAGTCAATGCTTCAAGAAACTTCAACTAGAATCCAAAATTAGCAACCATTCTTTTCTCATCTTTTCCAAAAATAAATAAACAAATAAATAAGTAAGAAAAAGAGAACCCTAATCATAAACTTAACCATGGTTTAATTCTTTACACTTAACCAAGTAAACATGTATCATCAAACATGATACAATCAAGTGCACAAAACTATATCGAATATACAATGTGCACTTCCGAGTGAGAAAATCCATCTTAAGTAAACCGATACTAGTTGATGCAAAGTAATATATCAAATATATAATTATACATTAAATCATTAAATCAACAATTGATTCAATGATCCGGTCATGTCGCGCATAACCGACTAGTATCAATAGTAACAACTTATCGAATCAACACTTGATCCGATAACCCGGCTATATCGCATATAACCGATCAATGTCACAAATCGCGAGAATCGAATACAGTATCACATACTGGTATTATTCTCGGTCCCGCACATATCTCATATGCGCTCCTATTTCGTTTCGCTTGAGCCAGGAAAGCTCTGTGTAGGACTCTAAAGACTCGTCAATACGCCGGCAGCGGATGATGATCATATCAAACATCCACAAGCCGCAAGCGGTCTGCTAAACGTAACGGCCACCCGGGTATTGAGCGATCTGAAGATCGACGAGCAACCCCGCTCACACTCCAGTGAATCCAACCAGTAACACTACCGTACAGTCCGGTCTGTTCGTCTGATATGTCGCATATCTCGCCTATGGGTGGTAAACGTCAGACCCCAATAGCTCGATAAGTCGTGTCGATATGAGGTCTATAACAATTCGAGAAACTACTGGTAACACTTACCAGTAAATCTCAGCAACCCTAGCCAGGGATTTCCTGTTATAGCCAATCGAACACAGCGCAACATCAACCCCCTATACCGGGAGAGACGAATCCCCTCCTATCGCTCATTGCCTCCATGTGACTCGGGACTGTACCCAAAAACCACCGTTTTGCACACCCTCTTAGACGTGGAAAGATGGAAATCAAAGCACAGTGGGAACCACACAAGACTCTATGACGATCTCGGGTCAACAGACTACTCTGTACCAGTGTCACCAGAGAACTGCCATCTGACGTGAGGTATGATACCATCTGGGAGTTCTCGACGAGTCAGTCCAGTGTATCCAGTCTCTACTGAGCACCCGTATATCATCTCTGATGTCAAACACCAATGGATATGGGATCATCCATCGCCCATCTGTATGGGTCGAGAAGGTATACGCTAGTCTACTCCGGTATATCGATGCCCCGTCTCGATACACCCACGACTAGGGACTTTGAAGGATGTACTTACGGACTACCATGTCCCCACTAGTATGATCCGCATCATAGTCCAGGTAGTCAAGTCCAGATCCTAAGGGCTTTACCAACATGTAACAGGGAGACAATCAGTGTACACGTTAAGGTAACGATCAACCAGATAGCATACTATCATGTCGAGCAAGAAAGTCCTCCCTATATATGTCCCAGCATCCACTACAATATACATCCAATGTACAGTAATGGCCTCTAGGGCATACATATAACTAACAATCTCCCATTTGCACTAGGGCCATCTGTAACAGTGGTTGTAGTATCTCATACTCAACCATCCCATAAAAGTCTCTCTCTGGGAACAGGCCTTTGTGAGTGGATCCGCTGTGTTGTCCTCTGAGTCTACTCTCCTAACCTCGATCTCCCTGGAGATCAACCATCTCCATGATCAAGTGATACTGCCATAGAATATGTCTGGATCACTGATGGGACCGGCGTTCCTTGGCATAAGCCACAACTCCATTGTCACACAATGGGAGGAACAAAGTTCATCTCATGAACCAATATACACCCAAACAGCCTCTTTGGTAGCATCTTAAGTAGCGATGTATCCAGCCTTTATCGTCTAGTATGTCACGGTATCTAGCTTGGAACTCTTCCAACATACCGTCCCTTTACTGAGGGTATAGACAATGCCTGTGACTGACACTCAGTCGTCATTATCACCCTGGAACACTTCCAGTGATTCTTCCCACGATCAATTGATACCATATCACTACTACTAGTGAGATACCTAACATCCAATTAGATCTATCTCATAGATCCAAAATCCAGGATTTAGTAGGTATCATTTTGATCCTATATGGAGAATCATTGTGATAAGCGGAGATTGACCGAGCGTAGCATAGGAAACTCCTTCCCCATCGAGAGTATGTCATCCACGTACTCTACGAGGATCACCACCATACTCCCTACTACCTTTTTTGTTTATACAAGGTTCATCTACCATTTTGATGATGTCAAACTCTTTGACTACTTCATCAAAACAGATGTTCCAACTCCGCGATGCCTGCTTTATCCTATAAAGCATCTTGCACACGTTTCCGCTGCTCCCACTGTCTACGAAGCCCTCTGGCTGTGTACTTATAGACGCACTCTTCTAAAACAACATTTAGAAAAGCTGTCATGACACTCAACCACCAGATGTCGTAGTCATGGTCTGTAGCCGTGGCAAGTTGGATTTGGATGGACTTAAGCATAGGTACTGAAAAGGTTTCATCATTATCCACGCCTGGTCAATGACGAAAACCTTTAACAAGTCTAGCTTTGAAAGTCTCAACTTTTCCATTTACACCAAGTAATCTTCTCAAGATATACTTGCTCCTGATGGGGATTTAACCCTTCAGATATAGCAACTAAAGTCCATACTTTGTTGGTGTACATGGATTCCATCTCAGATCGCTAAGCATCCAGCCATTCTTACAGAGTCTCACTCCTGACGGCCAGCCCGAAACTAGTTAGGTCATCATCTCATGATGCATTCCTCGCTCCCACTGTCATAGAGAAACCGAAGTATCTCTCAGGTGGGTGAGGAACCCTACTAGATCGGCGGAGAGGCTGAGGTTCGTTGGCATCTACTGAATCCTTTGGTTGTACCAAATCATCTGCTGTATTTTGTATAGCTGGAACCTTTCCAGTTCTACATTACAGACTTTGCCTCGAGCTTGTCCGGATAATGCTTTTAGACATAGGCCGGACAACCCCAAATCTTAACTAACTTAAGACATGGGCTCTTCCCATTCCATATCACATATGAAGCGGTAGGCAACTGATTTGATTGAAACCCTATTCAATAGGTATGCAACTTCTCAAGTGCATAACCCCCTTAAGGAAAAAGGTAACTCAGTAGTACTCATCATAGAGCACACCATATCAAATAGGGTGTATCTGCTCCGCCCCGATATACCATCGTGCTATGGTGTATACAGAGGAGTAATGCTGAGAGAGAATCTCATTCTCCTTTAGAATAGTCCAGGAATTCCATGCATAAGTATTCTCCTCCCTGATCTCATCATAGGACATAATACTTATACCCGTATTTTGGTTCTCTACTTCTAAATCATATTCTGTGAATATCTCAAAAGGTTCAGACTTGTGTTTCAATAGGAACATATGTCTGAATCTTGAGAGATTATCAGAGAATGTAATGAAGTACAAAGAACCGGTCTTGGCATATGTAGACAGGGGACCTTTATACATCAACATGTATCATCCCAAGAATTTACTAACTCTTTCTCTGTTTCCAGTAAACGGAGCTATGGTCATCTTATCTTTGTGACATGACTGGCGAGTTTCACAAGATGTAAATTCAAAATGATTTAAATATGCATCTAAATGTAACTCAGCCAGTCGGGTCGCATTGATATGACCTAGTCTACAATACCTCAAGAAGGATTCGTTCATTTCTGAACTCTTCCTCTTGTGTGTGTTCTGTATACTAAAGAACTGTAGTTTGATTTAGAACGTCAATGCTTTTAGATAACGTGCCTGAACCGATCAACTTTTGATATAGGAAATGTTCAAAACATTATCCAACTATACAAAATTTTATCATTTCTTTACTGATAAAGAAACTAATATGATTTTGTATATCAGGTTCGGTATCTAATAACATTCGTTCAGAATCAATGTATTTGTAATACAGGGTGACAGTGACCAACAGACTTGGCTGCAACACTTGCCCCGTTTTCTGCCTCATGAAACTTATCACCCGTTCTCAGTTCTCTACCTATCTGTAGCCCTATGTAACAGATTACATATCTGGGATCCTGATCTGGTATCACATACCCAGGACGTAGAGGATACTGAGAAACAGTTCTCTGTAATGAACACACCCGAAGATGATGCATCAACATGCACTCTCTTCGTTTGGGCGGCACGGGAATTCTGGTAATCCTCAATTTCCTGCTCTGTCTTATAACAATTATAAGTTGGAGCGGGACCAACGTTCCCCAACTCAGTATAACAAGCGGGTTCGGTCAATATTCCGTATTATTATCTTGATTAAGGCGTGATATGGTCGCTACCTGGAGAGAGAGAGAAGAAAACACTCAGCGTGCGCTCTGTCAAGAATAGATTGGTTATTATTTTATCTAATCAGGATGGCTCCCACTGCTTTTTATCAAATCTTCCTTCAAACCCTAAAAGGAAAGACTAGACGGGATTAATTACACACTACAAGTTCGCCAATTTTTCAGCCAGGACAGTGTCGGTACTTTGAGGGAGGTCCCCCGTGCTTTCGCACGAACCTAATTAATGAAAACCTCGTTTTCCCAGAGGCGTAACCTCGTTGACACCTTTCTAGACACCTACTTGATCGGCTAATTGTAATGTATAAAACTCTCCCAGGAGTAACTCTTACTCGCAGCGGGTATCGGGATCCAACTATCTCATAGAAGGTATGCAATCTCATTGCAAATTTCAACACTTGAAATTCCCGATAATATTTTGCCCCTAGCTCGCTATGACCTTGACGCATGCCAAACAACCCATAGTCTACTAGCCAAGTTCAACCCGTACATTTCTTGATTGAATTAAACCCACCCGCATGACCCTTGACGCATGCCAAACAACGCCGTACGAATACCCTAATCCAATCGCTTCATATGCTAGCAGATAAGCACTAGTCAGCTACCGTACACTACGCCTTGACGCATGCCAAATAACCGCAGCACGAATACTAACTAGTACTTATCTGAAATGACGGAGGGCTACGACAGGTTTTTCTGAAAACCTATTGCGTAATGAACTTGATATCGTTGTAGAATCAAATGATTTTAAAATGGAGTGCTTTTGAGGCTTTTCTAGTTTTGCTAAAGGAGTCACTCCCGGTGAAGGGATCGTCGGTCCTTTCCTCGTCGAATGAGGTGCGGGATATATCACATATATCACTGTGCAAATCAAAAACACTTAAAAGCAACAAAAGACAAACCGAGTGTATAGCATCTGCTAGTTATTGCTAAAGGAGTCACTCCCGGTGAAGGGATCTCGGTCCTTTCCTCATCGAATAAGGTGCAGGATATATCATATATACCTCTGTGCAAAGCAAGAACTGTAGCTACCTGTTTTATTTTGAAATTCGATTCTACAACTTCTTAGGTATCTTTTATTTCATTAATCACATTAATGAAGTCCCATCATTTAAGTACCTAAACATCACAGATAAATACGACGTACACTTATGCCATCCGCATTCGCCTCGATGTCCCCTCGTGCACCGTTAGGTTAGGTAACTAACGGCAGAGCGGGGCAGGGCTAGCGCCGGTGTAAAACATAAGTAACGTCTATATAATATATCATATATACTATATACTGTATCTATCGCAGAACATATCATGATCACATCACAGATATCGCAGCAGAAGAAACATATGAAATATTGGATATACTAGGACGTCCGTGTTTTCAATACGAGCCAGTATAAAACACGGATTCCACGGTCGTGATGAATAGCCAAACCCACACCCCTAGACCCCTACGAGAGCGGCAAGCAACCCTACCAATTCTAGAGTTAGGAGACCCGGACTCGACTCCTCGAGTTGGTCTCCCACTGGACTCCAGAACCCGGTTACTTGTGCTCTCCTCCTTGGGTCTATCCTAGTGCGGAAAAGTAAATAATATACAAACGGTGACAGCTTCCGCAACCTGGAAGCGCCCCAATAAAAGAATATCACATACAAGTTTTTACATGAATGAAAATGAAAAACACTCATCTCACATAAAAACCCCGGCTATTCAAACACGACGATCCAATATAACATATCCAGCAACACATAACATCACATGTCATCAACGTAAGTAAATATGTCCATCCCAATTGTCGTTGACATATAGCAACGAAACCGGCGATATCACATATTACACTTACGGTCACAGAAAAGAAAGTGTAAAACTACAACAGTTGGAATCCGCAACCTCCTCAGACATCGCATGCCTGACCAAATGAATTACTTAGACATCGCATGCCTAACAATTATAAACCCCGCATTTTAGTCTCATTATCGAAAACTCTTTTCAATATCAAGTCGGGCAATTCAACAGGATTCCCGACATTCTGATCGAATGCTCGTCGCAATCTTTAGTAGGCGGCCGCACCCCCGACGCCGTCGACGAAGTGCACCAAGGCGGAACACCGCTACCGCGAGCACCCGAACGGATGCTTTTGGCGACGGGGTTCTCCTACAGTCACTTGGTCGGGGCTATGGAGTGAGGCTGTCTATTAAGTTTACCCGGCGAGTATCCGCGTACGCTACGTGATTGCGACGGAATTTTGATCACATCAAAATTCTGTGGCAACCGATCAAGTGAGACTAAATTGCTAGATTTATAACATTCATTCAGTTATCACATAACATTTGTGAATTCCAATTATTGTATCCCATTCCAGATAAACAGAAAATGTTAAACTTTTTGATCGAACAATCGAACACCCAAGTTTTCCCGATACAGATCAACACATGAAATAAGTCTAACAACATTCAGTTCGTGCCTCAGTACCAACGGTCCAGCTGTAGAAGGGTCAAGCCAACGCCTCACATGTGGCACGCTGTACTGCCCCAAACCCGAAGGTTCAAAGGGCAGTTCAAGACGGTCACATAATCGAGTTAAGGTTTGTTGTCTTCTAGAGGGACCATCGCGTTACTTGCACTACTTAGAACGTCGTTAAACTACGGAAAAATCCAACACTTGGAAATTTCCCGACAGGGGAAAAGTTGGGTATTCATATCCGGTCGAACTTTTTAACATATTCTAAAATTTATCCGGAAAACACTTAGACACAGTTTGATAATCCGATCGAATATACGAACTCCCAAAACAACCCCAGAAAACTCAACTGTAGAAAAAATATTAAAAATTCCCAGGAAAAGCACCACTAGAAACTAAGAATTACTGTGCAAACAACTTTAAATAATGCGGCCGTACGGCCGCGGAACCACCGCATGAGCATTGCTCATGCCGCGGATCCGCAGCTCCTTAGAGGAATTTGACTGTCGAATTTCACAGTAAGTCTTAGATTTTTGTGATGTGTTCTCTGCATATTTTTAATTTTGAAAAAGACCAGATTTCAGAAATTGTCCAGAGAGCAATTTAGGGTTGGGGTTTCGGGTCGATCGGACTTCAAAATCCGTCTAGACTTCGCCTAAGGCTCTAGCTAGTCTCTGATACCACTGTAGGGTTCCTAGGCACCCTAGTGAGGTCTCACAAGGCATCAACCATGCCAATTTCAAAAATTACGGTGCCGAGAAACCCTAGACTACGGATCGTCGGCTAGATTTCTAGGCGAAAAAGCAAACTAGTTAACACTTAACTAAGAGATATGGAAATACAACCTTTGTAGATCCGGTGCTCCACCTCCATAGCTCCGCAATGAAGTCTCCTCGCTGTCCAAGTCGAACCTCGGGCTCTAGCGTCGGCTTCATCGGAGAATGAACGGGCTAGGTCATCGATGTCCATGCCGAAGATGATCTACGTCGAGGCATCGCTAAATCAAGCTCCGACTTCACCAAGTCAAGAAACTTGTGAAGAAAACACACTCTACTACTTGGCAAGAGGTAGAGGACGAAGAAATAGGAAGTGGGTAGACTTTAGAATTGGATTTCTCACTCATTTCCATCAATCACCATTGATGGAGCTTGCTATTCTTCATGGAAGAAGATGAAGAAGAAGAAGAAAGTCTTATGATAAGTCTTGAATTATTGGATAAATAAATCAATACTTATCATATATTAACCCTTGGTTAATTGTAGAGAATGGACCATGGTTAACTTGGATGGTTAGGGTTAAGCATGAGACAAGAATGAAGACTAAGTCAATGCTTCAAGAAACTTCAACTAGAATCCAAAATTAGCAACCATTCTTTTCTCATCTTTTCCAAAAATAAATAAACAAATAAATAAGTAAGAAAAAGAGAACCCTAATCATAAACTTAACCATGGTTTAATTCTTTACACTTAACCAAGTAAACATGTATCATCAAACATGATACAATCAAGTGCACAAAACTATATCGAATATACAATGTGCACTTCCGAGTGAGAAAATCCATCTTAAGTAAACCGATACTAGTTGATGCAAAGTAATATATCAAATATATAATTATACATTAAATCATTAAATCAACAATTGATTCAATGATCCGGTCATGTCGCACATAACCGACTAGTATCAATAGTAACAACTTATCGAATCAACACTTGATCCGATAACCCGGCTATATCGCATATAACCGATCAATGTCACAAATCGTGAGAATCGAATACAGTATCACATACTGGTATTATTCTCGGTCCCGTACATATCTCATATGCGCTCCTATTTCGTTTCGCTTGAGCCAGGAAACCTCTGTGTAGGACTCTAAAGACTCGTCAATACGCCGACAGCGGATGATGATCATATCAAACATCCACAAGCCGCAAGCGGTCTGCTAAACGTAACGGCCACCCGGGTATTGAGCGATCTGAAGATCGACGAGCAAGCCCGCTCACACTCCAGTGAATCCAACCAGTAACACTACCGTACAGTCCGGTCTGTTCGTCTGATATGTCGCATATCTCGCCTAGGGGTGGTAAACGTCAGACCCCAATAGCTCGATAAGTCGTGTCGATATGAGGTCTATAACAATTCGAGAAACTACTGGTAACACTTACCAGTAAATCTCAGCAACCCTGGCCAGGGATTTCCTGTTATAGCCAATCGAACACAGTGCAACATCAACCCCTATACCGGGAGAGACGAATCCCCTCCTATCGCTCATTGCCTCCATGTGACTCGGGACTGTACCCAAAAACCACCGTTTTGCATGCCCTCTTGGATGTGGTAAGATAGAAATCAAAGCACAGTGGGAACCACACAAGACTCTATGACGATCTCGGGTCAACAGACTACTCTGTACCAGTGTCACCAGAGAACTGCCATCTAACGTGAGGTATAATACCATCTGGGAGTTCTCGGTGAGTCCGTCCAGTGTACCCAGTCTCTACTGAGCACCCGTATATCATCTCTGATGTCAAACACCAATGGATATGGGATCATCCATCGCCCATCTGTATGGGTCGAGAAGGTATACGCTAGTCTACTCCGGTATATCGATGCCCCGTCTCGATACACCCACGACTAGGGACTTTGAAGGATGTACTTACGGACTACCATGTCTCCACTAGTATGATCCGCATCATAGTCCAGGTAGTCAAGTACAGATCCTAAGGGCTTTACCCACATGTAACAGGGAGACAATCAGTGTACACGTTAAGGTAAAGATCAACCAGATAGCATACTATCATGTCGAGCAAGAAAGTCCTCCCTATATATGTCCCAGCATCCACTACAATATACATCCAATGTACAGTAATGGCCTCTAGGGCATACATATAACTAACACTTTTAATTAATCGTCCATAACTACTAAATCCTAACGAACCCTACAAGCCCTCTTATTATATTATCTATATTCCTAAAATAATCTAGATCTATAAATTTGCTTTCATGCTTAACATAGATCTAGAAACTTTTCACAAAATTCTTTAATCCTCCTCTCTCTCAACACATCTAAAGTAAGAATAAAAGGTTCCACGTTTCCCTGAGGACGACCCGTACTCATCTCGGTCTAGCTATATGCGACAATGTTATTGATTGCGGTTAGTTGCAAACACACACTTTTTCGAACCAATCAGACCCCTACGAGAGTGGCAAGTAACCCTCCCAATTCTAGGGTTAGAAGACCCGATCTCGACTCCTCGAGATGGCCTCCCACTGGACGCTAGAACCCGGTTACTTGTGCTCCCCTACTTTGGTCTATCCTAATGCGGAAAAGTAAATAATATACAATGGTGACATCATCCTCAACCCAGAAGTGCCCCAATAAAAGAATATTACATACAATGAATATTACATGAATGAAAATAAAACCCTCATCTCACATAAAACCCCCGGCTATTCAAATCACAATGATCCAATATAACATATCACAGCAACACATAACATCACATGTCATCTACGTAAGTAAATATGCGTATCCCAATTGTCGTTGATGTATAGCAACGAAACCGGCGATACACCACATATTACACTTACGGTCGCAGAAAAGAGAGTGAAAAACTACAACATTTGGAATCCACAATCACCTTAGACATCATAAACCCGAAATATCACATATTACGGATTTCTTGCCTAATTATATGAATTCCACACATTGTATCACATTCCAGAAAAGGATAGACGACGTTAAATATTCCGATCGAATCAACAAACATCCAAAATTTCCCAAAAGCTCAACACTTGAGCGTAGTTTAAAAATACTCAGTACATGCAACAGTACCGTTGAACCAGCCGTAGAAGGGCCAACCAGTGCCTTACCTTTGGCACCGCTGAACCACCACAAACCCTAGGGTTTAGTGGCGGTTCTGACGGTCACAGAATCGAGTTAAGGTTTCGTTCTTCTAGAGGGTCCACCGAATCACTTGCACGATATTTGAATGTTTTTTAACTATGAAAAAAATCCAACTCTTGAAAAATTTCCGGCAAGGTTTAAAGTGGGTATTTGATATCCAATCAAACTTTTTAACACCGTCTAAATAACCCGAAAACAAACTAGAATTACGAATACGAAACACTCCGAATTGCCTCTGTAAAAAGATAACATCACATGCAAATTTAGCAAAAACAAACAACACCTGAAATACCAAACCCCAGAAACTGGAACACAGTGAAAACTTGAACCCAAAACCCTATACAATGGCCGAGCAGGTCGGCCGTGGAGGCAAAGTAGCCGGCCAAATTCCAAGCTCTGGTGTTCAATTTTGTACTTTGTTCATATTGTATCACATACAACATTCTGCAACTGTTTCAAAAAATTGACTCTCAGAAAATTTAGACAGAAACTAGGGTTTTTATTCGGGTGTTTCGGAGTTGTTTCGGTTTCGTAATCCTACACATATCTGTCTAATTCTTTAGCTAGGCTCTGATACCACTGAAGGGTTGTATAGCACGGCAACAAGGTTTCGGGAGGCATCGTCCATGCCAATTTCAAATTTTTGCCGCTCTATCTAACCCAAACCCTAGGTTCTTAACTAAAGAATCATACGGAATGGATAAAGCAAACTACTTTACTTCTAAGTGATAGGGATTACAACCTTTGTAGTCCGTTCCTTCGCTTCATAAGCTCCGAGTAGTGGTCCCTTCGCTGCGATCCATGAACTCCTGGACTCTTGAGAGGCTCCACAAGTCTTATGATGCATCCTTACTTGTAGTCTTGGTAATCTGAGATGATCTACTTCGAGGAAACACAGACTCAAGCTATCTCTTCACTAAGTAGGAACTAGTGAAGCTAACACACTAATCTATATGGCTAGTATAGAAGAGGATGATGAAGTAGGAATTTTGCTCTCTTTAGTTTTCTTTTTATCACAAATGAAAAAGCTAGAAAGGCTTTTTGAGGAAGAAAAAGATGAAGTGATAAAAGAATAATTGTTGTGAGGATAGAAATACAACCATGGGTTAATATGTGTCATCCTTAACCCTTGAAGAGACTTAACCATGAGTTAGGGTTAAAGGTTAGGTTGATAAATATCTTAAGCTTGACAAAAGAGTGGACTTGGTCAAAGAACCTACAAGCTTCTACAAGCTTTGAACCATGACTAAATACAAATTTGCCTAATAATAAATATAAACCCTAATCTTAACCCTAGCATGGTTTAATTCTCATAAACCCTAGTTGCATTTATAACCTAGCATGTTACAATTATACATATCACATATATATAATTTTGTAACAAAAGAAAAGAATACTTTTAACATATATCACATATATATCAATGCATCCTAAGTGAGAAAAAGAATCATTTAAGTAAGCTTATATTAGTTAATGTAGTGTAATATATCACATATATAATTATACATTAAATTATTAAATTAATACTTGATTTAATAATCCGGCTATATTACATATAACCGACCAATATAATATGTATCATTTTATCGAATCAACACTTGATCCGATAACCCGGCTATATTACATATACCCGGCCGATATAACATATCGCGAGAATAGAATACGGTATCGCATACACATATCAATCTCGGTCCCGCACATATCACATATGTGCTCCTACTCCATTTCGCCTGAGCCAGAAAACCTCTGTGTAAGACTCTAAAGACTCGTCAATACGCCGGCCGTAGGACTAGTGAAGGGTCGACTTGGTCAATTCTTGACCCTAGTAAAGACTCTATGTAGGATTCTAAAGACTCATCAATTAGAACTAGTGAAACTAACACACTAATCTATATGGCTAGTATAGAAGAGGATGATGAAGTAGGAATTTTTCTCTCTTTAGTTTTCTTTTTCTCACAATCTTTTATCACAAATGAAAAAGCTAGAAAACCTTTTTGAGGAAGAAGAAGATGAAGTGATAAAAGAATAATTGTTGTGAGATTAGAAATGCAACCATGGGTTAATATGTGTCATCCTTAACCCTTGTAGAGACTTAAACATGAGCTAGGGTTTAGTGTTAGTTTGATAAATATCTTAAGCTTGACAAAAGAGTGGACTTGGTCAAAGAACCTACAAGCTTCTACAAACTTTGAACCATGACTAAATACCACAATTTTGAATTTGCTTAATAATAAATATAAACCCTAATCTTAACCCTAGCATGGTTTAATTCTCTTAAACCCTAGTTGCATTTTTAACCTAGCATGTTACAATTATACATATCACATATATATAATTTTGTAAAAGAAGAAAAGAACACATTTAACATATATCACAAATATATCAATGCATCCAAACTGAGAAAAAGAATCATTTAAGTAAGCTTATATTAGTTAATGTAGTGTAATATATCACATATGTAATTATACATTAAATTATTAAATCAATACTTGATTTAATAATCCGGCTATATTACATATAACCGACCAATATAATATGTATCATTTTATCGAATCAACACTTGATCCGATAACCTGGCTATATCACATATACCCGGCCGATATCACATATCGCGAGAATAGAATACGGTATCACATACACGTATCAATCTCGGTCCCGCACATATCACATATGTGCTCCTACTCCATTTCGCCTGAGCCAAGAAAGCTCTGTGTAAGACTCTAAAGACTCGTCAATATGCCGACAATAGGTGATGATCATATCAAACACCCATAAGCTGCAAGCGGTCAGCTAAACGTAACAGCCACCCGAGTATTGAGCGATCAGAAGATCAACAAGCAAGCCTGCACACACTCCTGTGAATCCAATCAGTAACACTACCGTATTGTCCGGTCACTTCGTCTGATATATCGCATATCCAGTCTAGGGGTGTTAAACATCAGAACCCAGTAACCGATAAGTCGTGTCGATGTGAGGCTCATAACGGGTCGAGAAATTACTGATAACACTTACCAGTATATCTACATATCAGCCCTGGCCAGGGACTTCCAGTTATAGTCAATTGAACATAGCGCAATATCAACCCCTAATACTGGGAGAGACGAAACCCCTCCTATCGCTCATTGCCTCCATGTGATTCGGGACTGTACCGAAAAGCCACCGTTTTGCACGTTCTCATGAACATGGTAAGGTGGAAATATCAAAGTACAGTAGGAATCTCAAAAGACTCTATGACGATCTCGGGTGTACAGACTAACCTGTACTAGTGTCACCAGAGAACTGCTATCTGACGATAGGTACACTACCATATAGGAGTTCTTGGCGAGTCCGTTCAGTGTACCCAGTCTCCACTGAGCACCCGTACACCATCTTTGATGTCAAACACCAATGGATGTGGGATCATCCATCGCCCATCATTTGGGTCAAGATGCGTATACGCTAGTCTACTCTAGAGTATCGATGCCTTATTTCGATACGCCCTCGACTAGGAACGGTTATAGGATGTACTCGTGGACTACCCTGGCCCCACTTGTATGATCTGCATCATAGTCCTAGTAGTTAAGTACATATCCTAGGGCTTTATCAACATGTGAGAGCAAGACATTAACCCAATAAAAGTCAACATGTTAAGACAAAGTGAAACCAGATAGCATACTATCATGTCGAGCAAGAAAGTCCTCTCTTTATATATCCAAGAATCCACTACAATATACATCATATGTACAATAATAGCCTCTAGGGCATATACGTAACTAACGGCTCTCACGTATATGATCGCCATCATACTGCTGGCAGTCAAGCAAGAATTCTATGGGCTCTATCAACAAGTAATAGTGATATGTAATGTCATATGAACCATGTACATGATGATAAAGACAAACCAAATAGCATACTATCACCTCGAGTAAGACTATTCTAACGGTATAGGTCCTCCCTCAATCATTGCAATCACGTGCCCGCGATCCAATAATTGACTTGAGGGCACTATAGCCAACAATGTCTACACATGCCAGGAATGTGTGACGACCCGAAATTTAGCTCGTGACCGGCACTTAAATCACGCCACCTCTAAAGGCGTAACGTAATTCAAGTAAGCCGAAGCCCAAAAATCTAAACCTTTTTAAAGAAAATAGAAGAGGTGAAGTTTTGAAATAAAGGTATGTTGAAAATCAAATCATTTTCTTAAATGCATAGAAAAGGGAACATGAAAAATGCAAGTTTATTTTACTTGTTGAAAAACATGTTTCGTCTTTTAAAAATATGGGCAGCACCTCCTTTGTATATTTTGATCCAAAACCACATTTACATAATAATGATAAATGCATCCCCAAGCGGGAGCTAGTTCTTTGCCAATCGGCGGAGTCACAACCACGCAAGTTATAAAACAAGTATACGACGCCCAACGGCGAAGGTCAACACGAAAGATAATGAATAAAACAAGACATCGACCCAATAAACGAACATAAAACCCATCGCTCAAGTCTCGCAACTACAAGTCTTGCTAAGTCTTACTACTTATACAAATACTAATTTTGATTGATGGAGTTGACTAGATACAATATGAATAATAAATACAATAGTGGTACGATCCAACATGTACCACCTACCAAAGCAAGTCACCCGAATGCAAGTTGTGTGCCAACGATACTGCTACAGATCCATGCGGTCAATCTGTAAGAACTGTGGCACAACGGGGGTGAGTTGCCAACTCGTGAGTAGAAAACATCAATAGGTAGAAATCGAAATAAACAACGATTCCTAAGTCAACTATATCATAAAGGTAATACTATGATATCTGGGGTGACCGCGTCTACATATATGCCAATAATCAATGCCAGTATGCATGTGGATATCATCCAACAATATAATAAATGCATGTATGCATGTGGATCTCTTCCACTCGAAACATCATAAAAGCATATACATGTAAATATATGAGGATATCAAAGAATGTGTGTCCTTCAGTGACATATTAAATCATGGAACCTGAGTGTCCAACACCGACACTCGAAACATCATGAAACCCGTGTCCAGCATCGACACGTAAATCCTCATATCTCAGGCGCCGCATCCTCAGATTGGCCCTCATATCGATCTCATGACTCCGGTCGGTATCATCCGGATAACCGCCAGGTCCAAATACTATCACCGGTAGGTAATACTCCCTCTGCCAGGCTCATCGTCTACACCACGAAAATCACCTCTTGCCCCGGGAAACCATACCGGGTCCACCATGTACCCGCAGACGGTGCCTACCGCTCCTCGAATCGGGTTTCACATGCCTATCTCAGAACCGAGAAAACACATGGTGGACGCACTGAAATATCATATTAAGAGAAACCGGGTTTTTAAAACAACACATACTTTCCTTTGAAATAACTACGGTTCTAAAATCCAGAAATCTCATGAAAACAGCATATCTCGATGCGTATAATCGTAAAACATATGTATGCGACATAGAACAGAATGTAAGCATATCCGTATATCATGCAACATGGAACAGTGATGTGACAATATCAGTATATCATGCGACATATCGTAATGATGTGAACAGAGCAAGTAAATCATGCAAGGAGTCATATCAAGATGCAGCAATTCTACTATGTAGTGACATAGGAATTATCGATGATGAAGTGTGTGAGCCGGCCAATCAGTGTAAGTGTAACATACGCATCATCGATATTGGTGTAGGTGTACTAGCACAAGTATATATAATATAATGAGAATAACATAAACGTAGCATAAGGTACATCGTAAACGAAATGCTATAAGCATACACATCGAATCTGACATCTACTCTGGAACCATACGATCAGTTTTTTAAAAGATGCGAATCGTAGTTTTGAAAGTAGAGGCTACAGTGTTTTTAAGGAAAAGACATCATTTGAAAATCCGTAACATCCCTTAAGGTATCTATTTAAGAGATGCATACGATTCTTTAGTTTGGAAATATGTATGGTTCGGATGACACATTTACGTCGGCTATCTAGTCTCACAACATCACGTACGGTATGATACATCGTACGGCATCCTCTAGTCAAGGGTATGGATCAATCATCAAGTCTCACTCATCACTTGCGGTAATCCATCGTACGGCGGCATTAAACAATTAGGGATTCTATCAACCTATATGACAATGAGGGTACGGACCTAATGTTTCGTACAGCATGTCACTCATGATCCACAACATAATACACACACACACACACACACACACCCCTATGTCCCAGGTCGCATCCATAACAATCTCATATCAGGGGACCGGCAAAGATATCAATCCTTTCATATCGACTCGCATCCGTATACCGACATATCAATCAAGTTACTATTGATATTGAAATATTGACGATCTATTGGCCAATGTGAAGTCATCATATCTGTAACATTTCAGAAAAATAAAATATTATTTTTTGGAATTTATATAATTAAAATAATAAATATTATGAATATTTTAATGATGTGGTATCATTATATACCGATAGTTTGGAAAATGTTGGAGAATTAAATTGAATGGTGATTTTTGGAGGGATTTATGTGATTTAGGCAAATTATAAATTTTTATAATTAATTATATACAAGTTTATCCTAAACTTGATTAATGTTCACTAATCACACATTGATGGTGTTTTGTGCATGTGACATGCACCATGTCATATTACACATTTGTTACATTTTTCTACCATGGCTTTTTTTTTTTTTTTCATGCATGGCTTTGTTTTAAGTGAGATGAAGAGTTAATGGAAAAGAAAAAGGGAAAATAGAAAACGAAAGGAAAAAGATTAGAATATGGAGGTATGGGCAAGAGAGAGAGAGAGGTGAGGGGTCTTCTTTGACCATGGCTATTTTCCCCCTCATTTCATTTTCTTCATTCTCTTTCCTCTCTTCTCCTTTCATGGCTGCCCTCTCCCTCCACCACCTCAACCTCCTCACTACAACCCTAAAACCCCATCAAAATCTTGCATCCCTTTCACAAAAATCATGCACAAGCTCACTACAAGCATAAGGGATCAAGAATGTTTGGATTTTGAGCAGTTGGCAACTCAAGAAAATTCTTGAGTTTCCAAATGAGGTAATTTTTTCATCATTAGGGTATTATTTCAATTACCTTAGCATCTAATTTAGTTTAGAAGTGTTTATGTGTAGTTTAGTGATGGTTGAAAATTCCAAGAGGAGCTTAGGGGATTTTATGAGTTGTGAAATGAAAATTGAGGTTAGGAGAGGCCATACAACCCGTCTAGTATTGGAATTCATGACAAAACCTGAGATCAAACCCCAAAATGTAAACTTAAACTTGCCCGTTATCGGAAGTTGTGGTATTTGTGTTGTGCTATAGAGATCTGCTATGACCCCGGGGACCTGAAAAATATTTAGCAAAGACTGAGAGATGTGCAGACACCCTAGAAGCTATCCCCAAGACCTGAGGCCCCAACTCCTTACTGTGGCCGCAAATTATTCCTTTTTGGCCGCAAATTGCGACCTTGGTGAGAGCAAATTGGTTCTTGCTTGGTCCGTGGCTCCATTTTCAGTAAACTAGGCCCCCTATATATGCAGAATTGGCTAATTTCACTAGAAACAAAATCTGGAGGTGTTTTCTCGTGTTGCTGTTTCGTTTTACGACTTCATTTTAACTTTGATTTTGGTATTTGGGTTTTAACTCGATGGCTTGACGTTTGTACGTCGATATCGGCTGTGGTTTGTGTAACGTTTTGAAAATCGTTTCGGTGAAATTTCGAAAAAAACGGTAAAATAAGGGGGTTTTCTGTAAAAAGTCAAAATGCAAATATCTTTATTATAAAATTAAATATACATATTCTAGCTATGTAATTGCTAGTATTTGGTGTTTATTGAGCCACTGGTGAAATTTCAAATTTTCTGAAAATTTTTCCGAAATTAATTATTTTAATATTATTTTAAGCCGGTAAGAAAAGACATTAAATTAGCGATAAATACAAATTTAAATGGGCTAATTTTAATCTTTAAAATCATGTTAATTAAAATATAGTTGTAATATAATTTTTTAGTATTTTATTTCAAGTTTTAATTGATTTATTTTATGGAAAACAAAAATATAGTTATTTTGAACTAAAACTTGCAAATATGGTATTGTGCGGGGTCTTTTTGCATAGAATTTTTTTGTAAAGTCTCTCACACTCACCCTCACTCCCCTTGGCCGGTCTCACACTATTGTAGCAGCCCAAGAATTGTATTTCCCTCTTTTTGACCTTAAATCATGTGAGAAATGGGTTAAAATAAGGTTTTTTTATATAGTAAAGTAGGTGGGGGTATTATGGTAATTGGGAGGGGCTTTGACTTGGATCTTTTTGGCACCATTCCCTCACATTTTCCCCCACTTCCCCTTGGCTGAACCTGGACCAGCAGCAGCTCCCCCTTTCTCCTTCTCTTTTCTCTTCAAAACTCCATCAAAAAAATCATCCAAAATGCTTCAAAAATCCCATAAAATCAAAATCTAATTCCTACCCATTTTCCCTTGGCTACCATAGCATGGATCTAGGGATTTAGATTTCAATTTGGGAGGCTAAGTGTGCTTGTGGGATCTTCAAATTTATTTGGGTATAATTCTAACCTTGTTCATATATTGTTGTTTAATTGCTTCTATGTTAACAAATTTGATGTTTAATTGGGTTTTATTGCAACATTAGGAAATTCAAGACTAGGGTTTGAATTTAATTAGGGTTTTTATCATTAGTTTATGGTTGTAATGAGGAGATTAACATGTAATTGTATGCAAAATCTAAGTTGGTTGCTACTTGCTAATTTGTTAAATTAAAATGGTGATAATTTTGCTAAATTGCTAACTAGGTTTTAAAAAACTGTTTAAATATTGGGTTTTAAAATGTGATTAGGTTTTTCATGACTTCATTAACATTATAAAATATAGTTTAATACTTTAGTTCATGACAATCCAAGCTAAATTGTTGTTTGTGCATTTTTGCTATAAAATTGTTAAATTTGGGTATATTGTAAACTAGAATTTTGGAATTTATGGAAATTGATGAGAATAAATTATAGGAATGGTTTATATGACTTTGTTATGATATTTAGTGAATATTGTGGCCACTAGATTCGTTTAAACATCAAGAGGTTGTATTAAAGCGGTTAATTTTGCTTATTAGGTTTTCGGAAAAATAGCTTTAAAGCGAATTTGAAGTTTTGGTGATTTTAACCCTATTTTATATATATAATTAAGGTGTTGTGAAACCACGATTGATACGTTTGAGTTTTTCTCGATGGTTTGGCATTTGTACGCCGACGTCGAGGGTTTTTGGGTTGATTTGTGAAAGCAACCATAGGTTTTGACCTATGTGGGATTCACGTGTCGTTTTTGGGTCATGAGTCGGATTTTAATACGACACGGTGCGTTATGATATGTAGGTACCCCATGTGGACTTCGAGACGACAAGCAAGCGCGGGGAGACGTCGGCACCGGCTAGCGAGGACCAGGTGAGTAGATTTATATCTACGGGGAGAAGTCGGGTGGATGGCGTATAGCACCCCCGCAGTCCGTGGTGGTGTATACGGATGCGTATATGTTAGTGTATATGCCCTAGAGGCCATTACTGTATCATACTAGTTTGTATAATACTTAATGGAAGCTTGGGATATTCACCTTGTATATACAATCTTGCTCAAAATAGTAGTATGCTACTTGGTTTGTTTCTACTTCAATGTGTACATGTGTTTATTTTAGTATATCGCCTATACACATTAGTGGAGCCCTTAGGATCTTTGCTTGATTAGCAGCGTTGTGATGGCAGTCACACTAGTGGGGCTGGGTAATCGATAAGCACATCCTTATGCAGGTCCCTGGTCGCAGGACTATCGAGACAGGGCATCGATACTCCGGAGTAGACTAGAGCATGCGCTTCTCATCCCAGTGTGGGAGACGGTCTGTCCCACCGCCGTCGGTACGTCGTACTTGAGAGAGTATGCGGGTGCTCGTTGGGTTACGAGTACACTGGACAGGACTCGTCGGGAACTGACTAGTTGGTATTATGCCTATCGTCAGTTATCAGTTCCCAGGTGACATGAGTACAGCTTAGTCCGCTGACTTGACACTGTCACTTCGCCTCGAGTGTGTTCCTACTGTACTTTGATTACTACCCTACCACGGCTCAAAGGAGTCATGCAAACAGGTGGTAGTTGGGTGCAGTCCCGAGGCACTTGGAGGCAGTGACGGTTAGACAGGATTCGTCTCTCCCGGTATTGGGGGTTGACATCGCGCTGTGTCTAGGAGAGCCATTACACGAGTAGTCCCTGGCCAGGGCAAACGAGATATACTGGTAGGCTTCCAGTGTTATCTCAGGGTGTTTTGGGCTTCACTCCGACATGACTTGTACCGCTATTGGGGGACTGACGTTTACCGCTCTCTAGGCCCGCCATGCGATGTATCAGACGAACAGACCGGACTGTATGGAGAATGTCACATTCAGGCTCAGTAGGAGTTCAGATGGGTTTCGCCTCATCAGTCTTCTTGTCGGCATCTACCTGGGGACCGTTACGCACAGCTAGTGCCGCTTGCGGTCTGTGGTTAAACCCACTGCCAGCGTAGTGTCGAGTCTTTAGAGTCCCACATAGAAAGCTATTCGCCTTTAGGCAAAAGAGTAGAGGTCGCATGGTTTTGCGACAGGTCGCATGATTTTGCGACAGGTTTCAGTCACATCCGTGCACTTGTGCACGTACAGTGACCGGACAGTTTACACTAGCGGGCTTTGGTTTAAGCCAGATCCTAGTGTACCTTTTGGGATTGGATTTATCCAATATGCATTCGTGTTCCCCGGAACGCGGATGCGGGTGTGTATGCACAGTTGACGGAGAGACAGAGGAAGAGGATTCTCATTTGGGTTGTTGACCGTTGACAGTTGACTATTGACTTTTTGCTCAACCCTAATGAGAATATGATATGTGATTAACAATTATATTAATTAAGTATTGTGGTGACATGGTTGTTGAGGAGTTGACTTTGTTGACTTGTTGACTTTGTTGACCGGTTGACTAGGTTGGACTAGTTGACCATCATGATGACTATGGCTATCATTTCATGGCAAAGACTTTTTACTTGCTTGTTTCTTTTGTGAGAAATGAGTGCATGAAATGATTTAGCCATTTTGACTTGAACCATTTTACACAATACTTGATTATTATTTTTGTGATGATGGTTTTGGATTATGAGAGCTAAATGAGAAAAGTCTTCTCTCATTCTTTCATGCTCATTCTCTCTCTTGTTCTTGAGCTCTCATCTTCCTCCTCTTGCTCTCCCTCTCTTGATTCTATGGTTCACTTGTCTCATGAGTTGAGAACCAAGAACCATAGATAAAATCCCATACAAACTCTTCTCTACTCACTCTAGTTCACAAGGTTTAGCAAGCCGAGTGATCAGTCGAAAATAATCTATTTTTAACATGGCAATTTCCCTATCATTTGCACTCATTTAGAAGTGTTCGGTATTCATATTTCACATATTAGCAAATCAGTCATAAAATATCAGATTGCATGTGTTAGACTTTTAAACCGGTACTTTAAGAGAAATTGACCGCATTTCATGGCATCGCATCATTTCTGTATTTGCGCAACACTTGTCTTGAGTCTGTGCAGGAAATACGGAAGAAAAGCAAAAGAGCTGATCAAAAATATGCCAACTAAATCATTTCAGATCTGGTAGCAATTCAGAAGGAGTTATACAATTCTATATATACAATAAAGGCCCAACAATCATCCCAAGACTGTACCAGAAAGATCAAAGCCCAAGGCCCACAAGTAGCCGCGGATCCGCGGCAGGAGCCTGCTTGGGCTGCGGATCCGCGGCGCTTTGGACACATCAGAGCTTAATTTTTGGTGCAGAATCACAATATCTGAGCCCACATTCATTTCTGATATGTTAAATTCCAGAATTCTCTCGAAGCTCCTGCCAGATCAGCAAAGATCATTAAGCAAGGCTAATCCTAATTAAGCTCCTAACAAACATCATCTAGAAGGCTCGGCCTAACAACCTAGTTCTAGAAGCCTCCCTCTAACTAACTTCTTCTAGAAGCCTCCTTAAAACAACCTTCTTCTAGAAAGCTCTCTCCAACAACCTTCTTCTAGAAGCCTCCTTATAACAACCTTTTTCTAGAAGCCTCCTTGTAACAACCTCATTCTAGAATATTCCTTCCAGCAAACTTTTTCTAGAAGATTCTTTCTAACAACTTCATTTTGGAGGGAAAATTCAAATTCAAATGAGGTAGTTCATTTTGGAGGGAAAAGTTGTTCATTTTGGAGGGAAAATTCAAATTCAAATGAGGTAGTTCATTTTGGAGGGAAAAGTTGTTCATTTTGGAGGGAAAATTCAAATTCAAATGAGGTAGTTCATTTTGGAGGGAAAAGTTGTCCATTTTGGAGGGAAATTTGAATTTCATTTAACAAACTTTTGGAGGGAAATTCAAATTTCATCTAACAAACTTTTGGAGGGAAACTAAAAATTCAAATCCTAGATCTAGGGTTTTGATGGCTATAAATAGGAACCTAGATCTAAGGGATGAGGTTGTTGATTCTACACCATTTTCTTCCACAAGTCTCGTGACAAGGCTTGTGTGAAACCCTAACCCTAATTCCACTCCAAATCCAAGATCTTGAGTACCAAATCAAGTGAGAAGCCTTCAACCTTTTAGGAGCCGAGCCGATCTTCAATCGGGCAAGTGATCCAAGCCGATCCGCAATCCACGGAGACGAGCGAAGCCAAATCGACGATCAAGTTCTTCCTCTTGTAGTTCTTGAGCGAATGTAACTAAATTGTTGATATAAATAAAATGTGAAATTCTTTAATCTTGCTTTCTTTTAATTCTTGCATCATGATTAGATCTCAATTTGTAATTGTTGTTCTTGTTGTGATGTTTGAGTAAAACTCCGCTCGTAAAGGAGTCGAGACGATTGTAGAATGATGATGTAACAAATCTTAATACGATTTTTAAGTCCTACGAGTTTTGTAAACCCTAGCAAGTTCAAGAATCGATGACCTAGTTTCGTAGCGATGCTTTCTTGATTGTGATCGCTCGAAATTAGGGATCTACGATCGTTTCTTGAATTTACTAGAGGCTAGAATATGAATGATATCAATGAAAGAACAAGAGATAAGATGAAACCCTAGTTTCACAAGAAGTCTCTAATTCTCATCGATCATCATCGATCTAGTATCAATTCATCGAAGGATAAGAATACGTAATTCTAAGATTACATCACATCTATAGATCCGATCGATTCCTACGAGCCTCATTTCGATTCTTGATATTTGGTTTGGAAAAATCAACAAACTATAAATTCTTGATTCTATCTTTTCTTGTTATTAGATCTAGATATTTTCTTTTTCTTGAAATACAAAATTTAAATCATGAATTGTTTGTTTTCTTTTCTTTAAAGTTTCGACTCATCTAAATTCGAAAAGACGAACGATTACAC
Source organism: Agapanthus africanus (assembly GCA_030015575.1). NCBI lineage: Eukaryota > Viridiplantae > Streptophyta > Magnoliopsida > Asparagales > Amaryllidaceae > Agapanthus > Agapanthus africanus. Next base: position 222,069,263 of record CM057347.1, read on the forward strand.
TTTCCCTGTGGACGATCCGCACTCACTAACAATCTACATCCGACACCGTAGTTGATTGCGGTCAAATAATTTTTGGTTGTGATTTCTTTACAATTTTCAAACACTACACACATCAAGAATTCTATTCAATCAAATGGCGCCGTTGCCGGGGATAGTGCGCTAATAGTTCGTATTTTGAAATTTGAGTTGAAAATTTTATTCCATCTAAATTTTAGATCAAAAATTCGTGCAAACACTAATACGTGTGTTGTGATTTGATTGCGAGAAAATCTGGAATCATTGGAGCTGGAGAAAAAATTTTCTGAAAATTCCAGTGGACTCAGCAGCTGAACAGAAGCTCTCTGTAAAAATCCTGTACAGTGATCTCACCAGACAAGCGCGTTTCCGCCGCAATACCCCTTCAAACGCGGCGGATCCGCGGCTATTCTAGCTCCTCTCTGCACAAATTTTCCACAGTGAGTCTCTATCTTTCTTATCTCCTCCTCTGTCTGCTCCAATTGACAATTTGCTGCAGGTTTCTTTGCAAATAAATCGCAGCGCCGCAAAGCAATAAAAATATTGTGCGTGTTTTGATTCTTTTGGTTGTTTGCATATTAATACGGAAATTAAGGGGCACGACCAAATCCAAATTAGGTGGGGATTTCATTACCCTTCCTAGGCCCCGAAAATCGCAAAACTTGCATCCTCATTTACCCTCATTAATTAAAAGAAATCTAGAGATGACTCTAAGGACCGTCGCGCTCAATTAGGATAAGAGAAGGCCGTGGGTAATTCATTGCTTATCCGAGTTTTCTTGTGGTGCCTAAGGCGAGTGTGTCTAAGGCTAGTGGTTTTTAATTAGGCCCACTGTAGTGGTGGTTCCTTCCCACTTACCTGGCACTTATCCGGCCACAGGGGGACAAAGAGGCAGTGGAGGATTTATCCTGCGACTTGTCTTTTGGCAGTTAGGAGCGGTCTAGAGTTTGACCTAGGTGACCACTAGATTCTAGGGTTTGTGTGTTGCATTTGTTTTGTAGCATCATATTTTTCAAAAATCCGTATCTTTTCAAAACAAACACCGCATATATCATTTCCTCTAATTATACCAACGCTGCCACTTGTGCTACAACCATTTAGCACAATGTTAGGCTGGACACGGGATTCCATTTCCCGTCTTGTCCGCGTTTCTTTTATCGACCCCAGAGTCGGTAATTCTTCATCTTCTCCCCCACCACCCACCACACCCGCGATGGACCCAAATCCATCAAACTTTAACACTACTCTGCCACCGCCCGCAGGTGCGCAGAATCTTCCACGCATTTCTCTCCAAGAGAGATGCTATCCTACACGTGTTACCTTTCCCACCTGTCTTTCTATACCACCTGCCATCGGGGAAAATTTTGAAATCAACCCCCAATACATCAACCTTCTACCAAAATTCCACGGTCTCGAGTCTGAAGACGCATACGTGTTTATCACGAAATTTGAAAATGTATGCGCAATGATGGGTACTTCACAGCTTTCTGTGGATGCTTTCCGTCTACGTCTTCTCCCATTCACCTTGTACGATTTAGCCGAGAAGTGGCTATATAACACTACCGCACATTCCATTTCAAATTGGGACGAATTCGTCAAAGCATTCCTTAAGAAATTCTACCCACATCAAAAGACAGCTCGAGTCCGTAGCGAAATCTATCAATTCACCCAGCTTCCAAATGAAACATTTTCAAAATGTCTTGACCGCTTCAAGGATCTGTTAGTCCAATGTCCACATCACGGCATCCCGAGATGGGATCTTTGCCGAATCATTTATGAGGGCATTACTCCTTACACAAGACAAACCCTTGAATCAATGTGTCAAGGAAACTTTATGACCAAAGATGATGGGGAAGCCTGGAATTTTCTAGAAGATTTCGCTGAAAAATCTTTACAGTGGGAGGGTGTGAGTCAATCGTCTAGGGATGGCAATGATATTTCCATAGGAATTAGAGCTGAAATTTCAGCTTTACACAAGAAATTTGACGCTATGGAAAATAAATTTTTAGCAGCCGCCCTAAGTCAAATATCACTCTCCAAAACTGTATGTGTTTGTTGTTCTGATCCGTCTCACTTGACGGAAGAATGTCCGTTTCAAGGTCATGAGCATACCAATGCCGCATTTCAAAGACCTAGAAACGATCCATTCTCCTCCACATATGATCAGGGTTGGAGGAATGACCCTAACTTTGCTTGGAACCAATCACAATTTCAAAACACGGTTCCAAATCCGAATCAATTCCAAAGGGTCCCTCCACCACAACAGCAACCACCACAATTGAGTCAGCACCCCTTTCAAGCACAAAATTTTCAAAATCCGGTCAACACTTTTGCACCATCTAGTCCTTTGCAGTTGACCGGAACGGATGAATCCTATTCATTTGCACAATGCATGAATTTGATCTTAACAAATATCATGCAAGTTTCGGCTGAAATGAAGTCTTCTGTCGATTATATAAAGAAAAACTCTGCGTCCCAAAGCGAGAGTATTAAATCGATGGAAGAACAAATTGCACAACTAAAAGCCGAAATGAGTGCAAGAGAGAAAGGGAAACTTCCAGCTCAACCTTTACCTAATCCTGGCTATTCACATCATGTGGATGAGATCACGTTGAGATCTGGAAGAGTGCTTGACACTCATGTTGGGGAAGAGTTTGATGATACTAATAAATCAATCAATAACACCCCGGCTGAGACCTTTCCTCACACACACACTTCTTACCCCAGTTCTTCTACCCCACCATCTTCTTCCGAGCCTATTCTCCATTTCCCAAAAGGCTCGCCACTACAGCCCACCTCTTTTTCTCCTCCACGGACGATCCCCACTTCTATTATGGGATCGATTCCACACCCACTTCCTTTTCCTATGAGGACCCAGCGCTTATTGCTAAAGCACCCTATCCTAATCGGTTAAGGGCTAACACACCAAGTCCACATATGGAGAAGATTATGAACATTTTTAAGCAAGTAAACACCAACATCCCTCTCCTAGATGCCATCCAACAAGTTCCTTCCTATGCGAAAACTCTTAAGAACTTGTGCACTAGGAAGAGGAAGACTCAAGCGCCCAAGAAGATATTCATGGAAAAAACAATAGACACGGCTTTCCCCCAACAATTACCGAGGAAACGTAAGGATCCAGGATATCCTACTATTTCCGTTTCTATTGGGGAAAAACACATTAACCGTGCTCTACTAGATCTTGGCGCTAGTGTTAACTTGCTTCCATATTCTGTTTATGAGCAACTAGGTATTGGAGAGTTGAAGCCAACCAATTGCACTCTCCAGATGGCTGACCGATCTATCACCAAACCTAGGAGTGAACTGGAGGATGTGTTAATAAAAATCGGAGAATTCATATTCCCGGTAGATTTTATTGTAATTGATACACAGCCTGTAGCGAACCCACGGAATCAAATTCCGGTGATTTTAGGTCGCCCCTTTTTGGCCACTTCCAATGCTATTATCAACTGTCGTAATGGTTCTATGACCCTATCCTTCGGGAATAGGTCAATAGAACTAAACATTTACAAGTTGGGAAGTGTACCCTCCGAACCTATTGTTCAGGTATGTTCTGTCGACTTAATGGATGTCGACAGCAGCGAATTTGATGATCCTCCTGATATCGATCTTGACTCTTTTCATATGTTGTTTTTTGACCCAACTATGTATCATACACATACGGACTCTTTCACTGAGATGTCCGGGTCAACAATTAACACGGATTATGAACTGTTCTTAGAGTCTGAAGATCACCCCGCACTTTGTGATGACATTATTCATCGGGGTATAGATGGAACTTTTGAGGAAATCTTCGCTGATGAACTCGCATTTTTGAATGACACGGGTGTTGAGATGAATCATGTCCCAAACATTGAAATTGAACCTCTACCCCTTCTTTTGAACTGTACAAAAAATGCGAGTAATCCATCACATTCACTGCATCGTCTCTCCAAAATGAGACGCACACACATTCTATTCCACCACTTAACCTTTCCCCACTTCTTCTTCCACCAACCAGAGCACTGCATTGATAAAATTTTTGAATGGTTGGTGTTAACGTTCGGTCTTTGCAAAGCTTGGCATCGACCAATGATTTTTGACCCCCTCATATGATTTTCAAAGCTTAGCATTGCATAACTCAAGTTTGGGGGGATATTTTTTCTGGCTCTTGAAAAGAAAAGTTTTACAAAATTTTGAGCCAAAAATAAGTTTGGGGGAGGTTCTTCACTTAAATATTGTGCCCCCACTAATAAATTCCTCCCAAGCTTACAGGTTTTTCGAGATTTAGCAGAAGGCAACAGTGAGGACACTGTTGAAAACAAGTTTGGGGGAGGTTTGTGCTTATTTTCGCATCATTTGCATCATAATTTGCATAAGCACAAAACATTTTCGAAAACCCATAAAAATTTAAAAAAATTTCAAAACTATAAAAAGATTTTTGTACATAAATAAGATAATAAAAGTTTAGATAGTGAAAAATTACATCCATGAGATTAGAAATTTTTTAGAAAACTAAGAAAATTAGAAGTTTTCTTATACGAACTAGTAATAAGTAGTTATGAGCCGTTGTCCCAAGGGTTAGTAAGATGAAAGACGTCACTAATCTGAGGATAAAAATAAGTCTGAAAAATAGTTTCTATTCTGGAAGCCAAACATTTTGAATGTTGATACCCTGCTATTCGCACTTACACACGTCTTGAAGCCTGGGATAGTAGAGGATACCTTGAAATGCTCTTGTCTTAAAGCCAAAAGTATGAGAAAAAAAAAATTATGGTGAGAAAAATGGACACTGGTTTTGTTATCACCAAGGGAAATAAAAAAATATATAGCAAGGGTGCCTTTTCATCTAGTGCCCTAAGACCAACTGGTCTGGGAGTCACTGCTATACCTGAGGTGGTGCAAGACTAGGAAAATACACCAAATAAGCAATCACATGAGTAATCGGTCGGTTAGTACAAGAAGTATTAACGGTCGCATGAAAGTGTGTGAGCTCATCGAGAAAAAAATATATACTGAGGTTGATGGGCAAGAGTATGATAGCTTGAATTGAATTCTCCGGGTGTAGGGATGTCTTTACACACACGCAGGGTTATATGATCGATGTTTGGAAGAAAGATAGGAATGAAGAATAAGATGATGTTTTATTGAGGGAGGACGTGATTTCTGACATCTTTTCATGACCATTAAGATAGGGCTCATGACAACCGAAAAGCTAGCTTAGTTGGAAACCCTAATTTTCAAAGTCTTTCTTTTACAATTCTTTTCTTTAAATGTAATATTCATGATCTTCCTTTTATTATTGGATTTTGTGGGTGCAATCCGCTGAAAACCCTCAGGAGACAACACTCCTCCTACTAGGGACACCTAGAGGTTTAAAGGCTTGTTGCACGTGCTCAGTGCAATCGTGTTGCCTACGAAAGTGTGCTAGTTAGTTTTTCTCTTTCTTTATTTTCGCCTTCTCTTTTTAATAAAACATTCGCTCGAGACGATCGAAATTAAGTTTGGGGGTATTTGATCAGTCGAAAATAATGTATTTATAACATGGCAATTTCCCTATCATTTGCACTCATTTAGAAGTGTTCGGTATTCATATTTCACATATTAGCAAATCAGTCATAAAATATCAGATTGCATGTGTTAGACTTTTAAACCGGCACTTTAAGAGAAATTGACCGCATTTCATGGCATCGCATCATTTCTGTATTTGCGCAACACTTGTCTTGAGTCTGTGCAGGAAATACGGAAGAAAAGCTAAAGAGCTGATCAAAAATATGCCAACTAAATCATTTCAGATCTGGTAGCAATTCAGAAGGAGTTATACAATTCTATATATACAATAAAGGCCCAACAATCATCCCAAGACTGTACCAGAAAGATCAAAGCCCAAGGCCCACAAGTAGCCGCGGATCCGCGGCAGGAGCCTGCTTGGGCTGCGGATCCGCGGCGCTTTGGACACATCAGAGCTTAATTTTTGGTGCAGAATCACAATATCTGAGCCCACATTCATTTCTGATATGTTAAATTCCAGAATTCTCTCGAAGCTCCTGCCAGATCAGCAAAGATCATTAAGCAAGGCTAATCCTAATTAAGCTCCTAACAAACATCATCTAGAAGGCTCGGCCTAACAACCTAATTCTAGAAGCCTCCCTCTAACTAACTTCTTCTAGAAGCCTCCTTAAAACAACCTTCTTCTAGAAAGCTCTCTCCAACAACCTTCTTCTAGAAGCCTCCTTATAACAACCTTTTTCTAGAAGCCTCCTTGTAACAACCTCATTCTAGAATATTCCTTCCAACAAACTTTTTCTAGAAGATTCTTTCTAACAACTTCATTTTGGAGGGAAAATTCAAATTCAAATGAGGTAGTTCATTTTGGAGGGAAAAGCTGTTCATTTTGGAGGGAAAATTCAAATTCAAATGAGGTAGTTCATTTTGGAGGGAAAAGTTGTTCATTTTGGAGGGAAAATTCAAATTCAAATGAGGTAGTTCATTTTGGAGGGAAAAGTTGTCCATTTTGGAGGGAAATTTGAATTTCATTTAACAAACTTTTGGAGGGAAATTCAAATTTCATCTAACAAACTTTTGGAGGGAAACTAAAAATTCAAATCCTAGATCTAGGGTTTTGATGGCTATAAATAGGAACCTAGATCTAAGGGATGAGGTTGTTGATTCTACACCATTTTCTTCCACAAGTCTCGTGACAAGGCTTGTGCGAAACCCTAACCCTAATTCCACTCCAAATCCAAGATCTTGAGTACCAAATCAAGTGAGAAGCCTTCAACCTTTTAGGAGCCGAGCCGATCTTCAATCGGGCAAGTGATCCAAGCCGATCCGCGATCCACGGAGACGAGCGAAGCCAAATCGACGATCAAGTTCTTCCTCTTGTAGTTCTTGAGCGAATGTAACTAAATTGTTGATATAAATAAAAGGTGAAATTCTTTAATCTTGCTTTCTTTTAATTCTTGCATCATGATTAGATCTCAATTTGTAATTGTTGTTCTTGTTGTGATGTTTGAGTAAAACTCCGCTCGTAAAGGAGTCGAGACGATTGTAGAATGATGATGTAACAAATCTTAATACGATTTTTAAGTCCTACGAGTTTTGTAAACACTAGCAAGTTCAAGAATCGATGACCTAGTTTCGTAGCGATGCTTTCTTGATTGTGATCGCTCGAAATTAGGGATCTACGATCGTTTCTTGAATTTACTAGAGGCTAGAATATGAATAATATCAATGAAAGAACAAGAGATAAGATGAAACCCTAGTTTCACAAGAAGTCTCTAATTCTCATCGATCATCATCGATCTAGTATCAATTCATCGAAGGATAAGAATACGTAATTCTAAGATTACATCACATCTATAGATCCGATCGATTCCTACGAGCCTCATTTCGATTCTTGATATTTGGTTTGGAAAAATCAACAAACTATAAATTCTTGATTCTATCTTTTCTTGTTATTAGATCTAGATATTTTCTTTTTCTTGAAATACAAAATTTAAATCATGAATTGTTTGTTTTCTTTTCTTTAAAGTTTCGACTCATCTAAATTCGAAAAGACGAACGATTACACTTTCCCTGTGGACGATCCGCACTCACTAACAATCTACATCCGACACCGTAGTTGATTGCGGTTAAATAATTTTTGGTTGTGATTTCTTTACAATTTTCAAACACTACACATATCAAGAATTCTATTCAATCACCGAGTGAACTAGTTTCTTCAAAGATCGAAGAAGGAGCCAAAGGTTGAGGCTTTCAGGTGGATCTATCTTCGGCGTAAGGAGACGACGGGAAGAAGCCGATCCGGACCACCATCGAGGTTTGAAGACGAAGGAGTTCAAGACAAGAAAGGTATAAACCCCCTAACCGATTAGTTAACGACTCCTAGTTAGGTTGTTAGTTAGATGTTTAACAAAGATCCGGTTTTGAGTCCATGTTACCACCTCTAAGAAAATTGTTTTTCACCAAATTCCGCATGCCCGAAAGTACCGGGAGAGGTAGCATGGACTTACAGTGGTATCAGAGCCTAGTTAAACTCTATCTAACATGTTAGCAAAGTAGCTAGAAGATCGATCAAAGAAAAGTCGCAAAACGAACCCAAAACTGTCAAGTTTCTGCCGAAATTTTTTCTGTTCAAAAGTTGATAATTTTCATCTTAAAAATCGGCTCAGGCTTTTGTGTGATCACCCACCAAATTTGGTCCAACGATCGAGTCAACGCGCCGCGGAAACGCGGCGGGAGCATGCTCCCGCCGCGGATCCGCGGCCGAGTTGACTCGGCCGAGGTCCAAGTTTGGTGCAGTATTTTTCTGGGGTTGTTTGGGATTTTTGGAATATATATTTTCTGCCCAGATTTTCCAGAACGAAAATTTTATTTTTGGGGTCCTGAAAATCCGTATTTTTGATCGAACTTCTAAAAGAATTAAGCTGACGGGTTTTTCTGTGATGTGATATTTGTATTGAACGTCTACTAATCGCTATATGTCGATTAGTGGGGGTTATACAAATCTGTGATCTGTAATGTTATTGGAATGTGTATATGAATATGTTGGATTGTCGCGGGTTAATAGCCGGGGGTTGTGAAACGAGAGTTTTCTTTTCTTTCAATTCATTTAAATTTGTAAATTGATGTAATAATTATTTGTATGGCCGCACAACCGGGTCGGGGTTGTAGCCGTCATTGTATAATTTCTTTTTACTGTTTTTGCTCCTAGGATAGACCCATGGAGGGGGTGCACAAACTACCGGGTATGCCGAAGTGCCGAGTGGCCTACTCACGGGGATGAGGGAGGTTGCTTCGCTTCGGGTACTTGGCGGGTAGTTTGCCGCACCCGTAGGGGTCTTGGGTGGGGTTTTGGCTATTCACCGCGACCGTGTAATCTGCTTTTCGTTACAGGCTCGTACGAATTGCGGATTCCTAGTATATCCAATGTGTTCACCTGTGATCTGAAATGGCTATCATTGCGATATATCTATATATGATATTATTTAGGCGTTGCTTATGTTTTACAGCCGCGCTAGCCCAGCCCCCGCTCTGTCGTTAGTTAAGTAACCTAACGGGTAATGACGGGGCCCCGTAGCGAATGCGAATGGCATAAGCGTACGTCATATTTTGGTTGTTTTCTGCAATGGTAGGATTAAATGATGGGACGCATTAAAAGAACTAATGCAAGAATATCACGCATTAAAAGAACTAATGCAAGAAAATAAACCAAGTTAAAATCGTTGGAACACTTTCGGAAAACCACTCGGTTCTTTTCCAAACTAACTTTTAAATGCGGAGCTTGAGCCACTCCTTTTTAAAAGCTATCTCGTTCCATCGATTATATCAAGTTCACTACGTTCACGGTTTTGCCAAAACCATTCGTAGCCCTCCATCATTTCAGTTAAATATTCGGTAGTATTCAAGCTATGTATTTTGACTTCGCGCCAAGGCATAGTGATTGGTAGCTGCCGGATATTTATCTGTTGCATAGATAGAATGCGTTGGTTTGGGACAGCCGTACTACCATTTTGGCCTACTCAATGGTAGGTACGGGTGGATTCAAATTAACCTGGATAATGATGGGAAGAACTTGACATGTGACTGATGACATTTTGACCTCACGCCAAGGTCATAAGAGAATGGGGCAAAAATCCACATCGGGAGTTTCAAAAGAACTGAACTTGCTAGTATTGCATACCATTTAGAGTGTGATGATTCTGGTAGGATTCCTTCAGTTTCGTCACGCGATGATATTTGGATCCCGATCCTACTGTGAGTATATGCTACTCCTCGGGAAATTTCTCGCTAAACGATCAATGCTATAAACCTAGTAGGTGTCTAGAAAGGTGTTAGCGGGGCTACACCCCCAGGGAAAAGAGGTTATTTAATTAAGGAACTTCGCGAAAGCGTTGGAAAACCTCCCTCGAAGTACCGACACCAGCCTGGCCGAACGGTTAAGCAAGTATTGTACGGTGAGATTGATCCTGACTAATTCTTCCTTTTTGGTTTGAGGAGGGATTTGAGAAACAGTGGGAGCCATCTTGTTTAGACAAACTAAAAACCACTATAAACTTGCAAGAGCATCATTCTGAGTGTTTCTTCTTCTCTCTCCTAATTGCAGCGACCAATCGACATGACTGGACTTAAGTTACTTCTAGATAAAAACATACTGACAGGGTCAAACTACAAAGATTGGCTCAGCAATGTCAAGATGGCAATCACTTACGACAAGCTGGGGTATCTTCTTACCACCAAAGCTCCCCCTGCCCCTGGTCCCACTTCCAGCGTCGCGGATAAGGAAATCCGTAAGACTTGGGAGATTGATAGCGCGAAGGCCAAGTGCCTCATACTTGCCTCTATGGACAATGAACATCAGAGGAGGCACGAGAATATGGACTTGGAATCCATATTTCTTCAAACAAAAGAACTGTATGGAGAGCAATCTCGTATCGCAAGATACGAAGCGTCGAAAAAGTTATTTTCGGCAAGGATGGCCGTCGGATCATCAGTAGCAGAACAAGTGCTTAAGATGATCGGCTACATTGAGGAGCTCGCGGACCTAGGGACCACATTGGAGAGTGAGCTCTATACGGACTTAGTTCTCCAGTCCCTTCCTTCCACTTACGCCCAGTTTATACTGAACTTCAACTTACAAGAAAAAGAAGTTGAACTTTCAGAGCTCCTCAACATGCTGAGGAGCGTAGAGGGCACCCTACAGAAAGGTAGGGAAACATCCACTTTGTTTGTAGGAGGATCATCTTCTTCTAGGTCCAAGGCGAAAGCCAAGGGAAAGAAGAAGAAAGCCCCCGCCAAACCAAGAGGCGGCGTTAGTAAAGTGGATACGAAGGGAAAAGCTAAAGCAACAAAGAAAGCGGGGAAGCTTGTGGATAAGGAAGAATGCTTCTATTGTCATAAGAAAGGACACTGGAAGAATGATTGCAGGGCCTGGAAGGCCAGAACACAGGAATTGAAGCAGGTTGCAGCTTCAGCTTCAGGTGTGTATGTTATTGAAAACTGTCTTTTAATAAACTCTACTTCCTGGGTATTGGATACCGGATCAGGATCTCATATCTGTAATTCTTTGCAGGCGTTGAGAAACCGTAGGGTTTTGAAAGAAGGTGACATGACCCTCAGAGTTGCGAACGGAGCTGGCATGGATGCTAAAGCCGTGGGGGACTATCACCTGGGAATGTCAGATGGACATGTTTTGGTTTTGCGTAATTGCTTTTTTGTACCCAACGCAACTTGTAATATCATTTCTGTATCTTTAGTTTCTAAAGAAGGTTATGAATTTTCATTTGTAAGTAATGGTGTAAACATTCACCTTAATCAAGTTCTGATTGGGTCAGGTACATTAAGCAATGGTATATACGTATTAAACTAACCACAGATTTTCAATGTCCAGAATACACACAAAAGAAAGTCTCCAGAAATAAATCAGACTTTCTTGTGGCATTGTAGACTGGGTCACATCAATGAGAGAAGGTTGACGAAGTTACATACAGAAGGATATTTGAATGCGTTCGAATATCAATCGTATGCCACTTGTCAATCCTGTCTCAAAGGAAAGATGACAAAGACTCCGTTCACTGGACACGGAGTAAGAGCGAGCGAGCTCTTGGGACTCGTACACAGCGACATGTGCGGTCCAATGTCTACACATGCGCGAAGCGGTTATTCTTACTTCATTACTTTTACGGATGACTTTTCAAGGTACGGTTATGTCTTCTTAATGAAACATAAGTCCGAAGCCTTTGGAAAGTTCCAGGAATATAAGAATGAAGTAGAAAAACAAACCGGCAAAAGTATCAAGATCCTAAGATCGGATCGAGGTGGTGAATACTTGAGTGCCGAGTTCCTGGACTATTTAAAAGAGAACGGAATTCTCTCTCAGCTTACTCCTCCATACACTCCGCAACATAACGGTGTATCGGAGAGACGGAACCGAACCCTATTGGATATGGTACGGTCCATGATGAGTAACGCTGAGTTACCGCGATCATTCTGGGGGTATGCGCTAGAATCAGCTGCATACCTTTTGAACCGAGTTCCCACTAAGACTGTGCCTACCACACCTTATGAGTTATGGAGTGGGAAGAAACCCTATCTTCAATATCTGAAGATCTGGGGATGTCCAGCTTTTGTCAAAAAGCAGCATGCGGACAAACTCGAGGCACGCTCAGTACTGTGCAAGTTTATGGGATACCCAAAGAACACCAGGGGGTATCTTTTCTACCACGCAGAGGAACAAAAAGTCCTTGTTTCTCGTAATGCCCACTTTCTAGAACACCAGTTCTTAGAAAAGGAAATTAGTGGGAGCGCAGTAGAACTGGAAGAAATTCCAGAACCACAGACTATTACTGAAAGTTTAGTGGAACCAGAAGGTTCAAAAGAACAGGACATTCCTACGCCGCTTCGCAGGAGTAGTAGGCAGTCTCATCCGCCCGAGAGATACTACGGTTTTCTCATAGACGTGGATAGAGAGGATTGCATCATAGATTATGATGAGCCTACTAGCTTCCAGCAGGCCGTTCAGAGCGTTGACTCAGTAAAATGGCTGGATGCAATACGGACCGAAATGGAGTCCTTGTACACCAACAAAGTATGGACATTGGACATTGCTCCAGACGGGGTAAAACCCATAGGATGCAAGTGGATCTTCAAAAGGAAGATTGGTGTAGATGGACAGGTTGAGACCTATAAAGCTAGACTTGTTGCAAAGGGTTTCCGTCAAAGACCTGGCTTAGACTATGACGAAACCTTTTCTCCAGTGGCTATGCTGAAATCCATTCGGATCCTTCTTGCCATTGCTGCCTTCCACGATTATGAGATCTGGCAAATGGACGTAAAGACCGCTTTTCTAAATGGAAATTTAGAGGAGTGTGTCTATATGGACCAACCAGAGGGTTTCATTCAGAGTGGGAGCAGCGGAAAGGTGTTCAAGTTGCTTAAGTCCATCTATGGACTAAAGCAGGCATCGCGGAGTTGGAACATCTGTTTTGATGAGACGGTCAAGGAATTTGGCTTTATCAAAAATCCAGATGAACCATGCATCTATAGTAGATTTGTAGCGAGAACTGTAGTATTCCTCGTTTTATACGTGGATGACATTCTCTTAATAGGAAATGACATTCCTATGCTACAATCTGTCAAAGGGTTCTTGTCACACAGGTTCTCCATGAAAGACCTGGGTGATGCCTCATACATCCTGGGGATCCGGATCCATCGTGATAGATCCAAGAGGATATTAGGACTTTCACAGTCCAGGTACATCGACACCATACTGAAGAGATTCAGTATGGAAGATTCCAAGCGCGGTAACCTACCGGCTTGTCACGGGATCACCCTCTCTAAAGAGATGTCTCCCAAGACTGATTTGGAGAGGGATCGCATGTCTATTATACCCTACGCTTCTGCGGTAGGCTCTATAATGTATGCGATGTTGTGTACCAGACCGGATGTAGCTTATGCACTGAGTGTGGTAAGCCGGTATCAGTCTAACCCTGGGGAGAAACACTGGATAGCAGTAAAGAACATTCTCAAGTACCTCAGAAGGACTAAGGAGATGTTCTTGGTGTATGGCGGAAAAGACCTCCAGATCGAGGCCTTTGCTGACTCTAGCTTCCAGAGTGACAAGGATGATTCCAAGTCCATGTCGGGTTTTGTCTTTACCCTCAATGGAGGGGCGGTGTGTTGGAAGAGTTCCAAACAGGAAACCGTTGCAGACTCGACGATGGAAGCGGAATACATCGCTGCATCAGATGCCGCAAAAGAAGCTGTCTGGATGAGGAAGTTCTTGAAAGAACTTCAGGTGGTTCCGTCCATTGTTGATCCAATACCTCTGTATTGCGACAACAACGGGGCTATAGCTTTAGCGAAGGAACCCAGGTCCCATCAGAGATCCAGACACATCTTGAGGCGGTATCACCTGATCAGGGAGATCGTGGATCGCCAGGAGATCGAGGTTCGCAGAGTCGCTTCAGAAGATAACACTGCAGATCCATTCACCATGGCCTTGCCCCAGACTCAGTTCGAGCGGCTGATCGAGATGATAGGTCTTCGATACGCCAGTACATGGCCTTAGTGCAAGTGGGAGATTGTTAGTGTATATGCCCTAGAGGCCATTACTGTATCATACTAGTCTGTATATTACTTAATGGAAGCTTGGGATATTCACCTTGTATATACAATCTTGCTCAAAATAGTAGTATGCTACTTGGTTTGTTTCTACTTCAATGTGTACATGTATTTATTTTAGTATATCGCCTATACACATTAGTGGAGCCCTTAGGATCTTTGCTTGATTACCAGCGTTGTGATGGCAGTCACACTAGTGGGGCTGGGTAATCTATAAGCACATCCTTATGCAGGTCCCTGGTCGCAGGACTATCGAGACAGGGCATCGATACTCCGGAGTAGACTAGCGCATGCGCTTCTCATCCCAGTGTGGGAGACGGTCTGTCCCACCGCCGTCGGTACGTCTTACTTGAGAGAGTATGCGGGTGCTCGTTGGGTTACGAGTACACTGGACAGGACTCGTCGGGAACTGACTAGTTGGTATTATGCCTATCGTCAGTTATCAGTTCCCAGGTGACATGAGTACAGCTTAGTCCGCTGACTTAACACTGTCACTTCGCCTCGAGTGTGTTCCTACTGTACTTTGATTACTACCCTACCACGGCTCAAAGGAGTCATGCAAACAGGTGGTAGTTGGGTGCAGTCCCGCGGCACTTGGAGGCAGTGACGGTTAGACAGGATTCGTCTCTCCCGGTATTGGGGGTTGACATCGCGCTGTGTCTAGGAGAGCCATTACACGAGTAGTCCCTGGCCAGGGCAAACGAGATATACTGGTAGGCTTCCAGTGTTATCTCAGGGTGTTTTGGGCTTGACTCCGACACGACTTGTACCGCTATTGGGGGACTGACGTTTACCGCCCTCTTGGCCCGCCATGCTATGTATCAGACGAACAGACCGGACTGTACGGAGAATGTCACATTCAGGCTCAGTAGGAGTTCAGATGGGTTTCGCCTCGTCAGTCTTCTTGTCGGCATCTACCTGGGGACCGTTACGCACAGCAAGTGCCGCTTGCGGTCTGTGGTTAAACCCACTGCCAGCGTAGTGTCGAGTCTTTAGAGTCCCAAACAGAAAGCTATTCGCCTTTAGGCAAAAGAGTAGAGGTCGCATGGTTTTGTGACAGGTCGCATGGTTTTGCGACAGGTTTCGGTCACATCCGTGCACTTGTGCACGTACAGTGACCGGACAGTTTACACTAGCGGGCTTTGGTTTAAGCCAGATCCTAGTGTACCTTTTGGTATTGGATTTATCCAGTATGCATTCGTGTTCCCCGGAACGCGGATGCGGGTGTGTATGCACAGTTGACGGAGAGACAGAGGCAGAGGATTCTCATTAGGGTTGTTGACCGTTGACAGTTGACTATTGACTTTTTGCTCAACCCTAATGAGAATATGATATGTGATTAACAATTATATTAATTAAGTATTGTGGTGACATGGTTGTTGAGGGGTTGACTTTATTGACTTGTTGACTTTGTTGACCGGTTGACTAGGTTGGACTAGTTGACCATCATGATGACTATGGCTATCATTTCATGGCAAAGACTTTTTACTTGCTTGTTTCTTTTGTGAGAAATGAGTGCATGAAATGATTTAGCCATTTTGACTTGAACCATTTTACACAATACTTGATTATTATTTTTGTGATGATGGTTTTGGATTATGAGAGCTAAATGAGAAAAGTCTTCTCTCATTCTTTCATGCTCATTCTCTCTCTTGTTCTTGAGCTCTCATCTTCCTCCTCTTGCTCTCCCTCTCTTGATTCTATGGTTCACTTGTCTCATGAGTTGAGAACCAAGAACCATAGATAAAATCCCATACAAACTCTTCTCTACTCACTCTAGTTCACAAGATTTAGCAAACCGAGTGAACTAGTTTCTTCAAAGATCGAAGAAGGAGCCAAAGGTTGAAGCTTTCAGGTGGATCTATCTTCGGCGTAAGGAGACGACGGGAAGAAGCCGATCCGGACCACCATCGAGGTTTGAAGACGAAGGAATTCAAGACAAGAAAGGTATAAACCCCCTAACCGAGTAGTTAACGACTCCTAGTTAGGTTGTTAGTTAGATGTTTAACAAAGATCCGGTTTTGAGTCCATATTACCACCTCTAAGAAAATTGTTTTTCACCAAATTCCGCATGCCCGAAAGTACCGGGAGAGGTAGCATGGACTTACAGTATACACACCAACAATTATTATATGTTATTTGGGATTAATAACGATGTTTAGGATGGATATTGGTGTGTTGGATTATTTTAGTTGCGAAACCCTAGAGTGGTTGTTATACCCACGTACGCACACACAGACTTGCATACTTTACTTTCTTGTGCGCAGATTGGGATGTGTATATATGTATATATGCGTGGGTATGGGACTATGCATATGTACATTCATATACGCATGCATGGATAATGAGGATAGTACTTGGGATTTATGATGAGTCGATGAGATTTGATTTGAGGCCGTGAGATCGGTGCTATAGCAGGGTTCGTATTTGAGATACGACATGACGTTGTAGCGGGTCCTTGACATAGTGTTTCACACACGTGCATGCATACTTAGGCGGTATAAGTATTGTACTAGACGTAGATCAGTACCCCGATCATGATATTTGATAAAGAGGATACCAGATGAATAGTATGATGAATGTGATATTGACCCGTACCCCGATTTGGGATGCCGTACGACGGATTTACGTACGAGCTATATATTGATGATTGATCCGCACTCTTGACTTGGGATGTCTGATTATAGATATGGTATCGGATATGATATTATTGAAGTGGGATCACCGACTAATATATATACAGGTATGTATATGTATCGACTCAGATGTTAGGCGGTTTCCTTACCGGTAGTCCAGCTTGTTAGCTTAGCCCTTTAGTTTAGTTTAGTTGTTAGATTAGATTCGATTCTTACCTATTTCAAAAACTAGCGAATCGTGGGTATTTTAAAAGAAAGCCCAAGGGATCCTACGGATATTTCGAAAGACGTATCTTTTCATAAAAACACCGTAGCCCCTATTTTCAAAATCCCATGATTCGTGTTATTTCAAAAGGCACCATTTGTAGGACTTATATTAGATTAATGCAGGTTAGTTACAGTTGCATCTAGTATTCAGCTCCCACTTATTATTGTGGTTCGCTTCGCATCGCATACTTATGTTATAATTTCTTATTGCAATGTTGATATCATATTGTTAGGACACCAGCACCATTACCGATGATGCGTATGTACCACGTACACTTACTTGCCGGCTCACACACATCTTCATCGGTAATTGCCATGTCACGTACACCTTAGAAAATATTATTGCTTGACTTAGCTTGTTAGTTAGTAATTTGACATGATATTAGTGTACCTGCCTTATATGCCAGCTTAACATTGTAGTTATTACTTGTCACTTCATGCATACTGTTATTCATTGTTATGCCTATATTCATGGTTTTACATGCTATTGATGATTTGGATTCGGATTTCCATGAGATTTTCTGGATTTGGGGGGGGGGGGACCGCAAAACTTATATAAACTGATTTCTCTCTTTTTAAATAAAATGTGCGGTTTTTTCCCATGATGTATGAGTCGTCCACCATGAGTTTGCTGATGGATTTCGAGACCCGATTCGAGGAGACGGATGAACTGTTTCGGGTACATGGTGGACCCGGTAAGGTACCCCGGGGCAAGAAGCGCGTGATGATAACGATGTGAGCCTGGCAGGGAAGCCCTACCTACCGGTGATTTTACCCGACGCGTCGGATATCCGGAGGATACCGTCGTGGTCTTGAGATGGATGGTAGGGGCCGGTCTGGACTGACGGCGCCCTAGATATTGTGATTGAGACATTGAGATTTCGAGATATTGAGGTACAGAGACTGTGATACAGAGATATCGAGATATTGGGATTACGTTTTGTGCCGATGCTAGGCACTGTTTTATGCTGATTTCATTATGATACCTCATTTTAAAAATACAAAGGGAATCTCACTAAATTATGAAAACAGTTCTTCACTTACATGTATTCTGTTTTCATGCATTCATACCTCATTCATATGATATATTTCTACCTGAGGCACTGACACGGGCACATGAGATTACACTCGGGTTAGATATTTACCCTAGCCATTGTTATTGGCTGCATGTTATATACATATTTGAGGATATATTATGATCATTGACCTAGGATTGCATTATTTATGCGATTTCTGTGCGTAGATGTTTTTCTACTCACGAGTTGGCAACTCACCCCCGTTGTACCACAGTTCTTGCAAGTTTCGCCGTACAGGTTTCATTACGGCTTGCTGGCACTATTTCTATTTCCGGGTGACTTGCTAGTAGGTGGGTTTATTTGTATCTCACCCATCATTATATCTTGTATATCATTATTCTATTGTATCTAGAAGTTCCATCAACCAAACATGTGTTATTTTTGAGATAGAGACCAGTGATGTTATTCTTTCGACCTTAGAGTCGCGCGTTGTATTTCTATGGTTTTCTTGTTGTTTTGAGTTCCTTTTGAGTTTTGATCCTCGCCCTTGGCGTTGTATATTATATTGCTTGTGTGGTTGTGACCGTCGATTGACGAAGAGCTAGCTCCCGCTTGGGGATGCCTTTTTATTGATTTCGTATACTATTCATGTTGTATCCCGTTTGGGAGCCAGTATTTACAAAGGAGACTCTGCCGAAATTTTCAGGAAATACTTGATGTTCTTAAAAACCGCATAACTCGGCTTATGCTATTAAAACTACTTGATTTTAAATTGGTTTTCCTTCACTCTACTACTTTTCTTGGTTTGGATTTCTGGGTTTTCGGTTTACTTAGATTACGTACGCCTCGAGACGTTCGTAGTTTAAGTGCCGGTCATGTTCCGTACTTTCGGGTCGTGACAAAGTTGGTATCAGAGCGTTAGGTTTTTACCTTCGGAGCGTAGGATGACCCTTGGTTGATGGAATAGGTGACTAAAGTAGAGTGACGTACCGTAGGTATGTTCCGCGGCATATTTACGATGCGCTACTCCACTTAAGAAGCCTTAGGATGTACATTTCTTTGCTCAGTATTATATTCATTCCGATGTAGCCTCATCAGTACCAGTTATGGTTTTGGTGCCACGATTACGGGCAGGGAGAGCTACAGCTAGAGTTGCGGTCAGCACGAGCTCGTCATGAACGAGGACTGACCAGGGCGAAATTCCGGCGACACACGATTGCGGAGATGTGTCTTTTTACTGTGTTTCCGCGCCACGAGCGTTTGGCGGATCACCTTTATGAGGTTACTCGAATGTGCGGATCGACACTAGAGGATTGAGCCAATGATAGAGGCCAGCCAGATTTTGATGACCGTTGGTGTATTGCTTACTCATGATGATTGAGGCACTGTTCAGCGTGCAGACGAGTGAGCCAGTTGTTGCTGCGAGCGACGAGATATCGCCCCATATGTTGGAGCTATTACAGTACAGGTTGTACTAAGAGATGATAGAAGGTCGCTAGTCACTGAGGATGAATGACTAGGACATGTGGTTCGTTCGCCTACCCAATGAGAGGTCTTCAGATAGATTGATTCCAGCAAGAGACGACTTTACGCGGAGACGTTGAGAGTCGACAGAGACGATCGAATGTCAGAAACCTATTATTCCAAGTTTAAAGTAGCCGGAAAGACATGCAGGCAATTCTATGGTCGCTCTAGAAGAATGAAACCCTAACTCGACTTAATGACCGTGTGAAAGCCTTTGAACCTTAGGGTTTGCAGCAGTTTCACGGCGCC
Organism: Agapanthus africanus; assembly: GCA_030015575.1. Taxonomy (NCBI): domain Eukaryota; kingdom Viridiplantae; phylum Streptophyta; class Magnoliopsida; order Asparagales; family Amaryllidaceae; genus Agapanthus; species Agapanthus africanus. The sequence goes on from CM057347.1 coordinate 222,089,094, forward strand.
ATTAGTGAGGCTTGGGTTTGCCCTTCTACGGCTGGACCACCAATGTTGTGGTATGTACTCGATATTATAAAACTGTGCCCAAGAGGTTGAGCTCTTGGGGGATTATGAAGTTTTGACGACTCGATCGGATGGCTCGACTTAATTCGGATGCTAGGTGGTGAGATGCATTTCTTGGGAGACTCCCGATATGAGGATAGCCGTTGGAGCTCAGTCCATGTAGCCATGATGAGACGAGTCCGAAGCAGTCGACATTAGAGAAAGTGGAGTAAAGAGGTCCGTACAAGATCTGGATAAGACGACGTTCCACTCCGCCGACATCAGAGATGCGATGCGCATGCCGAGGCAGCATACTGGATATACCTTCCAGAAGGAGTCACGATGGGTATGCAGCCGTTCCGGAGCAAGATGCAGATATAGGAAAGGACGATGACTTCCGGACAGTTGGCAGAGACGAGACATGGAAGAGACCGTGAGCAGGATTCCTTCCAGGACACTGCTGCAATGACACTTGCACCTAGGATCAGATGTGTCACGTACATTCAGAGAGCCAGAGGCCGACGCCAGTGATATGCAGTCTTACGAGTGGTCGCGATGATTGACCGGGAGATGACAAGAGACGTGCCAGAACGGGATCATCCACGTTAGCACACCTGACAAGGCCGATGAGCCGATGGACCGAGAGATTGGTAATTCCCAGTGAAGACCTTGACCCAGGAGTGGTCATTGTTACGCACACCAGCAGGCCAGAGTTCATGATCATCGACGAGACGTCCCAATAGTGACCGCGACAGTTGGCCCGAGATTCTTAGAGGATGCACTTGAGCGGTACTATGCCGCCATTATTGATTTCGATGTTTTGGGTGATTTATTCGAATGATTTGATTTTGATGATTGAGGATTTACGATCCTTGCACAGTGTTGCATTGATATCGTTTTCGTGCTTGGGTTTCACATGTTTGTGATTTTACGGTTTTAGACATTTGAGTTGATTTTTTGCGTATGCACGCACACGATTTGGTTCCTGCACTCTGTATAGTTTATATATGCTTGCAGTGCAGTGATACGCCTTTTGTGCACTTAGATGCATTGGACTTTGATTTCGATGGTGATGTTCGATATTTGTTTTGTGCACCTGATTTGATTTTGCGCATGTTCGGTACTTGATATTGGATTTCATGATTTCGTGCACGATGGATGCACCTGATTTTGCTGTCAGGTACACATGTTGCCTACGACAGATATTTCGTGCACACCCGATGTACTTAGATGTTGTTTCTGTGCATATGTATGGCACATATTTGGATTTTGATTTTCGTGCGCACAAGACGCGCGTAGTATTCATACGCGTATTTTGGGATTGATTTTTCTTATAGAGCAGTACGTTTTTATGATATTGCTATGTGTTTTCGTACTGAGCAGGACTAGTTAGAGGACAGTACCTGAATATATTTTACATGTATAGTTTCGAGTTATATCATATTGGTTTTGCTTTGGATTTGGTATTGATGTCTTCCCCATGACTCCGATGATTGCAGGATGCTTGACGGAGTTCTGATTTGAGTTATATGCTCATTTTTATGCGCATGCGTTGCGCTACGATTTGTTTTATGTATTTATGATTTCGGAGCCCGGCGATTTGATAGTTTTGGCTGAAATATTTTAGTATTTGGGGGAAGTTTTAATTTAAATTCGGGGACCGAATTTCTTAAAGGGGGGAAGATTGTAACGTTTTGAAAATCGTTTCGGTGAAATTTCGAAAAAAACGGTAAAATAAGGGTGTTTTCTGTAAAAAGTCAAAATGCAAATATCTTTATTATAAAATTAAATATACATATTCTAGCTATGTAATTGCTAGTATTTGGTGTTTATTGAGCCACTGGTGAAATTTCAAATTTTCTGAAAAATTTTCCGAAATTAATTATTTTAATATTATTTTAAGCCGGTAAGAAAATACATTAAATTAGCGATAAATACAAATTTAAATGGGATAATTTTAATCTTTAAAATCATGTTAATTAAAATCTAGTTGTAATATAATTTTTTAGTATTTTATTTCAAGTTTTAATTGATTTATTTTATGGAAAACAAAAATATAGTTATTTTGAACTAAAACTTGCAAATATGGTATTGTGGGGGGTCTTTTTGCATAGAATTTTTTTGTAGTCTCTCACACTCAACCTCACTCCCCTTGGCCGGTCTCACACTATTGTAGCAGCCCAAGAATTTTATTTCCCTCTTTTTGACCTTAAATCTTGTGAGAAATGGGTTAAAATAAGGTTTTTTTATATAGTAAAGTAGGTGGGGGTATTATGGTAATTGGGAGGGGCTTTGACTTGGATCTTTTTGGCACCATTCCCTCACATTTTCCCCCACTTCCCCTTGGCTAAACCTAGACCAGCAGCAGCTCCCCCTTTCTCCTTCTCTTTTCTCTTCAAAACTCCATCAAAAAAATCATCAAAAATCCTTCAAAAATCCCACAAAATCAAAATCTAATTCCTACCCATTTTCCCTTGGCTACCATAGCATGGATCTAGGGATTTAGATTTCAATTTGGGAGGCTAAGTGTGCTTGTGGGATCTTCAAATTTATTTGGGTATAATTCTAACCTTATTCATATATTGTTGTTTAATTGCTTCTATGTTAACAAATTTGATGTTTAATTGGGTTTTATTGCAACTTTAGGAAATTCAAGACTAGGGTTTGAATTTAATTAAGATTTTTATCATTAGTTTATGGTTGTAATGAGGAGATTAACATGTAATTGCATGCAAAATCTAAGTTGGTTCCTACTTTCTAATTTGTTAAATTAAAATGGTGATAATTTTGCTAAATTGCTAACTAGGTTTTAAAAAATTGTTTAAATATTGGGTTTAAAAATGTGATTAGGTTTTTCATGACTTCATTAACATTATAAAATATAGTTTAATACTTTAGTTCATGAAAATCCAAGCTAAATTGTTGTTTGTGCATTTTTGCTATAAAATTGTTAAATTTGGGTATATTGTAAACTAGAATTTTGGAATTTATGGAAATTGATGAGAATAAATTATAGGAATGGTTTATATGACTTTGTTATGATATTTAGTGAATATTGTGGCCGCTAGATTCGTTTGAACATCAAATGGTTGTATTAAAGCGGTTAATTTTGCTTATTAGGTTTTCGGAAAAATAGCTTTAAACCGAATTTGAAGTTTTGGTGATTTTAACCCTATTTTATATATATAATTAAGGTATTGTGAAACCACGATTGATACGTTTGAGTTTTTCTCGATGGTTTGGCGTTTGTACGCCGACGTCGAGGGTTTTTGGGTTGATTTGTGAAAGCAACCATAGGTTTTGACCTATGTGGGATTCACGTGTCGTTTTTGGGTCATGAGTCGGATTTTAATACGACACGGTGCGTTATGATATGTAGGTACCCCATGTGGACTTCGAGACGACAAGCAAGCGCGTGGCGACGTCGGCACCGGCTAGCGAAGACCAGGTGAGTAGATTTATATCTACGGGGAGAATTCGGGTGGATGGCGTATAGCACCCCCACAGTCCGTGGTGGTGTATACGGATGCGTATACACACCAACAATTATTATATGTTATTTGGGATTAATAACGATGTTTAGGCTGGATATTGGTGTGTTGGATTATTTTAGTTGCGAAACCCTAGAGTGGTTGTTATACCCAATACGCACATACAGACTTGCATACTTTACTTTCTTGTGCGCAGATTGGGATGTGTATATATGTATATATGCGTGGGTATGGGACTATGCATATGTACATTCATATACGCATGCATGGATAATGAGGATAGTACTTGGGATTTAAGATGAGTCGATGAGATTTGATTTGAGGCCGTGAGATCGGTGCTATAGCAGGGTTCGTATTTGAGATACGACATGACGTTGTAGCGGGTCCTTGACATAGTGTTTCACACACGTGCATGCATACTTAGGCGGTATCAGTATTGTACTAGACATAGATCAATACCCCGATCATGATATTTGATAAAGAGGACATCAGATGAATAGTATGATGAATGTGATATTGACCCGTACCCCGATTTGGGATGCCGTATGACGGATTTACGTACGAGCTATATATTGATGATTGATCCGCACTCTTGACTTGGGATGTCTGATTATATATATGGTATCGGATATGATATTATTGAGGCGGGATCACCGACTAATATATATACATGTATGTATATGTATCGACTCAGATGTTAGGCGGTTTCCTTATTGGTAGTCCAGCTTGTTAGCTTAGCCCTTTAGTTTGGTTTAGTTGTTAGATTAGATTCGATTCTTACCTATTTCAAAAACTAGCGAATCGTGGGTATTTTAAAAAACAGCCCAAGGGATCCTACGGATATTTCAAAAGACGTATCTTTTCATAAAAACACCGTAGCCCCTATTTTCAAAACCCCATGATTCGTGTTATTTCAAAAGGCACCATTTGTAGGACTTATATTAGATTAATGCAGGTTAGTTACAGTTGCATCTAGTATTCAGCTCCTGCTTATTATTGTGGTTCGCTTCGCATCGCATACTTATGTTATAATTTCTTATTGCAATGTTGATATCATATTGTTAGGACACCAGCACCATTACCGATGATGCGTATGTACCACGTACACTTACTTGCCGGCTCACACACATCTTCATTGGTAATTTCCATGTCACGTTCACCTTAGAAAATATTATTGCTTGACTTAGCTTGTTAGTTAGTAATTTGACATAATATTAGTGTACCTGCCTTATATGCCAGCTTAACATTGTAGTTATTACTTGTCACTTCATGCATACTGTTATTCATTGTTATGCCTATATTCATGGTTTTACATGCTATTGATGATTTGGATTCGGATTTGCATGAGATTTTCTGGATTTGGGGGGGGGGGCGGAAACCGCAAAACTTATATAAACTGATTTCTCTCTTTTTAAATAAAAAGTGCGGTTTTTTCTCATGATGTATGAGTCGTCCACCATGAGTTTGCTGATGGATTTCGAGACTCGATTCGAGGAGACGGATGAACCGTTTCGGGTACATGGTGGACCCGGTAAGGTACCCCGGGGCAAGAAGCGCGTGATGATGACGATGTGAGCCTGGCAGGGGAGCCCTACCTACCGGTGATTTTACCCGACGCGTCGGATATCCGGAGGATACCGTCGTGGTCTTGAGATGGATGGTAGGGGCCGGTCTGGACTGACGGCGCCCTAGATATTGTGATTGAGGCATTGAGATTTCGAGATATTGAGGTACAGAGACTGTGATACAGAGATATCGAGATATTGGGATTACGTTTTGTGCCGATGCTAGGCACTGTTTTATGCTGATTTCATTATGATACCTCATTTTAAAAATACAAAGGGAATCTCATTAAATTATGAAAACAGTTCTTCACTTACATGTATTCTGTTTTCATGCATTCATACCTCATTCATATGATATATTACTACCTGAGGCACTGACACGGGCACATGAGATTACACTCGGGTTAGATATTTACCCTAGCCATTGTTATGGGCTGCATGTTATATACATATTCGAGGATATATTATGATCATTGACCTAGGATTGCGTTATTTATGCGATTTCTGTGCGTAGATGTTTTTCTACTCACGAGTTGGCAACTCACCCCCATTGTGCCACAGTTCTTGCAGGTTTCGCCGTACAGGTTTCATTACGGCTTGCTGGCACTATTTCCATTTCCGGGTGACTTGCTAGTAGGTGGGTTTATTTGTATCGCACCCATCATTATATCTTGTATATCATTATTCTATTGTATCTAGAAGTTCCATCAACCAAACATGTGTTATTTTTGAGATAGAGACCAGTGATGTTATTCTTTCGACCTTAGAGTCGCGCGTTGTATTTCTATGGTTTTCTTGTTGTTTTGAGTTCCTTTTGAGTTTTGATCCTCGCCCTTGGCGTTGTATATTATATTGCTTGTGTGGTTGTGACCGTCGATTGACGAAGAGCTAGCTCCCGCTTGGGGATGCCTTTTTATTGATTTCGTATACTATTCATGTTGTATCCCGTTTGGGAGCCAGTATTTACAAAGGAGACTCTGCCGAAATTTCAGGAAATACTTGATGTTCTTAAAAACCGCATAACTCGGCTTATGCTATTAAAACTACTTGATTTTAAATTGGTTTTCCTTCACTCTACTACTTTTCTTGGTTTGGATTTCTAGGTTTTCGATTTACTTAGATTACGTACGCCTCGAGACGTTCGTAGTTTAAGTGCCAGTCATGTTCCGTACTTTCGGGTCGTGACAGTTTGGTTGATTTGCATGAGTAAATCATAGGTTTTAACCTATGTGTGATTCGTGTGCCGTTTTGGTTTTCGTGCGCGGTTTCTATCTACGATACAATGTGTCTATGTATGTAGGTACCTTCATGTGGACTTGGAGCAACAAGGATGAGCGTGGCTTTATCGACTTCGGCAAGCAAGGATCAATGTGAGTAGATGTATATCCACGGAGGAAGTCGGGTGGATGGCGTATAGCACCCCCGTAGTTCATAGTGTAGCATATGATATGTTATATATCTATATAAGTACTTGTTTTGTGAGACGTTATAAATTAGCATGAAGGCTTTAGGAGATCATGCGTTAGCTTTAGAGTAACTAGAAGATATTTCTTTAATTTAGTTTTCTTAGTTACGAAACCCTAGAGTTAAAGTTTACACACACACATGCACACACGTGATATGTTATATGTATATATATGTATATGTATGTGGATGCGTTTATATATATATATATATATGTATGTATGTATATGCATGTATACACCTATGATGAGGATAGTTTATGATACTCGGAGGAGAGTCAATTTGATCGGGCATGATGCCGTGAGATCGGTTATGTGATTTGGGTCGTATTATGAGATACGACATGATATTATACTGGATCGTTGAGCGATGTGTTTTCATACACACGCGGATATATATATGTTTAATGGTATCGGAATGTACTAGACTTTAGATCAGTACCCCTAGTGTATGATATTATGATAATGATACCAGATGAATAATGAGGTATATATGATATTGACCCGTACCCCGATTTTTGGATGCCGTACGATGGATTTTACCGTACGATGTATAAATATAATGATTGATCCACACTCATGACTCGAGGATGTCGTATTATATATTTTTACCTCATGTGACGCTTTTGAGGCGGGATCACCGACTACTAGATATATCAATTAGGACTTAGGTGGATTTCCTTACCCGTTCGTTTAGTCTCTTAACTTCGTCCTGTAGTTTTTTTTGTAGATGTTAGATGGGCTCGAGTCATACTTATTTTCAAATTAACGAATCGTGAGTATTTTAAAGATAGGCCGAAGGATATTACGGATATTTTAAAGGACGCACCTTTTCTTAAAAAGCACCGTAGCCCATATTTTCTAAAAACCACGATTCGTGCATTTTCATACACAAAAAACTGTATAACACGTATATAGCAATGTATATTTCTTTATTGTTGCGATTACTATTCATTTTCCGTATATTCTTGCTGTTCGCATCGCATCGCATGCTTAAATGTGTTTTTATTAGTTTTTATGAACCTATGCTGTCAGGACACCAGCACCATTACCGATGATGCGTATACTCCACGAACACCTGCTTGTCGGCTCACACACATCATCATCGGTAATTTTCATGTCACGTACACATTAGAAAACACTACTTCATTTGTATAAATTGCTAGCTGATAGTTTCGACATAGTACTAATGTGCTTGCTTTTATATGCTAGCTTAGACATTGCATTTATTACTGTGATATCCATACATGTGTATTTATCTATTTGTCCTGAAATATTATGGGGCTTATGCCGGTAAATCATTGTTATTTACTCTCGATTTGGGATTTGATATTTCCATGAGATTTCTGGATTTGGAGAAACGGCAAGGATTTTATAAGATCATTTTCATTTCAAAAGATAAAATTACAGTTTTCTCATGATTTGATTTGAGATGTGTCCACCATGAGTTTTCTCGGCTTTTGAGTGGTATCATATACCCAATTCGAGGAGGAGGAGGAACCGTCTGCGGGTGCATGGTGGACCCGGTACGGTACCCAAGGGCAAGATGGTCGCAGATGATGGCATTGAGCCTGGCAGGGGAGCACTACCGACCGGTTATTTGTGACGCGGAGGTTATTCGAAGGATACCGACGTAGTCGTGAGATTTGATTATATGGGCCAGTCCGGATTGCTGGAGCCCGGAGCCAGTCCGGATTGCCGGAGCCCGGAGCCCGAGATATTGAGACATTGCGATTTTATGATATGGGCTAGTCCGGATTGCCGGAGCCCGAGATATTGAGATTCGGATATATATTTTGTGTCAATGTTTGACACGGATTCCTTGTTGATTTCATTGATGATACTTCGATTTTTATGCAGAAATCTCACTGAGATAAGAAAACTGTTTTCTCATTTAGATGTATTCTATTTTCATGCATTCATACATCATATTTATGATATGTTGTTACCTGAGGCACTGACACGAGCACTTTATATTACACTTATGTATAGTTGTTTACCCTTGCCATTATTTAGATGCTTCAGGTTATATTTTGAGGATATATTATCGTATGACCTAGGATACAGTCATACATACGATTTCTTCTCGGTGATGTTTTCTACTAATGAGTTGGCAATTCACCCCCGTTGTGCCATAGTTCTTGCAGGTTTTGCCATAAAGGTTTCATTGCGGCTTGCTAGCACACTGCTTCCTCCCGGGTGATTGCTTTGGTAGGTAGGTTCACTCGCATCGTGACCACCATTGTTCTTTATTTATATTCAGTTGTATCTAGTAACTCCATCAACCAGACTTGTATATTTGATAGACTTAGAAGACCAGTGTATATTCTTTCGACCTTAGAGTTGCGCGCCTGTATTATTATGGTTTTTCTCTAGTTTTCTTGAGGATATTGCTTTTCTTGATGAGTTTTGATCCTTGCTCTTCGGCGTTGTATATTATATTGCATTGCGTGGTTGGGTCAGCCAATTGGCGAAGAGCTAGCTCCCGCTTGGGGATGCCTTTATTTTATGCATGTTTGTTCCCATTTGGGGCAGTATTAACAAAGGAAACTCTGCCGAAATTTTTGGAAAGGACTTGATGTTTTTAAAATGCTTACTACGACTTTCAAAGGGATTTATATGTAAACATTTAAACAAGTTTTCCTTCACTTCTCTTTCAAATGGTTTAGATTTCTGGGCTTTTGGCTTACTTGAATTTGGTGGGGTCCTATAGACTTCACATGATTCAGGTGCCGTCACGTGCCATTTCCGGGTCGTGACAAAGTTGGTATCAAAGCGATAGGTTTAACCTTGGTTCGAGTCTACGTTTGACTATGCGGAGTCTAGAGCGTATATATATATTCGGAACCTAGACTTGACCTTATGGAACTTAGACTTGGTCGAGGGGGTATTAAACCCGAACTTTCATCGCATAGGTTGAGCTTGGTTGATGGAGTAGGTGACTTAAGTAGAGTGATGTACCCTGTGTATGTTCCGCGGCATACTTATGATACACTACTCCGCTAAATAAGCCTTGTGATGTGTAAGTCCACGTTACCTCTCCCGGTTCTTTCGGGCTTGCGGAAATGGTGAAAAATGATTTTTTGGGTTTTGGTAACATGGACTATAAAAAACGGATCTTTGCTAAACTATACACTAGCAACTAACAAGAGCTTTACCTACTCGGTTAGGGGGTTATACCTTAACTTGAACTCCTTCTCTTGGACTCCTTGTGGTGGTCGGATGCTTCTCTCCTCGTCGCCTTCTCTTGCCGAAGTTGGATCCACCTGAGGGTCTCTACCATGAGCTCCTTCCTCGAACTTGAGGAAACAAAAGTGTCCGGCTTGCTAGACCTTCTACCTTAGGATGAGTAGAGAGTGGCTTTGGGTTTTTATCTCAAAGGAAATGGTTTTCAACTTATGAGAATGATTTTCCTTGAGCTAGAGGAAGAGGAAGAGGAAGAGATGAGAGAGAATGAGAATGAGATTATGATATGAAAATAACAACCATATAACATATATGTGAATTAATAATTAACAATATTAATGAAAATGAAAAAGGTGATGGTTGGTTTGATATGACCATTATCATTTCACATTTAATATGTTTTGCAAAGATCAAAGAGCATCTTTGCTTGAAATGATGATGGTCAAAGTTTCAACCTTGGTCAACAATTCAACCTTGGTCAAAATGTCAACAACCCTAACCACAACTCAATTTCCTTTTAATTAACATTATTAATCATAATTCACATGTTCATTACGGTTTGGTAAACGACAACTGTCAACTGTGCATACACACCCGTACCAAAACCCTAATGAGAATCCTCTTCCTCTACCTCAATCAACTGTGCATACACACCCGCATTCGTGTTCCGAGGAACACGAATACAATGACATAAAACTAATCCCAAAGCATATACTAGGATCTAGCTCAAACCAGAGGCCGCTAGTAACGAATTCCCAGACACCAAACGTGCACAAGTGCGCGGATGTGAACGAACCATGTCGCAAAACCATGCGACCTCTACTCTGTTTTGCCCAAAGGCGAATAACCCTCTGTATGGGACTCTAAAGACTCGACACTACGCTGGCAGTGGGTTTAACCACAGACCGCAAGCGGCACTAGCTGTACGTAACGGCCCCCAGGTAGATGCCGATAAGAAGACAGATGAGGCGAACCCATCCGAACTTCTACTGAGCCTGTATGTGACAATCTCCGTACAGTCCGATCTGTTCGTCTGATAATATCGCATGGCGGGCCTAGGGGGGTGGTAAACGTCAGTCCCCTAATAGCGGTACAAGTCGTGTCGGAGTGTAGCCCAGAACACCCTGAGATAACACTGGAAACCTACCAGTATATCTCGCTTGCCCTGGCCAGGGACGACAATGTATAATGGCTCTCCTAGACACAGCGCGATATCAACTCCCAATACCAGGAGAGACGAATCCTATCTAACCATCACTGCCTCCAAGTGCTTCAGGACTGCACCCAACTACTACCTGTTTGCACGACTCCTTTAAGCCGTGATAGGGTAGTAATCAAAGTACAGTCGGAACACACTTGAGGCGAAGTGACAGTGTCAAGTGAGCGCACTAAGCTGTACTCATGTCACCTTGGAACTGATAACTGACGATATGTATAGTACCAACCAACAGCTCCCGACGAGTCCTGTCCAGTGTACTCGTAACCTAACGTGCACCCGCATACTATCTCAAGTACGACGTACTGACGGCTGTGGGACAGACTGTTTCCCGTGCTGGGATGAGAAGCGCATACGCTAGTCTACTCCGGAGTATCGATGCCCTGTCTCGATAGTCCTACGACCGGGACCTGCATAAGGATGTGCTTGTGGATTACCCAGCCCCCACGAGTGTGACTGCCATCACAACGCTGGTAATCAAGCAAAGATCCTAAGAGCTCTACTAATGTGTATAGGCAATATGTTAAAAGAAACACATGTACACACATTGAAGTAGAAACAAACCAAGTAGCATACTACTATTTTGAGTAAGATTGTCTATACAATGGTGAATATCCTAAGCTTCCATTAAGTAATATACAAACTAGTATGATACAGTAATGGCCTCTAGGGAATATACACTAACAATCTCCCACTTGCACTAAGGCCATGTACTGGCGTATCGAAGACCTATCATCTCGATCAGCCGCTCGAACTGAGTCTGGGGCAAGGCCTTCATGAATGGATCTGCAGTGTTATCTTCTGATGCAACCATCCGAACCTCGATCTCCTGGCAGTCCACGATCTCCCTAATCACGTAATACCGCCTTAAGATGTGTCTGGATTTCCGATGGGAACTGCGTTCCTTCGCCAAAGCTATAGCCCCGTTGTTGTCGCAATACAGAGGTATTGGATCAACAATGGACGGAACCACCTGAAGTTCTTTCAAGAACTTCCTCATCCAGACGGCTTCTTTTGCGGCATCAGATGCAGCGATATATTCCGCTTCCATTGTCGAGTCAGCAACGGTTTCCTGTTTGGAACTCTTCCAACACACCGCCCCTCCATTGAGAGTAAAGACAAAACCCGACAAGGACTTGGAATCATCCTTGTCACTCTGGAAGCTGGAGTCAGCAAAGGCCTCAATCTGGAGGTCTTTTCCTCCATACACCAAGAACATCTCCTTAGTCTTTCTCAGGTACTTGAGAATGTTCTTTACCGCTATCCAGTGCTTCTCCACAGGGTTTGACTGATACCGGCTTACCACACTCAGTGCATAAGCTATATCTGGTCTTGTACACAACATCGCATACATTATAGAGCCTACCGCAGAAGCGTAGGGTATAACAGACATGCGATCCCTTTCCAAATCAGTCTTGGGAGACATCTCTTTGGAGAGGATGATCCCGTGACAAGCCGGTAGATTACCGTGCTTGGAATCTTCCATACTGAATCTTTTCAGTATGGTGTCGATGTACCTGGACTGTGAAAGTCCTAATATCCTCTTGGATCTATCACGATGGATCCGGATCCCCAGAATGTAAGAGGCATCACCCAGGTCTTTCATGGAGAACATGTGTGATAAGAATCCTTTGACAGATTGTAGCATAGGAATGTCATGTCCTATCAAGAGAATGTCATCCACGTATAAAACGAGGAATACGACAGTTCGTGCTACAAATCTACTATAGATGCATGGTTCATCTGGATTTTTGATAAAGCCAAATTCTTTGACCGTCTCATCAAAACAGATGTTCCTGTTAGTTATATGTATGCCCTAGAGGCCATTACTGTACATTGGATGTATATTGTAGTGGATGCTGGGACATATATAGGGAGGACTTTCTTGCTCGACATGATAGTATGCTATCTGGTTGCTCTTTACCTTAACGTGTACACTGATTGTCTCCCTGTTACATGTTGGTAAAGCCCTTAGGATCTGTACTTGACTACATGGACTATGATGCGGATCATACTAGTGGGGACATGGTAGTCCATAAGTACATCCTTCAAAGTCCCTAGTCGTGGGTGTATCGAGACGGGGCATCGATATACCAGAGTAGACTAGCGTATACCTTCTCGACCCATACAGATGGGCGATGGATGATCCCATATCCATCGGTGTTTGACATCAGAGATGATATACAGGTGCTCAGTAGAGACTGGGTACACTGGACGGACTCGCCGAGAACTCCCAGATGGTATTATACCTCACGTCAGATGGCAGTTCTCTGGTGACACTGGTACAGGGTAGTCTGTTGACCCGAGATCGTCATAGAGTCTTGTGTGGTTCCCACTGTGCTTTGATTTCCATCTTACCACGTCCAAGAGGGCGTGCAAAACGGTGGTTTTTATGTACAGTCCCGAATCACATGGAGGCAATGAGCGATAGGAGGGGATTCGTCTCTCCCGGTATAGGGAGTTGATGTTGCGCTGTGTTCGATTGGCTATAACCGGAAATCCCTGGCCAGGGTTGCTGAGATTTACTGGTAAGTGTTACCAGTAGTTTCTCGAATTGTTATAGACCTCATATCGACACGACTTATCGAGCTGTTGGGGTCTGACGTTAACCACCCCTAGGCGAGATATGCGACATATCAGACGATCAGACCGGACTGTACGGTAGTGTTACTGGTTGGATTCACTGGAGTGTGAGCGGGCTTGCTCGTCGATCTTCAGATCGCTCAATACCCGGGTGGCCGTTACGTTTAGCAGACCGCTTGCGGCTTGTGGATGTTTGATATGATCATCATCCGCTGCCGGCGTATTGACGAGTCTTTAGAGTCCTACACAGAGGTTTCCTGGCTCAAGCGAAACGAAATAGGAGCGCATATGAGATATGTGCGGGACCGAGAATAATACCAGTATGTGATACTGTATTCGATTCTCGCGATTTGTGACATTGATCGGTTATATGCGATATAGCCGGGTTATCGGATCAAGTGTTGATTCGATAAGTTGTTACTATTGATACTAGTCGGTTATGTGCGACATGACCGGATCATTGAATCAATTGTTGATTTAATGATTTAATGTATAATTATATATTTGATATATTACTTTGCATCAACTAGTATCGGTTTACTTAAGATGGATTTTCTCACTCGGATGTGCACATTGTATATTCGATATAGTTTTGTGCACTTGATTGTATCATGTTTGATGATACATGTTTACTTGGTTAAGTGTAAAGAATTCAACCATGGTTCAGTTTATGATTAGGGTTCTCTTTTTCTTACTTATTTATTTGTTTATTTATTTTTGGAAAAGATGAGAAAAGAATGGTTGCTAATTTTGGATTCTAGTTGAAGTTTCTTGAAGCATTGACTTAGTCTTCATTCTTGTCTCATGCTTAACCCTAACCATCCAAGTTAACCATGGTCCATTCTCTACAATTAACCAAGGGTTAATATATGATAAGTATTGATTTATTTATCCAATAATTCAAGACTTATCATAATACTTTCTTCTTCTTTTTCATCTTCTTCCATGAAGAATAGCAAGCTCCATCAACGGTTATTGATGGAAATGAGTGAGAAATCCAATTCTAAAGTCTACCCACTTCCTATTTCTTCATCCTCTACCTCTTGCAAAGTAGTAGAGTGTGTTTTCTTTACAAGTTTCTTGACTTGGTGAAGTCGGAGCTTGATTTAGCGATGCCTCGACGTAGATCATCTTCGGCATGGACATCGATGACCTAGCCCGTCCATTCTCCGATGAAGCCGACGCTAGAGCCCGGGACTTGTTATGGACAGCGAGGAGACTTCATTGCGGAGCTATGGAGGTGGAGAACCGGATCTACAAAGGTTGTATTTCCGTATCTCTTAGTTAAGTGTTAATTAGTTTCTTTGTTCGCCTAGATTTCTAGCAAACGATCCGTAGTCGGGTTTCTCGCCACCTAGAATTTTTGAAATTGGCATGGTTGATGCCTTGTGAGACCTCATTAGGATGCCTAGGAACCCTACAGTGGTATCAGAGCCTAGCTAGAGCCTTAGGCGAAGTCTAGACGACGTTTGAATCCCGATCGAACCCGAAACCCCATTTTTCCCATGCTCTCTGTACTTTTTTCAAAACAGTGCATTTTTCCACATTAAAAATATGGAGAAAATTAAGCAGGGTATGAATTACTGTGAAATACGGGGGCCTAATTCAATTAAACCACCGCGGAACCGCGGCACGTGCTTGGCATGTGCGGCGGTTCCGCGGCCTTATGGTCTCCTCTTGCGTTGACTTTTGCACAGTAATTCCTATTTTACAGTGATGAGTTCTCTGGGTATTTTTAATATTTATTCAAGAGTTGAATAATCTGGGATGTTTTGGAGCTTCGATGATTCGATCGGGTTTATCAGACTTTGTCTATTTGGCTTTCCGGATAATTTTTAGAATTTGTTAAAAAGTTCGACCGGATATAAATACCCAATTTTTCCCCTGTCGGGAAATTTCCAAGTGTTGGATTTTTCCGTAGTTTAACGACGTTCTAAGTAGTGCAAGTAACTCGATGGACCCTCTAGAAGACAACAAACCTTAACTCGATTATGTGACCGTCTTGAACTGCCCTTTGAACCTTCGGGTTTGGGGCAGTACGGCGTGCCACATGTGAGGCGTTGGCTTGACCCTTCTACGGCTGGACCGTTGGTACTGAGGCACGAACTGAATGTTGTTAGACTTATTTCATGTGTTGATCTGTATCGTGAAAACTTGGGTGTTTGAATGTTCGATCGGAAAGTTTAACATTTTCTGTTTATCTGGAATGTGATACAATAATTGGAATTCACAAGTAGTTATGAGATAACTGAATGAATGTTATAAACATAGCACTTTAGTCTCACTTGATCGGTTGCCACGGAATTTTGATGTGATCAAAAGTCCGTCGCAATCACGTAGCGTACGCGGATACTCGCCGGGTAAACTTAATAGACAGCCTCGCTCCATAGCCCCGACCAAGTGACTGTAGGAGAACCCCGTCGCCGAAAGCATCCGTTCGGGTGCTCGCGGTAGCGGTGTTCCGCCTTGGTGCACTTCGTCTACGGTAACGGGGGTGCGGCCGCCTACTGAAGTTTGCGACGAGCATTCGATCAGGATGTCGGGAATCTTGTTGAATTGCCCGACTTGATATTGAAAAGAGTTTTCAATTTTGAGACTAAAATGCGGGGTTTATAATTGTTAAGCATGCGATGTCTAAGTAATTCATTTGGTCAGGCATGCGATGTCTGAGGTGGTTGCGGATTCCAACTGTTGTAGTTTTACACTTTCTTTTCTGTGACCGTAAGTGTAATATGTGCTATCGCCGGTTTCGTTGCTATATCTCAACGACAATTAGGATGCGCATATTTACTTACGTTGATGACATGTGATGTTATGTGTTGCTGGATATGTTATATTGGATCGTCGTGTTTGAATAGCCGGGTTTTTTTTATGTGAGATGAGTGTTTTTTCATTTTCATTCATGTAAAAACTTGTATGTAATATTCTTTTATTTGGGGCGCTTCCAGGTTGCGGAAGTTGTCACCGTTTGTATATTATTTACTTTTCCGCACTAGGATAGACCCAAGGAGGGGAGCACAAGTAACCGGGTTCTGGAGTCCAGTGGGAGACCAACTCGAGGAGTCGGGTCCGGGTCTCCTAACTCCAGAATTGGTAGGGTTGCTTGCCGCTCTCGTAGGGGTCTAGGGGTGTGGGTTTGGCTATTCATCGCGACCGTGGAATCCGTGTTTTATACTGTCTCGTATTGAAAACACGGACGTCCTAGTATATCCAATATTTCATATGTTTCTTCTGCTGCGATATCTGTGATGTGATCATGTGATGTTCTGTGATAGATACAGTATATATGATATATGATATATTATATAGACGTTACTTATGTTTTGCACCCGTGCTAGCCCTGCCCCGCTCTGCCGTTAGTTACCTAACCTAACGGTGCACGAGGGGACATCGAGGCAAATGCGGATGGCATAAGTGTACGTCGTATTTATCTATGATGTTTAGGTACTTACATGATGGGACTTCATTAATATGATTAATGAAATAAAAGAAACCTAAGATGTTGTAGAATCGAATTTCAAAATAAAACAGGTAGCTACAGTTCTTGCTTTGCACAGCGGTATATACGATATATCCTGCACCTTATTCGATGAGGAAAGGACCGAGATCCCTTCACCGGGAGTGACTCCTTTAGCAATAACTGGCAGATGCTACACACTCGGATTGTCTTTTGATTGCTTTTAAAAGTTCTGCTTTGCACAGTGATATATATGATATATCCTGCACCTCATTCGACGAGGAAAGGACCGACGATCCCTTCACCGGGAGTGACTCCTTTAGCAAAACTAGAAAAGCCTCAAAAGCACTCCATTTTAAAATTCATTTGATTCTACAACGATATCAAGTTCATTACGCAATAGGTTTTCAGAAAAACCTGTCGTAGCCCTCCGTCATTTCAGATAAGTAGTAGTTAGTATTCGTGCTACGTTTGTTGGCCTGCGTCAAGGCGTAGTGTGCGGTAGCTAACTGGTGCTTATCTGCATAAGCATATGATGTGATTGGATTAGGGTAGTCGTGCGACTTTGTTGGCCTGCGTCAAGGGTCGTGCGGGTTGGTTTAATTCAATCAGGAAATGACGGGTTGAACTTGACTAGCGGAATATGGTTTGTTGGCCTGCGTCAAGGTCATAGGACGCTAGGGGCAAAATATTATCGGGAATTTCAAGTGTTGAAATTTGCAATGAGATTGCATACCTTCTATGAGATAGTTGGATCCCGATACCCGCTGCGAGTAAGAGTTACTCCTGGGAGAGTTTTATACATTACAATTAGCCGATCAAGTAGGTGTCTAGAAAGGTGTTAACGAGGTTACGCCTCTGGGAAAACGAGGTTTACACTAATTAGGTTCGTGGGAAAGCATGGGGGACCTCCCTCAAAGTACCGACACTGGCCTGGCTGAAAGATTGGCGAACTTGTAGTATGTAATTAATCCCGGCTAGTCTTTCCTTTTAGGGTTTGAAGGAAGATTTGATAAAAAGCAGTGGGAGCCATCCTGATTAGATAAAATAAAAACCAATCTATTCTTGACAGAGCGAACGCTGAGTGTTTTCTTTTCTCTCTCTCTCCAGGTAGCGACCATATCACGCCTTAATCAAGATAATAATACGGAATATTGACCGAACCCGCTTGTTATACTGAGCTGGGGAACGTTGGTCCCGCTCCAACTTATAATTGTTATAAGACAGAGCAGGAAATTGGGGATTACCAGAATTCCCGTGCCGCCCAAACGAAGAGAGTGCATGCTGATGCATCATCTTCGGGTGTGTTCATTATACAGAACTGTTTCTCAGTATCCTTTACGTCCTGGGTATGTGATACCAGATCAGGATCCCAGATATGTAATCTGTTACATAGGGCTACAGATAGGTAGAGAACTGAGAACGGGTGATAAGTTTCATGAGGCAGAAAACGGGGCAAGTGTTGCAGCCAAGTCTGTTGGTCACTGTCACCCTGTATTACAAATACATTGATTCTGAACGAATGTTATTAGATACCGAACCTGATATACAAAATCATATCAGTCTCTTTATCAGTAAAGAAATGATAAAATTTTGTATTGTTGGATAATGTTTTGAACATTTCCTATATCAAAAGTTGATCGTATCAGGCACGTTATCTAAAAGCGTTGATGTTCTAAATCAAACTACAGTTCTTAGTATATGGAACACACACAAGAGAAAGAGTTCATAAATGAACGAATTCTTCTTGAGGTATTGTAGACTAGGTCAGATCAATGTGACCCGACTAGCTGAAGTTACATGTAGATGCGTATTTAAATCAGTTTGAATCTACATCTTGTGAAACTTGCCAGTCATGTCACAAAGATATAATGACACTAGCTCTGTTTATTGGAAACAGAGAAAGAGTTAGTGAACTCTTGGGATGATACATGTTGATTATGTACGTCCCCTGTCTATACATGCCAAGACCGGTTCTTTGTACTTCATTACATTCTCTGATAATCTCTCAAGATTCAGACATATGTTCCTGTTGAAACACAAGTCCGAACCTTTTGAGATATTCATAGAATATAAGTTAGAAGTAGAGAACCAATAAGGGTATAAGTATTATTTCCTTTGATGTGATCGAGGAGGAGAATACTTGAGCACGGAAATACTGGACTATTCTAAAGGAGAATGAGATTCTCTCTCAGCATTACTCCTCCGAATACACCATAGCACGATGGTATATCGGGGCGGAGCAATCTCACCATATATGATAAGGTGTGCTCTATGATGAGTACTACTGAGTTACCTATTTCCTTTTTGGGAGTTATGCACTTGAGAAGCTGCATACCAATTGAATTAGGTTCCACTCAAATCAGTTGCCTACCATTTCATATGTGATACGGAAAGGGAAGAGCCCATATCTTAAGCTAGTTAAGATTTGGGGTTGTCCAGCCTTTGTCTAAAAGCAAAATCCGGACAAGCTCAAGGCAAGGTCTGTTATGTAGAACTGGAAAGGTTCCAGCTATACAAACTACAGCTGATAATTTGAAAGAACCAAAGAGTTCAATAGTTACCAACAAACCTCGGCCTCTCCGCCGATCTAGTAGGGTTCCTCACCCACCTGAGAGATACTTCGATTTCTCTATGACAGTGGGAGCGAGGATTGCATCATGAGATGATGACCCAACTAGTTTCGAGCTGGCCATCGAGAGTAAGTCTCCGTAAGAATGGCTGGATGTTTATCGATCTGAGATGGAATCCTTATACACCAACAAAGTATGGACTTTGGTTGCTATATCTGAAGGGTTAAATCCCCATCAGGAGAAAGTATATCTTGAGAAGATTACTTGGTGTACTTGGAAAAGTTGAGACTTTCAAAGCTAGACTAGTTAAAGGTTTTCGTCATCGACCAGGCGTGGATAATGATGAAACCTTTTCAAGTATCTATGCTTAAGTCCATCCAGATACTACTTGCCACGGCTGCATTCCATGACTACGATATCTGGCGGTTGGGTGTCATGACTGCTTTTCTAAATGATGTTTTAGAAGAGTGCGTCTATAAGTACACAGCCAGAGGTCTTCGTAGACAGTGGGAGCAGCGGAAACGTGTGCAAGATGCTTTATAGGATAAAGCAGGCATCGCGGAGTTGGAACATCTGTTTTGATGAAGCAGTCAAAGAAGTTGACATCATCAAAATGGTAGATGAACCTTGTATATACAAAAAGGTAGTAGGGAGTATGGTAATGATCCTCATAGAGTACGTGGATGATATACTCTTGATAGGGAAGGAGTTTCCTATGCTACGCTCGATCAATCTCCGCTTATCACTAGGATTCTCTATATAGGATCAAAATGATACCTCCTAAATCCTGATGTTTCGATCTATGAGATAGATCTAATTGGATGTTAGGACTCTCACTAGTTGTAGTGAGATGGTGTCAACCGATCCTGGGGAGAATCACTGGAAGGGTTCCAGGGTGATAATGACGACTGAGTGTCAGTCGCAGGCATTGTCTTTACCCTCAGTAAAGGGACGGTATGTTAGAGGAGTTCCAAGCTAGATACCGTGACATACTAGACGATAAAGGCAGGATACATAGCTACTTAAGATGCTACCAAAGAGGCTGTCTGGGTTTATATTAGTTAATAAGATGAACTTCGTTCCCCCCATTGTGTGACAATGGAGTTGTGGCTTATGCCAAGGAACGCCGGTCCCATCAGTGATCCAGACATATTCTAAGGCAGTATCACTTGATCATGGAGATGGATGATCTCCAGGGAGATCGAGGCAAGGAGAGTAGACTCAGAGGACAACACAGCAGATCCACTCACAAAGGCCTGTTCCCAGAGAGAGACTTTTATGGGATGGTTGAGTATGAGATACTACAACCACTGCTACAGATGGCCCTAGTGCAAGTGGGAGATTGTTAGTTATATGTATGCCCTAGAGGCCATTACTGTACATTGGATGTATATTGTAGTGGATGCTGGGACATATATAGGGAGGACTTTCTTGCTCGACATGATAGTATGCTATCTGGTTGCTCTTTACCTTAACGTGTACACTGATTGTCTCCCTGTTACATGTTGGTAAAGCCCTTAGGATCTGTACTTGACTACCTGGACTATGATGCGGATCATACTAGTGGGGACATGGTAGTCCATAAGTACATCCTTCAAAGTCCCTAGTCGTGGGTGTATCGAGACGGGGCATCGATATACCAGAGTAGACTAGCGTATACCTTCTCGACCCATACAGATGGGCGATGGATGATCCCATATCCATCGGTGTTTGACATCAGAGATGATATACAGGTGCTCAGTAGAGACTGGGTACATTGGACGGACTCGCCGAGAACTCCCAGATGGTATTATACCTCACGTCAGATGGCAGTTCTCTGGTGACACTGGTACAGGGTAGTCTGTTGACCCGAGATCGTCATAGAGTCTTGTGTGGTTCCCACTGTGCTTTGATTTCCATCTTACCACGTCCAAGAGGGCGTGCAAAACGGTGGTTTTTGAGTACAGTCCCGAATCACATGGAGGCAATGAGCGATAGGAGGGGATTCGTCTCTCCCGGTATAGGGAGTTGATGTTGCGCTGTGTTCGATTGGCTATAACCGGAAATCCCTGGCCAGGGTTGCTGAGATTTACTTGTAAGTGTTACCAGTAGTTTCTCGAATTGTTATAGACCTCATATCGACACGACTTATCGAGTTATTGGGGTCTGACGTTAACCACCCCTAGGCGAGATATGCGACATATCAGACGATCAGACCGGACTGTACGGTAGTGTTACTGGTTGGATTCACTGGAGTGTGAGCGGGCTTGCTCGTCGATCTTCAGATCGCTCAATACCTGGGTGGCCGTTACGTTTAGCAGACCGCTTGCGGCTTGTGGATGTTTGATATGATCATCATCCGCTGCCGGCGTATTGACGAGTCTTTAGAGTCCTACACAGAGGTTTCCTGGCTCAAGCGAAACGAAATAGGAGCGCATATGAGATATGTGCGGGACCGAGAATAATACCAGTATGTGATACTGTATTCGATTCTCGCGATTTGTGACATTGATCGGTTATATGCGATATAGCCGGGTTATCGGATCAAGTGTTGATTCGATAAGTTGTTACTATTGATACTAGTCGGTTATGTGCGACATGACCGGATCATTGAATCAATTGTTGATTTAATGATTTAATGTATAATTATATATTTGATATATTACTTTGCATCAACTAGTATCGGTTTACTTAAGATGGATTTTCTCACTCGGATGTGCACATTGTATATTCGATATAGTTTTGTGCACTTGATTGTATCATGTTTGATGATACATGTTTACTTGGTTAAGTGTAAAGAATTAAACCATGGTTAAGTTTATGATTAGGGTTCTCTTTTTCTTACTTATTTATTTGTTTATTTATTTTTGGAAAAGATGAGAAAAGAATGGTTGATAATTTTGGATTCTAGTTGAAGTTTCTTGAAGCATTGACTTAGTCTTCATTCTTGTCTCATGCTTAACCCTAACCATCCAAGTTAACCATGGTCTATTCTCTACAATTAACCAAGGGTTAATATATGATAAGTATTGATTTATTTATCCAATAATTCAAGACTTATCATAAGACTTTCTTCTTCTTCTTCATTTTCTTCCATGAAGAATAGCAAGCTCCATCAATGGTGATTGATGGAAATGAGTGAGAAATCCAATTCTAAAGTCTACCCACTTCCTATTTCTTCATCCTCTATCTCTTGCCAAGTAGTAGAGTGTGTTTTCTTCACAAGTTTCTTGACTTGGTGAAGTCGGAGCTTGATTTAGCGATGCCTCGACGTAGATCATCTTCGGCATGGACATCGATGACCTAGCCCGTCCATTCTCCGATGAAGCCGACGCTAGAGCCCGGGACTTGTTATGGACAGCGAGGAGACTTCATTGTGGAGCTATGGAGGTGGAGAACCGGATCTACAAAGGTTGTATTTCCGTATTTCTTAGTTAAGTGTTAACTAGTTTCTTTGTTCGCCTAGATTTCTAGCAAACGATCCGTAGTCGGGTTTCTCGGCACCTAGAATTTTTGAAATTAGCATGGTTGATGCCTTGTGAGACCTCATTAGGGTGCCTAGGAACCCTACAGTTCCAACTCCGTGATGCCTGCTTTAGTCCATAAATGGACTTAAGCAACTTGCACACATTTCCGCCGCTCCCACTCTGAATGAAACCTTCTGGCTGGTCCATATAGACCAACTCCTCTAAATTTCCACTTAGAAAAGCGGTCTTTACGTCCATTTGCCAAATTTCATAATCGTGGTAGGCAGCAATGGCAAGAAGGATCCGAATGGATTTCAGCATAGCCACTGGAGAAAAGGTTTCGTCATAGTCCAAACCAGGTCTTTGACGAAAACCCTTTGCAACAAGTCTAGCTTTATAGGTCTCAACCTGCCCATCTACACCAATCTTCCTCTTGATGATCCACTTGCATCCTACGGGTTTTACCCCATCTGGAGCAACGTCCAAAGTCCATACTTTGTTGGTGTACATGGACTCCATCTCGGCCCGCATTGCATCCAGCCATTTTACCGAGTCAACACTCTAAATGGCCTGCTGGAAGGTAGTCGGCTCATCATAATTAATGATGCAATCCTCTCTATCCCCGTCTATGAGAAAACCGTAGTATCTCTCGGGCGGATGAGATTGCCTACTTCTCCTGCGGAGCGGTGCAGGAATGTCCTGTTCTTTCGAACCTTCTGGTTCTACTAAGCTTTCAGTAATAGTCTGTGGTTCTGGAATTTCTTCCAGTTCTATTGCGCTCCCACTAATTTCCTTTTCTAAGAACTGGTGTTCTAAAAAGTGGGCATTACGAGAAACAAAGACCTTCTGTTCTTCTGTGTAATAGAAAAGATACCCCCTGGAGTTCTTTAGGTATCCCACAAACTTGCACAGTACTGAGCGTGCCTCGAGTTTGTCCGCAAGCTGCTTTTTGACAAAGGCTGGACATCCCCAGATCTTCAGATATTGAAAATAGGGTTTCTTCCCACTCCATAACTCATATGGTGTGGTAGGCACAGTCTTAGTTGGAACTCGGTTCAAAAGGTATGCAGCTGATTCTAGCGCATATCCTTAGAATGATTGCGGCAACTCAACGTTACTCATCATGGAACGTACCATATCCAATAGGGTTCGGTTCCGTCTCTCCGATACACCGTTATGTTGCGGAGTAAGCTGAGAGAGAATTCCATTCTCTTTTATTTAATCCAGGAACTCGGCACTTAAGTATTCACCACCTCGATCAGATCTTAGTGTCTTGATACTTTTGCCTGTTTGTTTTTCTACTTCATTCTTATATTCCTGGAACTTTTCAAAGGCTTCAGATATATGCTTCATTAAGAAGACATGTCCGAACCTTGAAAAATCATCCATAAAAGTAATGAAGTAAGAATAACCGCTTCACGCATGTGTAGACATTGGACCACACACATCGCTGTGTACAAGCCCTAAGAGCTCGCTCGCTCTTACTCCGTGTCCAGTGAACGGAGTCTTTGTCATCTTTCCTTTGAGACAGGATTGACAAGTTGCATATGAATGATATTCGAACGGATCCAAATATCCTTCTGTATGTAACTTTGTCAATCTTCTCTCATTGATGTGACCCAGTCTACAATGCCATAAGAAAGCATAATTGATTTCTGGAGACTTTCTTTGGTGTGTATTCTGGACATTGAAAATCTGTGGTTGGTTTAATACGTATATACCATTGTTTAATGTACCCGACCCAATCAAAACATGATTAAGGTGAATGTTCACAACATTACTTACAAATGCAAATTCATAACCTTCTTTAGATAATAAAGATACAGATATGATATTACAGGTTGAATTGGGTATAAAATAACAATCACGCAAAACCAAAACATGTCCATCTGACATTCCCAGGTGATAGTCCCCCACGGACTCGGTATCCATGCCAGCTCCGTTTGCAATTCTGAGGTTCATATCACCTGCCATCAAAACCCTATGCCTTCTCAGTGCCTGCAAAGAATTACAGATATGAGATCCTGATCTGGTATCCAATACCCAGGAAGTAGAGTTTATTGAAAGACAGTTTTCAATAACATACATACCTAAAGCCGAAGACGCAACTTGCTTCGGATCCTGGTTTCTGGCCTTCCAAGCCCTGCAATCCTTTTTCCAGTATCCACTCTTATGACAGTAAAAGCATTCTTCCTTTCCCACAAGCTTTCCCGCTACCTTTGTTGCCTTTGCCTTTCCCTTCGTATCCACTTTACTAACACCGCTTTCCCTTGGGTTTCGCCTTGAAACAAAGTGGATGATTCCCTACCTTTCTGTAGGGTGCCCTCTGCACTCCTCAACATGTTGAGGAGCTCCGGAAGTTCAACCTCTTTTCCTTGCAAGTTGAAGTTCAGGATAAACTGGGCGTAAGTGGAAGGAAGGGACTGGAGAATCAAGTCCGTATAGATCTCGTTCTCTAACGTGGTCCCAAGGTCCGTGAGCTCTTCAATGAAGCCAATCATCTTAAGCACGTGTTCCGCTACCGATGATCCGATGGCCAATTTTTTCGAAAACAACTTTTTCGAGACTTCGTATCTGGCGATATGGGATTGCTCTCCATACAGTTCTTTTGTATGAAGAAATATGGATTCCAGGTCCATATTCTCGTGCCTCCTCTGATGTTCATTGTCCATGTAAGTGCACGGCGGCGCCCCGGCCGTCAATCCGACGGCCAAATGCGGAAGCGGTGATAAACTTTAATTTTGCGAACTTAGCAAACAGGCACCACCGCTCACTAAACCCCGGATCGGGCCATTAAACTTGTCCTAGCTAACAAACAAGATAGGGAAGAGATATACCGAGTGATCCGAGTCCTCCGGTCTTCTCGTCATCGTCCCGATCTCCCGCGGAAACTCCGGTCGTCGCCTCCTCGCCGGAAGGGCACCACATCGCCTGCATCTTTTACGGGCTCCTGCCTCAATACCGAGGCAACTCGGGCATGAAGCTGGCAAGTCGACATGCCCAAGATATGCTGTAGAAAGTGTAGTGTAGAAGATATGTCTCATTAGGGGTAATCAAGTTGCCATTGGATGGAGGGAAGTAATGAACAAAATGGAGATGAACTTTGGTGTATCAAAATGAGATGATAATTTTCCCACTTCACAAAATGAAAACCCCTCTCCTCACTCAAAGAAGTGGCCGGCCCTTTATGTGTGAGAATGGTGGAGGAAACCAAAAACATAAGAGGGAGGTGAGTGTAGGAGATGAGGAGAGGTGACCACACCAAAACACCATCATAACAAACTCACATCCAAACCATACCCTTTCTTATCTCAATTAATGCAAGTAATGGTGCAACAAAAGAAAAGATGGAAAAGGAATCTAAAGATGCTATCATAATCACCCATCTCACAAATAAACCCTCCACAAAATTTTATTTGCAAACTTGCAAATAACCCCCTCCATCGGAAAAGTCCGGCCGGGAAAGAACAAAGGAAAACCGGCCGGAACGGAATGCAAACTGGCAACTCCAGAAAACTGGTCCCGTAATAAATTATAGGAAAACCCCGATACTGTGCATACACACCCGCATCTGTATTCCGTCCGGATACAAATGCAAAGAGACAAAATCTACACTGTACTAAACTAGGATCCGGCTTAAACCAAAGCCGGCTAGTAATATCCGTTCGATCCTGATCCGTGCAATACCGCACGTATCCGATCGAACCCTGCCATATATATCTATACGGCCTCTAGTACAATCCGTCCGATCCTGATCCGTGCAATACCGCACGTATCTGATCGGACCCTGCCATATCTCCATACGGCCTCTACAGCGTTTCGCCCGAAAACCTGAGTAACTGAAAGTGTGGTGGACTCTAAAGACTCGTCAATACTATGGTTGTGGATTTAACCACTAGCACGTCAGAGATATAAGCCAATACGTAACGGGCCACCAGCTATTGACCAAAAGGGACGTCGATGAGCGAACTCATCCTGACACCCTACTGAGCCTGTCAGTGACAATATCCGTACAGTCCGGTCCGTTCGTCTATGAGCATCGCATGGCGGGCCTAGGGGGTTGGTAAAAGTCAGACCCCCAATAGCGGTACAAGTCGTGTCGGAGTGTAGCCCAGAACACCCTGAGAAAGTACTGGAATACCTACCAGTAAATCTCTTGCCTTGGCCAAGGACTTCGTGTAATGGCTCTCCTAGACACAGCGCGACCTCACCCCCAATACCGGGAGAGACGAACCCCTGAAGATCCGCTCACTGCCTCCATGTGGCTCGGGACTGTACCCAACTAAAACCTGTTTGCACGACTCCTTTGAGCCGTGGTAGGGTAGTAATCAAAGCACAGTGGGAACTCACACGAGACAAATGACGATCCCCAGGTCGATGAACTAACCTGTACACATGTCACCTGGGAACTGCTATCTGACGTCAGGTATAAGACCAACTAGCATGTTCCCGGCGAGTCATGTCCTGTGTACTCATAACCCAATGAGCACCTGTATACATCTTAGGTGATCCAACTGACACCAGTGGCTTGTGAGACCGGCCACCGCCCCTCGTCGGGGTCTCTACTGTATACACTAGTCTACTCTGGAGAATCGATGCCCTGTCTCGAAACTCCCACGACTAGGGACCTTTTAAGGATATGCTTGTAGACCCCAGCTCTCACGTATATGATCGCCCTCATACTGCTGGTGGTCAAGCAAGAATCCTAGGGGCTCTATCAACGTGCAATAGTGACCTGTCAGGTCACCTGAAGCAGTACACGATGATAAAGGTAAACCAGATAGCATACTATCATTTCGAGTAAAACTGTCGTACCGGGATAGGTCCTCCCTCAATCATTGCAATCACGTGCCTGTGATCCAATAATTGACTCTGAGGGCACTATCTCCAACAATCTCCCACTTGCACTCAAGGCTAATTATTGCGATGTCTCATACTCACAGCCCGTGTGATACCGAACACCCAACTCCTCTACTAGTCAGTCTCACAAAGCTCGTTTGCGAGACTATTGCATTCGAGGAATAGCCTCAGCGAGTGGATCCGCTCTGAAGTTTCTTTCTATGTCTCTCTCTATATCTCAAGTTCGCGGAGAAAACCATCTCCCGAAATGAGCAATACTTGTCTTAGAATGTCTGGATGTCTGATGGGACCTAGCTCATAAATGAACTCCAAATCCAAACTTCTCAGACTGTATCGTCGACTGAACTTAATCAGTATCCTGCGCCATGCCTCCCTCTGTATTGCCTTGGATCACCTGTCCGGAATACTGCCCCTCGTCTGAAGGAAAACTATAACTCTGACAACCTCCTTGTCGTCCATGTCACCTTGGAAGCCTGGAATGATAACTGTCTCCCAAATGAGGCTGTCGTTATCATATCCCTAGAACATCCACTTATGTTCTAAAACTGCTTCCGACTATTTCTCCAGGATTGGATCAATGTCAACTTATTGCATCTAGTGCAAGAACAACATCTGGTGTGGTACTTGACATCTCATGATTGACTCAATTGCCTAAGTAAGTGATCTACCAATCATGCACATCCCTCGCTACTTTAGTCTATAAGACACCTTTAGAGAGGGTGACTCCATCATCTGCAGGTACACTACCATGCCAGGAGTCGTCCATTCTAAATACTCTTTGAATGTTGTCTAAGTACCCAGATTGGGAAACCACCCAAATCTAGATCTAAAACCATAGATCTAGTAACCAGTATGTCTGATATAATGTTCAAGTCCCATGTGGAGAAAACACTGTGTGACAACCAAAGAATAACCGAATGTAGTATAGGAATATCACTTCCTACTCTGTGTATGTCATCCAAAACCCGGATATCACACCCTACTACCTTCTCAACAGATCCATCCCTTATTCTGATAACGTCAAACCCATGACTGTCACATCAGAAATAGATGATCTATCTCCGCTATTTCTGCTTTGGTCTATAAATAGATATAAGCCTGATGTCCACCAATGCTTCCGCTGCTCCCACTGACTACGACAACCCTCTGGCAGAGTCATATAGATGTGCACTTCTAAAGCTAGTTTAGAACGACGCTATACTCATCCTCCTGCCGGGTCTCGCAGTCTGGAACAACAACAATGGCAAATGTGGGTAAACAAGAACTTCCCTGTCACCGTCCTTGAGGCTACCGGAGTACCTCTCGGGTGCCTGAAGTTACCCACCTTATCTGCGGAGTGGCCAATGGAATGTCAAACCAGATTGAATCTTTAGGTTCCTTATCAAATCTTCAGTAATCGTTTGCGGTTCTGGAATCACTTCCAGTTCTACCATACTCCGACTACTGTTTTTGAAAAAAAATCCATTTTTAATAAAACTGTGGCGAGTCTAGAACAATATTTCTATTGATCTGCCAGATGGTAGAAAGTCAACCCTCGTCATAGCCTGGGTCAACCCACAAACAGCCATTACAGAAACGTGCCTTGAGTTGTCCAGTGTCTGGTTTTAATCATAAGCCGGACAACTCCCCGTACCTTAACATCGTTAAGATATGAACTGTTCTATATCCAATATAGAACCAGAGGCACTGATTTAATTGAATCAGATTCAAATCATGCAGCTATCTCCAGTGCATGTCAACTAAATGGAGAGAGGCCGATCAACGTTACTCAACTTAGGAATGCTTCCAATTATGAGTAACCTGAAAGAGAAGCAATTTCTCTTTATCATTACTATCAACTGAATACCATACACAAGTATCTACATCTTCGATCACCTTGAAGAATCCCGATACTTGCTACACCTGGTTTTCTACTCTATTCAAATACCTATAACTCCTCAAAACTTAGACCATGTGTTTCTACGAAACACACGTCTAAGAACTAGAGAAGTTAAAAGTAAACAGAATATAGTATGAGGACCAACCCCTCTATCCTATTGGACACTGGACAACATACAATACTCTGTATAAGTCCGCTGAGTCTGACAACTCTTTCACTGTGTGTCGTAGGTTGAAAACTGTACTTATGGTTAAGAAGAATTACACCGCTGTTTAATGCTCATTACCTAACCATCCACTGATATAGGTAAATGTCATCGACATAATATTAAAAGGTATATCTCACTCTATGAAAATAGACGTACAGATATATCAATTTGAAATTGGTGCACAACAGCGGATATTCAAAACCAAATATTTGCCGACCGGCAAACAGCCCAGGTGATCTCCTCAAATATCACCGATTACAACGAATCTCGATATAATGAGGATGATCACCCTATTCCCAACAACTTACTCCCACTCATCATCTGTAAAACCATACAGATGTGAGAATCAAACCAGGTAAATACATACCCTGGAGCAAGTGTCTAATCAGGAAATCAGTTTTCTTTTAACAGTACACAGTTGAACTGAAACATTTAAATGTTTCGATAGGGTATCCTCGTATTCCTAGTAATGCCTCTACCATTATCCAGATTCATAACTATAACCGTATAATTCTTTACCACCTCTCCAAATCCCTTTATATGTCTTTAGTCATTACCTTCTGCACACCCCTTAGGCCAAATGGTTTTCTTCCTTCCCTACCGTTCGGCACCAGCCTATGGTTTGGAAGAAGACTATCCAATAAGCATAATGGGTGTACTGTCCTAGTCCTAGGAGCACTCGCAATGCGAGAGAAGGTGAAGATAAAAGACAACCGAACAAACCTTATTCCTATTTCTCCTGGACCAGAATCCATCCCCGAACTGGAACAAGTTCCTTTCGAGTTCGTATATAACCATACGATGGAGTATCCAATAAACAGTGGATCTTCGTAGTGATACGGAGTGTCCTGGAGAAATACAAAGGTGATTTAGGATTGGCGAAGAAATACTTGGTTTGGTCGTGAATATTAGTCGCAATTTACTTTGCCCTCTTACTAATCCCTTGCTTTGTCTTAACTTAATACCTTCTGCACACCATCGTTAGGCTAATTGGTTTTCTTCATTCCCCACCGTTCGGCACCAGCCTAAGGTTTGGAAGAAGACTATCCAATTTGCGTAATAGGTGCACTATCTCCTAAACCAAGGAGTACTCACAACTTGAGAGAAGGTAAAAGGAAAAGACAACTGAATAATCATATCCGTTTTCTCCAGAACCGGAAACCATCCTCGAATTCCTTCGAGTTCGTATCTAACCATACGATGGTTTTGTCCAATGGAAGTGGACGTTCGTAGTAATACGGGGTGTCCTGGAGAAAAGGGTAAAAGTAGGAGTGGCAATGAGGTCTGCAACTCTGACAATCCAAAAGCCAGTGTAAAGAAGGTTCGGTTAACTTGGTCTCTGAGTCATAGTCTTAGGGTCGGGTCAATGGTCGCTGCCAGAGAGAGAGAAAAGAAACACTCAGCGTGCACTCTAACCTAGATCAGAATGGTTATCACTTTATCTAATCTGGAAACCTCCTACTGTACCTCAAATTCTCCTCCAAACCTAAAAGAAGAATTAGTCGGGAATACCCGAGGAGTAAACCAACTCATCAGTAGGAATCGGGATCCAACTATCATCGCATGATAACGTGATGGAATCCGCTCACGGTACCATACTCCAGAAGGTATGCGCATATCTGGCAAGTTTCAGTTCTTTTGAAACTCCCGATGTGATTTTCACCCCATGCTCTTATGACCTTGACTTTGGCCAACATATCATAAGTCACATGTCAAGTTCAACCCGTCATTCTCCAGGTTAATTTGAATCCACCCGTACCTACCCTTGACTTTGGCCAAAATGGCAGTACGACTGTCCCAAACCAACGCATCTATCTATGCTGTATATGAATACCCAATAGCTACCAATCACTGTGCCTTGACTTTGGCCAACATACACAGCTTGAATACTATTGACTACCCATATGAAACGACGGAGGGCTATGAATGGTTTCTGGCAAAAACCTTTAACGTAATGAACTTGATATCGTTGAAGGAACGGATAGCTTTTTAGAAAATATAGTGACGAAAACCTTTACTAAAGAGGTCACTCCCGGTGAAGGGATCTCGGCTCTTTCCCCGTAGAATGGGGTGCAGGATATTCCAAATGAATACCACGATGCAAAGCAAAAGTAATCGGCTATAGTGAAGTTAGTGCCCTGACGCAAACTTCTGTCCGAGGGGTCACTCCCGGTGAAGGGATCTCGGCCCTTGCCTCGTCGACTGAGGAGCAGGATATTCCAAATGAATACCACGATGCAAAACAAAAGTGAACGTCCTTGCAATAACAGCTTTTTGAAAAGTGTTCCAACAACATCAGAATAGGTTTGTTTTAACTTGCATTGATCCGAATCAATGCAGTCCCATCAAATGATCACACCACAAAGAACGAAAATATACTGACGTACGTATATGCCATCCGCATTCGCCACTGGGTCCCGTCATCACCCGTTAGGTTAGCTAACTAACGGCAGAGCGGGGACTGGACTAGCGCGGATGAAAAACATATACAACATCTACTAATATATATACCAATATATTATATTTCGCTCAAGACGTGAATAAAATGCAACAACACAGAAATGTACAGCATCACAGAACAATACAGATATCTGGGATCCCCGGGTTTCACAGAACCACTACTGAAACCCGACGTTCCCCTGGTCGTGTGGATAGCCTGTGCAATGAAAACCTAGACCCCTACGGGCGCGGCAAGTCACCCGCCAAAACCTGAAGCGAGGCAGCCGCCTTCAGCACCGTGAATGGACCACCCAGCGCTTCACGGAATCCGGTAACTTGGGCACCCCTCCTGGGTCAACCTGTACCCCATACGAGTGCGGCGAATAGCCCGCCAATTCCAGACTGAAGCCCCCTCCGTCTCAGTGCCCTGAGATGCGGGCCCGTTGCCCTCTAGAACCCGGCTATCCGTGCACCCCTCCGCGGGGTAACCCTAGCACAGAAAGTAAAATATACATACAACGGGTACATCGACCGCAACCAGGTCGTGCCGCAAAAGAATAATACAAACAGGCAGTGACGGCAGTCCACATGTCGGACGCTCGCCCCGCAATATCAAATATACATAATACAACAACACTGTACTAGCATTGCATCCAGGCTATCCCCACGACCGATCCGCAACATCACAGCAAAACACAGAACATCAACGTGAAAGTCACGTTCGCAAATCCGTCTAACCGGGCTATAGCAGTTAGACCGGATTTACCGATCGAGTGACATTCACGGTCGCAGATATAATGTAAATACTGTGAAATAATGTGTTTAAAATATCCGATCGATCAAAAATTAACAAGTGGGCCCCCAAGCAATACTGTAGCACTCACAGAAAATCTGGGCCCAATTTTAATATTCCAAAACCCCTATTTTTAGCCCACAAGCCCACTGCAAAAAAATGATGACATGATCCCTCATTCATGCGGCGGATCCGCGGCCTCCAGAGTGGTAATGGCCGCGGTTCCGCGGTCGTACGGAGGGATCGTGTTGTCGAATTTTTCCAGTTTTCTTAGAACTCCCTGCACATCATTCTGAGACAACCTGAAAAATTTTTGGACTTCAAAAAATTTCGACAGAAAACTGATGTAAAGAAAAACGCGGGTTTTTGGAATTTTGGTCGATCGGAAATGCAAACACATCAAACAAAGCTAGATGAAGTTAATGGCGAGGCTCTGATACCAGTGTAAGTGCACGGCGGCGCCCCGGCCGTCAATCCGACGGCGAAATGCGGAAGCGGTGATAAACTTTAATTTTGCGAACTTAGCAAACCGGCACCACCGCGCACTAAACCCCGGATCGGGCCATTAAACTTGTCCTAGCTAACAAACAAGATAGGGAAGAGATATACCGAGCGATTCGAGTCCTCCGGTCTTCTCGTCATCGTCCCGATCTCCCGCGGAAACTCCGGTCGTCGCCTCCTCGCCGGAAGGGCACCACATCGCCTGCATCTTTTACGGGCTCCCGCCTCAATACCGAGGCAACTCGGGCATGAAGCTGGCAAGTCGACATGCCCAAGATATGCTGTAGAAAGTGTAGTGTAGAGGCTATGTCTCATTAGGGGTAATCAAGTTGCCAATGGATGGAGGGAAGTAATGAACAAAATGGAGATGAACTTTGGTGTATCAAAATGAGATGATAATTTTCCCACTTCACAAAATGAAAACCCCTCTCCTCACTCAAAGAAGTGGCCGGCCCTTTATGTGTGAGAATGGTGGAGGAAAACAAAAACATAAGAGGGAGGTGAGTGTAGGAGATGAGAAGAGGTGACCACACCAAAACACCATCATAACAAACTCACATCCAAACCATACCCTTTCTTATCTCAATTAATGCAAGTAATGGTGCAACAAAAGAAAAGATGGAAAAGGAATCTAAAGATGCTATCATAATCACCCATCTCACAAATAAACCCTCCACAAAATGTTATTTGCAAACTTGCAAATAACCCCCTCCATCGGAAAAGTCCGGCCGGGAAAGAACAAAGGAAAACCGGCCGGAACGGAATGCAAACTGGCAACTCCAGAAAACTGGTCCCGTAATAAATTACAGGAAAACCCCGATACTGTGCATACACACCCGCATCTGTATTCCGTCCGGATACAAATGCAAAGAGACAAAATCTACACTGTACTAAACTAGGATCCGGCTTAAACCAAAGCCGGCTAGTAATATCCGTTCGATCCTGATCCGTGCAATACCGCACGTATCTGATCTAACCCTGCCATATATATCTATACGGCCTCTAGTACAATCCGTCCGATCCTGATCCGTGCAATACCGCACGTATCTGATCGGACCCTGCCATATCTCCATACGGCCTCTACAGCGTTTCGCCCGAAAACCTGAGTAACTGAAAGTGTGGTGGACTCTAAAGACTCGTCAATACTATGGTTGTGGATTTAACCACTAGCACGTCAGAGGTATAAGCCAATACGTAACGGGCCACCAGCTATTGACCAAAAGGGACGTCGATGAGCAAACTCATCCTGACACCCTACTGAGCCTGTCAGTGACAATATCCGTACAGTCCGGTCCGTTCGTCTATGAGCATCGCATGGCGGGCCTAGGGGGTTGGTAAAAGTCTGACCCCCAAAAGCGGTACAAGTCATGTCGGAGTGTAGCCCAGAACACCCTGAGATACTACTGGAATACCTACCAGTAAATCTCCTGTCTTGGCCAAGGACTTCGTGTAATGGCTCTCCTAGACACAGCGCGACCTCACCCCCAATACCGGGAGAGACGAACCCCTGAAGATCCGCTCACTGCCTCCATGTGGCTCGGGACTGTACCCAACTAAAACCTGTTTGCACGACTCCTTTGAGCCGTGGTAGGGTAGTAATCAAAGCACAGTGGGAACTCACACGAGACAAATGACAATCCCCAGGTCGATGAACTAACCTGTACACATGTCACCTGGGAACTGCTATCTGACGTCAGGTATAAGACCAACTAGCATGTTCCCGGCGAGTCCTGTCCGGTGTACTCATAACCCAATGAGCACCTGTATACATCTTAGGTGATCCAACTGACACCAGTGGCTTGTGAGACGGGCCACCGCCCCTCGTCGGGGTCTCGACTGTATACACTAGTCTACTCTGGAGAATCGATGCCCTGTCTCGAAACTCCCACGACTAGGGACCTTTTAAGGATATGCTTGTAGACCCCAGCTCTCACGTATATGATCGCCCTCATACTGCTGGTGGTCAAGCAAGAATCCTAGGGGCTCTATCAACGTGCAATAGTGACCTGTCAGGTCACCTGAAGCAGTACACGATGATAAAGGTAAACCAGATAGCATACTATCATTTCGAGTAAGACTGTCGTACCGGGATAGGTCCTCCCTCAATCATTGCAATCACGTGCCTGTGATCCAATAATTGACTCTGAGGGCACTATCTCCAACAGTCCATTGAGGCAAGCACGAGACACTTGGCCTTCGCGCAGTCGATCTCCCATGTCTTACGGATTTCTATATCCGCGATGCTGGAGGTAGGACCTGGGACAGAGGGAGCTTTGGTGGTATGGAGATACCCCAACTTGTCGTAAGTGATTGCCATTTTGACATTCCTGAGCCAATCTTTGTAGTTTGGCCCTGTCAGTATAATTTTATCTAGTAATAACTTAAGTCCGGTCATGTTGATTGGTCGCTGCAATTAGGAGAGAGAGAAGAAACACTTTAGCATGATGCTCTTGCAAGTTTAGAGTGGTTTTTAGTTTGTCTAAACATGATGGCTCCCACAGTCTCTCGAATCCCTCCTCAAACCATAAAGAAAGAATTAGTCGGGATTAATCTCACCGTACAATACTTGCTTAACCGTTCAGCCAGGCCAGTGTCGGTACTTCGAGGGGGGTTTTCCAACGATTTCGCGAAGTTCCTTAATTAAATAAGCTCTTTTCCCTAGGGGCGTAGCCTCGCTAACACCTTTCTAGACACCTACTAGGTTTATAGCATTGATCGTTAAGTGAGAAATTTCCCGAGGAGTAGCATATACTCACAGTAGGATCGGGATCCAAATATCATCGCGTGACAAAACTGAAGGAATCCTACCAGAATCATCGCATTCTAAATGGTATGCAACGCTAGCAAGTTTCAGTTTCTTTTGAAACTCCCGATGTGGATTTTTGCCCCATGCTCTTATGACCTTGGCGTGAGGTCAAAATGTCATAAGTCACATGTCAAGTTCTACCCATCATTATCCAGGTTAATTTGAACCCACCCGTACCTACCCTTGACGTAGGCCAAAATGGCTGTACGACTGTCTCAAACCAATGCATTCTATCTATGCAACAGATAAATATCCGGCAGCTACCAATCACTATGCCTTGGCGTGAGGTCAAAATACATAGCTTGAATACTACCGAATATTTAACTGAAATGATGTAGGGCTACGAATGGTTTTGGCGAAACCGTGAACGTAGTGAACTTGATATAATCGATGGAACGAGATAGCTTTTAAAAGGAGTAGTTCAAGCTTCGCATTTAAAAGTAGGTTTTTGAAAAGAACCGAGTGGTTTTGAAAGTGTTCCAACGACTTTTACTTGGTTTATTTTCTTGCATTAATTTTAATGCGTCCCATCATTTAATCCTACCATTGCAGAAAACAACGAAAATATGACGTACGCTTATGCCATCCGCATTCGCCACAGGGTCCCGTCATCACCCGTTAGGTTATTTAACTAACGACAGAGCGGGGGCTAGACTAGCGCGGATGCAAAACATAAGCAACGCCTAAATAGATATCATATATAGATATATACACATTCGTCAGATGCAATAATAGCCATTCCAGATCACAGATGAATACATTGGATATACTAGGAATCCGCATTCCGTTCGAGCCTGTAACGAAAAGCGGATTACACGGTCGCGATGAATAGCCAATACCCTACATTAGACCCCTACGGGTTCGGCAAACTACCCACCAAGTACTCGAAGCGAAGCAACCTCCCTCAACGACGTGAGTAGGCCACTCGGCACTTCGAGATACCTGGTAGTTTGTGCACCCCACCTTGGATCTATCCTAGGAGCAAAAACAGTAAAATGAAATTATACAATGGCGGCTACAACCTCATCCCGGATGTGCGGCCATACAAATAATATTACATCAAATTTACATATTACATAAATTGAAAGATAAAGAAAAAACTCTCATCTCACAACCCCCTGGCTATTCATCCGCAACAATCCAACGAATTCATATACACATACCATCAACATTACAGATCACAGATATGTATAACCCCCACTAATCGACGTATAGCGATTAGCAGACGTTCAACACATATATAACATTACAGATACAACCCATTAGCCAAAGTCTATAGAAAATCGATCAAAATACGGATTTGCAACCACCCGAAAAACAAATTTGTTCTCTGGAAATTCTGGGCAGAAACAAACCATCCCAAAAATCAAAAAACACCAATACATGAACACTATGGGAGAAACGATCCACGGCCGAGTCAACTCGGCCGCGGATCCGCAGCAGAAGCAAGCTCATGCCGCGGATCCGCGGTGCATTGGTCGACTCACTGGATCGTTTTTCTTGCCTGTTCTGTAAAAACCCTGAGCCGATTTTTAGTACATGATTTATTATTTTTTGATCAGAAATAAAAATCAGCAGAAACTTGAATTTTTCAGGGTGTTTTGCGGTTTATCGTCCGATCGAAATTCTAGATACTTTGCTAACATGCTAGGGTGTGTTTAGCTAGGCTCTGATACCACTATAAGTCCACGTTGCCTCTCCCGGTTCTTTCGGGCTTGCGGAAACGGTGAAAAACGATTTTTTGGGTTATGGTAACATGGACTATAAAACACGGATCTTTGCTAAACTACACACTAGCAACTAACAAGAGCTTTACCTACTTGGTTAGGGGGTTATAAATCAACTTGAACTCCTTCTCTTGGACTCCTTGTGGTAGTCGGATGGTTCTCTCCTCGTCGCCTTCTCTTGCCGAAGATGGATCCACCTGAGGGTCTCTACCTTGAGCTCCTTCCTCGAACTTGAGGAAACTAAAGTGTCCGGCTTGCTAGACCTTCTACCTTAGGATGAGTAGAGAGTAGCTTTGGGCTTTTATCTCAAAGGAAATGGTTCTCGACTCATGAGAATGATTTTCCATGAGCTAGAGGAAGAGGAAGAGGAAGAGATGAGAGAGAATGAGAATGAGATTATGATATGAAATTAACAACCATATAACATATATGTGAATTAATAATTGACAATATTAATCAAAATGAAAAAGGTGATGGTTAGTTTGATATGACCATTATCATTTCACATTTAATGTGTTTTGTAAAGTTCAAAGAGCATCTTTGCTTGAAATGATGATGGTCAAAGTTTCAACCTTGGTCAACAAGTCAACCTTGGTCAAAATGTCAACAACCCTAACCATAACTCAATTTTCTTTTAATTAACATTATTAATCATAATTCACATGTTCATTAGGGTTTGGTAAACGACAACTGTCAACTGTTCATACACACCCATACCAAAACCCTAATGAGAATCCTCTTCCTCTGCCTCAGTCAACTGTGCATACACACCCGCATTCGTGTTCCGAGGAACACGAATAAAATGAGATAAAACTAACCACAAAGCATATACTAGGATCTGGCTCAAACCAGAGCCCGCTAGTAATGACTACCCGGACACCAAACGTGCACAAGTGCGCGGATGTGAATGAACCCTGTCGCAAAACCATGCGACCTCTACTCTGTTTTGCCCAAAGGCGAATAACCCTCTGTATGGGACTCTAAAGACTCGACACTACGCTGGCAGTGGGTTTAACCATAGACCGCAAGTGGCACTAGCTGTACGTAACGGCCCCCTGGTAGATGCCGATAAGAAGACTGATGAGGCGAACCCATCCGAACTCCTACTGAGCCTGTATGTGACAATCTCCGTACAGTCCGGTCTGTTCGTCTGATAATATCGCATGGCGGGCCTAGGGGGGTTGTAAACGTCGGTCCCCTAATAGCGGTACAGGTCATGTCGGAGTGTAGCCCAGAACACCCAGAGATAACACTGGAAACCTACCAGTATATCTCGCTTGCCCTGGCCAGGGACGACAATGTGCAATGGCTCTCCTAGACACAGCGCGATATCAACTCCCAATACCGGGAGAGACGAATCCTATCTAACCATCACTGCCTCCAAGTGCTTCGGGACTGCACCCAACTATTACCTGTTTGCATGACTCCTTTGAGCCGTGGTAGGGCAGTAATCAAAGTACAGTGGGAACACACTTGAGGCGAAGTGACAGTGTCAAGTCAGCGGACTAAGCTGTACTCATGTCACCTGGGAACTGATTGTTAGTTATATGTATGCCCTAGAGGCCATTACTATACATAGGATGTATATTGTAGTGGATGCTGGGACATATATAGGGAGGACTTTCTTGCTCGACATAATAGTATGCTATCAGGTTGATCTTTACCTTAACGTGTATGCTGATTGTCTCTCTGTTACATGTTGGTAAAGCCCTTAGGATCTGTACTTGACTACCTGGACTATGATGCGGATCATACTAGTGGGGACATGGTAGTCCATAAGTACATCATTCAAAGTCCCTAGTCGAGAGTGTATCGAGACGGGGCATCGATATACCAGAGTAGACTAGCGTATACCTTCTCGACCCATACAGATGGGCGATGGATGATCCCATATCCATTGGTGTTTGACATCAGAGATGATATACGGGTGCTCAGTAGAGACTGGGTACACTGGACGGACTCGCCGAGAACTCCCAGATGGTATTATACCTCACGTCAGATGGCAGTTCTCTGGTGACACTGGTACAGAGTAGTCTGTTGACCCGAGATCGTCATAGAGTCTTGTGTGGTTCCCACTGTGCTTTGATTTCTATCTTACCACGTCCAAGAGGGCGTGCAAAACGGTGGTTTTAGGGTACAGTCCCGAGTCACATGGAGGCAATGAGCGATAGGAGGGGATTCGTCTCTCCTGGTAAAGGGGGTTGATGTTGCGCTGTGTTCGATTGGCTATAACAGGAAATCCCTGGCCAGGGTTGCTGAGATTTACTGGTAAGTGTTACCAGTAGTTTCTTGAATTGTTATAGACCTCATATCGACACGACTTATTGAGCTATTGGGGTCTGACGTTTACCACCCCTAGGCGAGATATGCGACATATCAGACGATCAGACCGGACTGTACGGTAGTGTTACTGGTTGGATTCACTGGAGTGTGAGCGGGCTTGCTCGTCGATCTTCAGATCGCTCAATACCCGGGTGGCCGTTACGTTTAGCAGACCGCTTGCGGCTTGTGGGTGTTTGATATGATCATCACCTGCTGCCGGCGTATTGACGAGTCTTTAGAGTCCTACACAGAGGTTTCCTGGCTCAAGCGAAACGAAATAGGAGCGCATATGAGATATGTGTGGGACCGAGAATAATGCGTGTATGTGATACCGTATTACATTCTCGCGACGTGACATTGATCGGTTATATGCGATATAGCCGGGTTATCGGATCAAGTGTTGATTCGATAAGTTGTTACTGATGATACCAGTCGGTTATGTGCGACATGACCGGATCATTGAATCAAGTGTTGATTTAATGATTTAATGCATAATTATATATTTGATATATTACTTTACATTAACTAGTATCGGTTCACTTTAAATGGATTTTCTCGCTCGGGTGTGCGCATTGCATATGCGATATGATTTTGTGCACTTGTTTGTATCATATTTGATGATACATGCAAATTAGGGTTTGTGTAAAGAATTAAACCTTGGTTAAAGAAATGGTTAGGGTTTTTATTTGATTATTCATTTACTCATTTGTTTTTATTTTTGGAAAATAAATTGCATAAAATAGAATGGTGGCTTTCTTTTGTTTTCTTTCATGAAGCTTCATGAACTTTTGACTTAGTCACCATTTTGTCTCATGCTTAACCCTAACCAATTCAATTAACTCAAGTTAATTCTCTACACCTAACCATGGTGAGAATTATGATAAGGATGGATTTTCTTTTCTATTTTAATAATTCTTATCATAACAATTTCCTTCTTCTTCTTCATTTCTTCAAGTGAAGAAAGCTTGCCTCCATTAATGGCAAGTGATGAAAAAGAGTGAGAAATCCAAATCTAAAGTCTACCCACTTCCTATTTCTTCATCCTCTACCTCTTGCCAAGTAGTAGAGTGTGTTTTCTTCACAACTTTCGTGACTTGGTGAAGTCGGAGCTT
Organism: Agapanthus africanus; assembly: GCA_030015575.1. Taxonomy (NCBI): domain Eukaryota; kingdom Viridiplantae; phylum Streptophyta; class Magnoliopsida; order Asparagales; family Amaryllidaceae; genus Agapanthus; species Agapanthus africanus. The sequence continues at coordinate 222,130,757 of CM057347.1, forward strand.
GATTTAGCGATGTCACGACGTAGATCATCTTCGGCATGGACATCGATGACCGAGCCCGTCCATTCTCCGATGAAGCCGACGCTAGAGCCCGGGACTTGTTATGGACAGCGAGGAGACTTCATTGCGGAGCTATGGAGGTGGAGAACCGGATCTACAAAGGTTGTATTTCCGTTTAACTCATAGTTAAGTGTTAACTAGTTTTTGTTTCGCCTAGACATTTAGCTAACGATCCGTAGTCTAGGGTTTCTCGGCACCGTATTTTTATAAATTGGCATGGTTGATACCTTGTGAGACCTCATTAGGGTGCCTAGAAACCCTACAGTGGTATCAGAGCCTAGCTAGAGCCTTAGGCGAAGTCCAGACGGAGTTTGAAGTCCGAACGACCCGAAAACCCAAACCTTAACATGCTCTCTGGACTTTTTCGTAAAATGTGGATTTTTGTAGATTAAAAATATTCAGAAAACTCAGCAGGAAGATCTAAGGATAACTGCAAAATTCGAGCCCCTAATTCCTTAATGTCGCCGCGGATCCGTGGCATGAGCATGCTCATGCGGCGGTTCCGCGGCCTCTTTGGCTTTTTGTGCATCGAATTTTGCTCCTTAATTCTTAGTTTCCAGTGGTGCTTTTTCTGGGAATTTTTAATATGTTTTCCAGAGTTGTATTTTGAGGGTTGTTTTGGGGATTCGTATGTTCGATCGGATTATCAAATTTTGTCTGAGTGGCTTTCCGGATAAATTTCAGAATATGTTAAAAAGTTCGACCGGATATAAATACCCAATTTTTCCCCTGTCGGGAAATTTCCAAGTGTTGGATTTTTTCGTAGTTTAACAACGTTCTAATTAGTGCAAGTAACGCGATGGACCCTCTAGAAGACAACAAACCTTAACTCGATTATGTGACCGTTTTGAACTGCCCTTTGAACCTTCGGGTTTGGGGCAGTACGGCGTGCCACATGTGAGGCGTTGGCTTGACCCTTCTACGGCTGGACCGTTGGTACTGAGGCACGAACTGAATGTTGTTAGACTCATATATCATGTGTTGAGCTGTATCGGGAAAACTTGGGTATTCGACTACTCGATCGGAAAGTTTAACATTTTCTGTTTATCTGGAATGTGATACAATAATTGGAATTCACAAGTAGTTATGAGATAACTGAATGAATGTTATAAATCTAGCAATTTAGTCCCATATGATATTGAAAAGAGTTTTCGATAATGAGACTAAAATGCGGGGTTTATAATTGTTAGGCATGTGATGTCTAAGGAATTCATTTGGTCAGGCATGCGATGTCTGAGGTGGTTGCGGATTCCAACTGTTGTAGTTTTACACTTTCTTTTCTGTGACCGTAAGTGTAATATGTTATATCGCCGGTTTCGTTGCTATATGTCAACGACAATTGGGATGCGCATATTTACTTACGTTGATGACATGTGATGTTATGTGTTGCTGGATATGTTATATTGGATCGTCGTGTTTGAATAGCCGGGGGTTTTTATGTGAGATGAGTGTTTTTCATTTTCATTCATGTAAAAACTTGTATGTAATATTCTTTTATTGGGGCACTTCCAGGTTGCGGAAGTTGTCACCGTTTGTATATTATTTACTTTTCCGCACTAGGATAGACCGAAGGAGGGGAGCACAAGTAACCGGGTTCTGGGGTCCAGTGGGAGACCAACTCGAGGAGTCGAGTCCGGGTCTCCTAACACTAGAATTGGCAGGGTTGCTTGCCGCTCTCGTAGGGGTCTAGGGGTGTGGGATTGGCTATTCATCACGACCGTGGAATCCGTGTTTTATACTGGCTCGTATTGAAAACACGGACGTCCTAGTATATCCAATATTTCATATGTTTCTTCTGCTGCGATATCTGTGATATGATCATGTGATGTTCTGTGATAGATACTGTATATAGTATATATGATATATTATATAGATGTTACTTATGTTTTATACCCGCGCTAGCCCTGCCCCCGCTCTGCCGTTAGTTACCTAACCTAACGGTACACGAGGGGACATCGAGGCGAATGCGGATGGCATAAGTGTACGTCGTATTTATCTGTGATGTTTAGGTACTTAAATGATGGGACTTCATTAATGTGATTAATGAATTAAATGAAACCTAATGATGTTGTAGAATCGAATTTCAAAATAAAACAGGTAGCTACAGTTCTTGCTTTGCACAGCGGTATATGTGATATATCCTGCACCTTATTCGATGAGGAAAGGACCGAGATCCCTTCACCGGGAGTGACTCCTTTAGCAATAACTGGCAGATGCTACAAACTCGGTTTGTTTTTTGATTGCTTTTAAGAGTTTTTGCATTGCACAGTGATATATATGATATATCCCGCACCTCATTCGACGAGGAAAGGACCGACGATCCCTTCACCGGGAGTGACTCCTTTAGCAAAACTAGAAAAGCCTCAAAATCACTCCATTTTAAAATCATTTGATTCTACAACGATATCAAGTTCATTACGCAATAGGTTTTCAGAAAAACCTGTCGTAGCCCTCCGTCATTTCAGATAAGTAGTAGTTAGTATTCGTGCTACGTTTGTTGGCCTGCGTCAAGGCGTAGTGTGCGGTAGCTAACTGGTGCTTATCTGCATAAGCATATGATGTGATTGGATTAGGGTAGTCGTGCGACTTTGTTGGCCTGCGTCAAGGGTCGTGCGGGTGGGTTTAATTCAATCAGGAAATGACGGGTTGAACTTGACTAGCGGACTATGGTTTGTTGGCCTGCGTCAAGGTCATAGGACGCTAGGGGCAAAATTATCGGGAATTTCAAGTGTTGAAATTTGCAATGAGATTGCATACCTCCTATGAGATAGTTGGATCCCGATACCCGCTGCGAGTAAGAGTTACTCCTGGGAGAGTTTTATACATTACAATTAGCCGATCAAGTAGGTGTCTAGAAAGGTGTTAACGAGGTTACGCCTCTGGGAAAACGAGGTTTACATTAATTAGGTTCGTGCGAAAGCACGGGGGACCTCCCTCAAAGTACCGACACTGGCCTGGCTGAAAGATTGGCGAACTTGTAGTGTGTAATTAATCCCGGCTAGTCTTTCCTTTTAGGGTTTGAAGGAAGATTTGATAAAAAGCAGTGGGAGCCATCCTGATTAGATAAAATAATAACCAATCTATTCTTGCAAGAGCGCACGCTGAGTGTTTTCTTCTCTCTCTCTCCAGGTAGCGACCATATCACGCCTTAATCAAGATTATAATACGGAATATTGACCGAACCCGCTTGTTATACTGAGCTGGGGAATGTTGGTCCCGCTCCAACTTATAATTGTTATAAGACAGAGCAGGAAATTGGGGATTACCAGAATTCCCGTGCCGCCCAAACGAAGAGGGTGCATGCTGATGCATCATCTTCGGGTGTGTTCATTACAAGAACTGTTTCTCAGTATTCTTTACGTCCTGGGTATGTGATACCAGATCAGGATCCAAGATATGTAATCTGTTACATAGGGCTACAGAAAGGTAGAGAACTGAGAACGGGTGATAAGTTTCATGAGACAGAAAACGGGGCAAGTGTTGCAGCCAAGTCTGTTGGTCACTCTCACCCTGTATTACCAATACATTGATTCTGAACGAATGTTATTAGATACCGAAGCTGATATACAAAATCATATCTATCTCTTTATTAGTAAAGAAATGATAAAATTTTGTATTGTTGGATAATGTTTTGAACATTTCCTATATCAAAAGTTGATCGCTTCAGGCACGTTATCTAAAAGCATTAATGTTCTAAATCAAACTACAGTTCTTTAGTATACGGAACACACACAAGAGGAAGAGTTCAGAACTGAACGAATTCTTCTTGAGGTATTGTAGACAAGGTCAGATCAATGTGACCCGACTAGCTAGAGTTACATAAAGATGCATATTTAAATTAGTTTGAATTTGCATCTTGTGAAACTCGCCTGTCATGTCACAAAGATAAGATGACCACAGCTCTGTTTACTGAAAACAGAGAAAGAGTTAGTGAACTCTTGGGATGATACATGTTGATGTATGTAGGTCCCCTGTCTACACATGCCAAGACTGGTTCTTTATACTTCGTTATATTCTCTGATAATCTCTCAAGATTCAGTCATATGTTCCTGTTGAAACACAAGTCCGAACCTTTTGAGATATTCATAGAATATAAGTTAGAAGTAGAAAACCAAAATACGGGTATAAGTATTATGTCCTTTGATGTGATCAAGGAGGAGAATAATTGAGCACGGAAATACTGGACTATTCTAAAGGAGAATTAGATTCTCTCTCAGCATTACTTCTCTGAATACACCATAGCACGATGGTATATCAGGGCGGAGCAATCACACCCTATATGATAAGGTGTGCTCTATGATGAGTACTACTGAGTTACCTTTTTCCTTTTTGGGAGTTATGCACTTGAGAAGCTGCATACCTATTGAATAGGGTTCGAATCAAATCAATGCCTACCACTTAATATGTGATATGGAAAGGGAAGAGCCCATATCTTAAGTTGGTTAAGATTTGGGGTTGTCCGGCCTATGTCTAAAAGCAAAATCCGGACAAGCTCGAGGCAAGGTCTGTAATGTAGAACTGGAAAGGTTCCAGCTATACAAACTACAGCAGATGATCTGATAAAACCAAAGGATTCAATAGATTCCAACGAACCTCAGCCTCTCCGCCGATCTAGTAGGGTTCCTCACCCAACTGAGAGATACTTCTGTTTCTCTATGACAGTGGGAGCGAGGATTGCATCATGAGATGATGACCCAACTAGTTTCGACCTGGCCATCAGGAGTAGGACTCTGTGAGAATGGCTGGATGTTTATCGATCTGAGATGGAATCCTTATACACCAACAAAGTATGGACTTTGGTTGCTATATCTGAAGGGTTAAATCCCCATCAGGAGCAAGTATATCTTGAGAAGATTACTTGGTGTAGATGGAAAAGTTGAGACTTTCTAAGCTAGACTTGTTAAAGGTTTGCATCATTGACCAGCTGTGGATTATGTTGAAACCTTTTTCAAGGATCTATGCTTAAGTCCATCCAGATCCTACTTGCCACGGCTACATACCATGACTACGATATCTGGTGGTTGGGTGTCTTGACTGCTTTTCTAAATGATGATTTGGAAGAGAGTGTCTATAAGTACACAGCCAGAGGGCTTCGTAGACAGTGGGAGCAGCGGAAACGTGTGCAAGATGCTTTATAGGATAAAGCAGGCATCGCGGAGTTGGAACATCTGTTTTGATGAAGCGGTCAAAGAAGTTGACATCATCAAAATGGTAGATGAACCTTGTATAAACAAGAAGGTAGTAGGGAGTATGGTGACGATCCTCGTAGAGTACGTGGATGACATACTCTTGATAGGGAAGGAGTTTCCTATGCTACGCTCGATCAATTTCCGCTTATCACAATGATTCTCTATAGGATCAAAGTGATACCTCCTAAATCCTGGGTTTTCGATCTATGAGATAGATCTAATTAGATGTTAGGATTCTCACTAGTTGTAGTGAGAAGGTATCAATCGACCCTGGGGAGAATCACTGGAATGGTTCCAGGGTGATAAAGACGACTGAGTGTCAGTCACAGGCATTGTCTTTACCCTCAGTAAAGGGACGGTATGTTGGAAGAGTTCCAAGCAAAATACCGTGACATACTAGACGATAAAGGCTGGATACATCGCTACTTAAGATGCTACCAAAGAGGCAGTCTGGGTGTTTATTGGTTCATGAGATGAACTTTGTTCCTCCCATTATGTGACAATGGAGTTGTGGCTTATGCCAAGGAACGCAGGTCCCATCAGTGATCCAGACATATTCTAAGGCAGTATCACCTGATCATGGAGATAGTTGATCTCCAGGGAGATCGAGGATAGGAGAGTAGACTCAGAGGACAAACACAGCGGATCCACTCACAAAGGCCTGTTCCTAGAGAGAGATTTTTATGGGATGGTTGAGTATGAGATACTACAACCACTGCTATCAGATGGCCCTAGTGCAAGTGGGAGATTGTTAGTTATATGTATGCCCTAGAGGCCATTACTATACATAGGATGTATATTGTAGTGGATGCTGGGACATATATAGGGAGGACTTTCTTGCTCGACATAATAGTATGCTATCTGGTTGATCTTTACCTTAACGTGTATGCTGATTGTCTCTCTGTTACATGTTGGTAAAGCCCTTAGGATCTGTACTTGACTACCTGGACTATGATGCGGATCATACTAGTGGGGACATGGTAGTCCATAAGTACATCCTTCAAAGTCCCTAGTCGAGAGTGTATCGAGACGGGGCATCGATATACCAGAGTAGACTAGCGTATACCTTCTCGACCCATACAGATGGGCGATGGATGATCCCATATCCATTGGTGTTTGACATCAGAGATGATATACGGGTGCTCAGTAAAGACTGGGTACACTGGACGGACTCGCCGAGAACTCCTAGATGGTATTATACCTCACGTCAGATGGCAGTTCTCTGGTGACACTGGTACAGAGTAGTCTGTTGACCCGAGATCGTCATAGAGTCTTGTGTGGTTTCCACTGTTCTTTGATTTCCATCTTACCACGTCCAAGAGGGCGTGCAAAACGGTGGTTTTTGGGTACAGTCCCGAGTCATATGGAGGCAATGAGCGATAGGAGGGGATTCGTCTCTCCCGGTATAGGGGGTTGATGTTGCGCTGTGTTCGATTGGCTATAACAGGAAATCCCTGGCCAGGGTTGCTGAGATTTACTGGTAAGTGTTACCAGTAGTTTCTCGAATTGTTATAGACCTCATATCGACACGACTTATTGAGCTATTGGGGTATGACGTTTACCACCCCTAGGCGAGATATGCGACATATCAGACGATCAGACTGGACTGTACGGTAGTGTTACTGGTTGGATTCACTGGAGTGTGAGCGGGCTTGCTCGTCGATCTTCAGATCGCTCAATACCCGGTTGGCCGTTACGTTTAGCAGACCGCTTGCGGCTTGTGGGTGTTTGATATGATCATCACCTGCTGCCGGCGTATTGACGAGTCTTTAGAGACCTACACAGAGGTTTCCTGGCTCAAGCGAAACGAAATAGGAGCGCATATGAGATATGTGCGGGACCGAGAATAATGCGTGTATGTGATACCGTATTACATTCTCGCGACGTAACATTGATCGGTTATATGCGATATTGCCGGGTTATCGGATCAAGTGTTGATTCGATAAGTTGTTACTGATGATACCAGTCGGTTATGTGCGACATGACCGGATCATTGAATCAAGTGTTGATTTAATGATTTAATGCATAATTATATATTTGATATATTACTTTGCATTAACTAGTATCGGTTCACTTTAAATGGATTTTCTCGCTCGGGTGTGCGCATTGCATATGCGATATGATTTTGTGCACTTGTTTGTATCATATTTGATGATACATGCAAATTAGGGTTTGTGTAAAGAATTAAACCTTGGTTAAAGAAATGGTTAGGGTTTTTATTTGATTATTCATTTATTCATTTGTTTTTATTTTTGGAAAATAAATTGCATAAAATAGAATGGTGGCTTTCTTTTGTTTTCTTTCATGAAGCTTCATGAACTTTTGACTTAGTCACCATTTTGTCTCATGCTTAACCCTAACCAATTCAATTAACTCAAGTTAATTCTCTACACCTAACCATGGTGAGAATTATGATAAGGATGGATTTTCTTTTCTATTTTAATAATTCTTATCATAACAATTTCCTACTTCTTTTTCATTTCTTCAAGTGAAGAAAGCTTGCCTCCATTAATGGCAAGTGATGAAAAAGAGTGAGAAATCCAAATCTAAAGTCTACCGACTTCCTATTTCTTCATCCTCTACCTCTTGCCAAGTAGTAGAGTGTGTTTTCTTCACAAGTTTCGTGACTTGGTGAAGTCGGAGCTTGATTTAGCGATGCCTCGACGTAGATCATCTTCGGCATGGACATCGATGACCTAGCCCGTCCATTCTCCGATGAAGCCGACGCTAGAGCCCGGGACTTGTTATGGACAGCGAGGAGACTTCATTGCAGAGCTAAGGAGGTGGAGAACCGGATCTACAAAGGTTGTATTTCCGTTTAACTCATAGTTAAGTGTTAACTAGTTTTTGTTTCGCCTAGACATTTAGCTAACGATCCGTAGTCTAGGGTTTCTCGGCACCGTATTTTTATAAATTGGCATGGTTGATGCCTTGTGAGACCTCATTAGGGTGCCTAGGAACCCTACGCTGATAACTGACGATAGGTATAGTACCAACCAACAGCTCCTGACAAGTCATGTCCAGTGTACTCGTAACCTAACGAGCACCCGCATACTATCTCAAGTACGACGTACTGACGGCTGTGGGACAGACCGTCTCCCGTGTTGGGATAAGAAGCGCATACGCTAGTCTACTCTGGAGTATCGATGCCCTGTCTCGATAGTCCTATGACCAGGGACCTGCATAAGGATGTGCTTGTGGATTACCCTGCCCCCACGAGTGTGACTGCCATCACAACGCTGGTAATCAAGCAATGATCCTAAGGGCTCTACTAATGTGTATAGGCAATATGTTAAAAGAAACACATGTACACACATTGAAGTAGAAACAAACCAAGTAGCATACTATTATTTTGAGCAAGATTTTCTATACAATGGTGAATACCCCAAGCTTCTATTAAGTAATATACAAACTAGTATGATACAGTAATGGCCTCTAGGCATATACACTAACATGATGTATATTTTCTTGCACTGTATTATATTCATTTCTATGATCTATCTTCATCGATATTGGTTTGTGGTTTGTGTTACCACGATTGCACGGGCAGAGAGAGCTGCGGCTAGAGTTGCGGGCAGTATGAGCTCGTTTTGGACGAGGACTGACCAGGGCGTAATTCCGGTGACACACGATTGCACAGATGTGTCGTTTTATTGTGTTTTTCGTGCCATGAGCGTTTGATGGATTGCTTTTACAAAAATTTCTCGAATGTGCGGATCAGCACCAGAGGATTGGGCCACCGCTATAGGCCAGTTAGAATGTGATGACCGTTACTGTATCGTCTATTCTTGAGGATTGAGGTACTTTTCAGCATGCGGATGAATGATCCATCTTCTGCTGCGACTGACAAGATATCGCCCTAGATGTTTGAATCTATTGCAGCACGAGTTGTACTTAGAGATGTGATAGAAGATCGCTAGTCACCCATGGATGAACGACTAGGACATGTGGTTCATTTGCATACCCCGATGCGAGGTCATCAGATTGATTGATTTTAGCTAGAGGAGATTTCACGCAGGTACGTTGAGAGTCGATAGAAAAGATCGAATGTCAGAAACCCATTTTTCCAAGTTTAAGTTATTCGGAAAAACATGCAAGTAATTCTGTGAACCCTCTAGAAGAATGAAACCCTAACTCGACATAATGACCATGGAAACTCTCTTGAACGTTAGGGTTTGCGGCAGTTCCGCGGTGCCATTAATGTGGCTTGGGTTGTCCCTTCTACGGTTGGTCCATAGGTACTGTGGTATGTACTGGATATTATTAAACTATATTCAATGTTGAGCTCTCGGGGAATTATGGGACTTTGACGAATCGATCGAAAAGTTCGACGTCGTCTGGATATCATGTGATGGGATACATTACTTAGGAGACTCTAAGTATGAGTATAGCCATTGTAGCGCAGTCCATACAGCTACGAAGAGACGAGTTCGAATCAGTCGACATTAGAGAAAAGTGGAGTAAGAGATTCGTATGAGATTTTGATGAGATGTTGTTCCACACCGTTGACATTAGAGATATGATACGCATGCAGAGGCATTGAATATGGATACATCTTCTAGAAGGAGTCGTGATGAGTATGCATCCGTTCCGGAACAAGAAATAGATTTAGTAAAGGGTGATAACTTCCGGGCAGTTTAGCAGAAACGAGATTTAGGAGAGACCACGACAGAATCTTTCTGGAATACTACACGAGGAGACTTGACCCAGGATTAGTCGTATTACGCACACCCAGCATGCCAGAGTTTGGCATCATCGACGAGACATGTTATGATTGACCATGATAGTTGTCCAGAGATCTTTGGTGGATGTGCCAGAGTGGAACTATTTCCGTCATCGTTCCATATTGGGCCGTTGGGCTGAGGAGCTATGTAACTAGCAATTCGCAGTAAAAGACAAGAGCCTAAAGGGCACCAGACGCCAAGCCATGAACAGGATGTAGGGTTGCTAGGCACTGCCGCAGGGGTCTACGAGGCATCAACCATGCCCGATTTAAAAATTAGCCGTGCCAAACAACCCAAAGCCGGATCTTTAAACTAGAGTTTATGCGAAAACAAGCATGTTAAATACTTTAACACTAAGTGATAGGGATTACAACCTTTGTAGATCCGGTCCTTCACTTCTTAAGCTCTGTGTTGAGGTCCCTTCACTGCTATCATCGTGTTCCGGACTCTTGAGAGGCTCCGGGAAGAGAAAGATGCAAGCTTGCTTCTGATCTTCGATAACTAAGATGATCTACCTTTGTCACGACCCAAAGTTTGGCCCGTGACTGGCACTTAACCACATAACGTCTACAGGCGTAACGCGACTAAGTGAACCGAAAACCCAGAAATCAAACCAGTAAAAGTATAGAGTGTTATAAGTTTTAAATGAAAGCACTTACTAACATGTTAAGAAATCTAAGTAAACAATCACCAAGATAACAATATACAACGCCGTAGCGAAGATCGAGATCCACAAGTGGGAACATCACAGATAGAATAAACTGCATGTAAAGTCGGCTCACAACGAGCTCGACACCAGAATACAAATAATATACATCATCGTCCTCATACTGTCTCTAAGTCAAATACATACATGCTAGATGGAGAATACTAGATACAACAACGTACATAACAGAAAGATAAACAGATACCGCACAAAACCCACCTATCAGCAAAAGAGCTAGTACACCAACTATAGGGGTATCTGTGTCAAAAGATGCGAAACGCAGCCTGCCGCGACTACTCCGAAGGGCAACCTACAAACACTGTGGCACAACGGGGGTGAGTTGCCAACTCGTGAATAGAGATAACATATAAGGGTAATCGCGAGCATGCACGTACTGCGCTACTCTATCATATGCCAACAGATGATATCAATATGTGATAAGCAGTATGTGCAATAATCATGCAAGTGCTCAATCAGGTAATATAACTACAGGATGAGGTACAATAATAAATACTGAGCATGGGCAATATAACATCTACACGGAATGTCAACGTGGAATATATAATCGGTGTCCATCAAAGCACCCAGATCCCCCAAATAGCTCAGGCGCCGGCACCCTCATCGGCCCTCAAATCCTGTAAATCTCTGAGAATCCCGAGTGCCCAAAATCGACACCCAAATATCATAAATACTTGTGTCCAGCATCGACACGCAAATCTTCATCCATCGGGCCCCGTCAGTCCGGGTCAGCCCACGGGCTCCGTCTGCGGTATCGGCCCTCGGCCCCGGCAGTACGGATCACCCCGCATCCATCTATCGACTCTGATCAGTATCCTCCGAATAACTGTCTGGTCCAACCAATCACCGGTAGGTAGTAGTCCCTCTGCCAGGCTCACCATCTACTACACAGCGAAACCGTTCTCTTCCCAGGGTACTATACCGGGTCCACCATGTACCCATAATCGGCCTCAACCAGCTCCTCGATTCGGGTTCATATATATCACTCTAGCACCGAGGAAACACATGGTGGACGCACGGAAATATCATATCAAGGGAACCGGGTTTTTAAATGATTACATATTTGAAATAGCCACGGTTCCTAAATCCAGAAATCACATGTAATCCAAACCAATATGCAAGTCAATGATCCGATATGATATATGCATCAAATATGAATATCATGTCAAGTCACATAAAGATGAGTTACAATATAATGATCCGATATGATATATGCATCAAGTATGAATATCATGTCAAGTCACATATAGATGAGCTACAATATAATGATCCGATGTGATATATGCATCAAGTGTGAATATCATGTCAAGTCACATATAGATGAGCTACAATATAATGATCCGATGTGTATATCCATCAAGTATGAATATCATGTCAATATCATGTCAAGTCACATAAAGATGAGCTATAATATAATGATCTGATGTAAATCCTACAGTGTGAGTATCATGGCAATTACTAACGGTGTGTGTGTAACAGGCAGGATAGTGCTCGTGCAATATGGACCGTTAGTAATGGTGCGGTGTTCTATCAATTCTAGTTTATATCCATATAGCAGGGAATGCAGTATGCATTAAATAGTAGCCATGCACAGCCAATGTATGTAAATGTAGCTATAAGGTCCTATCAGCCCAGACGTAGAATGCCATTCGGGCGATATCCCCGTAGATGTTAAATCTACTCACCGTAGTCTCTCGCTAGGTATAGCCAACAACTTGTTTCCCCTTCTGCGCGACGTCCGCCGTACTCGCCTGCGAACCTAGAATTACACAATACATCATACATAAGCTTGAAGTCATACAAACACGACATTAAGGCCGAACTAGTAACTCATGTCGTGAACCAAGAGCGCGTGTGCGCGATACGCTAAAACGTGTGGTTACGTGCCTGAAGCCACTCCGACACGTCGCGATACGCAGAAACCCAAAACCCGTACACACGTATCACGCGTGTCGCGAAAGATTAAAAATACGGGAAAATAGGTAATCACCTCCAGATTTTGATACAGAAATGATATTGTAAAACTATATATACCAAAATAACCCACATAACAAAAGACTCCAGTGGCCCAAACCCCAAATCCCAACTCACCCATCTGGCTGCAAATTGCGGCCAGAATGAATATTCCAGCGGCCTGGGTTAGGGGTGGGCTCCCAGGTTTGGTGTGTGCACTCTATACCCCCCATACATGCTACAGTAACCTCTAGTTTCACTCTGAAATATCTCGGGTAGCAGCAGATCCTACAGAGCCATATTTCTAGTTAAAATCCACACTTTTGCACTAAAATCAAATTTTAGGGTATTTTTCTGAAATCTGAAACAATCTTAAGTCTAAACCCATACTAATAACTCATTAACAAGCTAATCAAGCCACAACAACATAAATTTTAACATATCATCACTAAATCCCTTCAATAGCACTAAAGTTGCACAAAAAGGTGACATTTTGAAACTAAACATGCAAGTTATGGAGATAGGGTGCTAGGAGTGAGATTTATACCTTCAAAAGACCCTAGAAAAACCAAAAGTTCCAGCTTTAACCTCAAGTGGGCAGATTTGCCTCTAAACACCTCAAAAAGCTCACTTTCCCAAGTTTTTGTGAAGGAAATGTGCTGTTTTGTGTAGGGTTTTGAATAGAGATCAAAGGTACATGAAGAGGAGAAGAAAAGATGAAGAAAAGATAGGGTTTTCTGCTGGAATTCCTGCAGGAAAGTCTGAGATGGGGAAAGAGAGAGAAAAGAGAAGAAAATGGGGGTAAAAAGTCAAGTGTTCACCTAACCACCATTCTTCTATTTTTCTATTGCTTATTGAATTATAAAAAAGGGGTTTTGTTTTATAAAAGGGTGGGGAAAATAACAACCATGCACAAAAGAATGGTTAACATGTTACCAAAACCCTAAGTCCCAAAAATGGCTAAGTGTGCAAGTGTACACTACAAAGGAAAATTTTCCAATTTGCTAACACGACTAAATATAATTAGTAACCCGACTAAAATAACTAATAATCCTATGAACACATATATAATAACACGTAAAATTACTAATTATCATGCAAAACATTCTAACGGAAATTCAAAGTGTTACAATCTACCCCCCTTAAAGAAATTCAGTCCCCGAATTTAAAAATCTAACTATACGCACCTTCAAAAAGATGGGGATACCTCTTCCTCATCTCGCTCTCGGTCTCCCAAGTGACCTCCTCGCCGCTCTGGCCACGCCAAAGTACCTTGACGGATGGTATCTCCTTCGACCTCAACTTCTTCACTTGTCGATCCAAGATCATCACCGGCTGCTCAGCATAGGAAAGGTCGCGCTCAAGCTGGATCGTCGGGTGCTGAATCGCATGCGAAGGATCATGAAGATATCTGCGGAGCATCGAAACGTGAAATACTGGGTGCCCGTCTGGAAAACTGGGCGGAAGGGCTAATCGATACGCAACCGCACCAACACGCTCGAGAATCTCGAAGGGGCCCACATATCTGGGACTAAGCTTCCCCTTCTTCCCAAACCTCATCACGCCTTTCATTGGGGAGACCCTCAAGAAAACATGATCACCAACAGAAAACTCAAGTCTGCGCCGACGATGGTCTGCATAAGACCTCTGCCTAATCTGGGCTGCTCTCATCCTATCGCGAATCAACTGGATCTTCGCGGTCGTCTCCTCCACAATCTGCGGCCCTAAGATACTGCTCTCACTGAGTTCCGTCCAACAGGTGGGCGATCTGCATCTCCTCCTATAAAGAGCCTCAAACGGTGCCATCTGAATGGTCTCCTGGTAGCTGTTGTTGTAGGAGAACTCTAATAAGGGCAAATGATGATCCCAGCTACCTCCGAAGTCTAAAACGCATGCTCTGAGCATGTCCTCGAGAGTCTGAATAGTCCGCTCTGACTGTCCGTCGGTCTGCGGATGAAATGCTGTGCTGAAACTCAAGCGAGTGCCCAAAGCCTCCTGAAGCCTCTGCCATAACCGGCTGGTAAACTGAGTGCCTCTATCGCACACGATACATGTCGGAACTCCATGCAGTCGTACAATCTCATCAATTTAAATATGGACATACTGAGCAAACCCGAAAGTCGTCTTCACCGGTAGGAAGTGAGCCGCTTTCGTCAAACGATCCACGATCACCCAGATGGAGTCATACCCTCGACTAGTCCTGGGTAGACCCACAATGAAGTCCATAGATATCTGTCCCATTTCCACTCCGGAATGGGTAACGGTTGTAGCTCTCCCGCGGGCCTCTGGTGCTCAGCCTTGACTTGCCGACAAGTCAGGCATCTCGACATAAAATCCGCGATGTCTCTCTTCATTCCGTCCCACCAGTAAACACCTCTCAAGTCATGGTACATCTTGGTGGAACCGGGGTGAACACTATATACCGATCGATGTGCCTCCTCAAGAATCTCGCGTCGTAATCCCTCAGCATCTGGTACGCACAGTCTAGCCCCAAATCGTAGTACCCCATGGTCATCGATCACGAACTCGGAAAATCTGCCCTGTCCCATCTGTGTCCTGATCTCTGAACAGCGGTCATCTCTGTGCTGTGCCTCTTGTATACGGTCAGGCAACTGTGGGCGTGCACGAACATGCGCAATCTGTCCTCCGATCGGCGTAAACTTGAACTGTACCCGGCTGTCGCATAAGATCTGCCAATCTGCCGACGACTGCCTCTGTACTGCGCTCAAACAAGATAGACTACCCCCGGGCCTCCTGCTCAAAGCATCCGCTACTACATTCACCCTGCCCGGGTGATACAAGATCTCACAATCGTAGTCCTTCACTAACTCCATCCATCGGCGCTGTCTAAGGTTCAGGTCTCGCTGCTGAAATATATACTTTAAGCTCTTGTGGTCAGTGAATATCTGGCACGACTCTCCATACAGATAATGTCGCCAGATCTTAAGTGCTAAGACCACCGCAGCCATCTCCAGATCATGAGTGGGGTAATTCTGTTCATGTTTCTTTAATTGCCGCGAAGCATACGCGATCACCCTCTCATGCTGAATCAAAACGCACCCTAGCCCCACTCGTGAAGCATCACAGTAGACCACAAATTCGCCTGATCCTGAAGGCAACGATAGCACTGGTGTCGTAGTCAGTAGAGCCCGTAGCTGCTGGAAACTGTGCTCACACTCCTCCGTCCAATCGAAACGAACTCCCTTCCGGGTCAACCCGGTCAAAGGTGTAGCAATGCGAGAGAAGTCCTGCACGAATCGCCTGTAATAACCTGCCAGCCCTAGAAAGCTGCGAACCTCCGTCACTGACATAGGTCTAGGCCAACACATAACTGCCTTGATCTTCCTCGGGTCTACACATATACCATCTCGTGTAATCACGTGCCCCAAGAAGTCTACGCTGTCTAGCCAGAAAGCACACTTTGAAAATTTGGCGAAAAGCTGATGCTCCCTCAAGGTCTGCAGTGTAATCCGCAGGTGCTGCTCGTGCTCCTCTCTACTCCGAGAATACACCAAGATATCATCAATGAACACTATGATGAACAGATCAAGATACGGTTGGAAAATGCGGTTCATCAAGTCCATAAATGTTCCTGGCGCGTTGGTGAGTCCGAACAACATCACCAAAAACTCATAATGGCTGTAGCGTGTGCGGAAAGCTGTCCTAGAAATGTCCTCCTGTCTAACCCGCAGCTGATGGTAGCCTGATCGCAAATAGATCCTCGAAAAGTATCCTGCCCCCTAAAGCTGGTCGAACAAATCGTCGATGCGTGGCAAAGGATACCTGTTCCGCACTGTCACTCTGTTCAGCTGGCGGTAGTCAATACACAGACACAAACTGCCATCCTTCTTCTTGACGAACAGGACTGGAGCACCCCAAGGAGAAACACTGGGTCGAATAAGTCCCTTATCCAGCAAATCTTGCAATTGACCCTTCAATTCTCTAAGTTCCACCGGGGCCATCCGATAAGGCGGTACAGAAATAGGCCCCGCGCCAGGAACCAAATCAATACAGAAAGAAATATCACGCTCGGGCGGTATCCCAGGAAGCTCGTCAGGGAACACATCATAGAACTCGCTAACGACTGGAACCTGATCCATTGGAACCTCTGTAGCTCTAGTATTGCAAACATAGGCGAGAAATCCCTGACATCCCATCCTCAAAAGCTGTCCAGCGTGAAAAGAAGAAATCACACTGTGAGGGGTAACACCATGGTCCCCCAACACAAGAACAACCGACTCGCCAGGAAAACAAAATCGAACTGCCTTCTCGCGGCAGTCGACAGAAGCATAGCACGTGGCTAACCAATCCATGCCCAAAAGAACGTCGAAGTCCAACATCTCAAGAAGGATCAAATCGACCGGCAACTCTCTCTCGCTAATACGGACGGTACAGGATCGGAATACGTGCCTAGCAACAAACGACTCTCCCACAGGAGTAGTCACAACAAGCGGCTGGCCAAGCAAACAGGACTCTCTACCCAAACTCGGCACAAAGTGTGTGGATACGTACGAGTGCGTGGATCCGGGATCGAATAACATGTGTGCATCAACCGAACATAAAGGAAGGATACCTGAGACCACCGCATTGGATGCCTACGCGTCCTAAAGCGTCAAAGCAAAAACTCGCGCCTGTCCTCCACCTGCAACTGACTGTCCCCTGCCAGCCGCTGGCTGCCCTCTGCCTCGGTCACCTCGTCCTCTATGAACAAATCCTCCGCGACCACGACCTCTTTGTGCATGCGTCTGACGCGGAGTAACAGTAGATACTATCGGCAACGCCGTCTGGGGTGGTAAAGGTGGTAATGTAATATGCGGTGCTGCCGCCTCACTCCGGGGTACCTCAGGACAATCTCGCACACGATGATAAGAACTCCCGCAACGGTAACATCGCGATGATGGTCGCTGACCCTCCTGGGGATAGGAGCTAAATAACCGGCCTCGCCTCGAATCTCTGGCACCTGCAAGGTGCCTGTCACGATGCCGAAAAGGCCGTCTCTGCACTGACGTATCTGCACGAACTCTCTTCGGCTATGGGACTGCCGAAGTCTCAGCAAGGTGTTCCTCAACTAATAATGCTGCATCAACTGCTGCTGCATATGTCTCATAATGCTGCGTGCTGATAGCAAGGAATAGTGGTGTAAGCAAGCCTCGGACAAATCTCTTGACTCACAACTCCTCGGTAACCACTAAGTACGGAGCATAAACTGATAGCTCGGTGAACAGCACGTCATACTCTGCCACTGACATCTCTGGCGTCTGGCATAAGGACTCGAACCTGCGTGCTCTAGCATCTCTGACACTCAGGGGAAGAAAGCGGGCAAGGAATAGCGCCACGAACTCTGTCCAGGTCATAGGAGGAAGACCTGCTGCTCTACCCTTCTCGACTGATTCATACTATTTCTGCGCAAGACCTTCCAGGCGAAAGCTCGCGAACTCAACCCATCTCGCATCTGCGCATCTAAGTGAACGACATATACGTGCCATCCTATCAATGAAAGACTGTGGGTCCTCGGCCACATCGGTGCCTGTGAAGACCGGAGGCTTTAGCCTCATAAACTCTGACAGCGATACTGTAATAACCTCTGTAGTCACAGGTGCAACTGCCTGAACTGTGGGTACCACCGCGGTCTCTGCAACGGGTGGAACTACCTCTGGTCGCTGTGCTCGAAGTGTCTCAACTAGAGATCCCATCATCTGGCGCATCTCCTACATGCTGGATCCCATCGTCTTGCGTATCTCCTGCACACCAGCCCCTAACATAGCAATCTGATCTGTCACGGCAGGAACGGCCTGCTCGGGCACAACCGGTGTACTACCCGGATCAGTCCTCGTCTTAGACGAGTCAACTCGAATCTCGGCCCTCGCGGCCGCTCTCTGCGCCCTCGTAGTCTTTGGCGGCATAATGGCTGAAAGGAATAATAGGATTCGATAAGGATACGGAAATCGAATCGCAAGAATGCGTAGACTCAAGAAGGAATTTAAATCAATAAGTTCTAAGGTCGCGTAGGCGGAGTACCGTGTCGTGAGTATGCCGCGGAACATACACACGCTACGCTACCCTGCTGCCGCTACATACTCCATCATATCAGGGTCATCCAACACTCCGAAAAGTAAAACCTACGCTCTGATACCAACTTTGTCACGACCCAAAGTTTGGCCCGTGACCGGCAATTAACCACGTAATGTCTACAGGCGTAACGCGACTAAGTGAACCGAAAACCCAGAAATCAAACCAGTAAAAGTATAGAGTGTTATAAGTTTTAAATGAAAGCACTTACAAACATGTTAAGAAATCTAAGTAAACAATCACCAAGATAACAATATACGACGCCGTAGCGAAGATCGAGATCCACAAGTGGGAACATCACAGATAGAATAAACAGCAAGTACAGTCAGCTCACAACGAGCTCGACACCAGAATACAAATAATATACATCATCGTCCTCATACTGTCTCTAAGTCAAATACATACATGGTAGATGGAGAATACTAGATACAACAACGTACATAACTGAAAGATAAACAGATACCGCACAAAACCCACATATCAGCAAAAGAGCTAGTACACCAACTATGGGGGTATCTGTGTCAAAAGATGCGAAACGCAGCCTGCCGCGACTACTCCGAAGGGCAACCTGCAAACACTATGGCACAACGGGGGTGAGTTGCCAACTCGTGAATAGAGATAACATATAAGGGTAATCGCGAGCATGCACGTACTGCGCTACTCTATCATATGCCAACAGATGATATCAATATGTGATAAGCAGTATGTGCAATAATCATGCAAGTGCTCTATCAGGTAATATAACTACCGGATGAGGTACAATAATAAATGTTAAGCATGGGCAATATAACATCTACACGGAATGTCAACGTGGAATATATAATCGGTGTCCATCAAAGCACCCAGATCCCCCAAATAGCTCAGGCGCCGGCACCCTCATCGTCCCTCAAATCCTGTAAATCTCTGAGAATCCCGAGTGCCCAACATCGGCACCCAAATATCATAAATACTCGTGTCCAGCATCGACACGAAAATCCTCATCCATCGGGCCCCGTCAGTCCGGGTCAGCCCACGGGCTCCGTCTGCGGTATCGGCCCTCGGCCCCGGCAGTACGGATCACCCCGCATCCATCTATCGACTCTGATCAGTATCCTCCAGATAACTGTCAGGTCCAACCAATCACCGGTAGGTAGTAGTCCCTCTGCCAGGCTCACCGTATACTACACAGCGAAACCGTTCTCGCCCCGGGGTACCATACCGGGTCCACCATGTACCCGTAATCGGCCTCAACCAGCTTCTCCATTCGGATTCACATATATCACTCTAGCACCGAGGAAACACATGGTGGACGCACCGAAATATCATATCAAGGGAACAGGGTTTTTAAATGATTACATATTTGAAATAGCCACGGTTCCCAAATCCAGAAATCACATGTAATTCAAACCAATATGCAAGTCAATGATCCGATATGATATGTGCATCAGCTATGAATATCATGTCAAGTCATATAAAGATGAGCTACAATATAATGATCCGCTGTGATATATGCATCAAGTATGAATATCATGTCAAGTCACATATAGATAAGCTACAGTATAATGATCCGATGTGATATATGCATCAAGTATGAATATCATGTCAAGTCACATATAGATGAGCTATAATATAATGATCCGATGTGATATACACATCAAGTATGAATATCATGTCAAGTTACATAAAGATGAGCTGCAATATAATGATCCGATGTAAATCTTACAGTGTGAGTATCATGGCAATTACTAACGGTGTGTGTGTAACAGGCAGGATAGTGCTCGTGCAACATGGACCGTTAGTAATGGTGCGGTGTTCTATCAATTCGAGTTTATATCCATATAGCAGGGAATGCAGTATGCATTAAATAGTAGCCATGCACAGCCAATGTACGTAAATGTAGCTATAAGGTCCTATCAGCCCTGACGTAGAACGCCTTGCGGGCGATATCCCCGTAGATGTTAAATCTACTCACCGTAGTCTCTCGCTAGGTATAACCAACAACTTGTTTCCCCTTCTGCACGGCGTCCGCCATACTCGCCTGCGAACCTAGAATTACACAATACATTATACATAAGCTTGAAGTCACACAAACACGACATTAAGGCCGAACTAGTAACTCGTGTCGTGAACCAAGCGTGCGTGTGCGCGATACGCTAAAACGTGTGATTACGCGCCTGAAGCCACTCCGACGCGTCGCGATACGCAGAAACCCAAAACCCATACACACGTATCACGCGTGTCGCGAAAGATTAAAAATACGGGAAAATAGGTAATCACCTCCAGATTTTGATACAGAAATGATATTGCAAAACTATATATACCAAAATAACCCACATAACAACAGACTCCAGTGGCCCAAACCCCAAATCCCAACTCACCCATCTGGCCGCAAATTGCGGCCAGAATGAAATTCCGGCGGCCTGGGTAGGGGGGTGGGCTCCCAGGTTTGGTGTGTGCACTCTATACCCCCCATACATGCTACAGTAACCTCTAGTTTCACTCTGAAATATCTCGGGTAGCAGCAGATCTTATAGAGCCTTATTTCTAGTTAAAATCCACACTTTTGCACTAAAATCAAACTTTAGCGTATTATTCTGAAATCTGAAACAAACCTAAGTCTAAACCCACACTAATAACTCATTAACAAGCTAATCAAGCCACAACAACATAAATTTTAACATATCATCACTAAATCCCTTCAATAGCACTAAAGTTGCACAAAAAGGTGACATTTTGAAACTAAACATGCAAGTTATGGAGATAGGGTGCTAGGAGTGAGATTTATACCTTCAAAAGACCCTAGAAAAACCAAAAGTTCCAGCTTTAACCTCAAGTGGGCAGATTTGCCTCTAAACACCTCAAAAAACTCACTTTCCTAAGTTTTTGTGAAGGAAATGTGATGTTTTGTGTAGGGTTTTGAATAGAGATCAAAGGGACATGAAGAGGAGAAGAAAAGATGAAGAAAAGATGGTGTTTTCTGCTGGAATTCCTGCAGGAAATTCTGAGATGGGGAAAGAGAGAGAAAAGAGAAGAAAATGGGGGTCAAAAGTCAAGTGTTCACCTAACCACCATGTTTCTATTTTTCTATTGATAATTGAATTATAAAAAAGGGGTTTTGTTTGATAAAAGGGTGGGGAAAATAACAAACATGCACAAAAGAATGGTTAACATGTTACCAAAACCCTAAGTCCCAAAAATGGCTAAGTGTGCAAGTGTACACTACAAAGGAAAATTTTCCAATTTGCTAACACGACTAAATATAATTAGTAACCCGACTAAAATAACTAATAATCCTATGCACACATATATAATAATACGTAAAATTACTAATTATCATGCAAAACATTCTAACGGAAATTCAAAGTGTTACAACCTTGAAGTTTCATTAACACAAGCTAACACTCACTAAATGAAGTGAACACCCTCATCTAAATGGCAAGGATAGATGAGGATGATGAAATAGGATTTTTAGCTCTCATTTATAATCTTTTTCTCACACATAATCATCACTTGGAAAAAACTAGAAAGCTTTTTCCATGAAGAACTCAAGGAAGAAGATGATTGAATAATGGTAAACCTTTTATGATGAATAATGCAAAGTAATGATAAAGTTAAAAATGCAACCATGGTCATGTAAGCTTTGTAGAGATTGAACTAGGGCTAAGGGTTTGGGTTGGGTTAAAGAATATCTTGCAAAATATCTTTTCCAAAACAAAAAATGAAAGCTTCTAGAAACATCTAGAAAAGCTTAACCCAAATCAAACCCTAACCATGTTTAATCTCCACTAAACATGTTGCATTAATAACCACATCATGTTACAATATTATATATCACATATATAATATTTATTGTAACAAAATAAAATAATATAATTAACATATATCGCGCATATATCAATGTATTACCCGAGTAAGAAAAAGAACCTTTTAGTGAGCTAATATTAGTTAATGTAATTTAATATATCATATATATTATTATACATTAAATTATCGAATCAACACTTTATCCGACAATCCGGCTACATCGTATATAACCGACTAATATCTCATTTACCGATTCATCGAATCAACACTTGATCCGATGACCCGGCTGATATCAAATATCGCGAGAATAGAATACGGTATCTCATATCGCATTATCCTCGGTCCCGCACATATCACATATGTGCTCCTACTCTGTTTTGCCTGAGTCAAGAAACCTCTGTGTAGGACTCTAAAGAATCGTCAATACGCCTGCAGTCGATGATGATCATATCAAACACCCACAAGCTGCAAGCGGTCGGCTAAACGTAACAGCTACCCGGGTATTGAGCGCTCAGAAGATCAACAAGCAAGCCTGTACATTCTCCTGTGAATCCAATCAGTAACACTCCTGTAGAGTCCGGTCTCGTCGTCTGATATGTTGCATATCTCGCCTAGGGGTGGTAAACGTCAGACCCCAGTAGCTTGATAAGTCGTGTCGATATGAGGTCTATAACAGTTCGAGAAACTACTGATAACACTTACCAGTAAATCTCAGCAACCCTGGCCAGGGATTTCCAGTTATAGCCAATCAAACACAGCGCAACATCAACTCCCTATACCGAGAGAGACGAATCCCCTCCTATCGCTCATTGACTCCATGTGATTCGGGACTGTACCCAAAAGCCACCTTTTTGCACGCCCTCTTAGACGTGGTATGATGGAAATCAAAGCACGGTGGGAATCACACAAGTCTCTATGACGATCTTGGGTCAACAGACTACTATGTACCAGTGTCACCGGAGAACTGCCATCTGACGTGAGGTATAATACAATCTGGGAGTTCTCGGCGAGTCCGTCCAGTGTACCCAATCTCCACTGAGCACCCATACATCATCCTTGATGTCAAACACCGATGGATATGGGATCATCCATCGCCCATCATATGGGTCAAGATGCGTATACGCTAGTTTACACTGGTGTATCGATGCCCTGTCTCGATACACTCTCGACTAGGAACAGTTACAGGATGTACTCGCCGACTACCGTGGCCCCACTAGTATGATCTCATCATAGTCCCAGTAGTCGAGTACATATCCAAAGGGATTTATCAACATGTAATATAGAGACAATCAGAGTACTTGTTAAGATAAAGTACAACCAGATAGCATACTATCATGTCGAGCAAGAAAGTCCTCCCTATATATGTCCAAGCATCAATTACAATATACATCGTAAGTACAGTAATGGCCTCTAGGGAATACATATAACTAACAATCTCCCACTTCCACTAGGGCCATCTGTTGTGGTATCACATACCCAACAATTAGCTGTGGTTGAAGTATCTCATACTCAACCATCCCATAAAAGTCTCTACTGGGAAAAAGGCCTTTGTGAGTGGATCCACACTATTGTCCTCTGTGTCTACTCTCCTAACCACGATCACCGTGGAGATCAACCATCTCCATGATCAGGTGATACTGCCTAAGAATTATATCTGGATTTCAGATGGGACGGGGGGTTCCTTGGCAAAAGCCACTACTCTATTGTCACACAATGGTAGGAACGAAGTTCATCTCATGAACTTATATCTATCCAGACTGCCTCTTTGGTATCATCCTTGGTAACGATGTATCTTACCTTTAATCGTCTAGTAAGTCACGATATCTAGCTTGGAACTCTTCCAACATACCGTTCCTCTACTGAGGGTAAAGACAATGCCTGCGACTGACATTTAGTCGTCCTTATCACCCTGGAACTTTTCCAGTGGTTCTCCCCAGGATCTATTAATACCATCTCACTACAACTAGTGAGAATCCTAATATCAATTATATCTATCTTATAGATTAAAACCCAGGATTTAGGAGGTATCATTTTGATCCTATATGGAGAATCCTTATGATAAGCGGAGATTGACCGAGCGTAGCATAGGAAACTCCTTCCCTATCAAGAGTATGTCATCCACGTACTCTACGAGGATCACCACCATACTCTCTAATACCTTTTTGTATATACAAGGTTCATCTACCATTTTGATGAAGTCAAACTCTTTGACTACTACATCAAAACAGATGTTCCAACTCCGCGATGCCTGCTTTATCCTATAAAGCATCTTGCACACGTTTCCGCTGCTCCCTCTGTCTATGAAGCCCTCTGGCTGTGTACTTATAGACGCTCTCTTCTAAAACATAATTTAGAAAAGTAGTCATGACACCCAACAACCAGATATCGTAGTCATGGTATGTAGCCGTGGCAACTAGGATCTGGATGGACTTAAGCATAGCTTTGAAAGTCTCAACTTTTCCATGTACACCAAGTAATCTTCTTAAGATATACTTGCTCCTGATGGAGATTTAACCCTTCAGATAAAGCAACCAAAGTACATACTTTGTTGGTGTATATGGATTCTATCTCAGATCACTAAGCATCCAGCCATTCTTACAGATTCCGACTCCTGATGGCCAGCTCGAAACTAGTTGGGTCATCATCTCATGATGCAATCCTCGCTCCCACTGTCATAGAGAAACCGAAGTATCTCTCCAGTGGGTGAGGAACCCTACTAGATCGGTGGAGAGGCTGAGGTTCGTTGGAAACTATTGAATCCTTAGGTTCTATCAAATCATCAGCTGCAGTTTGTATAGCTGGAACCTTTTCCAGTTCTACAGAACTGACTTTGCCTCGAGCTTGTCCGGATTATGCTTTTAGACATAGGCTGGACAACCCCAAATCTTAACATACTTAAGATATGGGCTTTTCCCATTCCATATCACATACGAAGCGGTAGGCAACGGATTTGATTGGAACCCTCTTCAATAAGTATGCAACTTCTCAAGTGCATAACTCCCAAAAGGAAATAGGAAACTCAGTAGTACTCATCATAGAGCATACCATATCACATAGGGTGCTTTTGCTCCGTCTCGATATACCATCGTGCTATGGTGTATACGGAGGAGTGATGCTGAGAGAGAATCTCATTCTCCTTTAGAATAGTCCAGGAATTCCGCGCTCTAGTATTCTCCTCCTTGATCTCATCAAAGGACATAATACTTTTACCTTTTTTTTTCGGTTCTCTACTTCTGACTTATATTCTGTGAATATCTCAAAAGTTTCGGACTTGTGTTTCAATAAGAACATATGTCTGAATCTTGAGAGATCATCAGAGAATGTAATGAAGTACAAAGAACCGGTCTTGCCATGCGTAGACAGGGGACCTTCATACATCAGCATGAATCAATCCCAAGAGTTCACTAACTCTTTCTCTGTTTCCAATAAACAGAACTGTGGTCATCTTATCTTTGTGACATGACTGGTAAGTTTTATAAGATGTAAATTCAGACTGTTTTAAATATACATCTAAATGTAACTTCAGCTAGTCGGGCCGCATTGATATGACCTAGTCTACGATACCTTAAGAAGGATTCGTTCATTTCTGAACTCTTCCTCTTGTGTGTGTTCTGTATACTAAGAACTGTAGTTTGATTTAGAACGTCAATGCTTTTAGATAACGTGCCTGAACCGATCAACTCTTGATATAGGAAATGTTTAAAACATTATCCATCAATACAAAATTATATCCTTTCTTTACTAATAAAGAGACTGATATGATGTTGTATATCAGGTTCGGTATCTAATAACATTCGTTCAGAATCAATGTATTCTGATAATATAGGGTGATAGTGACCAACAGAGTTGGCTGCAATACTTGCACCGTTTCTATCTCATGAAACTTATCACCTGTTCTCAGTTCTCTACCTATCTGTAGCCTATGTAACAAATAACATATGTGGGATCCTGATCCGGTATCACATACCCAGGACGTAAAGGATATTGAGAAACGGTTCTTTGTAATGAACACACCCGAAGAAGATGCATCAGCATGCACTTTCTTCGTTTGGGCGGCACGGGAATTCTGGTAATCCCCAATTTCCTGCTCTGTCTTATAACAATTATAAGTTGGAGCGGGAGCAACGTTCCCCAGCTCAGTATAACAAGCGGGTTCGGTCAATACATCCGTATTATTATCTTGATTAAGGCGTGATATGGTCGCTACAAGGAGAGAGAGAGAAGAAAACACTCAGTGTGCGCTTTTACAAGATTAGATTGGTTATCAATTTATCTAATCAGGATGTCTCCCGCTGTTTTAGTCAAATCTTCCTTCAAACCCTAAAAGGAAAGACTAGCCTGGATTAATTACACGCTACAAGTTCGCCAATCTTTCAGCCAGGCCAGTGTCGGTACTTTGAGGGAGGTTCCCCGTACTTTCGCATGAACCTAATAAAAGTAAGCCTCGTTTTCCTAAGGGCGTAACCCTGTTGACACCTTTCTAGATACCTACTTGATCGGCTAATTGTAATGTGTAAAACTCTCCCAGGAGTAACTCTTACTCGCATCGGGTATCGGGATCCAACTATCTCATAGAAGGTATGCAATCTCATTGCAAATTTCAACAGTTGAAATTCCAAATAATATTTTGCCCCAAGCGATCTATGACCTTGACAAGGTCAACGAACCATAGACCGCAAGTCAAGTTCAACCCGTCATTTCCTGATCTGAATTAAACCCACCCGCACGACCCTTGACAAGGTCAACAAAGTTGCACGACTACCCTAATCCAATCGCATCATATGCTTATACAGATAAGCAGTAATCAGCTACCGCACACTACGCCTTGACAAGGTCAACAAACGCAACACGAATACTAACTATTACTTATCTGAAATGACGGAGGCCTACGACAGGATTTTAAGAAAACCCTTTGCGTAATGAACTTGATATCGTTGTAGAATCGAGTGATTTTTGTAAAGGAGTGTTTTTGAGACTTTTCTAGTATTGCTAAAGAGGTCACTCCCGGTGAAAGGATCGTCGGCACTTTCCTCATCGAATAAGGTGCAGGATATTTCACAAATATCACTATGCAAAGAAAAAACTATATAAGCAATCAAAGGACAAACCGAGTTTGTAGCATCTGCTAGTTTCACTAAAGAGGTCACTCCCGGTGAAGGGATCTCGGCTCTTTCCTAATCGAATAAGGTGCGGGATGTTCTACAAGGAACACCGCTATGCAAAGTAAGAACTAGATCTACCAGTTTTTAAACAAGTTTCTATAACATCTTTAGGTTTCTTTTTAGTTTCATTAATCTCATTAATGAAGTCCCATTTTATTATGCTTCACAAGCATCACAATTGAAATGAAATCTGCAATATAACATATATCTCATATATATAATATAAACATTCGTCTCAGGCAGTATAATGATCTCATCACAGAACATTGCAGCAGAAGAACATATATGAAATATTGGATATACTAGGTTGTCCGTGTTTTATTGCGAGCCTGTCTAAAACACGGATTCCGCGGTCGAGATGAATAGCCAAACCCACACCCCTAGACCCCTACAAGAGAGGCAAGCAACTCTGCCAATTCCGGGGTTAGGAGACCCGGTCTCGACTCTTCGAGATGGTCTCCCACTGGACCCTAGAACCCGGTTACTTGTGCTCCCCGCCTTGGGTCTACCTAAGGCGGAAAAGTAAATAATATACAATGGTGACATCATCCTCAGCCCGGAAGTGCCCCAATAAAAGAATATTACATACAAATGAATTTTACATGAATGAAAATGAAAAAACTCTTATCTCACATAAAACCCCCGGCTATTCAAAACACGACGATCCAATATAACATATCACAGCAACACATAATATCTCATATCATCAACGTAAGTAAGTATGCATACGTCGATTGTTGTCGATGTATAGCAACGAAAACCGGTGATACAATTACATACTACACTTACGGTCGCAGAAAAGAAAGTGTAAAACTACAACAGTTGGAATCCGCAACCTCTTTAGACATCGCATGCCTAACCAAATTAATTCCTTAGACACCGCATGCCTAACAATTATAAACCCCGCATTTTAGTCCCATTATCGAAAACTCTTTTCAATATCAAGTCGGGCAATTCAACAAGATTCCCGACATCCTGATCGAATGCTCATCGCAAACTTTAGTAGACGGCCGCACCCCCGGGTGCCGTCGACGAAGTGCACTAAGGCGGAACACTGCTGCCGTGAGCACCCGAACGGATGCTTTTGGTGACGGGGTTCTCCTACAGTCACTTGGTTGAGGCTATGGGGTGTGGCTATCTATTAAGTTTACCCGGCGAGTATCCGCGTACGCTACGTGATTGCGACGGACTTTTGATCGCATCAAAATTCCGTGGCAACCGATCATCTGAGACTGAACTACTAGATTTATAACATTCAAATTAGTTATCTCATAACTAGATGTGGATTCCAAATATTGTATCACATTCCAGATAAATAGACAATGTTAAACTTTCCGATCGAATAATCAAACGACCAAGTTTTCCAAAATAGTTCTCAACACTTGAAATTAGTTTAAAAACATCCATCACATACTACAATACCAATGGTCCAGCCGTACAAGGGTCAAGCCAACGCCTCACATGTGGCACGCCGTACTGCCCCAAACCCTAAGGTTCAGAGGCAGTTCAAGACGGTCACATAATCGAGTTAAGGTTTGTCGTCTTCTAGAGGGTCGACCGCGTTACTTGCATGACTTAGAACGTTCTTAAACTACGGAAAAATCCAACACTTGGAAATTTTCCGGCAGAGGAAAAAGTGAGTTATTGATATCCGTTCGAACTTTTTAACACGTTCTAAAAATTACCCGGACAAACTAAACGAAGTTAAATTATCTGATCGAATCAACGAGTCCCCAATACAACCCAGAAAACTCAACACTTGAGTAGAATTAAAAATTCGCAGAACAATCAGGAGTTACATACGGACATTACTGTGCAAAACGCGTGCCATGATTCCACTGTTTGGCCGTGGAACCGCCGCGCAAGCCATGGTACGGCCGCGGTTCCACGACGCTTTAATGGAATTTGAGGCACGTGCTGCACAGTAATTCTTCTAATTCCCTGCTGATTTTTTTGAGTATTTTTAATGCACAAAAAATCACATTTTTATAAAATTTCCAGAGAAGGGTCCGTGTCGGGGTTTTGGGGTTCGATCGGACTTTAAACTTCGCCTAAAGCTCTAGCTTGGCTCTGATACCACTGTAGGGTTGCTAGACACTGCCATAAGGGTCTACGAGGCATCAACCATGCCGGATTTAAAAATTAGTCATGCCGAACAACCCAAAGCCGGATCTTTAAACTAGAGTTTATGAGAAAACAAGCATGTTAAACACTTTAACACTAAGTGAGAGGGATTACAACCATTGTAGATCCGATCCTTCACTTCTTAAGCTCC
Organism: Agapanthus africanus; assembly: GCA_030015575.1. Taxonomy (NCBI): domain Eukaryota; kingdom Viridiplantae; phylum Streptophyta; class Magnoliopsida; order Asparagales; family Amaryllidaceae; genus Agapanthus; species Agapanthus africanus. The sequence goes on from CM057347.1 coordinate 222,160,693, forward strand.
GTGTTGAGGTCGCTTCGCTGCGATCATCGTGTTCCGGACTCTCGAGAGGCACCGCGAAGAGAAAGATGCAAGCTTCCTTCCGATCTTCGATAACTAAGATGATCTACCTTGAAGTTTCATTTGTTGGAGATAGTGCCCTCAAAGTCAATTATTGGATCGCAGGTACGTGATTGCAATGATTGAGGCAGGACCTATACCGATATAACAATCTTGCTCGAGATGATAGTATGCTATCTGGTTTGTCTTTATCATCGTATACATGCTTTAGTTCACTATTGCATGATGATAGAGCCCATAGGATTCTTGCTTGACTACCAGCAGTATGATGGCGATCATATACGTGGGAGCTGGGGTCTGTAAGCACATCCTTAAAGTGTCCCTAGTCGTGGGAGTTTCGAGACAGGGCATCGATACTCCATTGTAGACTAGTGTATACAGTCGAGACCCCGACGAGGGGCGGTGGCCAGTCTCACAAGCCACTGGTGTCAGTTTGATCACCTAAGATGTATACAGGTGCTCATTGAGTTATGAGTACACCGGACAGGACTCGCCGGGAATCTGCTAGTTGGTATTATACATATCGTCAGATAGCAATTCCCTGGTGACATGTGTACAGGTTAGTTCATCGACCTGAGATCGTCATTTGTCTCGTGTGAGTTCCCACTGTGCTTAGATTACTACCCTACCACGCTCAAAGGAGTTGTGCAAACAGGTTTTAGTTGGGTACAGTCCCGAGCCACATTGGAGGCAAGTGAGCGGATCGTCGGGGATTCGTCTCTCCCGGTATTGGGGGTTGATGTCGCACAGTGCACGGGTGTCCATCTCTAGAAACCCTCGGCCTAGGTAGTGGAGAATTACTGATTTGGATCGGTAGTTTCTCAGGTGGTGATGGGCTTCATACCGACACGATTTATCGTGTTATTAGGGGTCTGACTTTATCCACCCCCCTAGACTCGATATGCGATACTCTTTAGACGAACGGACCGGACTGTATATATATTGTCACTGTTAGGCTCAGTTGGGTTTATGGATGAGTTCGCTCGTCAGCTTCCCTTCCAATCAATACATAGGCAACCGTTACGTACAGCTTGTACCTCTGACGTGCTAGAGGTTATACCCAGTGCCAGTGTGTTGATGTGTCATTAGAGTCCCCCACAGACAGTTTCCCAAGTTCGGGCGAAACATTGTAGAGGCCGTATGGTTTTATGGCTGGGTTCGGAAAATGCACGTGCGTTTTCGCACGTGTCATTTTTCGGGCAGATAATACCGGTCGGTTTTTGTTTAAGCCGGATCCAAGTATTATACTGTGTAGATATAATATCTTTGTCTCAGTTGCATTTGTATTCGGTCGTAATACAAATACGGGTATGTTTATACTGATACGGGGTTATCCTGAAATTCGTTTTAGGATCACTTTTGGAAGTTGCCAGTTTCCAGTTTTCTATCGGCCGTATTTAACATTCAGTGAAATGCGGATTTATCTTTTCGTCACTCTGGTGAGTCGTGAGGGCGAGTCGTGCTTCTAGAAGCTTCTAGAATGGTGACTAGGTTCATGAACCTTTGTTTGCATTAATTACTTGATGACTAGGTTTATATGACTCATGCTTTAGCATTAATGATTCTTGTTAACCTTAGGATATTTGTTCATGATATTTATCCTTATGGTCACCCTCTTTGCTCCTACCATCACCTCCCTCTTCATATAAAGTGGCCGGCCCTCCCCTCCTCTCTCACACACTCACTTGATAGAAAAAGATTATGATAGATTTGGATTCAAGGAAATTAGATAGTCTCATTTCTCATTTCACCCGATCCAAAAGGCAACTTCATTAACCGTTTGTCCATAGCCTTGGACGTAACGAGACAAAGTGTTCTACTCATTCTCTATTTCATCTTGGTCGTCTCTTTTAGCAAACTTGACGACGGAGTTGCCTCGGTTCAGAGTCGGGAGCCCGTTTAAAGATCCGTCGACGTGGTGCCACCTGGACGAGAAGAATGGAGATTGAGGAGATCGGAGCAGCCGCAACAAGCGTGGGATGATGGTTAAAGACCGAAGGACTCGGATCGTTCGGTATAACTCTTCTACCCACTTTGTAGTTTGTTAGTTTAGCTTTAATGGCAGATCCGGGTTACAGTACGCGATAGCGCCAGTTGTAAAAAGTTTTTGTTCCGCATTTGGCGTCTGTTAGACTGCCGGGGCGCTACCGTGGACTTACAGTGGTATCAGAGCCTCTTCATTAAGCTATACTAACTTGTGCTAACACGTTTAAAATATCGATCGAACGGATTTTCGAAAACCGCAAAATTCCATGTTCACAGTTTTTGTCGATTTTAAATCAGGGCTAAAAATTATTTGACATATCACAGAAAACTAATCAGGCAATTCTAAGCAAACTGGTGAAATTTGGTCACCTGATCCTACAGAACGGCCATGGATCCGCGGCCCAAACCAGGGTTTGGCCGCTGATCCGCTGCGCTTTTGTGGGCAACAGTGCCCCGAATTTTTCCAGCGAGTTTAACATGGGAAATTGTGGTTTTTGGTATATGTTTTTTTGGCCCAAATTTTGTTACTGTACACCAGATGTACGTGGGGCCCACTTCAGGAAATTTAGTCGATCGAAATTTTAAACTTGTTAGTATGCAGTATTTACATTATATCTCCGACCGGGAATGTCATTTGATCGGTAAACCGCATCTGATTGCTATAGTTCTTTTAGAAGGGTTTGCGAACGTGACATTCGCATTGATGTTCTGTGTTGTGCTGTGATGTTGCGGATATGTCGTGGTGGATAGCAAGGTGCAATGATAGTGCAGTTTGGATTTATTTGTACATTTGATATTGCGGGGCGAGCGTCCAACAAGTGGACTGCCGTCACTGCCTGTTTGTATAATATTCTTTTAGGGCACGACCGGGTCGAGGTCGATGTACCCGTTGTACATATTTTATTTTCTGTACTAGATTTATCCCGCGAAGGAGTGCATGGATAGCCGGGTTCTGGAGGGCAACGGGTCCGTATCTCATGGCTTTGAGAGGCAAAGGGACCTCATTCTAGAATTGGCAGACTATTCGCTGCACTCGTAGGGGGTACAGGTTGACCCAAGGAGGGGTGCTCAAGTTACCGGATTCCGTGAAGTGCCGGGTGTTCCATTCACTATGCTGTGGGGGACTACCTCGCTTCAGGTTTTGGCGGGTAACTTGACGCACCCGTAGGGGTCTAGGTTTCATTGCACAGGCTATCCACACGACCACGGGAACGTCGGGTTTCAGCAGCGGCTCTGTGAAACCCGGGGATCCCAGATTATCTGTATTATTCTGTGATGCTTATTACTTTTCTGTAATGTTGCATATTATCACGCTTGGAGCGATTATTGTATATTGGTATATATACTATTAGATGTTGTATATGTTTTACACCCGCGCTAGTCCAGCCCCCGCTCTGTCGTTAGTTAAGTAACCTAACGGGTGATGACGGGACCCAGTGGCGAATGCGGATGGCATATACGTACATTTTATTTTCGTTCTTTTCTGGTGTGATTGATTGATGGGACTGTATTGATTCTGATCAATGCAAAGATAAACAAACCTATATTTGATGTTGTTGGAACAAATTTTAAAAGGTGTTATTACAAAGATGTTTTCCTTTTGTTATGCATAGTGATATTCAGTTAGAATATCCTGCACCTCATTCGACGAGGCAAGGGCCGAGATCCCTTCACCAGGAGTGACCCCTTGGGCAGAAGTTTACGTCAGGGTAATAACTTCACTATAGTCGATTACAAGTTGCTTTGCATCGCGGTATTTAGTTGGATTATCCTGCACCTCATTCCACGAGGAAAGAGCCGAGATCCCTTCACCGGGAGTGACCTCTTTAGCAAAGGTTTTTTCGCCACTATATTTTTATAAAAGCTATCAGTTTCCTTCAACGAGATCAAGTTCATTACGTTAAAGGTTTTTCGCCAAAAACCAGTCGTAGCCCTCTGTCATTTCTTATGGATGGTCAGTAGTATTCAAGCTATGTATTTTGACCTTCGCCAAGGCTTGGTTTGGTAGCTACTGGGTATTCATTTGTAGAATAGATAGATGAGTTGGTTTGGGACAGTCGTTTTTCCATTTTGACCTTTCGCCAAGGGCATGTGCGGGTGGGTTCAAATTGACCAGGATAGTGATGGGTAGAACTTGGCATGTGACTTGTGACATTTTGACCTTCGCCAAGGTCATAAGAGCATGGGGTAAAAATCACATCGGGAGTTTCAAACATACAGGAAACTTGCCAGGTATGCGCATACCTTCTGGAGTGTTATAACTTGAATGGCTTCCATCAAGTTTTCATGCGATGATAGTTGGATCTCGATTCTCACTGATGAGTTGGTTTACTCTTCGGGTGATCCCGACTAATTCTTCTTTCAGGTTTGGAGGAGAATTTGAGATTACAGTGGGAGGTTTCCTGATTAGATAAAGTGATAACCATTCTGATCTAGGTTAGAGTGCACGCAGAGTGTTTCTTTTCTCTCTCTCTCTCTTTGGCAGTGGCCATTGACCGACCCTAGAATTTGACTCAGTGACCAAGTTGACCGAACCTTATTAAAATACTGGCTTTTTGATTGTCTAAGTTGCATATGTCATTGCCACTCCTTCTTTTACCCTTTGCATTTCCCAGAACAACCCGTATTACTCTGGATATCCACTTCCATTGGATAGATCCATCGTTTGGTTATATAAGAACTCGGAGGGACTTCTTCGAGGATGGATCCAAGTTCAGGAGAAATAGAATTAGTTTATTCAGTTGTCTTTTATTATCACCTTCTCTTAGGTTGCGAGAGCTCCTTCGTTTAGGAGAGTACACCTATTACGCTTATTGGATAGTCTTATTCCAAACCATAGGCTGGTGCCGAAAGGTAGGGAATGAAGAAAACCAATTAGCCTAAGTAGGGTGTACAGAAGGTAATATGTAAAGACAAAAATAAAAGGGATTATAAAGAGGGCAAAGTAAATTGCGACTGTTATCATTCATGACCAAAACGTGTACTTCATCGCTACTCCTATTTCACCTTTGCTTTTTTCCCAGTTCGGGAGAAATAGAATAAGGTATTATTCAGATTGTCTTTTATCATCACCTTCTCTCAAGTTCCGTGTACTACTAGGATTAGGAAGGTACACCTATTATGCTTACTGGATAGTCTTCTTCCAAACCATAGGCTGGTGCCGAACGGTAGGGAAGGAAGAAAACCATTTAGCATAACGATGGTGTACAGAAGGTAACGACTAAAGACAAATAAAGGGATTTGGAGAGATGGCAAAGATATATACGGTTAAAATCATGAATTGGATTATGGAAGAGACATTACTAGGAATACCAGCATACCCCAACGAGACAATTTAATGTTTCAGTTTCACTGCGCATTGTTAAAAGAAAACTGATTTCCTGATTACATACTTACTCCAAGGTATGTATTTACCAGGTTTCATTCTTATATCTGTATGGTTTTTATAGATGATGAGTGGGAGTAAGTTATTGGGAAATTAGGTGATCATCCTCATTATATCGGAATTTGTTGTAATTGGTGGTATTTGAGGAAATCACCTGGGTACAGTTTTCAACCTACAATGCACAGGTTTTGAGTTATTTCAAACTCAGCAGACTTATACAGAGTATTGTATGTTGTCCAGTGTCCGTCAGGACAAAGGGGTAGGTCCTCGTACTATATTCTATTTACTTGTGACTTCTTTAGTTTTTAGACAAGTGTTTCGTAGAAATACAACGTCTAAGTTATGAGAAGTTATGAGTATAAGAATAAAGTAGAGAACCAGATATCGCAAGTATCGGGATTCTTCAAATAGATCGAAGATGTAGATTCTTGTGATTGGTATTCTATTGATAGTAATGGTTTTTGAGAAACTTGTTTATCTTTCAGGTTACTCATAATTGGATGGATTCCTATGTTGAGTAATGCTGATTAGCCTCTCTCCATTAAGTTGATATGCACTGGAGACAGCTGCATGGTTTGAATCTGGTTCCAATTAAATTAGTGCCACTATTTCTATATTGTATATAGAATGGTTCATATCTTAACGATGTTAAGATACGAGGAGTTGTCCAGCTTATGCTTAAAACCAGACACTGGATAACTCAAGGCACGTTTCTGTAATGGCAGTTTATGGGTTGACCCTGGCTTCGACGAGGGTTAATTTTTCCACCATCCGGAAGATCAATAGTGATATTGTTCTTGACTCGCCACAGTTTTAGTAAAATGGATTTTTTCAGAAAACGGTAGTGGGAGTATGGTAGAACTGGAAGTGATTCCAGAACCGCAAACGATTACGAAAAATTTAATAGGACCTATATATTCAATCAGGTTTGACATTCCAATAGCCACTCCGCAGATATGGTGGGTAACCTCAGACACCCGAGAGGTACTCCGGTAGCCTCAAGTACGGTGACAGAGAGGTTCTTGTTTACCCAAACTTGACACTACTGTTGTTCCAGACTATGATACCCGGCAAGAGGATAAGTATAACGTCGTTCTAAACTAGCTTTAGAAGTGTACGTATATATTATTCTGCCAGAGGGTTGTCGTAGTCAGTAGGAGCAGCGGAAGCATAGTGGGCAAGTAGCATATGTCTATTTATAGGCTTGGGCAGATATAGCGAAGATAAGATCATCTAATTTTGATGAGACAGTCATAGCTTTGACTTCATCAGAATAGGGGATGGATCTGTTAAGAAGGTAGTAGAGTGTGATGTCCTGGTATTTGGATGACATACACAGAGTAGGAAGTAAAATTCCTATACTACAATCAGTTGTACTTTGGTCGTCACACAATTGTTTCTCCAGAAAGGACATGGATATAATATCAGACATTCTGGTTACTAGATCTATGGTTTTAGATCTAGATTTAGGTAGTTTCCCAATATGGGTACTTTGACAATATTCTAATAGTATTTTAGAATAGATGACTCCTGGTATGGTGGTGTACCTGCAGGTGATGGAGTCACCCTTTCTAAAGCTGTCTTAGAGACTAAAGGAGAGAGGGATGTGCATGATTGGCAGATCACTTGCTTAGGCAATTGAGTCAATCATGAGATATCAAGTACTACAACAAATGTTGTTTTTTGCACCAGATGCAATAAGTTTATATTAATCCAATCCTAAAGAAACATAAGGAAGCAGTTTTAGAACATAAGTGCATATTCTACGGATTTGATGACGACAGCCTCCTTCGGGAGACGGTTATCATTCCAGGCTTCAAAGGTGACTTATATGACAGAGTGATTGTCAGAGTTATAGTTTTCCCATGCTGAGGGACAGTATTATGGACAGGTGGTCCAAGAGGATATTGTGGGAGGCATTGTGCTGGATACTGATTAGGTTCAGTTATCGAAACAGTCTAAGAAGTTTGGATTTGGAGTTCATTTATGAACTAGGTCCCATCAGATATCCAGACATATTCTAAGACAGGTATTACTCGATTCGAGAGATGGATTTCTCCGCAAACTTGAGATTAAGAGAGACATAGAAAGAAATATCAGGGCGGATCCACTCACTGAGGTTATTCCTCGAACACAAGAGTTTTACAAACTAGCTTTGTGAAACTGATTAGTAGAGGAGTTGGATGTTCGGTATCACACGGGCTGTGAGTATGCGACATCGCAATAATTAGCCTTAAGTGCAAGTGGGAGATTGTTGGAGATAGTGCCCTCAAAGTCAATTATTGGATCGCAGGTACATGATTGCAATGATTGAGGCAGGACCTATACCGATATAACAGTCTTGCTCGAGATGATAGTATGCTATCTGGTTTATCTTTATCATCGTATACATGCTTTAGTTCACTATTGCATGATGATAGAGCCCATAGGATTCTTTCTTGACTACCAGCATTATGATGTCGATCATATACGTGGAAGCTGGGGTCTGTAAGCACATCCTTAAAGTGTCCCTAGTCGTGGGAGTTTCGAGACAGGGCATCGATACTCCAGAGTAGACTAGTGTATACAGTCGAGACCCCGACGAGGGGCGGTGGCCAGTCTCACAAGCCACTGGTGTCAGTTTGATCACCTAAGATGTATACAGGTGCTCATTGAGTTATGAGTACACCGAAATAGACTCGCCGGGAATCTGCTAGTTGGTATTATACATATCGTCAGATAGCAATTCCCTGGTGACATGTGTACAGGTTAGTTCATCGACCTGAGATCGTCATTTGTCTCGTGAGAGTTCCCACTGTGCTTAGATTACTACCCTACCATTCTCAAAGGAGTTGTGCAAACAGGTTTTAGTTGGGTACAGTCCCGAGCCACAATGGAGGCAAGTGAGCGGATCGTCGGGGATTCGTCTCTCCCGGTATTGGGGGTTGATGTCGTACAGTGCACGGGTGGCCATCATTAGAAACCCTCGGCCGAGGTAGTGAAGAATTACTGATTTGGATCAGTTGTTTCTCAGGTGGTGATGGGCTTCATACCGACACGATTTATCGCGTTATTAGTGGTCTGACTTTATCCACCCCCCTAGACTCGATATGCGATACTCTTTAGACGAACGGACCGGACTGTATATACATTGTCACTGTTAGGCTCAGTAGGGTTTATGGATGAGTTCGCTCGTCAGCTTCCCTTCCAATCAATACATAGGCAACCGTTACGTACAGCTTGTACCTCTGACGTGCTAGAGGTTATACCCAGTGCCAGTGTGTTGATGAGTCATTAGAGTCCCCCACAGACAGTTTCCCAAGTTCGGGCGTAACGTTGTAGAGGCCGTATGGTTTTATGGCAGGGTTCGGAAAATGCACGTGCGTTTTCGCACGTGTCATTTTTCGGGCAGATAATACTGGTCGGTTTTGGTTTAAGCCGGATCCAAGTATTATACTGTGTAGATATAATATCTTTGTCTCAGTTGCAATTGTATTCGGTCGTAATAAAATACGGGTATGCTTATACTGATACGGGGTTATCTTTTGGAAGTTGCCAGTTTTCATTTTTCTATCGGCCGTATTTAACATTCGGTTAAATGCGGATTTATCTTTTCGTCACTCTGGTGAGTCGTGAGGGTGAGTCGTGCTTCTAGAAGCTTCTAGAATGGTGACTAGGTTCATGAACCTTTGTTTGCATTAATTACTTGATGACTAGGTTTATATGACTCATGCTTTAGCATTAATGATTCTTGTTAACCTTAGAATATTTGTTCATGATATTTATCCTTGTGGTCACCCTCTTTGCTCCTACTATCACCTCCCTCTTAATATAAAGTGGCCGGCCCTCCCCTCCTCTCTCACACACTCACTTGATAGAAAAATATTATGATAGATTTGGATTCACGGAAATTAGATAGCCTCATTTCTCATTTCACCCGATCCAAAAGGTAACATCATTAACCGTTCGTCCATAGCCTTGGATGTAACGAGACAAAGTGTTCTACTCATTCTCTACTTCATCTTGGTCGTCTCTTTTAGCAAACTTGACGACGGAGTTGCCTCGGTTCAGTGGCGGGAGCCTGTTTAAAGATCCGTCGACGTGGTGTCACCTGGACGAGAAGACTGGAGATTCAGGAGATTGGAGCAGCCGCAACAAGCGTGGGATGATGGTTAAAGACCGAAGGACTCAGATCGTTCGTTATAACTCTTCTACCCACTTTGTAGTTTATTAGTTTAGCTTTAATGGCAGATCCGGGTTACGGTACGCGATAGTGCCAGTTGTAAAAATTTTTTGTTCCGCATTTGGCGTCTGTTAGACAGCCGGGGCGCTACCGTGGACTTACATCATTAACACAAGCTAACACTCACTAAATGAAGTGAACACCCTCATCTAAATAGCAAGGATAGATGAGGATGATGAAGTATGATTTTTTGCTCTCATTTATAATCTTTTTCTCACACATAATCATCACTAAGAAAAAACTAGAAAGCTATTTCCATGAAGAACTCAAGGAAGAAGATGATTGAATAATGGTAATCCTTTTGTGATGAATAATGCAAAGTAATGATAAGGTTAGAAATGCAACCATGGTCATGTAACCTTTGTAGAGATTGAACTATGGTTAAGGGTTTGGGTTGGGTTAAAGAATATCTTGCAAAATATCTTTTCCAAAACAAAAAATGAAAGCATCTAGAAACTTACAGAAAAGCTTAACCCAAATCAAACCCTAAACATGTTTAATCTCCACTAAACATGTTGCATTAATAACCACATCATGTTACAATATTATATATCACATATATAATATTTATTGTAAAAAAATAAAATAATACAATTAACATATATCGCATATATATCAATTTATTAACCGAGTGAGAAAAATAACCTTTTAGTGAGCTAATATTGGTTAATGTAATTTAATATATCATATATATTATTATACATTAAATTATCGAATCAACACTTGATCCGACAATCCGGCTATATCGCATATAACCGACTAATATCTCATTTACCGATTCATCGAATCAACACTTGATCCGATGACCCTGCTGATATCAAATATCGCGAGAATAGAATACGGTATCTCATATCGCATTATACTCGGTCCCGCACATATCACATATGTGCTCCTACTCTGTTTTTCCTGAGTTAAGAAACCTCTGTGTAGGACTCTAAAGAATCGTCAATACGCCGGCAGTCGGTGATGATCATATCAAACACCCACAAGCTGCAAGCGGTCAGCTAAACGTAACAGCTACCCGGGTATTGAGCGCTAAGAAGATCAACAAGAAAGCCTGTACATTCTCCTGTGAATCCAATCAGTAACACTCCCGTACAGTCCGGTCTCGTCGTCTGATATGTTGCATATCTCGCCTAGGGGTGGTAAACGTCAGACCCCAGTAGCTTGATAAGTCGTGTCGATATTAGGTCTATAACAGTTCAAGAAACTACTGATAACACTTACCAGTAAATCTCAGCAACCCTGGCCAGGGATTTCCAGTTATCGCCAATCGAACACAGCGCAAAATCAACTCCCTATACCGGGAGAAACGAATCCCCTCCTATCGCTCATTGCCTCCATGTGATTCGGGACTGTACCCAAAAGCCATCTTTTTGCACGCCCTCTTGGACGTGGTATGATGGAAATCAAAGCACAGTGGGAATCACATAAGACTCTATGACGATCTCGGGTCAACAGACTACTCTGTACCAGTGTCACCAGAGAACTGCCATCTGACAAGAGGTATAATACCATCTGGGAGTTCTCGGCGAGTCCGTCCATTGTACCCAGTCTCCACTGAGCACCCGTACACTATCCTTGATGTCAAACACCAATGGATATGGGATCATCCATTGCCCATCATATGGGTCAAGATGCGTATACGCTAGTCTACACTGGTGTATCGATGCCCTGTCTCGATACACCCTCGACTAGGAACAGTTATAGGATGTACTCGCCGACTACCGTGGCCCCACTAGTATGATCTCATCATAGTCCCAGTAGTCGAGTACATATCCAAAGGGATTTATCAACATGTAATATAGAGACAATAAGAGTACATGTTAAGATAAAGTACAACCAGATAGCATACTATCATGTCGAGCAAGAAAGTCCTCCCTATATATGTCCAAGCATCCATTACAATATACATCGTATGTACAGTAATGGCCTCTAGGGCATACATATAACTAACACAGGAGGCAAGTAGATATCTTGCACTAATAGCTTTGGATGCACCGACACCTTCTCGACTGCGAAGGAAGGACATATCGATGACATTGTTACGATTTGCGATTTGGTGATTCGAATATCACGTGTCCGTTATTTTGGATTTCGGTGTTTTGGGGCGATTTATTTGCATGATTGAGATTTGTGCACCACAGTTGCACTCAACTTCGATTTGATGTCATTCGTGATATTTTATTTTGATTTCATGCCTATGGATGCATGTGATTTGACTTATGCCTTCGGTGTAGTTTTCGTGCACTTCGGTATTTTTATTAGATTTTGTGCACGCTGATGTATGTGGTTGTGAGATTATATACCACGGTATACCTGATTTGGATTGAGATGTGTTGTATACCGTCGATTTCGATTGTGATATTCGATATTTGTTTTGTGCACTTATGCACTTGATTTGGATTCTTGCGCATACTTAACGCGCTTGATGCGGTTTTGGTGCACACCAGATGCACTAAATCGGGATTCTTCGTGCATATCAGATGCACCAGATAGAGCTGTCAGGCTGTAACGTTTCAGAAATCATTTTGCGAATTTTTCCGTTTTAGGGCAAAATTGTCGGTATTTCTCGTTTTAACCCGATTTCGATAAAATTTCCGTAGAAACTTACCGGCACTTTTTTTTGCTAAAATAAACCATGTGCGCGAACTTTAGGAGTATTAGGGAGGTTATGGTTCAGATAGAATTTTTCCCAAATAAAATATTATTTTAAGCGGTATTCGGTGCACGTAAATTAGGAAATTTCTTCTCTTGAGAATAAATTTAATTTTTGTCACCAGAATATTTTGGGAATTTCTTTTTAAATATATAGATATTTTTTGGAGTGCAAAAGGTTTTATTTTAAAAAGAAAAAAAAATGTGTAAAGGTGCCAAAGTGCATTTATTAGTATTTATTACTCTTTTTCCTAGCAATTTCTTCACAAAAAATTCATAAAAATACCCCCTCAATTCCCTTGGCCGGCTCTTCCCTTTCCCTTGCTGCCCTCCATCATTTTCATCCCTTTTCAACTCATTTTGAATCAAATAAATCATGAAAAAATCCAAATAAAATCACAAAAATTCAAATATAATCTTTTTCCTTCATTTCCTTCACTAATCTTTCTTGGCTCTTCAACAAAGAATGGTTTTTTGATGCTATGATGAGGGATTAAGTTCATTTTGGTGTTCTTGGGAAGGTATAAATTCTTACCTTAATCCATAATTAGTGGTTTTTATCTTAATCTAGCTATTTAAGTCAGCTAGTTATGTGTTTTATATAGCTTTTAAATCATGATTAATTCATTAATATTTGTTTTAAGAAATTCATGTTAGGGTTAAAGTTTGTTTAAGTGATTAGTGTTCATTTAAAGTGTTAATTTGTGATTTGGAAAAAATTAACCTAATAGGAATGCTAATTATTGTTAATGAATATTTTGTTTAATTATGAAATTTTGCTTACTAGGTTTTTACTAAAATTTATTTAGCAAGTGTTAAAAATTTAGAAATGGTTTATATAGCTTAGTTAAGCTATTTTAAGGTGTTTGTAATCACTAGATATGCGTTAGCTTGAAACTAGTGCGAAATATTGCGATTAGTTGTTTTCTAGGTTTCGGGGTTTTTCCGACGTGGGTTTTATTGGTCGTTGCGAGGTTATATCTATTTTATTCCTCGTAATTGTTTGTGTTGTGTTACGGACGATCGGAGTCTAGACATGGTGTTTTGTAGTTAGCGACCCTAGTTAGGGTTTTTGGCCGATGTCGTGCGCGATAGATGCGCTAAGCGCGCGGTGTAATTTTCAGGGCGTTTTCATCGCGTTTCGTTGTCTTTTCGTCATTGTAGGATTTTTGCTTATGTGATGTGTTTGTGAAATTTTAGGTTCGCAAGCGGTGAGTTCGGACGCTATGACAAGGGGAGAACAGGTGGTAGGCTTCACTTAGCCAGGAGCGTTGGTGAGTAGATTTAACATCTATAGGGGAATCGCCCGCATGGCGTTATGCGTCTGGGCTAGAGATGTTATTTCTGTCGTATATTCTATGTCATATTTAGAATTGCGCATTTACCATATTACTTAGATATTGTTGTGCTTGGACTAGTATCCTTAGGAAACTGCACATATTATTGACGATTCATGTTGCACGAGCACTGATTGTATGCTACACACACCGTCAATAATTGCCATGTCACGCACAACCCACTTATAGATATGATATTGCTTGGTTAGGGATATTGAAACTTTGATTCATATTTCTTTACGCATTGACTTGTAGCATACCTGTATACCTACATGCTTACATATATGCTCTGACATACTTACATGCTAGTTACCTGTATACATATAGAGTATCGTACCATTAGTGATAAGCACATACACACTTCATGTCATAGCTACAGGTATACTTCGCACACATACTTCACTTATACCCAGGGGGTATACTACATCATTATTTATAGGTAGATACATATATCTTGCTATACCTGTACGTTGCACATATATCTGGTTATAGCTACATGTTTACCTTTACTTGATGTTATTTTAGAATTGGAGAGATTAGGAACCGCATGATATTATACTAACTTGTTACAGTTAATTGCGGCTTTTCCTTTATATGCTCGCATTTCAGATTTATGATGCGTATATTATATTCATGGATTTTTGCATTGAGATATGGATTTTTCATGATGTTTTCTGGATTTGGGAACCGTGGGAGTTCATGAAATTATGCATTATTTGAAAAATCCGGTTTCCCTTGATAAGATATTTCTGCAACCACCATGAGATTTATCGGTTCCAATTATATACTCCATACGAGGAGTGGGTACCGTATGAAGGTACATGGTGGGGCTCGGTACGGTTCCCCTCGGCAAGATGATCGGTGGTCCATGCCGATTAAGCCTGGAAGGTGAGCAAGTACCTACCGGTGACGTTACCAATGACTCGGTGGTATCATGTGGATACCGACGGGAGTCATGTACGTATAGATACGTCGAGAGGCGAGGGTCAGAGCTAGGCACTCGTGCTTTCGAGATAGCGTATGATACGTACCTATTAGGGGGCCAGTCATGGTGACAGCACCTGATAGATCAACATTTCTGTGTCGATGCTTGACACATTGGTTTCATGATATTTGTTTTTACTCCTTTGTATATATAACAGGGGATTAAGCCGCTGTTATATATTCCCTTACACCAATATTAGTGGAATGTGACGCTAATATATATGTATTGACATTAAATTATATACATCATCATATTTATTCATGCAAATATATTTAGGATGTTAGATTTCTACTTGATAATTTGATTTGGGATATAGGTGTTTCATTTGATATTGGATACAGGATATTTATGAGATTTCTGATTTGTACATTCAGGATATATGAGATTTATTCGATATTGTATATTCAGGATTTGTGAGACTTATATGATATGAGAGCCAATTTGATGGCTGATTTGAGGAATTAGGATTTGGATTTGTCTTGATGGATTGTGATCCTACCACAATGTCAGGATTCTGTAAAAATGACATATTTCATTCCATACTCCACATTTATTGTTTATGCACTGCTTCATGTCTTAGTAGTATCTGTTAGAGTACCTTCCATGACTGTTGCATTTACATAACTTTATTCATATCATTTCTTCATGTACTTGTAGTACCTGATAGAGTACCTTACATGACTGTTACCTACATATCGTCATATTATTGCTTCATGTATTAATTGTACCTGCTAGTGTACTTTTTCATGATTATTGCATTACATATGACCATTCATTGCTTAGATGCTTATGTTAGATTCGCGCTGTACATGCATACTCGCGATTACCTGCATATGTTATTTACTATTCATGAGTTGGCAACTCACCCTCGTTGTGCCATAGTGTTTGCAGGTGTTCCTCAGGAAAGTCAGAGGCAGGCTATTATCACACATCTTATTATCTTTTGCTATGGATACCGCATCAGCTCACAATGTGCAGTTTGCTTAGGTGGGTTTTGTGGTTATTCGTTGTATTGTATATTCGTTGTATCCCTGTACTCTCCATCTACTATTTTCATATTGACTTAGAGACTTGGTGAGGACGATGTTGTATATTATGTTGTGACTTGTTGTCTTTTATACAGTTTCCTTTCTATCATCTTCTATTTCTTCGCTACGGCGTCGTATATTTGTTGTGGTGGTTGTTTTCCGCCTTTGGGCGTAGATTTGCTCCCGTTGGGGATGCTTTACATTATATTTATGTTGTACCCATTTTTGGGGTTGGTTTTTATAAAGAAGGTGCTGTCGAAATTTTTAAGAAAGAAAATTGGACTTAAAAGAATTTATACATGAGATTTTTTTTAAAGGTTTTAACAATGTTTCTTATCTTTCCTTGTCTTTTAATGGTTTAGATTTCTGGGTTTTGGCCTTCTTTTACTGCGTTACGCCTGTAGACGTTGCGTAGTATTAGGGCCGTCACGTGCTAATTTCGGGTCGTGACAAAGTTTGTATTAGAGCGCTAGGTTTTTACCTTACGGAGTGTAGGATGACCTTGGTATGATGGAGTAGGTAGCTTAAGCAGAGTAACGTAGTGAGTGTATGTCTGCAGCATACTCACGATGCGGTACTCCGTCTAAAGTGACCTTAGTACAATTGTTTGAAATTCCTTCCTTGATGATTCATATCCTTGTGATTCGATTTCCGTGTTCATATCGAATCATATCCCTATTTATAGTCTTTCCCGCCGACGACTATGGGGACTCAGTGAGGTGCAGCAAGGCCGAGGTCAGAGTTGACTCTGGTGGGTCAAGGACTGACCAGAATGGCACGCTCGTTGCACAGGTGCAGACGGATCCGCCTTCGACGGATAGTATCGCTAGGCTTGTGGCAGAGATGCAGGACATGCGCCAGACGATGAGTTCTTTGGTGGAGACCATTCGAGCGCAGCGACAGGAGGTTGTCACCCCTGTTACCCAGTTGTTCCTTGCGATCAGCACACAGCATTCCGTCACCTACAAAGCACCAGTGGATGCAGCCCTAGTTGACGAGACACGTATTTCTGAGACTTTGGGAGTTCCAGAACAGTGGAGGACTCGTACCGGTGTACCAGCCCAGAGACAGAGGCTTAGTCGTCGAGACAGCTTTCGTGAACGTTGCGGGAGTAGCAGAGGTTTGGGACCAGGGGATTCGTGTTAGCTAGATCAGCCGTTTGTTGTGTTAACTTCTGTCAGCGATTCTTTTGTTGCGCGACACGTATTTCAGTCGTATGCCAATCAGTTAGGAGATTCATTCGTCACTTGATCCTTCTAGAGATGTTAGACTTGACGTTCTCCTGGGCACGGACTGGTTAGTTACGTGCTAAGCGTCTGTGGACTACCACGAGGAAATAGTCAGGTTTGTTTTCCCAGCAAGTCAGTTCTTGTTATGCAGGGAGACAGTGGTGCCGCCTCTCGCAGCTCGAATTCAGCCTTTTTCGCTAGTCGGCTTTTGAGGAGAGGATGTCGAGGATTCTTGGCGTTCGTTCGTGATACCGGAGCCACAGTGGGTTTGTTGGACCGGGTTCTTATCGTGCGAAAGTTTTCCGACGTTGTTCCAGATGAGCCGGCGGAGCTCAGGGAGCGTAAGGATCAGCTACAGAGTTGTTTGTTGGAGGGCTAGTGCGTCCGAGTGTTTCACATTGAGGAGCTCCTATTTCTGTTCGTCAAGGAGGAAGACAGCAGTTTAGGTTGTGTATTGATGGATCGCCAATTGAACCGGCTTACGGTGCGGATAGGTATCCTTTAACTCGCATTGACGATTTCTTCGATCAGCTCCACAGTGCAAGACATTTTCTAAGTTTGTTTGGGATCAGGTCATCACTGTTGCGGGTTTGGAGTGATGACATTCCGAAGACTTCCTTGTGTTTTCTAAGGGCTTTGTGTGTTTTGGTGGTGTCGTCGGACTCACCAATGCCCTAACAGCATTCGTAGATATGATGAACCAGATTTCTTCAAGCCGTTCCTCGACCAGTTATTGTTGTGTTATTGACTACATTCTGGTCTATTTAATGTGTTTTGTAGAACAGGAGCAACACTTGAGATTTGTTTTGCAGATACTGGGAGAGCCCCAGCGGTTTGCTAGGTTCTCGGAGTGTTCCTTCAGGCTTGATTGTGTTGACTCCTAGGTCTTGTAGTTATGGGAGACGGTTTTTGTATGGTTCCGAGGAAGATCGAGGCCATACAGCTTTGGCCCAGACTTGTGTACAGGACTGAAGTCCGCAGATTTTGGGCTTAGCAGGTTTTTACTGCCGTTTCATGCAGGATTGCCAGTGTAGTGCTGCACCGTTGACTGGACTGACCTGAAAGGAGGTTTCTTTTTCTTTGGACTGAGGCATGCGTGTGGAGTTTTTCAGCAGTTGGAGATTCGGTTAACAACTGCACCAGTTCTTTCTTGCTTTTTGGTTCGGGCGACTTTGTTGTTTTAACTGTGATGTTTCGCGAGTGGGGCTCGATTGTGTACTGAGGTGACACTATAGAGTTATCGTTTTTGCTTCCCTACATTTGGAGGAAGCACGAGCAGGATATCCCACTCATGATCTGGAGATGGCCGTGGTGGTAGTGCGTTGGGGATTGGAGACACTACTTATTCGAGAGTCGTGTCAGATTTTCACGGACTACCAGAGCTTAATGTACATCTTCCTGCAGCGGGTTTTGATTGTTGAGACAGCGCCGTTGGATGGAATGTATGGAGGATTGTGTTTGTGAGATCCTTTATTACCCTTGGCAGGGCGATTGTGGTAGCTGATGCTGGAGTCGTAGGCCCGGGGATAGTTTGTTCCAGTTGTGCGCAGTCAGAGACTGTCTTCTGTAGATTTACAGTTCTTATGCGATCGTGGAGTACAGCTTAGGTTCGCCTCTACTGAGGGGACAGCTTGCTCATGTCCACGCCCGACCACTTTTCCCTAATCATTTTCGCGAGGCACTGCCCGCCGATGCTCGTTCGTCAGAGATACTCGAGCATACTCAGCAGGGTAAAGATTCGGAGTCCTTGATTTGTGACTAGGGTGTGCTACATTTAAGGACGCATTTCTGTGTACCTGGTGTTGATGGGTAGAGACACGAAATCCTAGAGCAGGCGCATCTGTCCACTCGCTGTGTACATCCAAGTTCCACCAACAATTGACGTAAATGGTGAGATAGTTACGGGTGGGCAGGCGTGTAAAGAGCAGTTTCGGGTTTCGTTTCAAGGTGTCTGTGTTGTTGTAAGCTATTGAGCATCTGAGACCGGCTGGAGAGTTGCAATCTTTAACTGTTCCGAAGTGGGAATGGGAGCAGATCTCCAAGAAATTCGTTATGGTGTCTACCCAAGTTTAGTCAGGGTGTGACTCCATTCGGATGCTTGTTGTCCGGTTTTTCTCAGTCTGCTCAGTTGTTCTTTGTTAAGTTTGTGCGTTGCATGGAGTTCCATCGTGGGTCATATCCAAATAGGGCACCCTATTCGCTTGCCGTCTTAGGAAGGAACTTCAGGAAGCCTTGGGTGCTGGTTGAGCTTTAGCTCCGTTTTTCCATCCGTGGGATGATTGTTTTGTGAGAGCGGGCTATACCGACTCTGGAGGATATGCTTGTGCGTACGTATTAATTGTTGTCGGCAGTTGGGATCGTCACTTTCCATTGTTCGGATTCTCCTTCGATAGCTGTTATAAGGAGGCACTCCAATTGGCAACCTTTAAGTTTTGTTTGTTAGGTGGTGTCGATCTCCAGTCTATTTTTCTGACTCTGCGTAAGTAGGATTTTTGGACCCCATCTAGTCTAGAGATTTCGGAGATGATCCAGTTGGTTCAGGTCAGGATGAGAGTGCCCCAGTGCAGACAGAGGTCTTATGCCGACCGTTGTGGTCGCAGACTTGAGTTCGCAGTGGGAGCTCATGTATTCCTGCGGATTTTTCCGATGAATGACGTGTTGAGTTTTGGGAAGTATCCTAAGATTGTAGGTCCTTGTAAGATCCTCAAGCGAGTTGGTTCTGTTGCCTATAATTTGGCACTTCCGCCCAGATTTTGAGTATTCACCCCGTATTCCATGTGTCGATACTTCGCAATTACCTTCATGACCTTTTTGACATGATTCAGCATCAGACCAATCAGCTTGGACGCGATCTTTCGTTCACCAGCAGCTGCTAGTTATAGTGGATCAGCCGCTGGAGGAACTTCGGTGAAGGATATTGCCGTCTGTAAGGGTTCTTTAGCGTAGCTGTATAGTGAGGTGATCACTTGACAAGCTGCGAGCAAGATTTGAGAGTTTTGTACTCATCTTCTTGAAGGTACGCGTAGATGAATTTTAATTCGGGGACCGAATTTCTTTAAGGGGGGAAGATTGTAACGTTTCAGAAATCGTTTTGCGAATTTTTCCATTTTAGGGCTAAATTGTCGGTATTTTCCGTTTTAACCCGATTTCGATCAAACATCCGTAGAAACTTACCGGCACTTTTTTTAGCTAAAATAAAGCTTGTGCGCAAACTTTAGGGGTATTTGGGAGGTTTTGGTTCAGATAGAATTTTTCCCAAATAAAATATTATTTTAAGCGGTATTTGGTGCACGTAAATCGGGAAATTTCGTCTCTTGAGAATAAATTTAATTTTTGTCACTAGAATATTTTGGAAACTTCTGTTTAAATATTTAGATATTTTTTGGATTGCAAAAGGTTTTATTTTAAAAAGAAAAGAAAATGTGTAAAGGTGGTAAAGTGCATTTATTACTCTTTTTTCTAGCCATTTCTTCACAAAAAATTCACAAAAATACCCCTTCACTTCCCTTGGCCGGCCCTTCCTTCCCCCTTGCAGCCCTCCATCATTTCCACCCCTTTTTAACTTATTTTGCATCAAATAAATCATGAAAAATCCAAATAAAATCACAAAAATTCAAATATAATTATTTCCCTTCATTTCTTTCATTAATCCTTCTTGGATCTTCAACAAAGCATGGTTTTTTGATGCTATGATGAGGGATTAAGTTCATTTGGTGTTCTTAGGGAGGTATAAATTCTTATCTTAATCCATAATTAGTTGTTTTTATCTTAATCTAGCTATTTAAGTTAGCTAGTTATGTGTTTTATATAGCTTTTAAATCATGATTAATTCATTTATATTTGTTTTAAGAAATTCATGTTAGGGTTCAAGTTTGTTTAAGTGATTAGTGTTCATTTAAAGTGTTAATTTGTGATTTGGGAAAGATTAACCTAATAGGAATGTTAATTATTGTTAATGAATATTTTCTTTAATTATGCAATTTTGCTTACTAGGTTTTTGCTAAAATTTATTTAGCAAGTGCTAAAAATTTAGAAATGGTTTGGATAGCTTAGTTAAGCTATTTTAAGGTGTTTGTAATCGCTAGATATGCGTTAGCTTGAAACTAGTGCGAAATATTGCGATAAGTTGTTTTCTAGGTTTCGGGGTTTTTCCGACGTGGGTTCGATTGGTCATTGCGAGGTTATATCTATTTTATTTCTCGTAATTGTTTATGTTGTGTTGCGCGATCGGGACGATCGGGGTCTAGACATTGTGTTTTGTAGTTTAGCGACCCCAGTTAGGGTTTTTGGCCGATGTCGTGCGCGATAGATGCGCTAAGCGCGCAGTGTAATTTTCCGGGCGTTTTCATCGCGTTTTGTTGTCTTTTCGTCATTGTAAGATTTTTTCTTGTGTGATGTGTTTGTGAAATTTTAGGTTCGCAAGCGGGGACTTCGGACGCTACGACAAGGGGAAAACAGGTTGTAGGTTTCACTTAGCCAGGAGCGTTGGTGAGTAGATTTAACATCTACAGGGGAATCGCCCGCATGGCGTTATGCGTCTGGGCTACAGATGTTATTTCTGTCGTATATTCTATGTCATATTTAGAATTGCGCATTTACCCTATAACTTAGATATTGTTGTGCTTGGACTAGTATCCTTAGGACACTGCACATATTATTGACGATTCAGGTTGCACGAGCACTGATTGTATGCTACACACACCGTCAATAATTGCCATGTCACACACAACCCACTTATAGATATGAAATTGCTTGGTTAAGGACATTGAGACTTTGATTCATATTTCTTTACGCATTGACTTATAGCATACCTGTATACCTACATGCTTACATATATGCTCTGACATACTTACATGCTAGTTACCTATAAACCTATAGAGTATCGTACCATTAGTGATAGGTACATACACACTTCATGTCATAGCTACATGTATACTTTGCACACATACTTCACTTATACCCAGGGGGTATACTACATCATTACTTATAGGTAGATACATATATCTTGCTATACCTGTACGTTGCACATATATCTGGTTATAGCTACATGTTCACCTTTACTTGATGTTATTTTAGAATTGGAGAGATTAGGAACCGCATGATTTTATATTAACTTGTTACAGTTAATTTCGGCTTTTCCTTTATATGCTCGCATTTAAGATTTATGATGCGTATATTATATTCATGGATTTTCGTATTGAGATATGAATTTTTCATGATGTTTTCTGGATTTGGGAACCGTGGGAGTTCATGAAATTATGCATTATTTGAAAAACCCGGTTTCGCTTGATATGATATTTCTGTAGCCACCATGAGATTTATCGATTCTGATTATATACTCCATACGAGGAGTGGGTGCCATATGTGGGTACATGGTGGGGCCCAGTACGGTTCCCCTCAGCAAGACGATCAATGGTCCATGCCGATTGAGCCTGGAAGGTGGGCAAGTAGCTACCGGTGACATTACTAATGACTCGGCGGTTATTATGTGGATACCGACGGGAGTCGTGTACGTATAGATACGTCAAGAGGCGAGGGTCAGAGCTAGGCACTCGTGCTTTCGGGATAGCGTATAATACGTACCTATCAGGGGGCCAGTCATGGTGACAGCACCTGATAGATCAGCATTTCTGTGTCGATGCTTGACACATTGGTTTCATGATATTTCTTTTTACTCCTTTGTATATATAACAGGGGATTAGGCCGCTGTTATATATGCCCTTACACCAATATTAGTTGAATGGGACACTAATATATGTGTATTGACATTAAATTATATACATCATCATATTTATTCATGCAAATATATTTAGGATGTTAGATTTTTACTTGATAATTTGATTTGGGATATAGGTGATTCATTTCATATTGGATACAGGATATTTATGAGATTTCTGATTTGTACATTCAGGATATATGAGATTTATTCGATATTGTACATTCAGGATTTGTGAGACTTATATGATATGAGAGCCAATTTGGGGGCTGATTTGAGGAATTGGGATTTGGATTTGTCTTGATGGATTGTGATCCCATCACGATGTCAGGATTCCGTAGAAATGACTTATTTCATTTCATACTCTACATTTAATATTTATGCACTGCTTCATGTATTAGTAGTACCTGTTAGAGTATCTTACATGACTGTTGCATTTACATACGTATATTCATATCATTTCTTCATGTACTTGTAGTACCTGATAGAGTACCTTACATGACTCTTACCTACATATCGTCATATTATTGCTTCATGTATTAATTGTACCTGCTACTGTACTTTTTCATGATTATTGCATTACATATGACCATTCATTGCTTAGATGCTTATGCTAGATTCGCGCTGTACGTGCATACTCGCGATTACCTGCATATGTTATTTACTATTCACGAGTTGGCAACTCACCCCCATTGTGCCACAGTGTTTGCAGGTGTTCCGCAGGATAGTCAGAGGCAGGCTATTATCACACATCTTATTATCTTTTGCTATGGATACCGCATCAGCTCACAGTGTGCAGTTTGCTTAGGTGGGTTCTGTGGTTATTCATTGTATTGTATATTCGTTGTATCCCTGTACTCTCCATCTACTATTTTCATATTGACTTAGAGACTTGGTGAGGACGATGTTGTATATTATGTTGTGACTTGTTGTCTTTTATACCATTTCGTTTCTATCATCATTTATTTCTTCGCTACGGCGTCGTATATTTGTTGTGGTGGTTGTTTTCCGCCTTTGGGCGTGGATTTGCTCCCGTTGGGGATGCTTTACTTTATATTTATGTTGTACTAATTTTTGGGGTTGGTTTTTATAAAGGAAGTGCTGCCGAAATTTTCAAGAAAGAAAATTGGACTTAAAGAATTTATACTTGAAATTTTTTTAAAGTTTATAACAATGTTTCTTATCTTTCCTTGTCTTTTAATGGTTTAGATTTCTGGGTTTTGGTTTTCTTTTACTGCGTTACGCCTGTAGACGTTGCGTAGTATTAGGGCCGTCACGTACCAATTTTGGGTCGTGACACAGGCACACCCGTTGCCTTGAACAGGTGTTTTCGTACACACCCGTTGCACTTAGTTTTAGTTTATATGCACGTGTATAGCACATTCAGTGATTTCGATTTCTGTGCGCACCAGACACGCGTGGAATTCTTATACACATTTTGGGTTTGATTTCTTTTAGAGCAGTATGTTTTATGATATTTACTATTTGTTATAGTGGCTGAGCAGGACTAGTCCGAGGACTGTACCTGGATATATATTTTTTTGCATGCATCGATAGTTACCGAAGGGATTTCCAAAAAGGAGCTATAGTCTCAGTATTTTCCTGTGTGTCCGAGATGACACGAACATTTTGTAAAGGAAACCCTACTAATATTATTTTCAAAAACGGCAGGACGTGTATGTTAAACAAATGATATATATAAATATATAGTTATTTTCTTACAATAAACGTCCGCTACTGTGCCGTGATACACGCATCGCACAACGACTTGAAAAGGTTTGGCATATGATTGGAAGAGATTTTACGATCAAAAATATAATTACCGCAATCAGGACGGCGTCGCTTCGCAGCTAGCCGGTGAGTGCGGGTCGATCCACAGAGACGGGTAAATTCCTTTAGTGTGTTTTAACGAGTTGATTCTATTTGTCGTTTTGGGTTTTATAAAAATCTAGATCTAAAACTTAATTAATCTAATTTAAATTCTTGCTAGGGTTAGGCTTAGAGGAAGTTTTGGAGATTGATGTTTCCTTCACCGCTTTCAATGCCGTATTCTAGATCCATTAGGTGTTATAGTAATTATCGATAAAGTGGATACGACTCTTTTGGGAAGATGTTTTCTTCCTCTAGATTCGTATCCTTCCTTTATCGTTAATTACCCTAACCCCCATGGAAAACGCGCGCAACCGGCCCTTTATACTGCGGTTCACCGTTACCTCGAGGGGTAGGGTGCCGCAGGGAGCGGTTGTGCGCGCATGCATGGAGTTCTTAATGGGTTAGTTTAATATGGCATTGAAAGGGGTGAGAGATCTCACCTCTCAACCCTTTCCCTAAGGCTAACCCTAACAAGCGAGGAGACTACTCGCTCATTAGGGAATGAGAAGACATTATAATTAAAAGAATAAAATACTTACTAATGGTGATGGCTCCCTCCAAGCGATAAAGAACAGATCTGAATGTCACTTCCAGAATTGCTGAATTTTATTTATTGAAAAGAGGCATACAATTTTTAGATCTAAAATTACAATTTATAGGAAAATAGGAAACCTAGGGTTACAGGCTCTCGCACATGCGCAATTACAGATTTGCCCACATAAAATCCCAACACCCACAACAAAACACCGTCATAGAAAAATTGCGCCGACACGCGCACTAGATGGCCGCGGAACCGCGGCGCCAGGTAGGGTTTGGCCGCGGATCCGCGGCCAAACTAGGGAATTGGACTTTGTTGTTTTTGGGGCTTTTTCCTTGGCTCTTTGGGCTTCTGTTTTTACTCTCCTTTTCTCTGTTGGACTTCTGGATCTTCTCCAGATTTTTAGTGAAGACTTGTATTGGGCTTTTTAACCGTTTCACTTGACTTTTTGGACCTTGCACTGTTCTTCAACTAGGCTTGACCGAGATCCGTCTAATTGTTGGTCAAAAGTCCCTTTTTCTGTTGTTTTGTGTCTTTCTCACTGTATTTGCTCCAGAAACCTGTAACCTGTAATATGCAACAAACGTGCGTCAAGAGTACCTGTTTATTTATAAAATGGATTAGAATAGGGGAATGATAAATGCAATATTATGGTCTGAACAAATACCCCCAAACTTACCTTTTGCTCGTCCTCGAGCAAACTTATTATTTATTCACTAAAATCCTAACCGCACTTTCGCAGGGAAACGCGATTGCACTGAGCATGTGCAACAAGCCGTTAAACCTCTAGGTGTCCCTAGTAGGAGGAGTGTTGTCTCCTGAGGGTTTTCAGCGGATACTACCCACAAAATCCTATCAATTCAGCCCATTAACTTTTGTTCTCCAATTAGGTCTTCTAATAAGGAATTCTATTATCTTATACTTGTAAATTATCCACCCATATTCTTCACACTTCCTCATTATTTAACTTAAGATTATATATGTTATGTAGACCTACTTAGCTTTCGGCATCTCTTAAGTCTTCCTTCTAGGGTTTCATCTCCACTTAGGAATTTCTATCAACTCTATTAAAGATACAAGTTCTATTCTTCATTCCTTTCTCTTATCTAGATTCCAATCACATACCCCTACGTGTGTGTATAGATTACCCCTACACTTGGAAATTCAAATTAAGCAATCAACCCCTTGTCCGTTGTCCAAAGTAGTAATTAGTTAGTGAATTTAAATGAAATTTGCTTACACATCCTTCATGCGACCGTTAATACTTCTTGAGGTACCAACGACCGATTAAAAAATGCGTTTGCACTTTAAAGCATACTTCTTAGTCTTTGCAACACCCAAGGCTTTAGCAGTGACTCCCAAACCAGTTGGTCTAAGGCACTAGGTGATGAAGCACCCTCGCTAAATATTTTTCTATTTTTGCAGCCTTAAGTAATCACAAAAACCAGTGTCCATTTTTTTTTTCTTTATTCACACTTTTTCATACTAAGGACTTTAGACAAGAGCCTTTCAAGGTCTCTTCTACTATTCCAAGTTTCAAGGTGCGTGATTGTGCAATTTGTAGGGTATACGTTTTCAGAATCTAGACTTAAGCTAGGAACTATTTTTCAAACTTATACTCTAATAAGAACATTAATACTCTTCCCTCATTTCGACTTAGTCTAAGAAGTGAACCCAAAATATGCCTATTTCTAAATAAACTACAAGGCATATACTTTCTACCGTTAAACTTTAAGGAAGGTTATTTTTAGGGTTTTTAATTTACTAAGTCTAAGATCTAGTTGTTCCTAGCCAGTTAACCTATTTGTCAAACTCAAGTCAATTAGCCAAAATTGAATACAATTATTTATATATTTTTTGAAATTTTTCAAATTTTTATGGGTTTTTTCAAATAAATATGCAAATGCAAAAAATATGTACAAATGAATGCGAAGGAGGAAGACGTACCGAGCATACCCCCAAACTTGAACTTGACAGTGTCCTCACTGTCATACTAAACCAAGAGGGTCAAAATGTCGATACTCCCCTGTTTATTTATTTATAGTTTTTTTTATTGTCAAGAAAACAAAAATATATACAAAAAGGCCCTCCCCCAAACTTCATTTAAACTATGTTAGACAATACTACCAAACCTTGCATCGGCCAAAAGTCAACACCAACCAGTTGAAAAATTTATCAGTAAAGAATATTGGGTGGTGGAAAAATAAATTGTGGTGGTCCGCAAAGAATTGGAGAAGATAGAAGTAGTGGTAAGGGAGGTGTGGAGGTAAATATACAGGTGATGCATCGAAACGAGAATGTAAATGATCAGCAATCAGTGGAGTGTTAGCATTCTCGTACCTTATTAAAAGAAATGGGGGTATTTCAACTTCTAAGGGAGGAAGTTGACTTACCACAATACTCCCAAGATGTTCCTGTGGGTCCTCTATTGACATGGCATCATCCATCAATTGTGTATGATATTTAATTATGAGGGAACTGATCTCCCCGATGTCCGCCATAGTCCAACTGAAAACTTGCCGCCTATCTTGTAAGACTTTGAAAATAGCGTTCTCTTGCTCGAAGGCTAGAGAGGCTGATATGATAATGGGAAAAGTCTCATTCTCACCTATGTCAGCATATCTACGGTGAGACGGCAAGGGCATGAGTTCGAATTTCTGAGGCGAAAGAACCATTGCGGAATCTACCTCGAACTCAAAGGACTCCAACACAGGTTCGAAATCACTGCAAACAACCGATTCGGATGGCTCGACTGACTCATCCAAAAATTCAAACGACTCATATTCGGGCTGTGAGTCGTCATCATCCAAAAAGGTGAAACATTCATAATCAACATCGGTTGTGTCAACGGTAGTAGGTTCAAGGAGGGACGCACTAGTGGCGTCAAAACTGTTTTCATCAAATAGAAATCTTTCAAGCTCGCAGTCCTCCTGCGTGATTTCGTGAATAGAGCAAACTTCTCGTGTACTATTTTTAGGTACGGGGGGCAGACTTCCCATCTTATAAATATTGAACTCACTAGACCTCTTCCCGAAGGATAGAGTCATGGAGCCATTGCGGCAATTTATCACGGCATTGGAAGTGGCTAAAAATGGTCGACCAAGAATCACCGGAATTTTATTTATTGGGTTAGCAACAGGTTGTGTATCCATAACGATAAAATCAACGGGGAATATGAACTCCCCAACTTTGATCAACACATCCTCTAGTTGACCCCTTGGATAGGTGATTGATCGATCAGCCATTTGGAGAGTGCAACGAGTGGGTTTCAACTCTCCAACCCCTAATTGTTCGTACACGGAGTAGGGAATCAGGTTAACACTAGCCCCAAGATCTAAAAGTGCTTGATTAATTTTCTTATCCCCAATTGTAATTGAAATCGTAGGACAGCCGGGGTCCTTTCGTTTTTGGGGTAAGGTTTGATGGTGGTTAATAGCATTGCTCACTGCACTAGCCACTAGCACTTTCTTGGGTACTTGAGATGCTTTTCTCTTTGAAGTGCATAATCCCTTTAAGATTTTCGCGTATGAAGGGACTTGTTGGATAGCATCCAAGAGGGGTATATTTATGCTAACCTGCTTAAATATCTCCACAATCTTCTCCACTTGTGTATTTGGTTTATTAGGACTCAACCTGTTTGGAAATGGTGCATTCTGAAAATTTGTTGAGTCAAAAGTCTGTGGAGTAGAATGTGGAATAGGAACGGATCCCAGTGTGGATGTGTTCGTGTTGTTAGAAATGGGTCCGTTCGAGTCAGAAGAAGTAGAGCCGTGTGAAGGGTGGAGAATAGGCTCTAAAGAAAAAGGTGAAGAAGGAAGTGAAGAAAATGAAGAAGGGGAAGAAGAACCACCGGCGGGGATGTCATCACTAGTTTCCACATTATTTTGCAACTCTCTTCCGGATCTCAACGTGGTCACCGCATTTACATTGTGATTGTGATATGCGTTTTGTGCGTGACCGGGATTGGGCAATGGTTGAGATGGAAGCTTTCCCTTTTCTCTCTCGCTCAACGCAGCAGTTAATTGTGCAATTTGAGCCTCAATAGATTTGATACTTTGATCGTGTGAGGCATTGTTATTCATTAAAGATTGCACATAACTTTTATATCTTGCTGCGGATTCTATAGTTTGCTTGAGAAATGCTTCAAGACTTTTCTCGAGCGAGCTAACCTTATCATCATTAGGTTGAACCAAATTGTTCGTTTGATTTGTATAAGGTTGTTGTTGGAAAGGTTGCTGGTTTTGAGTTTGTGAGGGTGCTTGTTGTTGTTGTGGAGGAGGTCTTTGAAAATTATTGTTCCCTTGGACTTGTTGATTTTGGTTCCAAGCGAAATTCGGGTGACTCCTCCACCCCTGATTGTATGTCGAAGAGTAAGGATCATTTCTTTGTCGTTGCTGAAATGCAGCATTGACTTGATCCTGTCCTTGAATAGGTGCATTATAAGGACACTCTTCGGTTAAATGCGATGGGTTCGAACAACAAGCACAAACAGTTCGTGTGGGTAGAGTAGGGGCAGGAGAAGTCAATGAGATTTTTGTCTCAATGGCTTCTAGCTTTTTCATAAGTGAGGCCATCTCGGCCTTCATAGCAATCGACATATCTATTTGATGTATGCCTGCCCTAGATTGACCAACTGAAGAAGATGATGTGGTCTTTGTACTCTCCCACTGAATTGTTTGCTCACTTAGGTCCTTAAGAAACTGCCAAGCTTCGTCGCTAGACTTGGAGAGAAAATGACCTTGACATATTGTTTCTAGCAACTGCTTCGTTGCTGCGTTCAATCCCTCGTATAATGTTTGGCAAAGTTGCCAATTTTCTATCCCATGATGAGGGCATTGAACAAGTAGGTCTTTAAATCTCTCGAAGCACTTCCAAAATGGTTCGGAAGGAAGCTGTGAAAATTGTATAATCTCGTTTCGGATTCTAGCAGTTTTATGATGAGGGTAGAACTTTTTCAGAAAAGCTCTCACAAACTCGTCCCAATTTCTAATGGAGTGTGATGCGGTGCTGTATAGCCACTTCTCGGCTAGGTCACATAAGGTAAAAGGAATGACCCTTAGCCTTATTGCGTCATCACTTAATTGGGTTGTCTTCATCATGGCGCAAACGTTTTGGAATTTATTAATGAAAATATAAGCATCTTCGGATTCCAAACCATAAAACTTAGGCAGCATATTGATGAAGTGTGGTTTTATTTCAAAATTATCCCCATTCGCCGGTGGGGGTGAAAGACATGTGGGTAAAGAAGTGCGGACGGGGTAGAAGAGATCCTGGAGCGCAACTCGTGCGGGCGCTACAACAAGCGGTAGATTCGGGTTATTCGCACCTGGCGGAGGTGGAATCATTCCCGTCGGCAAGGTATCGTTGGGGTTGAATCCCGACATACCTTCGAAAGAAGAATTTAAAGGTGGAGGTAAGGAAATGGACGGAATGTCGATGAAGGGTTCGCCGAAGGGTTCGTTGGTCGGTACCAACGAAACACGGACTAAGCGGGCGTTAGTATCCCTAGTCCAAAATGACATACACTAAAGGGTAGTGCAGTCAGAAAAAAGAGAAAAACAGAATGTGGGGGTAAGATAACGTCAGTGAGAAGAAGTGGGTGAAGTGAGTTTGCAAGTTTTCTTTAGCGGCAAGTTGCAAGTTTTTGAAAAGATTTTTCTTTATTTTTTTTCTATTTGTGAGTTTTGCAAGGAGGTTTTAGGAAAGCGGACTCGTGATACAAAAGTATCAACCACACATGCACAATCAGGCCTAGATCTAGGGTCGCCTAGGTCTACTAGACAGCTCCTAACTAGGGCTAGAAATAGACCTCAAACCGCCTCTTCACGGACAAATACGGCCAGGTAAGTGGGAAGGAACCACCACTACAGTAGGCCTAATTAAAAACCACTAGCCTAGACACCGCAATGTCGGTTAGGATAAACGGCTGATGCCTACCCTAGTCCTTTTCCTATTGAGCTTGCTGTCCTTAGGTCTGAGTCTAATCTTTTTTTTTAATTAAAGGTGGTCGATGCAAAATGCTTAGGTGTTTTCTGGGGTCCTGGGAAGGGTGATGAAATCCCCACCCAATCTGAGTTTGGTCAAATAGCCCTTTAGAGTCCGGTTAAATTATGCAAAACAAATAAAATTTCACTTGCAATCAGAATTTTTTTAGCGCGGCGCAAAGAAACCTGCAGAAATCTGTTATTTAGAAGGGGGAGAAAGACGTTTTACGCAAAGAACCCTGCAGAAAAGATTTTTTTACAGTGGATATATGGAGGTTACAGAGGGGAGGAAAAGAGAACAAACCCACAAAATTCCAAGTGCTGACGTATCAATGAAGGCGCGGATCCGCGGCAAGTTGCCTACTAATGCGGCTGAAACGCGGCCAAGTGTTAAGATCAGGCTCTGGGAAAAATTCTGTGGATCTGTACTTTCAATAAATCTCTGTTCTTATGTACCAATTTTTATTTTGCCCTCTGTAAATTTTCAGATCTTCGATTCTTCGCTGTTCCTGCAAGATTCAAAAGATATACACTTCAAACAGATCAAATTTGATAATTTTTCTTTTATTTTTATATTTTCATATTTTTATAATTTTTAAAATTTATATCAACCCGAAAATTCACAAAAAGAAAAATTACGCCGTCCCCGGCAACGACGCCATTTGATTGGAAGAGATTTTACGATCAAAAATATAATTACAGCAATCAGGACGGCGTCGCTTCGCAGCTAGCCGGTGAGTGCGGGTCGATCCACAGAGACGGGTAAATTCCTTTAGTGTGTTTTAACGAGTTGATTCTATTTGTCGTTTTGGGTTTTATAAAAATCTAGATCTAAAACTTAATTAATCTAATTTAAATTCTTGGTAGGGTTAGGCTTAGAGGAAGTTTTAGAGATTGATGTTTCCTTCACCGCTTTCAATGCCGTATTCTAGATCCATTAGGTGTTATAGTAATTATCGATAAAGTGGATACGACTCTTTTGGGAAGATGTTTTCTTCCTCTAGATTAGTATCCTTCCTTTATCGTTAATTATCCTAACCCCCATGGAAAACGCGCGCAACCGGCCCTTTATACTGCGGTTCACCGTTACCTCGAGGGGTAGGGTGCCGCAGGGAGCGGTTGTGCGTGCATGCATGGAGTTCTTAATGGGTTAGTTTAATATGGCATTGAAAGGGGTGAGAGATCTCATCTCTCAACCCTTTCCCTAAGGCTAACCCTAACAAGCGAGGAGACTACTCGCTCATTAGGGAATGAGAAGACATTATAATTAAAAGAATAAAATACTTACTAATGGTGATGGCTCCCTCCAAGCGATAAAGAACAGATCTGAATGTCACTTCCAGAATTGCTGAATTTTATTTATTGAAAAGAGGCATACAATTTTTAGATCTAAAATTACAATTTATAGGAAAATAGGAAACCTAGGGTTACAGGCTCTCGCACATGCGCAATTACAGATTTGCCCACATAAAATCCCAACACCCACAACAAAACACCGTCATAGAAAAATTGCGCCGACACGCGCACTAGATGGCCGCGGAACCGCGGCGCCAGGTAGGGTTTGGCCGCGGATCCACGGCCAAACTAGGGAATTGGACTTTGTTGTTTTTGGGGCTTTTTCCTTGGCTCTTTGGGCTTCTGTTTTTACTCTCCTTTTCTCTGTTGGACTTCTGGATCTTCTCCAGATTTTTAGTGAAGACTTGTATTGGGCTTTTTAACCGTTTCACTTGACTTTTTGGACCTTGCACTGTTCTTCAACTAGGCTTGACTGAGATCCGTCTAATTGTTGGTCAAAAGTCCCTTTTTCTGTTGTTTTGTGTCTTTCTCACTGTATTTGCTCCAGAAACCTGTAACCTGTAATATGAAACAAACGTGCGTCAAGAGTACCTGTTTATTTATAAAATGGATAAGAATAGGGGAAGGAATGATAAATGCAATATTATGGTCTGAACAGCATACATTTCTTTTAGATATTTTGATGAATTTACAACGATGTGTATTATGTACATGTTATTGCTTTGATGTATATCATGTTGGTTTTCGTATTGGACTTTTACATTGGTATCTTCACCGTAACACCGATGATTGCGTGATGCTTGACGGAGTACAGATTATTGAGTTATATACTCGTTTTTCATGCGCATGCATTGCGCTACGATATTTTTTGTGTATGTATGATTTCGGAGCCCCGGCAACTTAATCATTTTACTGAAATATTTTAGTATTTGAAGGGTTTAAATTTAAATTCGGGACCGAATTTATTTAAGGGGGGAAGACTGTAACATTTCAGAAAAATAAAATATTATTTTTGGGAATTTATATAATTAAAATAATAAATATTATGAATATTTTAATGATGTAGTATAATTATATACCGATAGTTTGGAAAATGTTGGAGAATTAAATTGAATGGTGATTTTTGAGGGATTTATGTGATTTAGGCAAATTATAAATTTTTATAATTAATTATATACAAGTTTATCCTAAACTTGATTAATGTTCACTAATCACACATTGATGGTGTTTTGTGCATATGACATGCACCATGTCATATTACACCTTTGTTACATTTTTCTACCATGGATTTTTCTTTTTTTTCATGCATGGCTTTGTTTTAAGTGAGATGAAGAGTTAATGGAAAAGAAAAAGGGAAAATAGAAAAGAAAAGGAAAAAGATTAGAATATGGAGGTATGGGCAAGAGAGAGAGAGGTGAGGGGTCTTCTTTGACCTTGGCTATTTCCCCCCTCATTTTATTTTCTTCATTCTCTTTCCTCTCTTCTCATCTCATGGTTGCCCTCTCCTTCCACCACCTCAACCTCCTCACTACAACCCTAAAACTCAATCAAAACCTTGCATCCCTTTCACAAAATTCATGCACAAGCTCACTACAAGCATAGGGGATCATGAAAGTTTGGATTTTGAGCACTTGGGGCAACTCAAGAAAATTCTTGAGTTGCCAAATGAGGTAATTCTTTCATCATTACGGTAGTATTTCAATTGCATTAGCATCTAATTTAGTTTAGAAGTGTTTATGTGTAGTTTAGTGATGGTTGAAAATTCCAAGAGGAGCTTAGGGGGTTTTATGAGTTGTGAAATGAAAATTGAGGTTAGGAGAGGCCATACAACCCCTCTAGTGTTAGAATTCATGAAAAAACCTGAGATCAAACCCCAAAATGTAAACTTAAACTTGCCCGATATCGGAAGTTGTGGTATTTGTGTTGTGTTATAGAGATCTGCTATGACCTGGGGGACTTGAAAAATATTTAGCAAAGACTGAGAGATGTGAAGACACCGTAGAAACTACCCCAAGACCCGAGGCCCCAACTCCAAACTGTGGACGCAAATTATTCCTTTTTGGCCACAAATTGCGGCCTTGGTGAGAGCGAATTGGTTCGTGCTTGATCGATGGCTCCATTTTCAGTAAATTAGGCCCCCTATATATGCAGAATTGGCTAATTTCACTTGAAACAAAATCTGGAGGTGTTTTCTTGTGTTGATGTTTCGTTTTACGACTTCATTTTAACTTTGGTTTTTGTATTTGGGTTTTAACTCGATGGCTTGACGTTTGTATGTCGATATCCGGTGTGGTCTGGTTGATTTGCAAGAGTAAATCAAAGGTTTTAACCTATTTGTGATTCGTGTGCCGTTTTGGTTTTCGTGCACGGTTTCTATTTACGATGTGATGTGTGTATGTATGTAGGTACCCTCATGTGGACTTGGAGCAACAAGGATGAGCGTGGCGTTATCGACTTCGGCAAGCAAGGATCAATGTGAGTAGATGTATATCTACGGGGGAAGTCGGATGGATGGCGTATAGCACCCCCGCAGTTCATGGTGTAGCATATGATATGTTATATATCTATATAAATACTTATTTTGTGAGACGTTATAAATTAGCATGAAGGCTTTAGGAGATCATGAGTTAGCTTTAGAGTAACTAGAAGATAGTGCTTTAATTTAGTTTTCTTAGTTACAAAATCCTAGAGTTAAAGTATACACACACACATGCACACACGTGATATGTTTTGGTGTATATGTTATATGTATATATATATATATATATGTATGTGGATGTGTTGCTATACACACACACACATATGTATACACCTATGATGAGGATAGTATATGATACTCGGAACAGAGTCGATATGATCGGGCATGATGCCGTGAGATCGGATATGTGATTTGGGTAGTATTACGAGATACGACGTGATATTGTAGTGGATCGTTGAGCGATGTGTTTTCATACACACGCGGATATATATATATATATATATATATGTTTAATGGTATCGGAATGTACTAGACTTTAGATCAGTACCCCTAGTGTAAGATATTATGATAATGATACCAGATGAATAATGAGGTATATGTGATATTGACCCGTACCCCGATTTAGGGATGCCGTACGATGGATTTTACCGTACGATGTATAAATATTATAATTGTTCCGCACTCTTGACTCGAGGATGTCGTATTATATATTTTTACCTTATGCGACGCTATTGAGGCGGGACCACCGACTACTAGATATATCGACTCGGACTTAGGTGGATTTCCTTACCCGTTCGTTTTGTCTCTTAGCTTCGTCCTGTAGTTTTTTTTTGGTAGATGTTAGACGGGCTCGAGTCATACTTATTTTCAAACCGACGAATCGTGAGTATTTTAAAGACAGGT
The DNA here is from genome assembly GCA_030015575.1 of Agapanthus africanus. NCBI lineage: Eukaryota > Viridiplantae > Streptophyta > Magnoliopsida > Asparagales > Amaryllidaceae > Agapanthus > Agapanthus africanus. The sequence goes on from CM057347.1 coordinate 222,196,368, forward strand.
CGAAGGATATTACGGATATTTTAAAGGACACACCTTTTCTTAAAAAGAACCGTATCCCCTATTTTATAAAAACCACTATTCGTGCGTTTTCAAACACCAAAAACCGTATGACTCGTATATAGGAATGTATATTTCTTTATTGTTGCCATTACTATTCATTTTCCGTATATTCTTGTTGTTCGCATTGTATTGCATGCCTAAATGTGTTTTTATTTTTTATTATGAACCCATGCTATTAGGACACCAGCACGCTTACCGATGATGTGTATGCTACACGTACACCTGCTTGCCGGCTCACACACATCATCATCGGTAATTTTCATGTCACGTACACATTAGAAAACACTACTTCATTAGTATAAATTGCTAGCTGATAGTTTCGACATAGTACTAATGCGCTTGCTTTTATATGCTAGCTTAGACATTGTATTTATTACTATAATATCCATGCATGTGTATTTATCTATTTGTCATGAAATATTATGGCGCTTATGCCTGTAAATCACTGTTATTTACTCTCGATTTAGGATTTGATATTTCCATGAGATTTCTGAATTTGGAGAAACTGCAAGGATTTTATAAGCTCATTTTCATTTCAAAGGATAAAATTGCGGTTTTCTCGTGATATGATTTGAGAGGTGTCCACCATGAGTTTTCTCGGCTCTTCAGCGGTATCATACACCCAATTCGAGGAGGAGGAAGAACCGTCTGCGGGTGCTTGGTGGACCTGGTGCGGTACCCCGGGGCAAAATGGTCGCAGATGACGGCGTTGAGCCTGGCAGGGGAGCATGTCACGAACCGAAATAGCACGTGACTGGCACTTGAATTATATGAAGCCTATAGGACTTCATCTAACTCAAGTAAGCCAAAAGTCAAGAAATTTAAAACCATTTTAAGAAGTAAATAAAGAAAACTAGTTCTTTTGAAGTAAAGAAAATATGTTTTAAAAAGCAAGGTTTTCAAATAAGTAAGCCGAATATGCATTTTTAAAATGTCTCGTCTTTTCTGAAAATTTCGGCAGAGTTTTCTTTGTAAATACTGACCCCGAACGGGGTACAACATGATAAAATGCATCCCCGAACGGGGTACAACATGATAAAATGCATCCCCAAGCGGGAGCTAGCTCTTCGTCAATCGACGGTCACAACCACGCAAGCAGTATAATATACAACGCCGAAAGGCGGGGATCAAAACTCAAAAGAAACTCAAAATATCAAGAAAACCATAATACTACAATGCGCGACTCTAAGGTTGAAATAATACACAACTGGTTTTCTAAGTCTGAAACAATATACAAAGTTTGGTTGATGGAATTTCTAGATACAACTGAATAATACATATACAATGGTGGTTCTGATGCAAATGAATCCACCTACCCAAGCAAGTCACCCATAAGGAAAGCAGTGTGCCAGAAAAGCCGCAATGAAACCTGTACGGCAAAACCTGCAAGAACTGTGGCACATTAGGAGTGAGTTGCCAACTCGTGAATAGAAAACATTACAGAGCAGAAATCGTATGTATGACACAATCCTAGGTCAATACGATCAAATATATATATATATAAATCTCAAATGAATAAGTCTGAAGCAAGATAAGGTGGCAATGTAACATCTATACATGAGTGTAGTGCCAAGTGCTCGTGCCAGTGCCTCAGGTAATAGCATATCATAAATATGAGGTATGATCAATATCGACTATATCATGAAATCTATGAATATGTGGATATCATCCAACTGTGTAATCAGTATCATCAATTTCAATAGATGTAGGTGGAAATCATCCACGTGTCACTCAATGACAATAAGCATCATGCATGTAAATATCATAAACATATGCATGGAAGTATGAGGATGTAAATCAAAATGTGTCGCTCGCGACATATAAAAATCATGGAGCCGGAGGGTCAAGCATCGACACTCGAAAACATCATGAAACCTGTGCCTAGCATCGGCACGTAAATCCTCAAATACATGGGGCTCCGTCAGTCTGGATCGGCCCATCTCATCTCTCAACTCCGGTCGGTATCCCCCAGATATCCGCCGAGCTCAACACAATCACCGGTAGGCAGTACTCCCCTGCCAGGCTTACCGTCTAACATATACGAGTCTTCTTGCCCCGGGGTACCTCACCGGGTCCACCATGTACCCGCAGACGGTGCCTACCGCTCTTCGAATCGGGTTTCACATGCCACTCTCAGAACCGAGAAAACACATGGTGGACGCACTGAAATATCATATCAAGGGTAACCGAGTTTTTAAAACAATACATACTCTCTTTTTTAAAATACCCATGGTTCCCAAATCCAGAAATATCATGGAAACAACATATCTCAATGCGTATAATCAGAAAGCATGATGTATGCGACATATAAAAGAAATGTAAGCATATCAGTATATCATGCAATATGGAATAGTAATATGCACATATTTAGGGAAGACAACTTCTTTAAAATGAATCAGTTTTAGAAAGTATCTTGCGGTTCCTAAATCTCCAAATCAAGCGAGAAATCATCTATGTATGTGCAAATGTATAGGTGTACAAGTATGAGTGTACAATATATAAGTACATGAATATGAATGTACAATAAGTATGTGCACAAGTATCAAAATATCAATATATGTGTGCACTGGTATGAATATACAGTGTGCATGTGCGCAGGTATGAAGATATCAATATATGTGTGCACTGGTATGAATATACAGTGTGCATGTGCGCACGTATGAAGATATCAATATATGTGTGCACTGGTATAAATATACAGTGCGCATGTGCGCAAATATGAAGATATCAATATATGTGTGTGCACAAGTATGAGTGTATAGTATGTAAGTACACAAGTATGCCATGTAAGGGGTCATATCCTGAATGCAACAGTGACGCATCTGCATCAATATAAAAATGTCATACAGTTTGCCATTTGAAATAAGGCGAATCGGGGTTTTTAGTAAAATAAGAGATACGGTGTTTTTAAGAAAAGATGCGTCTTTTGAAAATATCCATAGAATCACTTTGCCTGTCTTTAAAATAATCCCGATTCGTTAGATTTTGAAATAGGAATGACATCAGCCTAGCCTAGCATCTACTAGCAAAACTACAGCTTTAGCTACAAAGTCAATTTGGAGGGGTATGGAAACCATCTAGATCTGAGTCGATATATGTATCTATACATAATATCATAGTCGGTGATCCCGCCTCAAAGGTACCGCGTACGATACAATATCATATGACATCCTTGAGTCATGAGTGCGGATCTATCATCAATAAAAAGCTCGTACGGTAAATCATCGTACCGCTTCCCAAAAGCTGGGTACGGGTCAATATCATAATCTTCACATCCACTATCTGGTATCCTTATCGTCATATCTCATGATCTGGGATACTGATCTCGTCTAGTACTAACCGATACCATCTATATAAATATAAACGCGTGTGTGAAACATACGTACAAAGGCCCGCTAAAATCTCATATCGTATCCCAAATACGAATCACATCATATCACCGATATCATGGTACTATGCCCAATCTCATCGACTCATTTTGAAATATCATACACTATCCTCATCATTACGGTATAGGTATACCAAGCAAGCATGTGTGTGTGGGGGGGTGTAAAACTATTCTAGGGTTCGCAACTTGGAAACTATACTAGTTTACTTCTAAACCCTAATCTATCCATAATACACCTAATCACATCGAGAATATTCATAACACACTTAACGCTATCATACGTATATATATAGTATATATATAGTATACTAAGTATCGAACTGCGGGGGTGCTATACGCCATCCACCCGACTTCCCCATAGATATAATCTACTCACCTGCATCCTGCGTGTCAGTGTCGATGTCGCCTTCATCTTCTTCGTCATATGAAGCCCTCGCGAAGGTACCTACAAAGATAACACAATCGCAAACGCACATTAAAATCACATCGGAAAATCAAACGACACGCTAAAGCCTATAGGTTAGAACCTATGAACTACGCCTTCAAGACCATCAAACAACCCTCAATATCGTCGTACAAACGTCAAGTGATCGAGGTAAAATACAAATACGCAAATCCAATATTTAAAATAAGTAAAACGAAACCCCGAATCAAAACAGCAACTTAGAAAAAAGGTCCCAGATTTTACCCAAGGTCAAATCAGACAATTTTGCATATACCAAGGGTCTAGTGTACATGAAATAAAGCTTCAGAACCAACACGAGCCAAAATGGTGAGACCCAGGCCAGAATTTGTGGCCAATTTGATTAAATCTGCGGCCTGTCTGGGGAATTAGGGGCTAGGGTTTTGGTGGTAGCTTCCTAGGAGCCTGCATGTATCACTGTTTAAGCAAAATAGTTTTCAGAGTCTCGGGGTGATAGCATATTTCATTTAACCCTCATAGATTCCACAATTTCCCGATATCGGGTTTCTAAATCCGTATTCTGGGTTCTAGTCTCTAGTTTGGGTCTCCAATCAATCACCATAGGGGTTGCAAAGACTCTAGTAACCCTAATTTCACCTTTGATTTCAACTAAAACCCTAATCTTCAACTCAAGTTTTCAAACTCCCCAAAACCACACAATATCGGTTACAATTTTAATATGGATGCTAAAGGCAAGGAAATTCTATGCTAGTGATGGAAAAATTACCTCATATTGCACTCAAGAATCCCCTAGGGTACCAAAATCAAACCTTTCTTGGCCCAAAGTGTTGCTAATGAGCTTGTGCACAAAGTTTGTGAATAGGGGATTATGTTTTGCAAATTGTTTTGGGTGTGTTTGTGATGCTTGAAGATGGAGGAGGGAGGGGGGAGGCAGCAGCAGCAACAGGAAAACAAAGAGAGGGAAGAGAAATGAGAGTAAAGAATGATGGGGGGGAATGGCTCATAACAAGGGTTGACCCCTCACCCACACTCTCTCTCTAACCCATACCTCATATAATACTCTTTTCTTTTCTTTTCTATTTTCTATAATCAACAACCATGGTAAAAAGAATATGAAGGAATGCTATGAAAATGTAACAAGTGAAAAAAAAACAAATATGGTGCATGTTTTACACAAATATGCTAAAAATCCGATTAGCGATTTTTAATCGCGACTAGCACAAAATTAGCATATAATTAATCATAAAAACTTAAAAACTGCATAATTCACATAAAACACCTCTTTTTAGTAATTTCCATAATTTTCCAAATTTTTCTCCATTTATCGGTATTTAATTATACCGCCTTATTAAAATATTCAATATTTTATTATTAAATTATAAAAATTCCCAAAAATGATATTTTATTTTTTGAAATATTACAATCTTCCCACCTTAAAGAAATTCGGTCCCCGAATTTAAATTTAAACCCCCATTCTAAAACATTTCAGTAAAAGACTAAGTCGTCAGGGCTCCGAATTCATCAATACATAAAACGCATCATAGCGCAATGCATACGCATGAACAATGAGCATATAATTCAAAATCAAAACTCCGTCAAGCATCCCGCAATCATCGGAGTCATGGTAAAGACACAAATGTCAAATCTATAGTAAAACCAATATGATATAATTCAAAACTATACATGTAAACATCACATCTATACATGTAAATATCTGAAAGAAATGCATGCCAAACCTTTTCATGTTGCTGTGCTATGCGCGTATCGCGGCACAGTGGCGGACGTCTATTGTATGAAAATAGGTATATTTGTATATATCTTTTGTTTAATATGTACGTTCCGCCGTTTTGAAAACGATTGAAAAGGGTTCCCTTGTTTTAAACGTGTCGTGTCATATCAGACACGTAGGTAAATACTGAGACTATAGCTCGCTTTTTGGAATTCCCTTTGATAACTATCAATGCATGCAAAATATATTCAGGTACCGTCCTCTGACTAGTCCTGCTCAGTACGAAAACAAATAGAAAATATCATAAAAACGTACTGCTCCATAAGAAATAAATCCCAAAATGTATATAAGAATACCATGTGAGTCTGGTGCGCACGTAAATCAAAATGCATATATATGCCATAGATGTGCACAGAAACAACATTTAAGTGTAACGGGTGTGCACGAAACATCTGTCCTAGGCAACGTGTGTGCCTGAAAGCAAAATCAGGTGCATCTGACATGCACAAAAAATCCCGATTTGGTGCATCTGGTGTGCACCAAAATCGCATCTCAAAACATGTGCTCAACACGCACGAAAATCCAAATCAAATGCACGGAGTGCAAGAAATCAACATCAATATCAGAATCCAAATCGACGGTATACAATACGGCTCAATCAAAATTAGGTATACCGCAGTATATAAGCTCACAACCATGTGCATCAACGTGCACAAATCAAATCAAAACACTAAAAGTGTATGAAAACTATGCCGAAAGCATAACTCTAATCACATGCATAACATAGGTATGAAATCAAAATCAATATATCGAATGACATTAAATAGAAGTTAGGTGCAACCGTAGTGCACAAAATATATATCCGGTGCAACAAAAGCACGAAATATAAATCTGGTGCGATAAACGCACGAAACCTAAATCTGGTGCGACAAACGCACGAAATATAAACTAGTGCATCCTGTGCACAAAACCCTAACAATAACTCAAATGCGTGAATAGCAACATCGAGTGTACCAAGGTGTAAAAATCATAAGCGTGTGCAACTGCATGCACAAAACACATACCAATGCACTACAAGCACATATAAGTTATACCGAGTGCAAAAATCAAATCGTGTGCGTATCATTTGTAAAAAATCAACTCAACTGTAGGAAATCCATGAAGTCATAAGCATGTGCAGCCAAGGCACGAAAACGATATCAGGTGCAATAACTGTGCACAAATATGAATACCCAGTAGGTGCAACCGTGGTGCATGAAAACAGAAATCATGGAACTCAGCCAACATGCAAGTAAATCGCCCAAAATACCGAAATCCAAAGTGACGGATACGTGATAATCGAATCACAAAATCACAAATCATAAATACCATCATCGGTATATCCTCCTTCATGGCGGAGAAGGTTTCGGTGCATCCAATGCTGGCAGCGCAAGATATCTACTTGCCTCTTGCTTACGGTCTGACGTCCTCTGTCTCTGGGCCCTTACTTCTCTGTGGATTACCAATCTCGCAATTCATCAGCTCATCGGCCCTGTCAGGTGTGCTAACGGAGACGATTCCGTTCAGGCACTTCTCTGGTCCTCTGAATGCACATCACACATCTGATCCTAGGTGCGAATCTTATTGCAGCGGTGTCCTGGAAGGAATCCTGCTCAAGGTCTCTTCCGATCTCGTCTATGCCGAACTGTACAGAGGCTGGTACTCTTGAATAATCTTTTCTCTCTCTCTGGACATCTGCATTCTCAGCACAGCATTTCCATAGAAACTGGTTGCATCCCAACGTCTCTATAGACATATCCGACCTTTAATCTTGACGGGGAGTAACAACAGCTCGTCAGCATCTTGCACGAACCTTTGTCCCACTTGTCTATATCATCGTCCATTTTTGACGTCACGTCCTTATCTACGCACTGCAATTGTTCTCGGCTACGGTCCATCCGAAGTCTCTCATACGGACTCGAAATCATGAACTCGGTATCTTCATCACTCTGTGGAAGATATCTAGCCGAACACGTCCTCGGGAACTCGTCCCAACCTGCGGAGATATACTCCATTCCCGTCCGTTCATCAATTCACAAGGCATCAGGGTGAGGTCCTCTATCTGAACCTGGTCAACTATCTCGTCGACGAAGCCGAACTCTGGCCTGCTGGGTGTACGCAATATGACCACTCCTGGTTCCAGGTTTTCTTGTATAGTATTCCAGAAAGGTCATGTCGAGGTCTCTCTCAAATCTCTTTTCTGTCGAATTGCCCGGAAGTCATCGTCCTTTACTAAGGCTACTTCTTGTTCCGGAACGGCTGTATGCTCATCGCGACTCCTTCTGGAAGGTATATCCATAATCAACGCATCGGCATGCGTATCGTATCTCTGATGTCAGCGGAGTGGAACGTCATCTTGTCGAAATCTCGTGCGAACTCTTTACTTCACTTTGCTCTAATGTCGACTGATTCGGACTCGTCTTCTCGTGGATGCATGGACTGCGCTTCAACGGATATACTCGTATCTGGAGTCTCCCAAGCAATGTGTCCCGTCACATGATATCCGAATGTTGTCGAACCATCCGATCGACTCGTCAGAACCTCGTAATCCCCCAAGAGATCAACATCTTGGGTACAGTTTAATGGTATTCCGGTACATACCACAGCACCTGTGGACCAACCGTAGAAGGGCAAACCCAAGCCTCACAAATGGCACCGCTAAACTTCCGTAAACCCTAAGGTTCGAAGGCGTTACATGGTCATTATGTCGAGTTAGGGTTTCATTCTTCTAGAGGGTCCATAGCATTACTTGCATTGTCTTCCGAATACTTTTAACTTGGAATCGGGTTCCTGACATTCGATCGTCTCTATCGACTCTCAACGAATCTGCGTGAAGTCGTTTCTAGCTGGAATCAATCTGTCTGATGACCTCGCATCGGGGTAAGCGAATGAACCCCATGTCCTAGTCATTCATCCTCGGTGACTAGCGACTTACCATCATATCTCTAAGTACGTACTCATGCTGCAGTAGCTCTAACATCTGGGCGATATCTCATCATTTGCAGCAACAACTGGCTCATTCGTCTGTACGCTGCACAACGCCTCAATCATCCTGAATAAGCGATATATCAATGGTCATCACATCTTGGCTGGCCTCTAGCAGTAGCCTGATCCTCTGGTGCCGATCAGCACATCCGGAAAATCTCGTAAAAGCGATCTGTCAAATGCTCATGGCGCGAAAACGCAATAAAACGAAGCCTCTATGGAATCGTACGTCTCTGGAATCACGCCCTAGTCAGTCCTCGTCCGTGACGTGCTCAAGCTGACACAACTCTAGCCGTAGCTCTCTCTGCCCATGCTATCATGGCAGCAAAATCATAACCAGTATCGATGAGGATAGATCATAGGAATGAATATAATACTGTGTAAGGAAATGTACATCCTAAGCTTTCTTAAGCGGAGTAGAGTATCGTAAGTATGCCGCGGAACATACGTACGGTATATCACTCTACTCAACCTACCTACTGCATCAACCAAGGGTCATCTTATGCGACGAAAGTTCGGGTATAATACCCCCTCGACTAAGTCTAAGTTCCGTAAGGTCAAGCCTAAGTTCCGTATATATATAAACGCTCTAGGCTCCACATAGTCAAACTAAGACTTGAACCAAGGTTAACCTAGCGCTCTGATACCAACTTTGTCACGACCCGAAATAGCACGTGACTGGCACTTGAATCATATGAAGCCTATAGGAGCTCATCTAACTCAAGTAAGCCAAAAGCCCAGAAATCTAAAACCATTTTAACGAGTAAATAAAGAAAACTAGTTCTTCTAAAGTAAAGAAAACATGTTTTATAAAGCAAGGTTTTCAAATAAGTAAGCCGAATATGCATTTTTAAAATGTCTCGTCTATTCTGAAAATTTCGGCAGAGTTTCCTTTGTAAATACTGACCCCGAACGGGGTACAACATGATAAAATGCATCCCCAAGCGGGAGCTGGCTCTTCATCAATCGACGGTCACAACCACGCAAGCAGTATAATATACAACGCCGAAGGGCGAGGATCAAAACTCAAATGAAACTCAAAATATCAAGAAAATCATAATACTACAACGCGCGACTCTATGGTCGAAATAATACACAACTGGTTTTCTAAGTCTGAAACAATATACAAGTTTGGTTGATGGAATTTCTAGATACAACTGAATAATATATATACAATCGTGGTTCTGATGCAAAAGAATCCACCTCCCAAGCAAGTCACCCGTAAGGAAAGCAGTGTGCCAGAAAAGCCGCAATGAAACCTGTACAGCAAAACTTGCAAGAACTGTGGCACAACGGGGGTGATGTGCCAACTCGTGAATAGAAAACATCACAGAGCAGAAATGGTATGTATGACACAATTCTAGGTCAATACGATTAGATATATATATATATAAACCTCAAATGAATAAGTCTGAAGCAAGATAAGGTGGCAATGTAACATCTATACATGAGTGCAGTGCCAGTGCTCATGCCCGTGCCTCAGGTAATAGCATATCATAAATATAAGGTATGATCAATGTCAACTATATCATGAAGTCTATGAATATATGGATATCATCTAACTGTGTGATCAATATCATCAATTTCAATATATGTAGGTGGAAATCGTCCACGTGACACCCAATGACAATAAGTATCATGCACGTAAATATCATAAACATATATGCATGGAAGTATGAGGATGTAAATCAACATGTGTCGCTCGCGACATATCAAAATCATGGAACCTGAGTGTCAAGCATCGACACTCGAAAACATCATGAAACCTGTGCCTAGCATCGGCACGTAAATCCTCATATACATGGTGCTCCGTCAGTCTAGATCGGCCTATCTCATCTCTTAACTCCGGTCGGTATCCCCCAGATATCCGCCGAGCTTAACACAATCACCGGTAGGCAGTACACCCCTGCCAGGCTCACCGTCTAACATATACGAGTCTTCTTTCCCCGGGGTACCTCACCGGGTCCACCATGTACCCGCAAACGGTGCCTACCAGTCCTCAAATCGGGTTTCACATGCCACTCTCAGAACCGAGAAAACACATGGTGGACGCACTGAAATATCATATCAAGGGTAACCGGGTTTTTAAAACAATACATACTCTCTTTTTTAAAATTCCCACAGTTCCCAAATCCAGAAATATCATGGAAACAACATATCTCAATGCGTATAATCAGAAAGCACGATGTATGCGACATTTAAAAGAAATGTAAGCATATCAGTATATCATGCAACATGGAATAGTAATATGCACATATTTAGGGAAGACCGCTTCTTTAAAATGAATCAATTTTAGAAAGTATCATGCGGTTCCCAAATCTCTAAATCAAGCGAGAAATTATCTATGTATGTGCAAATGTATAGGTGTACAAGTATGGTTGTACAATATGTAAGTACACGAATATGAATGTACAATAAGTATGTGCACAAGTATGAAAATATCAATATATGTATGTACTGGTATGAATATACAGTGTGCATGTGCGCAAGTATGAAGATATTAATATATGTGTGCACTGGTATGAATATACAGTATGCATATGTGCAAGTATGAAGATATCAATATATGTGTGCACTGGTATGAATATACAGTGTGCATGTGCGCAAGTATGAAGATATCAATATATGTGTGCACTGGTATGAATATACAGTGTGCATGTGCGCAAGTATGAAGATATCAATATATGTGTGCACTGGTATGAATATACAGTGTGCATGTGCACAAGTATGAAGATATCAATATATGTGTACGCTGGTATGAATATACAGTGTGCATGTGCGCTAGTATGAAGATATCAATATATGTGTGTGCACAAGTATGTAAGTACACAAGTATGCCATGTAAGGGGTCATATCTTGAATTCAACAGTGACGCATCTGCATCAATACAAAAATGTCATACAGTTTGCCTTTTGAAATAAGACGAATCGGGTTTTTTAGTAAAATATGGGCTACGGTGTTTTTAAGAAAAGATGCGTCCTTTGAAAATATCTGTAGAATCCCTTTGCCTGTCTTTAAAATACTCCCGATTCGTTAGATTTTGAAATAGGTATGACATCAGCCTAGCTTAGCATCTTCTAGCAAAACTGCAGTTCTAGCTAACAAGTCAATCAGGAGGGGTATGGAAACCTCCTAGATTCGAGTCGATATATGTATCTATACATAATATAATAGTCGGTGATCTCGCCTCAAAGGTACCGCGTACGATACAATATCATATGACATCCTCGAGTCATGAGTGCGGATCGATCATCAATATAAAGCTCGTACGGTAAATCATCGTACGGCTTCCCAAAAGCTGGGTATGGGTCAATATCACAATCATCACATCCACTATCTGGTATCTTTATCGTCATATCTCATGATCTGGTGTACTGATCTAGTCTAATACTAACCGATACCATCTATATAAATATAAATCCGTGTGCGAAACACACGTCCAAAGGTCCGCTAAAATCTCATATCGTATTCCAAATACGAATCACATCATATCACCGATATCATGGCACTATGCCCAATCTCATCGACTCATCTCCAAATATCATACATTATCCTCATCATCACGGCATAGGTATAACAAGCAAACATGTGTGTGTATGGGTGTAAACCTATTCTAGGGTTCACAACTAGGAAACTATACTAGTTTACTTCTAAACCCTAATCTATTCATAATACACCTAATCACATCGAGAATATTAATAACACACTTAACGCTATCATACGCATATATATATATAGTATATATATAGTATACTAAGTATCGAACTGCGGGGGCGCTATACGCCATCCACCCGACTTTCCCCGTAGATATAATCTACTCACCTGCATCCTGCGTGTCGGTGTCAATGTCGCCTTCATCTTCTTCGGCATATGAAGCCCTCGCGAAGGTACCTACAAAGATAACACAATCGCAAACGCCCATTAAAATCACATCGGAAAATCAAACGACACGCTAAGGCCTATAGGTTAGAACCTATAGACTACGCCTTCAAAACCATCAAACATCTCTCGATATCGTCGTACAAACGTCAAGTGAACGAGGTAAAACACAAATAAACAAATCCAAAACTTAAAATACGCATAACAAAACCCCAAATCAAAACAGCAACTTAGGAAATAGGTACCAGATTTTATCTTAGGTCAAATCAGACAATTTTGCATATACCAAGGGTCTAGTGTACATTAAATAAATCTTCAGAACCAAGACGAGCCAAAATGGTGAGACCCAGGCTGCAATTTGCGGCCAGTTTAATTAAATCTGCGGCCTGTCTGGGGAATTGGGGGCTAGGGTTTTGGTGGTAGCTTCCTAGGAGCCTGCATGTATCACTGTCCAAGCAAAATAGTTTTCAGAGTCTCGGGGTGATAGCAGATTTCATTTAACCCTCACAGATTCCACAATTTCCTGATATCGGGTTTCTAAATCCGTATTCTGGGTTCTAGTCTCTGGTTTGGGTCTCCAATCAATCACCACAGGGGTTGTATAGCCTCTAGTAACCCTAATTTCACCTTTGATTTCAACTAAAACCCTAATCATCAACTCAAGTTTTCAAACTCCCCAAAACCACACAATATCGGTTACAATTTTAACATGGATGCTATAGGCAAGGAAATTCTATACTAGTGATGGAAAAATTACCTCATGTTGCACTCAAGAATCCCCTAGGGCACCCAAATCAAATCTTTCTTGGCCAGAAGTGTTGCTAATGAGCTTGTGCACAAAGTTTGTGAAGAGGGGATTATGTTATGGAGTTGTTTTCGGTGTGTTTGTGATGCTTGAAGATGGAGGAGGGGGGGAGGCGGCAGCAGCAGCAGGAAAACAAAGAGAGGGAAGAGAAATGAGGGGAAGAATGATGGGGGGGAATGGCTCATAACAAGGGTTGACCCCTCATCCAGTCTCTCTCTCTCTAACCCATACCTCATATAATACTCTTTTCTTTTCTTTTCTATTTTCTATAATCAACAACCATGGTAAAAAGAATATGAAGGAAAGCCATGAAAATGTAACAAGTGAAAAAAGCAAATATGGTGCATGTTTTGCACAAATATGCTAAAAATCCGATTAGCGATTTTTAATCGCGATTAGCACTAAATTAGCATATAATTAATCATAAAAACTTAAAAATTGCATAATTCACATAAAAACCACTTTTTAGTAATTTCCATAATTTTCCAAATTTTTTCCCCATTTATCGGTATTTAATTATACCGCCTTATAAAAATATTCAATATTTTATTATTAAATTATAAAAATTCCCAAAAATAATATTTTATTTTTTGAAATGTTACAGAGCGCTACCGACCGGTTATTTATGACATGGAGGATATCTGGAGGATACCGACGTAGTCGTGTGATTTGATTATATGGGCCAGTCCGGATTGCCGGAGCCCGTGATATTGAGACAATGAGATTTTATGATATGGGCCAGTCCGGATTGCCGGAGCCCGATATATTGAAATTGGGATATATATTTTGTGTCGATGTTTGACACAGATTCCTTGTTGGTTTCATTGATGATACTTTGATTTTTATGCAGAAATCTCACTGAGATAAGAAATCAGTTTTCTCATTTAGATGTATTCTGTTTTCATGCATTCATACATCATATTTATGATATGTTGTTACCTGAGGCACTGACACGAGCACTTGGTATTACACTTATGTATAAATGTTTACCCTTGCCATTATTTAGATGCTTCAGGTTATATTTTAAGGATATCTTATCGTATGACCTAGGATAGAGTCATACATGCGATTTCTTCTCGGTGATGTTTTCTACTCACGAGTTAGCAACACCCCCCCGTTGTGCCACAGTTCTTGCAGGTTTTGCCGTACAGGTTTCATTGTGGCTTGCTGGCACACTGCCTCCTCCCGGGTGATGCTTTGGTAGGTGGGTTCACTCGCATCGTAATCACCATTGTACTTTATTTATATTCAGTTGTATCTAGTAACTCCATCAACCAGACTTGTATATTTGATAGACTTATAAGACTAGTGTATATTCTTTCGACCTTAGAGTCGCGCGCCTGTATTATTATGTTTTTTCTCTTGTTTTCTTGAGGATATAGCTTTTCTTGATGAGTTTTGAACCTCGCCCTTCGGCGTTGTATGTTATATTGCAATGCGTGGTTGTGTCCGCCAATTGACGAAGAGATAGCTCCCTCTTGGGGATGCCTTTATTTTATGCATGTTTGTTCCCGTTTGGGGCCAGTATTTACAATGGAAACTCTGCCGAAATTTTTGGAAAGGACTAGATGTTTTTAAAATGGGTTTCTGACATTCAATCGTCTTCATCGACTCTCAACGTACCTTCGGGAAGTCTCCTCAAGATGGAATCAATCAATCTGATGACCTCGCATCGGGGTAAGCGAATGAACCATAAGTCCTAGTCATTCATCCTTGATGACTAGCGATCTTCTATCATATCTCTAAGTACAACTCTTACGGCAATAGCTTCAAACATCTGGGGCGATATCACATCATTCGCAACAACAACTGGATCATTCGTCCGCACGCTGAACAGTGCCTCAATCATCAAGTATAATTGGTGCATCTATGGTCATCACATTCTGGCTGGCCTCTAGCAGTAGCCTGATCCTCTGGTGCTGATCTGCACATCCGAGAAATCTCGTAAAATCGATCCATCAAACGCTCATGGCGCGAAAACACAATAAAGACACATCAATGCAAATCATAAGTCCCTAGAATCACGCCCTGGTCAGTCCTCGTCCGTGACGAGCTCATGCTGACCCAACTCTAGCCGTAGCTCTCTCTTTTCCTGTATAATCGTGGCAGCAAAACCATAAACCGATATCGATGACGATAGATCATAGGAATGAATATAATGTTGTGCAAGGAAATGTACATCCTTAGGCTTCTTAAGCGGAGTGGCGTATCGTAAGTATGCCGCGGAACATACATACGATACGTCACTCTCCTTAAGTCACCCACTCCATCAACCATGGTCAACCTACGCGACGAAAGTTCGGGTCTAAAACCCCCTCGACTAAGTCTAAGTTCCGTAAGGTCAAGCCTAGATTCCGTATATATACAAACGCCCTAGGCTCCGCATAGTCAAACATAGACTCGAACCAAGGTCAACCTAGCACTCTGATACCAATTTTGTCACGACCCGAAATGCCACGTCACTGGCCCTTGAATCATATGAAGTCTATAGGACTCCATCTAATTCAAGTAAGCCAAAATCTTACAAATATAAACCATTTTTAAAGAAAGTGTTTTGTTAAAATAAGCCGAATATGCGTTTTTAAAAACACAAATCTTTTCTGAAAATTTCGGTAGACTTTCCTTTGTAAATACTGGCACCAAATGGGTACAACATGCATAATATATAAAAAGGCATCCCCAAGAGGGAGCTAGCTCTTCGTCAATTGACGGTCACAACCACACAAGTAATATAATATACAACGCCAAAGGGCGAGGATCAAAACTCAAAAGGAAACTCGAAAACAACATAAAAACCATAATAATACAAGCACGACTCTAAGGTCGAAATAATATACACTGGTCTCTAAGTCGAATAAATAAGACAATCTGATTGATGGAGTTTCTAGATACAACAATGTAAATATAATACAAGGGTGGTCACGATGCGAGTGAACCCACCTACCAAGCAAATCTCCGGAAAGGAGCAATGTGCCAGCAAAGCCGCAACGAAACCTGTACGGCAAAACCTGCAAGAAACTGTGGCACAATGGGGGTGAGTTGCCAACTCGTGAGTAGAAAACATCACAGAGCAGAAATCGTATGTATGACTCAATCCTAGGTCAATACGATCAGTAAAAAATATCCTCAATATGATAAGGTCTGAAGCATGAAAAGGTGGCAATGGTAAACATCTATACATAAGTGTAATCCCATATGCTCGTGTCAGTGCCACAGGTAGCAATATATCATATGTATGAGGTATGAATGCATGAAAACAGAATACATGTAAATGAAGAAACTGTTTTCTTAATTTAGTGAGATTTCTGTATATTTAAAACGAGGTATCATCAATAAATCAATGTAAATCAGTGTCTAGCATCGACACAAAACATATATCCAAGTATCCAATATCTCGGGCTCCGGCTATCCGGACTGACCCGTATCATAAAATCTAAAATACCTCAAGTCTCAATATCTAGGGCTCCGGCTATCCGGACTGGCCCCTGGGCTCCGGCTTTCCGGACTGGCCCAACTCCGATCGGTATCCTCTGGATATCCGTCGGGTCACAAAACAATCACCGGTCAGTAGTACTCCCCTGTCACAGGCTCAACGCCATCATCTGCGACCTTCTCGCCCCGGGGTACCGCACCGGGTCCACCATGCACCCATAGACGGTTCCTCCTCCTCCTCGAATCGGGTGTATGATATAACTCAAGAGCCGAGAAAACTTATGGTGGACATATCTCAAGTCATATCATGAGAAAACCGTAACTTTCATTTTAAAATGATAATATGTTTTTATAAAATCCTTGCGGTTTCTCTAAATCCAGAAATCTCATGAAAATCCCAGTCTCGAGAATAAATAAATAATGAATTTAAAAGTATTGGGATCCGGCAATCCGGACTGGCCCTAAATAACAATGCAAGATAATGAATATATAGATATGCATGAAAATCACAATAACGCATGCAATGTATAAGCTATCATATAAAAGTAATCGCATTAGTACCATGTCGAAACTATCAGCTAACAATTTATACTAATGAATAGTATTTTCTAAGTATACTTGACATGGCAATTACCGATGATGATGTGTGTGAGCCGGCAAGCAGGTGTACGTGGAACAAACGCATCATACGTAATTGTGCTGGTCTCCTGACAGTATGGTTTCATAATAATAACGAAAGCACAAGTATAAGCATGCAAATGCGATATGAATAATATGAATGTACGATGATGACCACAAGAATATGCAGGAATAAATAGCAATGCAACAATAAGGAATAAACATTGTAGATAATCGAGTCATACAGTTTGGCATTTGAAATCACACGAATCGTGGTTCTTAGAAAATTGGACCTGTCTTTGAAATACCCACGATTCGTCAGTTTTGATAATAGGAACAGCCTTTAAATAGCTCGTACGGTAAATCCGTCGTACGTCATCCCAAATCTGGGTACGGATCAATATCACATTTATTACCTTATTCATCTGCTATCTTTTTTATCATATATTATGATTTTGGGTACTGATCTACGCCTAGTACAATACTGATACCATCTACATAATATATATGCGTGTGTATGAAAACACCACGCCTAGACACCCGCTAAACATCATGTCGTATCTCAAATACGAACCATGTCACTTCACCGATCTCATGGCTTTAAGCCCAAATTCATTGGCTCATCTCCAAGTATCATATACTATCCTCATAATCCAAGTATACGTATACGTATATATATACATAGTCCTATACCTATATGTGTGTGTGTGTGTGTGTCTCTACATATCCCCATATGCGCACAAGTATAAAATGAATGCATGTGTGTGCGTGTGCGTGTGGGTGTAATCTTACTCTAGGGTTTCGCGACTAGAAACCTAAACCAGTTACTCCTAATTACGCTAAACTATAACATGTACACCTATAAACCATCTTTATCGACTAATAATCTACCAATACACATATATATATCATATATATAACGAATATCATATTCTATACTACGAACTGCGGGGGTGCTATGCTCCATCCACCCGACTTCCCCCGTAGATATATATCTACTCACCTGCTCTTAGCTTGCCGAGGCCAATGTCGACACACGCTTGCTTGTCGTCTCGAAGTCCTCATGGGGGTACCTACATATCATAACACATCATATTGCATTAAAATCCAAATTCGAATTCGAAATGACATACGAAAACCAAATCGGCACGAGTATCACACATAGGTCAAAACCTATAGCCTACGCACGCAAGAATAACCAAACAAACCTTCGATGTCGATGTACAAACATCAAACCATCGAGTTAGAACCCAATTACTAAAAATCCATTTTAAAACGAAGTCGTAAAACAATGCAACAACTTATGAAAATGGTCCCAGATTTTACCTTAGGTCAAATTGGCAAATTTTGCATATGTAAAGGGTCTAGTTTACAGGTAATAGAGCCATGAAGCATGAATGACACCAGAACTCCAAGTTTTGGATGCAATTTGCGTCCAGAATTATATTATTTTCGGCCTGGTGTGGGTAGTTGGGTCTCGGGTCTTTAGGGTATGCTCTATATCACCTGCACATCTCCCTGTGTTTGCTAATTAATTTTCTAGGTCTCCGGGTGTTAGCAGAAATCCAAAAACCATCACAATTTCAACAATTTCCCGTATCAGCAGAATTTCAAAGTTCGTATTTGGGGTTAAGTCTCAGGTTTTGGGTCCAATTTGATATCATTAAAGGGGGTTAAGGTTACTACTAACCTTAATTACGCTTTACAATTCAATTCAAACCCTAACCCGAAACTTAGAATTTCCAAACCTCACTAAACATCGCCTACTCACCTCTAAACATGCATGGAAGCTAAAGTAAACCAAATACTACACTAATGGTTCAGAAATTAGCTCATTTGGAAACTCAAGAATTTTCTTGAGTTGCCCCAAGTGTCAAAAATCCTATTTTTCTTTGTCCAAAGTGTAGTTAGTGCGCTTGTACACATTTTTAATGAAATGGAGATCGACTTTTGAGTTGATTTTGATGATGAAGTGAGGTGGTGATGGTGGTGGAGGAGAGGGGGCTGCCATGGGCATGAGTGGAAGGAGAATGATGAAGAGAAGAATGAAGGAGGAGAATAGCCATGGTCAAGTTTGACCCCTCATCCTCTCTCTCATACCCATACCCAATTCTTTATCATTTTCTTCTCTTTTCTTTTTTTATCTTTTCTCTTTTAAAAACAACAACCATGCATGATAAAAAAAAGCCATGAAAAAAATGTAACAAGTGCTAAAATGTGACATGGTGCATGTCATGTGCACAAATCCGGCTGAATGCACGATTAGCGATATCTAATCGCGATTAGCATTAAAATTGTATATAATTAATTATAAAATTTCATAATTTGCATAAATAACATAAAACACCCTCTTTCAGTAATTTCTATTATTTTCCAATTTTTTTCCCCAATTTATCGGTATTTAATTATACCGCCATAATAATTATTATTTAATTATAAAAATTCCCAAAAATAATATTTTATTTTTCTGAAATGTTACAGTCTTCCCTCCTTAAAGAAATTCGGTCCCCGAATTTAAATTTAAACACTCCCAATTTCTAAAACATTTCAGTAAAAAGATCTAGTCGTCGGGGCTCCGAAACTATGAATACATAAAACGCATCGTATCGCAATGCATGCGCATGAAAAAAATGAGCAGATAACTCAAAATCAAAACTCCATCAAGCACCCCGCAATCATCGGAGTTATGACGAAGACACCAATGTCAAAGCCCAAAATGAAAACCAACATGGTATACATCAATAATACAAGTAAACATCATTAAAACATCTGAAAGGAATGCATGCTAAACTCTTTTCAAATCGCTGTGCGATGCGCGTTTCACTGCACAGTGTCGGACGTCTATTGTAAGAAAATAACTATATGTATGTATATGTATATATATATCCTTTGTTTAACATACACGTCCCGCCGTTTTGAAAATAATTTAGAAAGGTTTCCCTATAACATCTGTCGTGTCATCTCGGACACGTAGGAAAATACTGAGACTATAGCTCTATCTTTGGAAATTCTTTTGATATCAATCAATGCATGCAAAAATATACTCAGGTACTGTCCTCTGACTAGTCCTGCTCAGCTACTATACCAAATAGCAAATATCATAAAAGCGTACTGCTCCAACAGAAATAAATCCCAAAATATGCATAAGAGTACCGCATGCGTCTGGTGCGCATGGAAATCGAAATCAATAAACGTGCCATACAAGCACTGGAAAAAAAAATCTAAGTGCAAGGGTGTGCACGAAACACCTGTCAAAGCCAATGGGTGTGCCTGACAGCAATATCAGGTGCATCTGATATGCATGAAGAATCCCGATTCAGTGCATCTGGCGTGCACCAAAATCGCATCAAGCGCCTAAGTATGCGCAAGAATCCAAATCAAGTGCACAAGGTGCACGAAAACAAATATCGAGTATCACAATCGAAATCGACGGTATACAATACATTTCAATCCAAATCAGGTATACTGTGGTATATAATCTCACAAGCATGTGTATCAGCGTGCACAAATCGAATCAAAATACTAAAAGTGCATGAAAGTTATGCCGAAAGCATAAGTCAAATCACATGCATACCATAGGTATGAAATCAAATCAACATCTCGAATGATATCAAATCGAAGTCAAGTGCAACTGTGGTGCACAAAATCTCAATCACGCAAATAATCATCCAAAATACCGGAAAAAAAAATGGCGGAAACAGTCCCACTCTAGCACATCCTCTAAAGATCTCTGACCAACTGTCATGGTCACTCATAACATGTCTCGTCGACGATGCCGAACTCTGGCCTGCTGGGTGTGCGTAATATGACCGCTCCTGGGTCCAAGTCTTCTCGTATTGTATTCCAGAAAGATCTTGTCGTGGTCTCTCCTGAATCTCGTTTCTGCAGAACTGCCCGGAAGTCGTCATTCTTTACTAAATCTGTTTCTTGTTCCGGAACGGCTGCGTATTCATCGCAACTCCTTATGGAAGATATATCCATATTCAACGCCTCTGCATGCGTATTACATCTCTGATGTCAGCTGAGTGGAACGTCATCTCATCAAGATCTCGTACGAACCTCTTACTCCACTTTTCTCTAATGTCGACTGCTTCGGACTTGTCTCTTCGTGGCTGCATGGACTGCGCTCCAACGGCTATACTCATATCTGGAGTCTCCCAAGCAATGTATCCCATCACATGATATCCGAATGGCGTCGAACCCTTCGATCGATTCGTCAAGGTTCCATAATCCCCCAAGAGCTCAACATCTTGGGTACAGTTTAATAGTATTTCAGTACATGCCACAGCACTTGTAGACCAACCCTAGAAGGGAAAACCCAAGCTTCATCAATGGCACCGCTGAACTGCTGTAAACCCTAAGGTTTCAAAGCGTTCTCATGGTCATTATATCGACTTAGGGTTTTATTCTTCTAGAGGATCCACGAAATTACTTGCATGTTTCTTTTTTTCCGAATACTTTAAACTTGGAAAAATGTATTTCTGACATTCGATCATCTTCATCGACTCTCAACGTATCTGCGTGAAGTCTCCTCAAGCTGGAATCAATCAATCTGATGACCTCGCATTGGGGTAAGCGAACGAACCACAAGCCCTAGTCATTCATCCTTGATGACTAGCGATCATCTATCATATCTCTAAGTACAACTCGTGCGGCGATAGCTACAAACATCTGGGTCGATATCTCATCATTCGCAGTAGCAACTGGCTCATTCGTCCGCACGCTGAACAGTGCCTCAATCATCAAGTATAATCGGTGCATCGACGGTCAACACATTCTGGCTGGCCTCTAGAAGTATCCTGATCCTCTGGTGCTGATCTGCACGTCCATGAAATCTCGTAAAAGTGATCCATCAAACGCTCATGGCGCGAAAACACAATAACGACACATCTATGAAAATCGTAAGTCCCTGGAATCATGCCCTGGTCAGTCCTCGTCCGTGACGAGCTCGTGCTGACCCAACTCTAGCCGTAGCTCTCTCTCTGCCCGTATAATCTTGGCAGCAAAACCATAAACCGATATCGATGATGATAGATCATAGGAATGAATATAATGCTGTGCAAGGAAATGTACATCCTAAGGCTTCTTAAGCGGAGTAGCGTATCGTAATTATGCCGCGGAACATACACACGGTACGTCACTCTGCTTAAGTCACCTACTCCATCAACCAAGGTCAACCTACGCGACGAAAGTTCGGGTCTAATACCCCCTCGACTAAGTCTATGTTCAGTAAGGTCAAGCCTAGATTCCGTATATATACAAACGCCCTAGGCTCCGCATAGTCAAACATAGACTCGAACCAAGGTTAACCTAGCGCTCTGATACCAACTTTGTCACGACCCGAAATGCAACATGACTGGCCCTTGAATCATATGAAGTCTATAGGACTCCATCTAATTCAAGTAAGCCAAAATCCCAGAAATTTAAACCATTTTTAAAGAAAGTGTTTTGTTAAAATAAGCCGAATATGCGTTTTTAAAATCACAAATCTTTTCTGAAAATTTCGGCAGAGTTTCTATTGTATATACTGGCCCTAAACGGGTATAACATGCATAATATATAAAAAGGCATCCACAAGCGGGAGCTAGCTCTTCGTCAATTGACGGTCACAAACACACAAGCAATATAATATATAACGCCAAAGGCGAGGATCAAAATTCAAAAGGAAACTCGAAAACAACATGAAAACCATAATAATACAAGCGCGACTCTAAGGTCGAAATAATATACACTGGTCTCTAAGTCGAATAAATAATACAATCTGGTTGATGGATTTTCTAGATACAACAATGTAAATAAAATACAAGCGTGGTCACGATGCGAGTGAACCCACCTACCAAGCAAATCACCCGGAAAGGAGCAATGTGCCAGCAAAGCCGCAACGAAACCTGTACGGCAAAACCTGCAAGAAACTGTGGCACAACGGGGGTGAGTTTCCAACTTGTGAGTAGAAAACATCACAGAGCATAAATCGTATGTATGACTCAATCCTAGATCAATACGATCAGTAAAAAATATTCTCATTATGATAAGGTCTGAAGTATGAAAAGGTCGCAAGGGTAAACATCTATACATAAGTGTAATCCCATGTGCCCGTGTCAGTGTCTCAGGTAGCAATATATCATATGTATGAGGTATGAATGCATGAAAACAGAATACATGTAAATGAAGAAACTATTTTCTTAATTTAGTTAGATTTCTGTATATTTAAAACGAGGCATCATCAATAAATCAATGTAAATCAGTGTCTAGCATCGACACAAAACATATATCCAAATATCCAATATCCCGGGCTCCGGCTATCTGGACTGAACCGTATCATAAAATCTCAAATACCTCAAGTCTCAATATTTAGGGCTCCGGCTATCCGGACTGGCCCAACTCCGATCGGTATCCTCCGGATATCCGTCAGGTTACAAAACAATCACCGGTCAGTAGTGCTCCCCGGTCACAAGCTGAACGCTATCATCTGCGACCTTCTCGCCCCGGGGAATCGCATCGAGTCAACCATGCACCCACAGACGATTCCTCCTCCTCCTCAAATCGGGTTTATGATATCTCTCAAGAGCCGACAAAACTCATGGTGGACATATCTCAAGTCATATCATGAGAAAACCGCAACTTTCATTTTAAAATGATAATCGGTTTTTATAAAATCCTTTCGGTTTCTCTAAATCCAGAAATCACATGAAATCCCAGTCTCGAGAATAAATAAACAATGAATTTAAAAGTATTAGGCTCCGGCAATCCGGACTGGCCCTAAATAACAATGCATGATAATGAATATATAGATATGCATGAAAATCACAATAATGCCTGAAATGTCTAAGCTATCATATAAAAGTAATCGCATTAGTACTATGTAACACATTGAAATTCGTTTAGATTAATTTCGTGTTAATTAGGAATAATGCATGTTTTTTATAAAATCTCGTAATTCATAAAATTTCCACATAAACTGGAATAAATCAAAATTTAATTGTGAAAATATGTGATTTTATATATAAATGTGTTTTATTAATTATTAATTAGTTTAGTGTTCGCTTAATTAGAAAATTTTCTTAAACATTTTTCCTATGCAATTTAGTGTTACATGCATGCACAACTTAACACATATTTGTTTTCCCTCTTCATTCTAATTTATCATTTCATTTCTTTTAAAATAAAACCATAACATTAAAACTAAAAGAAAATAGGAAAATGAGAGAAAAAGAGAGAGTATGGAGCATTTATTAACCATGGGAAGGCTTTGACTTGGGGGCACTCTCTCTCACACCCTCTCTCACTCCAATTCCAGCAGCAGCAGCAGCTCAGCACCTCCCCCCTTCATCTCTTCTTCTTCCCATCAATTTCTAACACCAAATCTTCATTAAAAACCCATCTACCATCACACCAACTCACATTTATCACTCCAAGATCATTCTTTGTTGGTTTTAACGGTAAGTCTTTGTCCTTGAAGGCAAGCGCAGCAAGTTTAGACTCCCCTAAGACCAACTTGAGGTATTAAGCTCACTTTAATCAGCTCTTTGCTAAACTTGTAGTTCTTTTAGCTTAATTTAGTGTTTAGGTGCGTTTTAGTGCAAATTAGGTGGTTTAAGTGAAGAGTAGGTAAAGTTAGGGTTGTTAGGGCTTGATTAACTTAATTGAGTGCTATTAGTGTCGTTTAACCCAAATAATTGCTTCAGATTACACTAAAATACCTTATTGTTTTAATTTAGTGTAAAGTAAACATTTTAGTTAAGATTTTGGGTGGTTTTGTAATCTGCTTTTGAAGCGAGTGCTTCAGGCAAAAGTTGCAGATACTCGGACTCGGTTACTGAGCTAGGGACACACACACACAGCTCGAGACCCCACATCCCCTACCTGGCCCCAAATTAAATAGTTCTGGCTGCAAATTGCGGCCATAGGGGTGAGTTAGGTGTCGGGGTCTGGGCTGGGGGAGTCTGCTACATATCTAGGGTGTTTGATATATGCAACTTTTCCTAATTCAACTCGAGTCAAAATCTGGGATCAAATACCTTGTTTTCAACACTTTTAGACTTGCGCAACATGCACGTTTTGAGTTTGGGTCTGGTGGTTTCTGTGTATCGCAGCGTGTCAGGGTGGTTTCAGGCGCTTGCATACACGTTTTGGTGTCACGTTTACACACGCGTTAGCCTGCGACGCAAGTTTTTCGAATAGTCTTGATATCGTGTTTTTGCAGGATTTTAGCTTTATGTGTGTTGCCTTGTGTAAATTCTAGGATCGCAGGCGTGGACTTCGGACGCCGCGAAGAAAGGGAAACAGGCGGTCGGATACACCTAGCTCGAGATCATCGGTGAGTAGATTTAACATCTACGGGGAAATCGCCCATATGGCGTTATGCGTCAGAGCTTGATAGGATATTGTAGCCGCATATTCATATTCGTATATGTTGATTTTTCATGAGCATCATTACATGCCATTATATTGTTGTGCTCAATTAGTACCTAGTGGACACCGCACTGTTACTAACGGTTCATGCAGCACGAGCACAAATTGTATGCTACACACACTCCGTTAGTAATTGCCATGACACTCGCGCTATAGAATTGCTATGAACTATCCATCGTTTAGCTTACCTCATCATTGATGATTAGATATGGTTCTATTCCTTTGTGTGCATACATATTATGTATCTCCATACTAGCATTTCACACTTGCTTATGCATACATACTTGCGTACACCCATACTTGTTACAGCTACATATGCATCCTTAGATGACGTGGATTCGATTTAGAGATTTAGGAACCGCATGACGTATTTTAAAACTGTATTTATTTAAAAGAGCGGTTTCCCTTGATATGCACTTATTACAGCTTTATATTGCATACATCACATTGCATGGATTTACGCATTGAACTTTGGGTTTTCCTGTGATTTCTGGATTTGAGAACCGTGGTATTATTTAAGAAGGTTTGCACTGTTTTGAAAACCCAGTTTCTCTTGATATGATATTTCAGTGCGTCTACCATGCGTTTTCTCGGTTCTGATACGTGTGCTTAAAACCCGATTCGAGGAGTTGGATGATCCATTTGATGGTTCATGGTGGACCCGGTATGGTTCCCCGGGGCGAGAAATGTTTTTTGTGGAGTAGACGATGAGCCTGGAAGGGTGAAGAGTACCTACCGGTGATTTGATTGGACCTGGAGGCTATCCGGATGATACCGACCGGAGTCGAGAGACGGATTTGGGCCGACCCATACTGCCGGGGCCGAGGGCCGATTCCGCAGACGGAGCCTATGGGCCGATCCGGACTGACGGAGCCCGATATATAAGGACTTGTGTTTCTATGCTGGACACGAGTATTTCATGAGGTTTTTGAGTGCTGATGTTGGGTACTCCATTTTCCATGGGATTTTCAGGATATGAGGGCCGGATAGAGTAACGGCGCCTGAGTTATCTGGGTTTTGGGTGTTTTTGGTAGACACCGGTTTTTTCCACGATGAGGATTCGTGTAGATGATATTTTATCCCATGCTCAGTATTCATTGATATGCATT
The DNA here is from genome assembly GCA_030015575.1 of Agapanthus africanus. NCBI lineage: Eukaryota > Viridiplantae > Streptophyta > Magnoliopsida > Asparagales > Amaryllidaceae > Agapanthus > Agapanthus africanus. The sequence continues at coordinate 222,223,248 of CM057347.1, forward strand.
GCATCATGTATTTATAGTAACTAATAGAGTACCTCGCATGATTATTGCATACCCAGATTATCGTATTGATGTTATCAGATTGCATATGTCGAGTATCGCAGTACGTGCATATCTGTGATTACCTGTATATGTTATTTACTATTCACTCACCCCCGTTGTGCCATAGTGTTTTACAGGTTGACCCTCGGAGTAGTCGCGGCAGGGCCACATTATTGTATCTTTTTGTTGCGGATCCCGCTACAGTTGGCGTGCGGGCCATTTTGCTTATAGGTGGGTCGCGGATATCCGTTTATATTTCATTGTACATTCTATTGTATCTAGTACTCTCCATCTACCATATCATGTATTGACTTAGAGAACAGTTGTGAGGATGATGTGTATATTATTTTGTACTCTGGATATCGAGCTCGTGTAAGCCGACTTTATTATGTAGTTTTATCTTTTATGTTGTTTTTTACTTATATTGTCCATTTCTTCGCTACGGCGTCGTATATTATTCTCGTGGTGATCGTTTTCCGCCGTTGGGCGTGATTGCTCCCATTTGGGGATGCTTTATCTTTATTTTATGTCATCTTACATATATCATGTGTTGTACCCGTTTTCGGGGCTGGTTTTTACAAATGAGATGCTGCCAAAATTTTTAAGAAAATAACATAAACTTTAAAGATTTTTACTCAAGGTTTTATAAATGTTTTAAACCAATGTTTTCATCACTCACTACTTTTAATGGTTTTGATTTCTGGGTTTCGGCTTACTAAATTGCGTTACGCCTGTAGACGTCACGTGGTTAAGTGCCGGTCACGGGCCCAACTTTGGATCGTGACAAAGTTGGTATCAGAGCGTAGGTTTTACCTTTCGGAGTGTAGGATGACCTTGGTATGATAGAGTTGGTAGCTTAAGCAAAGTGACGTAGCGTGTGTATGTTCCGCGGCATACTCACGACACGGTACTCCGCCTAAGTGACCTTAGGACTTATCGGTTGAAATACTTTCTTGATTATATATATCCTTGTGATTCGATTTCCGTATTCTTATCGGGTCTTGTTTTCTTCTCCAGCCACTATGCCGCCGAAGACTACGAGGGCGTAGAGAGCGGCCGCGAGAGCTGAGATCAGAGTTGACTCGTCTGAGACGAGGACTGGCCCGGGCGGTATGCCAGTTGTTCCGGAGCAGATTGATCCACCTTTGACAGACCATATTGCTATGCTTGGGACCGGTATGCAGGATTTGCGCCAGATGATGGGGTCGTTAGTTGAGGCCATTCGAGAATAGAGACAGGAGGTCGTTCCACCTGTTGCAGGGACCGAGGTGGTGTCTACTATCCAGGAAGTTGTACCTGCAGCTACAGAGGTGATCACAGTATCGCTATCAGAGTTCATGAGGCTGAAGCCTCCGGTCTTCACAGGCACCGATGCAACCGTGGATCAACAGTCTTTTATCAATCGGATGGCTAGGATATGTTGTTCTCTGAGATGCTCCGACGTGAGATGGGTAGAGTTCGTGAGATTTCGTCTAGAGGGTCTTGCGCAGAAGTGGTGCGAGTCAGTAGAGAAGGGCAGAACAGCAGGTCTTCCTCCCATGACCTGGGCTGAGTTCGTGACGGTGTTTCTTGCCCGATTTCTTCCACAGAGTGTCAGGGATGCTCGAGTGCACAGGTTCGAGTCGTTACGCCAGACACCGGATATGACGGTGGCGGAGTATGATGTGTTGTTTACTGAGCTATCTTTGTATGCCCCATATTTGGTAGCTACTGAGGAGATGAGGGTCAAGAGGTTTGTACGAGGTTTGCTCACCCATTTGTTCTTCGCTATCAGTGCCCAGCATTGTGATACCTATGCAGCCACAGTAGATGCAGCCTTATTAGTCGAGGAGCGTTTTGCCGAGACTTCGGTAGTTCCGGAACCGAAGAGGGTTCGTATGGGTATATCAGCACGGAGACAGACGTTCAGACGCCGCTACAGATTTCGTTCAGGCACGGGGAGTAGCAGAGACACAGGATGAGGCCAGTTGTTTAGCTCTTATCCCTAGGAGGGTCAGCAGTCGTCGCATGGGTGTTTTAGGTGTGGCAGTCGACTTCACCTCGTTAGGGATTGTACCGAGATACCCCGAAGAGAGGCAGCAGTTCCACAGGTTACTTTACCACCTTCTCCACCTTAGAGGGCATTGCCTCTTGCACCTGTTGTTGCTCCGCATCAGACCTATGCACAGAGAGGTCGTGGACGCAGAGGGTTCGTTCAGAGAGGGCGCAGTGATCGAGGCAGAGGACAGCCAGTTGCCGGCAGAGGACAGCCAGTCGCAGGAAGAGGGCAGGCATGGGTGTTTGCTTTGACGCATCAGGACGTGCGGGCATCAAATGTAGTGGTTTTAGGTACCCTATCAGTATGATCTTTCGATGCACACATGTTGTTTGATCCGGGGTCTACACACTCGTATGTTTCTACACACTTCGTGCCGAGATTGGGCAGAGAGACGTGTTTGCTAAACAAGCCGCTTGTTGTGAGTACTCCGGTGGGCGAGTCGTTTGTCGCTCGATTTAAGTATCGTTTGTGTTCTGTTCGTATCGGGGAGAGGGATTCTTTGGTTGATCTGATTCTCCTCGATATGTTGGATTTTGATGTTCTTCTGGGCATGGACTGGCTAGCCACTTGTTATGCATCCGTTGACTGCCGTGAGAAGGCAGTCAATTTTAGCTTTCCGGGAGAGCCGGTCCTTGTTATATTCAGGGAGACCGTAGTGTCACCCTTCCTAGCTTGATTTCGTCTCTTCACGCTGGACAGCTCTTGAGGAAGGGATGTCAGGGATTCCTAGAGTATGTTTGTGATACTAGAGCTGCAGAAGTACCGTTGGACCAGGTCCCGATTGTTAGCGAGTTCCCTGATGTTTTCCCTGACGAGCTGCCTGGGCTACTGCCTGAGCGCGATATTGTGTTCTGCATTGACTTGATTCCCGGCACGGGGCCATTTCCATACAGGCTTATCGGATGGCCCCGGCGGAGCTTAGAGAGCTAAAGGGTCAGTTGCAGGAGTTGTTAGATAAAGGGCTTATTCGACCTAGTGTATGTCCTTGGGGTTCTCCTGTCCTGTTCGTCAAGAAGAAGGACGGCAGTTTGCGCTTGTGCATCAATTACCGCCAGCTGCACCGCGTTACAGTGCGGAACAGATTTCCCTTACCGCGTATCGATTATTTGTTCGACCAGCTTCAAGGTGCAGGGCACTTCTCGAAGATTGACTTGCGATCAGGCTACCATCAGTTTTTGGTTCGGAAGGAGGATATTCCGAGGACGGCTTTTCGCACGCGTTACGGACACTATGAGTTTTTGGTGATGTCGTTTGGACTCACCAATGCCCCAGCAGCGTTTATGGACTTGATGAACCGCGTTTTCAGGCCGTATCTTGATTAGTTCATCATCGTGTTTATTGACGACATCTTAGTGTATTCCTGGAGCTGAGAGGAGCACGAGCAGCACTTGCGGATCACATTGCAGACTCTGAGAGAGCACCAGCTGATCGCGAAATTCTCCAAGTGCGCATTCTGTCTTGACAGCGTTGATTTCTTGGGTCACGTGGTTACGAGCGACGGTATACGTGTGGACCCGAAGAAGATCGAGGCCGTCCAGCATTGGCCCAAACCAGCCTCAGTTACAGAGATCTGCAGCTTCCTAGGACTGGCCGGTTACTACCGACGATTTTTACAGGACTTCTCTCGTATTGCTGCACCATTGACCGGGCTGACCTGGAAGGGAGTGCCTTTTGTTTGGACAGAGGCGTGCGAGCGTAGCTTTCAGCAGTTGCAGACTCGTTTGACTAACGCGCCGGTATTATCATTGCCTTCGGGATCGGGCGGATTTGTGGTTTATTATGACGCTTCTCCAGTGGGGCTAGGCTGTGTATTGATGCAGCACGGCAAGGTTATCGCGTATGCTTCTTGGCAGCTGAAGAAACATCAGCAAAACTACCCCACTCACAATTTGGAGATGGCTGCAGTGGTCTTTGCACTCAAAATCTGGCGACATTACCTATACGGCGAGTCATGCCAGATATTCACGGATCACAAGAGCTTGAAGTACATATTTCAGCAGCGAGACCTGAATCTTAGATAGCGCCGTTGGATGGAGTTAGTTAAGAACTACGATTGCGAGATCCTTTTTCACCCGGGCAGGGCGAATATAGTGGCGGATGCTTTGAGTAGGAGGCCCGGGGGTAGTTTATCTTGTTTGAGCGTAGTGCAGAGGCAGTCGTCGGCAGATTGGCAGATTTTATGCGGCAGCCGAGTGCAGTTCGAGTTCACTCCGATCGGTGGACAGCTTGAGCATATTCATTTACGTCCACAGTTGCTTGACCGTATACATGAGGCACAGTACAGAGATGACCGTTGTTCATAGATGATGGCACGGATTGGACAGGGCAGATTTTCCGAGTTCGTGATCGATGATCAGGGGATACTACGATGTAGGACTAGACTGTGCGTACCAGATGCTGAGGGACTGAGGCGTGAGATTCTTGAGGAGGCACATCGATCGGGGTACAGTGTTCATTCAGGTTCCACCAAGATGTACCATGATCTGTGAGATGTTTACTGGTAGGACGGAATGAAGAGGGACGTCACAGACGTTGTGTCGAGATGCCTGACTTGTTAGCAAGTCAAGGCCGAGAACCAGAGGCCAGCGGGAGAGTTGCAGCCTTTGCCCATTCCGGAGTGGAAATGGGAGCAGATTTCTATGGACTTCATCGTGGGTCTACCCAGGATCAGTCGAGGGTATCACTCCATTTGGGTCATCATGGATCGATTTACGAAAGCGACTCACTTCCTTCCAGTGAAGACCACTTTCGGATTTGCTCAGTATGCCCAGATTTACATCGACGAGATCGTAAGGTTCCATGGCGTCCCGATGTGTATTGTGTCCGACCGAGGCACCCAGTTTACCAGCCGACTATGGCAAAGGCTTCTGGAGGCTTTGGACACCCTCTTGAGTTTCCGCACAGCATTTCATCCGCAGACCGACGGCCAGTCAGAGCAGACTATTCAAACTCTTGAGGACATGCTTCGAGCGTGCGTTTTAGATTTCGGAGGTGGCTAGGATCACCATTTGCCATTAGTAGAGTTCTCCTACAACAACTGCTTCCAGGAGACCATTAAGATGGCACCATTCGAGGCTCTATATTGGAGGAGATGCAGATCGCCCATCTGTTGGACAGAGCTCAGCGAGAGCAGTATTTTAGGGCCGCAGATTCTTGAGGAGACGACCGCGAAGATCCAGTTGATTCGTGATAAGATGAGAGCAGCCCAGAGCAGGCAGAGATCTTATGCGGACCGTCGTCGGCGCAAACTTGAGTTTTCTGTTGGCGATCACGTTTTCTTGAGGGTCTCCGTAATGAAGGGTGTACTGAGATTTGGGAAAAAGGGGAAACTTAGTCCCAGATATGTGGGCCCCTTCGAGATCCTCGAGCGTATTGGTGCAGTTGTATATCGGTTGGCTCTTCCGTCCAGTTTTCCTGACATTCACCCCGTATTTCACGTTTCGATGCTCCGCAAGTATCTCCATGACCCGTCTCATGCGATTCAACACCCGACGATCCAGCTGGAGCGCGACCTTTCTTTTGCAGAGCAGCCGGTGGTCATCTTGGATCGGCAGGTGATGAAATTGAGATCGAAGGTTATACCGTCCGTCAAGGTCCTTTGGCGTGGCCCGAGCAGCGAGGAGGTCACCTGGGAGACCGAGGACGAGATGAGGAAGAAATATCCCCATCTCTTTGAAGGTACGCGTAGCTAGATTTTTAAATTCGGGGACCGAATTTCTTTAAGGGGGGAAGATTGTAACACTTTGAAATTCGTTTACATTAATTTCGTGTTAATTAGCAATAATGCGTGTTTTTCATAAAATCTCGTAATTCATAAAATTTCCACATAAACTGGAATAAATCAAACATTAATTGTGAAAATATGTGATTTTATATATATATGTGTTTTATTAATTAATAATTAGTTTAGTGTTCACTTAATTAGAAAATTTTCTTAAACATTTTTCCTAAGCAATTTAGTGTTACATGCATGCACAACTTAACACATATTGTAACACATTTTTGTTTTCCATCTTCATTCTAATTTATGATTTCATTCCTTTTAAAATAAAACCATAACATTAAAACTAAAAGAAAATAGGAAAATGAGAGAAAACGAGAGAGTATGGTGCATTTATTAAGCATTGGAAGGCTTTGACTTGGGGGCACTCTCTCTCACACTCTCTCTCACTCCCATTCCAGCAGCAGTAGCAGCTCAGCACCTCCCTACTTCATCTCTTCTTCTTCTCATCAATTTCTAACACCAAATCTTCATTAAAAACCCATCTACCATCACTCTAACTCACATTTATCACTCCAAGATCATTCCTTATTGGTTTTAATCGCAAGTCTTTGTCCTTGAAGGCAAGTGCAGCAAATTTAGCCTCCCCTAAGACCAACTTGAGGTATTAAGCTCACTTTAATCACCTCTTTGCTAAACTTGCAGTTATTTTAGCTTAATTTAGTTTTTATGTGGGTTTTAGTGCTAATTAGGTGGTTTAAGTGAAGATTAGGTAAAGTTAGGGTTGCTAGGGCTTGATTAGCTTAATTGAGTGTTATTAGTGTCGTTTAACCCAAATAATTGCTTCAGATTACACTAAAATACCTTATTGTTTTAATTTAGTGTAAAGTAAACGTTTTAGTTAAGATTTTGGGTGGTTTTGTAATCTGCTTTTGAAGCGAGTGCTTCAGGCAAAAGTTGCAGATACTGGGACTCAATTACTGAGCTAGGGACACACACACAGCACGAGACCCCACTTCCCCTACCTAGCCGCAAATTAAATAGTTCTGGCCGCAAATTGCGGCAAGAGGTGTGAGTTAGGTGTCGGGGTCTGGGCTGGGGGAGTCTGCTACATATCTAGGGTGTTTGGTATATGCAACTTTTCCTAATTCAACTCGAGTCAAAATTTGGATCAAATACCTTGTTTTCAACACTTTCAGACTTGCGCGACACGCACGTTTTGAGTTTGGGTCTGATGGTTTCTGTGTATCGCAGCGTGTCAGGGTGGTTCCAGGCGCTTGCACACACGTTTTGGTGCCACGTTTACACACGCGTTAGATTGCGACGCAAGTTTTCGAATAGTCTTGATATCGTGTTGTTGCAGGATTTTAGCCTTATGTGTGTTGCCATGTGTAAATTCTTGGATCGCAGGCGGGGACTTCGGACGCTGCGAAGAAAGGGAAACAGGTGGTTGGATACACCTAGCTCGAGATCACCGGTGAGTAGATTTAACATCTACGGGGAAATCGCCCATATGGCGTTCTGCATCAGGGCTTGATTGGATATTATAGCCGCATATTCATATTCGTATATGTTGATTTTGCATGAGCATCATTACATGCCATTATATTGTTGTGCTCGATTCGTACCTAGTGGACACCGCACTGTTACTAACGGTTCATGCAGCATGAGCACAAATTGTATGCTACACACACTCCGTTAGTAATTGCTATGACACTCGCGCTATAGAATTGCTATGAACCATCCATCATTTAGCTTACCTCATCATTGATGATTAGATATGGTTCTGTTCCTTTGTGTGCATACATATTATGTATCTTCATACTTGCATTTCACACTTGCTTATGCATACATACTTACATACACACATACTTGTTACAGCTACATATGCATCCTTAGATGACGTGGATTCGATTTGGAGATTTGGAAACCGCATGACGTATTTTAAAACTGTATTTATTTAAAAGAGTGGTTTCCCTTGATATGCACATATTACGACTTTATATTGCATACGTCACATTGCATGGATTTACGCATTGAACTTTGGGTTTTCATGTGATTTCTGGATTTGAGAACCGTGGTATTATTTAAGAAGGTATGCACTGTTTTGAAAACCCGGTTTCTCTTGATATGATATTTCAGTGCGTCCACCATGCGTTTTCTTTGTTGTGAGACGTGTGCTTAAAACCCAATTCGAGAAGTTGGATGATCCGTTTGCGGGTTCATGGTGGACCCGGTATGGTTCCCCGGGGCGAGAAATGTTTTTCGTGGAGTAGACGATGAGCCTGGCAGGGTGGCGAGTACCTACCAGTGATTTGATTAGACCTGGCGGTTATCCGGAGGATACTGACCGGAGTCGAGAGATGGATTTGGGCCGACCCGTGCTGCAGGGGCCGAGGGCCGATTTCGCAGACGGAGCCCGTGGGCCGATCCAGACTGACGGAGCCCGATATATGAGGATTTGCGTGTCGATACTGGACATGAGTATTTCATGAGGCTTTCGAGTGCCGATGTTGGGTACTCCGTTTTCCATGGGATTTACAGGATATGAGGGCCGGATAGAGTGACGGTGCCTGAGTTATCGGGGTTTTGGGTGTTTTTGGCAGACACCGGTATTTTCCACGATGAGGATTCGTGTAGATGATATTTTATCTCATGCTCAGTATTCATTGATATGCAGTGCATCATGTATTTATAGTACCTGATAGAGTACCTCGCATGATTATTGCAAACCCAGATTATCATATTGATGTTATCAGATTGCATATGTTGAGTATCGCAGTAAGTGCATATATTCGATTACCTATATATGTTATTTACTATTCATGAGTTGGCAACTCACCCCCGTTGTGCCACAGTGATTTATAAGTTGACCCTCAGAGTAGTCGCGGCAGGGCTACATCATTGTATCTTTTTGTTGCGGATCACGCTACAGTTGGCGTGCAGGCCATTTTACTTATACGTGGGTAGCGGGTATCCGTTTATATTTCATTGTACATTCTATTGTATCTAGTACTCTCCATCTACCATATCATGTATTGACTTAGAGACCAGTTGTGAGGACGATGTGTATATTATTTTGTACTCTGGATATCGAGCTCGTGTGAGCCGACATTATTATGCAGTTTTATCTTTTATGTTGTTTTTCACTTATATTGTCCATTTCTTCGCTACGGCGTCGTATATTATTCTCGTGGTGATCGTTTTCCGCCGTTGGGCATGATTGCTCCCGTTTGGGGATGCTTTATCTTTATTTTATGTCATTTTACATATATCATGTGTTATACCCGTTTTCGGGACTGGTTTTTACAAAGGAGGTGCTGCCAAAATTTTTAAGAAATTAACATAAACTTTAAAGATTTTCACTGAAGGTTTTCAAAATACTTAAACCAATGTTTTCATCACTCACTACTTTGAATGGTTTTGATTTCTGTGTTTCGGCTTACTAAATCGCGTTACGCCTGTAGACGTCATGTAGTTTAGTGCCGGTCATGGGCCGAACTTTGGGTCATGACATACCATGTCGAAACTATCAGTTAACAATTTATACTAATGAATAGTATTTTCTAAGTATACTTGACATGAAAATTACCGATGATGATGTGTGTGAGCCGGCAAGTAGGTGTACGTGGAACATACGCATCATCGGTAATGGTGTCGGTGTCCTGATAGCATGGTTTCATAATAATAACGAAAGCACAAGTATAAGCATGAAAATGCAATATGAATAATATGAATGTGTGATGATGACCACAAGAATTTGCAGGAATAAATAGCAATGCAACAATAAGGAATAAACATTGTATATAATCGAGTCATATAGTTTGGCATTTGAAATCACACGAATCGTGGTTTTTAGAAAATATGACATGTCTTTAAAATACCCACGATTCGTCATTTTTGGAAATAGGTATGACTCGAGTCTAGTCTAACATCTACTAAATAAACTACAGGTCTAAGCTACCAGACTAATCGAAATGGTAAGGAAAGCCACCTATGTCTGAGTCGATATATATACATATATATATATATATAATAGTCGGTGATCCCGCCTCAATAGTATCACGTACGATACAATATATCATATGACATCCTCGAGTCAAGAGTGCGGATCTAACATCAATAAATAGCTCGTACGGTAAATCCATCGTACGGCATCCCAAATCTGGGTACGGATCAATATCACATATATCACCTTATTCATCTGGTATCTTTTTTATCATATATCAAGATCTGGGGTACTGATCTACGTCTAGTACAATACTGATACCATCTACATAATATATATGCCTGTGTATGAAAACACCACACCTAGAGACCCGCTAAACATCATGTCGTATCTCAAATACGAACCATGTCACATCACCGATCTCATGGCCTCAAGCCCAAACTCATCGACTCATCACCAAGTATCATATACTATCCTCATAATCCAAGTATATGTATACGTATATATATACATAGTCCCATACCTATGTGTGTGTGTATATATACATAGTCCCATACCTATGTGTGTGTATATATATACATATCTCCATATACGCATAAGTATAAAATGAATGCATGTGTGTGTGCGCGTGTGGGTGTAATCTCACTCTAGGGTTTCGCGACTAAAAAGCTAAACCAGCTACTCCTAATTACGCTAAACTATAACATGTACACCTAAAAACCATCTTGATCGACTAATAATCTCGCAATACACATATATATCATATATATAACGAATATCATATTCTATACTACGAACTGCGGGGCTGCTATACGCCATCCACCTGACTTCCCCCGTAGATATATATCTACTCACCTGCTCTTCGCTTGCCGAGGCCAATGTCGCCACACGCTTGCTTGTCATCTTGAAGTCCTCGTGGGGGTACTTACATATCATAACACATCGTATCGCATTAAAATCCAAATTCGAAATCGAAACGACATACGAAAACCAAATCGGCACGCGTATCACACATAGGTTAAAACTTATAGCCTACGCATGCAAGAATAACCAAACAAACCCTCGATGTCGATGTACAAACAAGAAACCAGCGAGGTAAAACCCAATTAGTAAAAATCAATTTTAAAACAAAGTCGTAAAACAATGCAACAACTTATGTAAATGGTCCCAGATTTTACCCTAGGTCAAATTGGCAAATTTTGCATATGTAAAGGGTCTAGTTTATAGGTAATAGAGCCTTGAAGCAAGAATGACACCGGAACTCCAAGGTCTGGCCACAATTTGCGGCCAGAATGATATTATTTGCGGCCTGGTGTGGGTAGTTGGGTCTCGGGTCTTTACGGTATGCTCTATATCACCTGCATATTTCCCTGTGTTTGCTAATTAATTTTCTAGGTTTCCGGGTGTTAGCAGATATCCAAAAACCATCACAATTTCCACAATTTCCCGTATCGGCAGAATTTCAAAGTTCGTATTTGGGGTTAAGCCTCAGGTTTTGGGTCCAATATGATATCACTAAAGGGGGTTATGGTCACTACCAACCATAATTACGCTTCACAATTCAATTCAAACCCTAACCCTAAACTTAGAATTTCCAAACCTCACTAAGCATCGCCTACTCACCTCTAAACATGCATGGAAGCTAAATTAAACCAAATACTACACTAATGGTTAAGAAATTTCCTCATTTGGCAACTCAAGAATTTTCTTGAGTTGCCCCAGGTGTCAAAAATCCTATTTTTCTTTGTCCAAAGTGTAGCTAGTGGGCCTGTGCACATTTTTAATGAAATGGAGATGGACTTTTGAGTTGATTTTTATGATGAAGTGAGGTAGTGAAGGTGGTGAAGGAGAGGGGGCTGCCATGGGCTTGAGGGGAAGGAGAATGATGAAAAGAAGAATGAAGGAGGAGAATAGCCATGGTCAAGTTTGACCCCTCACCCTCTCTCTCATGACCATACACATTTCTTTATTCTTTTCCTTTCCTTTTCTTTCCTTTTCTTTTGTTATCTTTTCTCTTTTAAAAACAACAACCATGCATGATAAAAAGAAAAGCCATCATAAAAATGTAACAAGTGCTAAAATGTGACATGGTGCCTGTCATGTGCACAAATCCGGCTTAATGCACGATTAGCGATATCTAATCACGACTAGCGTTAAAATTGTATGTAATTAATTATAAAATTTCATAATTTGCATAAATCACTTAAAACACCATCTTTTCAGTAATTTCTATTATTTTACAAAAAAAAATTCCTAATTTATCGGTATTTAATTATACCGCCATATTAAAATATTCATAATAATTATTATTTAATTATAAAAATTGCCAAAAATAAAATTTTATTTTTCTGAAATGTTACAATACGCTAAGTATTTTCTTCTCTCTCCAGGTAGCGACCATGTCAGGCCTTAATCAAGATAATAATATGGATGTATTTACCGAACCCGCTTTTTATGCTGAGCAGGGGAACGTTGGTTCCGCTCCAACTTATAATTGTTATAAGTCCGAGAAGGAAATAGGAATATATCCGGATTTCCATGCCACCCAAATGAAGAATGAGCATGTTGATGCGTCTTCTTCGGGTGTTTTAGTTACCGAGAACTGTTTCTCAGTATACTCTACGTCCTGGGTATTAGATACCGGATCGGGATCCCATATATGTTATATGTTACATGGGCTAAAGAAAGGTAGAGAACTGGGAGAGGGTGATCATTCTGTAAGAGTATGGAATGGTGCAAATGTTGCAGCCAAACCAGTTGGCGAATTTCACCTTGTATTACCAAATGGTAATATATTGATTCTGAACGAATGCTATTACATACCGACCCTGATATGCAATCTTATATCAGTTTCTTTATTAAGTAAACAAGGATATAATTTTGTAGTACCGGATAATGTTATGAACATCTTTCTGGATGAAAAGTTGATTGTATCAGGCTCGTTAAATAATGGCATATACGTTCTAAATCAAACCACAGTTCTTAGCATACAAAATATACACAAGAGGAAGAGTTTAAAAATGAACGAATCCTTCTTATGGTATTGTAAACTAGGTCATATCAATGCGACATGACTAGCTAAGTAACGTAAGGATGGATATTTGAATCCGTTCGAATTATCATCTTATGAAACTTGCGATTCATGTCTCAAAGGAAAGATGACCAAAACACCGTTTACCGGACACGGAGAAAGAGTTACGGAACTCTTGGGACTGATACATAATGATGTATGCGGTACCATGTCTACACATGCCAGGAATGGTTCTTCATAATTCATTACATTCACTGACGATCTCTCAATATACGGACATGTGTTCCTGTTGAAACACAACTCTGAAGCTTTTGAGAAATTCAAAGAATATAAACATGAAGTTGAGAACCAGACGGGTAAAACTATTAAAATCCTTCGATCTGATCGAGGAGGAGAATACTTGAGCAATGAGTTCCTGGACTATCTAAAAGAGAATGGGATTCTCTCTCAGCTTACTCCTCCGTATACACCACAGCACAACGATGTATCTGAATAGAAGAATCGCACCCTATTGGATATGGTGCGCTCTATGATGAGCACTGCTGAGTTACCTAATTCCTTTTGTGTTTATGCGCTTGAGACAACAGCATACCTATTGAATAGAGTTCTAACCAAATCAGTGCCTACCACTTCATATGAGATATGGGAAGGGAAGAGACCGTGTCTTAATTTTGTTAAGATATAGGGTTGCCCGACCTATGTTTAAAAGAAAAATCCGGACGAACTCGAGGCAAAGTCTATTCTGTGCAACTTTGTAGGATATCCCAAGCATTCGAGAGGAAATATCTTCTACCATCCTGAGGAACAAAAGGTGTTTGTTTCTCCACATGCCACCTTTTTAGAAAAGGAATTTCTTGAAAAAGAAATTAGTGACAAGGAGGTAGAACTGGAAGATGTTCCGGCAGAACAAACTATTGTTAGTTGTATGTATGCCCTAGAGGCCAGTATTGTACAGATTATGTATATTATATTGGATGCTTGGACATATATAGAGATGACTTTCTTGCTCGACATGATAGTATGCTATCTGGTTGCCATTTATCTTAACATGTACACTAGTCTCTTTATACTGTCTTATAGTTACATGTTGGTAAAGCCCTTAGGATTTGTACTTGACTACCTGGACTATGATGCAGATCATACTAGTGGGGACATGGTAGTCCATAAGTACATCCTTCAAGGTCCCTAGTCGTGGGTGTATCGAGACGGGGCATCGATATACCAGAGTAGACTAGCGTATACGCTTCCCGACCCATGTGATGGGCGATGGATGATCCCATATCCATTGGTGTTTGACATCAGAGATGGTATACGGGTGCTCAGTGGAGACTGAGTACACTGGACGGACTCGCCGAGAACTCCCAGATGGTATTATACCTCACGTCAGATGGCAGTTCTCAGGTGACACTTGTACAGGTTAGTCTGTAGACCCGAGATCGTCATAGAGTCTTGTGTGATTCCCACTGTGCTTTGATCTCCACCTTACTACGTCCATGAGGGCGTGCAAAACGGTGGTCTTTGGGCACAGTCCCGAGTCACATGGAGGCAATGAGCGATAGGAGGGGTTTCGTCTCTCCCGGTATTGGGGGTTGATGTTGCGCTGCGCTCGATTGGCCGTAACAGGGAAGTCCCTGGCCAGGGCTGATCAGAGATTTGCTGGTAAGTGTTACCAGTAGTTTCTCGACCCGTTACGAGCCTCACATCAGCACGACTTATCGGGTTATTGGGGTCTGACGTATACCACCCCTAGACTTGATATGCGACATATCAGACGAAGAGACTGGACTGTATGGTAAGTGTTACTGGTCGGATTCGCAGGAGTGTGAGCGGGCTAGCTCGTCGATCTTCCGATCGCTCAATACCCGGGTGGCCTTTACGTTTAGCAGACCGCTTGCGGCTTGTGGGTGCTTGATATGATCATCATCTGCTACCGGCGTATTGACGAGTCTTTAGAGTCCTACACAGAGGTTTCCTGGCTCAAGCGAAACGAAATAGGAGCGCATATGAGATATGTGCGGGACCGAGAATAATGCGTGTATATGATACCGGATTTCATTCTCGCGATATATGTTTCGATTGGTTATATTCGATATGACCTAGTTATCGAATCATTGATTCGATAAATCGATACATTAGATTCTAGTCGGTTATGTGCGACATGACCGGATCATTGAATCAAATGTTGATTTAATGATTTAATGCATAATTATATATTTGATATATTGCATTGAATTAACTAGTATTGGTTCACTTTAAACGGATTTTTCTCACTTGATGCACATTGTATATGTGATATGCTTTAGTGCACTACTTTGTATCATGTTTGATGATACTTGATAATGTGATTAAGTGTAAAGGGTTAACCCATGGTTAAGTGATGATTAGGGTTTTGGTTTTTCATTTATTTATTTGTTTATTTATTTGAAAGGATTAAGTTAAGTATGGTGGCTTATTTTGGAGCTATGTTGAAGCTTCATGAAGCTTTGACAAAGTCCACCATCCTTATCTCATCCTTAACCCTAACCACACTTACTAACCTTGGTTTAATCTCTACACTTGACCATGGTCAAGATATGATAAGTATTCATATTAGTTTTATTTTAAAATATGAAGACTTATCTTTCTTTCTTCATCTTCATCTTCTTCTTCTTCTTCAAGCTCAAGGTCCATCAATGGCAACTTGAGTTAAAGTGAGATAAATCCAATTCTAAAGTGAACCCACCTCCTATTTCTTCACCCTCTACCTCTTGCCAAGTTGTTTTGGGTGTTTACTTCACAAGTTTCACAAGTTTGTGAAGTCGGAGCTTGAGTTTGTGCAACCTCGACGTAGATCGTCTTTGACACGAAGCCGACGACCTATTCCGCACGTTTCTCCGATGAAGCCGTCACGAGAGTTCAAGCTTCAAGATGGACAGCGAGAGGACGCCCTTGCGGAGTCGTGGAGGTGGATATCCGGATCTACAAAGGTTGTAATTTCCGTATCCCAGTAGTTAACTGTTAACTAGCTTTTAGTTTCGCCTAGAATTCTAGCAAACGATCCGTAGTCGGGTCTCTCGGCACTGTTAAAATTTTAATATGGCATGTTCGATGCCTTGTGTGACCTCATTAGGGTGCCTAGGAACCCTACAGTGGTATCAGAGCCTAGCTAGAGCCTTAGGCGAAGTCCAGACGGAGTTTGAAGTCCGAACGAACCCGAAAACCCATTACAAACATGCTCTCTGTACTTTTTCCAAAAACGTGGATTTTTCCATATTAAAAATTGCCAAAAAATTCAGCAGGGAATATAATGAGTTACTGTGAAACACGTGCTGATAACTCCCCAACCCAAGCGCGGATCCGCGGCCTCCACTATACAAAACGCGGCTCTTCCGCGGCCAGTGTATTGATTTACAGCACGTGGCTTGCACAGTAATTCATGTAGTGTAGTGCTGAGTCTTCTGGAAATTTTTAGTATTTTTTCCAGAGTTGATTTTTTCTGGGTTGTTTTGGGATTTCATGGACTCGATCGGATTATCAAATTTTTGTCTATTTGGCTTTCCGGATAAATTTTAGAATATGTTAAAAAGTTCGACCGGATATAAATACCCAATTTTTCCCCTGTCGGGAAATTTCCAAGTGTTGGATTTTTCCGTAGTTTAACGACGTTCTAAGTAGTGCAAGTAACGCGATGGTCCCTCTAGAAGACACAAACCTTAACTCGATTATGTGACCGTCTTGAACTGCCCTTTGAACCTTCGGGTTTGGGGCAGTACGGCGTGCCACATGTGAGGCGTTGGCTTGACCCTTCTACGGCTGGACCGTTGGTACTGAGGTACGAACTGAATGTTGTTAGACTTATTTCATGTATTGGGAAAACTTGGGTGTTCGATTGTTCGATTGTTCGATCGGAAAGTTTAACATTTTCTGTTTATCTGGAATGTGATACAATAATTGGAATTCACAAGTAGTTATAACATAACTGAATGAATGTTATAAATCTAGCAATTTAGTCCCATATGATATTGAAAAGAGTTTTCGATAATGAGACTAAAATGCGGGATTTATATCTGATTAGGCATGTGATGTCTAAAGCCGTTGCGGATTCCAATTGTTGTAGTTTTACACTTTCTTTTCTGTGACCGTAAGTGTAGTATGTTCATATCGCCGGTTTCGTTGCTATACGTCAACGACAATTGGGGTATGCATACTTACTTACGTTGATGACATGTGATGTTATTTGTTGCTGGATATGTTATATTGGATCGTCGTATTCGAATAGCCGGGGGTTTTTATGTGAGATAAGTGTTTTTCATTTTCATTCATGTAAAAACTTGTATGTAATATTCTTTTATTTGGGGCGCTTCCAGGTAGCGGAAGTTGTCACCCGTTGTATATTATTTACTTTTCCGCATTAGGATAGACCCAAGGAGGGGAGCACAAGTAACCGGGTTCTGGGGTCCAGTGGGAGACCAACTCGAGGAGTCGAGTCCGGGTCTCCTAACCCTAGAATTGGCAGGGTTGCTTGCCGCTCTCGTAGGGGTCTAGGGGTGTGGGATTGGCTATTCATCACGACCGTGGAATCCGTGTTTTATACTGGCTCGTATTGAAAACACGGACGTCCTAGTATATCCAATATTTCATATGTTGATTCTGCTGCGATATCTGTGATGTGATTCTGTGATGGATATAGTATATAGTATATATGATATATTATATAGACGTTACTTATGTTTTTCACCCGCGCTAGCCCTGCCCTGCTATGTCGTTAGTTACCTAACCTAACGGTGCACGAGGGGACATCGAGGCGAATGCGGATGGCATAAGTGTACGTCATATCTATCTGTGATGTTTAGGTATTTAAATGATGGGACTTCATTAATGTGATTAATGAAAGATAAGAAACCTAAGATGTTGTAGAATCAGATTTTAGAAATAAAACAGGTAGCTACAGTTCTTGCTTTGCACAGCGGTATATATGATATACCCCGCACCTTATTCGATGAGGAAAGGACCGAGATCCCTTCACCGGGAGTGACTCCTTTAGCAATAACGGGCAGATGCTACACACTCGGTTTGCTTTTGACTGCTTTTGCGTTTTTGCTTTGCACAGCGATATATATGATATATCCCGCACCTCATTCGACGAGGAAAGGACCGAGATCCCTTCACCGGGAGTGACTCCTTTCGCAAAACTAGAAAAGCCTCAAAATCACTCCATTTCAAAACATCATTTGATTCTACAACGATATCAAGTTCATTACGCTCATGGTTTTTATGAAAAACCTGCGTAGCCCTCCGTCATTTCAGATAAGTATTAGTTAGTATTCGTGCTGCGGTAGTTTGGCCTCCGTCAAGGCGCAGTGTACGGTAGCTAACTAGTGCTTATCTGCTAGCATATGATGCGATTGGATTAGGGTATTCGTACGGCGTTGTTTGGCCTCCGTCAAGGGTCGTGCGGGTGGATTTAATTCAATCAGGAAATGACGGGTTGAACTTGACTAGCGGACTATGGGTTGTTTGGCCTCCGTCAAGGTCATAGGACGCTAGGGGCAAAATATTATCGGGAATTTCAAGTGTTGAAATTTGCAATGAGATTGCATACCTTCTATGAGATAGTTGGATCCCGATACCCGCTGCGAGTAAGAGTTACTCCTGGGAGAGTTTTACACATTACAATTAGCCGATCAAGTAGGTGTCTAGAAAGGTGTTAACGAGGTCACGCCTCTGGGAAAACGAGGTTTACAGTAATTAGGTTCGTGTGAAAGCACGGGGGACCTCCCTCAAAGTACCGACACTGGCCTGGCTGAAAGATTGGCGAACTTGTAGTGTGTAATTAATCCCGGCTAGTCTTTCCTTTTAGGGTTTGGAGGAAGATTTGATAAAAAGCAGTGGGAGCCATCCTGATTAGATAAGATAATAACCAATCTGATCTTGCACGAGCATACGCTAAAGTGTTTTCTTCTCTCTCTCTCCAGGTAGCGACCATTTCATGCCTTAATAAAGATAATAATATGGATGTATTGACCGAACCCGCATGTTATACTGTGCTGGGGAACGTTGGTTCCGTTCTTTCTTATAAGAGTTATAGGAATGAACAGGATATAGGGGAATACCAGGATTCCCATGCCACCCGAATGAAGAAAGTAC
Organism: Agapanthus africanus; assembly: GCA_030015575.1. Lineage (NCBI taxonomy): Eukaryota > Viridiplantae > Streptophyta > Magnoliopsida > Asparagales > Amaryllidaceae > Agapanthus > Agapanthus africanus. The sequence goes on from CM057347.1 coordinate 222,242,152, forward strand.
ATGTTGATGCATTTTCTTCGGGTGTGTTCGTTACTGAGAACTGTTTCTCCATTTGCTCTACGTCCTGGGTATTAGATACCGGGTCAGGATCCCATATATGTAATCAGTTACATGGGCTTAGGAAAGGTAGAGAACTTGGAGAAGGTGATAAAGACATTAGAGTTGGAAATGGTGCAATTGTTGCAGCTAAGACTGTCGGGGAATATCACCTTGTATTACCAACTGGTAATACATTGGTTCTGAACGAATGCTATTACATGCCGAACCTGATATGCAACATTATATCGGTTTCTTTATTAAGCAAAGAAGGATATAATTTTGTATTACAGGACAATGTTATGAACATTTTCCGTAACCAAAAGTTGGTTGGATCAGGCACGTTGTGCAATGGCATTTATGTTCTAAATCAATCAACAGTTCTGAGCATAACAAACACACACAAGAGGAAGAGTTCTGAACTGAACGAATCCTTCTTGTGGCATTGTAGACTGGGTCACATCAATGCGACACGACTGGCTAAGTTGCATAAGGATGGATATTTAAATCCGTTTGAATTTTCATCCTATGAAACTTGCCAGTCATGTCTCAAAGGCAAGATGACCAAGACTCCGTTTACGGGACACGGAGAAAGAGTTACCGAACTCTTAGGACTAATACATAGTGATGTATGCGGTCCCATGTCTACACATGCCAGGGATGGTTCTTCATACTTCATTACATTCACTGACGATCTCTCTAGGTTCGGGTATGTGTTCCTGATGAAACACAAATCAGAAGCTTTTGAGAAATTTAAGGAATATAAACAAGAAGTTGAGAACCAAACCGGAAAAAGTATTAAAATCCTTCGATCTGATCGAGGAGGAGAATACTTAAGCAATGAATTCCTGGGCTTCCTAAAAGAGAATGGGATTCTCTCTCAGCTGACTCCTCCATATACACCACAGCACAACGGTGTATCAGAACGGAGGAACCGCACCCTATTAGATATGGTGCGCTCTATGATGAGTACAGCTGAGTTACCTATTTCCTTCTGGGGATATGCACTGGAGACTGCTGCATACCTACTGAATAGAGTTCCGACCAAATCAGTGCCTACCACTCCATATGAGATATGGAATGGCAAGAGACCATGTCTTAATTTTATTCAGATATGGGGTTGTCCGGCCTATGTTAAAACACAAAATCCGGACAAGCTCGAGGCAAGGTCTGTTCTATGTAAGTTTGTTGGATATCCCAAACATTCGCGAGGGTATATCTTCTACCACTCCGAGGAACAAAAAGTGTTTGTTTCTCGACATGCCACTTTCTTAGAAAAAAGTTTTCTTATGAAACAGATAGGTGGCATTGAGGTAGAACTGGAAGAGGTTCCAGCAATACAGACTACAACAGAAGATTTGGTTGAACCAGAGGATTCCGTAGTTCCCGATGAACCCCAGCCTCTCCGCCGATCTAGTAGGGTTCCTCGCCAACCTGATAGATACTACGGTTTTCTCATTGATGGTGGCAGTGAGGATTGCATCATGGAGGATGATGACCCAACTAGCTTCGAGCAGGCCATCACTAGTGGTGACTCAGTGAAATGGCTGGATGCTATGCGGTCCGAGATGGATTCCATGTACACCAACAAAGTATGGACTTTGGAAGTTGCTCCTGAAGGGGTAAAACCCATTGGGAGCAAGTGGATCTTTAAGAAGAAACTTGGTGTAGATGGGAAAGTGGAGACTTTCAAAGCTAGACTTGTAGCAAAGGGTTTTCGTCAAAGACCAGGTGTGGACTATGACGAAACCTTTTCTCCAGTGGCTATGCTTAAATCCATCCGAATCATGCTTGCCATTGCTGCCTTTCATGACTACGAAATCTGGCAAATGGATGTTAAGACCGCCTTTCTAAATGGTGATTTAGAAGAGTGCGTGTACATGACTCAGCCAGAGGGCTTCGTAGACAGTGGGAGCAGCGGGAAGGTGTGCAAGTTGCTTAAATCCATTTATGGATTAAAGCAAGCATCGCGGAGTTGGAACATCTGCTTTGATGTCGTTATCAAAGAGTTTGATTTCGTCAAAAATCCAGATGAACCTTGTATCTACAAGAAGGTGGCAGAGAGTAAGGTTGTCTTCCTCGTATTGTACGTGGACGACATACTCTTGATAGGAAATGATATTCCTATGCTGCAATCGGTCAAGCTCTTCTTATCACAAAGATTCTCAATGAAAGATCTAGGTGATGCCTCCTGCATATTGGGGATCAGGATCTATAGAGATAGATCCAAACGGATTTTGGGATTGTCCCAATCCAGGTACATTGACACCATACTAAAGAGGTTTAGTATGGAAGAGTCCAAGCGTGGGAACATGCCCACGATCTCTGGAGTCACTCTCTCCAAAGAGATGTCTCCCAAGACTGATTTGGAGAGAGCTCGCATGCAAGGGATACCCTATGCTTCGGCAGTAGGCTCTATCATGTATGCGATGCTATGTACCAGACCCGATGTAGCATACTCACTAAGTGTAGTGAGCAGGTATCAAGCTGATCCTGGAGAGAGTCACTGGACAGCTGTGAAGAGCATTCTCAAGTACTTACGAAGGACTAGAGATATGTTCTTGGTGTATGGTAACGGAGAACTCCAAGTGGAGTCCTTTACCGATTCCAGCTTCCAGAGTGATAAGGACGACTCTAAGTCGCAGTCGGGTTTTGTCTTTACCCTTTACGGAGGGGCGGTTAGCTGGAAGAGTTCCAAGCAGGAAACCGTGGCAGACTCGACGATGGAGGCTGAATACATCGCTGCCAACGATGCTGCTAAAGAAGCTGTCTGGGTCAAGAAGTTCATTACTGAACTTGGAGTGGTTCCATCCATTGAGCATCCAATACCTTTGTATTGCGATAACAATGGAGCGGTGGCTTTGGCCAAGGAACCCAGGTCCCATCAGCGATCCAGGCATATTCTGAGGCGGTATCACCTGATCCGGGAGATAGTTGATCGCCGGGAGATCGAGGTCAGGAGAGTTGACACGAAGAACAACACGGCGGATCCACTCACGAAGGCCATTCCCCAGATACAGTTTGAGAGACTCTTCGGGATGCTCGGTATGAGATACTACAGCAGCTGGCCCTAGTGCAAGTGGGAGATTGTTAGTTGTATGTATGCCCTAGAGGCCAGTATTGTACAGATTATGTATATTATATTGGATGCTTGGACATATATAGAGATGACTTTCTTGCTCGACATGATAGTATGCTATCTGGTTGCCATTTATCTTAACATGTACACTAGTCTCTTTATACTGTCTTATAGTTACATGTTGGTAAAGCCCTTAGGATTTGTACTTGACTACCTGGACTATGATGCAGATCATACTAGTGGGGACATGGTAGTCCATAAGTACATCCTTCAAGGTCCCTAGTCGTGGGTGTATCGAGACGGGGCATCGATATACCAGAGTAGACTAGCGTATACGCTTCCCGACCCATGTGATGGGCGATGGATGATCCCATATCCATTGGTGTTTGACATCAGAGATGGTATACGGGTGCTCAGTGGAGACTGAGTACACTGGACGGACTCGCCGAGAACTCCCAGATGGTATTATACCTCACGTCAGATGGCAGTTCTCAGGTGACACTTGTACAGGTTAGTCTGTAGACCCGAGATCGTCATAGAGTCTTGTGTGATTCCCACTGTGCTTTGATCTCCACCTTACTACGTCCATGAGGGCGTGCAAAACGGTGGTCTTTGGGCACAGTCCCGAGTCACATGGAGGCAATGAGCGATAGGAGGGGTTTCGTCTCTCCCGGTATTGGGGGTTGATGTTGCGCTGCGCTCGATTGGCCGTAACAGGGAAGTCCCTGGCCAGGGCTGATCAGAGATTTGCTGGTAAGTGTTACCAGTAGTTTCTCGACCCGTTACGAGCCTCACATCAGCACGACTTATCGGGTTATTGGGGTCTGACGTATACCACCCCTAGACTTGATATGCGACATATCAGACGAAGAGACTGGACTGTATGGTAAGTGTTACTGGTCGGATTCGCAGGAGTGTGAGCGGGCTAGCTCGTCGATCTTCTGATCGCTCAATACCCGGGTGGCCGTTACGTTTAGCAGACCGCTTGCGGCTTGTGGGTGCTTGATATGATCATCATCTGCTACCGGCGTATTGACGAGTCTTTAGAATCCTACACAGAGGTTTCCTGGCTCAAGCGAAACGAAATAGGAGCGCATATGAGATAAGTGCGGGACCGAGAATAATGCGTGTATGTGATACCGCATTTCATTCTCGCGATATATGTTTCGATTGGTTATATTCGATATGACCTAGTTATCGAATCATTGATTCGATAAATCGATACATTAGATTCTAGTCGGTTATGTGCGACATGACCGGATCATTGAATCAAATGTTGATTTAATGATTTAATGCATAATTATATATTTGATATATTGCATAGCATTAATTAGTATTGGTTCACTTTAAACGGATTTTTCTCACTTGATGCACATTGTATATGTGATATGCTTTAGTGCACTACTTTGTATCATGTTTGATGATACTTGATAATGTGATTAAGTGTAAAGGGTTAAACCATGGTTAAGTGATGATTAGGGTTTTGGTTTTTCATTTATTTATTTGTTTATTTATTTGAAAGGATTAAGTTAAGTATGGTGGCTTATTTTGGAGCTATGTTGAAGCTTCATGAAGCTTTGACAAAGTCCACCATCCTTATCTCATCCTTAACCCTAACCACACTTACTAACCTTGGTTTAATCTCTACACTTGACCATGGTCAAGATATGATAAGTATTCATATTAGTTTTATTTTAAAATATGAAGACTTATCTTTCTTTCTTCATCTTCATCTTCTTCTTCTTCTTCAAGCTCAAGGTCCATCAATGGCAACTTGAGTTAAAGTGAGATAAATCCAATTCTAAAGTGAACCCACCTCCTATTTCTTCACCCTCTACCTCTTGCCAAGTTGTTTTGGGTGTTTACTTCACAAGTTTCACAAGTTTGTGAAGTCGGAGCTTGAGTTTGTGCAACCTCGACGTAGATCGTCTTTGACACGAAGCCGACGACCTATTCCGCACGTTTCTCCGATGAAGCCGTCACGAGAGTTCAAGCTTCAAGATGGACAGCGAGAGGACGCCCTTGCGGAGCCGTGGAGGTGGATATCCGGATCTACAAAGGTTGTAATTTCCGTATCCCAGTAGTTAACTGTTAACTAGCTTTTAGTTTCGCCTAGAATTCTAGCAAACGATCCGTAGTCGGGTCTCTCGGCACCGTTAAAATTTTAATATGGCATGTTCGATGCCTTGTATGACCTCATTAGGGTGCCTAGGAACCCTACAACTATGACATAATATTTGGTAGAACCAGAGGATTCGATAGTTCCCAACGAACCTAAGCCTCTCCGCCGATCTAGTAGGGTTCCTCATCCACCTGAGAGATACTACGGTTTTCTCGTAGACAGTGGGAGCGAGGATTGCATCATGGTTGATGATGACCCAACTAGCTTCGAGCAGGCCATCACGAGTGGGGACTCTATGAAATGGCTGGATGCAATGCGATCTGAGATGGAATCCATGTATACCAACAAAGTATGGACTTTGGAAGTTGATCCTGAAGGGGTAAAACCCATCGGGAGCAAAGGGATCTCTAAGAAGAAACTTGGTGTAGATGAAAGAGTTGAGACTTTCAAAGCTAGACTAGTTGCAAAAGGTTTTCGTCAACGACCAGGTGTGGAATATGATGAAACCTTTTCTCCAGTGGCAATGCTTAAGTCCATCCGGATCCTACTTGCCATTGCTGCATACCATGACTACGAAATCTGGCAAATGGATGTTAAGACCGCCTTTCTAAAAGGTGATTTAGAAGAGTGTGTGTACATGACTCAGCCAGAGGGTTTCGTGGACAGTGGGAGCAGCGGGAAGGTGTGCAAGCTGCTTAAATCCACTTACGAGTTAAAGCAGGCATCACGGAGTTGGAATATCTATTTTGATGTAGTAGTCAAACAGTTTGACTTTATCAAAAATGTAAATGAACCATGTATATACAAGAAGGTGGCAGAGAGTAAGGTTGTCTTCCTCGTATTGTACGTGGATGACATACTCTTGATAGGAAATGATGTTCCTATGCTGCACTCGGTCAAGCTCTTCTTATCACATAGATTCTCAATGAAAGATCTAGGTGATGCCTCCTACATCTTAGGGATTAAGATCTATAGAGATAGATCTAAACGGATACTGGGATTTTCCCAATCCAGGTACATTGACACCATACTAAAGAGGTTTAGTATGGAAGATTCCAAGCGTGGGAATTTACCCACGATCACAGGACTCACTCTCTCCAAAGAGATATCTCCCAAGACTGATTTGGAGAGAGCTCGCATGCAACGGATACCCTATGCTTTGGCAGTAGGCTCTATCATGTATGCGATGTTGTGTACCAGACCTGATGTTGCATACTCACTAAGTGTAGAGAGTAGGTATCAAGCAGATCCTGGAGAGAGTTACTGGACAGCTGTAAAGAACATTCTCAGGTACTTGAGAAGGACTAAAGAGATGTTCTTGGTGTATGGTAATGGTGAACTCCAAATGGAGTCCTTTATCGATTCGAGCTTCCAGAGTGATAAGGACGGCTCTAAGTCACACTCGGGATTTATCTTTGCCCTCAATGGATGGGCAGTTTGTTGGAAAAGTTCCAAACAAGAAACCGTAGCAGACTCGACGATGGAGGCTGAATACATCGCTGCCAACGATGCTGCTAAAGAGGCTGTCTGGATGAAGAAGTTCATAACTCAACATGGTGTGGTTCCATTCATTGAGCGTCCAATACCTTTGTATTGCGATAACAATGGAGCAGTGGCCTTGGCCAAGGAACCCAGTTCCCATCAGCGATCCAGGCATATTCTGAGGTGGTATCACCTGATCCGGAAGATAGTTGATTGCCGGGAGATCGAGGTCAGGAGAGTTGACACGAAGGACAACACGGCGGATCCACTCACCAAGGCCATTCCCAAGATACAATTTGAGAGACTCTACTGGATGTTGGGTATGAGATACTACAACTGTCACGACCCGAAATGGTACGCGACTGGCACTTTAATCATATGAAGTTTATAGGACCCCATCTAATTCAAGTAAGCCAAGAAATCCCAGAAATCTAAACCATTTTAAAAAGGAAGTGAAGAAAACATGTTTTAAAACAAGGTTTTTTTTAAATAACATAAGCCGAATATGCATTTTAAAATCTCAAGTCCTTTCTGAAAATTTCGGCAGAGTTTCCTTTGTAAATACTCGCCCCGAACGGGGTACAACATGAACAATATGAATAAAGGCATCTCCAAGCAGGAGCTAGCTCTTCGTCCATTGACGGTCACAACCATGCAAGCAATATAATATACAACGCCAAGGGCGAGGATCAAAACTCAAAAGGAAACTCAAAACAATAAGAAAACCATAATAATACAAGCGCGACTCTACGGTCGAAATAAAATACAACTGGTCTTCTAAGTCTAAAATAATACAAGTCTGGTTAATGGAATTTTACTAGATACAACTGGAAATAAATGAGTACAATGGTGGTCACGATGCAAGTGAACGTACCTACCAAAGCAAATCACCCGGAAAGGAAGCAGTGTGCCAGCAAAGCCGCAATGGAACCTGTATGGCACAACCTGCAAGAAACTGTGCCACAACGGGGGTGAATTGCCAACTCGTGAGTTGAAAACATCACAGAGCAGAAATCGTATGTATGACTCAATCCTAGGTCAAATACGATCAGTAGTGTATATCCTCAATATGATAAGGTCTGAAGCTTGATAAGGTGGCAAGTTTAAATATCTATACATCAGTGTAATACCAAGTGCTCATGTCAGTGCCTCAGGTAGCAACATATCATAAATATGAGGTATGATCAATGTAATCAACATGAATCAGTGTCAACTATATAATGAAGTCTATAAGTATGTGGACATCATCCAACAATGAATCAATGCCTGTATGCATGTGGATCTCGTCCACGTATCAACCAATGACATAACAACATCATTCATGTAAAAGTCATAAAAGCATATGCATGAAAATATGAGGATATAAATCAACGTGTATCCCTCACGACACATCAAAATCATGGAACCTGAGTGTCCAGTATCGACACCCGAAAACATCAAGAAATCTGTGCCTAGCATCGGCATGTAAATCTTCATATATCGGGCTCCATCAGTCCGGATCGGCCCACGGGCTCCGTCAGTCCGGATCGGCCCGTATCATCTGTTAGTTATATGTATGACCTAGAGGCAATTACTGTACATACGATGTATATTGTAGTGGATGCTTGGACATATATAGGGAGGATTTTGTTGCTCGACATGATAGTATGCTATCTGGTTACTCTTTACCTTAACGTGTATACTGATTGTCTCTCTGTTACATGTTGGTAAAGCCCTTAGGATGTGTACTTGACTGCCTGGACTATGATGCGGATCATACTAGTGGCAACATGGTAGTCCATAAGTGCATCCTTCAAGGTCCCTAGTCGTGGGTGTATCGAGACAGGGCATCGATGCACCAGAGTTGACTAGCGTATACGCATCTTGACCCATATGATGGGCGATGGATGATCCCATATCCATCGGTGTTTGACATCAAGGATGGTGTACGGGTGCTCAGTGGAGACTGGGTGCACTGGACGGACTCGCCGAGAACTCCCAGATGGTATTATACCTTACGTCAGATGGCAGTTCTCCGGTGAAACTGGTACAGAGTAGTCTGTTGACCCGAGATCGTCATAGAGTCTTGTGTGATTCTCACCGTGCTTTGATTTCAATCATAACACGTCCAAGAGGGCGTGCAAAAAGGTGGATTTTGGGTACAGTCCCGAATCACATGGAGGCAATGAGCGATAGGAGGGGATTCGTCTCTCCCGGTATAGAGAGTTGATGTTGTGCTGTGTTCGATTGGCTATAACCGGAAATCCCTGGCCAGGGTTGCTGAGATTTACTGGTAAGTGTTATCAGTGGTTTCTCGAACTGTTATAGACCTCATATCGACACGACTTATCGAGCTACTGGGGTCTGACGTTTACCACTCCTAGGCGAGATATGCGACATATCAGACGACAAGACCGGACTGTACGGGAGTCTTACTGATTGGATTCACAGGAGAATGTACAGGCTTGCTTGTTGATCTTCTGAGTGCTCAATACCTGGGTAGCTGACTGCTTGCAGCTTGTGGGTGTTTGATACGATCATCACCTCCTGCCGGCGTATTGACGATTCTTTAGAGTCCTACACAGAGGTTTCTTGGCTCAGGCAAAACGGAGTAGGAGCACATATGTGATATGTGCGGGACCGAGGATAATGCGGTATGTGATACCGTATTGGATTCTCGCGATATGAGATATCGGCCGGGTATATGTGATATAGCCGGGTCATCGTATTAGTCGGTTATTTGTGAAATAGCCGGATTATCGGATCAAGTGTTGATTCGATAATTTAGTGTATAATAATATATATGATATTTTAAATTACATTAACTAATATTAGCTCACTAAAAGATTCATTTTCTCACGGGATAATACATTGATATATATGCGATATACGTTAATTGTATTATTTTCTATTGTTACAAAATATATTGTATATGTGATATATAATATTGTAACATGTTAGGGTTACAAATTTAACAATGGTTTAGGGTTTAAACTTGGTTAGGGTTTGGATTAGGGTTAGCTTTTGAATGAAGCATCCATGAAGTTTCATGAAGCTTTGACTTTGTGGTTGCTTGATATTTTTGTGAGATATTATATTAACCCAATCCAAACCATTAACTCTAGTTAACTCTCTACAAGGGTTAACTCTTTCATGCTTAACCCTTGGTTAGATTTGTAACCACTACAATAATTCATTGTTCATCACAAAAGGATTAAGTTATCATATTCATTCATCTTCTTCAGGCTTGAGTTCCTTTTTGAAAAAGCTTTCTTTTGTGATGAAAGTGAGTGAGAAAAAGATTATAAATGAGAGCAAAAAATCCTACTTCATCATCCTCATCTATCCTTGCCATTTAGATGAGGGTGTTCACTTCATATTATGAGTGTTAGCTTGTGTTAACGAAACTTCAAGGTAGATCATCTTTGTATCGAAGATCGGAAGCAAAGGTTGCATCATTCTCTTCGTGAAGCCTCTCGAGAGTCCAGAACATGATGATCGCAGCGAAGGGACCTCAACACGGAGCTTAAGAAGTGAAGGACCGGATCTACAAAGGTTGTAATCCCTCTCACATAGTGTTAAAGAGTTTAACATGCATGTTTTCTCCTAAACCCTAGTTTAAAGATCCGGCTTCGGGTTGTTCGGCATGGCTAAAATTTTAATCGGGCATGGTTGATGCCTCGTAGACCCTTGTGCACATGCCTAGCAACCTTACAGTGGTATCAGAGCCATGTTAGAGCTTTAGGCGAAGTCTAGACGAAGTTTAAGGTCCGATCGAACTCCGGATACCCGATATTAACCCCTCTCTGTACATTTTCTAAAAATGTGATTTTTTCAGAATTAAAAATGCTCAGAAAAACAAGCAGGAAAAACTAATAATTACTGTGAAATACGGTCCCCTGAATCAACTATTTGACCGCGGAACCGCCGCCAAACCCTTCCAGCGGCCAAACCAAGGGTTTGGCGGCGGTTCCGCGGCCGAAATTGTGACTTAGTCCCTGAAATTTCATGTAATAGTTCTTAGGTCCTTTCTTGTTATTTTTTTCTGGGAATTTTTTTTATTCCACTCAAGCGTTGAGTTTTCTAGGGTTGTATTGGGGACTCGTTGATTCTATCGGATAATTTAACTTTGTTTAGTTTTTCCGGATAATTTTAGAAACTGTTAAAAAGTTCGAACGGATATCAATAACTCACTTTTTCCCCAGTCGGAAATTTTTTCAAAAGTTGGATTTTTTCTCGAGTTTAAGAATGTTCTAAGTTGTGCAAGTAATGCGGTGGACCCTGTAGAAGGCAACAAACCTTAACTCGATTATGTGACCGTCTTGAACTGCCTCTGAACCTTAGGGTTTGTTGCAGTACGGCGTGCCACATGTGAGGCGTTGGCTTGACCCTTCTACGGCTGGACCATTGGTACTGTGGCATGTGATGGATGTTTTTAAACTGATTTCAAGTGTTAAGATATATTGGGGAAATCTTGGGTGTTTGATTATTCGATCGGAAAGTTTGACACTGTCTAATTATCTGGAATGTGATACAATATTTGGAATCCACAGGTAGTTATGAGATAACTAATTTGAATGTTATAAACATTGCAGTTTAGTCTCAGATGATCGGTTGCCACGGGATTTTGATGTGATCAAAAGTCCGTCGCAATCACGTAGCGTACGCGGATACTCGCCGGGTAAACTTAACAGACAGCCACGCCCCATAGCCCCGACCAAGTGACTGTAGGAGAACCCCGTCGCCAAAAGCATCCGTTCGGGTGCTAGCGGCAGCGGTGTTCCGCCTTAAGTGCACTTCGTCAACGGCATCCAGGGGTGCGGCCGTCTACTAAAGTTTGCGACGAGCATTCGATCAGGTTGTCGGGAATCTTGTTGAATTGCCCGACTTGATATTGAAAAGAGTTTTCGATAATGGGACTAAAATGCGGGGTTTATAATTGTTAGGCATGCGATGTCTAAGGAATTCATTTGGTTAGGCATGTGATGTCTTAGGAGGTTGCGGATTCCAACTGTTGTAGTTTTACACTTTCTTTTCTGTGACCGTAAGCGTAGTTTGTGGTGTATCGCCGGCTTCGTTGCTATACATCAACGACAATCGGGATACGCATACTTGCTTACGTTGATGATATGAGATATTTTGTGTTGCTGTGATATGTTATATTGGATCGTCATGTTTTGAATAGCCGGGGTTTTTATGTGAGATGAGAGTTTTTCTTTTTCATTCATGTAAAATTCATTTGTATGTAATATTCTTTTATTGGGGCACTTCCGGCCTGAGGATGATGTCACCATTGTATATTATTTACTTTTCCGCATTAGGTAGACCCAAGGCGGGGAGCACAAGTAACCAGGTTCTAGGGTCCAGTAGGAGACCATCTCGAGGAGTCGAGACCGGTTCACCTAACCCTAATATTGGCAGTGTTGCTTGCCGCTCTCGTAGGGGTCTAGGGATGTGGGTTTGGCTATTCATCGCGACCGTGGAATCCGTGTTTTGTACAGGCTCGTATTGAAAACACGGACGTCCTAGTATATCCAATATTTCATATATGTTCTTCTGCTGCAATGTTTTGTGATGAGATCATATTACTGCCTGAGATTAATGTTTATATTATATATATGAGATATATGTTATATTGCAGATTTCGTTTCAAATGTGATGCTTGTGAAGCAAAATAAAAAAAATGGGATTTCATTAATGAGATTAATGAAACTAAAAGAAATATAAAGATGTTGTAGAAACTTGTTTAAAAACTGGTAGCCCTAGTTCTTACTTTGCATAGCGGTGTTCCTTGTAGAACATCCAGCACCTTATTCGATAAGGAAAGAGCCGAGATCCCTTCACCGGGAGTGACCTCTTTTGTGAAACTAGCAGATGCTACAAACTCGGTTTGTCTTTTGATTGCTTCTATAGTTCTTGCTTTGCATAGTGATATATATGATATATCCTGCACCTTATTCGATGAGGAAAGGGCCGATGATCCCTTCACCGGGAGTGACCCCTTTAGCAAATCTAGAAAAGCCTAAAAAACACTCCATTTAAAATCACTCGATTCTACAACGATATAAAGTTCATTACGCAAAAGGTTTTCTTAAAAACCTGTCGTAACCCTCCGTCATTTCAGATAAGTAATATTTAGTATTCGTGCTGCGTTTGTTGACTCCGTCAAGGCGTAGTGTGCGGTAGCTGATTAGTGCTTATCTGCAAAGCATATGATGCGATTGGATTAGGGTAGTCATGCGGCCTTGTTGACTCAGTCAATGGTCGTGCGGGTGGGTTTAATTCAATCGGGAAATGACGGGTTGAACTTTACTTGCGGTCTATGGTTTGTTGACTCAGTCAAGGTCATAGATCGCTTGGGGCAAAATATTATTGGGAATTTCAAGTGTTGAAATTTGCAATGAGATTGCATACCTTCTATGAGATAGTTGGATCCCAATACCTGCTGCGAGTAAGAGTTACTCCTGGGAGAGTTTTACACATTACAATTAGCCGATCAAGTAGGTGTTTAGAAAGGTGTTAACGGGGTTACTCCTCTGGGAAAATGAGGTTTACTTTAATTAGGTCCGTGCGAAAGCACGGGGCACCTCCCTCAAAGTACCGACACTGGCCTGGCTGAAAGATTGGCGAACTTGCAGGGTGTAATTAATCCCGGCTAGTCTTTCCTTTTAGGGTTTGAAGGAAGATTTGATTAAAACAGTGGGAGACATCCTGATTATATATATTAGATAACCAATCTAATCTTGCAAGAGCATACGCTGAGTGTTTTCTTCTCTCTCTCTCCTGGTAGCGACCATATCACACCTTAATCAAGATAATAATACGGATATATTGACCGAACCCGCTTGTTATACTGAGCTGGGGAACGTTGGTCCCGCTCCAACTTATAATTGTTATAAGACAGAGCAGGAAATTGGGGATTACCAGAATTTCCGTGCCGCCCAAACGAAGAAAGTGCATATTGATGCATCATCGTCGGGTGTGTTCAATACAGAGAACTGTTTCTTAGTATTCTTTACGTCCTGGGTATGTGATACCGCATCAGGATCCCGCATATGTAATTTGTTACATGGGCTACCGAGAGGTAGAGAACTGAGAACGGGTGATAAGTTTCATGAGACAGAAAACGGTGCAAGTGTTGCAGCCAAGTCTGTTGGTCACTATCACCCTGTATTAGCAGAATACATTGATTCTGAACGAATGTTATTAGATACCGAACCTGATATACAACATCATATCAATCTCTTTATTAGTAAAGAAAAGATATAATTTTGTATTGTTGGATAATGTTTTAAACATTTCATATATGAAGAGTTGATCGGTTCAGGCACGTTATCTAAAAGCATTGACGTTCTAAATTAAATTACAGTTCTTAGTATACAGAACACACACAAGAGGAAGAGTTCAGAAATGAACGAATCCTTCTTGAGGCATTGTAGACTAGGTCATATCAATGCGACCCGACTGGCTGAAGTTACATATAGATGCATATTTAAATTAGTTTAAATTTACATCTTGTGTAACTTGCCGGTCATGTCACAAAGATACGATGACCATAGCTCTGTTTGTTGGAAACAGAGAAAGAGTTGGTGAACTCTTGGGATTGATACATGATGATGTATGATGGTCCCCTGTCTACACATGCCAAGACTAGTTCTTTGTACTTCATTACATTCTATGATGATCTTTCAAGATTCAGACATATGTTCCTGTTGAAACACAAGTCCGAACCTTTTGAGATATTCACAGAATATAAGTTAGAAGTAGAGAACCAAAATATGGGTATAAGTATTATGTCCTTTGATGAGATCAAGGAGGAGAATACTTGAGCACGGAATTCCTGGACTATTCTAAAGGAGAATGAGATTCTCTCTCAGCATTACTCCTCCGTATACACCACAGCACGTCGGTTTATCGGGGCGGAGCAATAGCACCCTATCTGATATGGTGTGCTCTATGATGAGTACTACTGAGTTTCTTATTTCCTTTTGGGTGTTATGTGCTTGAGAAGCTGCATACCTATTGAATAGGGTTCAAATCAAATCAGTTGCCTACCACTTCATATGTGATATGGAAAGGGAAGAGCCCATATCTTAAGTTGGTTAAGATTTGGGGTTGTCCGGCCTATGTCTAAAAAGCAAAATCCGGACAAGCTCAAGGAAAAGTCAGATCTGTTGAAGTTTGTTGGATATCCCAAGCATTCGCAAGGGAATATCTTCTACCTAACCGAGGAACAAAAGATGTTTTGTTTCTCAGCATGCCACCTTTGTGAAAGGGAATTTCTTGTGAAGAAATTATTGGTCATGAGGTAGAACTGGAAGGGTTCTAGCTATAAAAACTGCAGCTGATGATTTGGTAGAACCAAAAGATTCAATAGTTTCCAACGAACCTCAGCCTCTCCACCGATCTAGTAGGGTTCCTTACCCACCTGAGAGATACTTCGGTTTCTCTATGACAGTGGGACCGAGGATTGCGTCATGAGATGATGACCCAACTAGTTTCGAGCTGGCCATCAGGAGTGAGACTCTGTAAGAATGGCTGGATGCTTAGCGATCTGAGATGGAATCCTTATACACCAACAAAGTATGGACTTCGGTTGCTTTATCTGAAGGGTTAAATCCCCATCAGGAGCAAGCATATCTTGCGAAGATTACTTGGTGTACATGGAAAAGTTGAGACTTTCAAAGCTATGCTTAAGTCCATCCAGATCCTACTTGCCACAGCTACATACCATGACTACGATATCTGGCGGTTGGGTGTCATGACTAATTTTCTAAATGATGTTTTAGAAAAGAGCGTCTATAAGTGCACAGCCAGAGGGCTTCGTAGACAGTGGGAGCAGCGAAAACGTGTGAAAGATGTTTTATGTTGATAAAACAGGTATCGCGGAGTTAGAACATCTGTTTTGATGTGATAGTCAAAGAGTTTGACTTCATCAAAATGGTAGATGAACCTTGTATATACAAAAAGGTAGTAGGGAGTATGGTGGTGATCCTCGTAGAGTACGTGGATGACATACTCTTGATAGGGAAGGAGTTTCCTATGCTACGCTCGGTCAATCTCCGCTTATCACAAGGATTCTCCATATAGGATCAAAATGATACCTCCTAAATCCTTGGTTTTTGGATCTATGAGATAGATCTAATTGGATGTTAGGATTCTCACTAGTTCTAGTGAGATGGTGTCAATCGATCCTGGGGAGAATCACTGGAAAGGTTCCAGGGTGATAAGGACGACTGAATGTCAGTCGCAGACATTGTCTTTACCTATAGTAGAGGGACGGTATGCTGGAAGAGTTCCAAGCTACATACCGTGACATACTAGACGATTAAAGGTAAGATACATCGTTACCAAGGGTGCTACCAAAGAGGCAGTCTGGATATATATAAGTTCATGAGATGAACTTCGTTCCTACCATTGTGTGACAATGGAGTTGTGGCTTATGCCAAGGAACCCCCGTCCCATTTGTAATCCAGATATTTTCTTAGGCAGTATCACCTGATCTTAGAGATAGTTGATCTCCAGGGAGATCGAGGTTAGGAGAGTAGATACAGAGGACAACAGCGCGGATCCACTCACGAAGGCCTTTTTCCCAATAGAGACTTTTATGGGATGGTTGAGTATGAGATACTTCAATCGCAGCTAATTGTCGGGTATGTGATACCACAACAGATGGCCCTAGTGAAAGTGGGAGATTGTTAGTTATTTGTATGCCCGAGAGGCCATTACTGTACATACGATGTATATTGTATTGGATGCTTGGATATATATAGGGAGGACTTTCTTGCTCGACATGATAGTATGCTATCTGGTTACTCTTTACCTTAACGTGTATACTGATTGTCTCTCTGTTACATGTTGGTAAAGCCCTTAGGATGTGTACTTGACTGCCTGGACTATGATGCGGATCATACTAGTGGGGACATGGTAGTCTATAAGTGCATCCTTCAAGGTCCCTATACGTGGGTGTATCGAGACAGGGCATCGATGCACCAGAGTAGACTAGCGTATACGCATCTTGACCCATATGATGGGCGATGGATGATCCCATATCCATCGGTGTTTGACATCAATGATGGTGTATGGGTGCTCAGTAGAGACTGGGTGCACTGGACGGACTCGTCAAGAACTCCCAGATGGTATTATACCTTACGTCAGATGGCAGTTCTCCGGTGACACTGGTACAGAGTAGTCTGTTGACCCGAGATCGTCATATAGTCTTGTGTGATTCCCACTGTGCTTTAATTTCCATCATACCACGTCCAAGAGGGCGTGCAAAAAGGTGGCTTTTGGGTACAGTCCTGAATCACATGGAGGCAATGAGCGATAGGAGGGGATTCGTCTCTCCCGGTATAGGGAGTTGATGTTGTGCTGTGTTCGATTGGCTATAACCGGAAATCCCTGGCCAGGGTTGCTGAGATTTACTGGTAAGTGTTATCAGTAGTTTCTCGAACTGTTATAGACCTCATATCGACACGACTTATCGAGCTACTGGGGTCTGACGTTTACCACCCCTAGGCGAGATATGCGACATATCAGACGACGAGACCGGACTGTACGGGAGTGTTACTGATTGGATTCACAGGAGAATGTACAGGCTTGCTTGTTGATCTTCTGAGCGCTCAATACCTGGGTGGCTGACCGCTTGCAGCTTGTAGGTGTTTGATATGATCATCACCTACTGCCGGCGTATTGACGATTCTTTAGAGTCCTACACAGAGGTTTCTTGGCTCAGGCAAAACGGAGTAGGAGCACATATGTGATATGTGCGGGACCAAGGTTTATGCGGTATGTGATACCGTATTGGATTCTCGTGATATGAGATATCGGCCGGGTATATGTGATATAGCCGGGTCATCGTATTAGTCGGTTATTTGTGAAATAGCCGGATTATCGGATCAAGTGTTGATTCGATAATTTAATGTATAATAATATATATGATATATTAAATTACATTAACTAATATTAGCTCACTAAAAGATTCATTTTCTCACAGGATAATACATTGATATAAATGCGATATATGTTAATTGTATTATTTTCTATTGTTACAAAATATATTGTATATGTGATATATAATATTGTAACATGTTAGGGTTACAAATTTAATAAATGTTTAGGGTTTAAACTTGGTTAGGGTTTGGATTTGGGTTAGCTTTTGCATGAAGCTTCCATGAAGCTTCATGAAGCTTTGACTTTGTGGTTGCTTGATATTTTTGTGAGATATTATGTTAACCCAATCCAAACCATTAACTCTAGTTAACTCTCTACAAGGGTTAACTCTTTCATGCTTAACCCTTGGTTAGATTTGTAACCACTACAATAATTCATTGTTCATCACAAAAAGATTAAGTTATCATATTCATTCATCTTCTTCATGCTTGAGTTCCTTTTTGAAAAAGCTTTCTTTTGTGATGAAAGTGAGTGAGAAAAAGATTATAAATGAGTGCAAAAAATCCTACTTCATCATCCTCATCTATCCTTGCCATTTAGATGAGGGTGTTCACTTCATATTATGAGTGTTAGCTTGTGTTAACGAAACTTCAAGGTAGATCATCTTTATATCGAAGATCGGAAGCAAAGGCTGCACCATTCTCTTCGTGAAGCTTCTCGAGAGTCCAGAACATGATGATCGCAGCGAAGGGACCTCAACACGGAGCTTAAGAAGTGAAGGAACGGATCTACAAAGGTTGTAATCTCTCTCACTTAGTGTTAAAGAGTTTAACATGCATGTTTTCGCCTAAACCCTAGTTTAAAGATCCAGCTTCGGGTTGTTCGGCACGGCTAAAATTTTAATCGGGCATGGTTGATGCCTCGTAGACCCTTGTGCATGTGCCTAGCAACCCTACATCATCTCTCCACTCCGGTTGGTATGCTCCGGATATCCGCCGAGCTCAAATACTATCACCGGTAGGTAGTAGTCCCTCTGCCAGGCTCATCGTCTTCCACACGATATCTCTCTCTCTCCCCGGGGTACCATACTGGGTCCACCATGTACCCGTAAACGGAATCATCCACCTCCTCGGATAGGGTTTCACATATCACACGTCTCAGAACAGAGAAAACGCATGGTGGACTCACTGAAATATCATATCAAGTGAAACCGGGTTTTTAAAACAGTATATGCTTTCCTTGAAATAGCCACGGTTCTTAAATCCAGAAATCTCATGAAAACAGCATATCTCAATGTGTAAAATCATAAAGCATGATGTATGCGACATATGATAGAAATGTAAGTATATCCGTATATCATGAACATGGAACAGTAATATGCATGTGCGCCAATATGGTGTACAAGTGGGTATATACGCAAGTCTGAATGTACAATATGCATGTACGTAAG
This sequence comes from Agapanthus africanus, assembly GCA_030015575.1. Taxonomy (NCBI): domain Eukaryota; kingdom Viridiplantae; phylum Streptophyta; class Magnoliopsida; order Asparagales; family Amaryllidaceae; genus Agapanthus; species Agapanthus africanus. The sequence goes on from CM057347.1 coordinate 222,261,193, forward strand.
TATGTCATGCAAGGAGTCACATCCTGATGTCAGCAATCCTACTGTGTATTGATATGGCAATTATCGATGATGAAGTGTGTGAGCCGGCAAGCAAGTGTACGTGGAACATGCGCATCATCGATAATGGTGCTGTTGTCCTGACAGTATGGGTTTAATATAACAATAAACATATCTAAACATGCGATGCGATGCGAATAGCAAGAATATGCGTAAAATGAATAATAAACGCAACAGTGAAGAATCTACATTAATATATATGAGTCATACAGTTTTGCCATTTGAAATAACACGAATCGTGGTGTTAAGAAAAATAAGGGCTACAGTGTTTTTAAGAAAGTTGCGTCTTTTGAAAATATCCGTAGAATCTCACGATTCGTTAGTTTTGAAATAGGTATGACTGGAGTCTTGTCTAACATCAATAAGTAAACTACAGGACTAATCGAAAGGTAAGGAAACCACCTAAATATGAGTCGATACATATAAATATAATAGTCGGTGATCCCGCCTCAATAATATCACATATGATACAATATATAACATGACATCCTCGAGTCAAGAGTGCGGATCTATCATCAATATATAGCTCGTACGTTAATCCATCGTACGGCATCCCAAATTTAGGTACGGGTCGAAATATCATATTCATCTCATCATTTATCTGGTATCCTTATCATCATATCTCTTGAACTGGGGTACTGATCTAAGTCTAATACCAACTGATACCATATATATATATATACATACATATATATATACACATACATACATATATATATATATATATATGCGTATGAAAACACACGCCTAAAGGCCAGCTATAACTCATGTCGTATCTCCTAATACGAACCACATCATATCACCGATCTCATGGCACCATGCCCAATCTCATCGACTCATCTTGAAATACCATATACAATCCTCATCATCCAAGTGTAGGTATACGTATATATATATATACATAGTCCCATACCTGTGTGTGTGTGTGTGTGTGTCTGTATATATATATATATATATATACGTATCCCCATATACGCACAAGTAAAACAAAGTAAGCATGGGTGTGCGTGTGGGTGTAAACTTTATTCTAGGGCTCATGACTAAACTAACTAGCGACACCATCATCCAATGATACTAAAATATCCATGACTCCCAAAGTCTATCTAAATAATCATAACCTCACAATAACATATAAATATATCCATATAAAATATATATACCATACACTATAATACGAACTCCGGGGGTGCTATACGCCATCCACTCGACTTCCTCCATAGATATAATCTACACACCTTGCTCTATGCTTGCCGTTGCCGACGTCGCCACGCGCTTTCTTGTCGTCTCGAAGTCCTCATGGGGTACCTGCACATATAACATAATCGAAAATGCGTATTAAAATCACATCGGAAAACCAAAACGACACGCTAAAGGCTTATAGGTTAGAACCTATGGACTATGCCTTCAAAACCACCAACAACCCTCGATATCGTCGTACAAACGTCAAATGATCGAGGAAAAACACAGATACAAAATCCAGAATTCAAAATACGAGAAATGAAACCCCGAATCAAAACAACAACTCTTGAAAATGGTCCCAGATTTTACCTAGGTCAAATCAGCCAATTTTGCATATGCCAAAGATCTAGTTTACAGGAGATGGAGCTACAGACCAAACACGAACCCATTTGAACTAGGTCTAGCCGCAATTTGTGGCCAGAACGACTTTATTTGCAGCCAAAGAGTGGAGTCAGGGGCTGGGGTCTTGCGGTTAGCTTCCTGGGTGCATGCATGTGTCACTGTGTATGCTAAATAATTTTCCGAGGCTCCGGGTGATAGCAGATGTCAAAATATCCTCACAGAATTCACAATTATTCCAATATCGGGTTTCTAAATTCGCTAATAGGGGTTCTAGTCTCTGGTTTAGGTCTCCAATCAATCACCACAGGGGTTGTATAGCCTCTACTAACCTTAATTTCACCTTTAGGTTCAACTAAAACCCTAATCCTCAACTCAAAGTTTTCAAAGTTCCCAAAACCACACAATATCGGTTCTAATTTAACATGAACATTAAAGGAATGGAAATTCTACACTAATGATGGAATAAGTACCTCATTTTGCACTCATGAATCCCCTAGGGCACAAAAATCAAATTTTTCTTGGTCCATAGTGTAGCTTGTGAGCTTGTGCACAAAATTTGTGAAGAGGAGATGGGGTTTTAATGGGTTTATTGTGATGGATTGTGAGGAGGTAGGGAGGCAAAGGGAGAGAGGGCAGCAGCAGCAGCAATGAGTGAGGGAGAGGAGAGAAAATGATGAAGAAATGAAGTAGGAATGGGAGCTTGGTCCAAGGTTTGACCCCTCACCCTCTCACTCTCTCTCATGCCCATCCCTCCATTCTTTATTCCATTTTCTTTTGTTTGTTTTCTTCTCTTCTCAATTAAACACAAACCATGCATGAAAAATGAGAAAAAACCCATGATAAAATGTAACAAGTGTTAAAATGACATGGTGCATGTTTTGCACAAAACGATCTTAATGCGCGATTAGCGATATTTAATCGCGATTAGCATTAAAATAGTGTATAATGAATCATAAAAACTTATAATTTGCATGAATCACAAAGAACACCCACTTTTTAGTAATTTCTATAATTTTCCAAATTTTTCCCAATTTATCGGTATTTAATTATACCGCAATACAAAAATATTCAATATATTTATTATTAAATTATAAAAATTCCCAAAAATAATATTTTATTTTTCTGAAATGTTACAATCTTCCCCCCTTAAAGAAATTCGGTCCCCGAATTTAAATTTAAACCCCTCAAATACTAAAACATTTTACTAAAAAGTCCAAGTCGTCGGGGTTCCGAAATCATCAATATATAAAACGCATCATAGCGCAATGCATGCACATGAACAATGAGCCGATAACTAAAAATCAAAACTCCGTCAAGCATCCCGCAATCATCGGAGTCATGGTGAAGACACAAATGCCAAAACCAATAAGAAAACCAATAAGATATAAATCAAAACTATACATGTAAACATCTGAAGGAAATGCATGCCAAACCTTTCATGTTGCTGCGCGATGCGCGTATCGTGGCACAGTAGCGGACGTCTATAGTAAGAAAATAACTATATATATATATATATATATATATATACTCATCCTTTTTTTTATATGTACGTCCCACCATTTTTGAAAATAATTTAGAAGGGTTTCCTTGTTTTAAACATTTTGTGTCATATCAGAAACATAGGTAAATACTGAGACTATATGTCCCTTTTTGAAATCCCTTCGCTAACTATCAATGCATGCAAAATATATCCAGGTACTGTTCTCTGACTAATCCTGCTCAGTACGAAAAAAAATAGCAACTATCATAAAAACGTACTGTTCCATAAGAAATCAATCCCAAAATGTGCATATGAGGCTACGTGCGTCTGGTGCGCACGGAATTCGAAACCCATGAATGTGCCATACATGTGCACAGAAACAACATCTAAGTGGATCGGTGTGCACGAAACATCTGTCAAAGGCAACAGATGTGCCTGACAGCAATATCAGGTGCATCTGATATGCACGAAGAATCTCGATTTAGTGCATCTGGTGTGCACCAAAATCGGATCTCATAACATGCGCCCAACATGCACGAAAATCCAAATCAGGTGCATCCATCATGCACGAATAAAATCTAAATCATGTGCATTCAACATGCATGAAATCACGAAATCCAATATCAAGCGCCGAGCATGCGCAAAATCCAATCCGGTGCACAAGGTACACAAAACAAATATCGAGTATCAGAATCGAAATCGATGGTATACAGCACATTTCAATCCAAATCCAAATCAGGTAGACGGTGGTATATATCTCACAGCCATGTGTATCAGCGTGCGCAAAAGCAGATCAAATACAAAAAGTGCATGAAAACTATGCCGAAAGCACAAGTCAGATCATATGCATGCCCTAGGCATGAGATCACAATCAATATCTCAAATGACATCAAAACGAAGTCAGGTGCAACTGTGGTGCACAAAAATACGTATCAATGCACTACAAGCATATATGAACTATACCGAGTGCAACAACCAAATTGTGTGCGTACCATATGCACAAAATCAACCCAACTGTATGAAATCCATGAAATCAGAAACATGTGCGACCAAGGCAAAAAAATGATATTAAGTGAAATAACTGTGCACAAATCATAAATCAACACAATGGTGTATAAAGCATATCTCAAGGGTAATAACTATGCACAAAATATAAATACCTAGTAGGTGCAACCATGGTGCACGAAAACAAATATCATGAAACTCAGTCAGTAAGACTAAATCATGCGAATAGATCGCCCAAAATACCGAAATCCAAGGTGACGGATACGTGATAATCGAATCACAAAATCACAAATCATAAATACGGTCGTCGATATGTCCTCCTTCAACGTCGAGAAGGTGTCAGCGCATCCAATGCTACCAGAGCAAGATATCTACTTGCCTACTGTTCGTGGCCTGTCGTCTGGTGCCCTTAGGCTCTCGTCTCTTACTGCAGATTGCTAAGTGCATAGCTCCTCAGCTCTACGGCCAAATATTGAATGACGACGGAAACAGTCCCGCTCTGGCACATCCTCAAAAGTCTCTGGCCAACTATCTCGTCGACGATGCTGAAGTCTGGCCTGCTGGGTGTGCGTAATATGACCGATCCTGGGTCCAAATCTTCTCGTATAGTATTGCAGAAAGGTTTTGTCGAGATCTCTCTCAATTCTCATTTCTTCTGAACTGCCCGGAGGTTATCACCCTTTTATTTATCTGTTTCTTATTACGGAATGGCTGCATACTCATCACGACTCCTTCTGGAAGATATATCAATATATAACGCCTCTATATGCGTATCGCATCTCTGACGTCAACGGAGTGGAACGTCATCTCGTCGAAATCTCGTGCGAACTCTTTACTCCACTTTTTCTCTAATTTCGACTGCTTCGGATTCGTCTCTTCGTGGCTGCATGGACTGTGCTCCAACGGCTATACTCGTATCTGGAGTCTCCCAAGCAATGCATCCCATCACATGATATCCGAAAGATGTCGAACCATTCGATCGATTCGTCAAAACCTCATAATCCCCCAAGAGCTCAACATCTTGAGCACAGTTTAATAATATCGAGTATATGCCACAGCACCTATAGACCAACCGTAGAAGGGCAAACCCAAGCCTCACTAATGGCACCGCTGAACTGCCGCAAACCCTAAGATTTCAAAGCGTTCTCATGGTCATTATGTCAAGTTAGGGTTTCATTCTTCTAGAAGGTCCATGGCATTACTTGCATTTGTCTCTGAATACTTTAAACTTGGAAAATAGGCTTCTGACATTCGATCGTCTCTATCGACTCTCAACGTCTCTGCGTGAAGTCATCTCTAGCTGGAATCAATCAATCTGAAGACCTCGCATCGGGGTAGGCAACGAATCACATGTTCTAGTTCTTCCTCCATGGGTGACTAGCGATCTTCTATCACATCTCTAAGTACAACTCATGCGGAAATAGCTCCAAACATCTGGGGCGATATCTCGTCATTCGCATCAATAACTGAATCATTCGTCCGCACGCTGAACAGTGCCTCAATCATCAAATAATCGGTGCATCGACGGTCATCACATTCTGGCTGGCCTCTAGCAGTAGCCTGATCCTCTGGTGCTGATCTGCACGTCCGAGAAATCTCGTAAAAGCGATCCATCAAATGCTCCTGGTGTGAAAACACAATAAAACGATGCTTCTATGCAATCGTATGCCCTTGGAATCACGCCCTGGTCAGTCCTCGTCCATGACTAGCTCGAGCTGACGCAACTCTAGCCGTAGCTCTCTCTGCCCGTGTAATCATGGCAGCAAAACCATAAACCGATAATGATGAGGATAGAACATGGGAAAGAATATAATACTGTGTAAGGAATGGTACATCCTAAGGCTTCTTAAGCTGAACAGCATATCATAAGTATGCCGCGGAACATACACACGGTACGTCACTCTCCTTAAGTCACATATTCCATCAACCAAGGTCAACTTACACAACGAAAGTTCGGGACTAATACCCCCTCGACTAAGTCTATGTTCCGTAAGGTCAAGCCTAAGTTCCGAAAATATAAAAACACACTAGGCTCCGCATAGTCAAACTTAGTCTCGATCCAAGGTTTAACCTAGCGCTCTGATACCAACTTTGTCACGACCCGAAATGGCACACGACTGGCACTGGAATCATATGAAGTCTATAGAACCCTATCAAATTCAAGTAAGCCAAGAAATCCCAGAAATCTAAACCATTTTAAAAAGGAAGTGAAGAAAACATGGGTTTTTTTTAAATAACATAAGCTGAATATGCATTTTAAAATCTCGTCCTTTCTGAAAATTTCGGCAGATTTTCCTTTGTAAATACTGGCCCCGAACGGGGTACAACATGAACAATATGAATAAAGGCATCCCCAAGCGGGAGCTAGCTCTTCGTCCATTGTCGGTCACAACCATGAAAGTAATATAATATACAACGCCAAGGGCGAGGATCAAAACTCAAAAGGAAACTCAAAACAACAAGAAAACCATAATAATACAAGCGCGACTCTACGGACGAAATAAAATACAATTGGTCTTCTAAGTCTAAAATAATACAAGTCTGGTTGATGGAATTATACTAGATACAATTGGAAATAAATGAGTACAATGGTGGTCACGATGCAAGTGAATCCACATACCAAAGAAAATCACCCGGAAAGGAAGCAGTATGCCAGCAAAGCCACAACGGAACCTGTACGGCATAACCTGCAAGAAACTGTGGCACAACGGGGGTGAGTTGCCAACTCATGAGTAAAAAACATCATAGAGCAGAAATCGTATGTATGACTCAATCCTGGGTCAAATACGATCTGTAGTATATATCTTTAATATGATAAGGTTTGAAGCATGATAAGGTGGCAAGAGTAAACATCTATACATCAGTGTAATACCAAGTGCTCGTGTCAGTGCCTCAGGTAGCAACATATCATAAATATGAGGTATGATCAATGTAATCAACATGAATCAGTGTCAACTATATAATGAAGTCTATAAGTATGTGGATATCATCCAACAATGAATCAATGCCTGTATGCATGTAGATCTCGTCCACGTGTCAACCAATGACATAACTACATCATGCATGTAAAAGTCATAAAAGCATATGCATGAAAGTATGAGGATATAAATCAACGTGTGTCCCTCGCGACACATCAAAATCATGGAACCTGAGTGTCCAACATCCTCACCCGAAAACATCATGAAATCTGTGCCCAGCATCGGTACGTAAATCCTCATATATCGGGCTCCGTCAGTCCGGATCGACCCACGAGCTCCGTCAGTCCGGATCGGCCCGTATCATCTCTCAACTCCGGTCGGTATCCTCCGGATATCCGCCGAGCCCAAATAATATCACCGGTAGGTAGTATTCCCTCTGCCAGGCTTATCGTCATCCACACGAAATCTCTCTCTCGCTCCGGGGTACCATACCGGGTCCACCATGTTCCCGCAAATGGAATCATCCGCCTCCTCGAATCGGGTTTCACATATCACACATCTCAGAACCGAGAAAACGCATGGTGGACGCACTGAAATATTATATCAAGAGAAACCGGGGTTTTAAAACAGTACATGCTTTCCTTTAAATAGCCACGGTTCTCAAATCCAGAAATCTCATGAAAACAACATATCTCAATGCGTAAATCATAAAGCATGATGTATGCGACATATGAAAGAAATGTAAGCATATCCGTATGTTATGCAACATTGAACAATAATATGCATGTGCGCCAATATGGTGCACAAGTGGGTATATACGTAAGTATGAGTGTACAATATGCATGTACGTAAGTATGTCATGCAAGGAGTCACATCCTAATGTCAGCAATCCTACTGTGTAGTGACATGGCAATTATCGACAATGAAGTGTGTGAGCCGGTAAGCATGTGTATGTGGAATATGTGCATCATCGATAATGGTGCTGGTGTCCTGACAGCATGGGTTTAATATAATAATAAACACATTTAAACATGAAATGCAATGCGAATAGCTAGAATATGCGAAAAATGAATAATAAACGCATTAGTGAAGAATCTACATTAATATATATAAGTCATACAGTTTTGCCATTTGAAATAACACGAATCGTGGTGTTTAGAAAAATAAGGGATACGGTGTTTTTAAGAAAGATGCATCTTTTGTAAATATCCGTAGAATCCCTTGGCCTGCCTCTAAAATACCCACGATTCATTAGTTTTGAAATAGGTATGACTCGAGTTTTGTCTAACATCAATAAATAAACTACAGGACTAATCGAAAGGTAAGGAAACCACCTAAATCTGAGTCGATACATATAAATATAATAGTCGGTGATCCCGCCTCAATAGTATCACATACGATACAATATATAACATGATATCCTCGAGTCAAGAGTGGGGATCTATCATCAATATATAGCTCGTACGTAAATTCGTCGTACGGCATCCCAAATTTGGGTACGGGTCGAAATATCATATTCATTTTATCATTTATCTGGTATCCTTATCATCATATCTCATGAACTGGGGTACTTATCTATGTCTAATACCAACTGATACCATCTATATATATATATAAATATGCGTATGAAAACACATGCCTAAAGGCCCGCTATAACATATGTCGTATCTCCTATCACCGATCTCATGGCGCCATGCCCAATCTCATCGACTCATCTCCAAATACCATATACAATTCTCATCATCCAAGTGTAGGTATACGTATATATATATATATATATATATATATACATAGTACCATACCTATGTGTTTATATATATATACGTATCCCTATATACGCACAAGTAAATCAAAGTAAGCATGCGTGTGCGTGTTGGTGTAAACCTTATTCTAGGGCTCGCGACTAAACTAACTAGCGACACTATCATCCAATGATACTAAAATATCCATGACTCCCAAAGTCTATCTAAATAATCATAACCTCACAATAACATATAAATATATCCATATAAAATATATATACCATATACTATACTACGAACTGCAGGGGTGCTATACGCCAACCACCCGACTTCCCCCGTAGATATAATCTACTCACCTTGCTTTACGCTTGCCGTTGCCGACGTCGCCACGCGCTTGCTTGTCGTCTTGAAGTCCTCGTGGGGTACTTACACATATAACATAATCGCAAATGCGTATTAAAATCACATCAGAAAACCAAAACGACACGCTAAAGGCCTATAGGTTAGAACCTATGGACCACACCTTCAAAACCACCAACAACCCTCGATATCGTCGTACAAACGTCAAATGATCGAGGAAAAACACAGATACAGAATCCAGAATTCAAAATACGAGAAACGAAACCCTGAATCAAAACAACAACTCTTGATAATGGTCCCAGATTTTACCCTAGGTCAAATCAGCCAATTTTGCATATGCCAAGGGTCTAGTTTATAGGAGATGGAGCTATAGACCAAACACGAAACCATTTGAACCAGGTCTGGCCGCAATTTTACGGCCAGAATGACTTTATTTGTGGCCAAAGGATGGAGTCAGGGGCTGGGGTCTTGGGGTTAGCTTCCTGGTTGCCTGCATGTATCACTGTTTATGCTAAAAAAAATTCAGAGGCTCCGGGTGATAGCAGATGTCAAAATATCCTCACAGAATCCAAAATTCTTCCGATATCGGGTTTCTAAATTCGGTAATAGGGGTTCTAGTCTCTGGTTTAGGTCTCCAATCAATCACCACTGGGGTTGTATAGCCTCTACTAACCTTAATTTCACCTTTGGGTTCAAATAAAACCCTAATCCTCAACTCAATGTTTTCAAAGTTCCCAAAACCACACAATATCGGTTCTAATTTAAAATAGACGCTCAAGGATTGGAAATTCTAAGCTAATGATGGAATAATTACCGCATTTTGCACTCATGAATCCCCTAGGGCACAAAAATCAAAATTTTCTTGGTCCATAGTGTAGCTTGTGAGCTTGTGCACAAAATTTGTGAAGAGGAGATGGGGTTTTAATGGGTTTATGGTGATGGATTGTGAGGAGGTAGGGAGGCAAAGGGAGAGAGGGCAGCAACAGCAGCAATGAGTGAGGGAGAGGAGAGAAAATGATGAAGAAATGAAGTAGGAATAGGAGCTTGGTCCAAGGTTTGACCCCTCACCCGCTCACTCTCTCTCATGCCTATCCCTCCAATCTTTATTCCATTTTCTATTGTTTGTTTTCTTTTCTCTTCTAAAGACAAAGCTTGCATGAAAAATGAGAAAAAAGCCATGATAAAATGTAACAAGTGTTAAAATGACATGGTGCATGTTTTGCACAAAAAGAGCTTAATGCGCGATTAGCGATATTTAATCGCGATTAGCATTAAAATAGTGTATATTGAATCATAAAAACTTATAATTTTCATGAATCACATAGAACACCCACTTTTTAGTAATTTCTAAAGTTTTCCAAAATTTTCCCAATTTATCGGTATTTAATTATACCGCAATATAAAAATATTCAATATATTTATTATTAAATTATAAAAATTTCCTAAAATAATATTTTATTTTTCTGAAATGTTACAACAACAACTGGCCATAGTGCATGTGGGAGATTGTTAGTTATATGTTTGCCCTAGAGGCCATTATTGTACATGTGATGTATATTATAGTGGATGCTTGGATATATATAGAGAGGACTTTCTTGCTCGACATGATAGTATGCTATCTGCTTGCACCTTATCTTAACATGTTGACTTGTATATGTGATGCTGTCTTGCTCTTACATGTTGATAAGGCCCTTAGGTTGTGTACTTGACTACCAGGACTATGATGGAGATCATACTAGTGGGGGCCAAGGGTAGTCCACAAGTACACCCAAAAAATGTTCCTAGTCGAGAGTATATCGAGGCAGGGCATCAATATTCCATAGTAGAATAGCGTATACGCATCTTGACCCATACGATAGGTGATGGATGATCCCACATCCATTGGTGTTTGACATCAAAGATGGTATACGGGTGCTCAGTAGAGACTGGGTACACTGAACGGACTCGCCGAGAACTCCTAGCTGGTATTATACCTATCGTCAGATAGCAGTTCTCTGGTGACACTGGTACAGGTTAGTCTATAGACCCGAGATCATTATAGAGTCTTATGTGATTCCCACTGTGATTTGATTTCCACCTTACCACGTTCAACAGAACGTGCAAAACAGTGGCTTTTGGGTACAGTCCCGAATCACATGGAGGCAATGAGCGATAGGAGGGGATTCGTCTCTCCCGGTATTGGGGGTTGATGTTACGCTGTGCTCGATTGGCCATAACGATATGTCCCTGGCCAGGGCTGCTACGGAGATTTACTGATAAGTGTTATCAGTAGTTTCTCGACCCGTTATGAGCCACACATTGGCATGACTTATCGGTTATTGGGGTCTGACGTTTACCACCCCTATACTGGATATGCGACATATCAGAAGAAAAGACCGGACAGTACGGTAGTGTTACTGACAGGCTTTTGCAGGAGTTAGAGCAGGCTTGCTTGCTGATCTTCTGATCGTTCAATACCCGGGTAGCTGTTACGTCCAGCTAGTACCGCTGACGGCTTGTGGGTGCTTGATGTGATCATCACCTACTGCCGGCGTACTGACGAGTCTTTAGAGTCCTACACAGTGGTTTCACTGGCTCAGGAAAAACGAAGTAGGAGCACATATGTGATATGTGCGGGACCGAGATTAATACGAGTATGTGATACCGTATTCTATTCTCGCGATATAAGGTATCGATTGATTATATGAGATATAGCCCGGTTATATGAGATATAGCTGGGTTATCGAATGTTGATTCGATAAGTCGATACTGTATCAGTCGGTTATATGCGATATAGCCGGGTTATCGAATCAAGTGTTGATTCGATAAGCTGATACAAATAATATTAGTCGGTCATATGAGATATAACCGGATTATTAAATCAAGTGTTGATTTAATGATTTAATGTATAATAATATATTTGATATATTAATATACATTAACTAATATTAGCTCACTTAAATGTTTCTTTTCTCACTTGTGTGCATAAGTATATATGTGATATATATTAATGTATATTTTTTAGTGTCATGCTTGATGATACACACTACATGGGTGTATGAGACTTACACCATGCTTATGATAATTGTGAAGATTATTTATTTTAAGTAAATCCAAATTAGATGGATATTAGTCACATGCATGAAGCTTGTGGAAGCTTGTGGATGCTTTGACTTGGTCCACTAATTTTGTTTTACCTAAGATATTTATTAACCTAACCATTATCACTTAGCCATGGTTATGTCTCTACATGAGTTAGTATATGATACAAACTCACCCATAGTTACCATTCACTCTCTCATCTATTATTTGCTTCTTCTTCCTCAAGCTCAAGAGAGCTCTCTAGGTTTTCATGAGAGGTGGTAAAATAGTGAGAAAATTAATTCTAAAGTGAGCAAAAATCCTACTTCATCATCCTCAACTAGATTAGCACTTTAGTATAGGGTGTTAGCTTTACTAATCCCACATTAGTGAAGAGGTAGCTTGGCTTAGTGACTCCTCGACATAGATCATCTTCGGCCTCGAAGACTTTGTGCATGTTCGTTGCTTTCTACTCATGGAGCCGTTCAAGAGTCCGCAAGATAACTTCATCGCAGCGAAGGGACCACTACAAGGAGCTATGGAAGTGAAGGACCGGACTACAAAGGTTGTAATCCCTACTCACTTAGATGTAAAGTAGTTTACATTATGTTTCGTCTAAATCTTTAGTTAAGATTCTAGGGTTAGGACTGTTTTGTACGGCAATTTTTCAAAAATAGCATGGATGATGCCTCCCGAAACCTTGTTGTCGTGCTGAACATTCCTACATCAACGATATCAAGTTCATTACGTTAAAGGTTTTCGTCAAAAACCATTCGTAGCCCTCCATCATTTCAGACGGGTAGCACCTAGTATTCATGCTATGTCTTTGGCCTTCGTCAAGGCATAGTGTATGGTAGCTATTTGTTACTTTTCTGTTGCATAGATAGATGCGTTAGTTTGGAACAGTCGTACTACTATTTTGGCCTTCATCAATGGTATGTACGTGTGGGTTCAAATTAACCTGGACAATGACGGGTAGAACTTGACAAGTGACTTATGATATGTTGGCCTTCGTCACGGTCATAAGAGCATGAGGTAGAAATCACATCGGAAGTTTCAAATATACAGGAAACTTTCCAGGCATGCACATACCATCTGGAGTGGATTCAATCATGTTATCATGCGATGATAGTTGGATCCCGATTCCCACTAATGAGTTGGTTTACTCCTCGGGTGATTTTAGATGATCTCGACTAATTCTTCTTTCAGGTTTGGAGAAGAATTTTAGGATACAGTAGGAGACATCCTGATTAAATAAAGTGATTGACCATTCTGATCTAGGTTAGAGTGCACGTTGAGTGTTTCTTTTCTCTCTCTCTCTTTGGCAGCGACCCTAGACTATAACTCATAAACCAAGTTAACCGAACTTTCTAAAAACATATTGATTTTTGGATTGTCTAAGTTGCATACCTCATTGCCACTCCTACTTTTACCCTTTGCTTTTCTCCGGAACATTCTATATCACTACGAATATCCACATTTAATGGATATGACCATCGTATAGTTAAATACGAACTCGAAGAAACTTGTTTCAGATTACAGGATGGTTTCCGGTTCTGAAGAAAATGAATAGGACTATTCAGTTGTCTTTTCCTTTTACCTTCTTTCGGGTTGTGAGGGCTCCTATAATTAGGAGAGGGTACACCTATTGCGCTTATTGGATAGTCATCTTCTAAACCATAGGCAGGTGCCGAAAGGTTGGGAAGGAAGAAAACCAATTAGCCGAAGTGGGGTGTACAGAAGGTAATATGTAAAGACAAATAAAGGGATTAGAAAGAGGGTAAAGTAAATTGCGACTGCTATCATTCACGACCAAACCGTGTATATCATCGCCACTCCTACTTCACCTTTGCATTTCTCTAGAACACCCTGTATCACTACGAAGATCCACCGTTATTGGATAATCCATCGTATAGTTACATACGAACTTGAAGGAACTTATTCCAGTTCGAGGATGGATTCTGGTTCAGGAGAAATAGAATAAGGTTTGTTCAGTTGTCTTTTATCTTACCTTCTCTTATGTTGCGAGTACTCCTACGATTAGGAGAGTACACCTATTAAGCTTATTAGATAGTCTTCTTCCAAACCATAGGCTGGTGCCGAACGGTGGGGAAGGAAGAAAACCATTTAGCCTAAGGCTGGTGGACAGAAGGTAATGAATAAAGACAAATAAAGGGATTTGGAGAGATGGCAAAGAAATGTACGGTTACAGTCATGAATCTGGATAGTGCAAGAGGCATTACTAGGAATATCCGGATACCCCTTCGAAACATTTTCATGCTTCAGTTTCACTATGCGTTGTTAATTGAAAACTGATTTCCCAATTAGATCCTTACTCCAGGGTATGTATTTACCAGGTTTGACTCTCATATCTGTATAGTTTTACAGATGATGAGTTGGAGTAAGTTATTGGGAATTAGGTGTTTATATCCCCATTATATCGGAATTCGTTGTAATTGGTGATATTTGAGGAAATCACCTGGGGTTTTACCTGACGGCAAATATTTAGTTTTGAATATCCGTTGTTATGAACTAATTTCAAACTGATGTATCTGTACTTTTATTTTATAAAGTGAGATATAACCTTTTGAAATTATGTCCATGACAATTACCTATATCAGTTGATCGTTAGGTAGGGAGCATTAAACGGTGGTGTAATTCTTCTTAACCATAGTACAGTTTTCAACCTACGATGAACAGGGTTTGAGTTATTCAACTCATGGGACTTATACAAAGTATTGTATGTTGTCCAGTGTCCATTAGGACAGAGGGGTTGGACCTCGTACTATATTCTGTTTACTTGTAACTTATCTAGTTTTAGACAAGTGTTTCGTAGAAATACAAGATCCATGTTTTGAGAAGTTATATGTACAAGAATAAAGTAGAGAACCAAGTGATGCAAGTATCAGGATTCTTCAACGTGATCAAAGATATAGATATTTGTGTTTGGTATTCAGTAGTAATGGTTTTGAGAACTTGCTTCTCTTTCTGGTTACTCATATCTGGATGCACTCCTAGCTGAGTAATGCCGATCGGCCTCTTTCCATTTAGTTGACATGCACTAGAGACAGCTGCATGATTTGAAATTGGTTCCAATTAAATCAGTGCCTTTGTTTCTATATTTTATAAAGAATGGTTCATATCTTAACGATGTTAAGTATATGGAGTTGTCCGGCTTATGCTTAAAACAAGACTCTGGATGACTCAAGGCACGTTTCTATAATGGTAGTTTGTGGGTTATCCCAGGCTATGACGAGGGCTAACTTTCTACGATCTGGAAGATCAATAGTGATATTGATCTTGACTCGCCACAGTTTTAGCTAAATAGATTTTTTCAGAAAACAGTAGTGGGAGTATGGTAGAACTGGAAGTGAATCCAGAACCACCTATTACTGAAAATTTAATAAGAACCTAAAGATTCAATCGGGTTTGACATTCCATTAACCACTCTGCAGATATGGTGGGTAACCTCAAACGCCCAAAAGATACTACGGTATCCTCAATGACGGTGGCAGGGAGGTTCCTGTTTACCCAGACTTGAAACTACTGTTGTTCCAGAGTATGAGACCCGGCAGGAGGATGAGTATAGCATCGTTCTAAACGAGCTTTAGAAGTGCACGTGTTTATGACTCTGCCATAGGGTAGTTGTAGTCAGTGGGTGCATCGGAAGTATAGTGGACAAGTTGCTCATGTCTATTTATAGACTAAATCAAGTATAGCGGAGATAGATCATCTATTTTTGATGTGACAGTCATAGGCTTTGACTTCATAAGAATAGGAGATGGATCTGTTAAGAAGGTAGTAGGATGGTATGTCCTGGTATTTTGATGACATACACTTTGTAGGAAGTAAAATTCGTATACTACAATCGGTTATACTGTGGTTGTCACACAGTGGTTTCTCCACATAGGATTTAGATATTTTATCAGGCATTCTGGTTACTAGATCTATGGTTTTAGATCTAGATTTTGGTAGTTTCCCAATCCGGGTACTTAGACAGTATTCTAAAGGTATTTTAGAATGGACGACTACTGGCATGGTTGTGTACTTGCAGGTGATGGAGTCACCCTCTTTAAAGGTGTCTTACAGACTAAAAGGGAGAGGGATGTGCTTGATTGGCATATTACTTGCTTAGGCAATTGAGTCAATCATGGGATGTCAAGTACCACACCAGATGTTATTTTTTGCACTAGTTGCAATAAGTTGATATATTAATTCAATCCTGGAGAAACATTCGGAAGCAATTTATGAACAAAAGTGGATGTTCTAGAGATTTGATAATGAAAGCCTCCATCGGGAGACGGTTATCATTCCAGGCTTCCAAGGTAACCCGGATGACAGAGTGACTGTGAGAGTTATAGTTTTCTCTCTTGACGAGGGGCAGTAGTTTGGACAGGTGGTTCAAGAGGATACTGAGGGAGGCATGGCGCAGGATACTGATTAAATTTAGTGGACGATATAGTCTAAGAAGTTTACTGGATTTGGAGTTCATTTGTGAACTGGTTCGCATCAGATATCCAGACATATTCTAAGACAGGTATTGCTCATTTCGGGTGATGGCTTTTTCCGCAAACTTGAGATAAAGAAAGACAGAAAGAAACATTAGAGCGGATCCACACACTGAGGGTATTTCTCGAACGCAATAGTTTCATAAATGGGCTTTGTGAAATTGATTAGTAGAGAAGTTGGGTGTTCGGTATCACACGGGCTGTGAGTATGCGACACCGCAATAATTAGTCTTAAGTGCAAGTGGGAGATTGTTGGCTATAGTGCCCTCAAGTCAATTATTGGATCGCAGGCACATGATTGCAACGATTGAGGGAGGACCTATACCGGTAGAACAGTCTTACTCGAGATGATAGTATGCTATCTGGTTTTTCTTTATCATTGTGTACATGCTTCAGTGACATTACAGATCACTATTACACATTGATAGAGCCTATAGGATTCTTGCTTGA
Organism: Agapanthus africanus; assembly: GCA_030015575.1. Classification (NCBI taxonomy): domain Eukaryota; kingdom Viridiplantae; phylum Streptophyta; class Magnoliopsida; order Asparagales; family Amaryllidaceae; genus Agapanthus; species Agapanthus africanus. The sequence goes on from CM057347.1 coordinate 222,278,354, forward strand.
CTACCAGCAGTGTGATGGCGATCATATACGTGAGTATTGGGTGGTCTATAAGCACATTCTTAAAGTGTCCCTGGTCGTGGGAGTATCGAGATTAGGCATCGATACTCCGAGAGTAGACTAGTGTACACGGATTGAGACACCGACGAGGGGCGATGGCCGATCTCATAAGCCGTTGGTGTCAGTTGGTTCACCTAAGATGTATACAGGTGCTCATTGGGTTATGAGTACACCGGACGGACTCGCCGGGAACATGCTAGTTGGTATTATACCAATTGTCAGATAGCAGTTCCAAGGTGACATGTGTACAGGTTAGTCTATCGACCTAAGATCGTCATTTGTCTCGTGTGAGTTCCCACTGTGCTTTGATCACTACCCTACCATGGCTTAAAGGAGTCGTGCAAACAGGTTTTAGTTGGGTACAGTCCCGAGCCACATGGAGGCAGTGAGCAGATCATCAGGGGATTCGTCTCTCCCGGTATATTGAGGGTTGATGTCGCGGAGTGCACGGGTGGACATCACAAGAAATTCTCGGCCGGGGTAGACGAGAATTACTGATTCGGATCAGTAGTTTCTCAGTTGGTGTTTGGCTTCATACCGAAACTGAATATTGCGTTATTAGGGGTCTGGATTTATCCACCCCTAGAACCGATATGCGATACTCATAGACGAACGGACCGGACTGTACGAATATTGTCACTGTCAGGCTCAGTAGGGTTTCAGGATGAGTTCGCTCCTCGGCCTTCCTTTCGCACAATACCTGGGTAGCTGTTACGTACAGCTAGTGCCACTGACGTGCTTGTGGTTAAACCCACTGCCAGCGTATTGACTAGTATTTAGAGTCCCACACAGAGGGTTTCCCTGGTTCGGGCGAAACGTTGTATAGGCCATATGGTTTTATGGCAGTGTTCGATCATATCGTGCACTTGTGTACGAATCATGATCGGAGGGATAATACTAGTGGGCTTTGGTTTAAGCCGGATCCTAGTATTATATTGTTGGATTATTTTCGTCTCGTTATATTCGTATTCAGTCGGAATACGGATGCAGGTATGTATATATGGATGAGGGGTATTCTTGTAATCTGTTACAAGTTTATTTTAGAGTTGCCATTTTCTTTTCTTCCAATTTAAACATTTAGTTTAATGTTTAAATATGAGGTGGAAAGTGTGAGCATGGGTCTTGGCTTGTAGCATTTATTGATGAGGCATGGACCATGCTTGTTTCATTTATTGATTGTGAGATATTTTTAAGTGGCAAATAAAGTGGCTGTTGAATTTTTTTGGTGAGGGAATTTTTAGTGGCTGTTGATTTTGGGTGAGGGTTAATTGTGTGGGGGATTTTCTTATGGTGCTGGGAATTTCTTGTGTTGCCAAAAACAACACATATACCTCACTACAAAAATTCAACAGCCATCATCACTTCATCATTTTCATTCAACAGCCACTTCAAATACCACAGAGCCACTTCTTTCTCTTTTCTAGACATGGCCAAAACCAATGTCTTTACTCCAATGGCAACTCTTTCACCTCCACCCTAACATGTCTCATGTTAGATATGTATGCCCTAGTGGCCTGTATTGTAGACGATGCTAGGCATGTGTCATGACCCGAAATAGCACGTGACTGGCACTTGAAGCATATGAAGTCTATAGGACCAAATATAATTCAAGCAAGACAAAGCGCAGAAATCTAAAACCATTTTAAATAACAAATGAAGGAAAACTTGTTTAAAGCAAGTGGTTTTAATAGCATAAGCCGAATTATGCATTTTTAAAACATCAAGTTTTTTCTGAAAATTTCGGCAGAGTTTCCTTTGTAAATACTGGCCCCGAACGGGGTACAACATGATAAATATATACATGAATGAAAAAGGCATCCCCAAGCGGGAGCTAGCTCTTCGTCAATCGACAGTCACAACCACGCAAGCAATATAATATACAACGCCGAAGGGCGAGGATCAAAACTCAAAAGGAAACTCAAAACAACAAGAAAACTCATAATAATACAACGCGCGACTCTAAGGTCGAAATAATACTACAACTGGTCTCTAGTCTGAAATAAATATACATGTCTGGTTGATGGAGTTTACTAGATACAACTGAAATAAATAAAAGGCACAATGATGGTCACGATGCAAGTGAACCCACCTACCAAAGCGAATCACCTGGAAAGGAAGCAGTGTCCCAGCAAAGCCGCAACGAAACCTGTACGGCAAAACCTGCAAGAAACTGTGGCAAAACGGGGGTGAGTTGCCAACTCGTGAGTAGAAAACATCACCGAGCAGAAATCGTATGTATGACTCAATCCTAGGTCAATACGATCAATAATAAAACTATCCTCAATATGATAAGTTCTGAAGCATGAAAAGGTGGCAAGGGTAAACATCTAGACATAAGTGTAATCCTATGTTCTCGTGTCAGTGCCTCAGGTAGCAATGTATCATAATAAGAGGTATGCATGCATGAAAACAGAATACATATAAATGAGAAATTGTTTTCCAGTTTTAGTGAGATTTCTGAAATTTAAAATGTGGTATCATCAATAAATCGATATAAATCAGTGCCTAGCATCGACACAAAACATAAATCCCAATATCCAATAACTCGGACTTCGGCTATCCGGACTGGCCCATATCATAATATCTCAATACCTCAATATCAATTTCTAGGGCTTCGGCTATCCGGACTGGCCCCTGGGCTCCGGGTATCTGGACTGGCCCAACTCCGATCGGTATCCTCCGGATACCCGATGAGTCACAATACAATCACCGGTTAGCAATACTCCCCTGTTACAGGCTCAACGACGATTAACTGCGATCTTCTTGCCCCGGGGTACCGTACCGGGTCCACCATGCATCCACAGACGCATTCTACTCCTCCTCGAATTGGGTGTGTGATATCTCTCAAGAGCCGAGAAAAATTATGGTGAACATATCTCAAATCATATCCTGAGAAAACTGCACTTTTCATTTTAAAATGATTATCTGTTTTATAAAATCTTGCGGTTTCTCCAAATCCATAAATCTCATTGAAAACCCAAATCTCGAGAAAAAATAATAATGAATTTAAAAGTATTGTGTGTAGGGTTACTAGGCACTCTCACAAGGGTCTACAATGCGTCAACCATGCCCGATTTAAAATTTAGACTTGCCGAACAATCCTAACCAAGATCTTTAAGCTAGAGATTAGGCGAAACAAAGCAAGTAAACAACTTTACTTCTAAGAGTTTGGGATTACAACCTTTGTAGTCCGGTCCTTCACTTCTAAAGCTCCGTGTTGAGGTCCCTTCACTATGATCATCGAGTACCCGGACTCTAGAGAAGCTCCCCGAAGAGAAAGATGCAAGCTTGCTTCCGATCTTCGATAATAAAGATGATCTACCTTGAAGTTTCTTTAACACAAACTCTCACTCACCAATGATGTGAAAACCCTAATCTAAATGGTTAGGATAGATTAGGATGATGAAGTAGGAATTTAGCCCTCATTTATTTTCTCAATCTCACTCATTATCATCACTTCAAAAAAAGCTAGAAAGCTTTTTCATGAAAGAAGAAGAAAGAAGAAGAACCATTCTCTTTATGATGAATAATGAAAGTGTAGTGTGGTTAGAAAATGCAACCATGGGTTAAGTATGATAACCTAACCCATGTAGAGACGTAACCATGGTCAAGGGTTGAGTTGGGTTAACAAATATCTACAAAAATATCTTTACAAAATATCTTTGCAAAAACAAAACAAAAAGCTTCTAGAAGCTTCTAGAAAAATTGACCCAAATCAAACCTTAATCATGTTTAATCTCCACTAATCATGTTGCATTAATAACCCTAATATGTTATAATATTATATATCACATATACAATATTTATTGTAACAAAATAAAATAATACAATTAACATGTATCGAATATACATCAATGTATTACCCGAGTGAGAAAAAGAATCTTTTAGTGAGCTTATATTAGTTAATGTAATTTAATATATCAAATATATAATTATACATTAAATTATCGAATCAACACTTGATCCGATAATCCGGCTGTTTCATAAATAACCGACTAATATAATCTGTATCAGTTCATCGAATCAACACTTGATCCGATGACCCGGCTATATCATATATACCCGGCCGATATCTCATATCGCGAGAATCTAATACGGTATCACATACACGTATTGTTCTCGGTCACGTACAAATCATATATCTGCTCCTACTCCGTTTTTCCTGAGCCAAGAAACCTCTGTGTAGGACTCTAAAGAATCGTCAATACGCCGGCAGTAGGTGATGATCATATCAAACACCCACAACCTGCAAGCGGTCAGCTAAACGTAACAGCCACCCAGGTATTGAGCGCTCAGAAGATCAACAAGCAAGCCTGTACATTCTCCTGTGAAGCCAGTCAGTAACACTCCCGTACAGTCCGGTCTCTTCGTCTGATTTGTCGCATATCTCGCCTAGGGGTGGTATACGTCAGACCCCAGTAGCTTGATAAGTCTTGTCGATATGAGGTCTATAACAGTTCGAGAAACTACTGATAACACTTACCAGTAAATTTCAGCAACCCTGCCCAGGGATTTCCAGTTATAGCCAATCGAACACAGCGCAACATCAACTCCTTATACCGGGAGAGACGAATCCCTTCCTATCGCTTATTGCTTCCAAGTAATTCGGGACTGTACCCAAAAGCCACTTTTTTGCACGCCCTCTTGGACGTGGTATGATAGAAATCAAAGCACAGTAGGAATCACACAAGACTCTATGACGATCTCGGGTCTACAGACTACTCTGTACCAGTGTCACCAGAGAACTGCCATCTGACGTGAGGTATAATACCATCTGGGTGTTCTCGGCGTGTCCGTCCAGTGTACCCAGTCTCCACTGAGCACCCGTACACCATTCTTGATGTCAAACACCGATGGATATGGGATCATCCATCGCCCATCATATGTGTCAAGATGCGTATATGCTAGTTTACTCTGGAGTATCGATGCCCTGTCTTGGTACTCTCACGACTAGGAAAATTTGAAGGATGTACTTGGCGACTACACTGTCCCCAATAATATGATCTGCATCATAGTCCTGGTAGTCAAGTACTCATCCTAAGGGCTTTATCAACATGTAACATAGAGACAATAAGAGTACATGTTAAGATAAAGGGCAACCATATAGCGTACTATCATGTCGAGCAAGAAAGTCCTCTCTATATATGTCCAAGCATCCACTACAATATACATCGTATGTACAGTAATGGCCTCTAGGGCATAGATATAACTAACAATCTCCCACTTGCACTAGGGCCATCTGTTGTGGTATCACATACCCAACAATTAGCTGCGGTTGAAGTATCTCATACTCAACCATCCCATAAAAGTCTCTACTGGGAAAAAGGCCTTCTTGAGTGGATCTGCGCTGTTGTCCTCTGTGTCTACTATCCTAACCTCGATCTCCCTGGAGATCAACCATCTCCATGATCAGGTGATACTGCCTAAGAATTATATCTGGATTTCTGATGGGACGGGCGTTCCTAGGCCAAAGTCATTACTCCATTGTCACACAATGGTTGGAACGAAGTTCATCTCATGAACTTATATATTCAGACTGCCTCTTTGGTAGCATCCTTAGTAACGATGTATCTTGCTTATATTCGTCTAGTAAGTTACGGTATCTAGCTTGGAACTCTTCCAACATATCGTCCCTTCACTGAGGGTAAAGACAATGCCTGCGACTGACATTCAGTCGTCCTTATCACCGTGGGACCTTTCCAGTGATTCTCCCTAGGATCGATTGATACCATCTCACTACACCTAGTGAGAATCCTAACATCCAATTAGATCTATCTTATAGATCAAAACCCAGGATTTAGGAGGTATCACTTTGATCCTTTATGGAGAATCCTTATGATAAGCGGAGATTGACCGAGCGTAATATAGAAAACTCCTTCCCTATCAAGAGTATGTCATCCACGTACTCTACGAGGATCACCACCATACTCCCTACTTCCTTTTTGTATATACAAGGTTTATCTACCATTTTGATGAAGTCAAACTCTTTGACTACCACATGAAAACAGACGTTCCAACTCCGCGATGCCTGATTTATCACATAAAACATCTTGCATACGTTTCCGCTGCTCACACTATCTACGAAGCCCTCTGGCTGTGTACTTATAGACGCTCTCTTCCAAATCAACATTTAGAAAAGCAGTCATGACACCCAACCGCCAGATATCGTAGTCATGGTATGTAGCCGTGGCAAGTAGGATCTGGATGGACTTAAGCATAGCTTTTAAAGTCTCAGCCTTTCCATGTACACCAAGTAATCTTCTCAAGATATACTTGCTCCTGATGGGGATTTAACCCTTCAGATAAAGCAACCAAAGTCCATACTTTGTTGGTGTATAAGGATTCCATCTCAGATTACTAAGCATCCAGCCATTCTTACAGAGTCCCACTCCTGATGGCCTGCTCGAAACTTGTTGGGTCATCATCTCATGATGCAGTCCTCGCTCCCACTGTCATAAAGAAACCGAAGTATCTCTCAGGTAGGTGAGGAACCCTACTAGATCGGCAGAGAGGCCGAGGTTCGTTGGAAACTATTGAATCCTTCGGTTCTACCAAATCATCAGCTGCAGTTTGTATAGCTGGAACTGTTTCCAGTTCTACCTCATAACCACTAATTTCTTCATAAGAAATTCCCTTTCACAAAGGTGGCATGTTGAGAAACAAAACATCTTTTGTTCCTCGGTTAGGTAGAAGATATTCCCTTGCGAATGCTTGGGATATCTAACAAACTTCCACAGAACTGACCTTGCCGTGAGCTTATCTGTATTATGCTTTTAGACATAGGCCGGACAACCCCAAATCATAACTTACTTAAGATATGGGCTCTTCCCATTCCATATCACATATGAAGTGGTAGGCAACAGATTTGATTAGAACCCTATTTAATAGGTATGCAACTTCTCAAGTGCATAACTCCCAAAAGGAAAAAGGAAACTCAGTAGTACTCATCATAGAGCACACCATATCACATAGGGTGCTATTGCTCCCTCCCGATATACCATCGTGCTATGGTGTATACGGAGGAGTAATGCTGAGAGAGAATCTCATTCTCCTTTAGAAAAGTCCAGGAATTCCGTGCTCAAGTATTCTCCTCCTTTATCTCATCAAAGGACATAATACTTATACCCATTTTTGGTTCTCTACTTCTAACTTATATTCTGTGAATATCTCAAAAACTTCGGCTTGTGTTCCATCAGGTACATATGTCTGAATCTTGGGAGATCATTAGTGAAGTAATGAAGTACAAAGAACCGGTCCTGGCATGTGTAGACAGGGAACTTACATACATCATCATGTATCAATCCTAAGAGTTCACAAACTCTTTCTCTGTTTCCAATAAACAGAGCTAAGGTCATCTTATCTTTGTGACATGACTGGCAAGTTTCACAAGATGTAAATTCAAACTAATTTAAATATTCATCTAAATGTAACTTCAGCTAGTCGGGTGGCATTGATATGACCTAGTCTACAATGCCTCAAGAAGAATTCGTTCATTTCTGAACTCTACCTCTTGTGTGTGTTCTATACGTTAAGAACTGTAGTTTGATTTAGAACGTCTAAGCTTTTAGATAACGTGCCTGAACCGATCAACTCTTGTTATAGGAAATGTTCAAAACATTATCCAACAATACAAAATTATATCCTTCTTTACTAATAAAGAGACTGATATGATATTGTATATCAGGTTCGGTATCTAATAACATTCGTTCAGAATCAATGTATTCTAGTAATACTGGGTGATAACTACCAATAGACTTGGCTTCACCTCTTGCACCGTTTCTATCTCATGAAACTTATCACACGTTCTCAGTTCTCTACCTATCTGTAGCCCATATAATAGATTACAATTGCGGGATCCTGATCTGGTATCACAGACCCAGGACATAAAGAATATTGAGAAATAGTTCTTTGTAATGAACGCACCCGAAAAAGATGCATCGGCATGTACTTTCTTCGTTTGGGTGGCACGGGAATTCTGGTAATCCCCAATTTCCTGCTCTGTCTTATAACATTTATAAGTTGGAGCGGGACCAACGTTCCCTAGCGCAGTATAACAATTGGGTTTGGTCAATACATCCGTATTATTATCTTGATTAAGGCATGATATGGTCGCTACCTGGAAAGAGAGAGAAGAAAACACTCAGCGTGCGCTTTTACAAGATTAGATTGGTTATCAATTTATCTAATCAGGATGGCTCCCACTGTTTTAGTCAAATCTTCCTTCAAACCCTAAAAGGAAAGACGAGCCGGGATTAATTACACCCTACAAGTTTGCCAATTTTTCAACAAGGCCAGTGCCGGTACTTTGAGGGAGGTTCCCCGTGCTTTCGCACGGACCTAATTAATATAAACCTCGTTTTCCCGGGGGCGTAACCCCGTTAACACCTTTCTAGACACCTACTTGATCGGCTAATTGTAATGTGTAAAACTTTCTCAGGAGTAACTCTTACTCGCAGCGGGTATCGGGATCTAACTATCTCATAGAAGGTATGCAATCTCATTGCAAATTTCAACACTTGAAATTCCCAATAATATTTTACCCCTAGTGACTTATGACCTTAACTATGGTCAACAGATCATAAGCACTAGTCAAGTTCTACCCGTCATTTCTTGATTAATTAGACCCACCCACATGACCCTTAACTAAGATCAACAAAGTCACATGATTGTCCTAACTAATCGCATCATATGCTATATAGAAAGACATCACTTAGCTACCGTATACTGTGCCTTAACTAAGGTCAACAAACATAGGACGAATACTAAGTACTCTACTTTCTAAAATGACGGAGGGTTACGACAGGTTTTTATGAAAACCCTTTGCGTAATGAACTTGATATCGTCGCCGAATCGAGTGATTTTAAATGGAATGTTTTTGAGGCTTTTCTAGTTTCGCTAAAGTGGTCACTCCCGGTGAAGGGATTTCGGCTCTTTCCTTATCGAATAAGGTGCAGGATATTTCGCAAATACCACTATGCAAAGCAAGAACTATAGAAGCAATGAAAAGACAAACCGAATTTGCAGCATCTGCTAGTTTCGCTAAAGAGGTCACTCCTGGTGAAGGGATCTCGGCTCTTTCCTTATCGAATAAGGTGCTGGATGTTCTACAAGGAACACCGCTATGCAATGCAAGAACTAGAGCTACCAGTTTTTAAACAAGTTTCTACAACATCTTTAGATTTCTTTTATTTCATTAATCTCATTAATGAAGTCCCATTTTATTTATGCTTCACAAGCATCACATTTGAAACGAAATCTGCAATATAACATATATCTCATATAAATAATATAAACATTCGTCTCAGGCAGTAATATGATCTCATCACAGAACATCGCAGCAGAAGAATACATATGAAATATTGGATATACTAGGACGTCCGTGTTTTTTATACGAGCCTGTATAAAACACGGATTCCACGGTCGTGATGAATAGCCAAACCCACATCCCTAGACCCCTACGAGAGCGGCAAGCAACACTGCCAATTCTAGGGTTAGGAGACCCGGTCTCGACCCCTCGAGATGGTCTTCCACTGGAGCCTAGAACCCGGTAACTTGTGCTCCCCGCCTTGGGTCTACCTAATACGGAAAAGTAAATAACATACAATGGTGACATCATCTTCAACCCGGAAGTGCCCCAATAAAAGAATATTACATACAATGAATTTTACATGAATGAAAAAGAAAAACTCTCATCTCACATAAAACCCCCGGCTATTCAAAAACACGACGATCCAATATAACATATTACAGCAACACATAATATCTCATATCACCAACGTAAGCAAGTATGTGTATCCCGATTGTCGTTGATGTATAGCAACGAAGCCAGCGATACACCACATACTACGCTTACAGTCACAGAAAAGAAAGTGAAAAACTACAACAGTTGGAATCCACAACCTCTTTAGATATCGCATGCCTAACCAAATGAATTCCTTAGACATCGCATGCCTAACAATTATAAACCCCGCATTTTAGTCTCATTATCGAAAACTCTTTTTAATATCAAGTCGGGCAATTCAACAAGATTTCCGACATCCTGATCGAATGATCGTCGCAAACATTAGTAGACGGCTGCACCCCCGGATGCCTTCGACGAAGTGCACTAAGGAGGAACACCGCTGCCGCGAGCACCCGAACGAATGCTTTTAGCAACGGGGTTCTCCTACAGTCACTTGGTCGGGGCTATGGGGCGTGGCGGTCTATTAAGTTTACCCGGCGAGTATCCGTGTACACTACGTGATTGCGACGGACTTTTGATCACATCAAAATCCCGTGGCAACCGATCAAATGAGACTAAACTGCTAAATTTACAACATTCAAATTAGTTATCTCGTAACTACTTGTGGATTCCAAATATTGTATCACATTTCAGATAAATAGACAATGTTAAACTTTCCGATCGAATAATCAAACACCCAAGTTTTTCCCAAATAGCTCAACACTTGAAATTAGTTTAAAAACATCCATCACATGCCACAGTACCAATGGTCCAGCCGTAGAAGGGGCAAGCCAACGCCTTACATGTGGCAACGCCGTACTGCCACAAACCCTAAGGTTTAGAGGCAGTTCAGACGGTCACATAATCGAGTTAATGTTTGTTGTCTTCTAGAGGGTCCACCGCATTGCTTGCATGACTTAGAACGTTCTTAAACTACGGAAAAATCCAACACTTGGAAATTTTCCGGCAGGGGAAAAAGTGAGTTATTGATATCCGGTCGAACTTTTTAACATGTTCTAAAAACTACCCGGACAAACTAAACGAAGTTAAACATTCCGATCGAATCAACGAGTTCTCAATGAAACCCAGAAAACTCAACACTTTAGTTGAATTAAAAATTCCCAGAAGCAATAAAATGGACACAATAATAAATACCAGAAAACCCAGCCCCCAAATCATAATTTTGGCCGCGGAACCGCCGCCAAACCCTAGGTTTGGCCGCTGTTCCGCGGTCATGTGAATGAATTGCAGGTCCATACTTCACAGTATTTCTTAATTTTCCCTGCTTATTTTTCTGAGCATTTTTAATATGAAAAATATGAACTTTTGAAAATTTTTCCAGAACTAGGGTTTTACGGGTATTCGGAGTTCGATCGGACTTTAAATTTCGTCTAGACTTCGCCTAAAGCTCTAGGTTGGCTCTGATACCACTGTAGGGTTACTAGGCACTCTCACAAGGGTCTACAAGGTATCAACCATGCCCGATTTAAAATTTAGACGTGCCGAACAAGCTTAACCAAGATCTTTAAACTATAGATTTGGCGAAACAAAGCAAGTAAATAACTTTACTTCTAAGATTTTGGGATTACAACCTTTGTAGTCTGGTCCTTCACTTCGAAAGCTCCATGTTGAAGTCCCTTCGCTGTGATCAAAGAGTACCCGGACTCTAGAGAAGCTCCACGAAGAGAAAGATGCAAGCTTTCTTCCGATCTTCGATAACAAAGACGATCTACCTTGAAGTTTCTTTAACACAAGCTCTCACTCACTAATGATGTGAACACCCTAATCTAAATGGCTAGGATAGATTAGGATGATGAAGTAGGAATTTAGCCCTCATTTATTTTCTCAATCTCACTCATTATCATCACTTCAAAAAAAGCTAGAAAGCTTTTTCATGAAAGAAGAAGGAAGAAGAACCATTCTCTTTGTGATGAATAATGAATGTGTAGTGTGGTTAGAAAATGCAACCATGGGTTAAGTATGATAACTTAACCCATGTAGAGACTTAACCATGGTCAATGGTTGAGTTGGGTTAACAAATATCTACAAAAATATCTTTACAAAATATCTTTGCAAAAACAAAACAAAAAGCTTCTAGAAGTTTCTAGAAAAATTAATCCAAATCAAACCTTAATCATGTTTAATCTCCACAAATCATGTTGCATTAATAACCCTAATATGTTACAATATTATATATCACATATACAATATTTATTGTAACAAAATAAAATAATACAATTAACATGTATCGCATATATATCAATGTATTACCTGAGTGAGAAAAAGAATCTTTTAGTGAACTTATATTAGTTAATGTAATTTAATATATCAAATATATAATTATACATTAAATTATCGAATCAACACTTGATCCGATAATCCGGCCATTTCACAAATAACCGACTAATATAATCTGTATCAGTTTATCGAATCAACAATTGATCCGATGACCCGGCTATATCATATATACCCGGCCGATATCTCATATCGCGAGAATCTAATACGGTATCACATACAAGTATTGTTCTCGGTCTAGCACATATCATATATGTGCTCCTACTCCGTTTTTCCTGAACCAAGAAACTTCTGTGTAGGACTCTAAAGAATCTTCAATACGCTGGCAGTAGGAAATGATCATATCAAACACCCACAAGCTGCAAGCGGTCGGCTAAACGTAACAGCCAACCAGGTATTGAGCGCTCAGAAGATCAACAAGCAAGCCTATACATTCTCCTATAAATCCAGTCAGTAACACTCCTGTACAGTCCGGTCTCTTCGTCTGATATGTCGCATATTTCACCTATGGGTGGTATACGTCAGACCCCAGTAGCTTGATAAGTCGTGTCGATATAAGGTCTATAGCAGTTCGAGAAAATACTGATAACACTTACCAGTAAATCTCAGCAACCCTGGCCAGGGATTTCCAGTTATATCCAATCGAACACAGTGCAACATCAACTCTCTATACCGGGAGAGACGAATCCCCTCCTATTGCTTATTGTCTCCATGTGATTCGGAACTGTACCCAAAAGCCACCTTTTTGCACGCCCTCTTGGACGTGGTATGATGGAAATCAAAGCACAGTGGGAACCACACAAGACTCTATGACGATCTCGGGTCTACAGACTACTCTGTACCAGTGTCACCAGAGAACTACCATCTGACGTGAGGTATAATACCATCTGGGAGTTCTCGGCGAGTCCGTCCAGCGTACCCAGTCTCCACTGAGCACCCGTACACCATCCTTGATGTCAAACATCGATGGATATATGATCATCCATCGCCCATCATATGGGTCAAGATGCGTATACGCTAGTCTACTCTGAAGTATCGATGCCCTGTCTCGGTACTCCCACGACTAGGAACATTTGAAGGATGTACTTGGCGACTACACTGTCCCCACTAGTATGATCTGCATCATAGTCCTGGTTATCAAGTACTCATCCTAAGGGCTTTATCAATATGTAACATAGAGACAATCAGAGTACATGTTAAGATAAAGAGCAACCGGATAGCGTACTATCATGTCGATCAAGAAAGTTCTCCCTATATATGTCCAAGTATCCACTACAATATACATCGTATGTACAGTAATGGCCTCTAGGGCATACATATAACTAACATTGTGCTCCGGCAAATCCGGACTGGCCCTAAATAAAAATGCATGGCAACGAATAATAAATATGCATGAAGTATAACTGTAATGAATGTGATATGTAAACTAGCACAATAATGATATGTCGAAACTATCAGCTAACGAGCGATATTAATCAAATAATATTCTTTAAAGTGTACGTGACATGGCAATTACCGATGATGACGTGTGTGAGCCGGCAAGTAAGTGTATGTAGAACATACACATCATCGGTAATGGTGCTGGTGTCCTGACAGCATGATTTCAATACTAACATATGAAAACACAATATAAGCATGCAATACGATGCGAACAGCAATAATATGCGGGAGCTGAATATAAAACACGACAATAAATACTATGCATTTAAATAAACGAGTCTACAAGTAAACTACAGGTCTAATCAAAAGGGTGAAGAAATCACCTAAATCTGAGTCGATATATATATCTGTATAATATAGTCGGTGATCCCGCCTCAATAGTATTCCATACGATACCCTATATAATATGACATCCTCGAGTCAAGAGTGCGGATCTATCATCAATATAGCTCGTACGGTAAATCCATCGTACGGCATCCCAAATCTGGGTACGGGTCAATATCACATTATCTCATTATTCATCTGGTATCCTCTTATTCATATACCATGATCTGGTGGTACTGATCTACGTCTAGTACAATACTGATACCATCTACAATATATATATGCGTGTGTATGAAAACACTACACCTAAAGGACCCGCTAAACATCGTGTTGTATCTCATAATACGAACCACGTCATATCACCGATATCATGGCATCCAGCCCAATCCCATCGACTCATCTCCAAATATCATATACTATCCTCATAATCCATGTATATATATATGTATATATATATACATAGTCACATACCCATGTGTATATATATATATATATGTATACATATCCCCATATACACACAAGTAATAAAGTGAATGCAAGTGTGTGTGCGCGTGTGGGTGTAATCCCTAATCTAGGGTTTTGCGACTAAGAAGCTAAACTAAGTTACTTCTAATTACACTACACTATACCATGAACCCTATAACCTATCTTGAATATCCATGTTTCACATAACAAAATCATATATATAACATATATATAGCATACTATACTTCGAACTGCGGGGGTGCTATACGCCATCCACCCGACTTCCCCCGGAGATATATATCTACTCACCTTGTCCTTCGCTTGCCGATACCGACGTAGCCACGTGCTTTCTTTTCGTCTCGAAGTCAACAAGGGGTACCTACATGTCACAATATATCGTATCACATTAAAATCCAAATCGAAGCCAAAACGACACGCGGAACTCACATAGGTCAAAACCTATGGTTTGCTCTCGCAAACCAACCAAATAACACTCAATTTCGACGTACGTCCAGTGATCGATGCAAAACACAAATACCAAAACTTAAATCCATAAACATCGCAAAACGCAAAGCAGAAACTATGAAAACATGCTCCGGATTTTGTCTCAAGTGAAAACAAGGGAAGCAAACAACAATGGGGTGATATCTAGGGTGTAAATGACCTACTGAAGAAACCTGGGCACCTAACTCACCATAGTGGCTGAGCCCTATACCCTAAAATCCGAGCTCACCGGCCAGGTGGTCACCAATTGGGTTCCTCTTCCTACAGTGGGTTCCTAGGGTCAATTTTAGTCTACTGGGGTCGTTTGCTTATCTCGTAATTATCTCAGGTCATCCCAGATTTCCCTGCACACCCTATATGCTCACAAAACCGACATGAAAAAATTCCAGTTTTCCGTATTTTCTTTAAATTGGGTATTGTTTCAGTTCCAAACACTAAGGGGGTTTGTAGTCACCAAAAGCACTAACCTGCACCATCACAACTCAAAGAAACCCTTAACCCTCATCTAGAGTTTTCAAAGTTCACAAAACTACACGAAATTGATTTTAAACTTGAATAGAGGCTAAAGCAAATGAAATACTACAATTTTAGTGAAAGGATTACCTCATTTGGCAACTCAAGACCCCAAGTGCCCAAAATGCAAACTTTCTTAGTCCAAAGTGTAGCTTGTGAGCTTGTGCATGCTTTTTGTGAAATGGAGATGGACTTTTGAGTAGTTTTTGGTGATGAATTTAGGGTTTGAAGAGGAGAGGGAGTGAGGTGCTGCCATGGGTGAAAAGGGAGGAGAAAAGATGAAGAAGATGATGAGGGAAAAAAGTGTTATGGTCCAAGGTTGACCCATCACCTCTTTCTCTCTCACCCATACCTTAATTTTTTATGTTTTCCTTTCTTTTTCTTTTCTTTTGTTTTCTTTTCTTCTCTTTAAATTTTAGAACCATGCATGATAAAAAGAAGAAAGCATGAAAGAAAAATGTAACAAGTGTTAAAAATGACTTAGTGCATGTCATGTGCACAAAACCGGATTAATGCGATATTAGCGATATTTAATCGCGATTAACACTAAAATAGTGTATAATTAATCATAAAATTTCATAATTTGCTTAAATCCAACAAAGCCCCATCATTTCAGTAATTTATATAATTTTCCAATTTTTCCTAATTTATCGGTATTTAATTATACCGAAATATTAAAATATTCATTATATTTATTATTTAATTATAAAAATTCCCAAAAATAATATTTTATTTTTCTGAAATGTTACAGTCTTCCCCCCTTAAATAAATTCGGTCCCCGAATTTAAATTTAAACCCTCAAATACTAAAACATTTCAGTAAAAAGTCCAAGTCGTTTGGGCTCTGAAATAATCAATATATAAAACGCATCGTAACGCAATGCATGCGCATGAACAATGAGCAGATAACTCAAAATCAAAACTCCGTAAAGCATACCGCAATCATGGGAGTCATCGTGAAGCTACAAATGTCAAATCCAATAAGAAAACCAATATGATATACATCAAAACTCTACATGCAAATGTCATTAAAACATCTGAAGAAAATGCATGCCAAAACCTTTTTAAGTTGTTGTGCGATGCACGTAACACGGAACGGTGGCGGACGTTTATTGTAAGAAAATACCTATAACTATATATATCCCTTGTTTAATATGCATGTCTCGCCGTTTTGAAAAATAATTTAGAAGGGTTTCCTTGTTTTTCAACGTTTCGTGTCATCTCCGACACGTAGGTAAATACTGAGACTATAACTCCCTTTTTTGAAATCCTTTCGATAACTACCAATGCATGCAAAATATATCCAGGTACTGTCCTCTGACTAGTCCTGCTCAGTACGAAATAAATAGTAAATATCATAAAACGTACTGCTTCGAAAATCAATCCCAAAATGTGCATAAGAATGCCGCGTGCGTCTGGTGCGCACGGAAATCAAAATCCGTGAATATGCCATACATGCGCACAGAAACAACATCTAAGTGCAACGGGTGTGCACGAAAAACCTGTCAGAGGCAACGGCGTGACTGACAGCAATATCAGGTGCATCTGAAATGCACAAGTAATCCCGATTTAGTGCATCTTGTGTGCACCAAAATCGCATCTCATATCATGCACCCAACATGCGCGAAAATCCAAATCCGCTGCATCCATCATGCACGAATAAACTCTAAATCATGTGCATCCAACATGCACGAATAAAATTTGTAAGGTTCCTAGGCACACCCATGAGGTTCTACAACTGATCAACAATGCCAAATTCAAAAATTTCATGTGCCTAAGAATCCTATGCATGATCGTTAACTAGAGGTAAGGCCAAATAAGAAGCTAGTAAACTACTTTACTGCTAAGTGAAAGTGACTACAACCTTTGTAGATCCGGTCCTCCACTTCTTTAGCTCCCTTTTGACGTCCCTCCACTGCGATCATCGGAATCCCGGACCCTTGCGTTTGTTTCGTCGTAGAAATGGGCGGGCTAGGTCGTTGACTTCGATGCCGAAGATGATCTACGTCGAGGCGACTCAAAATCAAGTTCCACCTTGGATTTGGGTTTCTCACTTGATTTCATCACTTGGAATTTTCAAGAATGCTTTCTTCACTTGAAGAAGAAGATGAAGAAGAAGAAAGAATATAAATTATTCTTGAAAATAATAAATCAAGTGAATACTTATCATAATGCAACCATGGGTGAGGTTAACACATGTAGAGAATAAACTAGGGTTTAGGTATAATGGTTAGGTTAAGGAAAAAACAAAATGGTAAAGACTTTCAAAGCTTCATGAAGCTTCAAGAATAAAACAAAGCAAGCCTCCATTTTATTTTGGCCAAAATGAATAAAGAAAATAAATAAAACAAATTAAAACCTAACCATTAACCTAAAAATGGTTTAAATCAAACATACACCCAAGTTTGCATGTATCATCAAACATGATACAATCAAATGCACAAAAATATATCACATATACTACTTATGCACATCAAGTGAGAAAATCAATCTTAAGTGAACAAATACTAGTTAATGTAAAGTAATATATCAAATATATAATTATACATTAAATCATTAAATCAACACTTGATTTAATGATCCGGTCATATTGTATATAACCGACTAATATCAAGTGTATCAATATATCGAATTAACATTTGATTCGGTAACCCGGCTATATCTTATATAACCGTCCGATGATACGAATCGCGAGAATAGAATTCAGTATCACATATTGGTATTATTCTCGGTCCCGCACATATCTCATATGCGCTCCTATTTCGTTTCGCTTGAGCCAGGAAACCTCTGTGTAAGACTCTAAAGACTCGTCAATAAGCCGGCAGCAGGTGATGATCATATCAAACACCCACAAGCCGTAAGAGGTCTGCTAAATGTAACGGCCACCCGGGTATTGAGCGATCAGAAGATCAACGAGCAAGCCCGCTCACACTCCTGTGAATCCAACCAGTAACACTTACCGTACAGTCCGGTCTGTTCGTCCAATATGTCACATATCTCGCCTACGGGTGGTAAACGTCAGACCCCAGTAGCTTGATAAGTCATGCCGATGTAAGGTCCATAACAAGCATGAAACTACTGATAACTCTTACCAGTAAATCACTGCAACCCTGGCCAGGGATTTCCAGTTATGGCCAGTCGAGCATAGCGCAACATCAACCCCCAATACCGGGAGAGACGAATCCCCTCCTATCGCCCATTGCTTCCATGTGAATCGGGACTGTACCCAAAAACCACTGGTTTGCACGACTCAGT
Organism: Agapanthus africanus; assembly: GCA_030015575.1. Lineage (NCBI taxonomy): Eukaryota > Viridiplantae > Streptophyta > Magnoliopsida > Asparagales > Amaryllidaceae > Agapanthus > Agapanthus africanus. The sequence continues at coordinate 222,296,927 of CM057347.1, forward strand.
AGAGCCGTGGTAGGGTGGAAATAAAAGCACAGTAGGAGACACACAAGACTCTATGTCGATCTCGGGTCTACAGACTATGTGTACCAGTGTCACCAAAGAACTGCCATCTGACGTGAGGTATAATACCATCTGGGAGTTCTCGGCGAGTCCGTTCAGTATACCCAGTCTCCACTGAGCACCCGCATACCATCTCTGATGTCAAACACCAATGGATATGGGATCATCCATCGCCCATCACATGGGTCGAGAAGATATACGCTAGTCTACTCTGGAATATCGATGCACCGTCTCGATATTCCCGCGACTAGGAACATTGAAGGATGTACTCATGGACTACCTAAGCCCCACTAGTATGATCTACATCACAGTCTTGGAAGTCGAGTACACATCCTAAGGGCTTTATCAACATGTAACAGAGAGACAGAAAGTATACATGTTAAGATAAAGAGTAACCAGATAGCGTACTATCATGTCGAGCAAGAAAGTCCTACCTATATATGTCCCAGCATCCACTACAATATACATCCAATGTACAGTAATGGCCTCTAGGGCATACATATAACTAAAAATCTCCCACTTGCACTAGGGCCATCTGTAGCAGCGGTCGTAGTATCTAATACTCAACCATCCCATATAAGTCTCTCTGTGGGAAAAAGCCTTTGTGAGTGGATCCGCCGTGTTGTCCTCTGAGTCCACTCTCCTAACTTCGATCACCCTGGAGATCAACTATCTCCATGATCAGGTGATGCTGCCTCAGAATATGTCTGGGTCACTGATGGGACCAGGGTTCCTGGGCCAAAGCCACACTCCTATTGTCACACAATGGTAGGAACCTAGTTCATCTCATGAACCAATATACACCCAAACTGCCTCTTTGGTAGTATCTTTAATAGCGATGTTACCGGCCTTTATCGTCTAGTTTGCCACGATATCTAGCTTGGAACTCTTCCAACATACCGTCCCTCCACTGAGGGTAAAGACAATGCCTGCGACTGATATTCAGTCGTCCTTATCACCCTGGAATCTTTCCAGTGATTCTCCCCAGGATCGATTGATACTGTATCACTAAACCTAGTGAGAACCCTAACATCCATTTAGATCTATCTCATAGATCCAAATCCCTGGATTTAGGAGTATCACCTTCATCCTATTGGAGAATCCTTGTGATAAGAGGAGATTGACCGTGCGCAGCATAAGAAATTCTTTTTCCTATCAAGAGTATGTTGTCCACGTACAATACGAGGATGACCACCTTACTCTCTACTACCTTTTTGTATGTACAAGGTTCATCTACCATTTTGATGAAGTCTAACTCTTTGACTACCACATCAAAACAGATGTTCCAACTCCGCGATGCCTGCTTTATTCTGTAAAGCAACTTGTACACGTTTCTGCTGCTCCCACTGTTTATGAAGCCCTCTGGCTTTGTCCTTATAAACGTTCGCTTCTAAATCATTATTTAGAAAAGTAGTCATGGCACCCAACCGCCAGATATCGTAGTCATGGTATGTAGCAATGGCAAGTAGGTTCCGGATGGACTTAAGCATAGCCACTGGAAAAGGTTTCATCATTATCCACGCCTGGTCAATGACGAAAACCCTTAACAAGTCTAGCTTTGAAAGTCTCAACCTTTCCATCTACACCAAGTAATCTTCTCAAGATATACTTGCTCCTGATGGGGATTTAACCTTTAGATATAGCAACCAAAGTCCATACTTTGTTTGTTTACATGGATTCCATCTCAGATCGCTAAGCATCCAGCCATTCTTACAGAGTCCCTACTCTCGATGGCCTGCTCGAAACTAGTTGGATCATCATCTCATGATGCATTTCTCGCTCCCATGGTCATCGAGAAACCAAAGTATCTCTCAGGAGGATGAGGAATCCTGCTAGATCGGCAGAGAGGTTGAGGTTCGTTGGGGACTATTGAATCCTTTGGTTCTGTCAAATCATCAGCTGCAGTTTTTGTATAGCTGGAACCTTTCCAGTTCTAAAGAACTGACCTTGCCTCGATCTTGTCCGGATTTTGCTTTTGACACAGGCCGGACAATCCCAAATCTTAACTTACTTAAGAGATAGGCTCTTCCCATACCATATCTTATATGGAGTGGTAGGCACTGATTTGATTCGAACCTAATTCAATAGGTATGCAACTTCTCAAGTGCATAACCCCGAAAGGAAATAGGTAACTTAGTAGTACACATCATAGAGCGCACCATATCATATATGGTGCGATTGCTCCGCCCCGATACACCGTTGTGCTGTGGTGTATACAGAGGAGTAATACTGAGAGAGAATCTTATTCTCCTTTAGAATAGTCCAAGAATTCCATGCACAAGTATTCTCCTCCCTGATTTCATCACATGATATAATACTTATACCCGGTTTTTAGTTCCTTACTTCTAACTTTTATTCTATGAATATCTCAAAAAGTTCGGACTTATGTTTCAACAGGAACATATGACTGAATCTTAAGAGATTATCAGTGAATGTAATGAAGTACAAAGAACCGGTCCTGGCATGTGTAGACAGGGGACCTTACATACATCAAGATGTATCAATCCCAAGAGTTTACTAACTCTTTCTCTGTTTCCATTAAATAGAGCTATGGTCATCTAATCTTTGTGACATGACTGGCAAGTTTCACAAGATGTAAATTCAAACTGATTTAAATATGCATCTAAATGTAACTTTAGCCAGTCGGGTCGCATTGATTTGACCTAGTCTACAATGCCTCAAGAAAGATCCGTTCATTTCTGAACTCTTCCTCTTGTGTGTGTTCTATATACTAGGAACTGTAGTTTTATTTAGAACGTCAGTGCTTTTAGATAACGTGCCTTAACCGATCAACTTTTGAAATGTTCAAAACAATATTCAACAATACAAAATTATATCCTTTCTTTACTAAATAAAGAGACTGATATGATTTTGTATATCAGGTTCGGTATCTAATAGCATTTGTTCAGAATCAATGTATTGGTAATACAGGGTGACAGTGACCAACAGACTTGGCTGCAACACTTGCCCCGTTTTCTGTCTCATGAAACTTATCACCCGTTCTCAGTTCTCTACCTTTCTGTAGCCCTATGTAACGGATTACATTTGCAGGATCCTGATCCGGTATCAAATACCCAGGACGTAGAGGACTTGAGAAACAGTTCTTTATAATGAGCACACCCGAAGATGATGCATCTCATGCACTTTCTTCGTTTGGGCAGCATGGGAATCCTGGTATTCCCTTATTCCTGCTCGGTCTTATAACAATTATAAGTTGGAGCGGGACCAACGTTCCCCAGCTCAGTATAACAAGCGGGTTCGGTCAATACATCCATATTATTATCTTGATTAAGGCATGATATGGTCGCTACCTGGAGAGAGAGAGAAGAAAACAATCTGCGTGTGCTCTTGCAAGACTAGATTGGTTATTTATTTTATCTAATCAGGATGGCTCCCACTGTTTTTATCAAATCTTCCTTCAAACCTTAAAAGGAAAGACTAGCCGGGATTAATTACACTCTACAGGTTCGCCAATCATTCAGCCAGGCCAATGTCGGTACTTTGAGGGAGGTTCCCCGTGCTTTCGCACGGACCAAATTACAACAAACCTCGTTTTCCCAGGGGCGTAACCCCGTTGACACCTTTCTAGACACCTACTTGATTGGCTAATTGTAAAGTGCAAAACTCTCCCAGGAGTAACAATTACTCGGAGTGGGTATCGGGATCCAACTATCATATAGAAGGTATGCAATCTCATTGCAAATTTCAACACTTGAAACTCCCGATAAAGGATTTTACCCCTAGCACTTATGACCTTAACTATGGTCAACAAATCATAAGTATTAGTCAAGTTCTACCCGTCATTTCGTGATTAATTAGACCCACCCACATGACCCTTAACTAAGGTCAACAAAGTCACGCGACTGTCCTAATTAATCGCATCATATGCGGTGTAGGAAGATACCACTTAGCTACCGTACACTGTGCCTTGACTATGGTCAACAAACACAGCACGAATACTAAGTACTCTACTTCTTAAAATGACAGAGGGTTGCGGATGTTTGTTATGAAAACCTTTAACGCTTTGAACTTGATCTCGTTGCGGAATCAAATGGTTTTTAAATGGAGTGTTTTTTAGGATTTTCTAGTTTTGCTAAAGGGGTCACTCCCGGTGAAGGGATCGTCGGCCCTTTCCTCGTCGAATGAGGTGCGGGATATGTTATATATATATATATCACTGTGCAAAGCAGAAACTATAGAAGCAATCAAAAGACAAACCGAGTGTGTAGCATCTGCCAGTTATTGCTAAAGAGGTCACTCCCGGTGAAGCGATCGTCGGCCCTTTCCTCATCGAATAAGGTGCAGGATGTTCTACAAGGAACACTGCGATGCAAAGCAAGAACTGTAGCTGCCCTTTTTTTTAAGAAATTCGATTCCATAACATCTTTTAGGTTTATTTTCTTTCATTAATCTCATTAATGAATGTCCCATCATTTATGTCCACCTAAACATCACAGATAAATATAACGTACGCTTATGCCATCCGCATTCACCTCGATGTCCCGTCTGCACCATTAGGTTAGGTAACTAACGGTAGAGCGAGGCAGGGCTAGTGCAGGTGTAAAACATAAGCAACGTCTATATAATATATCATATATACTATATGCAATATCTATCTGAACAAATCACATGATCACATCACAGATAACGCAGCAGAAAATATCATATGAAATATCGGATATACTAGGACGTCCGTATTTTATTTTGAGCCTGTATAAAACACGGATTCCACGGTCGTGATGAATAGCCAATCCCACACCCCTAGACCCCTACGAGAGCGGCAAGCAACCCTACCAATTCTAGGGTTAGGAGACCCGGACTCGACTCCTCGAGATGGTCTCCCACTGGACCCTAGAACCTGGTTACTTGTGCTCCCCTCCTTGGGTCTATTCTAATGCGGAAAAGTAAATAATATACATCAACGGTGACATCTTCCGCAACCTGGAAGTGCCCCAATAAAAGAATATTACATACAATTTTTTTTACATCAATGAAAATGAAAAACACTCATCTCACATAAAAAAAAACCCGGCTATTCAAACACGATGATCCAATATAACATATCCAGCAACACATAACATCACATGTCATCAACGTAAGTAAATATGCCCATCCCAATTGTCGTTGACATATAGCAACGAAACCGGCGATATCACATATTACACTTACGGTCGCAGAAAAGAAAGTGTAAAACTACAACAGTTGGAATCCGCAAACTCTTTAGACATCGCATGCCTAATCAAATGAATTCCTTAGACATCGCATGCCTAACAATTATAAACCCCGCATTTTAGTCTAATTATCGAAAACTCTTTTCAACGTCAAGTAGGGCAATTCAACAGGATTCCCGACATTCTAATCGAATGCTCATCGCAAACTTTAGTAGACGGCCGCCGCCCCAATGTCGTCGACGAACTGCACCAAGGCGGAACACCGCTGCCGCGAGCACCCGAACGGATGCTTTCGGCGTCGGGGCTCTCCTACAGTCACTTGGTCGGGGCTATGGGGTGTAACTGTCTATTAAGTTTACCCGGCGAGTATCCGCGTACGCTACGTGATTGCGACGGAGTTTTGATCAAATCAAAATTCCGTGGCAACCGATCAAGTGGGACTAAACTGCTATGTTTATAATCATTCAGTTATCTCATAACTACTTGTGAATTCCAAATATTGTATCATATTCCAGATAAATAGAAAATGTTAAACTTTTCGATCGAATAATCAAACACCCAAGTTTTCCCGAAACAGCTCATCACATGAAATAAGTTTAAAAACATTCACTTCATGCCTCAGTACCAACGGTCCAGCCGTAGAAGGGTCAAGTAAATGCCTCACTTATGGCACGCCGTACTGCCCCAAACCCTAAGGTTCAAAGGGCAGTTCAAGACGGTCACATAATCGAGTTAAGGTTTGTTGTCTTCTAGAGGGTCCATCGCGTTACTTGCACTACTTCGAACGTTCTTAAACTACGGAAAGATCTAACACTTGGAAATTTCCCGACAGGGGAAAGAGTGGATATTTTTATCCGGTGGATCTTTTTAACATGTTCTAAAATATCGGGAAAAACACAAACGAGGTTAGAATATCCGATCGAATTTCCGAACTCCCAATACAACCCAGAAAACTCAACGCTTCAGTAAATATTAAAAATTCCCAGAAAATACAGCACCTACAGAAAGAAATTACTGTGCAAAAATTGAAGGATTACGTCATAATATGGCCGCGGAACCGCCGTAGAAGCCAAGCTTCTGCCGCGGTTCCGCGGCGCTTTGGGCGCAAATCTTTGTCGTTTTGCACTGTATTTCTTAGAAAACCCTGCTGATTTTTCTGCATATTTTTAATTCATAAAAATCCACGATTTCAAAAATTGTACAGAGAAGGGTTTTGGATTAGGGTTTCGGGTTCGATCGGACTTCTAACATCGTCTACACATCGCCTAAAGCTCTAGCTAGGCTCTGATACCACTGTAGGGTTCCTAGACACACCCATGAGGTTCTACAACTGATCAACCATGCCAAATTCAAAAATTTCATGTGCCTAAGAATCCTGTGCAAGATCGTTAACTAGAGGTAAGGCGAAACAAGAAGCTAGTAAACTAGTTTACTGCTAAGTGAAAGTGACTACAACCTTTATAGATCCGGTCCTCCACTTCTTTAGCTCCGTTTTGATGTCCCTCCGCTGCGATCATCCGAATCTCGGAACCTCGCGTTGGTTTCGTCGGACAAATGGGCGGTCTAGGTCGTTGACTTCGATACTGAAGATGATCTACGTCGAGGCGACTCAAAATCAAGCTCCACCTTGGATTTGGGTTTCTCACTTGATTTCATCACTTGGAATTTTCAAGAATGGTTTCTTCACTTGAAGAAGAAGATGAAGAAGAAGAAAGAATATAAATTATTCTTGAAAATAATAAATCAAGTGAATACTTATCATAATGAAACCATGGATGAGGTTAACACATGTAGAGAATAAAGTAGGGTTTAGGTATAATGGTTAGGTTAAGGAAAAAACAAAATGGTAAAGACTTTCAAAGCTTCAGGAAGCTTCAAGAATAAAACAAAGCAAGCCTCCATTTTATTTTCGCCAAAATGAATAAAGAAAATAAATAAAACAAATTAAAACCTAACCATTAACCTAAAGATGGTTTAAATCAAACATACACCCAATTTTGCATGTATCATCAAACATGATACAATCAAGTGCACAAAAATATATCACATATACTACTTGTGCACATCAAGTGAGAAAATCAATCTTAAGTGAATAAATACTAGTTAATGTAAAGTAATATATCAAATATATAATTATACATTAAATCAACACTTGATTTAATGATCCGGTCATATTAGATATAACCGACTAATATCAAGTGTATCAATATATCGAATCGACATTTGATTCGGTAACCCAGCTATATCTTATATAACCGTCAGATGATACGAATCGCGAGAATAAAATTCAGTATCACATACTGGTATTATTCTCGGTCCGGCACATATCTCATATGCGCTCCTATTTCGTTTCGCTTGAGCCAGGAAACCTCTGTATAGGACTCTAAAGACTCATCAATACGCCGGCAGCAGGTGATGATCATATCAAACACCCACAAGCCGCAAGAGGTCTGCTAAACGTAACAGCCACCCGGGTATTGAGCGATCAGAAGATCAACGAGCAAGCCCTCTCACACTCCTGTGAATCCAACCAGTAACACTTACCGTACAGTCCGGTCTGTTCGTCTAATATGTCACATATCTCGCCTAGGGGTGGTAAACGTCAGACCCCAGTAGCTTGATAAGTCATGCCGATGTAAGGTCCATAACAAGCGTGAAACTACTGATAACTCTTACCAGTAAATCACTGCAACCCTGGCCAGGGATTTCCAGTTATGGCCAGTCGAGCATAGCGCAACATCAACCCCCATTACTGGGAGAGACGAATCCCCTCTTATCGCTCATTGCCTCCATGTGAATCGGGACTGTACCCAAAAACCACCTTTTTGCACGACTCAGTAGAGCCGTGGTAGGGTGGAAATCAAAGCACAGTGGGAGACACACAAGACTCTATGACGATCTCGGGTCAACAGACTAAGCTGTACCAGTGTCACCAGAGAACAGCCATCTGACGTGAGGTATAATACCATCTGGGAGTTCTCGGAGAGTGCGTTCAGTGTACCCAGTCTCCACTGAGCACCCGCATACCCTCTCTGATTTCAAACACCAAAGGATATGGGATCATCCATCGCCCATCACATGGGTCGAGAAGATATACGCTAGTCTACTCTGGAATATCGATGCCCCGTCTCGATATTCCCACGACTGGAAACATTGAAGGATGTACTCATGGACTACCCAGGCCCCACTAGTATGATCTAAATCACAGTCCTGGAAGTCGAGTACACATCCTAAGGGCTTTATCAACATGTAAAAGAGAGACAAAAAGTATACATGTTAAGATAAAGAGTAACCAGATAGCGTACTATCATGTCGAGCAAGAAAGTCCTACCTATATATGTCCCAGCATCCACTACAATATACATCCAATGTACAGTAATGGCCTCTAGGGCATACATATAACTAACAAAATCTAGATCATGTGCATCCAACATGCACGAAATCACGAAATCCAATATCAAGCGCCGAACATGCGCAAAATCCAATCCAAGCGCGTTAAATATGTGCAAGAATCCAATCAGGTGCACAAGGTGCACAAAACAATATCGAGTATCAAAATCGAAATCGACGGTATACAACACATTTCAATCCAAATCCAAATCAGGTATACCGTGGTATATAATCTCATAACCATGTGCAACCGCGTGCACAAAATACGTATCAAATGCTAAAAGTGCATGAAAACTATGCCGAAAGCATAAGTCAAATCATATGCATAACATAGGCATGAAATCAAAATCAATATCTCGAATGACATCAAACCGAAGTCAGGTGCAATGTGCACAAAATACGTATCAATGCACTGCAAGCATATGTGAACTATACCGAGTGCAAAAACCAAATCGTGTGCGTACCATATGCACAAAATCAACCGAACTGTATAAAATCCATGAAATCATAAACATGTGCAGCCTAGGAACAAAAACGATATCAAGTACAATAATTGTGTACAATCATAAATCAACATAACGGTGTATAAAGCATATCTCAAGTGTAAAAACTATGCACAAAATATAAATACCCGGTAGGTGCAACCATGGTGCACGAAAACAAATATCATGAAACTCGGTCATCCAAACTCAATCATGCGAATAGATCGCCCAAAATACCGAAATCAAGTATGGCGGAATAGTTCTGCTCAATCACATCCTCTAAGAATTTCTGGCCAACTGTCGTGGTCACTCATAACATGTCTCGTCGATAGTGTCAAACTCGGGCCTGCTGGGTGTGCGTAAAATGACCACTCCTGGGTCCAAGTCTTCTCGTATAATATTGCAGAAAGGTCCTGTCGAGGCCTCTCCCCAATCTCGTTTCTGCCGAACTGCCCGGAAGTCATTGTCTTTTATTAAATCTATTTCTTGTTCCGGAACGGCTGCATACTCATCATGACTCCTTCTTGAAGATGTATCCATGTACAACACCTCTGCTTGCGTATCACATCTCTGATGTCAGCGGAGTTGAACATCATCTCATCAAGATCTCGTACGAATCTCCAACTCCACTTTCCTCTAATGTCGACTGCTTTGGACTCGTCTCTTTATGGCTGCATGGACTGCGCTCCAACGGCTATACTCATATCTGGAGTCTCCCAAGCTATGCATCCCATCACATGATATCCGAATGAAGTCAAACCATTCGATCTATTCGTCAAAACCTCATAATCCATCAGAGCTCAACATCTTTGGTATAGTTTAATAGTATTCCAGTACATGCCACGGTACCTGTGGACCAACCGTAGAAGGGCAAACCCAAGCCTCACTAATTGTTGGATATAGTGCCCTCAGATTAAATTATTGGATCACAGGCACGTGATTACAATGATTGAGGTAAGACCTATACCAGTAGGACAGTCTTACTCAAGATGATAGTATGCTATCTGGTTTATCTGTATCATCGTGTACATGCTTTAGGTGACCTAGCAGATCACTATTACACATTGATGTAGCCCTTACGATTCTTGCTTGACTACCAGCAGTATGATGGCGATCATATACGTGAGAGTTGGGTAGTCCATAAGCACATCTTTAAAGTGGTCCCTAGTCGTGGGAGTTTTTAAGACTGGGCATCGATACTCCATTAGTAGACTAGTGTATACAGTCGAGACCCCGACGAGGGGCGGTGTCCGGTCTCACAAGCCATTGGTATTAGTTGGTTCACCTAAGATGTATACATGTGCTCATTGGGTTATGAGTATACAAGACAAGACTCGCCGGGAACATGCTTGTTGGTACTATACCTGACGTCAGAGAGCAGTTCCCTGGTGACATGTGTACAAGTTAGTTCATCGACCTGAGATCGTCATTTGTCTCGTGTGAGTTCCTACTATGCTCGGATTACTACCCTACCACGGCTGAAATGAGTCGTGCAAACAAGTTTTAGTTGGGTACAGTCCCGAGCCACATGGAGGCAGTGAGCGGATCGGCATGGGTTTCGTCTCTCCGGGTATTGTGTTTGAGATCGCTCTGTGTCTAGGAGAGCCATTACACGAAGTCCTTGGCCTAGGCAGGAGATTTACTGGTAGGTATTCCAGTAGTATCTCAGGGTGTTCTGGGCTACACTCCGACACGATTTGTACCGCTTTTGGGGTTCTAACTTTTACCAACCCCCTGGGCCCGACATGCGATGTTCATAGATGAACGGACCGGACTGTACGGATATTATCACTGACAGGCTCAATGGGGTGTCAGGATGAGTTCGCCCATCGACCTCCCTTTTAGTCAATACCTTGTAGCCCGTTACGTACAGCTAGTACACTGACGTGCTAGTGGTTAAATCCATAGCCAAAGTATTGACGAGTCTTTAGAGTCCCCCATAGAAAGTTTCTCAAGTTTCGGGCGAAACGTTGTAGAGGCCGTATGATATATGGCAGGGTTCGATCATATACGTGCAGTCGTGCACGGATCATGATCTGGCGGATCATACTAGTGGGCTTTGTTATAAGCCGGATCCTAGTATTAGATTTGTTGGATTACATTAGTCTCATCGCATTCGTATTCAGTCGGAATGCAGATGCAGGTATGTATATACAGGTGAGGGGTATCCTTGTGATCCGTCACGAGTTTACTTTAGATGTTGCCATATCTTTTTATTGTTGTAAACATTTGGGTTAATGTTTACAAATGGTGGAAATTGTGAGTGGAAATGATCATGAGGTGCAATTAATGTGACATGGACATGTTTAGTGGCTCATGGTCTCTTTTCTTGTGCTAATGTCACATTAGGATTGTGTTGATATGATGCTTTGAGAGAGAATGGACAGCCATATAGGCTTGGGTTTGCTTTTGGATTTCTTATGCTAGCTCTCATTTTCTTCATCTAAACACAATAACAAAAGGCTCCTCTCCTTCTTCGTCCTCTAGCTCACCATTTTCAGTAATGGCTTCATCTTCAACCTCCATCCATACACTCTCATGCGATGAGAATCAATGGATGCTTGAGACGAAGTGATCGCACACATTCTCTACTTCACCTTGGACACGTCGGCTAGCGAACTTCGTGCCCGAGTTGCTTCGGATGAAGCGGGAGCCCGTAAAAAGACTCATTGATGTGGTGCCCTTTTCCGACGAGGAGACCGGAGATCGGAGATGCCGCGAAGAGCTTGGGTTGGTGGCCAAAGACCGAAGGACACGGATCGATCGGTATTGCTTTTCTAACCCTTCTCTAGTTGCTAGTTTAGCGTTAATGTTTCGATCCGGGTAAAGGTTAAGGTAGCGCCAAGTTTTGAAAAGTTTTTTGTTCCGCGATTGGCCTCGGATCGACGGCCGGCGTAACCCAACATGGTATCAGAGCCACGCCATTAACCTTTACTAGCTTGTTCTAACGTGTTTAAAATATCGATCGAACGAAATTTCCAAAACCGCGATTCCAATTTATGCAGTTTCTGTCGAAATTTTTTTGTTGTCAAAAAATTATTTTGAGTGTTTCGGAAAATCAGCCAGGCTTTTCTAAGAACACTGTAGAAATTTGGAAGTGTAATTCCACTATAGCGCCGCGGAACCGCGGCATGACCCACGTTTTGGCAGCGGTTCCACCGCGGTACTGTAGCTTCTCTGCACCAATTTTTCTACAGTCCTCTTTAACTTGGAATTGGGGTTTCTGGAAAATTTTGTTTTGGCCCAGATTATTTTGAGTACTGGGATTTGTACTTGGGGCCCACTTCGGAAAATTTTGTCGATCGAAAATTTTAAATAAGTTAGTTTAAAGTACTTACATTATATCTGTGACCGTGAATGTCATTTGATCAGTAAATCTTGTCTAATTGGTATAACCCTTTAGACGGATTTGCGAACGTGACATTCACGTTGATGTTCTGTGTTGTGCTGTGATGTTGCGGATTTGTCGTGGTGGATAGCCTGGATGCAATGTTAGTACAGTTTGGTATTATTTGTACATTAGATATTGCGGGGCGAGCGTCCGACATGTGGACTGCCATCACTGCCTGTTTGTATATTATTCTTTTGGGGCATAACTGGGCTGAGGTCGATATACCCGTTGTATATATTTTACTTTCTGTACAAAGATTACCCCGCGGAGGGGTGCACGGGTAGCCGGGTTCTAGAGGGCAACGGGCCCGCATCTCATGGCTTTGACACGGAGGGGGCTTCGCTCTAGAATTGGCGGGCTATTCGCCGCACTCGTAGGGGGTATAGGTTGACCCAAGAAGGGGTGCTCAAGTTACCGGATTCCGTGATGTGCTGGGTGGTCCATTCACTTTGTTGAAGGGGGCTGCCTCGCTTCAGGTTTTGGCGGGTAACTTGCTGCGCCCGTAGGGGTCTAGGATTTCATTGCACAGGCTATCCACACTACCAGGGGAACGTCGGGTTTCAGTTGCGGCTCTGTGAAACCCGGGGCTTTCAGATTATCTGTATTGTTCTGTGATACTTATTACATTTCTGTGATGTTGCATTTATCACGACATGAGCGATTATTATATATTGATATATATACTAGTAGATGTTGTATAAGTTTTACACCCGCGCTAGTCCAGTCCCTGCTCTGTCGTTAGTTAAGTAACCTAAGGGGTGATGACAGGACCCAGTGGCGAATGCGGATGGCATATACGTACATCATATTTTCGTTCTTTTGTGGTGTGATTAATTGATGGGACTGCATTGATTCGGATCAATGCAAGCTAAACAAACCAATTCTGATGTTGTTGGAACAATTTTTCAAAAAGCTGTTATTACAAAGGCGTTCTCTTTTGTTTTGCACAGTGGTATTCGGTTATGAATATCCAGCACCTCAATCGACGAGGCAAGGGCCGAGATCCCTTCACCGGGAGTGACCCCTTGGGCAGAAGTTAGCGTCAGGGTAATAACTTCACTATAGCAGATTGCCTTTTGCTTTGTATCGCGGTATTCAGTTGGAATATCCTGCACCTCATTCTACGGGGAAAGAGCCGAGATCCCTTCACCGGGAGTGACCTCTTTAGCAAAGGTTTTTGCCACTATATTTTTATAAAAAACTATCCGGTTCCTTCAACGATATCAAGTTCATTACGTTAAAGGTTTTTCGCCAAAAACCATTCGTAGCCCTCCGTCATTTCCTACAAGTGGTACTTAGTATTCGTGCTGCGTTTGTTGACTCCGTCAAGGCGTTGTGTATGGTAGCTAAGTGGTGCTTGTTTGTAGCATGGGTATGCGATTGGTTAGGACAGTCGTGCGGCCTTGCTGACTCCGTCAAGGGCACGTACGGGTGGGTTTAATGCAATCAAGATAAAGACGGGTTGAACTTGACTAGGACTCTTTGATTTGTTGACTCCGTCAATGTCACTTGGGTCCTAGGGGTAAAAACACACAACGGGAGTTTCTAAAGAAACTAAAACTTGCCAGGCTTGCACATACCTTCTGGAGTGTGATAACATGAGTGGATTCCATCACGTTATCATGCGATGATAGTTGGATCCCGATTCCCACTGATGAGTTGGTTTACTCCTCAGGTGATCCCGACTAATTCTTCTTTCAGATTTGGAGGAGAATTTGAGGTTACAATGGGAGGTTTCCTGATTAGATAACCATTCTGATCTAGGTTAGAGTGCACGCAGAGTGTTTCTTTTCTCTCTCTCTTTGGCAGCGACCATGGCCCGACCCATGACTATGACTCAGTGACCAAGTTGACCGATTCTTCTTATAACACTGGCTTTTGGATTGTCAGAGATGCATACCTCATTGCCACTCCTTGTTTTACCCTTTTCTCCAGAACATCTCGTATTACTACGAACATCCACTTCCATTGGATAAAACCATCGTATGGTTATATACGAACTCGAAGGAACTTGTTCCAGATTCGGGGATGGTTTCTGGTTCTGGAGAAAATGAATAGGACTATTCAGTTGTCTTTTTCTTTTACCTTCTCTCGGGTTGCGAGTGTTCCTTGGATTAGGACGGTACACCTATTATGCTAATTGGATAGTCTTCTTCCAAACCATAGGCAGGTGCCGAACGGTGGGGAATGAAGAAAACTAATTAGCCTAACGATGGTGGACAGAAGGTAATAAGTTAAGACAAACAAAGGGATTAGAAAGAGGGCAAAGTAAACTGCGACTGTTATTCACGACCAAACCAAGTATTTAATCGCCACTCCTACTTCAACTTTGTATTTCTCCGGAACACCCCGTATCACTACGAAGATCCACAGTTTATTGGATACTCCATCGTATGGTTATATACGAACTCGAAGGGACTTGTTCCGGTTCGGAGATGGATTCTGGTTCAGGAGAAATAGGAATAAGGTTTATTCAGTTGTCTTTTATCTTTACCTTCTCTCGGGTTGCAAGTGCTCCTAGGATTGGGACAGTACACCTATTATGCTTATTGGATAGTCTTCTTGCAAAGCATAGGCTGGTGCCGAACGGTAGGGAAGGAAGAAAATCATTTAGCCTAAAGGGATGTACAGAAGGTAATGACTAAAGACATATAAAGGGATTTGGAGAGATGACAAAGAAATATACGGTTACAGTTGTGAATCTGATAATGCAAGAGGAATTACTAACAATACTCGGATACCCCTTCGAAACATTTACATGTTTCAGTTTCACTGTGTATTGTTAAAAGAAAACTGATTTCTCAATTAGCCCTTGCTCCAGGGTATGTATTTACCAGGTTTGATTCTCACATCTGTATGGTTTTACAGATGATGAGTGGGACTAAGTTATTGGGAATTGGGTGATCAACCTCATTATAACGGGATTCGTTGTAATTGGTGATATTTGAGGAAATCGCCTGGGTTGTTTGCCGGATGGCAAATATTTGGTTTTGAATATCCGTTGTTATGCACCAATTTCAAATCGATATATCTGTACATTCATTTTTGTGAAGTGAGATATAACTTTTGAAATTATGTTTAAGATATTTACCTATATCAGTTGATGGTTAGGTAAGGAGCATTAAACAGCGGTATATTTCTTCTTAACCATGAGTACAGTTTTCAACCTACGACATACAGGGAATGAGTTATTAGACTCAAGGGACTTATACAGAGTATTGTATATTGTCCAGTGTCCATGAAGACAGAGGGGTTGGTACTCGTACTATATTCTGTTTACTTGTGACTTCTCTAGTTCTTAGACATGTGTTTCGTAGAAATGCAAGGTCTAATTTTGAGAAGTTATAGGTATAAGAATAAAGTAGAGAACCAGGTGTTGCAAGTATCTGGATTCTTCAAGGTGATTGAAGATGTAGATACTGGTGTATGGTATTCAGTTGATAGTAATGATTATGAGAACTTTCTTCTCTTTCAGGTTACTCATATGTGGATGTACTCCTAAGTTGAGTAATGTTGATTGGCCTCTTTCCATTTAGTTGACATGCACTGGAGACAGCTGCATGATTTGAATCTGGTTCTAATTAAATCAGTGCCTCTGTTTCTATATTGGATACAGAATAGTTCATATCTTAACAATGTTAAGGTATGGGGAATTGTCCGGCTTATGCTTAAAACCAGACTCGTGATAACTCAAGGCACGTTTCTGTAATGGCTGTTTGTGGGTTGACCCGGGCTATGACGAGGGTTGACTTTCTACCATCTGGAAGATCAATAGTGATATTTTTCTTCACTCGCCACAATTTTAGTAAAATGGATTTTTCAGAAAACGGTAGTGGGTGTATGGTAGAACTGGAAGTGATTCCAGAACCGCAAACGATTACTGAAAATTTAATGGGACCTAAAGATTCAATCTGGAATGACATTCCATTGGCCACTCCGCAGATAAGGTGGGTAACCTCAGGCACTCGAGAGGTACTTCGGTATGCTCAAAGACGGTGACAGGGAGGTTCTTGTTTACCCAGACAAGACACAACTGTTGTTCCAAACTATGAGACCCGGCAGGAGGATGAGTATAGAGTCGTTCTGAACTGGCTTCAGAAGTGCACGTGTGTATGACTCTGCCAGAGGGTTGTCGTAGTTAGTGGAAGCAACGGAAGCATAGTGCACAAGTAGCTTACATCTATTTATGGACTAAAACAGATATAGCGGAGAAAGATCATCTATTTTTGATGTGACAGTCATTTGTTTGACTTCATCAGAATAGGGGATGCATCTGTTAAAGAAGGTAGTAGGGTGTAATGTCCTGGTATTTGGATGACATACACAGAGTCGGAAGTGAAATTCCTATACTACGATCGGTTATACTTTGGTTGTCACACAGTGGTTTCTCCACATAGGATATAGATATAATATCAGACATTCTGGTTACTAGATCTATGGTTTTAGATCTAGATTAGGGTAGTTTCCCAATCTGGATACTTAGACAGCATTCTACAGGTGTTTTAGAATGGAAAACTCATGGCACGGTAGTGTACCAGCAGGTGATGGAGTCACCCTCTCTAAAGGTATCTTACAGACTAAAGGGAAAAGGGATGTGCATGATTGGCAGATCACTTGCTTAGGAAATTGAGTCAATCATGAGATGTCAAGTACCACACCAGATATTGCTTTTGCACTAGATGCAATAAGTTGATATTAATCCAATCCTGGAGAGACATTCGGAAGCAATTTTAGAACATAAGTGGATGTTCTAGGGATATGATAACGACATCCTCTTTGAGGAGACGGTTATCATTCCAGGCTTCTAAGGTGACCTGGATGACACAGTGACTGTCAGAGTTATAGTTTTCCCTCTCACAAGGGGCAGTAGTTTGGACAGATGGTCCAAGCGGATACCGAGGGAGGCATGGCGCAGGATCCTGATTAAGTTCAGTTGATGATACAGTCTAAGAAGTTTGGATTTGGAGTTCATTTATGAACTAGGTCCCATCAGATATCCAGACATATTCTAAGGCAGGTATTGCTCATTACGGGAGATGGCTTTCTCCGTGAACTTGAGATAAAGAGAGACATTGAAAGAAACATTAGGGCGGATCCACTCACTGAGGCTATTCCTCAAATGCAAAAGTTTCGCAAATGGGCATTGTGAAACTGATTAGAAGAGGAGTTGGGTGTTCGGTATCACACGGGCTGTGAGTATGCAACATCGCAATAATTAGCCTTGAGTGCAAGTGGGAGATTGTTGGATATAGTGCCCTCAAAGTCAATTATTGGATCACAGGCACGTGATTGCAATGATTGAGGGAGGACCTATACCGGTAGGACAGTCTTACTCAAGATGATAGTATGCTATCTGGTTTATCTGTATCATCATGTACATGCTTTAGGTGACCTTGCAGATCACTATTACACGTTGATGTAGCCCTTAGGATTCTTGCTAGACTACCAACAGTATGATAGCGATCATATACGTGAGAGTTGGGTAGTCCATAAGCACATCCTTAAAGTGGTCCCTAGTCGTAGGAGTTTTCGAGACTGGGCATCGATACTCCATTAGTAGACTAGTGTATACAGTCGAGATCCCGACGAGGGGCGGTGGCCGGTCTCATAAGCCAATGGTGTCAGTTGTTTCACCTAAGATGTATACAGGTGCTCATTGGGTTATGAGTACGCCGGACATGACTCGCCAGGAACATGCTAGTTGGTACTATACCTGACGTCAAATAGCAGTTCCCTGGTGACATGTGTACAGGTTAGTTCATCGACCTGAGATCGTCATTTGTCTCGTGTGAGTTCCCACTGTGCTTTGATTACTACCCTACCACGGCTCAATGGAGTCGTGCAAACAGGTTTTAGTTGGGTACAGTCCCGAGCCATATAGAGGCAGTGAGCGGATCGGTAGGGGTTTCGTCTCTCCCGGTATTGGGTATGAGATCGCGCTGTGTCTAGGAGAGCTATTACACGAAGTCCTTGGCCAAGGCAGGAGATTTACTGGTTGGTATTCCAGTAGTATCTCAGGGTGTTCTGGGCTACACTCCGGCACGACTTGTACCGCTTTTGGGGGTCTGACTTTTACCAACCCCCTACGCCCGACATGCGATGCTCATAGACGAAAGGACCGGACTGTACGGATATTGTCACTGACAGGCTCAGTAGGGTGTCAGGATGTGTTCGCTCATCGGCCTCCCTTTTAGTCAATACCTGGTAGCCCGTTACGTACAGCTAGTACCACTGACGTGCTAGTGGTTAAATCTACAGCCAAAGTATTGACGAGTCTTTAGAGTCCCCCAGAAACAGTTTCTCAAGTTTCGGGCGAAACGTTGTAGAGGCCGTATGATATATGGCAGGGTTCGATCATATATGTGCTGTCGTGCACGGATCATGATCGGGCGGATCATACTAGTGGGCTTTGGTTTAAGCCGTATCCTATTATTAGATTTGTTGGATTAATTTAGTTTTATCGCATTCACATTCAGTCGGAATGCGGATATAGGTATGTATATACAGGTGAGGGGTATCCTTGTGATCCGTTACGAGTTTACTTTAGATGTTGCCATATCTTTTTATTGTTGTAAAAATTTAGTTTAATGTTTACAAATGGTGGAAATTGTGAGTGGAAATGATCATGATGTGCAATTAATGTGACATGGACTGTTTAGTGACTCATGGTCTCTTTTCTTGTGCTAATGTCATATTAGGATTTGATTATTTTGTTGATATGATGCTTAGAGAGAGAATGGACAGCCATATAGGATTTGGTTTGCTCTTGGATTTCTTATGATAGATCTCATTTTCTTCATCTCAACACAATAACAAAAGTCTCCTCTCCTTCTTCTTCCGCTAGCTCACCATTTTCACTAATGGCTTCATCTTCAACCTCCATCCATACACTCTCGTGCGATGAGAATCAATGGATGCTTGAGACGAAGTGATCGCACACATTCTCTACTTCACCTTGGACACGTCGGCTAGCGAACTTCATGCCCGAGTTACTTCGGATGAAGCGAGAGCCCGTAAAAAGACTCATTGATGTGGTGCCCTTTTCCGACGAGGAGACCGGATATCGGAGATGCGGTGAAGAGCTTGGGTTGGTGGCCAAAGACCGAAGGACACGGATCGATCGGTATTACTTTTTTAACCTTTCTCTAGTTGCTAGTTTAGCGTTAATGGTTCGATCCGGGTAAAGATTAAGGTAGCGCCAAGTTTTGAAAAGTTTTTTGTTCCGCGATTGGCCTCGGATCGACGGCCGGAGCACTGCCGTAACCCAACACTAATGGCACCGCTGAACTGCCGCAAACCCTAAGGTTTCAAAGCGTTCTCATGGTCATTATATCGAGTTAGGGTTTCATTCTTCTAGAGGGTCCATAGCATTACTTGCATTTGTCTCTGAATATTTTAAACTTGGAAAATGGGCTTCCGACATTCGATCGTCTCTATCGACACTTAACGTACCTGCGTGAAGTCTCCTTAAGCTGGAATCAATCAATCTGATGACTTCGCATCGGGGTAAGCGAACGAATCACAAGTCCTAGTCATTCATCCTCGGGTGACTAGCGACCTTCTATCATATCTCTAAATACAACTCGTACTGCAATTGCTCCAACATCTGGGGCGATATCTCGTCGTTCGCAGCAACAACTGGCTCATCCGTCTGCATGCTGAACAGTATCTTAATCATCAAGAATAATCTGTGCATTGACGGTCATCACATTCTGGCTGGCCTCTATCAGTTGCTTAATCCTCTGGTGCTGATCTGCACGTTCGAGTAATCTTGTAAAAGCGATCCATCAAACGCTTATGGCGCGAAAACATAATAAAACGACGCTTCTATGCAATCGTGTGTCCCTGGAATCACGCCCTGGTCAGTCTTCGTCCGAGACGAGCTCGTGTTGACGCAACTCTAGCCGTAGCTCTCTCTGCCCGTGTAATCGTGGCAGCAAAACCATAAACCGATAACGATGAGGATAGATCATGAATGAATATAATACTGTGCAAGGAAATGTACATCTTAAGGCTTCTTAAGCGGAGTAGCGTATCATAAGTATACTGCGGAACATACACACGGTACGTCACTCTCCTTAAGTCACCTACTCCATCAACCTTGGTCAACCTACGCGGCGAAAGTTCGGGTCTAATACTCCCTCGACTAAGTTTATGTTCCGTAAGGTTAAGCCTAGATTTCGTATATATACAAACGCTCTAGGTTCCGCATAGTCAAACCTAGACTCGAACCAAGGTTAACCTAGCGCTTTGATACCAACTTTGTCACGACCCGAAATAGCACGTGACTGGCACTTGAATCATATGAAGTCTATAGGACCACATCTAATTCAAGTAAGCCAAAGCACAGAAATCTAAAACCATTTTAAATAAAAAATGAAGGAAAACTTGTTTAAAAGCAAGTGGTTTTAATAGCATAAGCCGAATTATGCGTTTTTAAAACATCAAGTCTTTTCTGGAAATTTCGGCAGAGATTCCTTTGTAAATACTGGCCCCGAACGGGATACAACATGATAAATATATACATGAATGAAAAAGGCATCTCCAAGCGAGAGCTAGCTCTTCGTCAATCGACGGTCACAAACACGCAAGCAATATAATATACAACGCCGAATAGCGAGGATCAAAACTCAAAAGGAAACTCAAAACAACAAGAAAAGCCATAATAATACAACGCGCGACTCTAAGGTCACAATAATAATACAACTGGTCTCTAGTCTGAAACAAATATGCAAGTCGGGTTGATCGAGTTTACTAGATACAACTGAAATAAATAAAAGATACAATGGTGGTCACGATGCAAGTGAACCCACCTACCAAAGCAAATCACCCGGAAAGGAAGCTGTGTGCCAGTAAAGCCGCAACGAAACTTGTACGGCAAAACCTGCAAGAACTTATGGCACAACGGGGGTGAGTTGCCATCTCATGAGTGGAAAACATCACTGAGCAGAAATCATATGTATGACTCAATCCTAGGTCAATACGATCAATAATAAGACTATCCTCAATATGATAAGGTCTGAGGCATGAAAATGTGGCAAGGGTAAACATCTATACATAAGTGTAATCCCATGTGCTCGTGTCAGTGCCTCTGGTCGCAATGTATCATAATAAGAGGTATGAATGCATGAAAACAGAATACATATAAATGAGAAATTGTTTTAATGTTTTAGTGAGATTTCTATAATTTAAAATGAGGTATCATCAATAAATCGATATAAATCAGTGCCTACCATCGACACAAAACATAAATCTCAATATCCAATATCTCGGGCTCCGGCTATCCGGACTGGCCCATATCATATTATCTCAATACCTCAATATCAATATCTGGGGCTCCGGCTATCCGGACTGGCCTCTGGGATCCGGCTATCCGGACTGGCCCAACTCCGATCGGTATCCTCCGGATATCCGACGAGTCACAATACAATCACCGGTCAGCAATGCTCCCCTGTCACAGGCTCAACGCCGATCAACTGCGATCTTCTTGCCCCGGGGTACCGCACGGGGTCCACCATGCACCCATAGACGGTTCCTACTCCTCCTCGAATTGGGTGTGTGATATCGTTTAAGAGCCGATAAAACTCATGGTGAACATATCTCAAATCATATCATGAGAAAACCGCACTTTTCATTTTAAAATGATTATCAGTTTTATAAAATCTCTCGGTTTCTCCAAATCCATAAATCTCATGGAAAACCCAAATCTCGTGAATAAATAATAATGAATTTAAAAGTACTAGGATCCGGCAAATCCGGACTGGCCCTAAACAAAAATGCATGGCAATGAATAATAAATATGCATGAAGTATAACAGTAATGAATGGGATATCTAAACCAGCACAATAATGATATGTCGAAACTATCAGCTAACGAGAGATATTAATCAAATAATATTCTCGAAAGTGTACGTGGCATGGCAATTACCGATGATGATGTGTGTGAGCCGGCAATTAAGTGTATGTGGAACATACGCATCATCGGTAATGGTGCTGGTGTCCTGACAGTATGATTTCAATACTAACATATGAAAACACAATATAAGCATGCAATGCGATGAGAACGGCAATAATATGCGGGAGTTGAATATAAAACTTGACAATAAATAATATGCATTTAAATAAACGAGTCTACAAGTAAACTACAGGTCTAATCAAAAGGGTGAGGAAATCGTCTAAATCTGAGTCGATATATATATCTATATCTGTATAATATAGTCGGTGATCCCGCCTTAATAGTATCCCATACGATACCCTATATAATATGACATCCTCGAGTCAAGAGTACGGATCTATCTTCAATATAGCTCGTACGGTAAATCCATAGTACGGCATCCCAAATCTGGGTACGGGTCAATATCACATTATCTCATTATTCATCTGGTATCCTCTTATTCACGTACCATGATCTGGGGGTACTGATCTACGTCTAGTATAATACTGATACCATCTACAATATATATTTGCGTGTGTATGAAAACACTACGCCTAAAGAACCCGCTAAACATCGTGTCGTATCTCATAATACGAACCACGTCATATCACCGATCTCTTGGCATCCAGCCCAATCCCATCGACTCAACTCCAAATATCATATACTATCCTCAGAATCCATGTATATGTATATATATATATATATATATATATAAATAGTCCCATACCCATGTGTGTGTATATATATGTATACATATCCCCATATACGCACAGGTAATAAAATGAACGCAAGTGTGTGCGCGCGTGTGGGTGTAATCCCTAATTTAGGGTTTCGCGACTAAGAAGCTAAACTAAGTTACTTCTAATTATACTACACTATACCATGAACCCAATAACCTATCTTGAATATCCATGTTTCACATAACAAAATCATATATATAACATATATATAGCATACTATACTTCGAACTGTGGGGGTGCTATACGGCATCCACCCGACTTCCCCCGTAGATATATATCTACTCACCTTGACCTTCGCTTGTCGATGCCGACGTCGCCATGTGCTTTCTTGTCGTCTCGAAGACCACAAGGGATACCTATATGTCATAATGTATCGTATCGCATTAAAATCCAAATCAAAGCTAAAACGACACGCGGAACTCACATAGGTCAAAACTTATGGTTTGCTCTCGCAAACCAAACAATTAACACTAGATTTCGACGTACAACGTCCAGTGATCGATGCAAAACACAAATACCAAAACTTAAATCCATAAACATCGCAAAACGCAAAGCAATAACTATGAAAATATGCTCCAGATTTTGTTTCAGGGGAAAAAAAGGTAAGCAAACAACACTGGGTTATATATAGGGTGTAAATGACCTACTGAAGCAACCTGGGCACCTAACTCACCCAAGTGGCCGAGCCCTATACCCTAAAATCCGAGCTCGCCGCCCAGGTGGTCACCAATTGGGTTCTTCTTGCTACAGTGGGTTCCTGGGGTCAATTCTAGTCTACTGGGTCGTTTTTTTATCTCGTAATTATCCCAGGTCATCCCAGATTTCCCTACACCCTATATGCTCACAAAACCGACATGAGCAAATTCCAGTTTTCCGTATTTTCTGTAAATTGGGTTTTGTTTCAGTTCCAAACACTAAGGGTGGTTTGTAGTCACCAAAAGCACTAACCAGCACCATCACAACTCAAAGAAACCCTTAACCCTCATCTAGAGTTTTCAAAGTTCACAAAACTACACGAAATTGATTTTAAACTTGAATAGAGGGTAAAGCAAATGAAATACTACACTTTTTATGAAAGGATTACCTCATTTGGCAACTCAAGAATCTTCTTGAGTTGCCCAAGTGTCCAAAATGCGAACTTTCTTGGTCCAAAGTGTAGCTTGTGAGCTTGTGCATGCTTTTTGTGAAATGGAGATGGACTTTTGAGTAGTTTTTGGTGATGAATTTAGGGTTTGAAGAGGAGAGGGAGTGAGGTGCTGCCATGGGTGAAGAGGGAGGAGAAAAGTTGAAGAAGATGATGAGGGAACAAAGTGTTATGGTCCAAGGTTGATCCCTCACCTCTCTCTCTCACCCATACCATAATTTTTAATATTTTCCTTTCCTTTTCTTTTCTTTTGTTTTCTTTAAATTTTAGAGCCATGCAAGATAAAAAGAAGAAAGCAAGAAAGAAAAATGTAACAATTGTTAAAAATGACTTAGTGCATGTTATGTGCACAAAACCGGATTAATGCGAGATTAGCGATATTTAATCGCGATTAGCACTAAAATAGTTTATAATTAATCATAAAATTTCAGAATTTGCTTAAATCCAACAAAGCCCCCTTATTTCAGTAATTTCTATAATTTTTCAAATTTTTCCCAATTTATCGGTATTTAATTATACCGAAATATTAAAATATATATTAAATTTATTATTTAATTATAAAAATTCCCAAAAATAATATTCTATTTTTCTTAAATGTTACAACATGTATATGTACAAAAACAATCTTTGCTCAAAATGATAGTATGCTATCTGGTTTATCTTCATCTTAACGTGTGATGTATTGTAATTCATATCTTTATATACATGTTGATGAAGACCTTAGGATTATGCTTGACTACCAGGATTATGATGTTGATCATACTGGTGGAGCCTGGGCAGTCTATAAGCATATCCTTTAATTGTTCCTAGTCGAGGGTTTATCGAGACAGGGCATCGATATTACCTATGTAGACTTGTATGTACGTTTCTTGACCTGGGGGCGATGGGTGATCCCACAACCATTGGTGTTTGACATCAAAGATTGTACACAGGTGCTCATTGGAGAATGGGTACACCGAGCATGACTCGCCGAGAACTCCTAGATGGTATATATACCTATTGTCAGATAGCAGTTCTCAGGTGACACTTGTACAGGTTAGTTTTTAGACCCGAGATCGTCATAGTGTCTTGTGTGATTCCCACTGTGCTTTGATTTCCTCCCTACCACGGCTCTACCGAGTCGTGCAAACAGGTGGATTTTTGGTACAGTCCCGAATCGCATGGAGGCAGTGAGCGACAGGAGGGATTTCGTCTCTCCCGGTATAGGGAGTTGATGTCGCGCTATGCTTGATCGGCCATAACAGCGAATACCAGGCCAGGGTTCTCGAGATTTACTAATAAGAGTTATCAGTAGTTTCTTGATCCGTTATGGGCCGTAAATCTGCATGACTTATAAAGTTATTAGGGTCTGACATTTACCACCCCTAGACATCATATGCGACGTATCAGACGAAGAGACCGGACTGTACGGTAAGTGTTGCTTACAGGCTCGTTAGGGTTGGGATGAGTTCGCTCATCGGCCACCTCTTTTTCGTAATGTACTTGGGTATCCGTTACGCACAGCTAGTGCCGCTGACGTGCTTGTGGTTAAACCCACTGCCAGCATACTGTCAAGTCTTTAGAGTCCCACACAGGGAGTTCCCAGGTTCAGGCGAAAGATGTAGAGGCCATAAGTTATTACGGCAGGGTTTCGATCATGTTCGTGTAATTAGTAAAGGAATATTGATCGGAAGGATAATACCGGTAGGCTTTGGTTTAAGCCGGATACCGGTATTAGATTATTAGATTGATTTTATTCGCATTTTTCGGAATTCGAATACGGGTATACTTATACGGTATACGGTGGAGGGGTATTCTTGTAATTGTTACATGAATACCATCTAGAAGGAGACACCTCATTATTAGATATTTTTTTTGTGAAAATAAATAAATGAGGTGGAAATTAGGAAATTCTAAGCATGGATGAAGGAATGTCTTCTTTCATATTTTATTCATTTGGAGTTACAATAGAAGCATGGTGCAATTTTTTATTACATGCTTCAATTATTTCATTTCGAGCCATATGATGTTTTTCCATGCTTGAACTTTTCATTATCACTTTGACATTCTCTCTCTTCATTCTCTACTTCTTCCTTCTCTTTGCTTTAACCTCACATGAGTTGTGAATCAAAAGCTTAGAGCAAAATCTTAATCCAATACTTAATCTCTACATCATCTTAGTGATCACTTCTAGCAAACTTGATCTCCAAGTTGAACTCTTGTGAAGAGTTTGTACCTTGTTCGATAGCTCTCTGGTGGATCGTCCTGGATCTTGTGGTGGCCGGAGATCAAGCTCATTGCAACAACAAGGAGCCTAGGAGTCTCATTCAAGTGAATACCCGAAGGACAGGTTCTATTAGGTATAAATACTATCATAGTAGATTAGATCTCTTGATAGTTTTTGCTAGTTAGGCTTTATGCACTAATCTTGTTTTAAGTGGGTGTTGCATGCAAGAAAATTATTGTTTACCGCTTCCGCCTCCTCACAAGTGTTGTAAGGGTGTGCAACATCTACTAACATGGTATCAGAGCCTATCTTAAACCTTAAATAACTTGTAGCAACGTTAGAATTCCGCCGTTTTTCGTCGTCCAAAAACTGCCGAGAAACAGTTTTGAAAATCGAAGTTTTGAGATATTTGCACACCCTGCGGGCTCACGGTTTGAACCGAGAAGCCGCGGGGTGGAGCGCGCGCACCCTCGGGGACACCCTGGGGGGCCCGAATGGCTGGTCCCACTCCCCAAGACCACCACAAGGTGGTCTAGGCGGTGGGGACCCAAAACTGCCACACCATAGGCAGTTTCGGGTCTGCCTCACCTCCTGGCCACCTCGTGGTGGCCTCGAGGGTGGGGTACCCCCTCTAGGCCTCCCATTCGAACGTTAATATGTTGGACGTCGCCTCCGCGAAATTCGGGCGGGTTTCGAGTTCATTTCGACTCCCGGATTGCCTCAAAAGGTCGGTTTTTAAAAGGTTGCTCACTGGATTTTTTCAAGAGTTAGAAAATGGTTTAGTTTGCAAATCTCGTGCGGAATTCTAATGTTGCGACTTCCTTACTTGGTATGTGTATATGAATATGTTGGATTGTCGTGATGAATGGCCAGGGATGTGAGAAGAGCGTTTTTTTCATTCATGTAATTTGTAAAAAGCAATGTTATATTATTTTGCGGGGCACATCCGGGTTGAGCTTGTAGCCACCGTTTTATATTTTCATTTTACTGTTTTTGCTCCAAGGATAGACCTAAGTTGGGGTGCACAAACTACTAGGTTCTCGATGTTCGGAGTGGCCTACTCACTTTGTTGAGGGAGGTTGCTTCACTTCGGGAATTTGGCGGGTAGTTTGCCGCACCCGTAGGAGTCTAGGGTGGGGTTTGACTATTCATCATGACCGTGGAAACCATTTTTCATTAAGGGCTTAAATAAAGTACGGAATTCCTAGTATATCCAATGTATTCATCTGTGATCTGGAATGTTTATAAATGCATGCGACGAATGGCTATTTATATATGAGATATATAATAAACGTTACTTATGTTTTGCACCCGCGTTAGTCCAGCCCTCGCTTTGCCGTTAGTTAAGTAACCTAACGGTGCATGACGGGGCCCAGTGGCGAATGAGGATGGTATAAGCGTACATTCTATTTTTGTTTCTTTTCTGTGATGTTTAAGAAACGTAAATGATGGGACAACATTAATGTGATTAATGTTAAGAAAAAGAAACCTAAAGATGTTGTAGAATCAAACTTTTTAAAATGGGCAACTCTAGTTTTTGATTTGCATAGTGGTATTCCTTGATAAATATCCAGCACCTCATTCGATGAGGAAAGGGCGGAGATCCCTTCACCGGGAGTGACCCCTTTAACGAAACTAGTAAATGTGACAAAGCACTTGATTGTTTTTATAGTTGATCTAACTTTTGTTTTGCATCGTGGTATTCATGAATATCCAGCAGCTCATTCGATGAGGAAAGAGCAGAGATCCCTTCACCGGGAGTGACCTCTTTAGCGAAATTAGAAAGATACTACAAAACCATTCGACTTTTAAAACTGGAGCTTAAACCAATCCTTCACTAGATTCTACAACGATATCAAGTTCAAAACGTTACGGGTTTTAATAAAACCATCCGTTGCCCTCCGCCATTTTAGGAAGCAGAGTACTTAGTATTCGTGCCACGTTTGTTGACTATAGTTAAGGCGTGGTGTACGGTAGCTAAGTGTTGTCTTCTTACAGAGCATTTGATGCGATCGATTAGGACATTCGTATGACTTTGTTGACCATAGTTAAGGGTCATGCGGGAAGATCTAAATTAATCACGAAATGGCGGGTAGAACTTGACTAGTGCTTATGATTTGTTAACCATAGTTAAGGTCATAAGACACTAGGGGTAAAAACCATATCGGGAATTTCAAGAGTTGAAATTTGCAACGAGATTGCATACCTTCTATATGATAGTTGGATCCCGATCTCACTATGAGTAAAAGTTACTCCCGGGAGAGTTTTGCAATTTACAATTAGCTTATCCAGCAGGTGTCTAGAAAGGTGTCAATGGGGTTACGCCTCTAGGAAAATGAGGTTTATTTTAATTAGGTCCGTGCGAAAGCACGGGGAACCTCCTTCGAAGTACCGACACTGGCCTGGCCGACCGGTTAGCGAACTTGTAGATTGCAATTAATCCTGGCGAGTTTTCTTTTTAAGGTTTGAAGGAAAATTTGATAAAAAGCAGTGAGAGATATCGATTAGATAAGATTAATAACCAATCTAATTATCCAAGAGCAATCGCTGAGTGTATTTTTTCTCTCTCCTAATTGCAGATACCTATGACGGGACTTAAGCTTTTATTAGAAAAGAATAAACTCACGGGACCGAATTACAAAGATTGGCTAAGGAACGTAAATATTGCCCTGACCTATGATAATGTCGGATACGTCCTGACCACTCCAGCCCCTCTTAACCCAGGCCTTGATTCTTCAGTTGCGGATAAAGAAATCTGCAAGATATGAGATATAGACTATGCAACAGCCAAGTGCCTCGCACTTGTTTCTATGAACAATGAACATCAGAAGCACCACGAGAATATGGATGTACAATCCATCTTTCTCCATAAAAAGGAGTTGTATGGAGAGCAAACTCGTACACTCCAATACGAGACATCTCTAAAGTTGTTTAAGATGCGGATGGCTACTGGCACGTCTGTAGGTGACCATGTATTGAAGATGATTGGACTTATTAAAGAACTTGAGGACCTGGGTTGGACAATGGAGAACGAACATTTTATTGATATTGTTCTACAGTCCCTTCCCCCTGCCTTTGCTCAGTTCATTGTAAACATCAACATGCATAACATGGAGAAGTCATTACCTGAACTCCTCAATATGTTGAGGAGTACAGAGAGCACGCTAAAGGTGGAGAAAACTCCCGCTCTAATTGCTGGGCCATCTTCCTCCTCCGTCCTGAATGCCAAGGCCAAGGGAAATAAGAAGAAGAATCCCATCAAGCCGAGAGGCGGAGTGAAAAAGGCTCAGGGAAATGACAAGATAGGGCTGCTACGACAGGACGAGGGGAATGCTTCCATTGCCACCAGACTGGGCACTGGAAGAGAAACTGTGTTGGATACATGGCCGGCCTCAAGAAGAAGAAGTATGGTGATGCTTCCACTTCAGGTGTGTTTGTAACAGAAAACTGTTTTTCAATTAACTCTGCTTCCTGGGTATTGGATACCGGGTCAGGATCTCACATCTGCAATTGTGTGCAGGGGCTGAGAAATGGCGGGTTTTTGAAGAAAGGTGATCACACACTCCGGGTTGGGAATGGTTCCTCAGTATATGCTACTGTAGTGGGAGAGTATCACCTTGGTTTGGTATCGGGTTGTATTTTGGTTTTGAACCCATGTTATTTTGTACCTTCCATGTTATGTAATAATATATCTGTATCGTTGTTGGACAATGCTGGATATAATTTTGTATTACAATCTAATGTTATGAACATTAACCTTAATCAAGAGTTGATTGGGTCCGGTTTATTAAATAACGGGATATACGTCCTAATCCAACACACAGCTTTCAATATACAACACACAAACAAAAGGAAGATTTCAGACATAAATGAAGCTTTCATTTGGCATTGTAGACTTGGTCATATTGATGAAACAAGACTAACCAAGCTACATTAAGATGGATATTTAAACTCTTTTGAATATAAATCTTATGCGACTTGCCAGTCTTGTATCAAATGTAAAATGACCAAAACTCCATTTAGTGGATACGGAGAAAGAGCTCCTGAACTCTTAGGCCTCATACATAGTGATGTATGTGGACTAATGTCTACACATGTGAGAGGTTGTTTTTCCTACTTCGTAACTTTTACTAATGATTTCTTGAGATTCGGACACGTGTTCTTATTGAAACATAAGTCTGAAGCTTCGAAAATTTCAAGGAGTATAAATCTGACGTAGAAAAACAAACAGGCTTGAGTATGAAGAAACTTCGATCGAATTGAGGAGGTGAGTATCTAAGCTCAGAGTTTGTAGATTTCCTAAAAGAGAATGGGATTCTCTCTCAGCTCACTCCTCTGTACACACCACAGCACAACGGTGTGTCGGAAAGGAGGAATCGTACCCTATTAGATATGGTACGATCGATGATGAGTGATGCTGCGTTACCGATATCATTCTGGGGGCACGCATTGGTGACTGCGATTTATCTATTCAATAGGGTTCCGACCAAAACCGTGTCTACCACTCTATATAAGATATGGTGTGGGAAGAGACCGTCTCTTAAAAGAGTTAGGATATGGGGTTGTCCGGCTTATGTGAAAAAACAGAATCCGGACAAACTCGAGACACGATTGGTTTTGTGTAAATTTGTGGGATATCCAAAACACTCGTATGGATATCTTTTCTACCACAAGGAGGAACAAAGGGTGTTTGTTTCTCAGTATGCCACATTTTTAGAAAAATGAATTTTTTACAAATGATATTGTTGGCAATGCAGTAGAACTGGAAGAAATTCCAGATACACAAACAATTATCGATGATTTGGTTGAACCTGAGGTTTCAATAGAACCTGACGAACCTCAGCCACTCCGTAGATCTAGTAGGACTTCTAGCCCAACTGATAGATATTACGGTTTTCTAATTGATGGTGATAGAGAAGATTGCATCATGGATGATGATGATCCAACTAGTTTTCAGCAAGCTATCACGAGTGGTGACTCAGTGAAGTGGCTGGATGTCATGAGATCCGAAATGGAATCCATACACATCAACAAAGTATGGACATTGGAGGTTTCACCTTCTGGAGTAAAACCAATAGGGTTCAAATGGATCTTTAAGAGAAAGATCGGTGTGCATGGTCAGGTGGAGACCTATAAAGCTAGGCTGGTCGCAAAAGGATTTCGTCAAAGACCAAGCTTAGACTGTGATGAAATCTTTTCACCAGTCGCGATGCTCAAATCCATTTAGATCTTGCTTGCTATAGCTGCTCACTATGACTATTAGATCTGGCAGATGGATGTTAAAACGACATTTCTAAAAGGTGATTTAGAAGAATGCATTTTTATGGATCAGCAGGAAGGCTTCATTGATAGTGTGAGCAGCGGAAAAGCATGCAGGCTGCTTAAATCCATCTATGGATTAAAGCAGGCTTCATGGAGTTGGAACATCTGCTTTGATGATACAATCAAAGAGTTTGGTTTTATCAAAAATGTAGATGAACCATGTAGAGAGTACTGTTACATTCCTCGTAATGTACGTGGACGACATTCTCTTGATAGGATATGATGTTCCTATGCTACAATCGGTCAAATTATTCTTATCGCCGGGTTTGTATTTAATCTAAATGGAGGGGCGGTATGTTGGAAGAGTTCCAAGCAAGATACCGTCGCAGACTCCATGATGGAAGCTGAGTATATTGCTGCTAATGATGCCGCAAAAGAGACAGTCTGGATGAGGAAGTTCATTTCTGAACATCAAGTGGTTCCATCCATTGCTAATCCAATACCTCTGTATTATGATAACAATGGAGCCATGGCTTTGGCAAAGGAACCGCGGTCCCATCATAAATCCAGACATATCTTGAGGCGGTATCACCTCATCCTGGAGATAGTGGATCGCCAGGACATCGATGTACAGAGAGTAGACACGAAAGACAACAAGGCAGATCCATTCACCAAGGCCATCCCTCAAGTCCAGTTTGAGAAGCTGTTCGAGCTGTTAGGCATGCGGTACGCCGGCAACTGGTTCTAGTGTAGACAGTGGGTACTTATTGCACCGACTACAGGCCTTAGTGCAAGTGGGAGATTGTTAGATATGTATGTCCTAGAGGCCTATATTGTATAGGATGCTAGGCATGTATATGTACAGAAACAATCTTTGCTCGAAATGATAGTATGCTATCTGCTTTATCTTCATCTTAACGTGTGATGTGTTGTATTTCATATCTTCATATACATGTTGATGAAGCCTTTAGGATTATGCTTGACTACCGGGATTATGATGTAGATCATACTGGTAGGGCCTGGGCAGTCTATAAGCATATCCTTTAATTGTTCCTAGTAGAGGGTATATCGAGACAGGGCATCGATATTACCAGTGTAGACAAGTGTGTATGTTTCTTGACCCTGGGGACGATGGTTGATCCCACAACCATTGGTGTTTGACATCAAAGATTGTACACAGGTGCTCATTGGAGAATGGGTACACCGAACAGGGCTCGCCGAGAACTCCTAGATGGTATATATACTTATTGTCAGATAGCAGTTCTCTGGTGACACTTATACAGGTTAGTCTGTAGTCCCGAGATCGTCATAGTGTCTTGTGTGATTCCTACCGTGCTTTAATTTTCTACCTACCACGGCGCTACTGAGTCGTGCAAACAGGAGGATTTTAGATACAGTCCCGAATCGCATGGAGGCAGTGAGCGATAGGAGGGGTTTCGTCTCTCCCGCTATAGGGAGTTGATGTCGCGCTATACTTGATCGGCCATAACAGCAAATCCCTAGCCAGGGTTCTCGAGATTTACGGATAAGTGTTATCAGTAGTTTCTCGAACCGTTATGGGCCGTAAATCAGCATGACTTATAAAGTTACCAGGGTCTGACATTTATACCCCTAGACTTCATATGTGACGTATCAGACGAAGAGACCGGACAGTACGGTAAGTGTTGCTTACAGGCTCGTTAAGGTTGAGATGAGTTCGCTCGTCGGCCACCTCTTTTTTATCATGTACCTTGGTAGCCGTTACGCACAGCTAGTGCCGATGACATTCCTGTGGTTAAACCCACTACATGCGTACTTTCGAGTCATTAGAGTCCCACACAGAGAGTTCCCTGGTTGAGGCGAAAGATTTAGAGGCCGTAAGTTGTTACAGCAGGGTTTCAATCATGTTAATGTAATTGTTACAGGAATAATGATCGGAAGGATAATACTGGTAGGTTTTGGTTTAAGAAGGATAGCGGTATTATTTTATTAGATTGATTGTATTCACAATTTTCGGAATTCGAATATGGGTGTTCTTATACGGTATATGGTGGAGGGGTATTCTTGTAATTGTTACATGAATACCATCAAGAAGGAGACACCTCATTATTAGATATTTATTTTGTGAAAATAAATAAATGAGGTGGAATTTAGGAAAGTCTAAGCATGGATGAAGGTATGGCATCTTTCATATTTTATTCATTTGGAGTTACTATTGAAGCGTGGTGCAATTTTTTATTACATGCTTCAATTATTTCATTTTGAGCCATATGAAATTTTTCCATGCTTGAACTTTTCATTATCACTTTGACATTCTCTCTCCTCATTCTCTCCTTCTTCCTCCTCTTTGGTTTAACCTCACATGAGTTGTGAATCAAAAGCTTAGAGCAAAATCATAATCCAATACTTAATCTCTACATCATCTCAGTGATCACTTCTAGCAAATTTGATCTCTAAGTTGAACTCTTGTGAAGAGTTTGTAGCTTGTTCGATAGCTCTCGGGTGGATCGTCTTGGATCTTGAGGTAGCCGGAGATCGAGCTCAATGCAACCACAAGGAGCCTAGGAGTCCAATTCAAGTGAAGACCCGAAGGACCGGTTCCAGTAGGTATAAATACTATCATAGTAGATTAGATCTCTTGATGGTTTTTTGGTAGTTAGGGTTTAAGCACTAATCTTGTTT
Organism: Agapanthus africanus; assembly: GCA_030015575.1. Taxonomy (NCBI): domain Eukaryota; kingdom Viridiplantae; phylum Streptophyta; class Magnoliopsida; order Asparagales; family Amaryllidaceae; genus Agapanthus; species Agapanthus africanus. The sequence goes on from CM057347.1 coordinate 222,331,364, forward strand.
TAAGTGGGTGTTGCATGCATGAAAATTATTGTTTACCGCTTCCGCCTCCTCACAAGTGTTGTGAGGGTGTGCAACATCCACTAACATCTCATGTGTTGAGCAACCTAGGGTGTATTGAGACGAAGTATTCACACACTATCTCTAGTTCATCTTGGTTATCTAGGCTAGCAAACTGGATTCCCGAGTTGCTTCGGTTTTGAAGCGGGAGCCCGTATTACTAATCTTCGACGTGGATTTTTTTCGACGAGGGAGACCAGAGAGAGAACTTGATCGAGGAAGCCACGACGAGCTGGGGGCAGAGGTTGAAGACCGAAGGACACGGATCGATCGGTATAACCTCTCTAACTCCGTTTACAGTTAACTAGTAAAGGGTTAATGGTTCGATCCGGGAATCGGGTTCTGTTAGCGCCGGGTTTTAAAAAGTTTTTGTTCCATGTTTGGCCACAGATTGATGGACAGGGAACTGGAGTAACCTTACAGTATCCCGCTAGGAACTCTTCCAATATACTGCTCCTCAGAAGAGGGTAAACTAATGACTCACGACTGATACTCTGTCACCCTTGTCACTACGAAAGCTGGAATCGGTAATCGCCTCCCGAAGGAGTCTGGCATTACCATACACCAAGAACATCTCATATGTTTTTCATTTCTTCCTATGTTTCTCTAGGATTGGATTAATGTCTACTTACTACACCAAGTATTAAAGCAATATTATATAACATCACATGATTCACCTCACTGCCGAAGCATGTCGAATGTCATTCATGTGAGACCCTCTCTTCATCAATTCTGAAAGATATCTTTTTAGAGAATGACCCCATTACTTGCGGGTACAATACCTCACTAGGAGTCCTTCATTCTAAACCACTTTAGAATGGTGTCATTATACTTGAATTGGGATAATCCCAAATCCCTTACTAGATCTAAATCAATAGACCTAGTCACCAGAATCAATGATGTATATATAATCCATAAAGGAGAAGGAGTGACAACCAATGTTTGACCGAATCGTAGTATAGGAATATCACTTCCTATAAAGAGTATATCATCCACATCAGTATGCAGAATCTGACAGTATTTCCTACACATTTCTTACAAATACTTGGTTCATTTCTTATTTAGATGAAGTCAAACAGTTTGACCGTAGCATCAAAACAGACGATCTATCTCCGCTATGCCTGTTTTTGTCTACAAATAAACTTAAGCAATTTGTAGACTATCTGCTACTGCCACAGACTAATACAATCCTCTGGTAAATTCATATACACTTACACTTCTAAATCCAATTTAGAAAGATGTTATAATCATACTCTTACCAGGTATCATTGTTATGAAAACAGCAGTGGCAAATTTTATCCGTATAGAGTGCAGCACAGACTTTGAAGTAACAGTATCATCACAATCCACATCGGGTATTTGATGAATACATGTTAACTACAAGTCTGGCCTTATCAGGTTAATACCTTTCCATTTGCACTGATCTCGAAAGATCTGCTTGCTCTATATGGGTGTAACCCCTTTCAGGAGCACACAACAAAGTCTATAATTTGTTGTAGTACATGGAGTCCAATTTGGATAACTAAGCATCCGGCCATCTGTCGGAAATCACTACTTCCTATGGCATGCTGATACCTAGTAGGGTCATCATCACATGATGCAAGCATCCACGTCACCGTTTACGAGAAAACCAAAGTATCTCTCGGGTGGCAAAGTTCACCTACTAAATCTGCGGAATAGCTATGGTCTGTTAGGGTCAATTGGATAATCAGGTTCTACTAAACATTCAGTAATCATTTGTGGTTCTGGAACCATTTCCAGTTCTACCATGCTCCCACAAATTTCTTTTCCATGAAATTCCTTTACCAAGGAGGTGGTGAGTCAAGAACAAAACACTTTAAACTTGAAAATGGTAGAAGCTATCCCTCGCAAAATCATGTGATAACCCACAGATGTTTATTACCGAAACGTGCCTCGAGTTTATCCGGATTATGGTTTTAAACACAAACCGGATAAACCCATATCTTAACAACTTTAAGATGAACACTATTCTATATCATATATAGAAAAGAGGCACTTATTTAGGTGGAACCAATATCAATTGATATGCATCTATTTTTAATGCATCCCTAAAATTGAAGAAGGCAACTCAGCATTACTCATCATGGAGCACACCCGCGGATGAGCAATCTGAGAAAGAATCACATTCTAATTATGGAATACCTAGTACCAACCCTATGTCCGTATGGACATTGGACGACATACATCAATATGTATAAGTCCCTAGAGTTCACTAACTCATTTTCCGTGTGCTGTTAATTGAAAACATTCTTTTGGTTAAAAGAAACCAAAAGTTTGCCGTTCAGGCAAAGCCTGATGATTTTCCGCAATAGTAACAATTGCTCCGAAAACCGACATTGAGGAAAAATATCATCCATTCTGAATTCTCTGCACCTTCTCAGCATCTGTAACGCCCTACAGATGTGGGATTCTAATCCTGTATCTTTGTACCCAAGAGTTAGAGTTTATTGAGAAATAGTTTCTGAAAACACAGACGCACGGGAAATCCGAAACATCAAAAAATGTTTCAGTGGGGTTAGTCAGGTATTCTCAGTATTGCCTTTTTCATTGCTCAGGTTCATGACAGTAGTCGCAATTCCTTTTCTCACTTCAAACCCTACTGATGTCTCCATTTTAGCTTTCTGTATACCGAACTTATGCTAGTTGGTTTTCTTTTTTCCATTCCTTCATCACCAGCTTCTGGATCGTAAGAAGACTATCCAATAAGCGTAACTGATATGCAATCCTTATTATAAGGAGCTCTCAAACTTGAGATAAGGTAAGAGGGAGAGACAAACGAACAATTCACCTATTCAAGAAACAGTGGCCATCCACAGACTGAAACAGTTTCATCGAGTTCATATCTAACTATACGATGGTCTTCCAAACAATATGGATCTCTATACCGAATAAAGAGGGTTCTGGAGTTAGCAGAAGGGGAAGTAGGATATGCGAGGACATATACGACTATGTCGTGGATTAGGGTAATCCAGACATTCCAAAGCTATCGATCGTAAGAAAGTCGGTCAATATGGTTAATGAGTCTTAGTTTAAGGTGAGTCCAGGGTTGCTGCTAGAGAGAGAGAGAGAAAAGATACACTCTGCGTGTACTCTAACCTAGATTAGATTGGTATATTTATCTAATCATGATGGCTCCCACTGTTCTGTCAAATTCTCCTTCAAACCCTATATATACATTGACGTGGTAACCTTGACGAAAGACAACAAGGCTATGCGAAAATCTCCCGGAAGTAACTATTACTCACAATAGGAATCGGGACCCAAACTATCATGACGTGGTGACCTTGACGAAGGTTAACAAGTCTCCCCAGTCCATAGAAGGTATGCAATCGCATTGCAAGTTTTAACACTTGAAGCTCCGATATCGGTTTTTACCCCTAACAGCTTATGACCTTGACGAAGGTCAATAAATCATAAGCCGTTAGTCAAGTTCTACCCCTCATTTCGTGATTAATTTAAACCCATCCGCATGAGCCCTTGACGAATGACAACAAGGCTATGCGACTGTCCTATCTAATCGCATCACATGCTAGCAGGAAGACATCACTTAGCTATCGTACACTACGTCTTGATGAAGGTCAACAAACATAGAAAGAATACTAAGTACTCTACTTCCTAAAATGATAGAGGGCTACGACTGGTTTTGAATAAAACAATCAACGTAATGAACTTCATCTCATCGTAGGAACCGAGTGGTTTTGAATGCTTATAGTCGTGCAGACTTTTGCTTAAGAGTGAACTCCCTGTGAAGAGATCTAGACTCTTTCTTCAATGATGTTGGGTTACGCCAGCACCCCGTTCAATCCGTGGCCAAATGTGGAACAAAAACTTTAAAAAACCGGCGCTAACGGAACCCGATTCCTGGATCGACCATTAACCCTACACTAGCTATATGAAAAGGAGTTATGAATGGTTAAACCGAATGATCCGTGCCCTTCGGTCTTCAACCTCTGTCCCGAGCTCCTCGCGGTTTCCTTGATTAAGTTTGATCTCCGGTCTCCCCTCATCGAAGGCGTTCCACCTTGAGAGTATGTAATACGGGCTCCGACCTCAAATCTGAGGCAACTCGAATATCTAGTTTGCTACCCTAGATATCCAAGATAAAGTAGAGAGTGTGTAGGATTAGATTGTCTTAATACACCCTAGGTTTCTCAACAAATGAGACATGTAGGGTGGAGGTAGAAGAAGATGCCATTGAGAGAAAGTGTGAAGCATAGCAAAGAGCAAGTGAAGAAATAGCTAAGTTATTGTGAGTTATTTTATTTTGAGAATTGAGCAACTAAAGAAAAGCCTCACCCAAAAAAAAATATCTACCACTTCACAGTACAAAATATCTCGCTTGCTCAATACAAAAAATCTTACAACAGAATAAAAACCCTAGTCATGCCACCATGACTCACCACTATGAGTCACCAAGTGCCCATGCATGAGTTAATGCCAAAACCATGACTCGTACATTCCACTCCAATAAACATTTAAACTAAATGTTTAATACAAAAAGGAAATGGCATCTTCAAAAGTAATCTTGTAAAGAATTACAAGAATACCCCTCATCCATATATACATATCCGCATCCGTATTTCGAAAGAATACGAATACAACGAGACGAAAATAATCCAACAATATAATACTAGGATGCGGCTTAAACCAAAGCCCTCTAGTATTATCTGTCCGAGTCATGATCTGTGCACAAGTGCATGTATATGATCGAACCCTGCCATAAAACCATATGGCCTCTACAACATTTCACCCGAAATAGGGAAACCCTCTGTGTGGGACTCTAAAGACTCGTCAATCCTCTGGCAGTGGGTTTAACCACAAGCACGTCAGCGGCACTAACTTTACGTAACGGCTACCCAGGTATTGAGCGAAAGGGAGGCCGACGAGCAAACTCATCCTGAAACCCCTACTGTGTCTGACAGTGACAATATACGTACAGTCCGATCCGTTCGTCTATGAGTATCGCATATCAAGTCTAGGGGGTGGATAAAGTCAGACCCTTAATAACTTGACATTCAATGTCGGTATGAAACACATCACCGCCTGAGAAACTACCGATCCTGGATCAGTAATTCTCGACTACCATGGCCAAGGATTTCTGGTGATGGCCACTGTTGGAGATAGTGCCCTCAGAGTCAATTATTGGATCACAGGCACGTGATTGCGATGATTGAGGGAGGACCTATCCCGGTAGGACAGTCTTACTCAAGATGATAGTATGCTATCTGGTTTATCTTTATCATCGTGTACTGCTTTAGGTGACCTAACAGGTCGCTATTACACGTTGATAGAGCCCCTAGGATTCTTGCTTGACGACCAGCAGTATGATGGCGATCATATACGTGGGAGCTGGGGTCTGTAAGCACATCCTTAAAAGGTCTCTAGTCGTTGGAGTTTTCGAGACTGGGCATCGATACTCCATTAGTAGACTAGTGTATACAGTCGAGACCCCGACGAGGGGCGGTGGCCGGTCTCACAAGCCACTGGTGTCAGTTGGTTCACCTAAGATGTATACAGGTGCTCATTAGGTTATGAGTACACCGGACAGGACTCGCCGGGAACCTGCTAGTTGGGATTATACCAGACGTCAGATAGCAGTTCCCTGGTGACATGTGTACAGGTTAGTTCATCGACCTGAGATCGTCATTTGTCTCGTGTGAGTTTCCACTGTGCTTTGATTACTACCCTACCACGGCTCAAAGGAGTCGTGCAAACAGGTTTTAGTTGGGTACAGTCCCGAGCCACATGGAGGCAGTGAGCGGATATTCAGGGGTTCGTCTCTCCCGGTATTGGGGGTGAGGTCGCGCTGTGTCTAGGAGAGCCATTACGCAAAGCCCTCGGCCGAGGCAGGAGATTTACTGGTAGGTATTCCAGTAGTATCTCAGGGCGTTCTGGGCTACACTCCGACACGACTTGTACCGCTTTTGGGGGTCTGACTTTTACCAACCCCCTAGGCCCGCCATGCGATACTCATAGACGAACGGACCGGACTGTACGGATATTGTCACTGACAGGCTCAGTAGGGTGTCAGGATGAGTTCGCTCATCGACGTCCCTTTTGGTCAATAGCTGGTGGCCCGTCACGTATTGGCTAATACCTCTGACATGCTAGTGGTTAAATCCACAGCCATAGTATTGACGAGTCTTTAGAGTCCACCACACTTTCAGTTACTCAAGCTTTCGGGCGAAACGCTGTAGAGGCCGTATGGAGATATGGCAGGGTCCGATCAGATACGTGCGGTATTGCACGGATCAGGATCGGACGGTTTGTACTAGTGGCCGTATGGTTATATGGCAGGGTTCGATCTGATACGTGCGGTATTGCACGGATCAGGATCGGACGGATATTACTAGCCGGCTTTGGTTTAAGCCGGATCCTAGTTTAGTAAAGTGTAGATTTTGTCTCATTGCATTTGTATCCGATAGGAATACAGATGCGGGTGTGTATGCACAGTATCGGGGTTTTCCTGTAATTTATTACGGGACCAGTTTTCTGGAGTTGCCAGTTTGCATTCCGTTCCGGCCGGTTTTCCTTTGTTCTTTCCCGGCCGAACCTTTTGATGGAGGGTGTTATTTGCAAGTTTGCAAATAACACATTGTGGAGGGTTTTCATGCAAATGGTTTGATTATGAAAGCATCTTTTTTTTATTCCTTTCTTTTCTATCATCATTTCTTGTAAAAGGTGATTAGGATTGATTTGTGTTTTGATGTGAGATTGTGATGATGGTGTTTGGATATGGTCACCTTTCTTTTTCTCCTACACTCACCTCTCTTCTTGTTATGGTTTGCATTTCATTCCTCCACCTTTCTCACTAGATGAGAGATGCTTCACTTGAGAGAAAAAAAGGATGAGAGAGTTCATTTGGTTATGTGAGGAATTCTTCATCTCATCTTCTTCTTGCTAGAAAATTGAAAGCACCAATTTTCTTTACCTCTTCCTCCATCCATCAATGGCAACTACATAAACTCCAAGAGACAAAGTTTCTACACTACATTCTACAGCAAATCTTGGGCATGTCGACTTGCCGGCTTCATGCCCGAGTTGCCTCGGTATTGAGGTGGGAGCCCGTAAAAGATGCAGACGATGTGGTGCCCTACCGGCAAGGATGCGATGACCGGAGTTTCCGCGGGAGATCGGGACGACGACGAGAAGACCGGAGGACTCGGATCACTCGGTATATCTCTCACCCCATCTCTTGTTAGCTAGTATCGGTTAATGGTTACGATCCGGGTTTATTGTCCGCGGTAGCGCCAGTTTAAAAGTTAAGAAAAATTTTGATTCCGCATTTTGGCCTCGGATAGACGGCCGGGGCGCTGCCGTGGCGCAACATGGTATCAGAGCCACGCCATTAACCTTTTCTAGCTTTGTCTAATGTGTTTTACATTTCCGATCGACCAAAATTCCAAAAATACACGTTTTCTGTACATCAGTTTTCTGTTGATTTTTTTCTTGCTCAAAAAATTTTTCAGGCTGCATAAAAGTGATGTACTAGAAAATATAAGGCTACTGTAGAAATTCGACAGAGTGATTCCATTTTGTGAGCGCGGAACCGCGGCAAAACCCCCCTTTATGCCGCGGTTCCGCCGCACTATGGTCAGATCACTGTGTCGTTTTTCTTCAGTTGCTTTGTGGGGTGATTTTAGGGGTTTTGGAACATTAATTTTGGGCCCAGAATTTCTTGATGTGCTACAGTATTACTTGGGGGCCCACTTGTTAAAATTTAATCGATCGGATATTTTAAACACATTATTTCACAGTATTTACATTATATCTGCGACCGTGAATATCACTTGATCGGTAAATCCTGTCTAACTGCTATAGCCCGGTTAGACGGATTTGCGAACGTGACTTTTCACGTTGATGTTCTATGTTTATGCTGTGTTGTTGCGGATCGGTCGTGGGGGATAGCCTGGATGCAATGCTAGTACAGCTTTGTTTTATATGTACATTTGATATTGCGGGGCGAGCGTCCGACATGTGGACTGCCGTCACTGCCTGTTTGTATTATTCTTTTGGGGCACGACCTGGTTGCGGTCGATGTACCCGTTGTATGTATATTTTACTTTCTGTACTAGGATTACCCCGCGGAGGGGTGCACGGATAGCCGGGTTCTAGAGGGCAACGGGCCCGCATCTCATGGCTTTGAGACGGAGGGGGCTTCACTCTAGGATTGGCGGGCTATTCGCCGCTCTCGTAGGGGGTACAGGTTGACCCAGGAGGGGTGCCCAAGTTACCAGATTCCATGAAGTACTGGGTGGTCCATTCACGGTGCTGAAGGGGGCTGCCTCGCTTCAGGTTTTGGCGGGTGACTTGCCGCGCCCGTAGGGGTCTAGGTTTTCATTGCACAGGCTATCCACACGACCAGGGGAACGTCGGGTTTCAGCAGCGGCTCTGTGAAACCCGGGGCTTCCAGATATCTGTATTGTTCTGTGATGCTGTACATTTATGTGATGTTGCATTTTATTCACGCCTTGAGCGAAATATAATATATTGGTATATATATTAATAGATGTTGTATATGTTTTTCATCCGCGCTAGTCCAGTCCCCGCTCTGCCGTTAGTTAGCTAACCTAACGGGTGATGACGGGACCCAGTGGCGAATGCAGATGGCATATACGTACGTCAGTATATTTTCGTTCTTTGTGGTGTGATCAATTGATGGGACTGCGTTGATTCGGATCAATGCAAGATAAACAAACCTATTCTGATGTTGTTGGAACACTTTTCAAAAAGCTGTTATTGCAAGGACGTTCACTTTTGTTTTGCATCGTGGTTTTCATTTGGAATATCCTGCTCCTCAGTCGACGAGGCAAGGGCCGAGATCCCTTCACCGGGAGTGACCCCTTGGACAGAAGTTTGCGTCAGGGCATTAACTTCACTATAGCCGATTACTTTTGCTTTGCATCGTGGTATTCAGTTGGAATATCCTGCACCTCATTCTAGGGGGAAAGAGCCGAGATCCCTTCACCGGGAGTGACCTCTTTAGCGAAGGTTTTCGTCACTATATTTTTATAAAAGGCTATGCAGTTCCTTCAACGATATCAAGTTCATTACGTTAAAGGTTTTTCGCCAAAAACCATTCATAGCCCTCCGTCATTTCTTATGGGTATTATTTAGTATTCGTGCTGCGTTTGTTGACTCCGTCAAGGCGTAGTGTACGGTAGCTAAGTGGTGCTTGTTTGTTGCATAAATGGGATTGATTAGGACAGTCGTGCGGCCTTGTTGACTCCGTCAAGGGCACGTACGGGTGGGTTTAATGCAATCCAGATAATGACGGGTTGAACTTGACTAGGACTCTTTGATTTGTTGACTCCGTCAAGGTCACTTGAGTCCTAGGGGTAAAAACATCACATCGGGAGTTTCAAAAGAACTGAAACTTGCCAGGCATGCGCATACCTTCTGGAGTGTGATACCGTGAGCGGATTCCGTCACGTTATCATGCGATGATAGTTGGATCCCGATTCCCACTGATGAGTTGGTTTACTCCTCGGGTGACCCCGACTAATTCTTCTTTCAGGTTTGGAGGAGAATTTGAGGTACAGTGGGAGGTTTCCAGATTAGACAAAGTGATAACCATTCTGATCTAGGTTAGAGTGCACGCTGAGTGTTTCTTTTCTCTCTCTCTTTGGCAGCGACCATTGACCCGACCCTGGACTATGACTCAGTGACCAAGTTGACCGAACCTTCTTAACACTGGCTTTTGGATTGTCAGAGTTGCAAACCTCATTGCCACTCCTACTTTTACCCTTTTCTCCAGGACACCCCGTATTACTACGAACGTCCACTTCCATTGGACAAAACCATCGTATGGTTATAAACGAACTCGAAGGACTTCGAGGATGGTTTCTGGTTCTGGAGAAAACGAATAGGATTATTCAGTTGTCTTTTCTTTTCACCTTCTCTCATTGCAAGTACTCCTTGGTTTAGGAGATAGTACACCTATTATGCAAATTGGATAGTCTTCTTCCAAACCTTAGGCTAGTGCCGAACGGTAGGGAATGAAGAAAACCAATTAGCATAACGATGGTGTGCAGAAGGTATTAAGTTAAGACAAAGAAAGGGATTAGTAAGAGGGCAAAGTAAAATACGACTGCTATTCACGACCAAACCGAGTATTTCTTCGCCAATCCTAAATCACCTTTGTATTTCTCCAGGACACTCCGTATCACTACGAAGATCCCAAGTTTTTGGATACTCCATCGTATGGTTATATACGAACTCGAAAGGAACTTGTTCCAGTTCGGGGATGGATTCTGGTCTAGGAGAAATAGGAATACGGTTTATTCGGTTGTCTTTTCTCTTCACCTTCTGTCGCATTGCGAGTGCTCCTAGGATTAGGACAGTACACCCATTATGCTTATTGGATAGTCTTCTTCCAAACCATAGGCTGGTGCCGAACGGTAGGGAGGGAAGAAAACCAATTGGCCTAAAGGGATGTACAGAAGGTAATGACTAAAGACATATAAAGGGATTTGGAGAGGTGGCAAAGAATTATACGGTTATAGTTGTGAATCTGGATAATGGAAGAGGCATTACTAAGAATACCGGAATACCCCACCGAAATATTTCAATGTTTCAGTTTCACTGTGTAATGTTAAAAGAAAACTGATTTCCCGATTAGATACTTACTCCAGGGTATGTATTTACCAGGTATGATTCTCACATCTGTATGGTTTTACAGATGATGAGTGGGAGTAAGTTATTGGGAATTAGGTGACCATCCTCATTATATCGGGATTCGTTGTAATTGGTGATATTTGAGGAAGCCACCTGGGTTGTTTGCCGGTCGGCAAATATTTGGTTTTGAATATCCGTTGTTATGCACCAATTTCAAATTGATATATCTGTACGTCTATTTTTATAGAGTGAGATGTACCTTTTGAAATTATGTCTATGACATTTACCTATATCAGTGGATGGTTAGGTAAGGAGCATTGAACAGCGGTGTAATTCTTCTTAACCATAAGTACAGTTTTCAACCTACGACGCACAGTGAAAGAGTTGTTAGACTCAGCGGACTTATACAGAGTATTGTATGTTGTCCAGTGTCCATTAGGACAGAGGGGTTGGTCCTCATACTATATTCTGTTTACTTTTAACTTCTCTAGTTCTTAGACATGTGTTTCGTAGAAACACAGGGTCTAAGTTTTGAGGAGTTATAGGTATTTGAATAGAGTAGAGAACCAAGTATTGCAAGTATCGGGATTCTTCAAAGTGATCTAAGATGTAGATACTTGTGTATGGTATTCAGTTGATAGTAATGATAAAGAGAAATTGCTTCTCTTTCAGGTTACTCATAATTGGAAGCATTCCTAAGTTGAGTAACGCTGATCGGCCTCCTTCCATTTAGTTGACATGCACTGGAGATAGCTGCATGATTTGAATCTGGTTCATTTAAATCAGTGCCTCTGGTTCTATATTGGATATAGAACAGTTCATATCTTAACGATGTTAAGGTACGGGGAGTTGTCAGGCTTATGATTAAAACCAGACACTGGACAACTAAAGGCACGTTTCTGTAATGGCTGTTTGTGGGTTGACCCAGGCTATGACGAGGGTTGACTTTCTACCATCTGGAAGATCAATAGTGATATTGTTCTTAACTCGCCACATTTTAAAAATAAATGGTTATTTTTCAGAAAAACAGAAGTGGGAGTATGGTAGAACTGGAAGCGATTCCAGAACCGCAAACGATTACTGAAGATTTGATAAGGAACCTAAAGATTCAATCTGGTTTGACATTCCATTGGCCACTCCGCAGATACGGTGGGTAACTTCAGGCACCCGAGAGGTACTCCGGTAGCCTCAAGGACGGTGACAGGGAAGTTCTTGTTTACCCACACTTGCCATTGCTATTGTTCCAGGCTTCGAGACCCAGCAGGAGGATGAATATAGCGTCATTCTAAACTAGTTTTAGAAGTGCACGTCTATATGACTCTGCCAGAAGGTTGTCGTAGTCAGTGGGAGCAGCGGAAGCATTGGTGGACATCAGGCTTATGTCTATTTATAGACTAAAGCAGATACAGCGGAGATAGATCATCTATTTCAGATGTGACTGTAGCGCCTTGAAAAGTCCTCTTGGTGTTTTCCTGAAAATCGGTGAAAATTCGGTATTTTTCCGTAAACCGTCTTTTTCCGTTATTTTGCAGTTTAGGACTAATTATACCTAAAATGGATAGGTAATTGCTTGTTTTTAGTAGCTAATGAGTTACTTATGAAATTCTGGTCGTTTAAAAATTTTCCCTAATTTTTCAATTTTTAATATTATTTTAAGCCGGTAAGAAAATACATTAATTTAGCGATAAATACAAATTTAATTGGGCTAAATTTAAGCTTTAAAATCATGTTAATTAAAATCTAGTTGTAATATAATTTTTTAGTATTTTATTTTAAATTTTAACTAATTTTTATTATGGAAATCGATATTTATTGAATTTTAAGCTAAAACTTGCAATTTTGGACTTGTAGGGGGTCTTTTTGCATAGAATTTTTTTTGTAAAACCCCTCTCACTATTCCCTCACCCCTAGGCCGGCCCCACCTCAGTAGCAAGCCCACAAAATTTTTCCCCATCTCATTTGAACAAAATGATATGATAAGGGCTTTAATATATTAAATTGGGTATGGATTTTGTTGTTTGACTTGGTCTTTTGACTTTGAAACTTCTCTACACTTTTCCCCAACTCCCCCACACCTCTCCCCACTCCCTCCTCAGCTCAGAAATCCTACACCAACAGACCCAAATATTTTCCCCATTTCTTCTTCTCTTTTGCTTCATTTTCATCTCAAAAATTCAACAAAATCCACAATTTCCTTCACAAATTCAACACAAAACCATATTCCATCTCTTCTCCAACCTAATTTGGTTCAAATCAAGGAGAAAGGAGGTGTCTTGGGAGGCTTGAGCAAGCTTAGGATTGATCTTTTGAGGTATAATTTCTAATCAAATGGTTAAATTGTAGCTTAAGTGTGCTAAACTAGAACCTTGAAATTTGTTTAGTGTTAAATTTAGTGTTAGTTTCTAATCTTTTTTTTTAAGAGAGTAGTTTGTTTAAACTAGGTTTTTTTTTTTGCACCATTGATTAGTTAATTAAGTTATCTTGTTGTCTAGTTTTATACAAACCTAAATTGAGAGATTACTTTACTTAAGTGGGCATCGATATGTGTTAATTTATGTTGTTCAAGTGTGAAATTGGATTTAATTGATGGTTATGAAAATCAAGAAAGGGTTGTTTATGGAGAAATATGATTTGAAGCATTGTAATGTGTTATAATTAAAGTGATTGTGGTTAACTAGTTATGCGGTTACATGTTATGCTAGGTTGTAATCCTTTTTGTCGCATAACGGCGATGTTGCGTCGTTTTTTTTAGAATGTTTGTGCTTACTAGTTTTGTGATAAAATTTTGTGATAAATTATTTTTGATGTCTTGATGACATTTTTAGTGTATCCTATGACTTTTAGGATGTGTGAGTGCGGATGTTTGTGTGTTCGAGTTTTAGTTTTTCCGGGCGACCAAATCGACGTTTTAGTTAGTTTTGCGATTTTCGCGTGTGTTCCGCGCACCTTGTGCACGTTGTACCTAGCTTGTGAACGTTAGTATTTTCGTTTGGGTTTTGCGTCGTTCTTGATATGTAACCTTATGTTTGGTATTGATATAAATTCCAGGTTCTGTCGCGGAGACGTCAGACGCTGCACGAATGGGGAAAGCGGTGATTGGACGTGACTAGCTAGGGATTTCGGTGAGTAGATGTAATATCTACGGGGGACTATCGTTGGATGGCGCAAATCGCCCGATAGTTTTAGTAGCTTAAAAAGATTCTTAGTAATGTTACTAATTAGGGGTGTAATACTTGTATGATTATTTGCTACATTCATGCCTTATATTGACATACATATACGAACCCATTCTATAGGACACCTGCACCATTGCCAGGGTTTTTATATGCAGCACGAGCACTATTCATGCTTACACACACACCCTGGTAATTGCCATGCCACCACACTAGATAACTTTTAAATTGAAACCTTTTAGTATAATTGATACTTAAACTTGCGCTATTGCTTTAATTCCTTAAAATGAAATCGTAGGATTGCTATTCATGTGCATGTACTTCATCATATTATTTGTTCATGCCTAATCTATTAATCACACATCGCAACTTGATTATTGATACCATATGCATTCATTATCATTGACATATGCACTTATGAGGATTTCTTGAGATTTTATGATATTTCTGGATTTCGGGGGAAAGCCGCAAAATTTCTAAACTTATTATATTTTTAAAATATGTAAATTGCGGTTTTCTAGTGATGTAAGTGTCGTCCACCATGAGTTTTCTGTGGTTTTCGAGATCCGTGTCGAGGAGTGGAGGAACCGTCACGGGTACATGGTGGGCCCGGTAAGGTACCCCGGGGCAAGAGGAATGTGGTGTTGACGTTGAGCCTGGCAGGGGACGGATTACCTACCGGTGACTGTTTGGGACGGCGGATATCCAGAGGATACCGACCGTGGCCGCGAGATGATGAGATATTGATACTTGAGATGGGTCAGCCGGACGGCTGAGGCCAGAGATACATTGATATGAGATTTGAGACAGTTTTGAGGTGTCGATGCTGGACACATATTCTTGTTGATTCTATTGGTATTGTGCTGGTATTTCAAAAGAGATTCCTAAAGGAAAAACATGATTCTTATACTTACACATTCAGATCATGAGTTGATTCGCATTGCATTCATACCTGCTAGTATATTCATATTGCATACATATCTGCTATTACGTCCTGCCTTACCTGTATTTGAGATGCTAGGATGCTTGTGTGAATGCATTCGATAGCCTGTGTAGATGTTATTTATTACTCACAAGTTGGCAACTCACCCCCGTTGTGCCACAGCCTCTTTCAGGTCCGCTCCGTCAGTACAGTAGCGGCGGGCGCTCTTGCTTCTTTTGCCTCCTTTGCCTGGACTCGAGGTTTTCCTCTTAGGTGGGTTATATTTTTATTTTGTACCACCTTATATATTCTTTGTATCTAGTGTACTCCATCTACTGTATCTACCAGTATTGTTGTATATTGACCTAGAGATGAGACTGTGAGATTTGTGGACTTTTTATGCTGTATTTTGGGGTCGAGCTCACTTGAGTCGACATGCTGTTTTTCTCATGCTTCCTTATGATTATTTCGCATGTTGTTGCTTTATATTGCGTGGGATTTGTGACCGCCTTGTGGCGAAGAGCTAGCTCCCGCTTGGGGATGCCTTATTTGTTGGATTCATATATATTCTTGTTGTACCCATTTTGGTGGCCAGTGTTTACGCCGAAATTTTCGGAAAAATTGATATTGGTTTTTTTAAAGGTTTTTATATGACTTATTTGATAAACTCGTTTTCAATTGATTGGGTTCTCTTCACTCTTTTGCTTATTTGGTTTTGGTTTCTGGGCTTTGGCTTACTTATTTTACGGACGTCTTGAGACGTTTCGTAATCTTAAGTGCCAGTCACGTTCCGTACCCTTCGGGTCGTGACAAAGTTGGTATCAGAGCGATAGGTTTTACCTTTTTGAGTGTAGGATGACCCTTGGTAGATGGAGTAAGTGACTTAAGTAGGGTAACGTAGCGTATGTATGTCCGCGGCATACTTGCGATACGGTACTCCGCCTAAGTGACTTTAGGATATACTTGCTTGAAAATTCCTTCTTCTATTCCGTGTATCCTATGATCCTATTGCACTGTTTTTACTTTCCGTTTTCCTGTAACAGCTACTATGCCGCTGAAGGCTACGAGGGCACAGAGGGATGCCGCCAGAGACGAGATTCGAGCTGGCTCGTCCGAGACTAGGACTGAGCAGGGTGGTATGCCTACGCCGCAGGGACAGACCGATCCACCTTCCCCAGGCCGTATGGATAGGCTTGAGACTGGTATGGAGGAGTTGCGACAGATGATGGGGAGTATGCAGGAGCTACGTCAGATGGTAGGATCCCTAGTTGCAGCCAGTCGTACACCGAGGCCGGATGACGTACCTACTACATCACAGATGACCATGATACCTGCTCCTACTACTACCACCGTGACCATCCCGGTTTCACTACAGGATTTCATGAGGCTGAGACCTCCAGTATTCACCGGCACCGAGGCAGCGGAGGACCCACAGACGTTCCTTGACAGTTTAGCCAGGATCTGCCGTTCGCTGAGATGTTCGGATGATCGATGGGTAGAGTTTGCGAGTTTCTGACTAGAGGGTCTCGCGCAGACATGGTGGGAGTCAGTCTTGAGAGGTCGAGCTGCAGGTCTACCGCCTATGACTTGGGCCGAGTTTACAGCGGTCTTTCTAGCTCGTTTCCTCCCAGAGAGCGTTCGTGAAGCCAGAGCTCGTAGCTTCGAGGCCTTAGTCAAGACCCCTGGGATGACGGTGTCTGAGTATGACATCCAGTTTACACAGTTATCCCGATATGCTCCGTATTTGGTGGATACCGAGGAGAAGATGGTGAAGAGGTTCGTACAGGGACTAGATGCCCAGCTATATCTTGCCATTGGCGCCCAGCACTACGACACTTATTCAGCTGCTATGGATACGGCATTACGGATGAGGCACGCATATCACAGACTTCGGCCATTTTTGGGCCGAAGAGGATTCACACCGATGTACCGTCTCAGAGGCAGCGCGCCAGATTCTTTCCGAGAGATAGGCCTGGCAGAGGATTTGGACGGGGACAGTTTTACGGTTCTTATCCCCAGGGACAGCAGCCGTCGCCAGGGTGTTTTGGGTGCGGGAGTCCGCACCATCTTGTCAGAGACTGTCCAGCGAGACGACAGGGAGCAGCGACAGTTCCGCATGTGACCCTACCACCATCACCACCCATTCCTCAGAGAGCCCTACTTCCTACCACAGGCGATGCTCCACGCCAGTTAGGTGCACCCAGAGGTCGTGGACACGGCGGTCCTGTTCAGAGAGGACGAGGAGGCAGAGGCCGAGGTCGAGGTCAGCCCGCTATCGGTGGAGGACAGGCCCGAGTATTTGCTTTGACACCGCAGGATGCGCAGGCATCCAATGTCGTTGTGACAGGTACCTTACCAGTTTGTTCTTTCGACGCACGGGTATTATTTGACCCAGGTTCCACACATTCGTACGTCTCTACACACTTTGCACCGATGTTGGGCCGTGAGTCGTCGTCGTTAGAACATCCGCTTGTTGTTGTTACTCCGGTAGGCGAGTCGTTTGTCGCTCGTTTTGTATTTCGATTGTGTTCCGTTCGTATCGGGGAGAGGGATTCATCAGTTGATTTGATTCTCCTCGATATGTTGGACTTTGATGTGCTTCTGGGCATGGATTGGCTTGCCACTTGTTATGCTTCGGTGGACTGCCGTGAGAAGGCAGTCATATTTAGCTTTCCGGGAGAGCCAGTCCTTGTTATTCAGGGAGACCACAGCGTCACCCTTCCCGGCTTGATTTCGTCTCTTCATGCTGGTCAGCACTTGCGGAAGGGATGTCAGGGATTCTTAGCGTATATTTGTGATACTCGAGCTGCAGAGGTTCCGTTGGACCGGGTCCCGGTTGTTTGTGAGTTCCCTGATGTTTTCCCTGATGAGCTACCTAGGCTACCACCTGAGCGCGATGTTGAGTTCTGCATCGATTTGATTCCGGCTCGGGGCCTATTTCTATACCGCCTTATCGGATGGCCCCGGCAGAGCTTCGAGAGCTGAAGGATCAGTTGCAGGATTTGTTAGATAAGGGTCTTATTCGACCTAGTGTTTCTCCGTGGGGTGCTCCTGTCCTGTTTGTCAAGAAGAAGGATGGAAGTTTGCGCTTATGTATCGACTACCGCCAGCTGAACAAAGTTACCGTTCGGAACAGATATCCGTTGCCACGCATTGATGATTTGTTCGACCAGCTTCAGGGTGCGGGGTATTTTTCGAGGATCGACTTGCGATCAGGATACCATCAGCTGCGAGTTCGACAGGAGGATATACCGAGGACAGCTTTCTGCACGCGCTACAGCGACTATGAGTTTTTGGTGATGTCGTTCGGACTCACCAACGCCCCAGCAGCATTCATGGATTTGATGAACCGTACATTCAGGCCGTATCTTGACTTGTTCATCATCGTGTTTATCGACGATATCTTGGTGTACTCCCGGAGCAGAGAGGAGCACGAGCAGCACTTGCGGATTACGTTACAGACTCTGAGGGAGCACCAGCTATTTGCAAAGTTCTCCAAGTGTGCTTTCTGGCTGGACAGCGTCGGATTCTTGGGTCACGTGGTTACGAGAGACGGCATATGTGTGGACCCGAAGAAGATTGAGGTTGTTCAGCAGTGGCCCCGACCTACATCGGTTACTAAGATCCGCAGTTTTCTAGGCCTGGCAGGCTACTACAGGCGTTTTGTTCAGGACTTCTCCCGTATAGCTGCACCTTTGACCGGTTTGACCCGGAAGGGAGTTCCTTTCGTTTGGACAGAGGAGTGCGAGCGCAGTTTTCAGCAGCTACAGACTTATTTGACTACGGCGCCGGTATTATCTTTGCCTTCGGGATCAGGCGGATTTGTGGTCTACTGTGATGCTTCGCGAGTAGGGTTAGGTTGCGTATTGATGCAGCATGGCCGGGTGATCGCATATGCTTCTCGACAGTTGAAGAAGCATGAGCAGAACTACCCCACTCACGATTTGGAGATGGCTGCAGTGGTCTTTGCACTGAAGATTTGGCGACATTACCTATACGGCGAGTCGTGTCAGGTATTCACTGATCACAAGAGCTTAAAGTACATATTTCAGCAGCGAGACCTGAACCTCAGACAGCGTCATTGGATGGAGTTGGTGAAAGACTACGACTGCGAGATCTTATATCACCCAGGCAAGGCGAATGTAGTGGTGGATGCGTTGAGTAGGAGGCCCGGGGGTAGTCTATCCTTTTTGCGCGCAGTGCAGAGGCAGTCGTCAGCAGATTGGCAGATGTTATGCGACAGCCGAGTTGAGTTCGAGTTCACTCAGACAGGGGGACAGCTCGCGCATGTTCGTGCACGCCCACAGTTGCTTGACCGTATATATGAGGCACAGCGCAGTGACGACCGTTGCTCAGAGATCATGGCACAGATGGGACATGGCAGATTTTCCGAGTTCGTGATTGACGATCAGGGGATTTTACGCTATGGATCTAGACTGTGCGTACCAGATGCTGATGGATTGCGGTGCGACATTCTTGAGGAGGCACACCGATCAGTGTATAGTGTCCACCCCGGTTCCACCAAGATGTACCATGATATGAGAGAGACCTACTGGTGGGACGGTATGAAGAGGGACATTGCGGAGTTCGTTTCGAGATGCCTGACTTGTCAGCAAGTCAAGGCCGAGCACCAGAGGCCCGCAGGAGAGCTACAGCCGCTACCCATTCCGGAGTGGAAATGGGAGCAGATTTCGATTGATTTCGTTGTGGGTCTACCCAGGACCAGTCGAGGGTATGACTCCATCTGGGTGATCGTAGATCGATTGACGAAAGCGGCTCACTTCCTGCCAGTGAAGACCACTTTCAGCTTCGCTCAGTATGCCCAGCTTTACATCGACGAGATTGTGCGGTTGCATGGCGTACCGACTTGTATCGTGTCAGATTGAGGCACCCAGTTCACCAGCCGACTTTGGCAGAGACTTCAGGAGGCTTTGGGCACTCATTTGAGCTTCAGCACAGCGTTTCATCCGCAGACCGACGGCCAGTCAGAGCGGACTATTCAAACTCTCGAGGACATGTTCAAAGCGTGCGTTTTAGACTTCGGCGGTAGCTGGGATCATCATTTACCGTTAGTGGAGTTCTCCTACAACAACAGCTTCCAGGATACTATTCAGATGTCGCCTTTCGAGGTATTGTATGGGACGAGATGCAGATCGCCCGTTTGTTGGATAGAGCTCAGCGAGAGCAGTATTTTAGGGCCGCAGCTTGTTGAGGAGACGACGGCGAAGATACAGTTGATCCGAGACCGGATGAGAGCGGCTCAGAGCAGGCATAAATCGTATGCAGACAGGCGCCGTCGCAGATTAGAGTTCGCAGTTGGCGACCATGTTTTTCTGAGAGTCTCTCCGATAAAGGGCGTGATGCGTTTCGGGCAAAAGGGGAAGCTTAGCCCTAGACTCGTAGGTCCCTTCGAGATCCTCGAGCGTGTCGGCGCTGTTGCATATCGTTTGGCCCTTCCACCCAGCTTTCCCGATGTTCACCCCGTCTTCCATGTTTCGATGCTCCGCAAGTACCTTCACGACCCTTCGCTTGCGATTCAGCATCCGACAGTCCAGCTAGAGCGCGACCTTTCTTTTGCAGAGCAGCCGGTGGCCATCCTGGATCGGCAGGTGAAGAAGTTGAGATCGAAAGTTATACCGACCGTCAAGGTCCTTTGGTGTGGCCCGAGCAGCGAGGAGGTCACCTGGGAGACCGAGGGCGAGATGAGGAAGAAATATCCCCATCTCTTTGAAAGTACGCGTAGTTATATTTTTAAATTCGGGGACCGAATTTCTTTAAGGGGGGAAGATTGTAGCGCCTTGAAAAGTCGTTTTGGTGTTTTCCTGAAAATCGGTGAAAATTCGGTATTTTTCCGTAAACCGTCTTTTTCCGTTATTTTGCAGTTTAGGACTAATTATACCTAAAATGGATAGGTAATTGCTTGTTTTTAGTAGCTAATGAGTTACTTATGAAATTCTGGTCGTTTAAAAATTTTCCCTAATTTTTCAATTTTTAATATTATTTTAAGCCGGTAAGAAAATACATTAATTTAGCGATAAATACAAATTTAATTGGGCTAAATTTAAGCTTTAAAATCATGTTAATTAAAATCTAGTTGTAATATAAATTTTTAGTATTTTATTTTAAATTTTAACTAATTTTTATTATGGAAATCGAAATTTATTGAATTTTAAGCTAAAACTTGCAATTTTGGACTTGTAGGGGGTCTTTTTGCATAGAATTTTTTTTGTAAAACCCCTCTCACTATTCCCTCACCCCTAGGCCGGCCCCACCTCAGTAGCAAGCCCACAAAATTTTTCCCCATCTCATTTGAACAAAATGATATGATAAGGGCTTTAATATATTAAATTGGGTATGGGTTTTGTTGTTTGACTTGGTCTTTTGACTTTGAAACTTCTCTACACTTTTCCCCAACTCCCCCACACCTCTCCCCACTCCCTCCTCAGCTCAGAAATCCTGCACCAACAGCCCCAAATATTTTCCCCATTTCTTCTTCTCTTTTGCTTCATTTTCATCTCAAAAATTCAACAAAATCCACAATTTCCTTCACAAATTCAACACAAAACCATATTCCATCTCTTCTCCAACCTAATTTGGTTCAAATCAAGGAGAAAGGAGGTGTCTTGGGAGGCTTGAGCAAGCTTAGGATTGATCTTTTGAGGTATAATTTCTAATCAAATGGTTAAATTGTAGCTTAAGTGTGCTAAACTAGAACCTTGAAATTTGTTTAGTGTTAAATTTAGTGTTAGTTTCTAATCTTTTTTTTAAGAGAGTAGTTTGTTTAAACTAGGTTTTTTTTTTTGCACCATTGATTAGTTAATTAAGTTATCTTGTTGTCTAGTTTTATACAAACCTAAATTGAGAGATTACTTTACTTAAGTGGGCATCGATATGTGTTAATTTATGTTGTTCAAGTGTGAAATTGGATTTAATTGATGGTTATGAAAATCAAGAAAGGGTTGTTTATGGAGAAATATGATTTGAAGCATTGTAATGTGTTATAATTAAAGTGATTGTGGTTAACTAGTTATGCGGTTACATGTTATGCTAGGTTGTAATCCTTTTTGTCGCATAACGGCGATGTTGCGTCGTTTTTTTTAGAATGTTTGTGCTTACTAGTTTTGTGATAAAAGTTTGTGATAAATTATTTTTGATGTCTTGATGACATTTTTAGTGTATCCTATGACTTTTAGGATGTGTGAGTGCGGATGTTTGTGTGTTCGAGTTTTAGTTTTTCCGGGCGACCAAATCGACGTTTTAGTTAGTTTTGCTATTTTCGCGTGTGTTCCGCGCACCTTGTGCACGTTGTACCTAGCTTGTGAACGTTAGTATTTTCGTTTGGGTTTTGCGTCGTTCTTGATATGTAACCTTATGTTTGGTATTGATGTAAATTCCAGGTTCGGTCGCGGAGACGTCAGACGCGGCACGAAAGGGGAAAGCGGTGATTGGACGTGACTAGCTAGGGATTTCGGTGAGTAGATGTAATATCTACGGGGGACTATCGTTGGATGGCGCAAATCGCCCGATAGTTTTAGTAGCTTAAAAAGATTCTTAGTAATGTTAGTAATTAGGGGTGTAATACTTGTATGATTATTTGCTACATTCATGCCTTATATTGACATACATATACGAACCCATTCTATAGGACACCTGCACCATTGCCAGGGTTTTTATATGCAGCACGAGCACTATTCATGCTTACACACACACCCTGGTAATTGCCATGCCACTACACTAGATAACTTTTAAATTGAAACCTTTTACTATAATTGATACTTAAACTTGCGCTATTGCTTTAATTCCTTAAAATGAAATCGTAGGATTGCTATTCATGTGCATGTACTTCATCATATTATTTGTTCATGCCTAATCTATTAATCACACATCGCAACTTGATTATTGATACCATATGCATTCATTATCATTGACATATGCAATTATGAGGATTTCTTGAGATTTTATGATATTTCTGGATTTCGGGGGAAAGCCGCAAAATTTCTAAACTTATTATATTTTTAAAATATGTAAATTGCGGTTTTCTAGTGATGTAAGTGTCGTCCACCATGAGTTTGCTGTGGTTTTCGAGATCCGTGTCGAGGAGTGGAGGAACCGTCACGGGTACATGGTGGGCCCGGTAAGGTACCCCGGGGCAAGAGGAATGTGGTGTTGACGTTGAGCCTGGCAGGGGACGGATTACCTACCGGTGACTGTTTGGGACGGCGGATATCCAGAGGATACCGACCGTGGCCGCGAGATGATGAGATATTGATATTTGAGATGGGTCAGCCGGACGGCTGAGGCCAGAGATACATTGATATGAGATTTGAGACAGTTTTGAGGTGTCGATGCTGGACACATATTCTTGTTGATTCTATTGGTATTGTGCTGGTATTTCAAAAGAGATTCCTAAAGGAAAAACATGATTCTTATACTTACACATTCAGATCATGAGTTGATTCGCATTGCATTCATACCTGCTAGTATATTCATATTGCATACATATCTGCTATTACGTCCTGCCTTACCTGTATTTGAGATGCTAGGATGCTTGTGTGAATGCATTCGATAGCCTGTGTAGATGTTATTTATTACTCACGAGTTGGTAACTCACCCCCGTTGTGCCACAGCCTCTTTCAGGTCCGCTCCGTCAGTACAGTAGCGGCGGGCGCTCTTGCTTCTTTTGCCTCCTTTGCCTGGACTCGAGGTTTTACTCTTAGGTGGGTTATATTTTTATTTCGTACCACCTTATATATTCTTTGTATCTAGTGTACTCCATCTACTGTATCTACCAGTATTGTTGTATATTGACCTAGAGATGAGGCTGTGAGATTTGTGGACTTTTTATGCTGTATTTTGGGGTCGAGCTCACTTGAGTCGACATGCTGTTTTTCTCATGCTTCCTTATGATTATTTCGCATGTTATTGCTTTATATTGCGTGGGATTTGTGACCGCCTTATGGCGAAGAGCTAGCTCCCGCTTGGGGATGCCTTATTTGTTGGATTCATATATATTCTTGTTGTACCCATTTTGGGGGCCAGTATTTACAAAGGAGACTCTGCCGAAATTTTCGGAAAAATTGATATTGTTTTTTTTAAAGGTTTTTATATGACTTATTTGATAGACTCGTTTTCAATTGATTGGGTTCTCTTCACTCTTTTGCTTATTTGGTTTTGGTTTCTGGGCTTTGGCTTACTTATTTTACGGACGTCTTGAGACGTTTCGTAATCTTAAGTGTCAGTCACGTTCCGTACCCTGCGGGTCGTGACAGTGACAGTCATAGGTTTGACGTCATCAGAATAGGGGATGGATCTGTTAAGAAGGTAGTAGGGTGTGATGTCCTGGTTTTGGATGACATACACAAAGTAGGAAGTGATATTCCTATACTGCGATCGGTTATACTTTGGTCGTCACACAGTGTTTTCTCCACACGGGACTTGGATATTATATCAGACATTCTGGTTACTAGATCTATAGTTTTAGATCTAGATTTGGGTGGTTTCCCAATCTGGGTACTTTGACAGCATTCTATGAGTATTTAGAATGGAAGACTCCTGGCACGGTAGTGTACCTGCAGGTGATGGAGTCACCCTCTCTAAAGGTGTCTTACAGACTAAAGGGGAGAGGGATACGCATGATTGACAGATCACTTGCTTAGGCAATTGAGTCAATCATGAGATGTCAAGTACCACACCAGATGTTGTTCTTGCAGTAGGTGCAATAAGTTAATATTAATCCAATCCTGGAGAAACAGTCGGAAGCAGTTTTAGAACATAAGTTGATGTTCTAGGGATGTGATAACGACAGCCTCTTTTAGGAGACGGTTATCATTCCAGGCTTCCAAGGTGACATGGATGGCAGAGTGGCTGTCAGAGTTATAGTTTCTCCTTCTGACGAGGGGCAGTATTTTGGACAGGTGGTCCAAGGCGATACTGAGGGAGGCATGGCGCTGGGTACTGATTAAGTTCAGTTATCGATACAGTCTAAGAAGTTTGGATTTGGAATTCATTTATGAGCTAGGTCCCATCAGATATCCAGACATACTCTGAGACAGGTATTGCTCATTTCGGGAGATGGTTTTCTCTGCGAACTTGAGATATAGAGAGACATAGAAAGAAACATCACAGCGGATCCACTCACTGAGGCTATTCCTCGAACGCAATAGTTTCGCAAACGAGCTTTGTGAGACTGACTAGTAGAGGAGTTGGGTGTTCGGTATCACACGGGCTGTGAGTATGCGACATCGCAATAATTAGCCTTGAGTGCAAGTGGGAGATTGTTGGAGATAGTGCCCTCAGAGTCAATTATTGGATCACAGGCACGTGATTGCGATGATTGAGGGAGGACCTATCCCGGTAGGACAGTCT
This sequence comes from Agapanthus africanus, assembly GCA_030015575.1. Classification (NCBI taxonomy): domain Eukaryota; kingdom Viridiplantae; phylum Streptophyta; class Magnoliopsida; order Asparagales; family Amaryllidaceae; genus Agapanthus; species Agapanthus africanus. Next base: position 222,356,519 of record CM057347.1, read on the forward strand.
TACTCAAGATGATAGTATGCTATCTGGTTTATCTTTATCATCGTGTACTGCTTTAGGTGACCTAACAGGTCGCTATTACACGTTGATAGAGCCCCTAGGATTCTTGCTTGACGACCGACAGTATGATGGCGATCATATACGTGGGAGCTGGGGTCTGTAAGCACATCCTTAAAAGGTCCCTAGTCGTTGGAGTTTTCGAGACTGGGCATCGATACTCCATTAGTAGACTAGTGTATACAGTCGAGACCCCGACGAGGGGCGGTGGCCGGTCTCACAAACCACTGGTGTCAGTTGGTTCACCTAAGATGTATACAGGTGCTCATTAGGTTATGAGTACACCGGACAGGACTCGCCGGGAACCTGCTAGTTAGGATTATACCAGACGTCAGATAGCAGTTCCCTGGTGACATGTGTACAGGTTAGTTCATCGACCTGAGATCGTCATTTGTCTCGTGTGAGTTCCCACTGTGCTTTGATTACTACCCTACCACGGCTCAAAGGAGTCGTGCAAACAGGTTTTAGTTGGGTACAGTCCCGAGCCACATGGAGGCAGTGTGCGGATCTTCAGGGGTTCGTCTCTCCCGGTATTGGGGGTGAGGTCGCGCTGTGTCTAGGAGAGCCATTACACAAAGCCCTCGGCCGAGGCAGGAGATTTACTGGTAGGTATTCCAGTAGTATCTCAGGGCGTTCTGGGCTACACTCCGACACGACTTGTACCGCTTTTGGGGGTCTGACTTTTACCAACCCCCTAGGCCCGCCATGCGATACTCATAGACGAACGGACCGGACTGTACGGATATTGTCACTGACAGGCTCAGTAGGGTGTCAGGATGAGTTCGCTCATCGACGTCCCTTTTGGTCAATAGCTGGTGGCCCGTCACGTATTGGCTAATACCTCTGACGTGCTAGTGGTTAAATCCACAGCCATAGTATTGAAGAGTCTTTAGAGTCCACCACACTTTCAGTTACTCAAGCTTTCGGGCGAAACGCTGTAGAGGCCGTATGGAGATATGGCAGGGTCCGATCAGATACGTGCGGTATTGCACGGATCAGGATCGGACGGTTTGTACTAGTGGCCGTATGGTTATATGGCAGGTTCGATCTGATACGTGCGGTATTGCACGGATCAGGATCGGACGGATATTACTAGCCGGCTTTGGTTTAAGCCGGATCCTAGTTTAGTACAATGTAGATTTTGTCTCATTGCATTTGTATCCGGTAGGAATACAGATGCGAGTGTGTATGCACAGTATCGGGGTTTTCCTGTAATTTATTACGGGACCAGTTTTCTGGAGTTGCCAGTTTGCATTCCGTTCCGGCCGGTTTTCCTTTGTTCTTTCCCGGTCGAACCCTTTGATGGAGGGTGTTATTTGCAAGTTTGCAAATAACACATTGTGGAGGGTTTTCATGCAAATGGTTTGATTATGAAAGCATCTTTTTTTTATTCCTTTCTTTTCTATCATCATTTCTTGTAAAAGGTGATTAGGATTGATTTGTGTTTTGATGTGAGATTGTGATGATGGTGTTTGGATATGGTCACCTTTCTTTTTCTCCTACACTCACCTCCCTTCTTGTTATGGTTTGCATTTCATTCCTCCACCTTTCTCACTAGATGAGAGATGCTTCACTTGAGAGAAAAAAAGGATGAGAGAGTTCATTTGGTTATGTGAGGAATTCTTCATCTCATCTTCTTCTTGCTAGAAAATTGAAAGCACCAATTTTCTTTACCTCTTCCTCCATCTATCAATGGCAACTACATAAACTCCAAGAGACAAAGTTTCTACACTACATTCTACAGCAAATCTTGGGCATGTCGACTTGCCGGCTTCATGCCCGAGTTGCCTCGGTATTGAGGTGGGAGCCCGTAAAAGATGCAGACGATGTAGTGCCCTACCGGCAAGGATGCGACGACCGGAGTTTCCGCGGGAGATCGGGACGACGACGAGAAGACCGGAGGACTCGGATCACTCGGTATATCTCTCACCCCATCTCTTGTTAGCTAGTATCGGTTAATGGTTACGATCCGGGTTTATTGTCCGCGGTAGCGCCAGTTTAAAAGTTAAGAAAAATTTTGATTCCGCATTTTGGCCTCGGATAGACGGCCGGGGCACTGCCGTGGCGCAACAGCCACCCGTGCACAACACGACATCAATTCGCAATACCGGGAGAAACGAATCCCCTGACGATCTGCTCACTGCATCCATGTGGCTCGGGGCTGTACCCAACTAAAACCTGTTTGCACGACTTCTTTGAGCCGTGGTAGGGTAGTAATTAAAGCACAATGGGAACTCACACGAGACAAATGATGATCTCAGGTCGATAGACTAACCTGTACACATGTCACCAGGGAACTGCTATCTGACAATAGGTATAATACCAACTAGCATGTTCCCGGCTAGTCCGTCCGATGTACTCATAACCCAATGAGTACCTGTATACATTTTATGTGAAAAAACTGACACCAATGGCCTGTGAGACCGGCCACCGCCCCTCGTCGGGGTCTCGATCAGTATACACTAGTCTACTCTGGAGTGTCGATGCCCAGTCTCGAAACTCCCACGACTAGGGACATCTAAGGATGTGCTTATAGACCCCAGCTCCTATGTATAAGATCGTCTTCATACTGCTGGTAGTCAAGTAAGAATCCTATGGGCTCTATCAACATGTAATAGTGATCAGTAAAGCCACATAATGCAAGTACATGATGATAAAGACAAACCGGATAGCATACTATCATCTCGAGTAAGACTGTTCTACCGGTATAAGTCCTCCTTCAATCATCGTAATTGTGTTCCTACGATCCAATAATTGACTTGAGGGCACTATATCTAACAATATCCCACTTGCACTTAAGGCTAATTATTGCGGGGTCGCATACTCACAGCCCGTGTGATACCGAACACCCAACTTCTCTACTAATCAGTTTCACAAAGCTCGTTTGTAAAACTTTCGCATTCGTGAAATAGCCTCAGTGAGTGGATCCGCTCCAAGGTTTCTTTCTATGTCTCTCTTTATCTCAAGTTTGCGGAGAAAGCCATCTTCCGAAATGAGCAATACCGGTCTTAGAATATGTCTGGATATCTGATGGGATCCAGTTCACAAATGAACTCCAAATCCAGCAAACTTCTTAGACTGTATCGTCCACTGAATTTAATCAGTATCCTATGCCATGCCTTCCTCTGTAACCGCTTTGACCACCTGTCCAAACTCCTGCACCTCAAAAGAGGGAAAATTATAACTCTGACAGTTACTCTGTCATCCAGGGCACCTTGGAAGCCTGGAATGATAACCGTCTCCCGAAGGAGGATGCCGTTACCACATCTCTAGAGCATCCACTTATATTCATAAACTGCTTCCGAACGTTTCTCCAAGATTTGATTAATATATAAACTTATTGCAGCAAGTGCAAAAACAACATTTGGTGTAGTACTTGACATCTCATGATTGACTCAATTTCGTAAGCAAGTGATATGCCAATTATGCACATCCCTCTCCTCTTTAGTCTGTAAGACACCTTTAGAGAGGGTGACTCCATCACAGGTACACTACCATGCCAGGAGTCGTCGATTCTAAAACACCTTTAGAATGGTGTCAATGTACCCATATTGGGAAATTACCCAAATCTAGATCGAAAACCATAGATCTAGTAACGAGAATGCCTGATATTATATCCATATCTTATGTGGAAAACAACTGTGTGACAACCACAGTATAACCGATCGTAGTGGAGGAATTTCATTTCCTACAAAGTGTATATCATCCAAATACCAGGACATCACACCCTACTACTTTCTTAACAGATCCATCTCCTATTCTGATGAAGTCAAAACCTATGACTGTCACATCAAAAATAGATGATCTATCTCCGCTGTACTCGCTTTAGTCTATAAATAGACACAAGTTACTTGTCCACTATGCTTCCGCTGCTCCCACTGACTACAACAACCCCTTGGCAGAGTCATATACACGTGCACTTCTAAAGCTAGTTTAGAACGACGCTATACTTACCCTCCTATCGTGTCTCATAGTCCAGAACAGTAGTAATGGCAAGTCTGGGAAAACAAGAACCTCCCTATCACCTTCTTTTAGGATACCGAAGTACCTCTCGGGTGCCTGAGGTTACACACAATATCTGGGGAGTGGCTAATAGAATGTCAAACCCGACTGAATTTTTAGGTTCTATTAAATTTTCAGTAATCGTTTGTGGTTCTGGAATCACTTCTAGTTCTACTATACTCCAACTACCGTTTTCTAAAAAAGTGCATTTTACTAAAACCGTGGCGAGTCAAGAACAATATCACTATTGATCTTCCGGATGGTAGAAAGTTAATCCTCGTCATAGCCCGGGATAACCCACAAACTGCCATTACAGAAATGTGCCTTGAGTTATCCAGAGTCTGGTTTTAAGCATAAGCCGGACAACTCCATATACCTTAACATCGTTAAAATATGAACCATTCTATATACAATATAGAAACAGAGGTACTGATTTAATTAGAACCAGATTCAAATTATGCAGCTGTCTCTAGTGCATGTGAACTAAATGGAAGGAGGCCGATCAGCATTACTCAACTATGAGTGCATCCAGATATGAATAACCTGAAAGAGAAGCATGATCTCAAAACCATTACTATCAACTGAATACCAAACACAAGTATTTACATCTTCGATCACCTTGACGAATCCTGATACTTGCAACACATGGTTCTCTACTTTATTCTTGTACCTATAACTTCTCAAAACTTGGACCTTGCATTTCTACGAATTACTTTTCTAAAACTGGAGAAGTCACAAGTAAACAGAATACAGTACAAATACTAACCCCTCGGTCCGAATGGACACTAGACAACATACAATACTTTGTATAAGTCTCCTCAGTTGAATTAACTCGAACCCTGTGCGTCGTAGGTTGAAAACTGTACTATGGTTAAGAAGAATTACACCGCTGTTTAATGTTCCTTACCCAATCATCAACTGATATAAGTAAATGTCATGGACATAATTTCAAAAAGTTATATCTCACTTTATAAAATAAACGTACAGATATATTAGTTTGAAATTGGTGCATAACAACGGATATTCAAAACCAAATATTTACCGTCAGGAAAAACCCCTGGTGATTTCCTCAAATAACATTAATTACAACGAATTCCGCTATAATGAGAATATAATTACCTAATTCCTAATAATTTACTCCCACTCATCATCTGTAAAACCATACAGATGTGAGAATCAAACCTGGTAAATACATACCCTGTAGTAAGGATCTAATTGGGAAATCAGTTTTCAATTAACAACGCACAGTGAAACTGAAACATTAAATGTTTCGACGGGGTAGCCGGGTATTCCTACTAATGCCTCTTCCATTATCCAGATTCGTGATTGTAACCTTATATTTCCTTGCCATCTCTCCAAATCCCTTTATTTTTCTTTACTCATTACCTTCTGTACACCATCCTTAGGCTAAATGGTTTTTTTCCTTCCTACCGTTTGGCACCCGCCTATGGTTTGGAAGAAGGCTATCAAATAAGCGTGTACTCTCCTAATCCTAGGAGCCTTCACAACCTGAATGAAGGTAAAGAAAAAAGACAACTGAATAATTCTTATTCTATTTCTCCTGAACCAGAATCCATTCTCGAACTTGAACAAGTTCTTCGAGTTCGTATGTAACTATACGATGGATTATCCAATAAATATGGATCTTCGTAGTGATACGGGGTGTTCTGGAGAAATTCAAAGGTGAAGTAGGATTGGCGATGATATACACGGTTCGGTCATGAATTATAGAAGTCGCAATTTACTTTGCCCTCTTTCTAATCTCTTTATTTGTATTTACTTATTACCTTTTGTACACCATACATAGGCTAATTGGTTTTCTTCCTTCCCCACCTTTCGACCCCTGCCTATGGTTTGGAAGAAGACTACCCAATAAGCGTAACAGGTGTACTCTCCTAATCCTAAGATCCCTCACAACCTGAGAGAAGGTAAAAGTAAAAGACAACAGAATAATCCTATTCAATTTCTCCAAAACCGGAAACCATTCTCGAATCTGAAACAAGTTTCTTTGAGTTCATATGTAACTATACGATGGTCATATCAGATAAATGTGGATCTTCGTAGTGATACGGAATGTTCTGGAGAAAAGCAAAGGGTAAAAGTAGGAGTGGCAATGATATATGCAACTCTGACAATCTAAAAACCAGTGTGTTTTAAGAAGGTTCGGTTAACTTGGTTTATGAGTTCTAGTCTAGAGTCGGTCCACAGTCGCTGCCAAAGAGAGAGAGAAAAGAAACACTCAGCGTGCACTCTAACCTAAATCAAAATGGTTATCACTTTATCTAATTAGGATGTCTCCCACTGTATCCTCAAATTCTCCTCCAAACCCTAAAAGAAGAATTAGTCGGGATCATCTAAAATCACCCGAGGAGTAAACCAACTCGTCAATAGGAATCGGGATCCAACTATCATCGCATGAAAACCTGATGGAATCCACTCAAGTTATCACACTACAGATGGTACGTGCATGCCTGGCAAGTTTCCTGTATGTTTGAAACTCCTGATGTGATTTTTACCCCATGCTCTTATGACCTTGATGAAGGCCAATAAATCATAAGTCACATGACAAGTTCTACCCGTCATTGTCCAGGTTAATTTGAACCTACCCGTACATACCCTTGACGAAGTCCAACAAAGTAGTACGACTGTCCCAAACCAACGCATCTATTTATGCAACAGAAAAGTAACAAATATCTACCATACACTATGCTTTGACGAAGGCCAACAAACATAGCATGAATACTAAGTGCTACCCGTCTAAAATGAGGGAGGGCTACGAATGGTTTTTGGCGAAAAACCTTTAACGTAATGAACTTGATACCGTTGAAGGAACCGGATAGTTTTACAAATATATAGTGGCGACAACATTTGCTAAAGAGGTCACTCCCGGTGAAGTGATCTCGGCTCTTTCCTCATGGGACGAGGTGCGGGATATTCCCAACTGAATACTACGATACAAAGCAAAAAGTAATCGACTATAGTGAAGTTATTACCCTGACGCAAACTTCTGCCCAAGAGGTCCCTCCCGATGAAGGGATCTCGTCTCTTGCCTCGTCGAATGAGGTGCTGAATATTCATAACCGAATATCTCTGTGCAGAACAATAGAAAACGTCCTTGTAATAACTGCTTTTGAAAATTGTTCCAACAACATCGAATAGGTATGTTTTCCTTGCATTGATCAGAATCAATCCAGTCCCATCAATTAATCACTCCAGAAAAGAACGAAAATATGATGTACGTATATGCCATCCGCATTCGCCACTGGGCCCCGTCATCACCCGTTAGGTTACTTAACTAACGACAGAGTGGGGGCGGGACTAGCACGGGTGCAAAACATATACAACACCTACTACTATATATATATATATAAATATATATAATAATCGTTCCAGGCATGATGAATGCAACATCACAGATAAGTGATAAGTATTACAGAACTGATAATCTGGGAGCCCCGGGTTTCCTTTGAGCCGCAAGTGAAACCCGATGTTCCCTTGGTAGTGTGGATAGCCTGTGCAATGAAAATCTAGACCCCTACGAGCGCGGCAAGTTACCCGCCGAAACCAGAAGTGAGGAAACCCCCTTCATCAAAGTGAATGGGCCACCCGGCACTCCATGGAATCGGGTAACTTGAGCACCCCTCCTTGGGTCAACCTGTACCCCCTACGAGTGCAGCGAATAGCCCGCCAATTCTAGAGTGGGGCCTCCTCCGTCTCAACGCCATGAGATGCGGGCCCATTGCTCTCTAGAACCCGGCTATCCGTGCAATCCACCGCGGGGTAATCCTAGTACAGAAAAGAAAAATTTGTACAATGGTGTCATCGACCTCAACCCGGTCGTGTCCCAAACAAATAATATACAAGCAGGCAGTGACGGCAGTCCATATGTCGGAGGCTCGCCCCGCGATATCAAATGTACAAATAAAACTAAACTGTACTAACATTGCACCCAAGCTATCCACCATGACGAATCAGCAACAACACAGCACAATACAGAACATCAACATGAATGCCACGTTCGCAAACCCGTCTAAAAGACATATAGCAATTAGACAAGTTGTACCGCTCTAATGACTTTCACGGTCGTACATAGTAATGTATGTACTGTAAACTTTTAAACAGTGTTAGAAATATCGACTTCGAAACCCCCGAATTGCCCACAAACTAATGATAACACTATAGCCAGAACTGGGCAAAACAAACAATACCAATTAACCAATATTCCACAGTCTAAACTACACCTAAAAAACCTAACCCAAAGTCCAGAGGAAAATCGGCCAGGCCGGATTTTAAGCAAGTCTCCGCGGTCATGTAGTGGACTTTGGAGCTCGTGTTTGGGTGGTGTTCTAGTTGTCACACAAATAGTCTTCTGCAATTGTTTAAAGAATTTTTAGAAGACTAGGAAAATATTGACAGAAAATGGAATACTTCGAGTATTGTTTCGGAGTTATTTCGGTTTCAATACTTTAACATCGTCTAAATCAACTAGTATGAGGTTAATGGGTTAGTTCTGATACCATGTTGGGTTACGCCAGCGCCCCGGCCATCAATCCGTGGCCAAATGCGGAACAAATACTTTAAAAAACCGGCACTAACGGAACCCGATTCCCGGATCGACCATTAACACTACACTAGCTATATGAAAAGGAGTTAAGAATGGTTATACCGAATGATCCATGTCCTTCGGTCTTCAACCTCTGTCCCAAGTTCCTCACGGCTTCCTTGATCAAGTTTGATCTCCGGTCTCCCTTCATCGAAGAAGATCCACTTTGAGAATATGTAATACGGGCTCCGACCTCAAATCTGAGGCAACTCGAGTATCTAGTTTTCTACCCTAGATATCCAAGATGAAATATAGAGTGTGTAGGATTAGATTGTCTCAATACACCCTAGGTTTCTCAACACATGAGGCATGTAGGGTGGAAGTAGAAGAAGATGCCAATGAGAGAAAGTGTGAAGCATAGCAAAGAGCAAGTGAAGAAATGGCTAAGTTATTGTGAGCTATTTTATTGCGAGAAATTAGCAACTAAAGAAAAGCCTCACCCCAAAAAAAATATTTGCCGCTTCTCACTACAAAATATCTCACTTGCTCAATACAAAATATCTCAGAATACAACAAAAACCCTAGTCATGCCACCATGACTCAGCACCATAAGTCACCAAGTGCACATGCATGAGTTAATGCCAAAACCATGACTCGCACATTCCACTCCAATAAACATTTAAACTAAATGTTTTATACAAAAAGGAAATGGCATCTTCAAAAGTAATATTGTAAAGAATTACAAGAATACCCCTCATACGTATATACATACCCGCATCTGTATTCCGAAAGAATACGAATACAACAAGACGAAAATAATCCAACAATATAATACTAGGATCCGGCTTAAACCAAAGCCCACTAGTATTATCCGTCCGAGTCATAATCCGTGCACAAGTGCATGTATATGATCGAACCCTGCCATAAAACCATACGGCCTCTACAACATTTCGCCCGAAGCAGGAAAACCCTCTGTGTGTGTCACGACCCGGATATGTGGAATGTGACTGGAACATAAATTACGAAACGTCTAGAGGCGTAACGTAATCTAAGTAAGCCAAAGCCCAGAAAATCTAAACCATTTAAGGAAATAAAGTGAAGGAAAACTTATTTTTAAAAAAAGTGATTTTAGAAAAATAAAGTCACATTAAAACATTTTAAAATATCAAGTTTTCCCGAAAATTTCGGTAGAGTTTCCTTTGTAAATACTGGCCCCAAACGGGTACAACACATGAATATATACAAGTAAAGAATAAATGCATCTCCAAGCTGGAGCTAGCTCTTCGCCAAAGGAGGAATCACAACCACCTGCAATATATATATCCTTAATATGAAATAAGCATCTGAAAGCAAGAAATAAGAAAACACCACATCGGCTCAAGTATGCATCGACACCAGAAATAGAATACATACAAGTCTCACAAGCTCACCATCTAAGTCCAATACACAACTAGTGGAAAACAGTAGATATGGTAGATGGAGTATACTAGATACAATAATAATACACAAAGTGGGAACAAAATATTTTCGCAGCCCACCTACGAGCAAACCATAAGTCAATGCAAATGAAGCAAAAGATGAAGTACACCTGCCGCTACAGTGCTGACGGGTCAGACCTGCAAGATACTGTGGCACAACGGGGGTGAGTTGCCAACTCGTGAGTAGTAAGTAACATCTACTAAGGTTATCGTAAGCATGCACGCAAATGCGTCACAACCGACATATAAAATAACGATGCGATGCACTAGTATGAATGCAACATGAATGCATAATCAAACACGAAACCTGAATATGTCTGGTATAGGAAAATCTGTATTCTTATCTTGGTAAAACTTTTGTATAATAAAACTGGAGTATCATCAATGAAATCGACAGAAAATCCGTGTCAAGCATCGACACAACAAATATATATCTCAATATCTCATTGTCTCAATATCTCAATATCTCATTGTCTCAATATCTCAATATCTCAATGTCTCAATATCTCAATATCTCAATAGCCGTCTCTCAGACCGGCTCTCAAATCAGTCACATCCCACGACTCCAGTCGGTATCCTCCAGATAACCACCGAGTCAATAATAACCGGTAGGTAATGCTCCCCTGCCGGGATCAACGCCTTCTCAATACGTCCATCTTGCCCCGGGGTACCTCACCGGGTCCACCATGTACCCGCAGACGGTACATCCCCCTCCTCGAATTGGGTGTATGATACAGCTCAAGAACCGAGAAAACTCATTGTGGACGCCACACATCATAACACGAGAAAACCGCAACTCACATTTTTTAAGATGATAATAGGTTTATAACATCCTTGCGGTTTTCCCCAAAATCCATAAATCTTATAAACACTGAAATCTCCAAGAAGAATCACAATATATGGACATGTCGGAAATAATGGATACCTATGATATCGATAATATACCATGCAATGTACGACTAAAGCTATCTATGAATGATGGTGCGATGAGGTATATAACTAACAACCTACATATCAATTCTGATGCCATGAGAATACAACTAAAATCTACATATAATGCATGATGCAAATGCACAGATACCGATTTAAGCAAGTTCTATAGTGTCCGTGACATAGCAATTACCAATGGCGTGTGTGTTAACATGAATAGTGCACGTGCGGCATGAACCAATGGTAATGGTGCAAGTGTCCTAAGTAATAATATCATATGTTAAAAGATGCAATGCCATGATATGAATGATTTGGAGACAATGGATATAAATATAAGAACTACTAATGATCCTAACTATCGAGTGCCTTGCGTCATCCAGACGATTTCCCCATAGATGTGTACATCTACTCACTGGGACGCCTCGGCAAATCTGGTCCGATCACAACCTTCCTTTTTCTCGTCACGTCCAACGTCTTTGCAACAGATCCTAGAATCGCACAATAAGAATACATGAGGTTAACCACTTAAATAGACACGAAGGCAAGACGGTACAAAGTAGCTAACATGCACTAACTAGACGCGCATATACTTGGTGCACAAAACGCGCTCGCGACAACACCACAAAATCAGAACTAGGGGTCGCTATACATGGAAATCCCCAAACCTAGAACACAATCGTACCAATCGTGCACTCACATCACATTATATAACTTAGAAATTAGGTTGTAGATCATCAAACCTCAAACTTAATTAAAATCTATTTATTCCAAAAACCTAGTAAGCAACAATTTACCATTTAGTGCAAATCTAGATATTTTAGCAAATCTAGTGGCCATAATATTTACTTAATATCTTAATTAGGCCACACAATTATTAACTATATTTTAATCTCACATATTTACACACTAATTATGAAATTAGTTTTCATGCACAATTAATTAGGACAATTAAAAGTAACGATTGGCAAATTAACTACTACATTAGATTTTGCAAGGTCTTAAAATGTAAATCTACAAATGCTACCATAAGTTAGTGATGTAAAATTTAACTTAATCTCAACCCTTCTCTTTGAATTTCTATTTTGCAATTAAGGTTATATTAACATCTAATTAGATTCAAGAAAATAATTAACCAGTAACTATTTGGATTAAGCTTTATACCTCAAGATTATTGGAAAGATCAAACTTGCAAACTTGGCCACCCAAAATGCTACTAGCCTCAAGATCCAAGCCTTGATTTGAACAAAGAATTTGTGATGATTTTAGCTAGGATTTGTGTTGATTTTATTGTGGATTATTTTTATGGATTTTGAGGGGTTTTCAAGTGAAGAAGAACAACAAAAAAGGGGAAGGGGCTGCTCTTAGCCGAGACAAAGGAGGGGGAGCTACTGTTGAAGGAAGATTGGAGAGAGAGAGTGGGTTCAAGTCATGTTACACCCATACCTCAATATAATATACACATTACTTCAATTATCTCTTCACTTTTCATTTTCTTTTATTTTATTCCATTAAAATAAAACAAATCTAGAACATCTTTTCTTTTCATTTCTCATTTAAAAACAACATGTTTCATTTGTGTTTAGTTTGTCATGGTGAACAAACAAGTATTAACCCATATTAAATTTGTAATTATCACTAATTAAATGTGTAAGTGAATGCTTAAAATAATATTTAAAAATAAATAATTAAGGAAAATAATTAAGTAAACATGCAATTAATAAGTGAGTAATTAAATACCAATACTAGCAATTACATAGTTAAAATAGGTATTTTTAAGTCTTGGAAAAATAATTATATCTTGATTTTTACGGAAAACACGTATTGTATTACTAATTATCGGATAATTAACCTAAATGAATTTTCAAAACGTTACAATCTCCCCCCTTAAAGAAATTTGGTCCCCAAATTTAAAATCTAACTACGCGTACCTTCGAAGATATGAGGATATTTCTTCCTCATCTCGACCTCGGCTTCACACGGAACCTTTTCGCTACTCGGGCCACGCCAAAGAACCCCTTACGGACGGTATAACCTTTGACCTTAATTTATTCACCTGCCGATCCAGAATGAACCACCGGCTGCTCGGTGAAAGAAAGGTCGCGCTCCTGCTGGATTGTCCGGTGCTGAATTGCATGAGAGGGGTCATGAAGGTACTTGCGGAGCATCGATACATAAAACACAGGGTGAACATCTAGAAAGGTAGGTGGAAGAGCCAAACGATAAGCAACTGTTCCGATACGCTCGAGAATCACAAAGGGACCCACATATCTAGGACTAAGCTTCCCTTTCTTTCCGAATCTCATCACGCCCTTCATCGGAGAAACCCGTCAGAAAGCATGATCACTTACAGTGAATTCTAGCCTACGACGACGTCTATCTGCATAAGATTTCTGCCTACTATGGTCCGCTCTCATCCTATCCCGAATCAACTGGTTCTTTTCAGTCGTCTCCTGCACAACCTGCTGTCCCAAAATACTGCTCTCACTGAGCTCTGTCTAACAAATGGGTGATCGACATCTCCTCTTATATAACGCCTCGAAGGGCACCATCTGAATCATCTCGTGGAAGTTGTTATTGTAGAAGAACTCTATCAAGGGCAAGTGGAGATCCCAACTGCCACCGAAATCTAGAACGCAAACTCGGAGCATGTCATCAAGTGTCTGTATGGTCTGCTCTGACTGATAATCGGTCTGCTGATGGAAAGCTGTACTGAAACTCAATCGGGTGTTCAAAGCCTCCTGGAGTCTCTGCCATAACAGGCTGGTGAACTGAGTGCCTCTGTCGGAAACAATGCAAGCTAGTCACACAATCTCATCAACATATATCTGAGCATACTGAGCGAATCTGAAAGTGGTCTTCACTGGCAAAAAGTGAGCCGCTTTCGTCAGCCGGTCTACGATCACCCAAATAGAGTCATACCTTTGACTTGTCCTAGGTAGACCCACGATAAAATCCATAGAGATTTGCTCCCACTTCCTCTCCGGAATGGGCAAAGGCTGTAATTCTCCTGCCGGCCTCTGATGCTCGGCCTTGACTTGGTAACAAATCAGGCATTTCGAAACAAAATCTGTGACATCTCTCTTCATCCCTTCCTACTAGTAGACATCTCTCAAGTCATGGTAAATCTTGGTGGAACCCGAATGGACACTATTTGCTGACTGATGCTCCTCCTCAAAAATCTCGCGTCTCAGTCCCTCGGAATCAGGCACACATAGTCAAGTCTCAAATCGTACTACTCACTGATCATCAATCACGAACTCTGAATCTCTGCCCTGTCGAAGCTGCTCCATGATCTCTGACAAACAAACTTCATCAGACTGTGCCTCATGGATACGATCAAGTAACTGTGGATGTGCACAGACACGGGCAAGCTGTTCCCTGGTCGAAGTAAACTCGAACTGTAATCGGCTGTCATATAGAATCTGCCAATCTGCCGTCGACTGTCTCTGAACTGCGCCCAAGCAAGATAAGCTACCTCCGGGCCTCCGACTCAAAGCATCTTCCACAACATTCGCCTTGCCCGGATGATAAAGAATCTCGCAGTCATTGTTCTTCACTAGCTCCATCCAGCGACGCTGTCTCAAATTTAGATCTCGCTGCTGAAAGATATACTTTAAACTCTTATGGTCCGTGAATATCTGGCACGACTCGCCGTATAGGTAGTGTCTCCAGATCTTGAGTGCAAAAATCACCGCTGCCATCTCTAAATCATGAGTGGGATAATTCTGCTCGTGCTTTTTCAACTGCCGAGAAGCATCGCAATAAACAACAAAACTGCCTGATCCTGAAGGCAAAGATAATACTGGCGTCGTGGTCAAACGAGTCTGCAATTGTTGAAAGCTCTGCTCGCATGCCTCGGTCCAAAGAAAAGGAACTCCCTTCCGGGTCAACCCGGTCAACAGTGCGGCGATACGGGAGAAATCTTGAACAAACAGCGTTAATATCCGGCCAAACCCAAAAAGCTGCGGACCTTAGAAACTGATACCGATTTGGGCCAACGCTAAACGACCTCAATTTTCTTCGGGTCCACACGTATACCATCTCTCGTAATCACGTGACTCAAGAAATCAACACTATCCAGCCAGAAAACACACTTGGATAATTTAGCGAACAGCCGGTGCTCCCTCAAAATCTGCAACGAAATCCTCAAATGCTGCCCAGGGTCCTCTCGGCTCCAAAAGTACACTAAAATGTCATCAACGAACACGATAATGAACTGTTCAAGATACGACCTGAAAATGCGGTTCATCAAATCCATAAACGCTGCTGGGGCATTATTGAATCCGAACGACATCACCAAAAAATCATAATGCCTGTAATGTGTGCGAAAATCAGTCTTCGAAATATCATCCATCCTAACCCGCAACTGGTGATAACCTGACCGCAAGTCAATTTTCGAGAAATGTCCCGCATCCTGGAGCTGATCAAACAAATCGTCAATGTGACGTAGGGGACATCTGTTATGCAGAGTAACCAGATTCAACTGACGATAATCGATGGACAAACGCAAACTTCCGTCTTTCTTCTTGCCGAACAGGACAGGAGCTCCCCAAAGTGACACACTCGGACGAATAAACCCTTTATCCAGTAAATCATGCAACTGATCCTTCAGCTCTTTAAGCTCCACCGGGGCCATCCGATATGGCGGTATTGAAATAGGCCCCGTGCCGGGTATCAAATCAAAGCAGAACTCAATATCACGCTCTGGCAGTAAACCAGGCAGCTCGTCAGGAAAGTCATCGGAAAACTCCCTCACAATCAGGATCTGGTCCAACGGATCCTCTGCGGCTCTAGCTTCAAGTACAAACGCCAAGAATCCCTGACATCCTTTTCTCAAAAGCTGATTAGCGCGAAGGGAAGAAATCAAACTGGGATGGATGGCGCTATGGTCTCCCTGAATAACAAAAACTAGCTCATCCGGAAAACTAAATCTGACTGTCTTCTCACGGTAGTCAACGGACGCATAACATGTGGATAACCAATCCATGCTCAGATGAACTTCGAAGTCAAACATGTCGGGAAGAATCAAATTGACAGAAGAATCCCTAGCTCCGATATGAACAAAACAAATACGAACGAAAAACATATCGAGCGACAAAAGACTCGCCTATTGGAGTAATAACAATCAGCGACAGATCAAGCAAGGACGACTCTCGGTCCAATCTTGGTACAAAGTGCGTAGATACAAGTTCAAACAACAAAAGAAATATGTGCATCGAAAGAAAATACTGAAATAATAACTATCACAACGGCATTGGATACCTGCGTGTCCAGAGGGGTGAAAGCGAACACTCGGCTAGTCCTCCACTAGTAGCCGGCTGTCCTCTTCCTCTGCCACTACCGTCTCCAAGAAAGAACCTGTCATGGCGTCTACCTAACCGCCTCTGAGTTGGTGTTCATAACATAATATTGCATTTTGTATTCCCCATTCTTATTCATTTTACAATGAAAACAGGTGCTTTTGACCCATGTCTGCTACATGTTACAGGTTACAGGTACTTGGAGCGAAAACAGTGAAAAACACAAAAGACGACACAAAAGAAGGACTTTTGACCAACAATTAGGAAGATCTTAGTAAAGCCCAGCAGAAGAACGGTTCACCATCAACAAGGCAACGCAAGATCCAAATTTGCGAGAAAAAAAAAACGGTTAAAAGATCCATTGCAAAGTGTTCACCGAAAATCTGGAATTAATACAGAAGCCAAATTGATAAAAGGAATAAAGAACCAAGAAGACCAAAGAACCATGATGCAGCCCAGAAAAATTCATGAAATGAACTCCTCAATGGGCCGCGGAACCGCGGCCCAATGCCTACCCATGCCGCGGTTCCGCGGCCGTCTAGTGCCCGTGCGCGAAGAAAATTTTACCAAAATTCTGAGGAGGCTCTGGAAAGATTTTCCGGGGGTATATTTGTAATTTTAGACATGCGGAGCAATTGTAAAACTAGGGTTTCTATGTCCTATAAATAGAACCCAAATCCTTGTATTTTCTTATTCATCTACTCATGAATAAAATTCCGTTTTCTTGAAGTTGGAGCGCATCAAAAGTAAGTAGCTTATTTTCCTTGCAGTAGTTGTAGTTTTTCATATCTGCCCTAGGTAAATCATTTTCTCGCCTTAGTTTAATTTAGTTTAGCTGTTATTAACTTGCAATCGATGTTTTCTCTCCTTAATAAAATCATGTTTTTTTCATTCCCTCAATGAGCGAGTAGTTTCCTCGCTTGTTAGGGTTAGGAATAGGGAAGGATTTGATAGATGAAGATCTCTCATCTCTTTTCGTTGCCAAACTTTTATGAACATTAGAACTCCATGCATACCTTCTTATTCCGCTCCCTACGGCACTTTTTCCCTTGAGGTAGCGGTGATTCCGTAGTCTAAAGGCCCGGATTTCAAGGTTTTCCATGGAGGTTAGGGTAAAGATTAATAAAGGAAGGACAAGGATCTATAGGAAGAATCAATCATCCCAATCATCCTAATCCCCTTTATAAATATTTACCATAACACTAATGTGATAGATTTAATTAATGGTAATGGAAAGAGATGTAGATCTTTGTTTACCAAATTTTCCCTAGACCTAATCCTAGCAAGTTTCTAATCCTAGTATCATACAACTTCAATTTTTAGGTTTAATTATAAATCCAAACACCATTTGGAATTAACTCGTAAGAACTTAAAGAAGATTTACACATCCCTGTGGACCGACCCATATTCACCGGCTAGCTTCATGCGACGCCGTTCTTGATTGCGGTAAATATTTTTGATCTATCTTTTAGAAAGCGCAAGCACGCTAAATCACCACCAATCAAATGGCGCCGCTGCCGGGGATGGCGTAAAAATTTTCTTTTTGTAATTTCGGGTTAATATAAAATATTAAAAAACCATAAAAATCTGAAAAAAATCCAAAAAGATAAAAAAATTGTCATTTTTTATTGTTTGAAGGGTTTTCTTTGTGGATCTTTGCAGGATTGACGGATCTGAATCAACACACAAGGAGAATCAGGAAAGGGTACATCAGAACAGAGCTAGATTGCTACAGAAGAGCCGTACAAATTTTTTCAGAGCACGATCTCTTCTTGTCACCGCGGAACCGCGGTCTTGGGGTGGGATCTGCGGCGGAACCGTGGTCTTCTGGAGTCCTCTCTGCACGAAATTTGCACTGTTTGTTTCCTCATTCTCCCCTCTGCAACTCCCCATATATCTTCTGTCAAATCTTCTGCAGGATTCTTTGCGCTAAAAAAAATCTTCTTCCCCCTTCCAATAAATTGATTTTCTGCAGGATTCTTTGCGCCGCGCTAAAAAGCAAATTGATTGCAAGTGATTTACTGCTTTGCATACTTTAATCTGACTTTAAGGGGCTATTGACCAATTCAGATTGGGTCGGGATTTCATCACCCTTCCCAGGACCCCAAAAATCACTTAAAGCATTTGCATTGACCACTTTTAATTAAAAAATATTAAACTCAGCCCTAAGGACGTCGAGCTCAATAGGACAGAGGACTAGTATAGGCATCGGCCGTTTATCCTAACCTGACTTTGCGGTGCCCAGGCAAGTGGTTTTTAATTAGGCCCACAGCGTGGTTCCTTCCCACTTACCTGGCACTTACCTGGCCGCAATTGGCGGTGAAGAGGTGGTTTGAGGTCCTATCTCTAGCCCTTTGGAACAGTTAGGAGCTGTCTAGCTGACCGAGGTGACCCTAGATCTAGGCCTGATTGTGCATGTGTGGTTAATTGCATTTGTGTCACAAGTCTCTTTTCAAAAATCTTTTTGCAAAAGCACACATAAAAGAAGTAAAAGGAAAAATCTTTTCAAAACTTGCAACTTGTCGTTAAAGAAATCTTTGCACTCACTTACACCACTTCCTCTCATTGACGTTTTCTTACCTCCACATTCTGTCTTTCATCTTTCGACTACACTAACCATTTTAGTGTATGTTCGGTTGGACTAGGGACCCTAGCGCCTGATTAGTCCGTGTTTCGTTGGTACCGACCGACGAACCTTTCGACTCCGAAGTCGAAATCTTGTCCACTTCTTCACTTTCACCATCACATTCTTCTTCCGAAGGTATGTCGGGATATGATCCTAACAACACCTTACCGACGGGAAGGATTTCACCTCCGTTAGGTGCGAATAACCCGAATCTTCCGCCTGTTGAAGCGCCCGCACGAGTCGCGCTCCGGGATCTTTTCTACCTCGTCCACACCGCCCTTCCTACTTGTCTTTCCCTCCCACCGGCTAATGGGGACAATTTTGAGATCAAACACCACTTCATCAATATGCTGCCTAAGTTTCATGGTTTGGAATCCGAAGATGCATATATCTTTATCAACAAATTCCAAAACGTTTGTGCCATGATGAAAACTACCCAATTAAGTGATGACGCTATAAGGTTAAGGGTCATTCCTTTCACCTTATGTGACCTAGCTGAGAAGTGGCTATACAGCACCGCATCACACTCAATTAGAAATTGGGACGAGTTTGTGAAAGCTTTTCTTAAAAAGTTCAATCCTCATCACAAAACTGCAAAAATCCGTAATGAGATTATACAATTTTCACAGCTTCCTGCCGAACCATTTTGGAAATGTTTTGAAAGATTCAAAGACCTACTCGTTCAATGCCCTCACCATGGGATCGAAAGATGGCAACTTTGCCAAACATTATACGAGGGATTGAACCCAGCAACGAAGCAGTTGCTAGAAACCATTAGTCAAGGTCACTTTCTGTCCAAATCTAGTGAGGAAGCGTGGCAGTTTCTTGAGGATCTTAGTGAACAAACAATTCAGCGGGAGAGCACCAAGACCACATCATCATCTTCTTCTATTGGTCAATCTAGGGCAGGCATACATCAAGTAGAGATGTCAATTGCTATGAAGGCCGAGATGGCTGCTCTTACGAAAAAGCTAGAAGCGCTTGAGACCAAAATCTCAACACCTTCTCCTGCCCCTGTTGTGCCTCCACGAACTGTTTGTGCTTGTTGTTCGGATCCATCACATCTCACCGAAGAGTGTCCTTACACTGCATCTACTCAAGGACAAGATCAAGTCAATGCTTCCTTTCAGCAACGACAAAGAAATGATCCATACTCTTCGACATACAATCCGTGTTGGAAGAGCCACCCTAATTTCGCTTGGAACCAAAATCAACAATCCCAAGGAAACAACAATTTTCAAAGAGCTCCTTCTCCACAACAACAAGCACCTCCACAAACTCAATTTCAGCAACCTCTCCAACAACAACCTTACCCTAATCATATGAACAATTTTGTGCCCAACAATTTTGTCCCCCCTCAAAATGCTGTTAGCTCGCTCGAAAGAAGTCTAGAAGCATTCCTAAAGCAATCTGCACAGTCCACAGCTAGGATAGAGACTTCTGTTCAATCTTTGGTGCAAAACAGTGCCTCACACGATCAAAGCATAAAAGTTATTGAGGCACAAATTGCACAACTCAACGCAGCATTGAAAGAGCGAGAGAAAGTAAAGCTTCAGTCTCAACCACTCCCAAATCCTGGTCACGCACATGTTGCACATGAACAGCAGAATCATAACGTGAATGCTGTAACTACGTTGAGATCCGGAAAAGTGCAGCAAAACAACGTGGGTATTCACCATGACACCTCTGCCGGTGGTTCTTCATCTTCCTCTTCTTCTTCGTTAGAGCCTATTCTCCATCCTTCACATGGCTCTACTTCTTCTAGCTCGAACGGACCCTCTTCTCACAACACGAACACATCTACATAGGGTTCCGTTCCAACTCAACAATCTGATCCGCAAAAATTGGACTCAACAACTTTTCAAAATGTTCCTTTTCCAAATCGGTTGAGATCCAATAAACCAACTCCACAGATGGAGAAGATTGTAGAGTTGTTCAAACAGGTTAGCATAAATATCCCTCTTTTGGATGCAATCCAACAAGTTCCTTCATATGCAAAAATCTTAAAGGACTTATGTACCAAAAAGAGGAAGTCACAAGTACCAGAGAAAGTTTTCGTGGCTAGTGCTATTAGTGATGCTCTTGTCAATTCTTTACCCCCAATGCACAAGGACCCCGGTTGTCCTACTATTTCGATCACAATTGGGAACAAGACCATCAATAGAGCACTATTAGATCTTGGTGCTAGCGTCAATTTGCTACCATATTCGGTTTACGAACAGTTAGGCGTTGGAGAGCTTAAGCCTACTCATTGCACTCTCCAAATGGCCGACCGATCAATCACCCACCCAAGGGGAGAGTTGGAGGATGTGTTAATTAGAGTAGGGGATTTCATTTTCCCCGTTGACTTTATTGTTATGGATACACAACCTGTCGCTAACCCCCGGAGTCAAATTCCAGTGATACTTGGTCGACCATTCCTCGCGACTTCTAACGCGGTAATCAACTGTCGTAATGGTTCAATGAATTTATCTTTTGGCAATATGATAGTTGAACTCAACATTTTCAAGTTAGAAAGTCAGCCTTGTGAGCCTAATTCTAGCATACTTGATGTTTGCTCGATCAATGAGATCGCGGAGGAGGACTGTGAGTTTGAAAATTTCATGTTTGATCACAGCAATGTTGACGCCACTAGTGCGTTCCTCCTAGAATCCGACACAGCTTTCATTACGGACAAAGATTATGAGTGTTTCACCTTTGTTGACGATCTTTAAGACTCTCCACCCGAGTTTGAGTCTTTTGCTTTTTCGGATGAGTTAGTTGAACCATCCGACTCGGTAGCGTACACTCGATTTGAACCTTTGATGGAATCCTTCGAGTTTGAAACAGTTACTCCATTGTTACCATCTATTGTTTCACCACCTAAACTCGAGCTAAAGCTTTTGCCGTCGCACCTAAAATATGCTTATCAAGGTGAAAATGAGACCTTACCCGTTATCATATCGGCCTCTCTAGCCCTTGAGCAAGAGAAGGCCCTTCTAATGGTCTTACACAATAATCGGCAAGCTTTCGGCTGGTCTATGGCGGACATCAAGGGGATTAGTCCCCTCATAGTCGAACATCATATACACTTGATGGATGATGCCAAGCCAGCAAGGGATCCACAAAGACGCCTCAACCCCATTATGAAAGAAGCGGTCAAGAAGGAGATTGTTAAGTGTCTTGATAGCGGTATCATTTACCCTATCTCGGATAGCCAATGGGTTAGCCCCATTCATGTCGTGCCAAAGAAATCGGGCATCACGTTCATCACCAATGAGGCAAATGAGTTAATTCCCACTCGCACCCAAACTGGGTGGCGAGTTTGCATCGACTACCGGAAACTCAATGCCGCGACAAGGAAGGACAACTTTCCTTTACCATTCATTGACCAAATGCTAGAAAGATTGGCGGTGCACGAATTCTACTGCTTTTTAAATGGCTATTCCGGTTATAATCAAGTCCCCATAGCCAAAGAGGATCAAGACAAGACTACATTTACTTGTCCCTTTGGCACTTTTGCTTACCGTCGCATGCCCTTTGGGTTATGCAATGCACCCGCTACATTTCAGCGGTGTATGATGGGGATCTTTTCGGACATGGTGGAGAAGTTTTTGGAAATCTTTATGGATGATTTCACTATTTTCGGTGACTCCTTCGACGAGTGTTTACAACATCTTGACGCAGTTCTTACCCGCTGTAGGGAGAAGAACCTAACTTTGAATTGGGAGAAATGCCACTTTATGGTACAAGAAAGCATTGTCTTAGGACATGTCATCTCGCAAAACGGCATAGAGGTTGACAGAGCTAAAATCGAAGTCATTTCTAATCTTCCACCTCCTAAATGCGTCAAAGATATCCGAGCTTTCTTTGGCCATGATGGTTTTTATAGACGGTTCATCAAGGACTTTAGCAAGATTGCTAGACCCTTGACTCTCTTATTGGCCAAGGACACTACTTTTGTTTTCGACTCAACTTGCATGGAAGCGTTCGAGTCTTTGAAACACTTACTCATTTCTGCGCCCATCATTTCATCTCCAGACTGGACGCATCCCTTCGAAATTATGTGCGACACATCAGATTTTGCCATTGGTGTTGTTCTTGGACAACACATTAACAAGATGCCGCATGTAATTTACTACGCTAGCCGAACATTAAATGAGGCCCAATTAAACTACACAACAACAGAAAAAGAGTTTTTAGCGGTTGTGTTTGCACTTGAAAAATTTCGGCCTTATTTAATCGGCTCTCCAGTTATAGTGTACACGGATCACTCAGCTCTTCGCCACCTTTTTGCGAAGAAGGATGCTAAGTCTAGGCTAATACGTTGGATCCTTTTGCTGCAAGAATTTGACCTTGTTATAAGAGACAAAAAAGGATGTGAAAACGTAGTGGCCGATCACCTTTCACGACTTCCTTCCTCACCTACACTTGAACTTCCTATCACTGATGTTTTCCCCGATGAGCAACTCTTGACCGTTTCTTGCGATCCATGGTTCGCTGATATTGTAAACTACTTAGCCACCGGCTTGATACCTAAAGATTGGTCGAAACAAGACAAACTACGATTTTTGTCCAAAGTAAAGCATTTTTACTGGGATGAACCTTATCTTTTTAAATATTGTTCCGACCAAATCATTCGTCGGTGTGTGCCAGAAAATGAGGTCAAGAGTGTGCTGTCTTTTTGCCACGATCAAGCATGTGGCGGGCACTTTGGCCCAAAGAAGACAGCCGAGAAAGTTTTGCAGTGTGGTTTCTATTGGCCACGACTCTTTAAAGATTCATTCGAATACTGCAAAATTTGCTCCCGGTGCCAACACTTGGGCCGGATATCGCGGAGAAACGAAATGCCGCTCCAACCAATTTTGGTTGTAGACATTTTTGATGTTTGGGGTATAGACTTCATGGGACCATTTCCTAACTCTTTTGGAAATGTGTATATTCTTTTGGCTGTTGACTATGTTTCAAAGTGGGTCGAGGCTGTGCCTAGTCGAACGAATGACAACAAGGTCGTCGTTCGATTTCTTAAAGAACACATCTTTTCTCGATTTGGGCACCCTCGCGCGATAATAAGTGATAATGGTTCTCACTTTTGCAATAGGACTTTTGAGTCTCTAATGCGCAAATACTCTATCACCCATAAGCTGTCAACGCCATACCATCCCCAAACATGTGGGCAAGCCGAGGTCTCGAATCGGCAAATTAAGCAAATCTTGGAGAAAACGGTTTCTAAAAACCGTAAAGATTGGTCACTCAAATTAATCGATGCATTATGGGCTTTCCGTACTTCATATAAGACCGATCTTGGCATGTCTCCATACCGGCTTGTCTACGGGAAGGCGTGCCACCTCCCAGTAGAAATTGAGCATAAGGCATTTTGGGCCATTAAAGAGCTGAATCTATTTTTAGGAGATGCGGGCAGCAATCGAAAGCTGCAATTGAATGAATTGGAGGAGCTAAGGGATGAGGCATATGATAATGCCATAATTGCTAAAAACTGAGCTAAGGTGTTCCACGATAAACACCTTTTGCAAAAAAGGTTTGAACCTGGTCAACAGGTTCTATTTTATGACACTCGGTTACATTTTCATCCCGGCAAGCTCCGGTCCCGATGGAGAGGACCTTTTGTAGTCCACACCGTTTATTCGCACGGTGCGGTTGATCTTGAGAATCCTGAAGACGGTACCTTATTCAAGGTGAATGGGCATCGACTGAAACCGTTCATCACAGCGGACCCTTCGGAGGAGCTCCTGCTCTTGCAGGAGCCGATCTACACTGAGTAATATTCCTCCAATTTCACCCCCAGATTTCTTTTCTTCCAAAACATTATTTCAAATAAGTCTAGGGTGTGTATATAATTTGTAAATATATATTCCCAAAATACCATAAAAAATAAAAAATAAGAAAATAAAAAATAAAATTTTCAGAATTAAGAGCTGAATTTTCAATTTACACATAAAATCTTTTTTTTAAGGGTGTTTTCTTCAAATAACCCTCTTTCCCCTCTATTTAAAGAGACCCGAGCCCTCCTGTCCTCATAACCCTAATATTTCATCTTCATAAAACCCTAGCCGCCACCTCCTGTCCCCTCCAGAAAAATTTCGCAGCGCCGCCACCAAAACGCCGCGCTTCCGCCGCCGTAGCCGTCTCCTACCGCCGAACCGCCGCACCTCTGAAGCTTCAGCCCCTGTAATTTTCAGGGGAGGTACATCTGTGTCTTTACTCTCTGTTCTTACATATTTTTCCTGAGAAAAACATAATAATATCTAGATGGCACATAAAATGCAGTTTGAAAGGGATTTTTCTCCGGTTTTCCCACACGAAGTATACGGTAGATATTTCGCACATGAAATCGAACAGAGGGGCTGGAATTTCCTGCTCTATAATTACTCATCTGCGTTTGCCCTACCTAACCTAGTTGCCCTATTTTACGAATCTATGGAGGATAATAGCCTTGACAACTTAGGTTACATTAAACTAAATTGGGAAAATCGAGAAATTCACATCGATAGGGACATGATACACGAGGTTACACTCATACCACGTGTACCCGCACATGACCACCCCTTGCGCTTTGAAGATTATATGCCCTTGATGGGGAATGACTGTGCACGAGAGCCGCGTAAGGGTATCCAAGCACGGACCCTTTTCGCGAACGTTTTAACTGTGTGCCGGTGGGCACAAAACAATATCTTTGGTAGTTCCCACAACACGACTTTTTTCACCCCTTCATTACATGTCGTACACACACTGATGATGAAAAATCCAAGGTTCGACATGTGCACTGCTTTGCTCCAATCTATAGGTACGGGGAAACGAGGTACCATATACCTATGTCCCATGCTTGTTACCCAACTCTGCCGTTATTTCCTCCCCGTCGAGAAATTTGACTCATACATGATAGACAGTGTTCCGGTTCGACCACTCGTAGAGGGCGTTACTTCGTCCTACTCTAGACTAACTGATATTTGGACACGAACGGAACCGGCAGAAAATGTACCCGCACACACCCCTAGCTCGAGCTCGACTTCGAGCGGGGAAGAACTAACTCCACAGGAGCATGCGCGATTGATGCGGAGAACAGTGAGAAAAATCGATTCTTTGAGGGATGTGTTTCGGGCGACTGCACGAGATCACGACCGTCGGTTGACGGAAATTGAGAGGGGTATTCAAACCCTTTTGGCTAGAGGGGAAAGATCACGGTCACGCTCACGAGCGCAACGTGGGGCCGGGCAGTGAGGGCACTGCTTTGCTCAAGTTTGGGGGAGAGGGTAGTGTATATAGTTATCTTTTGCATTGCATATTGTACATATTTTTGCATTGCATCTTTATATAAAAAATCATAAAAATTTGAAAAAATTGAAAAATAAAAAAAATTAGAAAACAGAATAACCCATAAAAATTGGAAAAAATTCAAAAATTATAAAGATCGTTGTATTCAATTTTGGCTAATTGACTTGAGTTTGATAAAAAGGTTAAATGGCTAGGAAGAACTAGATCTTAGACTTAGCAAATTAAAAACCCTAAAAAAATAACATTCCTTAAAGTTTAACGGTAGAAAGTATATGTCTTTGTAGTTTATTTAGAAATAGGCAAATTTTGGGTTCACTTCTTGGGCTAAGTCGAAACGAAGGAAAAGTATTAAAACTTTTATTAGAGTATAAGTTTGAAAAATAATTTCTAGCTTAAGTCTAGATTCTGAAAACATATACCCTACAAAATGCACAAACACGCGCCTTGAAACTTGGATTAGTAGAAGAGACCTTGAAATACTCTTGTCTAAAGTCCTTAGCACAATGAAAATAAAAAGAAAAAAAAGGGGTGAATAAAGAAAAAATGGACACTGGTTTTTGTGATTACTTAAGGCTGTAAAAATAGAAAAATATTTAGCGAGAGTGCTTCATCACCTAGTGCCTTAGACCAACTGGTTTGGGAGTCACTGCTAAAAGCCTTGGGTGTTGCAAAACTAGGAAGTACGCTTTAAAATGCTAGCGCATCTTGTAATCGGTTGTTGGTACCTCAAGAAGTATTAACATTCGCATGAAGGATGTGAAAGCGAAAATTCACCAATTAATAAGTGCTTTGGACAATGGATGAGAGTACGATTGCTTGATTTGAATTTCCAAGTGTAGGGGTGATATTTACACACACGTGGGGATATGTGATTAGAGTTTAGATAAGAGAAAGGAATAAAGAATAAAACTTGTATCTTTAATAGAGTTGAGAGAAATTCCTAAGTGGAGATGGAACCCTAGAAGGAAAACTTAAGAAATGCCGAAAGCTAGGTAATTCTACAGGATATATATAATCTTAAGTTAAACAATGAGGAAGCGTGAAGAATATGGGTGGATAATTTGCGGGTCAACGATAATAGAATTCCTTGTTAGAAAACCAAATTAGAGAACAAAAGTCGAAAAACCAAATTGATAGGATTTTGTGGGTGTAATCCGCTGAAAACCCTCAGGAGACAACACTCCTCCTACTAGGGACACCTAGAGGTTTAACGGCTTGTTGCACATGCTCAGTGTAATCGCGTTTCCCTGCGAAAGTGTGGCTAGGTTAGATTTTTATCGAGAATAAAAAATAAGTTTGCTCGAGGACGAGCAAAAGATAAGTTTGGGGGTATTTGTTCATAACATAATATTGCATTTTGTATTCCCCATTCTTATGCATTTTACAATGAAAACAGGTGCTTTTGACCCATGTCTGCTACATGTTACAGGTTACAGGTTCTTGGAGCGAAAACAGTGAAAAACAAAAGACGACACAAAAGAAGGACTTTTGACCAACAATTAGGAAGATCTTAGTAAAGCCCAGCAGAAGAACGGTTCACCATCAACAAGGCAACGCAAGATCCAAATTTGCGAGAGAAAAAAACGGTTAAAAGATCCATTGCAAAGTCTTCAATGAAAATCTGGAATTAATACAGAAGCCAAATTGATAAAAGGAATAAAGAACCAGGAAGACCAAAGAACCATGATGCAGCCCAGAAAAATTCGTGAAATGAACTCCTCAATGGGCCGCGGAACCGCGGCCCAACGCCTACCCCTGCCGCGGTTCCGCGGCAGTCTAGTGCCCGTGCGCGAAGAAAATTTTACCAAAATTCTGAGGAGGCTATGGAAAGATTTTCTGGGGGTATATTTGTAATTTTAGACATGCGGAGCAATTGTAAAACTAGGGTTTCTATGTCCTATAAATAGAACCCAAACCCTTGTATTTTCTTATTCCTCTACTCATGAATAAAATTCTGTTTTCTTGAAGTTAGAGCGCATCAAAAGTAAGTAGGTTATTTTCCTTGCAGTAGTTGTAGTTTTTCATATCTGCCCTAGGTAAATCACTTTCTCGCCTTAGTTTAATTTAGTTTAGCTGTTATTAACTTGCAATCGATGTTTTCTCTCCTTAATAAAATTATGTTTTTTTCATTCCCTCAATTAGCGAGTAGTTTCCTCGCTTGTTAGGGTTAGGAATAGGGAAGGATTTGAGAGATGAAGATCTCTCATCTCTTTTCGTTGCCAAACTTTTATGAACATTAGAACTCCATGCATACCTTCTTATTCCGCTCCCTACGGCACTTTTACCCTCGAGGTAGCGGTGATTCCGTAGTCTAAAGGCCCGGATTTCAAGGTTTTCAATGGAGGTTAGGGTAAAGATTAATAAAGGAAGGACAAGGATCTAGAGGAAGAATCAATCATCCCAATCATCCTAATCCCCTTTATAAATATTTACCATAACACTAATGTGATAGATTTAATTAATGGCAATGGAAAGAGATGTAGATCTTTGTTTACCAAATTTTCCCTAGACCTAATCCTAGTAAGTTTCTAATCCTAGTATCATACAACTTCAATTTTTAGGTTTAATTATAAATCCAAACACCATTTGGAATTAACTCGTAAGAACTTAAAGAAGATTTACACATCCCTGTGGACCGACCCGTATTCACCGGCTAGCTTCATGCGACGCCGTTCTTAATTGCGGTAAATATTTTTGATCTATCTTTTAGAAAGCGCAAGCACGCTAAATCACTACCAATCAGTTGGCATACTGGTACGGATCCGTTTCGGTCCAGAAATGACTGAAGTCTCATAAATACGCTCCTCCAACAGTAAGGTCACGTCCATAGCAGCGGCATAAGTGTCAAAATGCTGGACGCCGATAGCAAGAAATAACTGTTAGTTATATGTATGCCCTAGAGGCCATTACTGTACATACGATGTATATTGTACTGGATTCTTGGACATATATAGGAAGGACTCTCTTGCTCGACATGATAGTATGCTATCTGGTTACTCTTTATTTTAACATGTACTCTGATTGTCTCTATGTTACATGTTGATAAAGCCCTAAGGATGAGTACTTGACTACCAGGACTATGATGCAGATCATACTAGTGGGGACAGAGTAGTCGTTAAGTACATCCTTCAAATGTTCCTAGTCGTGGGAGTACCGAGACAGAGCATCGATACTCCAGAGTAGAATAGCATATGTGCTTCTTGACCCATATGATGGGCTACGGATGATCCCATATCCATTGGTGTTTGACATCAGATAAGGTATACAGGTGCTCAGTGGAGACTGGGTACACTGGACGGACTCGCCGAGAACTCCCAAATGGTATTATACCTCACGTCAGATGGCAGTTCTCGGTGACACTGGTACAAGTTAGTCTGTAGACCTGAGATCGCCATAGAGACTTGTGTGATTCCCACCTTGCTTTGATTTCCATCATAACACATCCAAGAGGGCGGTGCAAAATGGTGGCTTTTGGGTACAGTCCCGAATCACATGGAGGCAATGAGCGATAGGAGGGGTTTCGTCTCTCCCGGTATTGGGAGTTGATTTTGCACTGTGCTCGATTGGCCATAACTGGAAATCCCTGGCCAGGGTTGCTGAGATTTACTGGTAAGTGTTATCAGTAGTTTCTCGAACTATTATGGACCTCATATCGACATGACTTATCAAGCTACTGGGGTCTGACGTTTACCACCCCTAAGCGAGATATGCGACATATCAGACGAAGAGACCGGACTGTACGGGAGTGTTACTGAATGGATTCGCAGGAGAATGTACAGGCTTGCTTGTTGATCTTCTGATCGCTCAATACCTGGGTAGCTGTTACGTTTAGCTGACCGCTTGCAGTTTGTGGGTGTTTGGTATAATCATCACCTACTGCTGGAGTATTGACGATTCTTTAGAGTCCTACACAGAGGTTTCCTGGCTCAGGCAAAACAGAGTAGGAGCATATATGTGATATGTGTGGGACCGAGAAAAATACGTGTATGTGATACCGTATTAGATTCTGGCGATATGTGATATCGGCCGGGTATATGTGATATAGCCGGGTCATCGGATCAAGTGTTGATTCGATGAACTGATACAGATTATATTAGTCGGTTATTTGTGAAATAGCCGGATTATCGGCTCAAGGGTTGATTTGATAATTTAATGTATAATTATTTATTTGATATATTATATTACAGTAACTAATATTAGCACACTTAAAGATTCTTTTTCTTACTTGGATAATACATTGATATATATATATGTGATATATGTTAATTGTTTTATTTTATTTTGTTACGATAAATATTGTATATGTGATATTTAATATTGTAACATGTTATAAATGCAACATGTTTTGTGGAGTTTAAATATGGTTAGGGTTTGGATTAGGGTTAAACTTGCATGAAGCTTTCAAGAAGCTTCCTGAAGCTTTGAGTTTGACTTGTGAAATTTTGTGTAGATATTTCCTTAATCCAACCCAAACCCTTTACCATGGTAAAATCTCTCCATGGGTTAAGTCATTATTCTTAACCCAAGGTTGCATTTCTAACCTCATAATTGATTTCATTATTCATCACAAATGGATTTGCTTCTTCTTCTTCTTCTTCTTCTTCTTCTTCTTCTTCTTCTTGATAAAAAGCTTTCTAGCTTTTTGTAAAGTGATGATAATGAGTGAGAAATTGAAAACAAAAGAGAGCTAAATTCCTACTTCATCATCCTTATCTATTCTAGCCACTTAGATTAGGGTGTTTGCTTTGCTAATACTTGATTAGCAAAGCAAGAGCTTGTGTTTGAGTTTCTTCAAGGTAGATCATCTTAGTTATTGAAGATCGGAAGAAAGCTTGCATCTTTCTCTTCATGGAGCCTCTCTAGAGTCCGGGTTCATGATGATCGCGGCGAAGGGACCTCAAAACGGAGCTTATGAAGTGAAGGAACGGACTACAAAGGTTGTAATCCAGAACTCTTAGAAGTAAAGTTGTTTACTTGCTTAGTTAACCCTAAGTCTCTAGCAAAGATCCTTACTTTAGGTTGTTCGGCACTTGAAAAACTTGATTTTGGCATGGTTGATGCCTTGTAGAGACTTGTTCTAGTGCCTAGTAACCCTACAGTGGTATCAAAGCCTAGCTAGAGCATTAGGCGACGTGTAGACGAAGTTAAAAGTCCGATCGAACCCCGAAACATCGTTTTTGACCACCTCTCCGGAAATTTTTTAAAAAGTTGGTTTTTTCCATATTAAAAATACTCAGAAAATTAAGCAGGAAATTCTAAGGATTACTGTAAGATATGAACTCCTAATTCCGTAAAGTCGCCGCGGAACCGCGACAACACCATGCTTTGCGCGGCGGTTCCGTGGCCGTACTTGTGTATTTGGAATAGATGTTTCTAGGTTATATCCACAGGTATTACTACATGCTTCTGGGAATTTTTACTATTACTCAAGTGTTGAGTGTTCTGGAGATCTTTTGTATTCGTTGATTCGATCGGAAAGTTTAACATCGTTTTGTTTTTCGGGTAATTTAGAACGTGTTAAAAAGTTCGAACGGATATCAATAATTCACTTTTTCCCCTGACAGAAAATTTTCAAGTGTTGGATTTTTCCATGAGTTTGAAACTTTCGGGAAATCATGCAAGCGAATTTGTAAACCCTCCAGAAGAACATAACCTTAACTCGATTATGTGACCGTCAAAACCTCTACTGAACCATATGGTTTGTGGTAGTTTAGCGTTGCCACATGTGAGGCGTTGGTTTGAACCTTCTACGGCTGGTTCATAGCAGCTGTGACATGTTCTGGGAATTTTAGAACATCGCTCAAGTGTTGAGCTTTTTGGGAAATCTTGGGTGTTTGTTTATTCGACTGGAAAGTTTAACATTGTCTATTTATCTGAAATGTGATACAATATTTGGAATCCACAAGTAGTTATGGGATAACTAATTTGAATGTTAAAAATCTAGCAGTTTAGTCTCATTTGATCGATTGCCACGGGATTTTGATGCGATCAAAAGTCCGTCGCAACACGTAGCGTACGCGGATACTCGCTGGGTAAACTTAATTGATAGCCACGCCCCATAGCCCCGACCAAGTGACTGTAGGAGAACCCCGTTGCCAAAAGCATCCGTTCGGGTGCTTGCGGCAGCGGTGTTCCGCCTTAGTGCACTTCGTCGACGGTATCAGGGGGTGCGGCCATCTACTAAAGTTTCCGACGAGCATCCGATCAGAATATCGGGAATCTTGTTGAATTGCCCGACTAGATGTTGAAAAGTGTTTTCAAGATTAAGACTAAAATGCACGGTTTGTAATTGTTAGGCATGCGATGTCTAAGGAATTCATTTGGTTAGGCATGAAATCCAAAGTATGAGATACGTTGGGTTTATGATGTCTAAGGTGGTTGCGGATTCCAACTGTTGCAGTTTTCTACTTTCTTTTCTGCGACCGTAAGTGTAATATGTGGTGTGTCGCTGGTTTCGTTGCTATACATCAACGACAATTGGGATGTGCATATTTACTTACGTTGATGACATGTGATGTTATGTGTTGCTGTGATATGTTATATTGGATCGTCATGTTTTGAATAGCCGGGGGGGTTTTATGTGAGTTGAGAGATTTTCTTTTTCATTCATCTAAAATTCAACTGTATGTAATATTCTTTTATTGGGGCACTTCCGGGTTGACGATGATGTCACCATTGTATATTATTTACTTTTCCGCATTAGGATAGACCCAAGGAGGGGAGCACAAGTAACCGGGTTCTAGGGTCCAGTGGGAGGCCATCTCGAGGAGTCGAGACCGGTTCTCCTAACTCTAGAACTGGCAGGGTTGCTTGCCGCTCTCGTAGGGGTCTAGGGGTGTGGGATTGGCTATTCACCACGACCGTGGAATCCGTGTTTTATACAGGCTCATATTAAAAACACGGACCTCCGAGTATATCCAATATTTCATATATGTTCTTCTACTGCAAAGTTCTGTGATGAGATCATATTACTGCCTTAGATGAATGTTTATATTATATATATGAGATATATATTATATATTATTGATTTTGTTTCATATCTGATGCTTGTGAAGCATAATAAAATTGGACTTCATTAACGAGATTAATGAAATAAAAGAATCCTAAAGATGTTGTAGAAACTTGGTTAAAAACTGGTAGCTCTAGTTCTTGCTTTGCATAGCGGTATTTCTTGTAGAATATCCAGCACCTTATTCGAAAAGGAAAGAGCCGAGATCCCTTCACCGGGAGTGACCTCTTTAGCGAAACTAGCAGATGCTACACACTCGGTTTGTCTTTTGATTGCTTTTATAGTTTTTGCTTTGCATAGCGGTATTTGTGAAATATCGTGCACCTTATTTGATATGGAAAGAGACGAGATCCCTTCACCAGGAGTGAACTCTTTAGGAAAACTAGTAAAAGCCTAAAAAACACTCCATTTAAAATCACTCGATTCTACGATGATATCAAGTTCATTACGCAAAGGGTTTTCTTAAAAACCTGCCGTAGCCCTCCGTCATTCAGATAAGTAATAGTTAGTATTCGTGCTGCGGTAGTTTGGCCTCCGACAAGGCGTAGTGTAGGGTAGCTGATTAGTGCTTATCTACAAGCATATGATGCGATTGGATTAGGGTATTCGTACGGCGTAGTTTGGCCTCTGTCAAGGGTCGTGCGGGTGGGTCTAATTCAATCATGAAATGACGGGTTGAACTTGACTAGCGGACTATGGGTAGTTTGGCCTCCGTCAAGGTCATAGGACGCTAGGGGTAAAATATTGTTGGGAATTTCAAGTGTTGAAATTTGCAATGAGATTGCATACCTTCTATGAGTTTGTTGGATCCCAATATCCACTGCGAGTAAGAGTTACTCCTGGGAGAGTTTTTATACATTACAATTAGCCAATCAAGTAAGTGTCTAGAAAGGAGTCAACGGGGTTACGCCCCAGGAAAAACGAGGTTTATTTTAATTAGGTCCGTGCGAAAGCACGTGGAACCTTCCTCAAACTACCGGCACTAGCCTGGCTGAAAGATTGGCGAACTTGTAGCGTGTAATTAATCCCGGCTAGTCTTTCCTATTAGGGCTTGAAGGAAGATTTGACTAAAATAGTGGGAGCCATTTTGATTAAATATATTAATAACCAATCTAATCTTGCAAGAGCATACGCTGAGTGTTTTCTTCTCTCTCTCTCCAGGTAGCGACCATGTCACGCCTTAATCAAGATAATAATAAGGATGTATTGACCGAACCTGCTTGTTATACTGCGCAGGGAACGTTAGTCCCGCTCCAACTTATAATTGTTATAAGATAGAGCAGGAAATAGGGGATTACCAGAATTCCCGTGCCGCCCAAAACGAAGAAAGTGCATGATGATGCATCTTCTTCGGGTGTGTTCATTACCGAGAACAGTTTCTCAGTATCCTTTACGTCCTGGGTATGAGATACCGGATCAGGATCCCATATATGTAATATGTTACATGGGCTACAGATAGGTAGAGAACTGAGAACGGGTAATAAGTTTCAAGAGTTGGCAATGGTGCAAGTGTTGCAGCCAAGTCTGTTGGCAGTTATCACCCTGTATTACCAAAATACATTGATTTTGAACGAGTGTTATTAGATACCGAACCTAATATAAAACATCATATCAGTCTTTTTATTTATTAAAGAAGGATAAAATTTTGTATTGTTGGATAATATTTTGAACATTTCCTATATCAAGAGTTGATCGGTTCAGGCATGTTATCTAAATGTATAGACGTTCTAAATCAAACTACAGTTCTTAATGTATAGAATGTAAGTCTACGGTAGCGCCCCGGCCGTTTTTCCGACGCCAAAATGCGGAAACGAAAACTTTTTCAAACTAGAAATCGGCGCTATCGTATGCTTAAAACCCGGATCGAACCATTAACCTATAAACTAGCAACTAGAGAAGGGATAGAAAGCTATACCGATCGATCTGTGTCCTTCGGTCTTTGGCCACCATCCCAAGCGCCTGCGGCATCTCCGTTCTCGATCTCCTCATCGGAATGGGCACCACATCATCCATTCTTTTTACGGGCTCCCGCTTCATCCGAAGTAACTCGGGCACAAAGTGTGCTAGCCGACGTGTCCAAGGTGATGTAGAGAATGTTTGTGATCACTTTGTCTCTTGCATCTATAAGATGGATGGAGGTTGAAGGTGTTTCCATTCATGGAGATTATGAGCTAGAGAAGAAAGAGGAAGAAGGAGTTTTTTTCTTTCTTTTCTTTTGTGATGCTATGATAATGAGAGTATGAGATCAAGAAGAATACAAGAGCAAAACTACAACCATATGGTTGCCTTTCTCTCTCTCCTTATCATTTCAACACCAATCTACCAAATAATGTGACATATGCACAAAGAAAGAGACCATGAGTCACCACTTGTGCATGTGTCACAATAAATGCTCCAAATGATGATATTTAGCTCATAATTTCCACCATCCAAGCATTAATCCAAATGTTCGGTCCAACAAAAAAGATCCGGCAACATCTAAAGTAAACTCGTGACGGATCACAAGGATACCCCTCACCTGTATATACATACCTGCATCCGCATTCCGACTGAACGCGAATGTGATGAGACTAAAGTAATCCAACAAATCTAATACTAGGATTCGGCTTAAACCAAAGCCCACTAGTATGATCCGCCCGATGATGTTCCGAGCACCACTGCACGTATATGATCGGACCCTGCCATATGTCATACGGCCTCTACATCGTTTCGCCCGAAACTTGAGAAACTGTCTATGGGGGACTCTAAAGACTCGTCAATACTTTGGTTGTAGATTTTAACCACTAACACATCAGTGGTACTAGCTGTACGTAACGGGCTACCAGGTATTGACCAAAAGGGAGGTCGATGAGCGAACTCATCCTGACACCCTACTGAGCCTGTCAGTGACAATATTCGTACAGTCCGGTCCGTTCGTCTCTGAGCATCGCATATCGGGCCAAGGGGGTTGGTAAAAGTCAAACCCCCAAAAGCGGTACAAGTCGTGTCGGAGTGTAGCCCAGAACACCCTAAGATACTACTGGAATACCTACCAGTATATCTCCTTCCTTGGCCATGGACTTCGTGTAATGGCTCTCCTAGACACAGCGCGATCTCACCCCCAATACTGGGAGAGACGAAACCCCTGTCGATCCGCTCACTGCCTCTATGTGGCTCAGGACTGTACCCAACTTAAACCTGTTTGCACGACTCCTTTGAGCCGTGGTAGGGTAGTAATCAAAGCACAGTGGGAACTCACACGAGACAAATGACGATCTCAGGTCGATGAACTAACCTGTACACATGTCACCAGGGAACTGCTATCTGACGTCAGGTTTAATTCCAACTAGCATGTTCCCGGCGAGTCCTGTCCGGTGTACTCATAACCCAATGAGCACCTGTATACATCTTAGGTGAACCAATTGACACCAATGGCTTGTAACACCGCTACTGCCCCTCTTCAGGGTCTCGACTGTATACACTTGTCTACTCCGGTGTATCGATGCCCTGTCTCGAAAACTCCCACGACTAGGGACTACTTTAAGGATGTTCTTATAGACTACCCAACTCTCACGTATATCATCGCCATCATACTGCAAATAGTCAAGCAAGAATCCTATGGGCTCTATCAACCTACAATAGTGACCTGTAAGGTCACCTAAAGCAGTACACGATGATAAAGATAAACCATGGTAGCATAATATTCTCTATTAACGTGTAATAATGAACTACAATGTCACCTCAAGCATGTGCACGATGATAAAGACAAACCAGATAGTACACAAACCTCTCGAGTAAGACTGTCCTACCGGTACAGGTCCTCCCTCAATCATTGCAATCACTTGCCTGTGATCCAATAATTGACTCTGAGAGCATTATATCCAACAATCTCCCACTTGCACTCAAGGCTAATTATTGTGATGTTGCATACTCACAGCCTGTGTGATACCGAACACCCAACTCCTCTACTAATCAGTCTCACAAAGCCCGTTTGCGAAACTATTGCGTTCGAGGAATAGCCTCAGTGAGTGGATCCGCCTTGATGTTTCTTTCTATGTCTCTCTTTACCTCAGGTTCGCATAGAAAGCCATCTCCCGAAATGAGCAATACCTGTCTTAGAATATGTTTGGATGTCTGATGGGACCTAGTTCATAAATGAACTCCAAATCCAAACTTCTTAGACTTTATCGTCAACTGAACTTAATCAGTATCATGCGCCATGCCTCCCTTGTTGGGTTCCTAGGCACTCTTACAAGGGTTCATAAGGCATCAACCATGCCCGAATAAAAATTTAGACGTGCCGAACAACCCGAAGCCGGGATCTTTGCTAGATTATTAGGGTTTAACATGCAAGTAAACATCTTTACAACTAAGTGTGAGGGATTACAACCTTTGTAGTCTGCTCCTTCGCTTCATAAGCTCCGAGTAGAAGTCCCTTCGCCGCGATCTATGATCTCCCAGACTCAAGAGAGGCTCCACGACTCGAACGATTCATGCTAGCTTGTAGTGTTCCTTTTCTCCGATGATCTACGTCCAAGTTTCTATAACTCAAGCTCTCTCACTCTAATGAGGTGAACACCCTAATCTAATTGGCTAGATTAGATGAGGATGATGGAGTAGTATTTATGCTTTCTTTTCATATCAAATTCTCACACTTAAACATCACAAAATGAAAACCAAGTAAGCTTTCTCAAAGCTCAAGGTTGAAGAAGAAGATGAAAAATGAATTAAACCTTTTGTGATGAATAATGAAATGAATATATGATTAATAATGTAACCATGGTCAAGGATGACAATGATAACTCTTGTAGAGAATTAACTAGGGCTAGGGTTTGGTTGGGTTAAAGAATGAGTCATAAGAAAATATCAACCATAATATCTAAATCATGACAAAAGAAATCCTTCTAGAAGGTGCAAGAAGGAACTAACCCAAATCAAACCCTAACCTTGTTTAATCTCCACTAAAAATGTTTCATTATTAATCATATAATGTTACAATAATATATATTACATATATATTATATATTTGTAACAAAAGAAAATAATACAATTAACATATATCGCATATATATCAATGTATTATCCGGTGAGAAAATGAAATAATAAAGCGAGCCAATATTAGATAATGTAATGCAATATATCATATATATTATTATACATTAAATTATCGAATCAACACTTGATCCTACAATCTGGCTATATCGAATATAACCGACTAATATATCATGTACCGATTCATCGAATCAACACTTGATCCCATGACCCGGCTCATATTTAAATGTCGCGAGAATATAATACGGTATCTCATATCGCATTATCCTCGGTCCTGCACATATCACATATGTGCCCCTACTCCATTTTGCCTGAGTCAAGAAACCTCTGTGTAGGACTCTAAAGAATCGTCAATACGCTGGCAACAGGTGATGATCATATCAAACAACCACAAGCTGCAAGCGGTCAGCTAAACGTAACAGCCACCCGGGTATTGAGCGATCAGAAGATCAACAAGCTAGCTTGTACATTCTCCTGTGAATCCAATCAGTAACACTCCTATACAGTCCGGTCACTTCGTCTGATATGTCGCATATCAAGTCTAAGGGTGTTATACGTCAGACCCCAGTAACCGATAAGTCGTGTCGATGTGAGGCTCATAACGGGTCGAGAAACTACTTGTAACACTTACCAGTAAATCTCTATATCAGCCCTGGCTAGGGACTTCCAGTTATAGCCAATCGAACACAGCACAACATCAACTCCCTATACCGGGAGAGACGAATCCCCTCCTATCGCTCATTGCCTCCATGTGATTCGGGACTGCGCCCAAAAGCCACCGTTTTACACGCCCTCTTGGACGTGGTTAGGTGGAAATCAAAGCACAGTGGGAATCACACAAGACTCTATGACGATCTCGGGTCTACAGACTACCCTATACCAGTGTCACCGGAGAACTGCCATCTGACGTGTGGTATATCACCATCTGGGAGTTCTTAGCGAGTCCGTCCAGTGTACCCAGTCTCCACTGAGCACCCGTACACTATCCTTGATTTCATAACACCGATGGATATGGGATCATCCATCGCCCATCATATGGGTCAAGATGCGTATACGCTAGTCTACTCTGGTGTATCGATGCCCTGTCTCGATATACCCTCGACGAGGAACAATTATAGGATGTACTCATCGACTACCGTGGCCCCACTAGTATGATCTCATCATAGTCCCAGTAGTCGAGTACAGATCCTAAGGGCTTTATCAACATGTGAGAGTAAGACAGTAAACCAATACAAGTCAACATGTTAAGATAAAGTGAAACCAAATAGCATACTATCATGACGAGCAAGAAAGTCCTCTCTATATATATCCAAGGATCCATTATAATATACATCATATGTACAACAATGGCCTCTAGGGCATATACATAACTAACAATCTCCCACTTGCACTAAGGCCAGCTGCTGTAGTATCTCAAACCTAGCATCTCGAATAATCTCTCAAACTGTATCTGGGGAATGGCCTTCGTGAGTGGATCCGCAGTGTTGTCCTTCGTATCTACTCTCCTGACCTCGATCTCCCGGCGATCAACTATCTCCCGGATCAGGTGATACCCGCCTCAGAATATGTCTGGACTTTTGATGGGACCTGGATTCCTTGGCCAAAGCTACAGCTCCATTGTTATCGCAATACAGAGTTATTGGACGCTCAATAGATGGAACCACACCAAGTTCACTAATGAACTTCTTTATCCAGACAACCTCTTTGGCAGCATCGTTGGCAGCAATGTATTCAGCCTCCATCGTCGAGTCTGC
The DNA here is from genome assembly GCA_030015575.1 of Agapanthus africanus. NCBI lineage: Eukaryota > Viridiplantae > Streptophyta > Magnoliopsida > Asparagales > Amaryllidaceae > Agapanthus > Agapanthus africanus. The sequence continues at coordinate 222,396,518 of CM057347.1, forward strand.
AACGGTATCCTGTTTGGAACTCTTCCAACATACCGCCCCTCCATTGAGGGTAAAAACAAATCCCGAGTGCGACCTAGAGTCATCCTTATCACTTTGGAAGCTGTAATCGGTAAAGGACTCCATCTGGAGTTCTCCATTACCATACACCAAGAACATCTCTTTAGTCCTTCGTAAGTACTTGAGAATGTTCTTCACAGCTGTCCAGTGATTCTCTCCAGGATCTGCTTGATACCGACTCACTACACTTAGTGAGTATGCTACATCGGGTCTGGTACATAGCATCGCATACATGATAGAGCTTACTGCCGAAGCATAGGGTATCCCTTGCATGTGAGCTCTCTCCAAATCAGTCTTAGGAGACATCTCTTTAGAGAGAGTGAGTCCAGAGATCGTGGGTTGGTCCCACGCTTGGATTCTTCCATACTAAACCTCTTTAGTATAGTGTCAATGTACCTGGATTGGGACAATCCCAGTATCCGTTTAGATCTATCTCTATAGATCATAATTCCCAATATGCACGAGGCATCACCTAGATCTTCTATTGAGAATCTTTGAGATAAGAAGAGCTTGACTGATTGCAGCATAGGAACATCATTTCCTATCAAGAGTATGTCATCCACGTACAGTACGAGAAATATAACCTTACTCTCTGCAACCTTCTTATAGATACAAGGTTCATCTATATTTTTGATAAAGTCAAACTCTTTGACTACAACATCAAATCAGATGTTCCAACTCCGCGATCCTTGCTTTAACCCATAAATGAATTTAAGCAGCTTGCACACCTTTCCGTTGCTCCCACTATCTATGAAGCTCTCTGGCTGAGTCATGTACACGCACTCTTCTAAATCACCGTTTAGAAAGGCGGTCTTAACATCCATTTTCCAGATTTCATAGTCATGATATACAGCAATGGCAAGTAAGATCCGGATAGACTTAAGTGTTAGTGTATATGCCCTAGGGGCCATTATTGTATCATACTAGATTGTATATTACTTAATGGAAGCTTGGGATATTCACAGTTATATATACAGTCTTGCTAAAAATTGTAGTATGCTACTTGCTTTGTGTCTACTTTAATATGTGCATATGTCTCTTGTAACGTATCACTTATACATATTAGAAGAGCCCATAGGAACTTTGCTTGATTACCAGCGTCGTGATGGCAATCACACTAGTGGGGGCTGGGTAGTCTGTAAGCAACATCCTATACAGGTCCCTGGTCGTTGGATTATCGAGATAGGGCATCGATATTCCGGAGTAGACTAAGTGTATACGCTTCTCATCCCAGTTGGGGAAAAGGTCTTTCCCATAGCCATCAGTACGTCGTACTGGAGATAGTATACAGGTGCTCGTTAGGTTACGGGTACTCCGAACAGGACTCGCCGGGGAACTGATTGGTTGGTATTATACCCATCGTCAGTTAACAGTTCCCAGGTGACATGAGTAAAGCATAGTCCGCAGACTTGACACTGCTGCTTCGCCTCGAGTGTGTCCCACTGTTCTTAGATTGCTACCCTACCACGGCTCAAAGGAGTCGTGCAAACAGGTGGCAGTTGGGTGCAGTCCCGAGCACTTGGAGGCGGTGGCAGTTAGAAAGGATTCGTCTCTCCCGGTATTGGGAGATGATATCGCGCTGTGTCAGAGAGCCATTACGCAAAGTCCCTGGCCAGGGCGAGCGAGATATACTGGTAGGTTCCAGTAGCTTCTCAGGGTATAATGGGCTTCGCTCCGACACGACTTATACAGCTATTAGGGGACTGACGCTTGCGGCCCCCTAGGCTTGATATGCGATAGTCTTAGACGAACAGACCGGACTGTATGGAGATTGTCACATCAGGCTCAGTGGGAGTTCGGATGATTTTCCTCATCGGCCTTCTTATCGACATCTACCTGGGGACCGTTACGTACAGCTAGTGCCGCTTGCGGTCTGCGGTTAAACCCACTGCCAGCGTAGTGTCGAGTCTTTAGAGTCCCACACAGAGAGTTTCCCTGCTCCAGGCGAAACGATATAGAGGTCGTATGGTTTTACGACAAGGGTTCGGATGCGTACGTGTGTTTACGCACGTACGACTTTTCGGACAGTTTTTTTCTAGCCGGCTTTGGTTTAAGCCAGTTTCTAGTATCGGGTTATTAGATTTATACAGTCTAAAGTTTTTCCGTGTTTTCACGGATTATAGGGGCGTTCTCGTAATTTGTCGGAAACCTTCTAGAAGAGTGGTGACTAAGGGGTTAAGGTGGCATGAGCATTAATTGATTAATGACTCATTTGTATGATTCATCCTTTGCACTTAATGACTCATTAATGAGATAATGAGTCATATGATGAATCACACAAGGTGAATGCATCAACCATAATGATTAAATCTTTTTGTTTATGGCATTGTAGAATAGGTCACATCAATGAGAGAAGGTTGACTAAGTTACATAAAGAAGGATATTTGAATCCGTTCGAATATCAATCTTATGCTACTTGTGAATCTTGTCTCAAAGGAAAGATGACAAAAACTCCGTTCACTAGACACGGAGTAAGAGCAAGCGAGCTCTTAGGACTCATACACAGTGATGTGTGCGGTCCGATGTCAACACATGCGCGAGGTAGTTATTCCTACTTCATTACTTTTACGGATGATTTCTCTAGGTATGGATATGTCTTCTTAATGAAGCATAAATCTGAGGCCTTTGAGAAATTCCAAGAATACAAGAATGAAGTGGAAAAACAAACAGGTAAAAGTATAAAGACACTGAGATCTGATCGAGGTGGTGAATACTTAAGTGCCGAGTTCCTGGGTTACTTAAAAGAGAATGGAATTCTCTCTCAACTTACTCCTCCATACACACCACCACATAACGGTGTATCAGAAAGGAGGAATCGAACCCTATTGGATATGGTTCGTTCCATGATGAGTAACGCTGAGTTACCGCGATCATTCTGGGGATATGCACTAGAATCAGCTGCATATCTTTTGAACCAGGATCCCACCAAGACTGTGCCTACCACACCATATCAGATGTGGAGTGGGAAGAAACCCTATCTTCAGTATCTAAAGATTTGGGGATGTCCGGAATATGTTAAAAAGCAGCATGCGGACAAACTCGAGGCACGATCAGTACTATGTAAGTTTGTGGGATATCCAAAGAACTCCAGGGGATATCTATTCTATTACGCAGAGGAACAAAAGGTTTTTGTTTCTCGTAAACAGTTTTTAGAAAAGGAAACTAGTGGGAGAGAAATAGAACTGGAAGAAATTCCAGAAACACAAACTACTACTGAAAGTTTGGTAGAACCAGAAGTTCAATAAGAACAGGACATCCCGACACCACTCCGCAGGAGTAGTAGGCAATCTCATCAGCCCGAGAGATACTACGGTTTTCTCATAGACGGGGATAGAGAGGATTGCACTATTGATTACGATGAGCCTACTAGCTTCCAGCAAGCCATTCAGAGCGGTGACTCAGTAAAATGGCTGGATGCAATGCGGACCGAAATGGAGTCCATGTACACCAACAAAGTATGGACTTTGGACATTGCTCCAGATGGGGTAAAACCCGTAGGATGCAAATGGATCTTCAAAAAGAAGATTGGTGTGGATAGACAGGTTGAAACCTATAAGGCTAGACTTGTTGCAAAGGGTTTCCGTCAAAGACCTGGTTTGGACTATGACGAAACCTTTTCTCCAGTGGCTATGCTTAAATCTATTCGGGTCCTTCTTGCTATTGCTGCCTTCCACGATTATGAAATCTGGCAGATGGACGTAAAGACGGCCTTTCTAAATGGTAATTTGGAAGAAAGCGTCTATATGGATCAGCCAGAAGGATTCATTCAGAGTAGGAGCAGCTGTAAAGTATGCAAGCTGCTTAAGTCCATTTATGGACTAAAGCAGGCATCGCGGAGTTGGAACATCTGTTTTGATGATGCTGTCAAAGAATTTGACTTTATCAAAAATCCAGATGAACCATGCATATACAGTAAGATTGTAGGGAGAGCTGTAGTATTCCTCGTCTTGTACGTGGATGACATTCTCCTAATAGGAAATGATATTCCTATATTACAGTCAGTCAAAAGATTCTTGTCACATAAATTCTCCATGAAAGACTTAGGTGATGCCACCTACATTCTGGGGATCCGGATCTATCGTGATAGATCAAAGAGGATATTGGGACTTTCACAGTCCAGGTATATAGACACCATAGTGAAGAGATTCAGTATGGAAGATTCTAAGCGCGGTAACCTACCGGCTTGTCACGGAATCACCCTCTCCAAAGATATGTCTCCCAAGACTGATTTGGAAAGGGATCGCATATCGATTTTACCCTACGCTTCTGCGGTAGGCTCTATAATTTATGCGATGTTATGTACCAGACCAGATGTAGGATACGCATTGAGCGTAGTAAGCCGGTATCAAGCAAACCCAGGGGAGAATCACTGGATAGCAGTAAAGAACATTCTCAAGTACCTGAGGAGGACTAAGGAGATGTTCTTGGTATATGGCGGAAAAGACCTTCAGATGGAGGCCTTTGCCGACTCCGGCTTCCAGAGTGACAAAGATGACTCCAAGTCCATGTCGGGTTATTTCTTTACCCTCAATGGAGGGGCGGTCTGTTGGAAGAGTTCCAAACAGGAGACCGTTGCTGACTCAACGATGGAAGCAGAGTACATAGCTGCTTGCGATGCCGCAAAAGAAGCAGTCTGGATGAAGAAGTTCCTCATAGAACTTCAGGTGGTTCCTACCAGTGTTGATCCAATACCTCTGTATTGTGACAACAACGGCGCTATAGCTTTAGCGAAGGAACCCAGGTCCCATCAGAAGTCCAGACACATCTTAAGGCGGTATCACCTGATCAGGGAGATCATAGATCTCCGGGAGATCGAGGTGAAGAGAGTAAAGACGGAGGATAACATTGCTGATCCATTCACAAAGGTCATTCCTCAGACGCAGTTCGAGAGGCTATTCGAGATGATAGGTCTACGATATGCCACCTCATGGCCCTAGTGCAAGTGGGAGATTGTTAGTGTATATGCCCTAGGGGCCATTATTGCATCATACTAGATTGTATATTACTTAATGGAAGCTTGGGATATTCACAGTTATATATACAGTCTTGCTAAAAATGGTAGTATGCTACTTGGTTTGTGTCTACTTTAATATGTGCATATGTCTCTTGTAACGTATCACTTATACATATTAGTAGAGCCCATAGGATCTTTGCTTGATTACCAGCGTCGTGATGGCAATCACACTAGTGGGGGCTGGGTAGTCTGTAAGCAACATCCTATACAGGTCCCTGGTCGTTGGATTATCGAGATAGGGCATCGATATTCCGGAGTAGACTAAGTGTATACGCTTCTCATCCCAGTTGGGGAAAAGGTCTGTCCCACAGCCATCAGTACGTCGTACTGGAGATAGTATACAGGTGCTCGTTAGGTTACGGGTACACTGGACAGGACTCGCCGGGGAACTGATTGGTTGGTATTATACCCATCGTCAATTAACAGTTCCCAGGTGATATGAGTACAGCATAGTCCGCAGACTTGACACTGCTGCTTCGCCTCGAGTGTGTCCCACTGTTCTTAGATTGCTACCCTACCACGGCTCAAAGGAGTCGTGCAAACAGGTGGCAGTTGGGTGCAGTCCCGAGCACTTGGAGGCGGTGGCAGTTAGAAAGGATTCGTCTCTCCCGGTATTGGGAGATGATATCGCGCTGTGTCAGAGAGCCATTACGCAAAGTCCCTGGCCAGGGCGAGCGAGATAAACTGGTAAGTTTCAGTAGCTTCTCAGGGTGTAATGGGCTTCGCTCCGACACGACTTATACAGCTATTAGGAGACTGACGCTTGCGGCCCCCTAGGCTTGATATGCGATAGTCTTAGACGAACAGACCGGACTGTACGGAGATTGTCACATCGGCTCAGTGGGAGTTCAGATGATTTTCCTCATCGGCCTTCTTATCGACATCTACCTGGGGACCCTTACGTACAGCTAGTGCCGCTTGCGGTCTGTGGTTAAACCCACTGCCAGCGTAGTGTCGAGTCTTTAGAGTCCCACACAGAGAGTTTCCCTGCTCCAGGGGAAACGATATAGAGGTCGTATGGTTTTACGACAAGGGTTCGGATGCGTACTTGTGTTTACGCACGTACGACTTTTCGGACAGTTTTTTACTAGCCGGCTTTGGTTTAAGCCAGTTTCTAGTATCGGGTTATTGGATTTATACAGTCTAAAGTTTTTCCGTGTTTTCATGGATTATAGGGGCGTTCTCGTAATTTGTCGGGAACCTTCTAGAAGAGTGGTGACTAAGGGGTTAAGGTGGCATGAGCATTAATTGATTAATGACTCATTTGTATGATTCATCCTTTGCACTTAATGACTCATTAATGAGATAATGAGTCATATGATGAATCACACAAGGTGAATGCATCAACCATAATGATTAAATCATTTTGTTTATTTATTTGATTAAATTGTTATGGTTGTTATATTCAAAATGAGTTCATTATTCTTTTCATTCTCATCTTCTCCTTCTCTCTCCTCAAGCTCACTCTCTCTTGAAACCCTAACCCTAACCTCTCATGTGTTGAGATCAAGGGTTAGCTAGACTAAAACATCCATAACCTCACTCTATTTCCCCTAGGTAGCTTAGATTAGCACTTTAAGCAACCTAGTTATCTCAAGTTTGAGATTTAGCTTGGCGTAGGAGCTTTCGGGTGGATCGTCTTTGATTCGAGGAGGCCGTGAAGTTGCCGATGTTCCAAGGAGCCTACAAGAAGTGGAGGACAGCGATGAAGACCCGAAGGACATGTAACATGAGGTATAACTCCGGTACCGAGTAGTTAAACCTCTAGTATTACGTTAGTAATGGTTTAGATTACGATTCATGCGCTCAAGTCCGTGTTACGAAGCTTTAATAATCGTTTTTCATATATTCCGCCTCCCCGCAAATTAGTGGGGTGCGTGACATGGACTTACAGTGGTATCAGAGCCAACTAAACCATTACTAGCTTGTTAGCAACTGATTAGAAGTTTGATCGACGAAAAATACGAAATACGAAAAACCAAAACCCATAGTTTCTGTTAATTTTAAAACTGTCTAAATTTTTTTTTACATACCTTAAAATTCACAGCAGGGAAATTGATGAATACTGGGAAAATACGAGTCACTGAATCGGCAAAACGACCGCGGTTCCGCGGCAATAGAGAGCTATTGCCGCGGAACCGCCGCCGAGTCAACGCCGAGTTAACTCGGAGTTTCACAGTAATTCATAATTTTGGGTTTTTTGTTTTCCTGTATATACTGTTTCTGCCCAGGTTGCCTCTATGATGATTTGCTTTTGGGGTAGACACGGATATAGGTAATCGATCGATGTTCTAATCAATTTGCTAATTGGATCTTTATCTGTAATGTTTTATGTGTTCGTAAACCTCCCCTAACTGCTAGTATGTCGGTTCGTAGGGGGTTGCACATATCTGTGATGTTATATATAACTGTTTGTGTATATGAACTGTGTTGGACTGTTGTGATGATTAGCCGGGGTTTGAGTGTATTTAATATTCATTCATTCAATGTAAATGTAATTTGATGTAATATTATTTTTGCGGGGCACATCCAGGTTGCGGTTGTAGCCACCGTTGTATTATTATTTCTTTTTACTGTTTTTGCTTCTAGGATAGACCCAAGGTGGGGTGCACAAACTACCGGGTATTTTGAAGTGTCGAGGCAGACCGCTTCACTTCTAGTACTTGGCGGGTAGTTTGCCGTACCCGTAGGGGTCTGGGGTGGGGTAAAGGATATTCATCACAACTGTGTAATCCGTCTTTCCTTGCAGGCTCAAAAGAAACGCGGATTACTTGCATATCCAATAAAGTTTATATGTGATCGGGAATGCTTATTATTGCGTCTGACGAATGTACAATATCTATATATAAATAGCTATTAGACGTCACTTATGTTTTACACCCGCGCTAGCCCAGCCCCGCTCTGTCGTTAGTTAAGTGACCTAACGGGTGATGATGGGACCCCGTGGCGAATGCGGATGGCATAAGAGGACGTTGTATTTTCGTTGTTTTCTGTAATGATAGGTTAATGATGGGACGCATTATTATAATGCAAAGAAAATAAACCATAGTTTAATCGTTGGAATAAATTTAAAAGAAACCACTCGGTTATTTTAAAAGATCGGATTTTTTAAATTGCGGAGCTTTAACCACTCCTTTTAAAAAGTATCAGGTTCCTTCGATTATATCAAGTTCACCACGTTCACGGTTTTGCCAAAACCATTCGTAGCCCTCCGTCATTTCATTTGGGTATTCAGTAGTATTCAAGCTATGTATATTTGGCCCTTAGTCAAAACATTGTGCTTGGTAGCTGCTAGGGTATTCATTTGTTGCATAGATAGATGCGTTGTTTTAGAACAGTCGTATTACTTTTCTTGGCCCTTAGTCAAGAGTATGTACGGGTAGGTTCAAATTAACCAGGATAATGATGGGTAGAACTTGACATGTGACTTATGACATATTTGGCCCTTAGTCAAAGTCATAAGAGCATGGGGCAAAAATCCACATCGGGAATTTCTAAAGAAACTGAAATTTGAAGAGAGAAGCATACCATTTTGGAGTTTGATGAATGTTGGTAGGATTCCTTCAACATTATCATACGATGATATCTTGGATCCCGATCCTACTGTCAGTATATACTACTTATCAGGAGATTCGTCACTTAACGATCAATGCTATAAACCAAGTAGGTGCCTAGAAAGGTGTCAGTGGGGTTACGCCCCCAGAGAAAAGAGGTTATTTAATTAAGGAACTTCGCGAAAGCGTTGGAAAACCTCCCTCAAAGTATCGACACTGGCCTGGCTGAACGGTTAAGCAAGTATTGTACGGTGAGAATGGTCCTGGCTAATTCTTCTTTTATGGTTTGAGGAAGGATTCGAGAAACGGTGGGAGCCATCCTGTTTAGATAAATTAAACCACTCTAAACTTGCAACAGCATCATGCTAATTGTATTTTCTTCTCTCTCTTAAATTGCAGCGACCTTGTGACCACACATAGGTTACATCTAGATAATAATTTGACTGAATCTGACTTATTTGACTAGCAGAAGTCTGTCTAGATGTCCATTGCCTATGACAAGCTGGACCACCCTATTACTACTCAAGATCCCGCCGTCCCAGGTCCAGTTTCCACTATCGCGGATATGGATATCCGTCAGACAAAGGGAAAAGATAAAGCAAAAGCCAAGTGCCAAGTGTTAGCTTCAGTTGATGGTGTATACCAGAAGCAGCACGAGAAGATTGACTTAGTTTCCATCTTTCTCCATAACAAAGATTTATATGGAGAGCAATCTCATATCGCAAGATATGAGACCTCGAACGAATTAATTCAAGCGAGGTTGGCTGACGGGTCATCTGTAGGGGACAACGTCCTTACAATGACTAGCTATATTGATGAGCTCCGGGACTTGCAGACCACATTGGGAAACAGGTCAGATACTGACTTGATTCTACAGTCTCTACCTTCTATCCTGAAGAAAACCAGGGAAGTAGAAGGAAAGAGAAGGGCAAAAGTTTTGGGACAGGATATAGTAAAAGAGGGACGTTCCTATTGTTATGGGATTGGGCATAGGCAGAAAGATTGCAAGGCTTTTGAAGCCAGTAGCCAGGATACGAAGCATGTTGTGGCTTCAGCCTCAAGTGTATTTGTAATTGAAGACTGTATGTCAATAAACTCTACTTCCTGGGTACTAGATACCTGAGCAGGATCTCATATCTGTAATTCATTATATACTTTGAGAAACAGCAGAGTTATAAAGGTAGGTGATTGGTCTCTCAGAGTTGCAAACGGAATGACAGTGAACGCTGAATCCGTGGTTGAATATCGCCAAGGTTTGACAAGTGGGCATATATTGATTTTACATAATTGTTTATATGTACCTAGTATGACTTGTAATATCATATCAGTGTCCTCACTTTCGAGAGAGGGATATGATCTTACATTCATAAGTGATGTAGTTAACAACCACCTAAATCAAGTTCTGATTGGGTCCGGTACATTAGATAACGGTATATACGTATTAAGTCAACCTCAGGTTTTCAATGTCCAGAACACTCTTAAAAGAAAGTCTCCAGAAATAAATCAGGCTTTCTTATGGCATTGTAGACTAGGTCACATCAATGAGAGAAGGTTGACTAAGTTACATAAAGAAGGATATTTGAATCCGTTCGAATATCAATCTTATGCTACTTGTGAATCTTGTCTCAAAGGAAAGATGACAAAAACTCCGTTCACTAGACACGGAGTAAGAGCAAGCGAGCTCTTAGGACTCATACACAGTGATGTGTGCGGTCCGATGTCTACACATGCGCGAGGTAGTTATTCCTACTTCATTACTTTTACGGATGATTTCTCTAGGTATGGATATGTCTTCTTAATGAAGCATAAATCCGAGGCCTTTGAGAAATTCCAAGAATACAAGAATGAAGTGGAAAAACAAACAGGAAAAAGTATAAAGACACTGAGATCTGATCGAGGTGGTGAATACTTAAGTGCCGAGTTCCTGGGTTACTTAAAAGAGAATGGAATTCTCTCTCAACTTACTCCTCCATACACACCACAACATAACGGTGTATCAGAAAGGAGGAATCGAACCCTATTGGATATGGTTCGTTCCATGATGAGTAACGCTGAGTTACCGCGATCATTCTGGGGATATGCACTAGAATCAGCTGCATATCTTTTGAACCAGGATCCCACCAAGACTGTGCCTACCACACCATATCAGATGTGGAGTGGGAAGAAACCCTATCTTCAGTATCTAAAGATTTGGGGATGTCCGGAATATGTTAAAAAGCAGCATGCGGACAAACTCGAGGCACGATCAGTACTATGTAAGTTTGTGGGATATCCAAAGAACTCCAGGGGATATCTATTCTATTACGCAGAGGAACAAAAGGTTTTTGTTTCTCGTAAACAGTTTTTAGAAAAGGAAACTAGTGGGAGCAAAATAGAACTGGAAGAAATTCCAGAAACACAAACTACTACTGAAAGTTTGGTAGAACCAGAAGTTCAATAAGAACAGGACATCCCGACACCACTCCGCAGGAGTAGTAGGCAATCTCATCCGCCCGAGAGATACTACGGTTTTCTCATAGACGGGGATAGAGAGGATTGCACTATTGATTACGATGAGCCTACTAGCTTCCAGCAAGCCATTCAAAGCGGTGACTCAGTAAAATGGCTGGATGCAATGCGGACCGAAATGGAGTCCATGTACACCAACAAAGTATGGACTTTGGACATTGCTCCAGATGGGGTAAAACCCGTAGGATGCAAATGGATCTTCAAAAAGAAGATTGGTGTAGATAGACAGGTTGAAACCTATAAGGCTAGACTTGTTGCAAAGGGTTTCCGTCAAAGACCTGGTTTGGACTATGACGAAACCTTTTCTCCAGTGGCTATGCTTAAATCTATTCGGGTCCTTCTTGCTATTGCTGCCTTCCACGATTATGAAATCTTTCAGATGGACGTAAAGACGGCCTTTCTAAATGGTAATTTGGAAGAAAGCGTCTATATGGATCAGCCAGAAAGATTCATTCAGAGTGGGAGCAGCTGTAAAGTATGCAAGCTGCTTAAGTCCATTTATGGACTAAAGCAGGCATCGCGGAGTTGGAACATCTGTTTTGATGATGCTGTCAAAGAATTTGACTTTATCAAAAATCCAAATGAACCATGCATATACAGTAAGATTGTAGGGAGAGCTGTAGTATTCCTCGTCTTGTACGTGGATGACATTCTCCTAATAAGAAATGATATTCCTATATTACAGTCAGTCAAAAGATTCTTGTCACATAAATTCTCCATGAAAGACTTAGGTGATGCCACCTACATTCTGGGGATCCGGATCTATCGTGATAGATCAAAGAGGATATTGGGACTTTCACAGTCCAGGTACATAGACACCATAGTGAAGAGATTCAGTATGGAAGATTCTAAGCGCGGTAACCTACCGGCTTGTCACGGAATCACCCTCTCCAAAGATATGTCTCCCAAGACTGATTTGGAAAGGGATCGCATATCGATTTTACCCTACGCTTCTGCGGTAGGCTCTATAATTTATGCGATGTTATGTACCAGACCAGATGTAGCATACGCATTGAGCGTAGTAAGCCGGTATCAAGCAAACCCAGGGGAGAATCACTGGATAGCAGTAAAGAACATTCTCAAGTACCTGAGGAGGACTAAGGAGATGTTCTTGGTATATGGCGGAAAAGACCTTCAGATGGAGGCCTTTGCCGACTCCGGCTTCCAGAGTGACAAAGATGACTCCAAGTCCATGTCGGGTTATGTCTTTACCCTCAATGGAGGGGCGGTCTGTTGGAAGAGTTCTAAACAGGAGACCGTTGCTGACTCAACGATGGAAGCAGAGTACATAGCTGCTTGCGATGCCGCAAAAGAAGCAGTCTGGATGAAGAAGTTCCTCATAGAACTTCAGGTGGTTCCTACCAGTGTTGATCCAATACCTCTGTATTGTGACAACAACGGCGCTATAGCTTTAGCGAAGGAACCCAGGTCCCATCAGAAGTCCAGACACATCTTAAGGCGGTATCACCTGATCAGGGAGATCATAGATCGCCGGGAGATCGAGGTGAAGAGAGTAAAGACGGAGGATAACATTGCTGATCCATTCACAAAGGCCATTCCTCAGATGCAGTTCGAGAGGCTATTCGAGATGATAGGTCTACGATATGCCAGCTCATGGCCCTAGTGCAAGTGGGACATTGTTAGTGTATATGCCCTAGGGGCCATTATTGTATCATACTAGATTGTATATTACTTAATGGAAGCTTGGGATATTCGCAGTTATATATACAGTCTTGCTAAAAATGGTAGTATGCTACTTGGTTTGTGTCTACTTTAATATGTGCATATGTCTCTTGTAACGTATCACTTATACATATTAGTAGAGCCCATAGGATCTTTGCTTGATTACCAGCGTCGTGATGGCAATCACACTAGTGGGGGCTGGGTAGTCTGTAAGCAACATCCTATACAGGTCCCTGGTCGTTGGATTATCGAGATAGGGCATCGATATTCCGGAGTAGACTAAGTGTATACGCTTCTCATCCCAGTTGGGGAAAAGGTCTGTCCCACAGCCATCAGTACGTCGTACTGGAGATAGTATACAGGTGCTCGTTAGGTTACGGGTACACTGGACAGGACTCGCCGGGGAACTGATTGGTTGGTATTATACCCATCGTCAATTAACAGTTCCCAGGTGATATGAGTACAGCATAGTCCGCAGACTTGACACTGCTGCTTCGCCTCGAGTGTGTCCCACTGTTCTTAGATTGCTACCCTACCACGGCTCAAAGGAGTCGTGCAAACAGGTGGCAGTTGGGTGCAGTCCCGAGCACTTGGAGGCGGTGGCAGTTAGAAAGGATTCGTCTCTCCCGGTATTGGGAGATGATATCGCGCTGTGTCAGAGAGCCATTACGCAAAGTCCCTGGCCAGGGCGAGCGAGATATACTGGTCAGTTTCAGTAGCTTCTCAGGGTGTAATGGGCTTCGCTCCGACACGACTTATACAGCTATTAGGAGACTGACGCTTGCGGCCCCCTAGGCTTGATATACGATAGTCTTAGACGAACAGACCGGACTGTACGGAGATTGTCACATCGGCTCAGTGGGAGTTCGGATGATTTTCCTCATCGGCCTTCTTATCGACATCTACCTGGGGACCGTTACGTACAGCTAGTGCCGCTTGCGGTCTGTGGTTAAACCCACTGCCAGCGTAGTGTCGAGTCATTAGAGTCCCACACAGAGAGTTTCCCTGCTCCAGGGGAAACGATATAGAGGTCGTATGGTTTTACGACAAGGGTTCGGATGCGTACTTGTGTTTACGCACGTACGACTTTTCGGACAGTTTTTTACTAGCCGGCTTTGGTTTAAGCCAGTTTCTAGTATCGGGTTATTGGATTTATACAGTCTAAAGTTTTTCCGTGTTTTCATGGATTATAGGGGCGTTCTCGTAATTTGCCGGGAACCTTCTAGAAGAGTGGTGACTAAGGGGTTAAGGTGGCATGAGCATTAATTGATTAATGACTCATTTGTATGATTCATCCTTTGCACTTAATGACTCATTAATGAGATAATGAGTCATATGATGAATCACACAAGGTGAATGCATCAACCATAATGATTAAATCTTTTTGTTTATTTATTTGATTAAATTGTTATGGTTGTTATATTCAAAATGAGTTCATTATTCTTTTCATTCTCATCTTCTCCTTCTCTCTCCTCAAGCTCACTCTCTCTTGAAACCCTAACCCTAACCTCTCATGTGTTGAGATCAAGGGTTAGCTAGACTAAAACATCCATAACCTCACTCTATATCCCCTAGGTAGCTTAGATTAGCACTTTAAGCAACCTAGTTATCTCAAGTTTGAGATTTTGCTTGGCGTAGGAGCTTTCGGGTGGATCGTCTTTGATTCGAGGAGGCCGTGAAGTTGCCGATGTTCCAAGGAGCCTACGAGGAGTGGAGGACAGCGATGAAGACCCGAAGGACATGTAACATGAGGTATAACTCCGGTACCGAGTAGTTAAACCTCTAGTATTACGTTAGCAATGGTTTAGATTACGATTCATGCGCTCAAGTCCATGTTACGAAGCTTTGATAATCGTTTTTCATATATTCCGCCTCCCCGCAAGTTAGTGGGGTGCATGACATGGACTTACATTAAGCATAGCCACTAGAGAAAATGTTTCGTCATAATCCACACCTGGTCGTTGACAAAAACCCTTTGCAACCAGTCTAGCCTTGAAAGTCTCAACTTTTCCATCTACACCAATTTTCTTTTTAAAGATCCACTTGCTCCCAATGGGTTTTACCCCTTCAGGAGCATTTTCCAAAGTCCATACTTTGTTGGTGTACAAGGATTCCATCTCAGATCGCATTGCATCCAGCCATTTCACAGAGTCACCACTCGTGATGGCCTGCTCGAAACTAGTCGGGTCATCATCTTCAATGATGCAATCCTCGCTTCCACCATCTATCAGAAAACCGTAGTATCTCTCACGTGGATGAGAAACCCTGTTAGATCGGCGGAGAGGCTGGGGTTCGTCGGGTACTGCTGAATCCTCTGGCTCCAATAAATCATCAGTTGTAGTTTGTGGTGCTGGAACCTCTTCCAGCTCTACCTCTTTGCCACTAATTTCTTTTGCAAGAAATTCCTTTTCTAAAAAGGTGGCATGTTGAGCAACAAATACCTTTTGTTGTTCACTATGGTAGAATAGATATCCGTACGAATTGCTTGCATATCCTACAAACTTACAAAGTACTGATCGTGCCTCGAGCTTGTCCGGATTTTGCCTTTTGGCATAGGCCGAACAACCCCATATCCTAACTCGTTTAAGATACGGTCTCTTCCAACTCCATATCTCATATGGCATGGTAGGTATAGATTTAGACGGAACTTGATTCAATAGGTATGCCGCTGTCTCAAGTGCATAACCCCAGAAGGAAATAGGTAACTCTGCAATGCTCATCATAGAGAGCACCATATCTAATAGGGTGCGATTCCTCCGTTCTGATACACCGTTGTGCTATAGGGTATAAGGAGGAGTAAGCTGAGAGAGAATCCCATTCTCTTTTAGATAGTCTAGGAACTCATTGCTCAAGTATTCTCCTCCTCGATCAGATCGAAGGATCTTAATACTTTTGCCCGTTTGGTTCTCTACTTCGTGCTTATATTCTCTGAATTTCTCAAAAGCTCCAGACTTGTGTTTCATCAGGAACACATGTCCGTATGTAGAGAGATCGTCAGTGAATATAATGAAGTAGGAAGAACCGTTCCTGGCATGCGTAGACATAGGACCGCATACATCACTATGTACCAGTCCTAAAAGTTCCGTAACTCTTTCTCCGTGTCCACTAAACGGAGTTTTGGTCATTTTACCTTTAAGACATGAATGGCAAGTATCATAAGATGATAATTCGAACGGATTCAAATATCCATCCTTATGTAACTTAGCTAGCCGTGTCGTATTGATATGACCAAGTCTACAATGCCACAAGAAGGATTCGTTCATTTCTGAACTCTTCCTCTTGTGTGTGTTTTGTATATTAAGGACTGTATTTTGATTGAGAATGAATATGCCATTATGTAACGAGCTTGATGTAATCAACTTTTGATCTAGGAATATGTTCATAACATTATCCTTTACAACAAAATTATATCCTTCTTTACTTAATAAAGAAACTGATATAATATTGCACATCATGTTCGGTATATAATAGCACTCATTCAGAATCAGTGTATTACGACTTGGTAATACTAGGTGATATTCGCCAACTGCTTTGGCTGCAATACTTGCACCATTCCCTACTTGAACGGAATGATCCCCCTTTCCCAGTTCTCTACCTTTACGTAGCCCACGTAACAATTTACATATGTGGGATCCTGGTCCGGTATCTAATACCCAGGACGTAGGGTGAACTGAGAAACAGTTCTCAATAACTAACACACCCGAAGAAGATGCATCAGCATGCATGTTCTTTGTTTGGGCGGCATGAGAATCCAGATATTCTCCTGTTTCCTGTTCAGTCTTATAACTCTTATAAGAAAGAACGGGACCAACGTTCCCTTGCTCAGTATAATAAGCGGGTTCAGTCAATACATCCATATTATTATCTTAATTAAGTCCTGACACGGTCGATACCTGGAGAGAGAGAGAGAAGGAAACACTTTAGCGTATGCTCTTGCAAGATTAGATTGGTTATTATCTTATCTAATCAGAATGTCTCCCACTGGTTTTATCAAATCTTCCTCCAAACCCTAAAAGGTAAGATTAGCCGGGATTAATTACACCCAATAATTTCGTCAATCTATCAGCCAGATCAGTGTCGGTACTTGAGGGAGGTTCCTCGTGCTCTCGTACGGACCTAATTAAAATAAACCTCGTTTTCCCAGAGGCATACCCCCGTTAACACTTTTCTAGACACTAACTTGATCGGCTAATTGTCCTGTGTAAAACTCTCTTAGGAGTAACTCTTACTCGCAGTGGGTATCGGGATCCAACTATCTCATAGGAGGTATGCAATCTCATTGCAAATTTCAACACTTGAAATTCCTGATAATATTTTGCCCCTAGCGATCTATGACGTTGACAAGGTCAACAAATCATAAATCGCAAGTCAAGTTCAACCCGTCATTTCCCGATTGAATTAAACCTACCCACATGACCCTTGATAAGGTCAACAAGGCATACGAATACCCTAATCCAATCACATCTCATGTTTTAGCAGATAAACATTAATTCGCTACCGTACACTGTGCCTTGACAAGGTCAACAAACGCAGCACGAATACTAAGTAAGATTTATCTGAAATGACGGAGGGCTAGGCAGGTTTTTCAGAAAACCATGAGCGTAATGAACTTGATATCGTTGTAGAAACAAGTGATTTTGAAAAGGTGTGTTTTTGAGGATTTTGCAGTTTCGCTAAAGAGGTCACTCCCGTTGAAGGGATCTCGGCTCTTTCCCCATCGAATAAGGTGCAGGATATATCGTATATACCGCTGTGCAAAGCAAGAACTATAGAAGCTGTCAAAAACTAAACCGCGTGTTTGTAGCATCTGCCAATTTCGCTAAAGAGGTCACTCCCGGTGATGGGATCTCCGCTCTTTCCTCATCGAATAAGGTGCAGGATATATCATGTATACCGCTATGCAAAGCAAAACTGTAGTTACCCTTTTTATAAAGTTTTGATTCTACAACATGTTTTAGGTTTCTTTTCTTTTTATTAATCTCATTAATATATCACATCAGCTTATGCTTCATAAGCATCACAGAAGAAACGAAAGCAGTAAAATTTATATATCAGCACATATATATGTATAAGAACTCGTCTCAGGCAGTAATATGATCTCATCACAGAACATTGCAGTAAAAGAACATATATGAAATATTGGATATACTAGGATGTCCGTGTTTTTAATACAAGCCGGTATAAAACACGGATTCCACGGTCGCGATGAATAGCCAAACCCACATCCCTAGACCCGAACGAGAGCGGCAAGTAACACTGTCAATTCTAGGGTTAGGAGACCCAGTCTCGACTCCTCGAGATAGCCTCCCACTGACCCCAGAACCCGGTTACTTGTGCTCCCCTCCTTGGGTCTACCTAATGCGGAAAAGTAAATAATATACATTGGTGACATCAACCTCATCCCGGAAGTGCCCCAATAAAAGAATATTACATACAAATGAATTTTACACGAATGAAAATAAAAACCCTCATCTCACATAAAACCCCCGGCTATTCATAACATGACGATCTAATATAACATATCACAGCAACACATAATATCACATATCATTAACGTAAGTAAGTATGCATACACCGATCGTCGTTGATGTATAGCAACGAAAACCGGCAATACAACTACATACTACACTTACGGTCACAGAAAAGAAATTGTAAAACTACAACATTTGGAATCCACAATCACTTTAGACATCATAAATCCGAAATATCACATACTTCGCATTTCATGCCTAACTATATGAATTCCACATATTGTATCACATTCCAGATAAATAGACAGTATTAAACTTTCCGATCGGATAATCAAATACCCAAGATTTTCTAAATAGCTCAACACTTGAGCGAGTTCAAATAATCCCAGAATACGTCACAGTACCGATGGTCCAGCCGTTGAAGGGTCAAGCCAACGCCTCACATGTGGCACGCCGTACTGCCCCAAACCCTAAGGTTTAGTGGCGGTTCAGACGGTCACATAATCGAGTTAAGGTTTGTGTTCTTCTAGAGGGACCACCGCATTACTTGTACGTTTTCTCGAAAGATTTAAACCTACGAAAAATTCAACACTTGAAAGTTTTTCGTGCCGGGAAAAATGAGTTAATGTTATCCGTTCGAACATTTTAATAGTTTCTAAATTATCCGGAAATATAACGAAATTAAATGTTTCGATCGAATTAACGAATCCAAAATAATCCCAAGAACACTCAACCCTTGAGTGAGATCAAAAATACCCAGAAGTAGCAAAAAGCACCGACGGATATTACCCTGAAGACACATGTCCAAATTGCCAAAGTTCGGCCGCGGAACCGCAGCGGGAAGCAGTTTCCTGCCGCGGTTCCGCGGCGACTTCATGGTATTTTGGGCTCGTATTTCATGGTAATTCTTAGAATTCCCTGCTGATTTTTTTGATTATTTTTAACGCAGAGAAAATCACATTTTTTAAAATTGCCCAGAGAGGGGTCTATTTCGACGTTTCGGAGTTCGATCAGAGTTTTAACTTCGTATACACGTCGCCTAATGCTCTAGCTAGGCTTTGATACCACTGTAGGGTTCTTAGACACCTTTACAAGGGTTCATAAGGCATCACCCATGCCCGAATAAAAATTTAGACGTGTCGAACAACCCAAAGCTGGGATCTTTGCTAGATTATTAGGGTTTAACATGCAAGTAAACATCTTTACAACTAAGTGCGAGCGATTACAACCTTTGTAGTCCGCTCCTTCGCTTCATAAGCTCTAAGTAGAAGTCCCTTTGCTGCGATCCACGATCTCCCGGACTCAATAGAGGCTCCACGACTCGAACGATTCATACTAGCTTGTAGTGTTCCTTTTCTCCGATGATCTACGTCGAAGTTTCTATAACTCAAGCTCTCTCACTCTAATGAGGTGAACACCCTAATCTAATTGGCTAAATTAAATGAGGAAAATGGAGTAGTATTTATGCTTTCTTTTTATATCAAATTCTCACACTTAAACATCACAAAATGAAAACCTAGTAAGCTTTCTCAAAGCTCATGGTTGAAGAAGAAGATGAAAAATGAATTAAACCTTTTGTGATGAATAATGAAATGAATATATGATTAATAATGTAACCATGGTCAAGGATGACAAGGATAACTCTTGTAGAGAATTAACTAGGGCTAGGGTTTGGTTGGGTTAAAGAATGAGTCATAAGAAAATATCAACCATAATATCTAACTCATGACAAAAGAAATCCTTCTAGAAGGTGCAAGAAGGAACTAACCCAAATCAAACCCGAACCTTTTTTAATCTCCACTAAACATGTTTCATTATTAATCATATAATGTTACAATAATATATATCACATATATATTATATATTTGTAATAAAAAAAATAATACAATTAACATATATCGCATATATATCAATGTATTATCCGGTGAGAAATGAAATAATAAACCGAGCCAATATTAGATAATATAATGCAATATATCATATATATTATTATACATTAAATTATCGAATCAACACTTGATCCGACAATCCGGCTATATCGAATATAACCGACTAATATATCATGTACCGATTCATCGAATCAACACTTGATCCGATGACCCGGCTCATATCTAAATATCGCGAGAATATAATACGGTATCTCATATCGCATTATCCTCGGTCCTGCACATATCACAAATGTGCCCCTACTCCGTTTTGCCTGAGTCAAGAAAGCTCTGTGTAGGACTCTAAAGAAACGTCAATACGCCGGCAGCAGGTGATGATCATATCATACACCACAAGCTGCAAGCGGTCAGCTAAACGTAACAGCCGCCCAGGTATTGAGTGATCAGAAGATCAACAAGCTAGCCTGTACATTCTCCTGTGAATCCAATCAGTAACACTCCCGTACAGTCCGGTCTCTTCGTCTGATATGTCGCATATCAAGTCTTGGGGTGGTATACGTCAGACCCCAGTAACCGATAAGTCGTGTCGATGTGAGGCTCATAACGGGTCGAGAAACTACTGGTAACACTTACCAGTAAATCTCTATATATGCCCTGGCCAGGGACTTCCAGTTATAGCCAATCGAACACAGCACAACATCAACTCCCTATACCGGGTGAGACGAATCCCCTCCAATCGCTCATTGCCTCCATGTGATTCGGGACTGCACCCAAAAGACACCGTTTTACACGCCCTCTTGGACGTGGTAAGGTGGAAATCAAAGCACAGTGGGAATCACACAAGACTCTATGACGATCTCGGGTCTACAGACTACCCTGTACCAGTGTTACCGGAGAACTGCCATCTGACGTGTGGTATATCACCATCTGGGAGTTCTCGGCGAGTCCGTCCAGTATACCCAGTCTCCACTGAGCACCCGTACACTATCCTTGATGTCATAACACGGATGGGTATGGGATCATCCATCGCCCATCATATGGGTAAAGATGCGTATACGCTAGTCTACTCTGGTGTATCGATGCCCTGTCTCGATATACCCTCGACTAGGAACAATTATAGGATGTACTCATTGACTACCGTGGCCCCACTAATATGATCTCATCATAGTCCCAGTAGTCGAGTACAGATCCTAAGGGCTTTATCAACATGTGAGAGTAAAACAGTAAACCAATACAAGTCAACATATTAAGATAATGTGAAACCAAATAGCATATTATCATGACGAGCAAGAAAGTCCTCTCTATATATACCCAAGCATCCATTATAATATACATTATATGTACAACAATGGCCTCTAGGGCATATACATAACTTATATCCCTCAGTATCCCCTTGGACCATCTGTCCAAACTACTGCCCCTCATCAGAGGGAAAACGACAACTCAGGCAGTCATTGTGTCATCCAGGTCACCTTGGAAGCCTGGAATGATAACTGCCTCCCGAAGGAGGATGCCGTTATCATATCCTTAGGACATTCACTTTTGTTCTAAAACTGCTACCGAACGTTTCTCCAGGATAGGATTAATATCAATTTATTGCATCTAGTGCAAAAAACAACATCTGGTGTGGTACTTGACATCTCATGATTGACTCAATTGCCTAAGCAAGTGATCTGCCAATCATGCACATCCCTCTCCACTTTAGTCTGTAAGACACCTTTAGAGATGGTGGCTCCATCACCTGCAGGTACACCACCATGCCAGGAGTCGTCAATTCTAAAACACCTTTAGAATGCTGTCTAAGTACCCAGATTGGGAAACTACCCAAATCTAGATCTAAAACCATAGATCTACTAACCAGAATATCTGATATAAAATCCATATCCCATGTGGAGAAACCACCGTGTGACAACCAAAGTATAACCGATCGTAGTATAGGAATTTCACTTCCTACTCTGGGTATGTCATCCAAATACCAGGACATCACACCCTACTACCTTCTTAACAGATCCATCGCCTATTCTGATGAAGTCAAACCTATGACTGTCACATCAGAAATAGATGATCTATCTCTGCTATATTTGCTTTAGTCTATAAATAGACATAAGCTACTTGTCCACTATGCTTCCGCTGCTCCCACTGACTACGACAACCCTCTGGCAGAGGCATATACACGTATAATGTTAGTTATATGTATGCCCTAGAGTCCATTACTGTACATACGATGTATATTGTAGTGGATGCTTTGACATATATAGGGAGAACTTTCTTGCTCGACATGATAGTATGCTATCTAGTTACTCTTTATCTTAACATGTGCTCTGATTGTCTCTATGTTACATGTTGATAAAGCCCTTAGGATGAGTACTTGACTACCAGTACTATGATGCGGATCATACTAGTGGGGACAGTGTAGTCGCTAAGTACATCGTTCAATTGTTCCTAGTCATAGGAGTACCGAGACAGGGCATCGATTCTCCAGAGTAGACTAGCATATACGCATCTTGACCGATATGATGGGCGATGGATGATCCCATATCCATCGGTGTTTGACATCAAGGATGGTGTACGGGTGCTCAGTAGAGACTGGGTACACTGGACGGACTCGGCGAGAATTCCCAGATGGTATTATACCTCACGTCAGATGGCAGTTCTTCGG
This sequence comes from Agapanthus africanus, assembly GCA_030015575.1. Taxonomy (NCBI): domain Eukaryota; kingdom Viridiplantae; phylum Streptophyta; class Magnoliopsida; order Asparagales; family Amaryllidaceae; genus Agapanthus; species Agapanthus africanus. The sequence continues at coordinate 222,419,350 of CM057347.1, forward strand.
TGACACTGGTGCAGGTTAGTCCGTAGACCCGAGATCGTCATAGAGTCTTATGTGATTCGCACTGTGGTTTGATTTCCATCATACCACGTCAAAGAGGGCGTGCAAAAAGGTGGCTTTTAGGTACAGTCCTGAATCACATGGAGGCAATGAGAGATAGGAGGGGATTCGTCTCTCCCGGTATAATGAGTTGATGTTGTGCTGTGTTTGATTGGCTATAACTGGAAATCCCTGGCCTGGGTTGCTGAGATTTACTGGTAAGTGTTATCAGTAGTTTCTCGAGCTGTTATAGACCTCATATCGACACGACTTATCAAGCTACAGGGGTCTGACGTTTACCACCCCTAAGCGAGATATGCGACATATCAGACGAAGAGACCGGGCTGTACGGGAGTGTTACAGACTGGATTCACAGGAGAATGTACAGGCTTGCTTGTTGATCTTCTTAGCGCTCAATACCTGGGTAGCTGTTACGTTTAGCTGACCGCTTGCAGGTTGTGGGTGTTTTATATGATCATCACCTACTGCCAGCGTATTGACGATTCTTTAGTGTCCTACACAGAGGTTTCTTGGCTCAGGCAAAACGGAGTAGGAGCACATATGTGATATGTGCGCGACCGAGAACAATACGTGTATGTGATACCATATTAGATTCTCGCGATATGAGATATCGGCCGGTTATATGTGATATAGCCAGGTCATCGGATCAAGTGTTGATTCGATGAACAGATACAGATTATATTAGTCGGTTATTTGTGAAATAGCTGGATTATCGGATCAAGTGTTGATTCGATAATTTAATGTATAATTATATATTTGATATATTAAATTACATTAACTAATATTTGCTCACTTATTGATTCATTTTCTCACTTGGGTAATACATTGATATATATACGATATATGTTAATTGTATTATTTTATTTTTTTACAATAAATATTGTATATGTGATATATAATATTGTAATATGTTATGGTTATAAATGCAACATGTTTTGTGGAGTTTAATTGTGCTTAGGGTTTGGATTAGGGTTAAGTCTTCATGAAGCTTTCAAGAAGCTTCTTGAAGCTTTGAGTTTGACTTGGATATTTTGTGATATTTTATGATATTTGTTTAACCCAACCCAACCCTTTAACCCTAGTTATGTCTCTACAATGGTTAGCCTTCTCATGATCTACCATGGTTGCATTTCTAACCAAACACTTGAGTTATTCATTGTTCATCACAAAAGAAATGGAGCTTCTTCTTCTTCTTCCTTCTTTCATGGAAAGCTTTCTAGCTTTTATGAAGTGATGAAAATGAGTGAATTAATGAAAATAAATGAGAGCTAAAACCCCACTTCATCATCCGAATCTATCCTAACCATTTAGATTAGGGTGTTCACTTCATTTAGTGAGTGAGAGCTAGTGTTAATCAAACTTCAAGGTAGATCATCTTTGTTATCGAAGATCGGAAGTAAGCTTGCATCTTTCTCTTCGTGGAGCCTCTCGAGAGTCCGGAACTTGATGATCGCAGCGAAGGGACCACAACACGGAGCTTATGAAGTGAAGGACCAGACTACAAAGGTTGTAATCCCAAACTCTTAGATGTTAAAGTGTTTAACATGCTTTGTTTCGCCTAATCTCTAGTCTACGATCATGGTTTAGGGTTGTTTGGTACGGCTAAATTTTAAATCGGGCATGGTTGATGCCTTGTAAACCCTTGTGAGAGTGCCTAATAACCCTACAGTGTTATCAGAGCCAAGCTAGAGCTTTAGGCGAATTCAAGACGAAGTATAAAGTCCGATCGAACCCGGAAACCCCGATATATACCCTTCTCTGGATATTTTCTAAAATTGTGATTTTTTCTGCATTAAAAATACTCAAAAAAATCAGCAGGGAATTATAAGGATTTGTGTAAAATGCGAGACATTAATTCGCTTAAAGCGCTGCGGAACCACGGCCGTACCATGGCTTGCGCGGCGGTTCCACGGCGCTACAGTGGCATTATGTTTTGAATTTTGTACAGTAAAGTCCGTAGCCATTTCCTGATTCTTCTGGGTATTTTTGATATTACTCAAGTGTTGAGTTTTCTGGATTGTATTGGGAGCTCGTTGATTTGACTGGAAAGTATAACTTCATTTAGTTTGTCCGGGTAATTTTTAGAACGTGTTAAAAAGTTCGAACGTGATGGATGAGCTTACTAGAACGTGTTAAAAAGTTCGAACATTAAGTCCATTCCTGTTTACCATCTTGATGGATGAGCTTACTAGAACTATCCAAGATGAGGTACCTTGGTGTATGCTATTCGCTGATGAAATTGTTCTAGTTAATGAGATGAAAGCAGGGGTTAATGCCAAATTTGAATTATGGTGGCAAACATTGGAATCTCGGGGATTCAGATTGAGCAGGTCCAAGAAAGCATATATGCATTGCCAATTTAGTAACCAGAGAATTCAAAACCATATTGGTATAACATTGGAAGGGCAAGAGAGATCACCGAGCGACCAGTTTAGATATCTAGGTTCCATCATCCAAAAGAATGGGGAGATCGATAGTGATGTTAATCAAAGGATCCAAGCTGGTTGGTTGAAATGGAGGAGTGCAACAGAGATTTTGCGTGATCGTAACTTTCCGTTAAAATTGAAAGGGAAGTTTTATCGGAGGGCTATTCTGCCTGCCTTATTATATGGTACAGAATGCTGGGCTCCAAAGAAGCATCAAACACAGAAGATGCACGTAGCGGAGATGCGCATGCTTCGTTGGATATGTGGTAACACTAGAAAAGATAAGGTGCGGAATGAGGATATCCGTACAAAAGTTGGTGTCGTCCCTATGGAGGAGAAGATGCGGGAAAACCGGCTAAGATGGTTTGGTCATGTGTGACGCAGACCTATGGAACTACCGGTCCGATGAATAGATACTCCCGATATGTGCAATGGCAAAAGGGCAAAAGGGAGACCGAAGAAAACATGGATGGAGGTGATAAGAAACGATATGGTTGCCAAAGGACTCAATGAAAGTATATTGTTCGATAGGAGTGAGTGGAGGCAGAGGATTCATATGCTGGACCCGGCGTGATTCTCATGTTGGTTCATGTAGCCTATCCCATATGCTTGGGATAAAAGGCTCAGTTGTTGTTGTTGTTGTTAAAAAGTTCAAACGGATATCAATAACTCACTTTTTCCCCTGCCGGAAAATTTCCAAGTTTTGAATTTTTCCGTGGTTTAAGAATGTTCTCAGTCGTGCAAGTAACACGGTGGACCCTCTAGAAAAACACAAACCTTAACTCGATTAAGTGACCATCTTGAACTTCCTCTAAACCTTAGGGTTTGGGGCAGTACGGTGTTGCCACATGTGAGGCGTTGGATTGACCCTTCTACGGCTGGACCATTGGTACTGTGGCATGTGATGGATGTTTTTTAAACTAATTTCAAGTGTTGAGAACTATTTGGGACAACTTGGGTGTTTGATTATTCGATCGGAAAGTTTAACATTGTTTATTTATCTGGAATATGATACAATATTTGGAATTCACAAGAAGTTATGAGATAATTAATTTGAATGTTATAAACATAGCAGTTTAGTCTCAAATGATCGGTTGCCACGGAATTTTGATGTGATCAAAATTCCGTCGAAATCACGTAGCTTACGCGGATACTCGCCGGGTAAACTTAATAGACAACCACACCCCATAGCCCCGACCAAGTGACTGTAGGAGAACCCCGTCGCCAAAAGCATTCGTTCGGGTGCTCGCGGCAGCGGTGTTCCGCCTTAGTGCACTTCGTCGACGGCATCCGGGGGTGCGGCCGTCTACTAAAGTTTTCGACGAGCATTCGATCAGGATGTCTGGAATCTTGCTGAATTGCCTGACTTGATATTGAAAGAGTTTTCGATAATGAGACTAAAATGCGGGGTTTATAATCGTTAGGCATGCGATGTCTAAGGAATTCATTTGGTTAGGCATGCGATGTCTAAGGTGGTTGCGGATTCCAACTGTTGTAGTTTTACACTTTCTTTTCTGCAACCGTAAGTGTAATATGTGGTGTATCGCCGGTTTCGTTGCTGTACATCAACGACAATTGGGATACACATATTTACTTACGTTGATGATATATGATATTATGTGTTGCTGTGATATGTTATATTATATCGTCGTGTTTTGAATAGCCGGGGGTTTTATGTAAGATGGGAGTTTTCCTTTTTCATTCATGTGAAATTCATTGTATGTAATATTCTTTTATTGGGGCACTTCCGGGCAGAGGATGATCTCACCATTGTATATTATTTACTTTTCCGCATTAGGTAGACCCAAGGCGGGAAGTACGAGTAACCGGGTTCTAGGGTCCAGTGGGAGACCATATCGAGGAGTCGAGACCGGGTCTCCTAACCCTAGAATTGGCGGTGTTGCTTGCCGCTCTCGTAGGGGTCTAGGGATGTGGGTTTGGCTATTCATCACGACCATGGAATCCGTGTTTTATACAGACTCGTATTAAAACACAGACGTCCTAGTATATCCAATATTTCATATATGTTCTTCTGCTACAATGTTCTGTGATGAGAAGATATTACTGCCTGAGACGAATGTTTATATTATATATATGAGATATATTGCAGATTTCGTTTCAAATGTGATGCTTGTGAAGCATAATTAAATGGGACTTCATTAATGAGATTAATGAAATAAAAGAAACCTAAAGATGTTATAGAAACATGTTTAAAAACTGGTAGCTCTAGTTCGTCCTTTGCATAGCGGTGTTCCTTGTAGAACATCCGGCACCTTATTCGAAAAGGAAAGAACCGAGATCCCTTCACCGGGAGTGACCTCTTTAGCGAAACTGGAAGATGCTACACACTCGGTTTGTCTTTTGATTGCTTCTATAGTTTTTGCTTTGCATAGCGGTATTTGTGAAATATCCTGCACCTTATTCGATAAGGAAAGAGCCGACGATCCCTTCACCGGGAGTGACCTATTTAGCCTAACTAGAAAAGGCCGAAAAAACATTCCATTTAAAATCACTCGATTCTACAACGATATCAAGTTCATTACGCAAAGGGTTTTCTTAAAAACCTGTCGTAGCCCTTCGTCATTTCAGATAAGTACTTCATAGTATTCGTACTACGTTTGTTGGCTTTCTTCAAGGCGTAGTGTGCGGTGGCTATTTATGCTTATCTGCTAGCATATGATGCGATTGAGTTAGGGTAGTCGTGCGACATTGTTGGCATTCGTCAAGGGTCGTGCGGGTGGGTTTAATTCAATCGGGAAATGACAGGTTGAACTTGACTAGTAGCCTATGGTTTGTTGGCATTCGTCAAGGTCATAGGACGCTAGGGGCAAAATATTATTGGGAATTTCAAGTGTTGAAATTTGCAATGAGATTGCATACATTCTATGAGATAGTTGGATCCCGATACCCGCTGCGAGTAAGAGTTACTCCTGGGAGAGTTTTACAAATTACAATTAGCCGATCAAGTAGGTGTCTAGAAAGGTGTCAACGGGGTTACGCCCCTGGAAAAACGAGGTTTACTTTAATTAGGTCCGTACGAAAGCACAGGGAACCTCCCTCAAAGTACCAGCACTGGCCTGGCAGAAAGATTGGCGAACTTGTAGGGTGTAATTAATCCCGGCTAGTCTTTCCTTTTAGGGTTTGAAGGAACATTTGACTAAAATAGTGGGAGACATCCTGATTAGATAAATTGATAACCAATCTAATCTTGTAAAAGCGCACGCTGAATGTTTTCTTCTCTCTCTCTCCAGGTAGCGACCATGTCACGCCTTAATCAAGATAATAATACGGATGTATTGACCGAACCCGCTTGTTATGCTGAGCTGGGAAACATTGGTCCCGCTCCAACTTATAATTGTTAGAAAACAGATCAGGAAATAGGGGATTACCAGAATTCCTGTACCACCCAAACAAAGAAAGTGCATGCTGATGCATCTTCTTCGGGTATGTTCATTACCTAGAACTGTTTCTCAGTATCCTTTACGTCCTGGGTATGAGATACCGGATCAGGACCCCGCAAATGTAATTTGGTACATGGGCTACAGATAGGTAGAGAACTGAGAACGGGTGATAAGTTTTACGAGATAGAAACGGTGCAAGTGTTGCAGCCAAGTCTGTTGTTAGTTATCACCCTGTATTAACAAATACATTGATTCTAAACGAATGTTATTAGATACCAAACCTGATATACAACATCATATCGGTCTCTTTATTAGTAAAGAAGGATATAATTTTGTATTGTTGGATAATGTTTTGAACATTTCCTATATCAAGAGTTGATCGGTTCAGGCACGTTATCTAAAAGCATAGACGTTCTAAATCAAACCACGGTTCTTAGTATACACAACACACAAAAGGGGAAGGGTTCAGAAATGAACGAATCCTTCTTGAGGTATTGTAGACTAGGTCATATCAATGCGACCCGACATGCTGAAGTTACATTTAGATGCATATTTAAATTAGTTTGAATTTACATCTTGTGAAACTTGCCGGTCATGTCACAAAGATAAGATGACCATAGCTCTGCTTATTGGAAACAGAGAAAGAGTTAGTGAACTCTTGGGATTGATACATGATGATGTATGTAAGGTCCCATGTCTACAAATGCCAAGATAGGTTCTTTGTACTTCATTACATTCACTGATGGTCTCTCAAGATTCGCACATGTGTTCCTGTTGAAACACAAGTCTGAACCTTTTGAGAAATTCAATGAATATGAGTTAGAAGTAGAGAACCAAAAACGGGTATAAGTATTATGTCATTTGATGAGATCAGGGAGGAGAATACTTAAGCACGGAATTCCTGGACTATTCTAATGGAGAATGAGATTCTCTCTCAGCATTACTCCTTCGTATACACCATAGCACGATGGTATATCGGGGCGGAGCAATAGCACCCTATGTGATATGGTGTTCTCTATGATGAGTACTACTGAGTTTCCTATTTCCTTTTAGGAGTTATGCACTTGAGAAGCTGCATACCTATTGAATAGGGTTCAAATCAAATCAGTTGCCTACCACTTCATATATGATATGAAAAGGAAAGAGCCCATATCTTAAGTTTGTTAAGATTTGGGGTTGTCCGGCCTATGTCTAAAAGCATAATCAAGACAAGCTGAAGGCAAAGTCAGATCTGTAGAAGTCTGCAGGATATCCCAAGCATTCGCAAGGGAATATCTTCTACCTAACTGAGGAACAAAAGATGTTTTTTTTCTCAGCACGCCACCTTTGTGAAAGGGAATTTCTTGTGAAGAAATTAGTGGTCATGAGGTCGAACTGGAAGGAGTTCCAGCTAAAACAGACTGCAGCTGATGATTTGATAGAACCGGAGGATTCAATAGTTTCTAACGAACCTCAGCCTCTCCGCCGATCTAGTAGAGTTCCTCACCCACCTGAGAGATACTTCGGTTTCTCTATGACAGTGGGAGCGAGGATTGCATCATGAGATGATGACCCAACTAGTTTCGAGCTGGCCATCAGGAGTGGGACTCTGTAATAATGGCTGGATGCTTAGCGATCTGAGATGGAATCCTTATACACCAACAAAGTATGGACTTTGGTTGCTTTATCTGAAGGGTTAAATCCCCATCAGGAGCAAGTATATCTTGAGAAGATTACTTGGTTTACATGGAAAAGTTGAGACTTTCAAAGCTATGCTTAAGTCCATCCAGATCCTACTTGCCACGGCTACATACCATGACTAAGAAATCTGGCGGTTGGGTGTCATGACAGATTTTCTAAATGTTGATTTGAAAGAGAGCGTCTATAAGTACACAGCCAGAGGGCTTCGTAGACAGTGGGAGCTGCGGAAACATGTGCAAATTGTTTTATATGATAAATCAGGCATCGCGGAGTTGGAACATCTGTTTTGATATGGTAGTCAAAGAGTTTGACTTCATCAAAATGGTAGATGAACCTTGTATATACAAAAAGGTAGTAGAGAGTATGGTGGTGATCCTCGTAGAGTACGTGGATGGCATACTCTTGATAGGGAAGGAGTTTCCTATGCTACGCTTGGTCAATCTCCGCTTATCACAAAGATTCTCCATATAGGATCAAAGTGATACCTCCTGAATTCTGGGTTTTGGATCTATAAGATAGATATAATTAGATATTAGGATTCTCAATAGGTGTAGTGAGATGGTATCAATCGATCCTGAGGAGAATCACTGGAATGGTTCAAGGGTGATAAGGACGACTGAATGTCAGTCGCAGGCATTGTCTTTACCCTCAGTGGAGGGGCGGTATGTTGGAAGAGTTCCGAGCTAGATAACGTGACTTACTAGACGATTAAAGGCAAGATACATCGTTACCAAGGATGCTACCAAAGAGGCAGTCTGGATATATAAGTTCATGAGATGAACTTTGTTCCTACCATTGTGTGACAATGGAGTTGTGGCTTATGCCAAGGAACCCTCGTCCCATCAGAAATCCAGATATAATTCTTAGGCAGTATCACCTGATCATGGAGATGGTTGATCTCCAGGGAGATCGAGGTTTGGAGAGCAGACACAGAGGACAACAGCGCGGATCCACTCACAAAGGCCTTTTTCCAGGTAGAGACTTTTATGTGATGGTTGAGTATGAGATACTTCAACCACAGCTAATTGTTGGGTATGTGATACCACAACAGATGGCCCTAGTGCAAGTGGGAGATTGTTAGTTATATGTATGCCCTAGAGTCCATTACTGTACATATGATGTATATTGTAGTGGATGCTTGGACATATATAGGGAGGACTTTATTGCTCGACATGATAGTATGCTATCTGGTTGCTCTTTATCTTAACATGCGCTCTGATTTTCTCTATGTTACATGTTGATAAAACCCTTAGGATGAGTACTTGACTACTAGGACTATGATGCGGATCATACTAGTGGGGACAGTGTAGTCCCCAAGTACATCCTTCAATTGTTCCTAGTCGTAGGAGTACCGAGACAGGGAATCGATACTCCAGAGTAGACTAGCGTATACGCATCTTGACCCATATGATGGGCGATGGATGATCCTATATCCATCGGTGTTTGACATCAAGGATGGTGTACGGGTGCTTAGTAGAGACTGGGTACATTGGACGGACTCGCCGAGAACTCCCAGATGGTATTATACCTCACGTTAGATGGCAGTTCTCCGGTGACACTGGTACATGTTAGTCTGTAGACCCGAGATCGTCGTAGAGTCTTTTGTGATTCCCACTGTGCTTTGATTTCCATCATACCACGTCCAAGAGGCGTGCAAAAAGGTGGCTTTTTGGTATAGTCCCGAATCATATGGAGGCAATGAGCGATAGGAGGGGATTCGTCTATCCCGGTATAGGGAGTTGATGTTGTGCGGTGTTCGACTGGCTATAACTGGAAATCCCTGGTCAGGGTTGATGAGATTTACTGGTAAGTGTTATCAGTAGTTTCTCAAGCTGTTATTGACCTCATATCGACACGACTTATCAAGCTACAAGGGTCTGACGTTTACCACCCCTAGGCGAGATATGCGACATATCAGACGAAGAGACCGGACTGTACGGGTGTGTTACTGACGGGATTCACAAGAGAATGTACAGGCTTGCTTGTTGATCTTCTGAGCGCTCAATACCTGGGCGGCTGTTACGTTTAGCTGACCGCTCGCAGCTTGTGGGTGTTTGATATGATCTTCACCTACTGCCGGCGTATTGACGATTCTTTAGAGTCCTACACAGAGGTTTCTTGGCTCAGGAAAAACGGAGTAGGAGCACATTTGTGCTATGTGCGGGACCGAGAACAATACGTGTATATGATACTGTATTAGATTCTCGCGATATGAGATATTGGCCGGGTATATGTGATATAGCCGGGTCAACGGATCAAGTGTTGATTCGATGAACAGATTATATTAGTCGGTTATTTGTGAAATAGCTGAATTATCGGATTAAGTGTTGATTCGATAATTTAATGTATAATTATATATTTGATATATTAAATTACATTAACTAATATTAGCTCACTTATTGATTCATTTTCTCACTCGGGTAATACATTGATATATATGCGATATATGTTAATCGTATTATTTTATTTTGTTATAATAAATATTGTATATGTGATATATAATATTGTAACAGGTTATGGTTATAAATGCAACATATTTTGTGGAGTTTAATTGAGGTTAGGTGTAACGTTTCAGAAATCGTTTGCGAATTTTTCCGTTTTAGGGCAAAATAGTCGGTTTTTTCCGTTTTAACCCGATTTCGATCAAACTTCCGTAGAAACATACCGGCACTTTTTTTTAGCTAAAATAAAGCTTGTGCTCGAACATTAGGGGTATTTGGGAGGTTTTGATTCAGAAAGAATTTTTTCCAAATAAAATATTATTTTAAGCGGTATTTTGTGCAGGTGAATCGGGAAATTTTTTCTCTTGTGAATAAAATATTTTTGTCACTAGAAAACTTTTAGAATATTCTTTTTAAATATCTAGATTTTTTTGGTCAAAAGATTTATTTTTAAAAAGAAAAGAAAATGTGTAATGGTGGCATATAGCATTTATTAGCATTTATTACTCTTTTTCCTAACAATTTCTTCACAAAAAATTCGCAAAAATACCCCCTCACTTCCCTTGGCTGGCCCTTCCCTTCCCCTTACTGCCCTCCATCATTTCCACCCCTTTTCAACTCCTTTTGCATCAAATAAATCATGAAAAATCCAAATTAATTCATAGAAACTCAAATATATTCATTTTCCTTCATTCTTGAACTCAAAGCTACCTTGGATCTTCATTCAAAACATCATTTTGGAGGAAAAGATGATGAGTTTGGTTTCTTGGTTTTGATCTTTTGTGGAGGTATAAAACCCTAACCCTAATCCTTTTTGTTGTTTCTAAATTTCTATTTAGCATATTAATTGTTTATTTAAGCTTTTAATTTCATGTTTGAAATTAAAGACTAGATTTTTATGATAATCTAGTTAGGGTAAAACTTGATTTATGTGTTTAATATTTTATTGAAGTGTTAATTTGTGATTAGGAAAAGCTTGACCTAGTAGAAAATGATAATTATTGCTAATGAATACTTTGTTTAATTATGCAATTTTGCTTACTAGGTTTTTGCTAAAATTTAATTAGCAAGTGTTAAAAATTTAGAAATGGTTTAGATAGCTTAGTTAAGCTATTATAAGGTGTTTGTAATCGCTAGATATGCGTTAGCTTGAAACTAGTGCGAAATATTGTGATAAGTTGCTTACTAGGTTTCGGGGTTTTTCCGACGTGGGTTCGATTGGTCGTTGCGAGATTATATCTATTTTATTCCTCGTAATTGTTTGTGTTGTGTTGCACAATCGGGACGATCGGGGTCAAGACTTAGTGTTTTGTAGTTTAGCGACCTCAGTTAGGGTTTTTGGCCGATATCGTGCGCGATTCATGCGCTAAGTGCGCAGTACAATTTTCAGGGCGTTATTCTTGCGTTTCGATGTCTTTTTGTCGATGTAGGATATTTGCTTATGTGATGTGTTTGTGAAATTTTAGATTCGCAAGCGTGGACTTGGACTCTACGACAAGAAAAAACAGGTGGTAGGCTTCACTTAGTCAAGAGCGTTGGTGAGTAGATTTAACATCTACAGGGGAATCGTCCGCATGACGTTATGCGTCTAGGCTAGAGATGTTACTTTTGTCGCATATTCTATGTCAGATTTAGGATTTGCGCATTCACCCTACTCCTTAGTTATTGTGGTGCTTGGACTAGTATCCTTAGGACACTGCACATATTATTAACGATTCATGTTGCACGAGCACTGATTGTATGCTACACACACCGTCAATAATTGCCATGTCACGCACAACCTACATATAGAAATGCTATTGTTGGTTAGGAACATTGAGACAATGATTCATATTTCTTATCGCATATGACATTTAGCATACTTGTATATCCGCATGCTTACACATATGCCTTCACATACTTACGTATTAGATACCTGTATACTTATAGAGTATCGTACCATTAGTGATAATACACACTTTATGTCATAGCTACATTTATACTTTGCACACATACTTCACTTATATCTAGGGGATATACTACATCATTTCTTATAGGTAGATACATATATCTTGCTATACCTTTATGTTGCACATATATCTGGTTATAGCTACATGTTTACCTTTACTTGATGTTATTTTAGAATTGGAGAGATTAGGAACCGCATGATATTATATTAACTTGTTACAGTTAATTGCTGTTTTTCCTTTATATGCTCGCATTTCAGATTTATGATGCGTATATTATATTCATGGATTTTCGCATTGAGATATGGATTTTTCATGATGTTTTCTGGATTTGGGGACCGTGGGAGTTCATGAAATTATGCATTATTTGAAAAACCCGGTTTCCCTTGATATGACATTTCAGCATCCACCATGAGATTTATCGGTTCTGATTATATACTCCATACGAGGAGTGGTGCCGTATGAGGGTACATGGTGGGGCCCGGTACGGTTCCCCTCGGCAAGATGATCGACGGTCCATGCCGATTGAGCCTGGAAGGTGGGCAAGTACCTGCCGGTGACATTACCAATGACTCGGCGATTATTATGTGGATATCGACGGGAGTCATGTACGTATAGATACGTCGTGAGGCGAGGGTCAGAGATAGGCACACGTGCTTTCGGGATAGCGTATGATACGTACCTATCAGAGGGCCTGTCATGGTGACAGCACCTGATAGATCAGCATTTCTGTGTCTATACTTGACACATTGATTTCATGATATTTCTTTTTACTCCTTTGTATATATAACAGGGGATTAGGCTTCTGTTATATATGCCCTTATACCAATATTAGTGGAATGGGATGCTAATATATGTGTATTGACATTAACTTATATACATCATCATATTTATTCATGCAAATATACCTAGAATGTAAAGGACTCATTGACATTGGATTTAGGACATTTGAGAATTCATTTGACATTGATTACAGGATATATATGAGATTGCTGATGTGGTACATTCAGGGTATACGAGATCTACTTGATATTGTACATACGGGATATGTGAGATCTACTTGATGTTGTACATTCGGGGTTTACGAGATATACTTGATATTGTACATACGGGATATGTGAGATCTACTTGATGTTGTACATTAAGGATATGTGAGACTTACTTGATATGATAGCCAAATTGGCGGCTGATTTGAGGAAATTGGGATTTGAATTGTTTTGATGGATTTTAATCCTACAACGCTATAAGAATTCCGTGGAAATGACATGTTTCATTCCATTCTTTACATTTACTGTTTATGCACTGCTTCATGCATTAGTGTACCTGTTAGAGTACCTTCCATGACTGTTGCATTTACATACCTTTATTCATATCATTTCTTTATGTATTAGTAGTACCGATATAGTACCTTACATGATTGTACATACAGATTGTCATATTATTGTTGCTTCATGTATAAATTGTACCTGCTAGTGTACTTTTTCATGATTATTGCATTACATATGACCATTCATTGCTTAGATGCTTATGTTAGATTCGCGATGTACGTGCATACTCGCGATTACCTGCATATGTTATTTACTATTCACGAGTTGGCAACTCACCCCCGTTGTGCCACAGTATTTGCAGGTGTTCCTCAGGATAATCAGAGGCAAGCTATTATCACACATCTTATCATCTTTTGCTACGGATACCGCATCAGCTTACAGTATGCAGTTTGCTTAGGTGGGTTTTGTGATTATTCGTTGTATTGTATATTCGTTGTATCCCTGTACTCTCCATCTACTATTTTCATATTGACTTAGAGACTTGGTGACGACGATGTTGTATATTATGTTGTGACTTGTTGTCTTTTATACAGTTTCCTTTCTATCGTCTTCTATTTCTTCGCTACAGCGTCGTATATTTGTCGTGGTAGTTGTTTTCCACTTTTGGGCATGGATTTGCTCCCGTTGGGGATGCTTCACTTTATATTTATGTTGTACCCATTTTTGGGGTTGGTTTTTATAAAGGAGGTGCTGCCGAAATTTTCAAGAAAGAAAATTGGACTTAAAGAATTTATACTTGAGATTTTTTTTATAGGTTTAAATAATGTTTCTTATCTTTTCTTGTCTTTTAATGGTGTAGATTTCTGGGTTTTGGCTTTCTTTTACTGCGTTACGCCTGTAGACGTTGCGTAGTATTACGGCTGTCACGTGCCAATTTCGGGTCGTGAAATTAGGGTTTGGATTAGGGTTAAGTCTTCATGAAGCTTTCAAGAAGCTTCATGAAGCTTTGACTTTGACTTGGATATTTTGTGATATTTGTTTAACCCAACCCAACCCTTTAACCCTAGTTATGTCTCTACAATGGTTAACCTTCTCATGATCTACCATGTTTGCATTTCTAACCAAACACTTGAGTTATTCATTATTCATCACAAAAGAAATGGAGCTTCTTTTTCTTCTTCCTTCTTTCATGAAAAGCTTTCTAGCTTTTTATGAAGTGATGAAAATGAGTGAGTTAATGAAAATAAATAAGACCTAAAATCCTACATCATCATCCTAATCTATTATAGCCATTTAGATTGGGGTGTTCACTTCATTTAGTGAGTGAGAGCTTGTGTTAATCAAACTTCAAGGTAGATCATCTTTGTTATCGAAGATCGGAAGCAAGCTTGCATCTTTCTCTTCGTGGAGCTTCTCGAGAGTCCGGAACTTGATGATCGCGGCGAAGGGACCACAACATGGAGCTTATGAAGTGAAGGACCGGACTACAAAGGTTGTAATCCCAAACTCTTAGATGTTAAAGTGTTTAACATGCTTTGTTTCGCCTAATCTCTAGTCTAAGATCTTCGTTTAAGGTTGTTCGGCACGGCTAAATTTTAAATCGGGCATGGTTGATGCCTTGTAGACCCTTGTGAGAGTGCCTAGTAACCCTACATATACTTCTAAAGCTAGTTTAGAATGACGCTATACGCATCCTCCTGCCGGGTCTCATAGCCTGGAACAACAGTAGTGTCAAATCTGGGTAAACAAGAACCACCCTGTCACCGTCCTTGAGGCTTCCGGAGTACCTCTTAGGTGCCTAAGGTTACCCACCATATCTGCGGAGTGGTTAATGGAATGTCAAACCAGATTGAATCTTTAGGTTCTTATCAAATTTTCAGTAATCGTTTGCGGTTCTGGAATCACTTCCAGTTCTACCATACTCCCACTACTGTTTTCTGAAAAAAAAATCCATTTTTATTAAAACTGTGGAGAGTCAAGAACAATATCACTATTGATCTTCCTGATGGTAGAAAATCAACCCTCGTCATAGCCCGGGTCAACCCACAAACAGCCATTACAGAAACGTGCCTTGAGTTATCCAGAGTCTGGTTTTAAGCATAAGCCGGACAACTCCCCGTACCTTAACATTGTTAAGATATGAACTATTCTTTATCCAATATAGAAACAGAGGCACTGATTTAATTGGAACCAGATTCAAATCATGCAGCTGTCTCCAGTGCATGTCAACTAAATGGAGAGAGGCCGATCAACATTACTCAACATAGGAGTGCATCCAAATATGAGTAACCTGAAGGAGAAACAAGTTTCTCAAAAACCATTACTATCAACTGAATACCATACACAAGTATCCACATCTTCGATCACCTAGAAGAATCTTGATACTTGCAACACGTGGTTCTCTGCTTTACTCTTATACCTATAACTTCTCAAAACTTAGACCTTGCATTTCTATGAAACACATGTCTAAGAACTAGAGAAGTCACAAGTAAACAGAATATAGTACAAGTACCAATCCATCTGTCCTCATGGACACTGGACAACATACAATACTCTGTATAAGTCACCTGAGTCTAATAACTCATTCCCTATGTGTCGTAGGTTGAAAACTGTACATATGGTTATGAAGAATTGCACAGCTATTTAATGCTCCCTACCTAATCATCCACCGATATAGGTAAATGTCATAGACATAATTTCAAAAAGTTATATCTCACTTTATAAAAATAAACGTACAGATATATCAATTTGAAATTGGTGCATAACAACGGATATTCAAAACCAAATATTTGCCATCCGACAAACAACCCAGACGATTTCCTCAAATATCACCAATTACAACGAATCCCGATATAATGAGGATGATCACCCAATTCCCAGTAACTTACTCCCACTCATCATCTGTAAAACCATACAGATGTGAGAATCAAACATGGTAAATACATACCCTGGAGCAAGGACTAATTGGGAAATCAGTTTTCTTTTAACAGTACACAGTGAAACTGAAACATGAAAATGTTTCGAAGGGGTATCCGGGTATTCCTAGTAATGCCTCTTCCATTATCAGATTCACAACTGTAACCGTGTATTTCTTTGCCATCTTTCCAAATCGCTTTATATGTCTTTAGTCATTACCTTCTGTATACCCCTTTAGGCTAAATGGTTTTCTTCCTTCCCTATGGTTCGGCACCGGCCTATGGTTTGGAAGAAGACTATCCAATAAGCATAATGGGTGTACTGTCCTAATCCTAGGAGCACTCGCAACCCGAGAGAAGGTAAAGATAAAATACAACTGAATAAAACCTTATTCCTATTTCTCCTGAACCAGAATCCATCCCTGAACTGGAACAAGTTCCTTCGCGTTCGTATATAACCATACGATGGAGTATCCAAATAACTGTGGATCTTTGTAGTGATACGGAGTTTCCCGGAGAAATACAAAGGTGATGTAGGAGTGGCGATGAAATACTTAGTTTGGTCGTGAATGACAGCAGTCGCAATTTACTTTGCCCTCTTACTAATCCCATTATTTGTCTTTACTTAAAACCTTCTGTACACTTTTTAGGCCAAATGGTTTTCTTCATTCCCTACCATTCGGCACCTGCCTATGGTTTGGATGAAGACTATCCAATAAGCATAAGAGGTGTACTGTCCTAATCCAAAGAACACTCGCAACCTGAGAGAAGGTAAAAGGAAAAGACAACTGAATAGTCCTATTCGGTTTCTCCAGAACCAAAAACCATCCTTGAATCTGGAACAAGTTTCTTGGAGTTCATATATAACCATACGATGGTTTTATCCAATGGAAGTGGACGTTCGTAGTAATACGGGGTATTCTGGAGAAAATGGTAAAAGTAGAAGATGCAATAAGGTAAGCAACTCAGACAATCCAAAAGCCAGTGTTTTAAGAAGGTTCGGTTAACTTGGTCACTGAGTCATAGTCAAGGGTCGGGCCATGGTCGCTTCCAAGAGAGAGAGAGAAAAGAAACACTCTCCGTGCACTCTAACTTAGATCAGAATGGTTATCACTTTATCGAATCAGGAAACCTCCAACTGTAACCTCGAATTCTCTTCCAAACCTGAAAGAAGAATTAGTCGGGATAACCCGAGGACTAAACCAACTCATCAGTGGGAATCGGGATCCAACTATCGTCGCATTATAACGTAATGGAATCCACTCACGTTATCACACTCCAGAAGGTATGCGCATATCTGGCATGTTTCAGTTTCTTTAGAAACTCCCGATGTGATTTTTACCCTATGCTCTTATGACCTTGACGAAGGTTAACAAATCATAAGTCACATGTCGAGTTCTACCCGTCATTGTCCAGGTTAATTTGAACCCACCCGTACAAGCCCTTGATGAAGGCCAACAAGGCTATACGACTGTCCCAAACCAACGCATCTATCTATGCAGCAGAAAAGTAACAAGCAGCTACCATTCACTATGCCTTGACGAAGGCCAACAAATATAGCATGAATACTAAGTGCTAACTTTCCGAAATGACGGAAGGCTACGAACGGGTTTTGGCGAAAAACCTTTAACGTAATGAACTTGATATCGTTGAAGGAAACGGATAGCTTTTTATAAAAATATAGTGGCGAAAACCATTTCTAAAGAGGTCACTCCCGGTGAAGGGATCTCGGCTCATTCCCCGTAGAATGAGGTGCAGGATATTCCAACTGAATACCAGGATGCAAAGCATAAAGTAAATCAGCTATAGTGAAGTTATTACCCGGACGCAAACTTTTGTCCAAGGGGTCACTTCCGGTGAAGGGATCTCGGCCCTTGCCTCGTCGACTGAGGTGCTGGATATTCATAACTGAATACTACTATGCAAAACAAAAGAGAACGTCCTTGCAATAACAGCTTTTTTTGAAAATTGTTCCAACAACATCAGAATAGGTTTGTTTAGCTTGCATTGATCCGAATCAATGCAGTCCCATCAATTAATCACACCAATAAAGAACGAAAATATGATGTACGTATATGCCATCCGCATTCGCCACTGGGTCCCGTCATCACCCGTTAGGTTACTTAACTAACGACCGAGCGGGGACTGGACTAGCGCGGGTGTAAAACATATACAACATCTACTAGTATATATATCAATATATAATAATCGCTCAAGGCGTGATAAAATGCAATATCACAGAAATGTAATAAGCATCACAGAACAATAATGATAATCTGGGATCCCCGGGTTTCATAGAGCCGCTACTGAAACCTGACGTTCCCCTGGTCGTATGGATAGCCTGTGCAATGAAATCCTAAACCCCTACGGGTGCGGCAAGTTACCCGCCAAAACCTGAAGCGAGGCAGCCCCCCTCAACAACGTGAATGGACCACCCAGCACTTCACGGAATCCTTTAACTTGAGCACCCCTCCTTGGGTCAACCTGTACCCCCTACGAATGCGGCGAATAGCCCCCCAATTCTAGAGTGAAGCCCCTCCGTCTCAAAACCATGAGATGCGGGCCCGTTGCCTTCTAGAACCCGTCTATCCGTGCACCCCACCGCGGGGTAATCCTAGTATAGAAAGTAAAATATACAACGGGTACATCGACCTCAGCCCGGTCGTGCCCCAAAAGAATAATATACAAACAGGCAGTGACGGCAGTCCACATGTCGGACGCTCGCCCCGCAATATCAAATGTACATATACAATCAAACTGTACTACCACTGCATCCAGGCTATCCACCACGACAAATCCGCAACATCACAGCACAACACAGAACATCAACGTGAATGTCACGTTCACAAATCCGTCTAAAAGAGCTATAGCAATTAGACAGGATTTACCGATCGAATGACATTCACGGTCGCAGATATAATGTAAATACTGTGAACTAACATGTTTAAAATTTTCGATCGACAAAATTTCCCGAAGTGGGCCCCAAGCACAATTCCCAGTACTCAAACAAATCTGGGCCCAAACAAAAATTACCAGAAACCCCAATTCCAAGTCAGAGAACACTGTACAAAATTTGGTGGAGAGAAGAGATAGAATAGCGGCGGAACCGTGGCCAAAACATGGGTAAGGCCGCGGTTCCGCGGCGCAACAGTAACAACAGACAGCTAAATTTTCACAGAACTCTTGAAAAACCCTGCTTGTTTTTCTGCAGCACACTAAATAATTTTTTGACCACAGGAAAAATTCGACAGAAACTATGACTTTGAAATTGCGGTTTTGGAAAATTCATCCGATCGAAGTTCTAAACACGTTAGAACAAGCTAGAAAAGGTTAATGGCGTGGCTCTGATACCATGTAAGTCTACGGTAGCGCCCCGGCCGCCTTTCCGAGGCCAAAATGCGGAAATGAAAACTTTTTCAAACTAGAAACCAGCGCTATCGTATGCTTAAAACCCGGATCGAACCATTAACCTATAAACTAGCTACTAGAGAAGGGATACAAAGCTATACCGATCGATCCGTGTCCTTTGGTCTTTGGCCGCCATCCCAAGCTCCTCACGGCATCTCCGTTCTCAATCTCGTCGTCGGAAAGGGCACCACATCATCGATTCTTTTTACGGGCTCCCACTTCATCCGAAGCAACTCGGGCACGAAGTGTGCTAGCCGACGTATCCAAGGTGATGTAGAGAATGTTTGTGATCATTTTGTCTCTTGCATCCATGAGATGGATGGAGGTTGAAGGTGTTGCCATTGATGGAGATTATGAGCTAGAGAAGAAATAGGAAGAAGAAGAAGTTTTTTTCTTTCTTTTCTTTTGTGATGCTATGATAATGAGAGTATGAGATCAAGAAGAATACAAGAGCAAAACTACAACCATATAGTTGCCTTTCTCTCTCTCCTTATCATTTCAACACCAATCTATCAAATAATGTGACATATGCACAAAGAAAGAGACCACGAGTCACCACTTGTGCATGTGTCACAATAAATGCTCCAAATAATGATGTTTAGCTCATAATTTCCACCATCCAAACATTAATCCAAATGTTTGTTCCAACAAAAAAGATCCGGCAACATCAAAAGTAAACTCGTGACGGATCACAAGGATACCCCTCACCTCTATATACATACCTGCATCCACATTCCGGCTGAATACGAATGCGATGAGACCAAAGTAATCCAACAAATCTAATACTAGGATCCGGCTTAAACCAAAGCCCACTAGTATGATCCGCCCGATCATGTTCCGAGCACCACTGCACGTATATGATCGGACCTGCCAAATGTCATACGGCCTATACATCGTTTCGCCCGAAACTTGAGAAACTGTCTGTGGGGGACTCTAAAGACTCGTCAATACTTTGTCTGTGGATTTAACCACTAGCACGTAGTGGTACTAGCTGTACGTAACGGGCTACCAGGTATTGACCAAAAGGGAGGTCGATGAGCGAACTCATCCTGACACCCTACTGAGCCTGTCAGTGACAATATCCGTACAGTCCGGTTCGTTCGTCTATGAGCATCGCATGGCGGGCCTAGGGGGTTGGTAAAAGTCAGACCCCCAAAAGCGGTACAAGTCGTGTCGGAGTGTAGCCAAGAACACTCTGAGATACTACTGGAATACCTACCAGTAAATCTCCTGCCTTGGCCAAGGACTTCGTGTAATGGCTCTTCTAGACACAGCGCGATCTCACCCCCAATACCGGGAGAGACGAAACCCATGCCGATCCGTTCACTGCCTCCATGTGGCTCGGCACTGTACCCAACTAAAGCCTGTTTGCACGACTCCTTTGAGCTGTGGTAGGGTAGTAATCAAAGCACAGTGGGAACTCACACGAGACAAATGATGATCTCAGGTCGATGAACTAACCTGTACACCAGTCACCATGGAACTGCTATCTGACGTCATGTATAATACCAACTAGCATGTTCTCGGCGAGTCCTGTCCGGTGTACTCATAACCCAATGAGCACCTGTATACATCTTAGATGAACCAACTGACACCAATGGCTTATGAGACCGGCCACCGCCCCTCGTCGGGGTCTCGACTGTATACACTAGTCTACTCCGGAGTATCGATGCCCTGTCTAGAAAACTCCCATGGCTAGGGACCACTTTAAGGATGTGCTTATACACTACCCAACTCTCATGTATATGATCGCAATCATACTGCTGGTAGTCAAGCAAGAATCCTATGGGCTCTATCAACGTGCAATAGTGACCTGTAAGGTCACCTAGAGCAGTACACGATGATAAAGATAAACCATGGTAGCATACTATTCTCTATCAATGTGTAATAGTGAACTACAATGTCACCTCAAGCATGTACACGATGATAAAGACAAACCAGATAGTATACAAACCTTTTGAGTAAGACTGTCCTACCGGTATAGGTCCTTCCTCAATCATTGCAATCACGTACCTGCGATCCAATAATTGACTCTTAGGGCACTATATCCAACAAAGAACACACACAAGAGGAAGAGTTCAGAAATGAACGAATCTTTCTTGAGGTATTTGTAGACTAGGTCATATCAACTGCGACCTGACTAGCTAAGTTACATTTAGATGCATATTTAAATCTGTTTGAATATACATCTTGTGAAACTTGCCAGTCATGTCACAAAGATAAGATGACCACAGCTTCGTTTATTGGAAACAGAGAAAGAGTCAGTGAACTCTTGGGATTGATAGATGAAGATGTATGCAAGGTCCCCTATCTACATATGCAAGGACCGGTTCTTTGTACTTCATTACATTCACTGATGATCTCTCAAGATTCAGACATATGTTCCTGTTGAAACACAGGTCCGAAGCTTTTGAGATATTCACTGAATATAAGTTAGAAGTAGAGAACCAAAAACAGGTAAAAGTATTATGTCCTTTGATGAGATCAAGGAAGAGAATACTTAAGCACGGAATTCTTGGACTATTCTAAAGGAGAATGAGATTCTCTCTCAGCATTACTCGTCCGTATACACTGTTGGATATAGTGCCCTCAGAGTCAATTATTGGATCACAGGCACGTGATTGCAATGATTGAGGGAGGACCTATACCGGTAGGACAGTCTTACTCGAGATGATAGTATGCTATCTGGTTTATCTCTATCATCGTGTACTGCTTTAGGTGACCTTACGAGTTGCTATTGCACGTTGATAGAGCCCCTAGGATTCTTGCTTGACTACCAGCAGTATGAGGGCGATCATATACGTGAGAGCTGGAGTCTATAAGCACATCCTTAAAAGGTCCCTAGTCGTGGGAGTTTCGAGACAGGGCATCGATACTCCGGAATAGACTAGTGTATACAGTCGAGACCCCGACGAAGGGCGGTGGCCGGTTTCATAAGCCACTGGTTTCAGTTGGGTCACATAAGATGTATACAGGTGCTCATTGGGTTATGAGTACACCGGACAGGACTCGCCGGGAACCTGCTAGTTGGTATTATACCTGACGTCAGATAGCAGTTCCCTGGTGACATGTGTACAGGTTAGTTCATCGACTTGAGATCGTCATTTGTCTCGTGTGAGTTCCCACTGTGCTTTGATTACTACCCTACCACGCTCGAAGGAGACGTGCAAACAGGTTTTAGTTGGGTACAGTCCCGAGCCACATGGAGGCAGTGAGCGGATCTGCAGGGGTTCGTCTCTCCCGGTATTGAGGGTGAGGTCACGCTGTGTCTAGGAGAGCCAGTACATGAAAAGTCCTTGGCCAAGGCAGGAGATTTACTGGTAGGTATTCCAGTAGTATCTCAGGCTGTTCTGGGCTACACTCCGACACGACTTGTACCGCTATTGGGGGACTGACTTTTACCAACCCCCTAGGCCCGCCATGCGATGCTCATAGACGAACGGACCGGACAGTACGGATATTGTCACTGACAGGCTCAGCAGGGTGTCAGGATGAGTTCGCTCATCGACGTCCCTTTTGGTCAATAGCTGGTGGCCCGTCATGTATGGCTGATATCTCTGACGTGCTAGTGGTTAAATCCACAGCCATAGTATTGACGAGTCTTTAGAGTCCACCAAACACACAGTTACTCAAGTTTCGGGCAAAACGCTATAGATGCTGTATGGAGATATGGCAGGGTTCGATCAGATACGTGCGGTATTGCACGGATCGTGATCGGACGGTTTTTACTAGCCGTCTTTGACTTAAGCCGGATCCTAGTATTAGATAGTGTAGATTTTGTCTCTTTGCATTTGTGTTCAGTGGGAATACAAATGCGGGCATGTATTTGCAGTAGCGGGGTTTTCCTGTAATTTATTACGGGATCAGTTTTCTGAAGTTTCCAGTTTGCATTCCGTTCCGGCTGGTTTTCTTTTGTTCCTTCACGGCCGGAGTTTCTGATGGAGGGGGTTAATTTCAGTTTGCAAATAACTTATTTGTGGAGGGGTTTCTTGCATTTGTGCCTTCATAATCATGAGATTCTTTTTCTATCTCATCCATTGCTTTCTTTATGATGGTTGGTGAAAAGATGTGAGCTTGAAATTGGTGTGACCATTTTCTCATATATTGATTCCCTTTCTTCTCTTGATAATGATTCAATTTTTTTCCACCATTCATAAATGGCTGGCCACTTTGAGAGGGGAGAGAGGGAGTTCATTTTTTAGGAAGAAAAATATTCATCTCCTGCTTGCTTGCTACAAAATTTCTTACATCTCTTCAAAATTCATATTGATTCCTCCATCAATGGCAACTTCTTGACCCCAAAGAGACATGGTTTCAACACTTGCCTACAACATTCCTTGGACGCGTCGGCTAGCCAACTTCGTGTCCGAGTTGCCTCGGTCCAGAGGTGGGAGCCCGTAAAAGAACTCGGCTACGTGGTGCCCTTCCTGACGAGAAGGTGACGGACGAAAATTCCGCGGGAGATCGGAGTGGAGACGAAGACCGAAGGACACGGATCGCTTGGTATACTTCTCTACCCATCTTCTAGTTTGCTAGTAGCTAGGTTAATGGCCCGATCCAGGATTTTTGTGCGCGGTGGTGCCGGTTTGCTAGTTCGCAATGTATTTTTCGTTTCCGCGTTTCCGGCGTCGGATCGACGGCCGGGGCGCCGCCGTGCACTTACATTGGTATCAGAGCCACGCCATTAACTTAGCCGGCCCCTCTTGAATGGTGCCGCGGTTCCACCGCGCTTTTGACTGTTCATTTGACCAAATTTTTGCAGAGAGCTTTTGAGTTGAAAATGGGGGTTTTGGGATATTCTTTTTGGGTCTAGATTTTCTGTGAGAGCTACAGTAGTGATTGGGGCCCACATGGGTAAATTTGTTCGATCGGAAATTTTAAACATGATATTTCACAGTATTTACATTATATCTGCGACCGTGAATGTCATTCGATCGGTAAATCCAGTCTATCTGCTATAGCCCTTTTAGACGGATTTGCGAACGTGACATTCACGTTGATGTTCTGTGTTGTGCTGTGATGTTGAGGATTGGTCGTGGGGGATAGCCTGGATGCAATGTTAGTACAGTTTTGTTTTATATGTACATTTGATATTGCGGGGCGAGCGTCCGACATGTGGACTGCCGTCACTGCCTGTTTGTATATTATTCTTTTGGGGCACGACCGGGTCGAGGTCGATATACCCGTTGTATGTATATTTTACTTTCTGTACTAGGATTACCCCGCGGAGGGGTGCACGGATAGCCGGGTTCTAGAAGGCAATGAGCCCGCATCTCATGGCTTTGAGACGGAGGGGGCTTTACTCTAGAATTGGCGGGCTATTCGCCGCACTCGTAGGGGGTACAGGTTGACCCAAGGAGGGGTGCCTAAGTTACCGGATTCCGTGAAGTGCTGGGTGGTCCACTCACGTTGCTGAAGGGGGCTGCCTCGCTTCAGGTTTTGGTGGGTAACTTGTCACGCCCGTAGAGGTCTAGGATTTCATTGCACAGGCTATCCACACGACAAGGGGAACGTCGGGTTTCAGTAGCGGCTCTATGAAACCCGGGGATCCCAGATATCTGTATTGTTCTGTGATGCTGGTTACATTTATGTGATGTTGCATTTTATCACACCTTGAGCGAAAATTATATATTATATATATACTAGTAGATGTTGTATATGTTTTGCTTCCGCGCTAGTCCAGTCCCTGCTCTGTCGTTAGTTAGCTAACCTAACGGGTGATGACGGGACCCAGTGGCGAATGCGGATGGCATATACGTACGTCATTATTTTCGTTCTTTATTGGTGTGATCAATTGATGGGACTGCGTTGATTCGGATCAATGCAAGATAAACAAACCTATTCTGATGTTGTTGGAACATTTTTCAAAAAGCTGTTATTGCAAGGACGTTCTCTTTTGTTTTGCATCATGGTATTCAGTTGGAATATCCTGCTCCTCAGTCGACGAGGCAAGGGCCGAGATCCCTTCACCGGGAGTGACCCCTTGGACAGAAGTTTGCGTCATGGCAATAACTTCACTATTGCCGATTACTTTGCTTTGCATCGTGGTATTCAGTTGGAATATCCTGCACCCCATCCTACGAGGAAAGAGACGAGATCCCTTCACCGGGAGTGACCTCTTTAGCAAAGGTTTTCGTTACTATATTTTTCTAAAAAGCTATCAGTTCCTTCAACGATATCAAGTTCATTACGTTAAAGGTTTTCGCCAGAAACCATTCGCAGCCCTCCATCATTTCAGACGGGTAGCACGTAGTATTCATGCTATATTTGTTGGCCTTCGTCAAGGCACAGTGTATGGTAGCTGCTTGTTACCTTTCTGCTGCATAGATAGATGCGTTGGTTTGGGACAGTCGTATAGCTTTGTTGACCTTCGTCAAGGGCTTGTACGGGTGGGTTCAAATTAACCTGGATAATGACGGGTAGAACTTGACATGTGACTTATGATTTGTTGACCATCGTCAAGGTCATAAGAGCATGGGGAAAAAATCCACATCGGGAGTTTCTAAAGAAACTGAAACTTGCCAGATATGCGCATACCTTCTGGAGTGTGATAACGTGAGCAGATTCCATTACGTTAACATGCGATGATAGTTGGATCCCGATTCCCACTGATGAGTTGGTTTACTCCTCGGGTGATCCCGACTAATTCTTCTTTCAGGTTTGGGGAAGAATTTGACGTTACAGTGGGAGGTTTCCAGATTAGATAAAGTGATAACCATTCTGATCTTGGTTAGAGTGCACGCTGAGTGTTTCTTTTCTCTCTCTCTTTGGCAGCGACCATTGACCCGACCCTATATTATGACTCAGTGACCAAGTTGACCGAACCTTCTTAACACTGGCTTTTGGATTGTCAGAGTTGCAAACCTCATTGCCACTCCTACTTTTACCCTTTTCTCCAGGACACCCCGTATTACTACGAACGTCCACTTCCATTGGACAAAACCATCGTATGGTTATATAAGAACTCGAAGGAATTCGAGGATGGTTTTCGGTTCTGGAGAAAACGAATAGGACTATTCAGTTGTCTTTTCCATTTACCTTCTCTCAGGTTGCGAGTACTCCTTGGTTTAGGAGATAGTACACCTATTATGCAAATTGGATAAGTCTTCTTCCAAACCTTAGGCTGGTGCCGAACGGTAGGGAATGAAGAAAACCAATTAGCTTAAACGGTGTGCAGAAGGTTTTAAGTTAAGACAAAGAAAGGGATTAGTAAGAGGGAAAAGTAAATTGCGACTGCTATTCACGACCAAACCAAGTATTTCTTCGCCAATCCTAAATCACCTATGTATTTCTCCAGGACACTCTGTATCACTACGAAGATCCCAAGTTTATTGGATAATCCATCGTAAGGTTATATACGAACTCGAAAGGAACTTGTTCCAGTTCGGGGATGGATCCTGGTTCAGGAGAAATAGGAATAAGGTTTCTTCGGTTTTCTTTTATCTTCACCTTCTCTCATATTGCGAGTGCTCCTAGGATTAGGACAGTACACCCACTATGCTTATTGGATAGTCTTCTTCCAAACCATAGGCTGGTGCTGAACGGTAGGGAAGGAAGAAAACCATTTAGCCTAAAGGGGTGTACAGAAGGTAATGACTAAAGACATATAAAGGGATTTGGAGAGATGGCAAAGAATTATACGGTTATAGTTGTGAATCGGATAATGGAAGAGGCATTACTAGGAATACCCAGATACCCCATCGAAACATTTCAATGTTTCAGTTTCACCATTTACTGTTAAAAGAAAATTGATTTCCCAATTAGACACTTACTCCAGGGTATGTATTTACCAGTTATGATTCTCACATCTGTATGGTTTTACAGATGATGAGTGGGAGTAAGTTATTGGGAATTAGGTGATCATCCTCATTATATCGGAATTCGTTGTAATTGGTGATATTTGAGGAAATCGCCTGGGTTGTTTGCCGGACGGCAAATGTTTGGTTTTGAATATCCGTTGTTATGAACCAATTTCAAATTGATATATCTGTACGTCTATTTTCATAGAGTGAGATATAACTTTTTGAAATTATGTCTATGACATTTACCTATATCAGTTGATAGTTAGGTAAGGAGTATTGAACAGCGGTGTAGTTCTTCTTAACCATAAGTACAGTTTTCAACCTACGACACACAGTGGATGAGTTACTAGACTCAGGGGACTTATACAGAGTATTGTATATTGTCCAGTGTCCATTAGGACAGAGGGGTTGGTCCTCGTACTATATTCGGTTTACTTATGACTTTTCTAGTTCTTAGACAGGTGTTTCGTGGAAACACAGGGTCTAAGTTTTGAGAAGTTATAGGTATATGAGTAAAGTAGAGAACCGAGTATTGCAAGTATCGGGATTCTTCAAGGTGATCGAAGATATAGATACTTGTGTATGTTATTCAGTTGATAGTAATGATTAAGAGAACTTGCTTCTCTTTCAGGTCACTCATAATTGGAAGCATTCCTAAGTTGAGTAACACTGATCGGCCTCTCTCCATTCAGTTGACATGCACTGGAGACAGCTGCATGATTTGAATCTGGTTCAATTAAATCAGTGCCTCTATTTCTATATTGGATATAGAACAGTTCATATCTTGATATTGTTAAGATACGGGGAGTTGTCCGGCTTATGCTTAAAACCAGACTCCGGATAACTCAAGGCACGTTTTAGTAATGGCTGTTTGTGGGTTAACCCGGGCTATGACGAAGGTTGACTTTCTACCATCTGGAAGATCAATAGAGATATTGTTCTTGACTCGCCACAGTTTTAATAAAATTAATTTTTTTTCAGAAAACAGTAGTGGGAGTATGGTAGAACTGGAAGTGATTCCAGAACCGCAAACGATCACTGAAGATTTGATAAAGAACCTAAAGATTTAATATGGTTTGACATTCCATTGGCCACTCCGCAGATAAAGTGGGTAACCTCAAGCACCCGAGAGGTACTTCGGTATGCTCAAGGAAGGTGGCAGGGAGGTTCTTGTTTACCCAGACTTGCCATTGCTGTTGTTCCAGACTTTGAGACCCGGCAGGAGGATGAGTATAGCGTCGTTCTAAACTTGCTTTAGAAGTGTATGTGTATATGATTCTGCCAGTGGGTTGTCGTGGTCAGTGGGAGCAGCGGAAGCATTGGTGGACAAGTAGCTTGTGTCTATTTATAGACTAAAGCAGATATAGCGGAGATAGATCATCTATTTCTGATGTGACAGTCATAGGTTTGACTTCATCAGAATAGGGGATGGATCTGTTAAGAAGGTAGTAGGGTGTGATGTCCTGGTATTTGGATGACATACACAGAGTAGGAAATGATATTCCTATACTACGATCGGTTATTCTTTGGTTGTCATACAGTGGTTTCTCCACATAGGACTTGGATATTATATCAGACATTCTGGTTACTAGATCTATGGTATTAGATCTAGATTTGGGTGGTTTCCCAATCTGAGTACTTAGACAGCATTCTATGAGTATTCAGAATGGACGACTCCTGGCATGGTAGTATAGCTACAGGTGATGGAGTCACCCTCTCTAAAGGTGTCTTACAGACTAAAGGGGAGAGGGATGCGCATGATTGACAGATCACTTGCTTAGGCAATTGAGTTGATCATGAGATGTCAAGTACCACACCAGATGTTGTTCTTGCAGTAGATGCAATAAGTTGATATTGATCCAATCCTGGGGAAACAGTCGGAAGCAGTTTTAGAACATAAGTGGATGTTTTTGGGATATAATAACGACAGCCTCCTTTAGGAGACGGTTATCATTCCAGGCTTCCAAGGTGACCTGGACGGCAGAGTGGACGTCAGAGTTTTAGTTTTCCCTCTGACGAGGGGCAGTATTATGGACAGGTGGTCCAGGCGGATACTGAGGGAAGGATGGCGCAGGATACTGATTAAGTTCAGTTGACAATACAGTCTAAGAAGTTTGGATTTGGAGTTCATTTATGAGCTAGGTCCCATCAGACATCCAGACATTCTAAGACAGGTATTGCTTATTTCGGGAGATGGCTTTCTCCGCGAACTTGAGAAATAGAGAGACATAGAAAGAAACATCAAAGCGGATCCACTCACTGAGGCTATTCCTCGAACGCAATAGTTTCGCAAACGAGCTTTGTGAGACTGGCTAGTAGAGGAGTTAGGTGTTCGGTATCACACGGGCTGTGAGTATGCGACATCGCAATAATTAGCCTTGAGTGCAAGTGGGAGATTGTTGGATATAGTGCCTTCAGAGTCAATTATTGGATCACAGGCACGTGATTGCAATGATTGAGGGAGGACCTATACCGGTCGGACAGTCTTACTTGAGATGATAGTATGCTATCTGGTTCATCGCTATCTTCGTGTACTGCTTTAGGTGACCTTACGAGTCGCTATTGCACGTTGATAGAGCCCCTAGGATTCTTGCTTGACTACCAGCAGTATTAGGGCGATCATATACGTGAGAGCTGGAGTCTATAAGCACATCCTTAAAAGGTCCCTAGTCGTGGGAGTTTCGAGACAGGGCATCGATACTCCGGAATAGACTAGTGTATACAGTCGAGACCCCGACGAGGGGCGGTGGCCGGTCTCACAAGCCACTGGTGTCAGTTGGTTCACCTAAGATGTATACAGGTGCTCATTGGGTTATGAGTACACCGGACAGGACTCGCCGGGAACCTGCTAGTCGGTATTATACCTGACATCAGATAGCAGTTCCCTGATGACATGTGTACAGGTTAGTTCATCGACCTGAGATCATCATTTGTCGCGTGTGAGTTCCCACTGTGCTTTGATTACTACGCTACCACGCTCAAAGGAGACGTGCAAACAAGTTTTATTTGGGTACAGTCCCGAGCCACATGGAGGCAGTGAGCGGATCTGCAGGGGTTCGTCTCTCCCGGTATTGGGGGTGAGGTCGCGCTGTGTCTAGGAGAGCCAGTACATGAAAAGTCCTTGGCCAAGGCAGGAGATTTCCTGGTAGGTATTCCAGTAGTATCTCAGGGTGTTCTGGGCTACACTCCGACACGACTTGTACCGCTATTAGGGGTCTGACTTTTACCAACCCCCAGGCCCGCCATGCGATGCTCATAGACGAACGGACCGGACTGTACGGATATTGTCACTGACAGGCTCAGTAGGGTGTCAGAATGAGTTCGCTTATCGACGTCCCTTTTGGTCAATAGCTGGTGGCCTGTCACGTATGGCTGATACCTCTGACGTGCTAGTGGTTAAATCCACAGCCATATTATTGACGAGTCTTTAGAGTCCACCACACACACAGTTACTCAAGTTTCGGGCGAAACGCTGTAGAGGCCGTATGGAGATATGGCAGGGTTCGATCAGATACGTGCGGTATTGCACGGATCGTGATCGGACGGTTTTTACTAGCCGGCTTTGGCTTAAGCCGGATCCTAGTATTAGATAGTGTAGATTTTGTCTCTTTGCATTTGTGTTCAGTGGGAATACAAATGCGGGCATGTATTTGCAGTAGCGGGGTTTTCCTGTAATTTATTACGGGATCAGTTTTCTGAGGTTGCCAGTTTGCATTCCGTTCCGGCCGGTTTTCCTTTGTTCCTTCACGGCCGGAGTTTCTGATGGAGGGGGTTATTTGCAGTTTGCAAATAACTTATTTGTGGAAGGGTTTCTTGCATTTGTGCCTTCATAATCATGAGATTCTTTTTCTATCTCATCCATTGCATTCTTTATGATGGTTGGTGAAAGGATGTGAGCTTGAAATTGGTGTGACCATTTTCTCATATATTTATTCCTTTTCTTCTCTTGATAATGATTCAATTTTTTTCCACCATTCTTAAATGGCCGGCCACTTTGAGAGGGGGGAGAGAGAGTTCATTTTTGAGGAAGAAAAATATTCATCTCATGCTTGCTTGCTACAAAATTTCTAACATCTCTTCAAAGTTCATATTGATTCCTCCATCAATGGCAACTTCTTGACCCCAAAGAGACATTGTTTCTACACTTGCCTATAGCATTCCTTGGACGCGTCGGCAAGCCAACTTCGCGCCCGAGTTGCCTGGGTCCAGAGGTGGGAGTCCGTAAAAGAACTCGGCTACGTGGTGCCTTTTCCGACGAGAAGGTGACGGACGGAGATTCCGCGGGAGATCGTAGTGGAGACGAAGACCGAAGGACACGGATCGCTTGGTATACTTCTTTACCCATCTTCTAGTTTGCTAGTAGCTTGTTTAATGGCCCGATACGGGATTTTTGTGCGCGGTGGTGCCGGTTTGCTAGTTCGCAAAGAATTTTTCGTTTCCGCGTTTCCGGCGTCGGATCGACGGCCGGGGCGCCGCCGTGCACTTACATACACCACAACTCGTCGGTGTATCGGGGCGGAGCAAATCACACCCTATGTGATATGGTACGCTCTATGATGAGTACTACTGAGTTTCCTATTTCTTTTAGGAGTTATGCACTTAAGAAGCCGCATACCTATTGAATAGGGTTCCAATGAAATCAGATGTCTACCACTCCATATGTGATATGGTATGGGAAGAGCCCATCTCTTAAGGATTGAGATTTGGGGTTGTCCGGCCTATATCTAAAAGAAAATTCCGGACAGGCTCGAGGCAAAGCCAGTTCTGTGAAAGTTTGTTGGATATCCCAAGCATTCGTAAGGGAATATCTTCTACCGAACCGAGGAACAAAAGGTGTTTTATTTCTCAGCATGCCACTTTTGAGAAAAGGTATTTCTTGAAAAAAAAATTAATGGTCATGAGGTAGAACTGAAGGAGTTCTAGCTAAACAAACTGCAGCAGATCATTTGGTAGAACCGAAGGATTCAATAGTAACCAACGAACCTCTGCCTCTTCGCCGATCTAGTAGGGTTCCTCATCCACCTGAGAGATACTTCGGTTTCTCTATGACAGGGGGAGAGAGGATTGCATCATGA
The DNA here is from genome assembly GCA_030015575.1 of Agapanthus africanus. Classification (NCBI taxonomy): domain Eukaryota; kingdom Viridiplantae; phylum Streptophyta; class Magnoliopsida; order Asparagales; family Amaryllidaceae; genus Agapanthus; species Agapanthus africanus. The sequence continues at coordinate 222,451,769 of CM057347.1, forward strand.
GATGTTGACCCAACTTGTTTCGAGCAGGCCATCAAGAGTGAGGACTCTGCGAGTAAGGCTGGATGCTTAGCGATCTAAGATGGAATCCATATACACCAACAAAGTATGGACTTTCGTTGCTTTATCTGAAAGGTTAAATCCCCATCAGAAGCAAGTATATCTTGAGAAGATTACTTGGTGTACATGGAAAAGTTAAGACTTTCAAAGCTATGCTTAAGTCCATCCAGATCCTACTTGCCATTGCTGCATACCGTAACTACGATATCTGGCGGTAGGGTGTCATGACTGCTTTTGTAAATTTTAATTTAGAAGAGATCGTCTATAAGTACACAGCCTGAGGGCTTCGTAGACAGTGGGAGCAGCGGAAACGTGTGCAAGATTGTTTTATGAGATAAATCAGGTATCGCGGACTTAGAATGTCTGTTTTGATGTGGTAGTCAAAGAGTTTGACATCATAAAAATGGTAGATGAACCTTGTATAAACAAATGGGGAGTAGTGAGTATGGTGATGATCTTCGTATTGTACGTGGATGACATACTCTTGATAGGGAAGGAGTTTCCTATGCTACGCTCAGTCAATCTCCTCTTATCACAAGGATTCTCCATACAAGGATCAAAATGATACCTCCTAAATCCTAGGTTTTATATCTATGAGATTGATCTAATTGGATGTTAGGATTCTCACTAGTTGTAGTGATGGTATCAATCGATCCTGGGGAGAATCACTGGAGTGGTTCCAGGGTGGTAAGGTAGACTGAATGTCAGTCACAGGCATTGCCTTTACCCTCAGTGCAGGGACGGTATGTTGGAAGAGTTCCAAGCAAGATACCGTGACATACTAGACGATAAAGGCAGGATAAATCACTACCAAGGATACTACCAAAGTGGCAGTCTGGATATATATAATAGTTCATGAGATGAACTTAGTTCCTACCATTGTGTGACAATGGATTTGTGGCTTATGCCTAGGAACCCCCCTCCCATCAGAGATCAACACATATTCTTAGGCAGTATCGCCTGATCATGGAGATGGTTGATCTTCAGGGAGATCGAGGTTAGGATACTAGACACAGAGGACAACAGCGCGGATCCACTCACAAAGGCCTATTTCCCAGTAGAGTCTTTTATGGGATGGTTGAGTATGAGATACTTCAACCACAGCTGATTGTTGGGTATGCGATACCACAACTGATGACCCTAGTGCAAGTGGGAGATTGTTAGTTATATGTATGCCCTAGAGGCCATTACTGTACATACGATGTATATTGTAGTGGATGCTTTGACATATATAGGGAGGACTTTCTTGCTCGACATGATAGTATGCTATATGGTTACTCTTTATCTTAACATGTACTCTGATTGTCTCTATGTTACATGTCGATAAAGCCCTTAGGATGAGTACTTAACTACCAGCACTATGATGCAGATCATACTAGTGGGGACAGAGCAGTCGTTAAGTACATCCTTCAAATGTTCCTAGTCGTGGGAGTACCGAGACAGGGCATGGATACTCCAGAGTAGACTAGCGTATGCGCTTCTTGACCCATATGATGGGCGATGGATGATCCCATATCCATTAGTGTTTGACATCAGAGAAGGTATACGGGTGCTCAGTAGAGACTGGGTACACTGGACGGACTCGCCGAGAACTCCCAGATTGTATTATACCTTACGTTAGATGGCAGTTCTCTGGTGACACCGGTACAGGTTAGTCTGTAGAGCCGAGATCGTCATAGAGTCTTGTGTGATACCCACTGTGCTTTGATTTCCATCATACCACGTCGAAGAGGGCATGCAAAACGGTGGCTTTTGGGTACAGTCCCGAATCACATGGAGGCAATGAGCGATAGGAGGGGTTTCGTCTCTCCCGGTATAGGGCGTTGATGTTGCGCTGTGCTCGATTGGCCATAACTAGAAATCCCTGGCTAGGGTTGCTGAGATTTACTGGTAAGTGTTATCAGTAGTTTCTCGAACTGTTATGGACCTCATATCGACACGACTTATCAAGCTACTGGGGTCTGACGTTTACCACCCGTTGGCAAGATATGCGACATATCAGACGAAGAGACCGGACTGTACGGAAGTGTTACTGATTGGATTCGCAGGAGAATGTACAGGCTTGCTTGTTGATCTTCTGATCACTCAATACCTGGGTAGCTGTTACGTTTAGCTGACCGCTTGCAGCTTGTGGGTGTTTGATTTGATCATCACCTACTGCCGGAGTATTGACGATTCTTTAGAGTCCTATACAGAGGTTTCCAGGCTCAAGCAAAACGGAGTAGGAGCACATATGTGATATGTGCGGGACCGAGAACAATACGTGTATGTGATACCGTATTAGATTCTCGCGATATGTGATATCGGCCGGGTATATGTGATATAGCCGGGTCATCGGATCAAGTGTTGATTCGATGAACAGATACAGATTATATTAGTCGGTTATTTGTGAAATAGCCGAATTATCGGATCAAGTGTTGATTCGATAATTTAATGTATAATTATATATTCGATATATTATATTACATTATCTAATATTAGCACACATAAAGATTCTTTTTCTCACTTGGATAATACATTGATATATATGTGATATATGTTAATTGTATTATTTTATTTTGTTACAATAAATATTGTATATGTGATATATAATATTGTAATATGTTATGGTTACAAATGCAACATGTTTTGTGGAGTTTAAATATGGTTAGGGTTTGGATTAGGGTTAAACTTTCATGAAGCTTTCAAGAAGCTTCTTGAAGCTTTGAGTTTGACTTGTGATATTTTGTGTAGATATTTCCTTAACCCAACCCAAACCCTTTACCATGGTAAAATCTCTACAAGGGTTAAGTCATTATTCTTAACCCAAGGTTGCATTTCTAACCTGACAATTGATTTCATTATTCATCACAAATGGATTTGCTTCTTCTTCTTCTTCTTCTTCCTCTTGATAAAAAGCTTTCTAGCTTTTTGTAAAGTGATGATAATGAGTGAGAAATTGAAAACAAAAGAAAGCTAAATTCCTACTTCATCATCCTCATCTATTCTAGCCACATAGATTAGGGTGTTTGCTTTGCTAATACTTGATAAGCAAAGCAAGAGCTTGGGTTTGAGTTTCTTCAAAGTAGATCATCTTACTTATTGAAGATCGCATGCAAGCTTGCATCTTTCTCTTCATGAAGCCTCTCTAGAGTCCGGGTACATGATGATCGCGGCGAAGAGACCTCAACACGGAGCTTATGAAGTGAAGGAACGTACTACAAAGGTTGTAATCCCGAACTCTTAGAAGTAAAGTTGTTTACTTGCATAGTTAACCCTAAGTCTCTAGCAAAGATCCTTACTTTAGGTTCTTCGACACTTGAAAATTTTGATTTTGGCATGGTTGATGCCTTGTAGAGCCTTGTTCTAGCGCCTAGTAACCCTACAAAAACTATGTGTTTAGTCCCCGCACGAACCTCTTTATGCGTTTCTCTTCAGTGTCCACCAGGTAAGGAGAATATCTGAACAACTGAGTAAACTAAATGTCGTACTCGGACACTGTCATCCCTGAAGTCTTACGCAAAGACTCAAAACTACGAGCTCGGGCATCTCGAACACTCTCCAGAAAGAAACGAGCAAGAAATACAGCTGTGAACTCATCCCAAGTCATAGGAGGTAGACCTGCAGCTCGACCTCTCTCAACTGACTCGCACCACATCTGAGCAAGACCCTCTAGACGAAAACTCGCAAGCTCAACCCATCTCTCATCAGAACATCTCAGCGAACGGCAATTCCTAGCCATCCTGTCGAAGAATGTCTGCGGATCCTTCGATGCATCTGTGCCGGTAAAAACTGGAGGCTTCCGCCTCATAAACTACTGCAAGGATACGGAAATAATCTCGGTAACAACAGGAACAGCTTCCTGAGCAGCAGGTACAATCACAGTCCTTGCAGTAGGTAGGACATCATCGGCTCTCGGAGCTCGGCTAGCCTCAACTAACGACCCAACCATCTGTCGTAAGTCCTGAATACTCGACTCCAGCCTAGCTACCCGACCTGGAAAAGGCGGATCAATCTTTTCCTGAGGGGTAGGCGTACCGCCCTAATCGGCCCACGTCTCAAACGAGACCGCTCTAATCTCATCTCTGGTGGCAGCCCTCTGGCCCTCGTAGTCTTCGGCGGCATAGTGGCTGGAGTAAGAAACAGGATTGATAAGGACATTGCAATCGAATCAGGGATACTCAGGATCAAGGAAGGAAGTACAAGCAAATATATATTCTAAGATCACTTAGGCGGAGTATCGTATTGTAAGTATGCTGTGAAACATACACACGCTACGACACTCAGCTTAAGTCACCTACTCCATCTACCAAGGGTCATCCTACACTCAGAAAGGTAAAACCTATCGCTCTGATACCAACTTTGTCATGACCCGGATATATGGAACGTGGTTGGCACTTAAATTACGAAACGCTAGAGGCGTAACGTAATCTAAGTAAGCCAAAGCCCATAAAATCTAAACCATTTAAGAAAATAGAGTGAAGGAAAACTTATTTTTTAAAAAAGTGATTTTAGAAAAATAAAGTCACATTAAAACATTTTAAAACATCAAGTTTTCCCGAAAATTTCTGCAGAATTTCCTTTGTAAATACTGGACCCAAACGGGTATAACACATGAATATATACAAGTAAAGAATAAATTCATCCCCAAGTGGGAGCTAGCTCTTCGCCAAAGGCGGAATCACAACCACATGCAATATATATATATCCTCAATATGAGATAAGCATTTGAAAGCAAGAAATAAGAAAATACCTCATCGGCTCAAGTGAGAATCTGTTAGTGTATATGCCCTAGAGGCCATTACTGTATCATACTGGTTTGTATATAACTTAATGGAAGCTTGGGATATTCACAGTTGTATTGACAATCTTGCTCAAAATGGTAGTATGCTACCTGGTTTGTGTCTTCTTTAATATGTGCATGTGTTTCTTTTAACATATTGCATATACATATTAGTAAAGACCTTAGGATCATTGCTTGATTACCAGCGTTGTGATGGCAGTCACACTAGTGGGAGCTGGGTAGTCTTTAAGCACATCCTTATACAAGTCCCTAGTCGTAGGATTATCGAGACAGGGCATCGATACTCCAGAGTAGACTAGTGTGCATGCTTCTCATCCCAGCAGGGGAGATGGTCTGTCCTACAGCCATTAGTACGTCGTACTGGAGATAGTTTGCAGGTGCTCATTAGGTTATGAGTACACCGGACAAGACTCGTTAGGAACTGCTCGTTGGTAATATACCTATCGTCAGGTAGCAGTTCCCAGGTGACATGTGTACAGCTTAGTCCATCAACTTGACACTGCCACTTCGCCTCGAGTGTGTTCCCACTGTACTTTGATTACTACCCTACCATAGCTCAAAGGAGTCGTGCAAACAGGTACTAGTTGGGTGCAGTCCCGAAGCACTTGGAGGCAGTGGCGGTTAGATAGGATTCGTCTCTCCCGGTATTCGTGGTTGATGTCGCGCTGTGTTGGAGAGCCATCACGCAAAGTCCCTGGCCAGGGCAAGCAAGATTTACTGGTAGGTACTCCAGCAGTTTCTCAGGGTGTAATGGGTTACACTCCAACACGACTTATACTGCTATTAGGGGTCTGACATTTACCGCCCCAAGGCCCAATATGTAATACTCTTAGACGAACAGATCGGACTGTATCAGAGATTGTCACAGATAGGCTCAGTTGGCGTTCGGTTGAGTTATTCTCATCGGCCTTCTCATCGATATATACCTGAGGGTCGTTACGTACATCTAGTGCCGCTTACAGCCTGTGGTTAAACCTACTGCCAGCGTAGTGTCGTGTCTTTAGAGTCCCACACAGAGGGTTTCCCTGCATCAGACAAAAGATGTAGAGGTCGTATGGTTTTACGACAGGGTTCGGTCACGTGCGTGTACTTGTACGCGCATGATGATTCGAACGGACGATACTGGAGGGATTTGGTTTATGCCAGATCCTAGTATTGTACTGATGGATTGTTTTCGTTTTTTGTATCCGCATTTTTCGGAATACGGGTACGTATGTACGGACGAGGGGCATTTTTGTAAATTGGTCAAAGATGCTTCTAGAAGGTGACATGTCATATTGTTTTTATTCATTTTGGTTTAAATGAAAATGCATTATGACATAGGAGAATGAGGTGGAAATTGCATGAAGATGGACAAAGCTTCACATTACACATGGTGACCTTTTAGCCCATGACTCATTTTTTGTTACTTGAACCATATATGTGATAATTGATATTGATTTATTATATGAATTATCAATATGGTTCAGTTGAGAAAAAGGTAGAGAGCTAAATCCATTCTTCATTCTCTTTCCTCACTAGCTTTTTCTCCAAGGTCACCTTCTTCCTCAAAACTCTAGTGAACTCATGTGTTGAGTGATCTAGGGCAAGCATAGATATTACAATCCATCCACACATCTCTACATCTCCTATAACATCATGAGTAGAGATCTCGATGCCCTAGTTGCCTCCGTTGTGATTGGAGTTCGATGCACATCTCCTCGGGTGGATCATCTTGGATTTGTGGAGTCCGATGAGGGAGCGGCGATCTGAATCGTTCCATGGAGTCAACAACCAGAAGAAGGACAGCGAGGAATGAAGACCTGAAGGATAGGAATCGTGAGGTATAAACTTTTGTACATTTAGTTAACCTCACATTTAGTTTGCTAGTTAGGGTTTAGCCCCGATCCTGGAGTCCAGGTCCGTCCCGCGATCTTTCGAAAATTGTTTTTCACCTATTCCGCCTCCCCGCGATCCCACGGGGTGCGCGACATGGACTTACAGTGGTATCAGAGCCTACTAAACCCAAACTAGTTTGTTAGCAAGTTTTAGAACTTCTATCGTCGGAAAAACCGGAAAACGAAACACCGAAAACCCTACATTCTGCCGATTTTTAAAAGTGTTGTAAAAATTATTTCAGGTGTACTAAAAATACATGCAGGGTTTTCTAAGATGGCTGAAGAAAAATGATCCCCTGAATCGCTAAGAGTACCGCGGAACCGCGGCGGATCGGACCGATCCACCGCGGAGTCGCGGCCGAGTCAAGGCCGATTCAGGCCATTCTTCTTCTGTTATTTCTTTCTTTGGGTGTTTAGTTCTCTGGAATATTTGGTTTCTACCCAGTACGTTTCTGAATGCTGGTTTTCATTTGGGGTGGTTACGGAAAATGTTTTTCGATCGAAATTCTAATTGTACTTGGCTAACCGGTTCTTCTGTAATGTTTATATGTGTTTTAAACTTCATTTAATTGCTATATGTCTGTTAGTTTGAAGTTGCACATATTTGTTGGTTTGTGTATATGAACTTGTTGGATCGTCAATGATGAATAGCCGGGAATGTGAGATGAGCATTTTTTTTTATCTTTCATTCATGTAAATTGTAAAATTGATGTAATATTATTTTGCGGGGCACATCCGGGTTAAGGTTGTAGCTACCGTTGTATTATTTTCGTTTTACTGTTTTCTGCTCCTAGGATAGACCCATGGTGGGGTACACAAACTACCGGGTTCTTTGAACTGCCGAGTGACCTACTCACTTTGTTGAGAGAGGTTGCTTCACTTCTGGAATTTGGCGGGTAGTTTGTCGTACCCATAGCGGTCTGGGGTGGGGTTTGGCTATTCATCATGACCGTGGAATCCGTCTTTCATTACAGGCTTAAACGAAATGCGATATTCCTAGAATATCCAATATGTTCATCTGTGACTGGAATGTCTATTATTGCATCAGACGAATGTTATTATTATATATGGTATATAATAGACGCTACTTATGTTTTGCATCCGCGCTAGTCCAGCCCCTCTCTGGCGTTAGTTAAGTAACCTAACGGTGTAAGACGGGGCCCAGTAGCGAATGCGGATGGCATAAGTAGACGTTGTATTTTCGTCTTTTTCTGTGATGATTGGTGCAATTGATGGGACGCATTATATTAATGCAAAGCAAAAAAAACCAAAGCTGAATCGTTGGATTAAATTTTAAATACCACTCGGTTATTTCAAAACAGCAAACTTTTAAATGCGAAGCTTAAACCACTTCTTTTTAAAGCTATCAAGTTCCTTCGATTATATCAAGTTCACTACGTTCACGGTTTTACCAAAACCATTCGTAGCCCTCCGTCATTTCATATGAATAGTCAATAGTATTCAAGCTATGTTTGTTGGCCAAATTCAAGGCATAGTGATTGGTAGCTGCTGAATATTCATATGAAGTATAGATAGATGCGTTGGTTTGAGACATTCGTACTGCTTTGTTGGCCAAAGTCAAAGGTATGTACTGGTGGGTTCAAATTAACCTGGAGAATGATGGGTAGAACTTGACATGTGACTTATGATTTGTTGGCCAAAGTCAAGGTCATAAAAGCATGGGGCCAAAATCTACATCGGGAGTTTTTAAAGAAACTGAAACTTGCTAGTGCTGCATACTATTTGGAGTGTGATAATTTTGGTAGAATTCCTTCAGCTTTATCACACAATGATATTTGGATCCCGATCCTACTGTGAGTATATGGTACTCCTCGGGAGACCTTTTCACTATCACAATCAATGCTATAAACCAAGTAGGTGTCTAGAACAGTGTTAGTGGGGCAATGCCTCCAGGGAAAAAAGGTTTTGTAATTAAGGAACTTCGCGATAGCGTTGGAAAACCACCCTCGAAGTACCAACACCAGACTGGCTGAAAAGTTAAGCAAGTATTGTAGGGTGAGATTAATCCTGACTAATTCCTCTTTTATGGTTTGATTAGGGATTCGAGAAACAGTGGGAGCCATCCTGTTTAGATAAATTAAAAACCAATCTAAACTTACAAGAGCATCATGCTAAGTGTATTCTTTTCTCTCTCCTAATTGCAACAACCATGTGACCAGATTAGGTTACAGTTAGATAATAACATGACCGAGTTTACTATAAAACTGGCAAAGGTTTGTCCAGATGTCCATTACCTATGACAAAATGGACCACCTCATTACTACTCACGCCACTGCTGTCCAAGGTCCAGTTCCTAATGTCACGGATGATATCTGTAAGACAAAAGGAAAAGACTATGCGAATGCCAAGTGCCTCGTGTTGCCCTCAGTAAATGGTGAATACTAGCAGGAACATGAGAAGATAGACTTTTCTTCTATCTTCCTCCATAACAAAATTTTATATGGAGAGCAATATCGTATTGTAAGATATGAGATCTCGAAGGAATTGCTTCAAGCGAGGTTGGCTGTCGGATCATCTGTAGAGGACCACGTCCCTACAATGATTAGCTGTATTGAACAGCTGACGGACCTGGAGACCACGTTGGAGAATAAGTCGAGTGATGACTTGCTTCTACAGTCCCTACCTTCTACTTACGCCCAGGGAAAGAAAGTTATCCTTCCAGTTGTGGGCACCCTGAAGGAAACAAGGGAGACACCCGCTCTGCTTATTGGGGAAAATTCCTCTTCTAGATCCAAGGTAAAACCCAAGGGTAAGAAGAAGAAGGCCTCCACAAAGCCGATAGGCAGTGTCTGTAAAGTAGAAGAAAAGGGAAGGGCAAAAGTTTCAAGGCTAACGGTTGTAAAGGAGGGATGTTCCTATCGTCACGAGAAAGGGCATTGGCAGAAGGGATGCAGGGCTTGGAAAGCAAGAATCCAGGATCTGAAGCATGTTGTGGCGTCGGTTACGGGTGTGTTAGTGTTTGAAAATATTCTGTCAATTAACTCTACTTCATGGGTACATGATACCAGATCAGGATCTCATTCTTCACAGACTTTGAGAAACCGTAGAGTTATCAGGGCTGGTGATATGACTCTCTGAGGTGCTAACGGAATGAGCAAGGATAAAGTATCCGTAGAGTAATATCATCTAGAACTGACAAGTGAGCAGTTATTAATTCTACATAACTGTTTATATGTACCTAGTCAAGCTTTTAAATTTCATATATGTATCTTTACATTATAAAGAAGGATATGATTTACATATGTAAGCGATGTAATCCACATCCACCTAAATCAAAGTATTGATTGGGTCAGTTACATTAGATAACAGTATGTACGTATTAGATCAAGCTTATGTTTTCAAACGTCCAAAACACACTTATAAGAAAGTCTCTAGAATCAAATAGGACTTTCTTATGGCATTATAGATAGGGTCACATCATTGAAACAAGGTTGACGTAGTTACATATAGAGGGATATTTGAATCCGTTCGAATATCAATCTTATGTAACTAGTCAATCAAGTCTCATAGGAAAGATGACAAAAACTCTGTTCACTGGACACGGAGTAAAAGCGAGTGAGCTCTTAGGAATCATACACAGCATTGTGTAGGTCCAATATATATATATGCACGAAGTGGTTATTCCTATTTTCATTACTTTTTCGGGTCATTTCTCTAGGTTAGGACATATCTTCGTATTGAAGTATAAATCCGAGGCTTTTGAGAAATTCCGGGAATACAAGAATGAAGAGGAAAAACAAACAGGCACAAGTATCAACTCACTGAGATCTGATCAAGGTAGTGATACTTAGTTGCCAAGTTCCTGGATTACCTAAAAAGAGAAAAGAAATCTCTCTCAGCTTACTCGTCCATACAAATCACAACTTTATGGTATATCGGAGAGATGGAACACAGCCCTATTGGATATGGTTCGTTCCATAATGAGTAACACTGAGTTATCGTCATCCTTCTGAAGTTATGCACTAGGATTAGCTACATATTTTTTTGAAAAAGGTTCATACTAAGACTGTGCCTACCACACCATATCAGATATGGATTGGGAAGAAACCTTATCTTCAGTATTTGAAGATTTAGGGATGTCCAGCGTTTGTAAAAAGCAGTATATGGACATGTTCGAGGCACACTCAGTACGGTTTAAGTTTGTGGGATACCCAAAGGACTCCAGGGGGTATTTTTTCTATTTTCGCGGAGGAACAAAAGATTGTTGTTTCTCAGAATGTCCACTTTTTGGAAAATTAATCTTTTTAAAACAAATAGTGGCAGTGCAATAGAACTGGAAGAAATTTCAGAACCACAAACTATTACTGAAAGTAAGGTAGAACCAGAAATTTCAAAAGAATCCGACATACTTACGCCACTCCGAGGAAGTAGTAGGCGGTCTCATCCGCCTGAGAGAAACTGAGGTTTTCTCATAGACGGGGATAGAGAGGATTGCATCATTAACAATGATGTGCCAACTAGCTTCTAGTATACCGTTTAGATCAGAGACTCGGTAAAATGGCTAGATGCAAAATGGACCAAAATGGAGTCCATATACACCAACAAACTATAGATTTTGAACTTTGCTCCAGGAGGGGTAAGACCCATAGGCTGCAAATGGATCTTCAGAAAGAAGATTGGTGTAAATGGACAGGTTAAAACCTATAAAACTAGACTTGTTGTAAAGGGTTCTTTCCATCAAAAACTTGGTTTGGACTATGATGAAACCTTTTTCTTCAGTGGCTATGCTCAAATCCATTCGGATCCTTCTTGACATTGTTGTCTTCCATGATCGTAAGTTCTGGCAGATGAACGTATAGATGGCTTTTTCAGTATTTGGAAGAGTGCATCTATAGGGTTCAGCCAGAGGGTTTTCAATCAGAGTGGGAGTAGCAGGTATGTGTGCAAGATGCTTAAGTCTATGGACTAAAGCAGACATCGCGGAGTTGGAACATCTGTTTTTAATGAGAAAGTCAAAGAATTCGACTTTATCAAAAATCCGGTTGAACCATACATCTATAGTAAGACTGTAGGGAGAACTGAGGGATTCCTCCTCAAGAACGAGGATGGCATTCTCTTAATAGGATATGACATTCCTATACTACTATCAGTCAAAGGATTCTTGTCACAGAAGTTCTCCATGAGAAACCTGGGTGATACCAACTACATTCTGGGGATCCAGATCTATCGTAATAGATCAGAGTGGATAGTGGGACTATTCATTGTCAAGGTACACCAACGCCATACTGAAAATATTTTAGTATGGAAGATTCTAAGCTCGGTAGTCTACCGGCTTGTCATGGAATCACCTTCTCCAAAGAGATGTCTACCAAGACTGATTTGGAAATGGCTTGCATATCGATTATACCCTATGCTAATGCGGTAGGCTCTATAGTATACGCGATGTTGTATACCAGACCAGATGTTGCTTACACAGCGAAAGCGTGATAAGCCGATATCTGTCAAACCCTGGGGAGAAGTACTGGGAAGAAGTATTGAACAGTCTCAAATGCCTGAAAAGGACTAAGGAGATGTTCATAGTGTACAGCAGTTTGGTCCTCAAGATCGAGGCCTTTGCTGACTCCAGCTTCCAGAGTGATAAGAATGACTCCAAATCCATACCGAGTTAAATATTTATCCTCTGTAGAGGGGCGGTCTATTGAAAGAGCTCCAAACAGAACACCGTTGCTGACTTAACAATAGAAACGGAGTAGATTGCTGCTTGTGACACCGCAAAAGAGACAGTCTGGATAAGGAAGGTCTGAATTGAAGTTCAGGTGGTTCTTTCAATTGTTGCTCCTATCCTTTTGTATTGCGACAACAATCGGCGCTATAGCTTTAGTAAAAGAACCCAAGTCCCATCAGTGATCCAGACACATCTTAAGACGGTAATACCTGATCAAGGAGATAGCTTTTCTCCAGGAGATCGAGGTAAGGAGAGTACATACGAAGAACAACACTGCAAATCCCCTCACTAGGACCGTCTCTTAGACAGTGTTCGAGAGGCAATTCGAGACCTTCGGTCTGAAATATGCCAGTATATGGCCTTAGTGCAAGTGGGAAATTGTTAGTGTATATGCCCTAGAGGCCATTATTGTATCATACTGGTTTGTAAATTACTTAATGGAAGCTTGTGATATTCACAGTTGTATTGACAATCTTGCTCAAAATGGTAATATGCTACCTGGTTTGTTTCTACTTCAATATGTGCATATGTTTCTTTTAACATATCGCTTATACATATTAGTAGAGCCCTTAGGATCATTGCTTGAATACCAGCGTTGTGATGGCAGTCACACTAGTGGGGGCTGGGTAGTCTGTAAGCACATCCTTATACAAGTCCCTAGTCGTAGGATTATCGGGACAGGACATCGATACTCCAGAGTAGACTAGTGTGTACGCTTCTCATCCCAGCAGGGGAGATGGTCTGTCCCACAGCCATTAGTACGTCGTACTGGAGATAGTATGCAGGTGCTCATTAGGTTATGAGTACACCGGACATGACTCGTTGGGAACTGCTGGTTGGTAATATACCTATCGTCAGGTAGCAGTTCCTAGGTGACATGAGTACAGCTTAGTCCGTCGACTTGACACTGCCACTTCGCCTCGAGTGTATTCCCACTGTACTTTGATTACTACCCTACTACGACTCAACGGAGTCGTGCAAACAGGTAGTAGTTAGGTGCAGTCACGAAGCACTTGGAGGCAGTGGCGGTTAGAGAGGATTCGTCTCTCTAGGTATTGGGGGTTGATGTCGCTCTGTGTTGGAGAGCCATTACGCAAAGTCCCTAGCCAGGGCAAGCGAGATTTACTGGTAGGTACTCCAGTAGTTTCTCATGGTGTAATGAGCTACACTGCAACACGACTTATACCGCTATTAGGGGTCTGACATCTACCGCCCCCCTAGGCCCGATATGTGATACTCTTAGACGAACAGATCAGACTGTATCAGAGATTGTCATAGATAGGCTCAGTTGGAGTTTGGATGAGTTATTCTCATCGGCCTTCTCATCGACATATACTTGGGGGACGTTACGTACAGCTAGTGCCACTTGCGGCCTGTGGTTAAACCCACTACCAGCGTAGTATCGATTCTTTAGAGTCCCACATAGAGGGTTTCCCTTCATCAGACAAAAGATGTAGAGCTCGTATGGTTTTATCACAGGGTTCGGTCACGAGCGTGTACTTGTACGCGCATGATGATTCGGACGGACGATACTAGTGGGCTTTGGCTTAAGCCGGATCCTAGTATTGTACTGATGGATTGTTTTCGTTTTTTGTATCCGCAATTTTCGGAATACGGATACGGGTACGTATGTACGGACGAGGGGCATTTTTGTAAATTGGTTAAAGATGCTTCTAGAAGGTGACATGTCATATTTTTTTTATTCATTTTGGTTTAAATGAAAATGCATTATGACATAGGAGAATGAGGTGGAAATTGAATGCAGATGGACATAGCTTCACATGACACATGGTGACTTTTTAGCCTATGACTCATTTTTTGTTACTTGAACCATATATGTGATAATTAATATTGATTTATCATATGAATTATCAATATAGTTCAGTTGAGAAAAAGGTAGAGAGCTAACACCATTCTTCATTCTCTTTCCTCTCTAGCTTTTTCTCCAAGGTCACCTTCTTCCTCAAAGCTCCAGTGAACTCATGTCTTGAGTGATCTAGGGCAAGTACAGATATTACAATCCATCCACACATCTCTACATCTCCTAAGACATCATGAGTAGCGATCTCGATGCCCTAGTTGCCTCCGTTGAGGTGTGAGTTCGATATACATCTCCTCGGGTGGATCATCTTGGATTTAAGGAGTCCGTTAAGGGAGCGGCGATCCGAATCATTCCATGGAGTCAACAACCAGAAGAAGGACAGCGAAAAATGAAGACCCGAAGGACAGGAATCGTGAGGTATAAACTTTTGTAGATTTAGTTAACCTCACATTTAGTTTGCTAGTTAGGGTTTAGCATCGATCCTGGAGTCCAAGTCTGTGCCGCGATCTTTTGAAAATTGTTTTTCACCTATTCCGCCTCCCCGCGATCCCGCGGGGTGCGCGACATGGACTTACAGCATCGACACCAGAAATAGAGTACATACAAGTCTCAAAAGCACACCATCTATGTCAAATACACAACTAGTGGAAAACAGTAGATATGGTAGATGGAGTATCCTAGATACAATAATAATACACAAAGTGGGAACAAAATATTCTCGCAACCCACTTACGAGCAAACCGTAAGTCAATGCAAATGAAGCAAAAGTGGAAGTACGCCCGCCGCTACAGTGCTGACGGGTCAGACCTGCAAGATACTGTGGCACAACGGGGGTGAGTTTCCAACTCGTGAGTAGTAAGTAACATCTACTAAGGCTACCGTAACCATGCACGCAAATGCGTCAAAACCGACATATACAATCACGATGCGATGCACTAGTATGAATGCAACATGAATGCATAATCAAACACGAAACCTGAATATGTCTTGTACAGGAAAATCTGTATTCTTATCTTGGTAAAACTTTTGTATAATAAAACAGGAGTATCATCAATGAAATCGACAGAAAATTCGTGTCAAGCATCGACACAACATATGTATATCTCAATGTCTCAATATCTCAATATCTCAATGTCTCAATATCTCAATAGCCGTCTCTCAGACCGACTCTCAAATCTGTCACATCCCACGACTCCGGTCGAGATCCTCTGGATAACCGCCGAGGCAATAATAACCGGTAGGTAATGCTCCCCTACCGGGCTCAATGCCTTCTTAATACGTCCATATTGCCCTGGGATACCTCACCTGGTCCACCATATACCCGTAGACGGTGCATCCCCCTCCTCGAATAGCCTGTAAGATACAGCTCAAGAAACGAGAAAACTCATGGTGAATGCCACACATCATAGCATGAGAAAACCGCAACTCGCATTTTTTAAAATGATAATAGGTTTATAACATTCTTGCGGTTTTCACCAAAATCCATGAATCTCATAAACACTGAAATCTCCAAGAAGAATCACAATATATGAACATGTCGGAAATAATGGATGTCTATGATATCGATAATATACCCTGCGATGTACGACTAAAGCTATGTATGAATGATGGTGCGATGAGGTATATAACTAACAACCTACATATCAATTCTGATGCCATGAGTATACAACTAAAATCTGCATATAATGCATGATGCAAATACACAGATACCGATTTAAGTAAGTTCTATAGTGTCCGTGACATAGCAATTACCAATGGCGTGTGTGTTCACATGAATAGTGCACGTGCGGTATGAACCAATGGTAATGGTGCAAGTGTCCTAAGTAATAATATCATATGTAAAAAGATGCAATGCCATGATATGAATGATTTGGAGACTACGCATATAAATATAAGAACTACTAATGATCCTAACTATCGGGCGCCTTGCACCATCCAGACGATTTCCCCATAGATGTGTACATCTACTCACCGGGACGCCTCGGCAAATCTGGTCAGATCACAGCCTTCCCATGTTTCATCGCGTCCGACGTCTGTGCAACAAATCCTATAATCGTACAATAAGTATACATGAGGTTAACCACTTAAATAGTCGCGAAGTCAAGATGGTACAAAGTATCTAACGCGCACTAATTAGACACGCATACACTTGGTGCACAAAACGCGGTCGCAACAATGCCACAAAATCACAACTAGGGGTCGCTATACATGGAAATCCCCAAACCTAGAACTCAATCGTACCAATCGTGCACTCACATCACATTATATAACTTAGAAATTAGGTTGTAGATCATCAAACCTCATACTTAATTAAAATCTATTTATTCAAAAAACCTAGTAAGCAACAATTTACCATTTAGTGCAAATCTAGATGTTTTAGCAAATCTAGCGGCCTTAATGTTCACTTAATATCTTAATTAAGCCACACAATTATTAACTATATTTTAATCTCACATATTTACACGCTAATTATGAAATTAGTTTGCATGCACAATTATTTAGGACAATTAAAACTAACGATTGGCAAATTAACTACTAGATTAGATTTTGCGAGGTCTTAAGATGTAAATCTACACATGCTACCATAAATTAAAATTTAACTTAATCTCAACCCTTCTCTTTGAATTTCTATTTTGCAAATAGGTTTATATAAACATCTAATTAGATTCGAGAAAATAATTAACATGTAACTATTTGGATTAAGCTTTATTCCTCAAGATTATTGGAAAAATCAAACTTGCAAACTTTGACACCCAAAATGCCACTAGCTTCAAGATCCAAGCCTTGATTTGAACCAAGAATTTGTGATGATTTTAGCTAGGATTTGTGTTGATTTTATTGTGGATTATTTTTATGGATTTTGAGTGGTTTTCAAGTGAAGAAGAAGAACAAAAAAAGGGAAGGGGCTACTCTTGGCCAAGGCAAAGGAGGGGGGCTGCTGTTGAAGGAAGATTGGAGAGAGAGAGTGGGTTTAAGTCATGTTACACCCATACCTCAATATAATATAAACCTTAATTCAATTATCTCTTCACTTTTCATTTTCTTTTATTTTAATCCATTAAAATAAAACAAATCTAGAACCTCTATTCTTTTCATTTCTCATTTAAAAACAACATGTTTCATTTGTGTTTAGTTTGTCAAGGTGCAAAAACAAGTATTAACCCATATTAAATTTTTAATTATCACTAATTAAATGTGTATGTGAAAGCTTAAAATAATATTTAAAAATAAATAATTAAGTAAACTAGAAATTAATAAGTGACTAATTAAGTACCAATAATAGTAATTACATAGTTAAAATAGGTATTTTTAAGTCTATGTGGAAAAATAATTATATCTTGGTTTTTACGGAAAACACGTATTGTATTACTAATTATCGAACAATTTACCTAAATGAATTTTCAAAACGTTACAGTGTGGGACTCTAAAGACTCGTCAATACGCTAGCAGTAGCTTTAACCACAAGCACGTCAGCGGCACTAGCTGTACGTAACGGCTACCCAGGTATTGAGCGAAAGGGAGGCCGACGAGAAAACTCATCCTGTAACCCCTACTGAGCCTGACAGTGACAATATCCGTACAGTCCGGTCCGTTCGTCTATGAGTATCGCATATCGAGTTTAGGGGGTAGATAAAGTCAGACCCCTAATAACTTGACATTCAGTGTCGGTATGAAACCCATCACCGCATGAGAAACTATCGATCCTGGATCAGTAATTCTCGACTATCTTGGCCAAGGATTTCTGTTGATAGCCACCCATGCACAACGTGACATCAACCCCCAATACCGGGAGAGACGAATCCTCTGACGATCCGCTCACTGCCTCCATGTGGCTCGGGACTATACATAACTAAAACCTTTTTGTACGACTCCTTTAAACCATGTTAAGGTAGTAATCAAAGCACAGTGGGAACTCACTCGAGTCAAATGATGATCTCAGGTCGATAGACTAACCTGTACACATGTCACCAGGGAACTGCGATCTGACAATAGGTATAATACCAACTAGCATTTTCCCGGCGAGTCCGTCCGGTGTACTAATAACCTAATGAGCACCTGTATACATATTAGGTGAATGAACTAACACCAATTGCTTGTGAGACCGAACACCGCCCCTCGTCGCGGTCTCGATCAGTATATAATAGTCTACTCTGGAGTATCGATGCCTAGTCTCGAAACTCCCACGACTAGGGACATCTGAGGATGTGCATATAGACCCCCAGCTCCCACGGATATGATCGCCATCATACGGCTGGTAGTCAAGCAAGAATCCTATGGGCTCTATCAACATGTAATAGTGATCAGTAAAGCTACCTAAAGCAAGTACATGATGATAAAGACAAACCAGATAGCATACTATCATCTCGAGTAAGACTATTCTCCCAGTATAGGTCCTCCTTCAATCATCGCAATCGCATGCCTACGATCCAATAATTGACTTTAGGGCACTATAGCCAACAATTGAGTGAGGTGCAGGTGAGGGTTCGACAGCGAGAGAAGAGCTAGTGTAGTTAACCGGTGTAATCAAGCTCCCCTAAGGAGTGAGATATTCCTAACCGAATACCCCAACGCAAAGCAAAAGAATACCGCTACAAAAACAATTTTAGTGACACAAACTTTTACTCAAGAGCGAAATCCCAGTGAAGGGATCAAGGTTCTTTCCTCATCGAATGAGGTGCAGGATATTCCTAACCAAATGCCACAATGCAAAGCAGAAGAATCGACCGAAACTTCCCCTTTATAAAAAGTTGGTTCCTACAACGTATAGGTTTATTTTACTTTGTATTAATGCAATTAATACAATCCTATCATTTAGATAATCACATTATCTAACAATATCCTTCTCACACAAACATTACAGAAAGGAATGAAAAGGAAAAATATAATGCACATATACGCTATCTGCATTCGCCGTGGGGCCCTGTCATGCACCGTTAGGTTACTTAACTAATGGCAGAGCGAGGGCGGGGCCAGCGCAGATGCAAAACGTATATAGCATTTATATATATATATATATATATCACATATATATCAATATATCATCACACGCAAATAATCACATTACAGCATGAGGAAAAACAACATCATAGAGTTGGAATGGTCGGATAACGTTGGAATCCCGTGTTTCGTTCGAACCAAAAATGAAGCACGAAATTCCCCGGTCGCGTGAATAGCCCATGCGTAGCCAAAAGTAGACCCCTATGAGTGCAGCAAGTCATCCGCTAATCAGAGAAACAAGGCGACCCAGCATCCATCATCATGATAGGGCCACCCAGCACTTTCTCGAATCCGATGACTTATGCACTCCTCCGCGGGTCTATCCTAACCCCCTATAAGCACGACAAGGAGCCAACCAATCCTAGAATCAAGTGATCCGGTCTCAACACCTTGAGATTGCTACCCGCTGTAATTTAAAACCCGGCTGCCAGTGTGCTTTTCCGTGGGGTAAACATAATACCTATATTAATACAACGGTAACATCGAACGCCACCTGATCGATGTTACTGATATATGCCCTAGAGGCCATTATTGTATCGTACTGGATTGTATATTACATTTTGGAAACTTGGGATATACACGGATATAATAACAGTCTTGCTCAATATGAAATTATTGTTGGATATGTATGCCCTAGAGGCCTTCATTGTATAGGATGCTAGGGATATGTATGTACTGGACAATCTTGCTCGATATGATAGTATGCTATTTGGTTTGTCTTTATCTTAACATGTGATGTGTTTTACTTAGTATTTCATATCTTATATACATATTGATAAAGCATGTAGGGTCTTTGCCTGACTACCAGCGTTGTGATGGCAATCATACTTGCAGAAGCTGGGTAGTCGATAGGCACATCTTTAAAGTGTCCCTAGTCGTAGGAGTATCGAGACTGGGTATCGATACTCCCGAGTAGACTAGTGTATACATATCTAGACGCTGACAAGGGGCGAAGGATTAGTCCCGCAGCCATTGGTGAGGTGCACCTAAGATTGTATACAGGTGCTCACTGGTTGTGAATACACCGGACGGACTCACTGAGAACTGGCTAGATGGTATTATACCAAGCGTCAAATAGCAGTTCTCTGGTGACATGAGTGCAGATAGTCTGTCGACCTGAGGTCATCATTTATCTCGTGTGAGTTCCCACAGTGCTTTGATTACTACCCTACCATGGCTCTACTGAGTCGTGTAAACAGGTTTTAGTTGGGTACAGTCCCAAGCCACATGGAGGCAGTGAGCGACTGTTTGGATTCGTCTCTCCCGGTATAGGGAGTCGATGTCGCACAGTGATCTATTGGTCAACAACATATGTCCCTGGCCAGGGCGGATTGAGTATTACTGGTGGTTGGACCAGTAGATTCTCGGATGGACTTGAGCCACACCGACATGACTTGTCTGGTTATTAGGGGTCTGACGTTTTCTACCCCCTTAAACCTTGCATGCGATACTCTCAGACAAACAGACCGGACTACCCGGAGATTTTCACGGACAGGCTCAGTAAGGGTTCAGATGAGTTCACTCGTCGGCCTTCTCTTTCGACAGATACCTGGGTAGCCATTACATACAGCTAGTGCAGCTCACGAACTTCTGGTTAAACCTACTGCAGCGTACTGTCGAGTCTTTAGAGTCTCACACAGAGGGTTTCCCTAGTTCAGGAGAAACGATGTAGAGGCCGTATGGTCTTACGGCAGGGTTCCGATCATATACGTGTACTGGCTACAAGGGTAATGTTCGGATGGATAATACTAGTGGGCTTTGGTTTAAGACGGATTCCAGTATTATATTACTGGATTATTATTATCTCATTGTATTCGTATTTTTCAGAATACGAATACGGGCATGTATATACGGTGAGGGCATTCTTGTAATTTTCACATTATATGCTTCTAGAAGGAGACACCTCATTATTACATTTATCTATTTATGCAAATAAATTAAAGAGGTGGAAATTGGAGATATTTGTGGTAAGGATGAAAGCATGACTAAGTCATTTGTTTATTCATTTGACTTTACTATTCAAGCATGGTTGCTTATTTCCTATTGAAAATAATCCATGCTTGATTATTGCAAGGACTTAGCCATTCTCATTTTCCTCCACACCTTAGCTCATTTTGCTCTTGTTCATTCTGTTAGGAATTTGCATGCCCTGGAGGCCATTATTGTATGATATAGTAGATGCTTGGACATATATATAGAGGACTTTCTTGCTCGACAAGACAATATGCAATCTAGTTGCTCTTTATCTTAACATGTACACTTGTATTATTATACAGTCTCTCTGATATATGTTGATAAAGCCCATAGGATGTTGGCTTGACTACCAGGACTGTGATGCAGATCATACTAGTGGGGATTGTGTAGTCCTCAAGCACATCCTTTAACAGATCCTAGTCGAGGGAGTATCGAGACAGGGCATCGATATTCCATAGTAGACTAGTGTGTACGTTTCTTGACCCTGTAAGGGGCGATGGTTGATCCCACAACCATTTGTGTTTGACATCAATGATTGTACACAGGTGCTCATTAGAAAAGGGTACACCGAACAGGACTCGCCGAGAACTCCTACATGGTACCATACCTATCGTGAGATAGCAGTTCTCTGGTGACATTTGTACAGGTTAGTCTGTAGACCCGAGATCGTCATAGTATCTTGTGTGGTTCCTACTATGCTTTGATTTCCTCCCTACCACGGCTTAACGGAGTCGTGCAAACAGGTGGATTTTAGGAACAGTCTCGAGTCACATGGAGGCAGTGAGCGATAAGAGGGATTTCGTCTCTCCAGGTATAGGGAGTTGATGTTAAGTTATGCTCGATTGGCTATAACCGTAAGTCCCGTTCAGGGATGATGGGATTTACTGGTAAGTGTTATCAGTAGTTTCTCGAACCGTTATAGGCCACACATCGGCATGACTTATCAAGTTACTGAGGTCTGACGATTCCACCCCTAGACTCGATATGCGACATATCAGACGAAGAGACTGGACTGTACGGTAAGTGTTGCTGTAACATTTTCAAAAATATAAAATATTAATTTTGGGAATTTTTATAATTTAATATTATTTTATTGATTATTTTAATATTAAATGCAAATAAATAGGAAAAATGTTAGAAAAAATTATGGAAAATTCTAAAATAGGGTAAATTAGTGGATTATGGCATTTTTAAGTTTTTGTGATTAGTTTGACAATAATTTAGTGCTAATCGCGATTAAAATCGCTAATCGGGTTTTTTGGCAATTTTGTGCAAAACTTGCACATATCACTTTTTCTACACTTGTGCATTTTTCTAGCCATGGTTTTCTTTTGGGATTACTATTGATGTGAGAAGGTTTGGATTTTAAAAGAAAAGGAAAAGAAAGGAAAATATAATGATGAGGGTAGGTGAGAGAGAGAGGTGGACTTTGACTTAGCATACTTAGCCATTCTCCTCGTTTTCTGTGCACAGCCCCTGTTCCTCTAGTGTTGACCCAGGGTACTTCTAGTTTTGACAGATTCTATCTAGGGTGAAATCTGGGACATATATCCTAAGTTACTATTTTGGATTCGTGTTTCCGTATTCCGTATTTTTGATTCTGAAATGGTGGAATGTGTTTTGCCTCGACTAATTGTCGTTTATACGACGATGTAGAGGATTTATTGATGGTTTTGAAGGCGTGCCATAGGTTCTCACCTATAGGCCCCCTTATCGTATCGTTTTGGATTTCGTGCGCCGTTTTAGATTGGATTTGGTTTTAATGCGCATATACGATATTTTGATGTGTAGGTACCCATGAAGACTTCGGGACGACAAGCAAATACGTGGTGACGTCCGCAATTGGTGATGCAAGGTGAGTAGATTATATCTACAGGGGGAAGTCGGGTGGATGGCGTATAGCACCCCCGCAGTCCGTAGATAGATTACTATGTAGTTTATTGTGATATTAGGTGTATTGTGGATAATGTAGGGTTAGAAGTGACTAGTGTAGTTCATAGTCGCGAACCCTAGGGTAGAATTACACCTACACACACACCCTTGCTTATCACTTGTACTTGCACTGTGATTGATGATATGTGATGACTTTGGAGATGAGTCGATGATGTGGGCTGGATGCCCTGGGATCGGTGATTTTATACGATTCATATGTGGGATATGACTTGTGATTCTTGCGGGCTTGGGATATGTGTTTACCCCCGCATGCATACTTACTGAGGTTACCGTTTTGTACTAGACATAGAGTAGTACTCCAGACTATATGATCTGACGATGGTGATATCTGTTATGTGATGAGACAGTGAGATACTGACCCCTACCCAGCTATGGGGATGCCGTACGATGATTTACCGTACGAGCCGATATTGATGATAGATCCGCACTCATAACTCGAGGATATCTTATGATATGACATTGAGGCGAGATCACCGACTATATACTTTTATACATGTATCGACTCAGATTTAGGTGGTTTCCACACCTACCCCTCCTGATTGACCGGATACTTAGATGTAGTTTGCATAGTAGATACTTCACTGTGGTGTTGACTACTAGATATCTGCATTTTCCTGCTATTCGCATTGCTGGCATATGTTCATTGTTATATTATTATCATGCTGTTAGGACACCAGCACCATTATCGATGATGCGTATGTTTCACGTACACTATTTGCCGGCTCACACACTTCATCATCGATAATTGCCATGCCACTACACTGTAGTACTGTTGCATTCATGATATGATTACTGCTTGGCATATTGTACACATGTACCTGTACACAAACATAGATGATTCTGACTTGATTGAGATTGAGGACCGCAAGATATTCTTTAAACTGATTCATTCTAAAGGAGCGGTTCCTCCCGACATATGTACATTACTATTCCATGTTGCATGATTTCCGATATGATTATCTCTCTTTACATGTCGCATACATCATGGATTGATTGCATAGCACATTGCATTGGATTTACTTCTTGATGTGGATTTTCATGTGATTTCTGATTTTGAGGACCGTGGGATTATTTAAGAAAAGATGTTCTTTTATGAAAACCCGGTACCTCGTGATATGATATTTGGGTGCGTCCACCACGCGTTTTCTCGGTGCTGAGACGTGTGCTTGAAACCCGATTCGAGGAGTGATGATCCGTTTGCGGGTTCGTGGTGGGCCCGGTATGGTTCCCCTCGGCGAGATGATCGATGGGTTATGCCGATTGAGCCTGGAGGCGGGCGAGTACCTACCGGTGATTGTATTTGAGCTCGGCGGATATCCGGGGGATACCGCCTGGAGCCGAGAGATGGGCGTACTGCCGGGGGCCGACGGGCCGCTACCGCAGACGGAGCCCAGAGATGGACATGGGTTGACTCGTGCTGCCGGGGTCGAGGGCCGATACCGCAGACGGAGCCCCATATGGATGAGGATTTACGTGTCGATGCTTGGCACGGGTTTCATGATGTTTTCCATGATATTGTTTATATCCTCATACTTGCATACATGATGCTTACTGTCAGTGGGTGACAGGTGGACGGGTTCCACATATATACAGACATGGATCATATACAGACTGGATTTACACTTGTCATACTTCATTTGTATATATAACAGGGTATGAGGGCGCTGTTATATATACCCTTACACCAATATTAGTGGTATGGGACGCTAATATATGTGTATTGATATCATTGATATTTCATCATACTTACCTCATGCAGGCATACCTTACACTGATGACATGTTATTACCTGAGTACCTGGCACTACATACATGATTAGATGTTACCTTGCCACCTTATTACACTCAGATGCACTCTTGTGGATTGTATTACTGATCGTTGACTTAGGTTTATGTCTTGCATTCGGTTTCTGCTTGTAGATATTTCTATTCACGAGTTGGCAACTCACCCCCGTTGTGCCACAGTCCTTGCAGGTTCTGCCGTACAGGTTTCATTGCGGCATTTCTGGCACACTACCTTCTTGCGGGTGATTTGCTTTGGTAGGTGGATTCTTTCGCATCAAGAATCACCATTTTATTCATGTATTTCATTGTATCTAGAAATTGTCCATCAACCAAAAACTTGTATATTCTTTCAGACTTAGAGACAGTGTGGTATTATTCGACCTTAGAGTCGCGCTTAGTAGTATTGCGGTTTTCTTGCTGCTTTTTGAGCTTTCCTTGATTTTGATCCTCGCCACTTGGCGTTGTATATTATCATATCATCGTGTGGTTGTGACCGTCGATTGACGAAGAGCTAGCTCCCGCTTGGGGATGCCTTTATCATTTTATATATTGTTATTCATGTTGTACCCCATTCGGGGCCAGTTTTACAAGAGAAACTCTGCCGAAAATTTTAGAAAAGACTGTACGGTTTTCAAATGCACATTCGGCTTAGTTATTTAAAAACCTTGATTTCAAACATGTTTTTCTTCACTTCTTTAAACCAGTTTTCTTTACTTATTCTCAAAAATGGTTTTAGATTTCTGGGCTTTTGGCTTACTTGGATCAGATGGAGTCCTATAGACTTCATATGGTTCAAGGGCCAGTCACGTGCTCTTTCGGGTCGTGACAAAGTTGGTATCAGAGCGCTAGGTTGACCTTGGTTCGAGTCTAAGTTTGACTATGTGGAGCCTAGGGAGTTGTTTATATACGGAACTTAGGCTTGACCTTACGGAACTTAGACTTGGTCGAGGGGGTGTAAACCCGAACTTTCGTCGTTTTAGGATGACCCTTGGTTGATGGATTTGGTGACTAAAGTAGAGTGACGTACCGTTGGTATGTTCCGCGGCATACTTACGACACGCCACTCCGCTTAAGGAACCTTAGGATGTACATACTTTCGAGATCAGTGATTCTCTTTATATCCAGGATTATTCATCCATTTGAGATCCCCGATTCTATTAGTTTCATGATCATACCTTCATTGATACTGTTCCTTCCCATGATCATGTATCCACTTTGGATCTGTTGTTTCCCTTCTTGCCACTGATGTGCTCTCTTTGATACTCGATTGAGATTCCTGTCACCGTGTTTGAGCGCAGTTTGGGCTGCTGCTAGGGTTACGGCCGGTGTGAGCTCGTTTGGTACGAGGGCCGACCTTTGTGTTTTCTGGTGACATGGGAACGTCTCGAGTTAGTGTTGGTGATTGTGACCTCTAGTGGAGGCGAGTGCTTGGTCTTGCACCGGATGATCGGGCCTTTGTTAGAGCTGCCAGTTGAGAGAGGACTGTTGATGTACAGCATACCTCAGAGATGGTGATGTCGCCTACCGTGCAGACAGATGGACCAGCTGTCGCTGAGATTGACAGGGGGTTGCTTTCGGAGCTTACGAGCTGAGATTGCCGGAGCTTTCAGGCAGTTATGCGACAGATGATAGCTAGTCTACCCGATTTGAGAGACGAAGGTGATTCGTCCGATTTTGCGCCAGAGCGGGCCCAGTTGAGTTGAAGATTTCCAGGGTGGAGAGTCTTACTCAGATCTAGAGCAGGCTGATTCAGAGATGACCGCTTATGTATTGCCTTTCCTGGAGGATTGAGGCGTTGTTCGGCGTACAGGCATATGAGCCAGTTGTTGCTGCAAATGATGAGATATCGCCCAGATGATTGGAGCTACTGCAGCATGAGCATGTTCTTAGAGAGATGATAGCGAGTTGCTAGTCACCGAGGATGGATGACTAGGACGCGTGGTGAGTTCGCTTACCCCGATGCGAGGTCATCAGGTGGATTGATTCCAGCTAGAGACGACTTCACGCAGATTCGTTGAGAGTCGATTGAGACGATCGAATGTCAGGAGCCTATTTTCCAAGTTTAAAGTATACGGAAAGACATGCAGGTGATTCTATGGACCCTCTAGAAGAATGAAACTCTAACTCGACTTAATGACCGTGTGACAGCCTTGGAACCTTAGGGTTTACGGCGGTTCCGCGGCGCCATTAGTGAGGCTTGGGTTTGCCCTTCTACGGCTGGACCACCGACGCTGTGGCATGTACTCGATACTATTAAACTGTACCCGAGATGTGAGCTCTTGGGGGATTATGAGGATCTGACGAGTCGATCGGATGGTTCGACATCTTTCGGATATCGTGATGGGACACTGCTTGGGAGACTCCAGGTGCGAGCATAGCCGTCGGAGCGCAGTTCGTGCAGCCATGATGAGACGAGTCCGAATCAGTCGACACTGATGCAGAGTGAAGAAAAGAGTTCGCAAGATATTTCGACGAGATGACGTCCCACTCCGCCGACATCAGAGATGTTATACGCACCCAGAGGCGTGGTATATGGATATACCTTCCAGAAAGAAGCGCGATAGGTATGCAGCCATTCCGGAATAAGCTTTAGCTTCAGCATTGGATGATGACTTCCGGGCATTTCGGCAGGATTGAGATTTGAGAAAGGAACCTCGGCAGGACCTTTCTGGAGTACGATACGAGAAGACCTAGACCAGGAGTGGTCGTGTTGCGCACACCCAGCAGGCCAGAGTTCGGCATTGTCGACGAGGTAGTTGACCAAGTTCGGATAAAGGAACTTACCCAGATGCGTTGCGAATGGATCAAGGACGGACGAGTGATGAGTATTCCTCCGATGGTTGGGACGTGTTCCCGAGGACCAGTTCGGCCTGACATCTGCTACAGAATGATGAAGCTACAGAGTACGCGATTTCGAGTCCGTGTGAGAGACTTCAGATTGACCGTGGCCGAGAGCAGTGCAGTGTATAGTAGCTTGGCGTGACGTCATAGTGGACGACGATGGAGACAAGTGGAACCAGAGGTTCGTGTGAGACACTGACGAGCTGTCATTGCTTCCCGTCGAAACTAGAGACCTGATATGCTTACAGAAACGTTGGGATGTGACCAATTTCCGAGAAATGTTGTGCTGAGGACACAGATGTCTTTCCAGCGAGAAGAGATAGTACAAGAGAGCCAGCCTCTGTACAGATCGGCATAGGCATGATTGGAAGAGACCTTGAGCAGGATTCCTTCCAGGACATTGCTGCAATGATGTTTGCACCCAGGATCAGATGTGTGACGTGCATTCAGATAGCCAGAGACCGACGTCAGTGATATGCTGCCTTACGAGTGGTCGTGAGGTTTGACCGAGAGGTGACCAGAAAAGTGCCAGAACGGAATCGTCCCCGTTAGCACACCTGACAGGGCCGATGAGCCGATTGACCGCGTGATAGGTAATCCGCAGAGAAGATAAGGACCTAGAGAGTCAGAAGACGCCAGACCGTGAGCAAGAGGCAGGTAGATATCCTGCGCTGCTAGCAGTGGATTACACTGACTCCTTCTCGACCTTGAAGGAGAAACTACCGAAGACGGTATTTATGATTTGTGATTTTGTGATTCGATTATCACGTATCCGTCATTTTGGATTTCGGTATTTTGGGCGTTCTATTTGCACGATCTAGTTTTGGTGACTGAGTTTCATGATATTGGTTTCATGCACCCACTGGATATTTATATATTTTGCGCAGAGTTTTCATGCATTTTAGTGTTAGGCTTTGATTCGTGCACGCTGATGCACACGGTTGTGAGATTTTCCTTGCGGTACCCTGATTTTGGTTTGAGCCGCATTATATCGTTGATTTTGACCCGGATTTTGATGGTTGATTTTTGCACTCCGTGCTGGCGATGTGCTTTACGCCTGTTCGGTGTTTGCTATTGGATTTCGTGATTTCCGTGCATGTTGAGTGCGCAGGGTTTAGATTTTCATTCGTGCACGATGGATGCACCGGTTTGGATTTTCGCGCATGTTGGGCGCATGCTTTTAGATACGATTTTGGTGCACGCCAGATGCGCTAAATCGGGATTCTTCGTGCATGTCACATGCACCTGATTTATTTTGCTGTCAGGCACATACGATGCCCATGACAGATGCTTCGTGCACACCCGTTGCACTTGGATGTTGTTTTGTGCACCTGTTTAGCACATATATGGATTTTTTTTTGATTTCAGTGCGCACCAGACGCACAGGATGGTGTTATGTTTAGATTGGATGTCTACATGTGTAGTTCCGATCCATATCATATCGGTTTTGTATTGGATTTGACATTGTGTTTTTTTTACATGGACTCCGATGATTGCGGTATGCTTGACGGAGTTTTGTTTTCGAGTTATCTGCTCAGTACCCTTGCGCATGCATTGCGCTGTGACGTTCTATGTGTTGATGATTTCGGAGCCCCGACGACTTTGGTTTATTACTGAGATGTTTTTGTATTTGGGGGTTTAAATTTAAAATTCGGGGACCGAATTTCTTTAAGGGGGGTAGATTGTAACATTTTCAAAAATATAAAATATTAATTTTGGGAATTTTTATAATTTAATATTATTTTATTGATTATTTTAATATTAAATGCAAATAAATAGGAAAAATGTTAGAAAAAATTATGGAAAATTCTAAAATAGGGTAAATTAGTGGATTATGGCATTTTTAAGTTTTTGTGATTAGTTTGACAATAATTTAGTGCTAATCGCGATTAAAATCGCTAATCGGGTTTTTTGGCAATTTTGTGCAAAACTTGCACATATCACTTTTTCTACACTTGTGCATTTTTCTAGCCATGGTTTTCTTTTGGGATTACTATTGATGTGAGAAGGTTTGGATTTTAAAAGAAAAGGAAAAGAAAGGAAAATATAATGATGAGGGTAGGTGAGAGAGAGAGGTGGACTTTGACTTAGCATACTTAGCCATTCTCCTCGTTTTCTGTGCACAGCCCCTGTTCCTCTAGTGTTGACCCAGGGTACTTCTAGTTTTGACAGATTCTATCTAGGGTGAAATCTGGGACATATATCCTAAGTTACTATTTTGGATTCGTGTTTCCGTATTCCGTATTTTTGATTCTGAAATGGTGGAATGTGTTTTGCCTCGACTAATTGTCGTTTATACGACGATGTAGAGGATTTATTGATGGTTTTGAAGGCGTGCCATAGGTTCTCACCTATAGGCCCCCTTATCGTATCGTTTTGGATTTCGTGCGCCGTTTTAGATTGGATTTGGTTTTAATGCGCATATACGATATTTTGATGTGTAGGTACCCATGAAGACTTCGGGACGACAAGCAAATACGTGGTGACGTCCGCAATTGGTGATGCAAGGTGAGTAGATTATATCTACAGGGGGAAGTCGGGTGGATGGCGTATAGCACCCCCGCAGTCCGTAGATAGATTACTATGTAGTTTATTGTGATATTAGGTGTATTGTGGATAATGTAGGGTTAGAAGTGACTAGTGTAGTTCATAGTCGCGAACCCTAGGGTAGAATTACACCTACACACACACCCTTGCTTATCACTTGTACTTGCACTGTGATTGATGATATGTGATGACTTTGGAGATGAGTCGATGATGTGGGCTGGATGCCCTGGGATCGGTGATTTTATACGATTCATATGTGGGATATGACTTGTGATTCTTGCGGGCTTGGGATATGTGTTTACCCCCGCATGCATACTTACTGAGGTTACCGTTTTGTACTAGACATAGAGTAGTACTCCAGACTATATGATCTGACGATGGTGATATCTGTTATGTGATGAGACAGTGAGATACTGACCCCTACCCAGCTATGGGGATGCCGTACGATGATTTACCGTACGAGCCGATATTGATGATAGATCCGCACTCATAACTCGAGGATATCTTATGATATGACATTGAGGCGAGATCACCGACTATATACTTTTATACATGTATCGACTCAGATTTAGGTGGTTTCCACACCTACCCCTCCTGATTGACCGGATACTTAGATGTAGTTTGCATAGTAGATACTTCACTGTGGTGTTGACTACTAGATATCTGCATTTTCCTGCTATTCGCATTGCTGGCATATGTTCATTGTTATATTATTATCATGCTGTTAGGACACCAGCACCATTATCGATGATGCGTATGTTTCACGTACACTATTTGCCGGCTCACACACTTCATCATCGATAATTGCCATGCCACTACACTGTAGTACTGTTGCATTCATGATATGATTACTGCTTGGCATATTGTACACATGTACCTGTACACAAACATAGATGATTCTGACTTGATTGAGATTGAGGACCGCAAGATATTCTTTAAACTGATTCATTCTAAAGGAGCGGTTCCTCCCGACATATGTACATTACTATTCCATGTTGCATGATTTCCGATATGATTATCTCTCTTTACATGTCGCATACATCATGGATTGATTGCATAGCACATTGCATTGGATTTACTTCTTGATGTGGATTTTCATGTGATTTCTGATTTTGAGGACCGTGGGATTATTTAAGAAAAGATGTTCTTTTATGAAAACCCGGTACCTCGTGATATGATATTTGGGTGCGTCCACCACGCGTTTTCTCGGTGCTGAGACGTGTGCTTGAAACCCGATTCGAGGAGTGATGATCCGTTTGCGGGTTCGTGGTGGGCCCGGTATGGTTCCCCTCGGCGAGATGATCGATGGGTTATGCCGATTGAGCCTGGAGGCGGGCGAGTACCTACCGGTGATTGTATTTGAGCTCGGCGGATATCCGGGGGATACCGCCTGGAGCCGAGAGATGGGCGTACTGCCGGGGGCCGACGGGCCGCTACCGCAGACGGAGCCCAGAGATGGACATGGGTTGACTCGTGCTGCCGGGGTCGAGGGCCGATACCGCAGACGGAGCCCCATATGGATGAGGATTTACGTGTCGATGCTTGGCACGGGTTTCATGATGTTTTCCATGATATTGTTTATATCCTCATACTTGCATACATGATGCTTACTGTCAGTGGGTGACAGGTGGACGGGTTCCACATATATACAGACATGGATCATATACAGACTGGATTTACACTTGTCATACTTCATTTGTATATATAACAGGGTATGAGGGCGCTGTTATATATACCCTTACACCAATATTAGTGGTATGGGACGCTAATATATGTGTATTGATATCATTGATATTTCATCATACTTACCTCATGCAGGCATACCTTACACTGATGACATGTTATTACCTGAGTACCTGGCACTACATACATGATTAGATGTTACCTTGCCACCTTATTACACTCAGATGCACTCTTGTGGATTGTATTACTGATCGTTGACTTAGGTTTATGTCTTGCATTCGGTTTCTGCTTGTAGATATTTCTATTCACGAGTTGGCAACTCACCCCCGTTGTGCCACAGTCCTTGCAGGTTCTGCCGTACAGGTTTCATTGCGGCATTTCTGGCACACTACCTTCTTGCGGGTGATTTGCTTTGGTAGGTGGATTCTTTCGCATCAAGAATCACCATTTTATTCATGTATTTCATTGTATCTAGAAATTGTCCATCAACCAAAAACTTGTATATTCTTTCAGACTTAGAGACAGTGTGGTATTATTCGACCTTAGAGTCGCGCTTAGTAGTATTGCGGTTTTCTTGCTGCTTTTTGAGCTTTCCTTGATTTTGATCCTCGCCACTTGGCGTTGTATATTATCATATCATCGTGTGGTTGTGACCGTCGATTGACGAAGAGCTAGCTCCCGCTTGGGGATGCCTTTATCATTTTATATATTGTTATTCATGTTGTACCCCATTCGGGGCCAGTTTTACAAGAGAAACTCTGCCGAAAATTTTAGAAAAGACTGTACGGTTTTCAAATGCACATTCGGCTTAGTTATTTAAAAACCTTGATTTCAAACATGTTTTTCTTCACTTCTTTAAACCAGTTTTCTTTACTTATTCTCAAAAATGGTTTTAGATTTCTGGGCTTTTGGCTTACTTGGATCAGATGGAGTCCTATAGACTTCATATGGTTCAAGGGCCAGTCACGTGCTCTTTCGGGTCGTGACAGTTGCTTATTGGCTTTGCGGAAGTTTGGACAAGCTAGCTTGTTGATCTTCTATTCGCTCAATACCTGGGTAGCCGTTACGTCCAGCTAGTACCGCTGACGGCTTGTGGGTATCTTATATGATCATTAACTATTGCTGGCGTATTGACGAGTCTTTAAAGTCCCACACAGATGTTTCCTAGCTCAAGCGAAACGAAGTAGGGCATATATGGTGATATGTGCGGAAGCTTGATTAAATACGAGTATGTGATACCGTATTCTAATCTAGCGATATTTGATATCAGTCAGGTTATATGTGATATAACCGGATTATTGACTAAAGTGTTAATTCAATGGTATATGTATATGTTGTTAATATATATTTGTGTATTTGATATTAGCCGGATTATATTTGATATTGCCAGATTATTAAATCTAGTATTGATTTAATAGTTTGATATATATATATATATATATATATATATATATATTAATTAGCAAGTGTTGATTCAATGATATGTGTATATGTTGTTAATATATATTTGATATATAGTTGTGTATTTGATATTTGTCGGATTATATTTGATATATCCGGATTATTAAATCTAGTGTTGATTTAATTGTTTGATATATATATGATATATATATATATATATATATATTAACTAGTATTTAATATAATGTTAGGAATATTTATGCCCTAGAGGCTATTATTGTATGATATAGTGGATGCTTGGACATATATATATATATATATATATATATATAATGGACTTTCTTGCTCGACATGATAGTACGCTATCTGCTTGCTCTTTATCTTAACATGTACACTTGTATTATTATACTGTCTCTATGATACATGTTGACAAAGCCCTTAGGATGTTTGCTTGACTACCAGGACTACGATGCAGATCATACTACTGGGACTTTTGTAGTCTACAAGCACATCCTTTAACAGTTCCTAGTCGAGGGTGTATCGAGACAGGGCATCGATATTCCAGAGAAGACTAGTTTGTACGTTTCTTGACCCTGTAGGGGGCGATGGTTGATCCCATATCCATTGGTATTTGACATCAAAGATTGTACACAGGTGCTCATTAGAGAATGGGTACACCGAACAGGACTCACCGAGAACTCCTAGATGGTACTATACCTATCGTCAGATAGCAGTTCTCTCATGACACTGTTACATGTTAGTCTGTAGACCCCAGATCGTCATAGAGTCTTGTGTGGTTCCCACTATGGTTTGATTTCCTCCCTACCATGGCTCAAAGGAGTCGTGCATACAGGTGGATTTTGGGTACAGTCCCGAGTCACATGGAGTTAATGAGCGATATGAGGGGTTTCGTCTCTCCCGGAATAGGGAGTTGATGTTGTGCTATGCTCGATTGGCTATAACAGGAAGTCCCTAGCCAGGGCTGTTAATGAGATTTACTGTTACGAGTTATCAGTAGTTTCTCGTACCATTATAGGCCACACATCGGCATGACTTATCATGTTATTGGGGTCAGACGATTCCACCCCAGACTCGATATGCGACATATCAGACGAAGAGACCGGACTGTACGGTAAGTGTTACTTATAGGCTTCATGGTAGTTTGGACAAGTTTGCTTGTTGATCTTCTATTCGCTCAATACCCGGGTAGCCGTTACGTCCAGCTAGTACCGCTGACGGCTTGTGGGTGACTGATGTGATCATTACCTACTGCTGGCGTATTGACGAGTCTTTATAGTCCCACATAGAAGTTTCCTGGTTCAAGCGAAATGAAGTAGGGCACATATGATGATATGTGCGGGGGACAGATTAAATACGAGTATGTGATACCGTAATCTAATCTGGCAGTTATTTGTTATCAGTTAGGTTATATGTGATATAACCGGATTATTGAATCCAGTGTTGATTTGATAATGTGATATACAGATAAATGATATTAGACGTTTATATATGATATAACCGGATTATTAAATCAAGTGTTGATTTAATAATATGATATATATTTATATTCGATATAATTATATATTAACTAATAATATTAGCTCACTAATTATTAACTATTTTTCTTTATATATATATTAATATATATATTTGCTATATATATGTGTGTGTGTGTTTGTGTGTATAAATGAAGCATGGATGATTTTATTTTTTTAGATAATAGAAAATGTAAGGTGGAAAATGAGGAGTATAGGTAAAGAATGGCTTTTGATTTGTTTATTCTTTTTTTCATCCACTATTGAAGCATGGTTCAATTTGTTTATTGAAACAAATTAATGCTTAAATTATTGTGTTTTTGTTAAAAAGAGCTATTCTTCATTTCTTCATATGATGAAGTTCTTTTTCCTCACTTTATTTCATATGATGAGCTCTTGCTCTCTAGCTCTCTTCATCTTCTTCCTCACATCCTCCAAGCACAATCCCTCACATGAGTTGTGAAACCTTGAGCTTGTGAGAACCCTAGTGAGAAAACAAAACCCCTACTTCATTATCCTACACTTGATTAGTAATTAAGTGTAGTGTGTTTCCTTCACTAAAGTGTTTAGTGAAGAGGTAGCTTGGATTAGCGGAGCTTCGGGTGGATCATCTTCGGCACGAAGATCGCAAATGAAGCTCGATCCAATTTCAAGTGGAGCCTAGTGGTGTAGCGTGGACTACTACACGGATCTTTAGAAAAGAAGGATACGGTCTACAAAGGTTGTAGCCTCTTTCTCTTAGCTCGGTTTTTTGATATCATCATGTAAACCCTAATAATCTAGTTTGATCCTTAAATAGTCTAGCTTAGCACTAAGAAATTTTTGAAATTGCATGCTTGATGCCGGTTTAAACCTCATGGTGGTGCTAGGGTAGACTTTCATGGTATCAGAGCCAAACTAGAACATTAGCGTAAGTCTTTACGACGTTAAAGTGTTCGATCGAGTTTCTAAACCCGCAAAATGTCAAGTTTCTGTTCATTTTTTCAAAAGTTGAGATTTTCCAAATTAAAAATATGTAGAAAATCATGTAGGGTATTTTATGGAGCCTCAAGAAGTTCGAGGCCCCAACTCCTCTAAACCGCCGTGAAATCGCGGCCCAAACCCTAGTTTAGCCGTGGTTCCACCGCATGTTTGGGAGATTGTGAGCTCCTGCTTCTTGTGCTGCTCCATTATCTTATTTGGCACTTTATGAATGTTTTTAGTGATGCTTAAGTTGTTGAGGTCTCTGGAATTTGTCGGTGTTTGATGAATCGATCGAAATATTTAACGTCATATAGATTATGATGATATGTGATACAATATTTGGAATCCATAACAATTAGTTTTGAGAAAACTAGTTAGTGTTTTATAAATCTAGCGTTTTAGTCTCGGTTGATCGATTGCCACGGAGTTTCGATTTGGATCAAAACTCCGTCGCAATTGTGTATTGTAAGCGATCACTTAGTCGGGAATTTTGTTGAATTATCGGACTGCTTATTGAAAAGTGTTTTCGGTTTGAGACTAAAATGCAAGGTTTTTAGGTTAGGAATGAAATTCGAAATATGAGATATTCCGGGTTTATGATGTCTAAGGTGTTTGCGGATTCTAATTATTGTAGTTTTTCATTTCTTTTTTGCGACCGTAAGTGTAATATATGGTGTATCCTCGATCTCGTTGCTATATGTCAACGGAATTTGGGATACGCATATTTACATACGTTGATGACATGTGATGTTATTTGTTGCTTTGATATGTTATATTAGATCGTCGTGATTCAATGGCCGGGGGGTATTTCGTGAGATGAGAGTTTTTCAATTTTCATTCATGTAAAAATTGTATATAATATTCTTTTATTGGGACATTTTCAGGTTCAGGATGATCTCACCATTGATGTATTTTATTTACTTTTCTGCATTAGGATAGACCCAAGGCGGGGAGCACAAGTAACAGGGTTCTGGAGTCCAGTGGGAGACCATCTCGAGGAGTCGAGACCGGGTCTCCTAACTTTAGAATTGGAAGGGTTGCTTGCCACTCTCGTAGGGGTCTAGGGATGTGGGTTTGTCCATTCATTACGACCGTGGAATCCATGTTTTTCATTACTGGCTGAATTTAAAACACGAACCTCCTAGTATATCCAATATTTCATATGTTGACTTATGCTGCTTGGTTCTGTGATGTGATCATATAACTATGTAAGAAGAATGCTATATTATATATAATAAACATTGCTTATGTTTTGTACCCACGCTAGTCCAGCCCCCGCTCTGCCGTTAGTTAAGTTACCTAACGGTGCATGACGGGGCCACGTGGCGAATGCGGATGGCATAAGCGTACGTTTTTGTTTCGTTTCTTTTCTGTTATGTTTAGGGAAACATAAATGAATGGACTTCATTAATTAGATTAATGGAAAGAAAAGAAAACTAAAGATGTTGTAGAATCAAAATTTTTAAAAGGTAGCTCTAGTTCTTTCTTTGCATAGTGGTATTCCTTGATGAATATCCAGCACCTCATTCGATGAGGAAAGAGCCGAGATCCCTTCAACGGGAGTGACCACTTTAGCAAAATTAGAAAATGCTACAACCCACTCGGTTTTGTTTTAATAGCCTCGCTAGTTCTTGCTTTGCATGTGGTATTCCTTGATGAATATCCATCACCTCATTCGATAAGGAAAGAACCGAGATCACTTCACCGAGAGTGGCCTCTTTAGAAAAACTAGCAAAAGCTACAAAAAAACACCCCTTTACAAATCACTAGATTCTACAATGATATAAAGTTCATTACATTAAAGGTTTTCTTCAAAACCAGTCGTAGCACTCCGTCATTTCAGATAAGTGCTATTTAGTATTCGTGCTGCGTTTGTTGACCATAGCCAAGGCGCAGTGTACGGTAGCTGATTAGTGCTTATCTGCCGCATATGATGCGATTGGATTAGGATAGTTGTACAGCTTTGTTGACCTTAGCTAAGGGCCGTACGGGCGAGTTTAATTAAATCACGAAATGATGGGTCGAACTTGGCTAGCGCTTATGATTTGTTGACTATAGCCAAAGTCATAAGTCGCTAGGGGTAAAAACAGATATTGGAAATTTCAAGTGTTGAAATTTGCAATGAGACTGCATACCTTCTATGAGATAGTTGGATCCCGATACCCACTGCGAGTAAGAGTTACTCCTGGGAGAGTTTTCCACTTTACAATTAGCTGATCCGCTAGGTGTCTAAGAAAGGTATTAGTGGAGTTATGCCCCTGCGGAAACAAAGTTATTTAATTTGTTCCATACGAAAGCATGGGGAGACTCCCTCAGAGTACCAATACCAGCCTGGCTGACCGATTGGCGATCTTGTATGGTGTAATTAATCCTGGCTAATCTTACCTTTTATGGTTTGAAGGAAGATTTGATAAAAACAGTAGGAGCCATCCTGATTCGATAAGATAATAACCAATCTAATGTTGGAAAGAGCGCACGGTAATGCGTTTCCTTCTCTCTCTAGACCAATGACACGCCATAATCAAGATAATAATATGGATGTATTGACCGAACCCGCTTATTATAATGAGCTGGGGAACGTTGGTTCTGTTTTTCTTATGATTGTCATAAGTCTAAGAAAGGAATAGTAGAATACTTGGATTCCCACGCCACCCA
Source organism: Agapanthus africanus (assembly GCA_030015575.1). Classification (NCBI taxonomy): domain Eukaryota; kingdom Viridiplantae; phylum Streptophyta; class Magnoliopsida; order Asparagales; family Amaryllidaceae; genus Agapanthus; species Agapanthus africanus. Next base: position 222,490,328 of record CM057347.1, read on the forward strand.
AAACGAAGAAGGAGCATGCTGATGCATCTTCTTCAGTTGTGTTCGTTACCGAGAACTGTTTCTCAGTTTGCTTTACGTCCTGGGTATTAGATACCGGATCAGGATCCCACGTATGTAATTTGTTACATGGGTTAAGTAGAGGTAGAGAACTGGGAAAAGATGATCTGTCCCTCAAAGAAGGGAATGGTGCAATTGTTGCAGCGAAAGCACTTGGCGAATATCACCTTGTATTACCAAGTGGTAACATAATGATTCTGAACGACTTTTATTTTGTGCCCAAAATATTATGAATGTTTTCCTAAATCAAGTGTTGATTGGGTATGGTACGTTATATAATGGTATATATGTTCTAAATCATAAAACAGTTCTAATTATACAGAACACGCACAAGAGGAACAATTCAGAAATGAACGAAACCTTCTTATGGGATTGTAGACTAGGCCATATCAATGAGACAAGACTGGCTAAGTTGCATAAGGATGGATATTTGAATCCGTTCGAATTTTCATCTTATGAAACTTGCCATTCATGTTTCAAAGGCAAGATGACCAAAACTCCGTTTACTGGACACGAAGAAAGAGCTACTGAACTCTTGGGACTGATACATAGTGATGTATGTGTTCCTATGTCTATACATGCCAGGAATGGTTTCTCATACTTTATTATATTCACCGATGATATCTAAAGATTCGTACATGTGTTCCTGTTGAAACACAAGTCTGAATCTTTTGAGAAATTCAAGGAATATAAGTGCGAAGTAGAGAACCAAACGAGTAAAAGTAGTAATCCTTTGATCTGATCGAGGAGGAAAATACTTAAGCAAGGTGTTCCGAGATTATTTAAAAGAGAATGAGATTCTCTCTCAGCTTACTCCTCCGTATACACCATAGCACAATGGAGTTTTGGAACGGATGAATCACACCTTATTAGATATAGTGCGCTCTATGATTAGTGATGCTGAGTTGCCTATTTCCTTTTGGGGTTATGCACTTAAGATAGCTGCATATCTATTGAATAGGGTTCCGACCAGATCTGTGCCTACCACTCCATATGAGATATGGAATGGGAAGAGACCATCTCTTAAACGAGTTAAGATATGGGGTTGTCCGACCTATGTTAAAAAGCAAAATCCGGACAAGCTCAAGGAAAAATTAGTTCTGTGTAAGTTTGTAGGATATCCCAAACATTCGCGAGGGTATATCTTCTACCACACCGAGGAACAAAGGTGTTTGTTTCTCGACATGCCACCTTTTTAGAAAAGGAATGTCTAGTGAAAGAAATTAGTGGTAATGAGATAGTACTAGAAAAAGTTCCAGCTACACAAACCATAACTGACGATTTAGCAGAAATGGAGGGTTCAATAGTCCCCGACGAACCTCAGCCACTCCACAAATCTAGTAGGGTTCCTCATCCACCTGAGAGATACAACGGTTTTCTCATAGACGATGGGAGCGAGGATTGCATCATGGAAGATGATGACCCAACTAGTTTCGAGCAGGCCATCACAAGTGGAGACTCTATGAAATCGCTGGATGCTATGCGATCTGAGATGGAATCCATGTACACCAACGAAGTATGGACTTTGAAAGTTGCTCCGGAAGGGGTAAAACCCATCGGGAGAAATTGGATCTTTAAGAAGAAAATTGGTGTAGATGGAAAGGTTGAGACCTTCAAAGCTAGACTTGTAGCAAAAGGTTTTCTTCAATGACCACGTACCGACTATGATGAATCCTTTTCTCCTGTCCCTATACTTAAGTCCATCTGGATCCTACTTGCCGCTGCTGCATAACATGACTACAAAATCTGGCAGATGGACGTCAAGCCCGCTTTCCTAAATAGTGATTTAGAAGAGAGCGTGTACATGACACAACCAGAGGGCTTCATAGACAGCTGGAGCATGTTCAAGCTGCTTAAATCAATTACGTATTAAAGCAGGCATCTCGGAGCTGGAACATCTATTTTGATGAAGCTATCAAAGAGTTTGATTTCATCAAAAATGTAGATGAACCATGAATATACAAGAAGGTTGTAGAGAGTAAGGTTGTCTTCCTCGTTTTGTACGTGGATGACATACTCTTGATAGGAAACGATGTTCCTATGCTACACTCGGTCAAGCTCTTCTTATAACATTAGTTCTCCATAAAAGATCTAGGTGATGCCTCCAACATCTTAGAGATAAAGATCTATAGAGATAGATCTAAATGGATGTTGGGATTGTCCCAATCCAGGTACATAGACACCATACTAAAGAGATTTAGTATGGAAGATTCTAAGCATGGTAATTTACCCGCTTGTTCAGCAATCACTCTCTCCAAAGAGATATCTCCCAAGACTGATTTGGAAAGGGCTCACATGCAAAGGATACCTTATGCTTTGGAAGTCGGGTCTATCATGTATGCGATGTTATGTACCACACCAGATGTAGCTTACTCACTAGGTGTGGTGAGTAGGTATCAATCGGATCCAGGGGAGAAACACTGGACAGCTGTGAAGAACATTTTTAATTACCTGAGAAGGACTAAAGAGATGTTCTTGGTGTATGGTAACGGTGAACTCTAGGTGGAGTCCTTTACTGATTCGAGCTTCCTGAGTGATAAGGACGACAGTAAGTCGGTGTTGGGTTTTGTCTTCACCCTTAATGGAGGGGCGGTATGTTGGAAGAGTTCCAAGCAAGATACCATAGCAGACTCGACGATGGGGGCCGAATACATCGCTGCCAACGATGCTGCCAAAGAGTCTGTCTAGATGAAAATGATCATAGCTGAACTTGGTGTGGTTCCATTCATTAAGCATCTAATGCCAATGTATTGTGATAACAATGGAGCTGTGGCTTTGGCCAAGAAACCCCGGTCCCATCAGAGATCTAGACATTCTTTGGCGGTATCACCTGATCAGGGAGATAGTAGATCATCGGAAGATCGAGGTCAGGAGAGTTGACACAAAGGATAACACAGTGGATCCACTCAAAAAGGCCCTCACCCAGACACAGTTTGAGAGAAATTTTGGGATATTGGGTATAAGATACTACAACAACTGGCCTTAGTGCAAGTTGGAGTTTGTTTGGAATATGTATGCCTTAGAGGCCATTATTGTATGATATAGTGGATGCTTGGACATATATATAGAGGACTTTCTTGCTTGACATGATGGTATGCTATCTGGTTGCTCATTATCTTAACATGTACACTTGTATTATTTTACTGTCTCTTTGATACATATTGATAAAGCCCGTAGGATGTTTTCTTCAGTACCAAGACTATGATGCAGATCATACAACTGGGACTTGTGTAGTTTACAAGCACATCCTTTAACAGTCCTCAGTCGAGGGCGTATCGAGATAGGGTATCGATATTCCACAGTAGACTAGTGTGTACGTTTCTTGACCCTGTAGGGGGCGATGGTTGATCCCAAATCCATTGGTGTTTGACAACAAAGATTGTACACAGGTGCTCATTAGAGAATGGGTACACAGAATAGGACTCGCCGAGAACTCCTAGATGGTACTATACCTATCGTCAGATAGAAGTTCTCTCGTGACATTGGTACAGGTTAGTCTGTTGACCCCAGATCGTCATAAAGTCTTATGTGGTTCCCACTGTGCTTTGATTTCCTCCCTACCACGGCTCAAAGGAGTCATGCAAACAGGTGGATTTTGGGTACAGTCCCGAGTCACTTGGAGACAATGAGCGATATGAGGGGTTTCGTCTCTCCCGCTATAGGGAGTTGATGTTGCGCTATGCTCGATTGGCTATAACAGGAAGTCCCTGGCCAGGGCTGTTGTGAAAGTCAACCCTAGCACCACCATGAAGTCCAAGATGCATCAAGCATGCCAAATTCAAATTTTTAGTAGTGCTAAGCTAGACTAAACAAGAGCTTTGCTAGAATATTAGGGTTTAGTAAAACTAGTAGAAGTGAAATATGGTTATACCAACGTAGATCGAGTCCTTCACTTCACATGCTCCGTGTAGTGGTTCCGCGACTCCGCTAGGCTCCACTTGAGGCTTTGGACGAAATTCCTCCGATAACCTTCGTGCCGAAGATGACCCACGCGAAGTCCCTCCAACACAAGCTACCTCTACACTAAACTCTTTAGCGTAGTAAACACGCTGCACTCGATCGCTAGTCAAGTATAGGATGGTGATGTAGGGGATGTTAAAAGCTCACAATTTTGTGTTCAAGCTTCATAGTTCACATCGCATGTGAGGGTTGAAGCATGAACTATACCAATTGAGGAAGAAGAAGAAACTAGAGAGCAACCATGGGAGCAACTCAAGAAAATGGCTAAGTGTTGAGAGTGAGCTTAGAACGAATGGCAACTCTTGACCCCCACTCATTCAAGGATGGAATTTTGCAATATAAAATTGCAACCATGCTTGAATAGTGAGTCAAGATGAATAAAAAAATATAACCCCCATGCTTGCAACCATGCTCTCAATTTACACCTCATTTCTATTTTTCTCAAAAATAAAAAATCAAGCCATGCTTCATTATTATATATATATATAATGGAAGAATAATTAGTGAGCTAATGATATTAGTTAAGATATAATTATATCACATATAATATATATCATATTATTAAATCAAAACTTGATTTAATAATCCGTTTATATCACATATGACCGACTAATATCATTTATCTGTATATCAAATTATCAAATCAACACTCGATTCGACGATCTGGTTATATCATATATAACCGAATCGATAACAGATAACTGCCAGATTGCAATACGGTATCACATACACGTATTTAATCAGGCCCACACACATATCACATATGTGTCCTACTTCATTTCGCTTGAACCAGGGAACTTCTCTTTGGGACTCTAAAGTCTCGGCAATACGCCACCTACAAGCCGTCAGCGGTACTATCTGGACGTAACGGCTACCCGGGTTTTGAGCGATATGAAGATCAACAAGCAAGCTTGTCTATAGTCTCCACGAACTATCAGTAACACTACCGTACAGTCCGGTCTCTTCGTCTGATAAGGCGCATATCATGTCTAGGGGTTATAAACGTCAGACTCCAGTAACGTGATAAGTCATGTCGATGTTGTAAACGTCAGCCTCCAGTAACGTGATAAGTTATGTCGATGTCTAGCCTATAATGGTTCGAGAAACTACTGATAACACTTATCAGTAAATCTCATAGGCACCCCTGGCCAGGGAATTCCAGTTATAGCCAATCGAACATAGCGCAACATCAACCCCCAATACTGGGAGAGACGAAACCCCTCCTATCGCTCATTGCCTCCATGCGACTCGGGACTGTACCCAAAATCCACCTGTTTGCACTTCTCTTTTGAGCGTGGTAGGGAGGAAATCAAAGCACAGTGGGAGCCGCACAAGACTCTGTGACGATCTCGGGTCTATAGACTAACCTGTACTAGTTTCACCAGAGGACTGCTATCTGACAATAGGTATACTACCACATACGAGTCATCGGCGAGTCCTGTTCGGTGTACCCATTCTCCAATGAGCTCCTGTGTACAATATTTGATGTCACACACCAATGGTTGTGGGATCAACCATCGCCCTCTAAGGGACAAGAAACGTACACACTAGTCTACTCTGGAATATCGATGCCCTTGTCTCGATATTCCCACGACTAGGAATTGATTAAAGGATGTACTTTTGGACCACCCTGGCCCTACTAGTATGATCTCATCATAATTCTGGTAGTCAAGTACATATCCTAAGGGCTTTATCAACATGTTTGAGGCAGATAGTATAAATACCCATCTACATATTAAGATAAAGGTAACCTGATAGCATACTATCATGTCGAGCAAGAAACTCCTCTATGTGTGTGTGTGTGTGTGTGTGTGTGTCCAAGCATCCACTATATCATCAATAATGGCCTCTACGACATACATATTCCTAACATGTTGATGAGATTTACTTGTGAGAGTTATCAGCAGTTTCTGGTACCGTTATAGGCCACACATCGGCATGACTTATCAAGTTATTGGGGTCTGACGATTCCACCCCCAGGCTCGATATGCGACATATCAGACGAAGAGACCGGACTGTACGGTAAGTGTTACTTATATGCTTCATGGGAGTTTGGACAAGCTTGCTTGTCGATCTTCTATTCGCTCAATACCTGGGTAGCCGTTATGTCCAGTTAGTACCGTTGATGGCTTGTGGGTGACTGATGTGATCATCACCTACTGCTGGCGTGTTGACGAGTCTTTAGAGTCCCAAATAGAAGTTTTCTGGTTCAAGAGAAATGAAGTAGGGCACATATGATGATATGTGCGGGAGCCAAATTAAATACGAGTATGTAATGTTGGGTTACGGCAGCGTCCCGACTATCAATCCGTGGACAAATGCGAAACAAAAACTTTTAAAACCCGGCGCTAACGGAACCCAAATCTACGGATTGTATTTTTAACCCTATACTAGTTCTTTGAAAGGAGTTTAGAGAGGTAATACCGATCGATCCGTGTCCTTCGGTCTTCAACCTCTGTCCCAAGCTCCTCGCGACTTCCCCGATCGAGTTTGATCTCCGGTCTCCTGTTTTTCACAGAAAATCACATTTCAATACCGCTCATTCATTATCTGTATTGTTATATATTGGTACTATTAACCAGTGTCTGCTCAATAATTACAGATTACAGGTATCCGTGACAAAATACTGGAAATACACTTAAAATCACCGATATATCGTTTGTGAGCCGATACCACTACTTCAAATAAGGGTTGCCCCTACGGATTTATCCGTAGGGGCAACCCACTGCCCTTACGGATATCTGTGTATGGGCGAAAAAATACCCCGTAGGTGCAAAGGCCGCAGGTGCAAGTTGAGGCCCTGAACTTGCCCCTACGGGCAAATTCTTGCCCCTACGGATATATCTGTAGGTGTTGTTGCCCGTACGGATTACTCAGTAGGGGCAATCAAATCATATATGTATTTTTTTTTTGAATATATTGTATGTACCTACGGATACAACCGTAGGTCCTTGTTCTACCCCTACGCATATATCCGTAGGTAATATGCCGTAGGGGCAAAATATCAGGAAACCTGATATTTGGCCCCTACGGATAACTCCGTAGGGGATAGACAGTGGCCCCTACGGACATATCCGTAGGGGCACTCCCAACACCCTGCACTGAGATCAGGGGGGAAATATCAGGTTTCCTGATAGTTTGCCCCTACGGATATGTCCGTAGGGGCAACAAATATACCTACGGTTTAATCCGTAGGTACATATTGTCTGTATTTTTTTTAAAAAAATGGGCTGCTAGATTTTTTCCCGCCCTATGCACAATACTATATACATCAATCAAATCATATATTGCAGTATTCATAATCACATCTCACGCATATATATAATATACAAAAGAAACCCAAAAACTGAATATGATATAAATACAAACCAATATCAAAATCGTTTCAAAATGTAGTACAATGTGATATAAATAAATACATGTTTCAAAAAATAAGAACCAAAAAGCTACCCTAGTTCAGTCCAGCTCCACCTGTGAATAACGTTAGAATAACGCGCGCCTGCTCCTCGGTCAATACACTCTGCAATGCGTCGCGAGCGGGAGTCTGAGCGGCATGTGGAGCTGGCGATGTGGTCTGCGCAGCCGCCGTCGAGGTAGTCGCTTGCGGAGCCGCGGCTGCGGGAGTCTGAGTGGGCGGTGGAGCTACAGGAGCTGTCTGCGGAACCGCAGCCGATGTAGTGGCTTGCGGAGCCGCAGCTGAAGGAGATGCATGTGGAGGCTCGGCCGATCTACCCTGTCGCGTCTGGACATAACGTGTGTAAGAAGCGTGTAAGAACTGTGTATTATTCGAATTCGTTTCATTATTAAGTTATTTCGAAACCCTGTTTGGATATCTAGTTTGGAAAAGCGTTGTTTATTTTAATTACATATGTATGTATGATTAATCAAACTTAAGTCTAAAACCAAATAAGCTCAAGCTACGTACTAATTATGGATATGTTGATATGTATATAATATGAAATGATATTTTACTATAAAGTAGTATACATACCAGCATCTCCTTCAACTCCTGAACGGTGGCTCTCAAGCTATCCAGTTCCTGATGGACATGCCGGTCACTGGAGACGGAGGAAGTAACCGCCGGGGTGGAGTCCAACCTCATATGGGCCCTGCTAGGGCCCAATCCCCGGCCTCTCTCCCAACCTCCGTGGTGCCCTCCGTGTGCGGCTTCCAGAACTGGGGTCAGCAGCCTCGGATCGTTCTGTCCGGTAAAATCGATCCCCGAGGCCTGGGCCTGCTCAACCACCCGCTCCTACACCCATATTAAGCAGTAAAGTATAAGTATAAATTTTAAAATTGAACCTTCCAAAACTAAAATTTCAAATTTGGGTTGAAAAAATATTAACACTTACGCAGTACTCCTGGGTAGCGACGTCGGGATATCGAAGCTCGCCCGTGGCGGGATCTGTCGAGGTGCCGTGGACGGCAAGATATGCGGATAGCACACTCGGTGTACCATCTGACGCCACGGTCCGAGATGTCTGCAATATTAGAAAGTAACTCTTAATATTAGAAATATTAGAGAATAACTCTTAATATTGCAGAATATTAGAGAATAACTCTTAATTTACCGATAACTCCATGGCTCGAGTAATGTTCCTCGAGCCACCTGTGTAAGTGGGGCGACCCCTCTTCGCCGACTTCCTGTTCTCCGTATTCTGAGCGGCATGTTTCTGCACAACGCATTAACATTTAGTTTTCTAATTAAGAAACACAAAGAAATAAATTATATCATAAATAATGAATTAAATTTAAAATACAGACTTGTTTGCGTTCGGAGTCGAAATAAGCGCTCAATAGAGGCCATGTCTCTACGTCGACTCTCGCAAACGCCGGAGTAGATAGGAGGGCCGCTCTCTCTGCCTCGGGGGTCGCTATCCATAGGGAGTAGCAGTCGGCCTTCAGCTCATTCCTGTTGTATCGGACCTTGGCCTGCATGTTCTTCATCAGGCCATTGTACAGAGCATGAAGGTCGAGCACCCTCCCCGGGTGATCAGGGTCGGCTACAGGTTGAAAATCGTAATCCAACTGAAAATACAAAAAAAACCATTATTATTAGATTGCAAGTGTTAATAATAAATATATTGGATAGATCAAATGAAAATATATATTAATACATACCCGAGCCTGATCAAAGAAGAAGGCGAATGAGCGCTGGTGCTGCTCGCCCCACTCAACGTGAAGTGGATAGTTCTTCACGATCCGGCTCTCGTCCCCCAATTACCGGCCGAACCTCTCGGCATGAGGACCGGTATAGCGATAGTCAAGGGTAAAAATAGGGGGAATGCTGCCTCCCCCTAGCTCTATCAGGCCTCAGCCTATGGGACTGATTCGGGCCTCGAGTCCCCCTCTGGGGATGGAGAGGCCCTGCGTCTGCACGAAATATCAAGACAATCAATAATAAGACAAAGTTGTATCAAGAAATCAAGGTTAAACAAAAATTCAAGTGTGATATATACCTCCAGTGACTAGCGCACGAGCCTGGGCCCGAGCAGCAGCACGAGCGGGACGATAGTTCCTCCGGTGAGGAACAACCGGGGTCCCGGACCCGGACGCATCCCCTCCAACTATAAAATAAACATCGACGCTAAATTTCCATGAAGTTCATATTTATTCTATAGAGCATATGTAAAATGAATAAATATTTTAAATTTATTCATACTAACCTGCAGACGATGCGGAGGGTATGGAAGCGACAGGAGTGGCCCCTGTGGAAGGTGTGGACGCACCACCTATAATTAGACAATTAAAAATATTTTATATAAGTAATTGCAAAAAGAATGTGTAGATCAATAATATAACGTTCTAAATCAATATGCATGCACTATAGGATATATAAACATACCCGCAGGTGCGGTGGTGTCACCACCTACAGCTAGACAATAATAAAAATTGCTAAGAGCAAAAGGAATGTGTGTATTTATGATATAGCATTCTAAATCAATATACATACACTATATGATATATAAACATACCTGGAGGAGCGGGGGTGGCCTCTGTCCCAGATGTGGACGCATCACCAACAACTAGACAATCAAACATTGACAATATAAGTAATTTTGACATAAACATGCATGAATATCTGTAATATTACATTCAAAATGGATATGCGTGCAGTATACCTGGAGGTGTGGCCAAATCAACACGGAAGGAAGCATCCGAAGGGGTCTCCGATCTGGGTGCAAGACCGGCCCTCTGAAGCTCCCTACGGAGCTCTCCGGGCGGCAGAACCGCTCTGCCTCTTCCTCTGCCTCTGCCGCGGCTGGAGCTCCTGCCGCCCCTCGCTGCTCCCGACATCGTCATCAAATCTAGATAAACGGTTCGTGGACGCATTAGATAATCATTAAAAGTATTGACTATATATGATCTAGAGCGTAAAATGTGAAGTAATAATATAACATTACTGATAACCTTTTTCGTTTCGTGGGCGCATCATACATATCTACTTGGATTTCATCGTCGATGTCATTTCTAACCCACGTAACTTCATGATCGGTCGAAGACAACCCGTCCTTCGAAACAGACGGTCGGAGCACTTTAAGCCTTCTCTCTTTTTCGTCCTCATCGCTGTCCTCGTATTCTGGGACATCGTAGACATCTCTAGGTTTCCATCGGCATACAATACTCCACCCCGGATGCTTCAAACAATGTGAGTAGTATACTTGGAACGCTTGGTTCGGAAAGATAAACGGATCGTCCTGACCGTAAAATCGAAGTGTGTTCACACTGGTCAATCCATATTCATTTTTCCAAGTTCCAAGACTGCTTCTCCACCTGTCTGTATCGGTTCGCGGATCGTATCAAGTACAGTGGAATATATAAAAGGGTTCTGATCGTCCGGGATAGTGGATGCCGAGTATACAATTTAAGTACCCATAGTAAATCACACCGTCCGATCCTACCGTCGCAATCCCACTATTCTGAGTGGTTCTAAATGTTTCTATGTCCTTAACTTCGAATTTGTATCCAAGGACACCAAATCCTTTGTAATATGCAACCTCCATACTAGGAAATTGAGCTAAACATCTTGAATCACTCTTAAATGATGCAGACAAGTTCGGATCGTGGATCTAACAAAACAAATTTTATGATAAATACATAACGATACAAGTTTAGATTAAAACTGATAGCAATAAAATGTAATTCGAATAACTTACATGCTCTGTGACCCAATCACAAAAATTATCCTGGTGGTATTTTTCCAAACGCTCTTCGTTCCAATCAGGATGCCCCTCACGTACCTCGTTAAAATGAGTTCTGTTTTCGACAAATAATTGTGACATTAATATTATGTCATTTCATACACACACAAACACAGATATAACAATTAATCCAAAAGAACTTACTCTCTAATTTGTTCAAGACAAGCGCAATTAAGCAAGATAAACCGGTATATCTTGTTGATAAACATAGTGTCTACCCTCTTATACTCGGCTTTACCATATGGCCCGTCTTGAATTCTTCGTGGTCGGTTAAGCCTTGTCTCAATGTTCTCGTCCAGATAGCGGGAACAAAATGTGGTTGCTTCATCAAGAAGATAACCTTGCATGATAGAACCCTCTGGTCGATTTTTATTGCGTTTATACTTCTTAAGAGTGTAAAGGTACCTAATGAGAATATGTTGAATAAATAAACACAGGCATACAGGACAACAATAAATTTATAAATTGCGCGAAACGAAAAATTACACGTATCTCTCGACGGGATACATCCATCGATATTGTACCTGTCCGGCTAACTTCGCCTCAGTTGCAAGATGAACCGTCAAGTGTATTATGATATCGAAGAATGACAGTGGGAAAATACGCTCAAACTTGCAAAGTATCAACGCAATAGAATTTTCTAGTTTATCCAGCGTCGCAACCTCCAGTGTTTTAGCACACAACTCCCTGAAAAAACAACATAGGTCGTTGATTACTAGACCAACCGAGTCGGGGAGAGAAGTCCTGAGGGCTAATGGAAGAAGGTGCTCCACAATAACATGGTGATCATGACTTTTCAGCCCATCGATCTTACCCTTCACAATTTTTATTTTCTTGCTGAATGGTCCTGAGAAACCTGTGGGGACTTTCAAATCATGCAACACCTGCAGGAATCTTTTCTTCTCCGGTTGTGACATATGATAAGAGGCATTGGGAAGTACAAACTTGCCCGGTTTACCCGCTATCGGTTTAGGGTGCAGTTCACTTCTTATTCCCCACTCTTGTAGATCCATCCGGGCATTCATGTTGTCTTTCGATTTTCCGTCTTTACACAGAAGCAAGTTAAGTATGTGCTCTGATACTCCCTTCTCTATATGCATGACGTCCAGACAATGACGCACTGAATTTGTAGACCAGTACGGAAGCTCGAAGAAAATGCTTAACTTGTTCCAATATTGTGGTTTGACCTGTTTCGTCGGATCCATCCCGAAGGTCACATTATTGTAACCATCCCATTTAGCAGTCACGTCCTCTCCGGACAATGGGGATGGAGGCCCAAGAAGCTCCTGATGACCATCAAAGTGAACCATGTCTAACCTATAGGGGTGGCCTGGAGGCAGAAAACTTCGATGGCCGCAATAATAAACCTTCCTGCTAAAATTCAAAAATTTTGATGTTGTGTGTTCATGGCAATGAGGACATGCTTTATGACCATGTACGGACCAACCTGATAGCATTCCATACGCAGGAAAGTCATTAATTGTTCACATTAAAGCCGCACGCAGTATGAAGGTTGTATTTGTGTTTGAATCATATGTCTCTACACCATCAATGAACAAAGTTTTCAGCTCCTCGATCAGAGGTCGGAGATAGACGTCGATATTGTTCCCCGGTGAGTTTGGTCCGTCGATAAGAAGAGGCATCATAAAGTATGATTGGTCCATAGCCAACCAAGGCGACAGATTATAAACTATCATTACAACGGGCCATGTACTGTGACTTCCAGCCATATAGTTGAATGGGCAGAAGCCATCGGCAGCCAGTCCGAGCCGGACATTGCGAGGATCGCTACTGAATATTGCGTGCCTCCTATCGAAATCCTTCCATGCCGGTGAATCTCTTGTTAGTGTATATGCCCTAGAGTCCATTACTGTATCATACTAGTTTGTATATTACTTAATGAAAGCTTGGGATATTCACCTTGTATATACAATCTTGCTCAAAATAGTAGTATGCTACTTGGTTTGTTTCTACTTCAATGTGTACATGTGTTTATTTTAGTATATCGCCTATACACATTAGTGGAGCCCTTAAGATCTTTGCTTGATTACCAGCGTTGTGATGGCAGTCACACTAGTGGGGCTGGGTAATCTATAAGCACATCCTTATGCAGGTCCCTGGTCGCAGGACTATCGAGACAGGGCATCGATACTCCGGAGTAGACTAGCGCATGCGCTTCTCATCCCAGTGTGGGAGACGGTCTGTCCCACAGCTTTCGGTACGTCGTACTTGAGAGAGTATGCGGGTGCTCATTGGGTTACGAGTACACTGGACAGGACTCGTCGGGAACTGACTAGTTGGTATTATGCCTATCGTCAGTTATCAGTTTCCAGGTGACAGGAGTACAGCTTAGTCCGCTGACTTGACACTGTCACTTCGCCTCGAGTGTGTTCCCACTGTACTTTGATTACTACCCTACCACGGCTCAAAGGAGTCGTGCAAACAGGTGGTAGTTGGGTGCAGTCCCGAAGCACTTGGAGGCAGTGACGGTTAGACAGGATTCGTCTCTCTCGGTATTGGGGGTTGACATCGCGCTGTGTCTAGGAGAGCCATTACACGAGTAGTCCCTGGCCAGGGCAAACGAGATATACTGGTAGGCTTCCAGTGTTATCTCAGGGTGTTTTGGGCTTCACTCCACCACGACTTGTACCGCTATTGGGGGACTGACGTTTACCGCCCCCTAGGCCCGCCATGCGATGTATCTGACGAACAGACCGGACTGTACAGAGAATGTCACATTCAGGCTCAGTAGGAGTTCAGATGGGTTTCGCCTCGTCAGTCTTCTTGTCGGCATCTACCTGGGGACCGTTATGCACAGCTAGTGCCGCTTGCGGTCTGTGGTTAAACCCACTTCCAGCGTAGTGTCGAGTCTTTAGAGTCCCACACAGAAAGCTATTCGCCTTTAGGCAAAAGAGTAGAGGTCGCATGGTTTTGCGACAGGTCGCATGGTTTTGCGACAGGGTTCGGTCACATCCGTGCACTTGTGCACGTACAGTGTCCGGACAGTTCACACTAGCGGGCTTTGGTTTAAGCCAGATCCTAGTGTACCTTTTAGGATTGGTTTTATCAAGTATACATTCGTGTTCTTCGGAACGCGGATGCGGGTGTGTATGCACAGTTGACGGAGAGACAGAGGCAGAGGATTCTTATTAGGGTTGTTGACCGTTGACAGTTGACTATTGACTTTTTGTTCAACCCTAATGAGAATATGATATGTGATTAACAATTATATTAATTAAGTATTGTGGTGACATGGTTGTTGAGGGGTTGACTTTGTTGACTTGTTGACTTTGTTGACCGGTTGACTAGGTTGGACTAGTTGACCATCATGATGACTATGGCTATCATTTCATGGCAAAGACTTTTTACTTGCTTGTTTCTTTTGTGAGAAATGAGTGCATGAAATGATTTAGCCATTTTGACTTGAACCATTTTACACAATACTTGATTATTATTTTTGTGATGATGGTTTTGGATTATGAGAGCCAAATGAGAAAAGTCTTCTCTCATTCTTTCATGCTCACTCTCTCTCTTGTTCTTGAGCTCTCATCTTCCTTCTCTTGCTCTCCCTCTCTTGATTATATGGTTCACTTGTTTCATGAGTTGAGAACCAAGAACCATAGATAAAATCCCATACAAACTCTTCTCTACTCACTCTAGTTCACAAGGTTTAGCAAACCGAGTGAACTAGTTTCTTCAAAGTTCGAAGAAGGAGCCAAAGGTTGAAGCTTTCAGGCAGATCTATCTTCGGCGCAAGGAGACGACGGGGAGAAGCCGGTTCGGACGACCATCGAAGCTTGAAGACGAAGGAGTTCGAGAAAAAGAAAGGTATAACCCCCTAACCGAGTAGTTAGCAACTCGTAGTTAGGTTGTTAGTTAGATGTTTAACAAAGATCCGGTTTTGAGTCCATGTTACCACCTCTAAGAAAATTGTTTTTCACCAAATTCCGCATGCCCGAAAGTATCGGGAGAGGTAGCATGGACTTACAGTGGTATCAGAGCCTAGTTAAACTCTATCTAACATGTTAGCAAAGTAGCTAGAAGATCGATCAAAGAAAAGTCGCAAAACGAACCCAAAACTGTCAAGTTTCTGCCGAAATTTTTTCTGTTCAAAAGTTGATAATTTTCATCTTAAAAATCGGCTCAGGCTTTTGTGTGAACACCCACCAAATTTGGTCCAACGATCGAGTCAAAGAGCCGCGGAAACGCGGCGGGAGCACGCTCCCGCCGCGGTTCCGCGGCCGAGTTGACTCGGCCGAGGTCCAAGTTTGGTGCAGTGTTTTTCTGGGGTTGTTTTGGGATTTTTGGAATATATATTTTCTGCCCAGATTTTCCAGAACGAAAATTTTATTTTTGGGGTCCTGAAAATCCGTATTTTTGATCGAACTTCTAAAAGACTTAAGCTGACGGGTTTTTCTATGATGTGATATTTGTATTGAACGTCTGCGAATCGCTATATGTCGATTAGTGGGGGTTATACAAATCTGTGATCTGTAATGTTGCTGGAATGTGTATATGAATATGTTGGATTGTCGCAGGTGAATAGCCGGGGGTTATGAGACGAGAGTTTTCTTTTCTTTCAATTCATGTAAATTTGTAAATTGATGTAATAATTATTTGTATGGCCGCACAACCGGGTCGGGGTTGTAGCCGTCTTTGTATAATTTCTTTTTACTGTTTTTGCTCCTAGGATAGACCCATGGAGGGGGTGCACAAACTACCGGGTATGCCGAAGTGCCGAGTGGCCTACTCACGGAGTTAAGGGAGGTTGCTTCGCTTCGGGTACTTGGCGGGTAGTTTGCCGCACCCGTAGGGGTCTTGGATAGGGTATTGGCTATTCACCGCGACCGTGTAATCTGCTTTCCGTTACAGGATCATACGAATTGCGGATTCCTAGTATATCTAATGTGTTCATCTGTGATCTGAAATGGCTATCATTGCAATATATCTATATATGATATTATTTAGGCGTTGCTTATGTTTTACAGCCGCGCTAGCCTAGCCCCCGCTCTGTCGTTAGTTAAGTAACCTAACGGGTAATGACGGGGCCCCGTGACGAATGCGAATGGCATAAGCGTACGTCATATTTTGGTTGTTTTCTGCAATGGTAGGATTAAATGATGGGACGCATTAAAAGAACTAATGCAAGAATATCACGCATTAAAAGAACTAATGCAAGAAAATAAACCAAGTTAAAATCGTTGGAACACTTTCGGAAAACCACTCGGTTCTTTTCAAAACTAACTTTTAAATGCGGAGCTTGAGCCACTCCTTTTAAAAGCTATCTCGTTCCGTCGATTATATCAAGTTCACTACGTTCACGGTTTTGCCAAAAGCATTCGTAGCCCTCCGTCGTTTCACATGAATAGTCAATAGTATTCAAGCTGTGTATGTTGGCCAAAGTCAAGGCATAGTGATTGGTAGCTATTGGGTATTCATGTGTAGCATAGATAGATGCGTTGGTTTGGGACAGTCGTACTGCCATTTTGGCCAAAGTCAAGGGTAGGTACGGATGGATCCAAATTAACCTGGAGAATGACAGGTAGAACTTGACATGTGACTTATGATATTTTGGCCAAAGTCAAGGTCATAAGAGCATGGGGCAAAAATCCACATCGGGAGTTTCATAAGTACTGAAACTTGCTAGATTTGCATACCACTTGGAGTGTGATGATTCTGGTAGGATTCCTTCAGTTTCGTCACGCGATGATATTTGGATCCCGATCCTACTGTGAGTATATGCTACTCCTCGGGAAATTTCTCACTAAACGATCAATGCTATAAACCTAGTAAGTGCCTAGAAAGGTGTTAGCGGGGCTACGCCCCCAGGGAAAAGAGGTTATTTAATTAAGGAACTTCGGGAAAGCGTTGGAAAACCTCCCTCGAAGTACCGACACCAGCCTGGCCGAACGGTTAAGCAAGTATTGTATGGTGAGATTGATCCTGACTAATTCTTCCTTTTTGGTTTGAGGAAGGATTCGAGAAACAGTGGGAGCCATCGTGTTTAGACAAACTAAAAACCACTCTAAACTTACAAGAGCATCATGCTGAGTGTTTCTTCTTCTCTCTCCTAATTGCAGCGACCAATCGACATGATTGGACTTAAGTTACTTCCAGATAAAAACATATTGACAGGGCCAAACAACAAAGATTGGCTCAGGAATGTCAAGATGGCAATCACTTACGACAAGCTGGGGTATCTTCTTACCACCAAAGCTCCCCCTGCCCCTGGTCCCACTTCCAGCGTCGCGGATAAGGAAATCCGTAAGACTTGGGAGATTGATAGCGCGAAGGCCAAGTGCCTCGTACTTGCCTCTATGGACAATGAACATCAGAGGAGGCACGAGAATATGGACTTGGAATCTATATTTCTTCATACAAAAGAACTGTATGGAGAGCAATCTCGTATCGCAAGATACGAAGCATCGAAAAAGTTATTTTCGGCAAGGATGGCCGTCGGATCATCAGTAGCAGAACACGTACTTAAGATGATCGGCTACATTGAGGAGCTCGCGGACCTAGGGACCACATTGGAGAGTGAGCTCTATACGGACTTAGTTCTCCAGTCCCTTCCTTCCACTTACGCCCAGTTTATACTGAACTTCAACTTACAAGAAAAAGAAGTTGAACTTTCAGAGCTCCTCAACATGCTGAGGAGCGCAGAGGGCACCCTACAGAAAGGTAGGGAAACATCCACTTTGTTTGTAGGAGGATCATCTTCTTCTAGGTCCAAGGCGAAAGCCAAGGGAAAGAAGAAAAAAGCCCCCGCCAAACCAAGGGGCGGTGTTAGTAAAGTGGATACGAAGGGAAAAGCTAAAGCAACAAAGAAGGCGGGGAATCTTGTGGATGAAGAAGAATGCTTCTATTGTCATAAGAAAGGACACTGGAAGAATGATTGCAGGGACTGGAAGGCCAGAACACAGGAATTGAAGCAGGTTGCAGCTTCAGCTTCAGGTGTGTATGTTATTGAAAACTGTCTTTCAATAAACTCTACTTCCTGGGTATTGGATACCGGATCAGGATCTCATATCTGTAATTCTTTGTAGGCGTTGAGAAACCGTAGTGTTTTGAAAGCAGGTGACATGACCCTCAGAGTTGCGAACGGAGCTAGCGTGGATGCTAAAGCCGTGGGGGACTATCACCTGGGAATGTCAGATGGACATGTTTTGGTTTTGCGTAATTGCTTTTTTGTACCCAACGCAACTTGTAATATCATTTCTGTATCTTTAGTTTCTAAAGAAGGTTATGAATTTGCGTTTGTAAGTAATGTTGTAAACATTCACCTTAATCAAGTTTTGATTGGGTCAGGTACATTAAGCAATGGTATATACGTATTAAACCAACCACAGATTTTCAATGTCCAGAATACACACAAAAGAAAGTCTCCGGAAATAAATCAGACTTTCTTGTGGCATTGTAGACTGGGTCACATCAATGAGAGAAGGTTGACGAAGTTACATACAGAAGGATATTTGAATGCGTTCGAATATCAATCGTATGCCACTTGTCAATCCTGTCTCAAAGGAAAGATGACAAAGACTCCGTTCACTGGACACGGAGTAAGAGCGAGCGAGCTCTTGGGACTCGTACACAGCGACGTGTGCGGTCCAATGTCTACACATGCGCGAAGCGGTTATTCTTACTTCATTACTTTTACGGATGACTTTTCAAGGTACGGTTATGTCTTCTTAATGAAACATAAGTCCGAAGCCTTTGGAAAGTTCCAGGAATATAAGAATGAAGTAGAAAAACAGACCGGCAAAAGTATCTAAGATCGGATCGAGGTGGTGAATACTTGAGTGCCGAGTTCCTGGACTATTTAAAAGAGAACGGAATTCTCTCTCAGCTTACTCCTCCATACACTCCGCAACATAACGGTGTATCGGAGAGACGGAACGGCACCCTATTGGATATGGTACGGTCCATGATGAGTAACGCTGAGTTACCGCGATCATTCTGGGGGTATGCGCTAGAATCAGCTGCGTACCTTTTGAACCGAGTTCCCACTAAGACTGTGCCTACCACACCATATGAGATGTGGTGTGGGAAGAGGCCCCATCTTAATCACATTAAGACATGGGGAAGTCCAGCTTTTGTCAAAAAGCAGCATACGGACAAGCTCGAGGCACGCTCAGTACAGTGCAAGTTTGTGGGATATCCAAAGAACTCCAAGGGATATTTCTTCTACTGCGAAGAGGAACACAAAGTTATTGTTTCTCGTCATGCCCATTTTCTAGAACATCAGTTCTTAGAAAAGGAAATTAGTGGGAGCGCAGTAGAACTGGAAGAAATTCCAGAACCACGAGCTATTACTGAAAGCTTAGTGGAACCAGAGGGTTCAAGAGAACAGGACATTCCTACGCCGCTCCGCAGGAGTAGTAGGGAGTCTCATCCGCCCGAGAGATACTACGGTTTTCTCATAGACGGGGATAGAGAGGATTGCATCATAGATTATGATGAGCCTACTAGCTTCCAGCAGGCCGTTCAGAGCGTTGACTCAGTAAAATGGCTGGATGCAATGCGGACCGAAATGGAATTCATGTACAGCAACAAAGTATGGACGTTGGACATTGCTCCAGACGGGGTAAAACCCGTAGGATGCAAGTGGATCTTCAAAAGGAAGATTGGTGTAGATGGACAGGTTGAGACCTATAAAGCTAGACTTGTTGCAAAGGGTTTCCATCAAAGACCTGGCTTGGACTATGACGAAACCTTTTCTCCAGTGGCTATGCTGAAATCCATTCGGATCCTTCTTGCCATTGAAGCCTTCCACGATTATGAGATCTGGCAAATGGACGTAAAGACCGCTTTTCTAAATGGAAATTTAGTGGAGTGTGTCTATTGTTAGTTGTATGTATGCCCTAGAGGCCAGTATTGTACAGATTATGTATATTATATTGGATGCTTGGACATATATAGAGATGACTTTCTTGCTCGGCATGATAGTATGCTATCTGGTTACTCTTTATCTTAACATGTACACTAGTCTCTTTATACTGTCTTATAGTTACATGTTGGTAAAGCCCTTAGGATTTGTACTTGACTACCTGGACTATGATGCAGATCATACTAGTGGGGACATGGTAGTCCATAAGTACATCCTTCAAGGTCCCTAGTCGTGGGTGTATCGAGACGGGGCATCGATATACCAGAGTAGATTAGCGTATACGCTTCTCGACCCATGAGATGGGCGATGGATGATCCCATATCCATTGGTGTTTGACATCAGAGATGGTATACGGGTGCTCAGTGGAGACTGGGTACACTGGACGGACTCGCCGAGAACTCCCAGATGGTATTATACCTCACGTCAGATGGCAGTTCTCAGGTGACACTTGTACAGGTTAGTCTGTAGACCCGAGATCGTCATAGAGTCTTGTGTGATTCCCACTGTGCTTTGATCTCCACCTTACCACGTCCATGAGGGCGTGCAAAACGGTGGTCTTTGGGTACAGTCCCGAGTCACATGGAGGCAATGAGCGATAGGAGGGGTTTCGTCTCTCCCGGTATTGGGAGTTGATGTTGCGCTGTGCTCGATTGGCCGTAGCAGGGAAGTCCCTGGCCAGGGCTGATCAGAGATTTACTGGTAAGTGTTACCAGTAGTTTCTCGACCCGTTACGAGCCTCACATCGGCACGACTTATCGGGTTTTTGGGGTCTGACGTATACCACCCCTAGACTTGATATGCAACGTATCAGACGAAGAGACCGGACTGTATGGTAAGTGTTACTGGTCGGATTCACAGGAGTGTGAGCGGGCTAGCTCGTCGATCTTCTGATCGCTCAATACCCGGGTGGCCGTTACGTTTAGCAGACCGCTTGCGGCTTGTGGGTGCTTGATATGATCATCATCTGCTACCGGCGTATTGACGAGTCTTTAGAGTCCTACACAGAGGTTTCCTGGCTCAAGCGAAACGAAATAGGAGCGCTTATGTGATATGTGCAGGACCGAGAATGATGCGTGTATGTGATACCGCATTTCATTCTTGCGATATATGTTTCGATTGGTTATATTCGATATGACCTAGGTATCGAATCATTGATTCGATAAATCGATACATTAGATTCTAGTCGGTTATGTGCGACATGACCGGATCATTGAATAAAATGTTGATTTAATGATTTAATGCATAATTATATATTTGATATATTGCATTGCATTAACTAGTATTGGTTCACTTTAAACGGATTTTTCTCACTTGATGCACATTGTATATGTGATATGCTTTAGTGCACTACTTTGTATCATGTTTGATGATACTTGATAATGTGATTAAGTGTAAAGGGTTAAACCATGGTTAAGTGATGATTAGGGTTTTGCTTTTTCATTTATTTATTTGTTTATTTATTTGAAAGGATTAAGTTAAGAATGGTGGCTTATTTTGGAGCTATGTTGAAGCTTCATGAAGCTTTGACAAAGTCCACCATCCTTATCTCATCCTTAACCCTAACCACACTTACTAACCTTGGTTTAATCTCTACACTTGACCATGGTCAAGATATGATAAGTATTCATATTAGTTTTATTTTAAAATATGAAGACTTATCTTTCTTTCTTCATCTTCATCTTCTTCTTCTTCTTCAAGCTCAAGGTCCATCAATGGCAACTTGAGTTAAAGTGAGATAAATCCAATTCTAAAGTGAACCCACCTCCTATTTCTTCACCCTCTACCTCTTGCCAAGTTGTTTTGGGTGTTTTCTTCACAAGTTTCACAACTTTGTGAAGTCGGAGCTTGAGTTTGTGCAACCTCGACGTAGATCGTCTTTGACACGAAGCCGACGACCTATTCCGCACGTTTCTCCGATGAAGCCGTCACGAGAGTCCAAGATTCAAGATGGACAGCGAGAAGACTTCGTTGCGGAGCCGTGGAGGTGGATATCCGGATCTACAAAGGTTGTAATTTCCGTATCCTAGTAGTTAAGTGTTAACTAGCTTTTAGTTTCGCCTAGAATTCTAGCGACGATCCGTAGTCTAGGGTTTCTCGGCACCAAATTTTTTTAAAATGGCATGTTCGATGCCTTGTGAGACCACTCTAGGGTGCCTAGGAACCTTTCACTGGTATCAAAGCCTAGCTAGAGCCTTAGGCGAAGTCTAGACGCGATTTGAAGTCCGATCGACCCGAAACCCAAACCATTACCATGCTCTCTGGACATTTCTGTAATTTGTGGTTTTTTGTCAATTAAAAATGCCTAAAAAAATCAGCAATAAAATATAAGAATTACTGTGCAAATCGTTTCCTATGAACAGAGTAATAAGGCGCGGATCCGCGGCATATCCCTCAGTTATGCGGCGCTTCCGCGCCTAATTGATGACGTCATCCCCACTTATTTGCACAGTAATACCTGATTTATTCTGCTGAGTTTTCTGGGAATTTTTAATATTGATTCAAGAGTTGAATTTTCTGCAATTGTTTTGGGGATTCGGTGTTTCGATCGGGGTATCAAATTTTGTCTATTTGGCTTTCCGGATAAATTTTAGAATATGTTAAAAAGTTCGACCGGATATAAATACCCAATTTTTCCCCTGTCGGGAAATTTCCAAGTGTTGGATTTTTCCGTAGTTTAACGACGTTCTAAGTAGTGCAAGTAACTCGATGGTCCCTCTAGAAGACAACAAACCTTAACTCGATTATGTGACCGTCTTGAACTGCCCTTTGAACCTTCGGGTTTGGGGCAGTACGGCGTGCCACATGTGAGGCGTTGGCTTGACCCTT
Source organism: Agapanthus africanus (assembly GCA_030015575.1). Lineage (NCBI taxonomy): Eukaryota > Viridiplantae > Streptophyta > Magnoliopsida > Asparagales > Amaryllidaceae > Agapanthus > Agapanthus africanus. The sequence goes on from CM057347.1 coordinate 222,513,260, forward strand.
CTACGGCTGGACCGTTGGTACTGAGGTACGAACTGAATGTTGTTAGACTTATTTCATGTGTTGATCTGTATTGGGAAAACTTGGGTGTTCGAATGTTCGATCGGAAAGTTTAACATTTTCTGTTTATCTGGAATGTGATACAATAATTGGAATTCACAAGTAGTTATGAGATAACTGAATGAATGTTATAAATCTAGCAATTTAGTCCTATATGATATTGAAAAGAGTTTTCGATAATGAGACTAAAATGCGGGATTTATATCTGATTAGGCATGTGATGTCTAAAGCCATTGCGGATTCCAATTGTTGTAGTTTTACACTTTCTTTTCTGTGACCGTAAGTGTAGTATGTTCATATCGCCGGTTTCGTTGCTATACGTCAACGACAATTGGGGTATGCATACTTACTTACGTTGATGACATGTGATGTTATGTGTTGCTGGATATGTTATATTGGATCGTCGTGTTCGAATAGCCGGCGGTTTTTATGTGAGATGAGTGTTTTTCATTTTCATTCATGTAAAAACTTGTATGTAATATTCTTTTATTTGGGGCACTTCCAGGTAGCGGAAGCTGTCACCCTTTGTATATTATTTACTTTTCCGCATTAGGATAGACCCAAGGAGGGGAGCACAAGTAACCAGGTTCTGGGGTCCAGTGGGAGACCAACTCGAGGAGTCGAGTCCGGGTCTCCTAACCCTAGAATTGGCAGGGTTGCTTGCCGCTCTCGTAGGGGTCTAGGGGTGTGGGATTGGCTATTCATCACGACCGTGGAATCCGTGTTTTATACTGGCTCGTATTGAAAACACGGACGTCCTAGTATATCCAATATTTCATATGTTTATTCTGCTGCGATATCTGTGATGGATATAGTATATAGTATATATGATATATTATATAGACGTTACTTATGTTTTACACCCGCGCTAGCCCTGCCCTGCTCTGTCGTTAGTTACCTAACCTAACGGTGCACGAGGGGACATCGAGGCGAATGCGGATGGCATAAGTGTACGTTATATCTATCTGTGATGTTTAGGTATTTAAATGATGGGACTTCATTAATGTGATTAATGAAAGATAAGAAACCTAAGATGTTGTAGAATCGAATTTTAAAATAAAACAGGTAGCTACAGTTCTTGCTTTGCATAGCGGTATATATGATATACCCTGCACCTTATTCGATGAGGAAAGGACCGAGATCCCTTCACCGGGAGTGACTCCTTTAGCAATAACTGGCAGATGCTACAGACTCGGTTTGCTTTTGACTGCTTTTGGGTTTTTGCTTTGCACAGCGTTATATATGATATATCCCGCACCTCATTCGACGAGGAAAGGACCGAGATCCCTTCACCGGGAGTGACTCCTTTAGCAAAACCAGAAAAGCCTCAAAATCACTCCATTTTAAAACATCATTTGATTCTACAACGATATCAAGTTCATTACGCAATAGGTTTTTAGAAAACCTGTCGTAGCCCTCCGTCATTTCAGATAAGTACTATTTAGTATTCGTGCTGCGGTTGTTTGGCATGCGTCAAGGCGTAGTGTATGGTAGCTAACTAGTATTTATCTGCTTATGCATATGATGCAGATTGGATTAGGGTATTCGCACGGCGTTGTTTGGCATGCGTCAAGGGTCGTGCGGGTGGGTTTAATTCAATCAGGAAATGACGGGTTGAACTTGACTAGCGGACTATGGGTTGTTTGGCATGCGTCAAGGTCATAGCACGCTAGGGGCAAAAGATTATCGGGAATTTCAAGTGTTGAAATTTTCAATGAGATTGCATACCTTCTATGAGATAGTTGGATCCCGATACCCGCTGCGAGTAAGAGTTACTCCTGGGAGAGTTTTACACAGTGCAATTAGCCGATCAAGTAGGTGTCTAGAAAGGTGTTAACGAGGTTACGCCTCTGGGAAAACGAGCTTTACATTAATTAGGTTCGTGCGAAAGCACGGGGGACCTCCCTCAAAGTACCGACACTGGCCTGGCTGAAAGATTGGCGAACTTGTAGTGTGTAATTAATCCCGGCTAGTCTTTCCTTTTAGGGTTTGGAGGAAGATTTGATAAAAAGCAGTGGGAGCCATCCTGATTAGATAAGATAATAACCAATCTGATCTTGCACGAGCATACGCTAAAGTGTTTTCTTCTCTCTCTCTCCAGGTAGCGACCATTTCATGCCTTAATAAAGATAATAATATGGATGTATTGACCGAACCCGCATGTTATACTGTGCTGGGGAACGTTGGTTCCGTTCATTCTTATAAGTGTTATAAGAATGAACAGGATATAGGGGAATACCAGGATTCCCATGCCACCCGAATGAAGAAAGTACATGATGATGCATTTTCTTCGGGTGTGTTCGTTACAGAGAACTGTTTCTCCATTTGCTCTACGTCCTGGGTATTGGATACCGGGTCAGGATCCCATATATGTAATCAGTTACATGGGCTTAGGAAAGGTAGAGAACTTGGAGAAGGTGATAAAGACATTAGAGTTGGAAATGGTGCAATTGTTGCAGCTAAGACTGTCGGGGAATATCACCTTGAATTACCAACTGGTAATACATTGGTTCTGAACGAATGCTATTACATGCCGAACCTGATATGCAACATTATATCGGTTTCTTTGCTAAGTAAAGAAGGATATAATTTTGTATTACAAGACAATGTTATGAACATTTTCCATAACCAAAAGTTGGTTGGATCAGGCACGTTGTGCAATGGCATTTATGTTCTAAATCAATCAACAGTTCTGAGCATAACAAACACACACAAGAGGAAGAGTTCTGAACTCAACGAATCCTTCTTGTGGCATTGTAGACTGGGTCACATCAATGCGACACGACTAACTAAGTTGCATAAGGATGGATATTTAAATCCGTTTGAATTTTCATCCTATGACACTTGCCAGTCATGTCTCAAAGGCAAGATGACCAAGACTCCGTTTACGGGACACGGAGAAAGAGTTACCGAACTCTTAGGACTAATACATAGTGATGTATGCGGTCCCATGTCTACACATGCCAGGGATGGTTCTTCATACTTCATTACATTCACTGACGATCTCTCTAGGTTCGGGTATGTGTTCCTGATGAAACACAAATCAGAAGCTTTTGAGAAATTTAGGGAATATAAGCAAGAAGTTGAGAACCAAACCGGAAAAAGTATTAAAATCCTACGATCTGATCGAGGAGGGGAATACTTGAGCAATGAATTCCTGGACTTCCTAAAAGAGAATGGGATTCTCTCTCAGCTGACTCCTCCTTATACACCACAGCACAACGGTGTATCTGAACGGAGAAACCGCACCCTATTAGATATGGTGCGCTCAATGATGAGTACAGCTGAGTTACCTATTTCCTTCTGGGGACATGCGCTTGAGACAGCCATGGACCTATTGAATAGAGTTCCTACCAAATCAGTGCCTACCACTCCATATGAGATATGGAAAGGGAAGAGACCACATCTTAATTATATTACGATATGGGGTTGTCCAGCTTATGTCAAAAGACAAAATCCGGACAAACTCGAGGCAAGATCTGTCTTATGTAAGTTTATAGGATATCCCAAAAATTCACAAGGGTATATCTTCTACCACCCTGAGGAACAAAAGGTGTTTGTTTCTCGACATGCCACTTTCTTAGAAAAAGGTTTTCTTATGAAACAGATAAGTGGCATTGAGGTAGAACTGGAAGAGGTTCCAGCGACACAGACTACAACAGAAGATTTGGTTGAACTCGAGGATTCCGTAGTTCCCGATGAACCCCAGCCACTCCGCCGATCTAGTAGGGTTCCTCGCCAACCTGAGAGATACTATGGTTTTCTCATGGACGGTGGAAGCGAGGATTGCATCATGGAGGATGATGACCCAACTAGCTTCGAGCAGGCCATCACGAGTGGGGACTCAGTGAAATGGCTGGATGCTATGCGGTCCGAGATGGAATCCATGTACACCAACAAAGTATGGACTTTGGAAGTTGCTCCTGAAGGGGTAAAACCCATTGGGAGCAAGTGGATCTTCAAGAAGAAACTTGGTGTAGATGGGAAAGTGGAGACTTTCAAAGCTAGACTTGTAGCAAAGGGTTTTCGTCAAAGACCAGGTGTGGACTATGACGAGACCTTTTCTCCAGTGGCTATGCTTAAATCCATCCGAATCATGCTTGCCATTGCTGCCTTTCATGACTACGAAATCTGGCAAATGGATGTTAAGACCGCCTTTCTAAATGGTGATTTAGAAGAGTGCGTGTACATGACTCAGCCAGAGGGCTTCGTAGACAGTGGGAGCAGCGGGAAGGTGTACAAGTTGCTTAAATCCATTTATGGATTAAAGCAAGCATCGCGGAGTTGGAACATCTGCTTTGACGTCGTTATCAAAGAGTTTGATTTCGTCAAAAATCCAGATGAACCTTGTATCTACAAGAAGGTAGCAGTGAGTAAAGTTGTCTTCCTCGTATTGTACGTGGACGACATACTCTTGATAGGAAATGATATTCCTATGCTGCAATCGGTCAAGCTCTTCTTATCACAAAGATTCTCAATGAAAGATCTTGGTGATGCCTCCTGCATATTGGGAATTAGGATCTATAGAGATAGATCCAAACGGATTTTGGGATTGTCCCAATCCAGGTACATTGACACCATACTAAAGAGGTTTAGTATGGAAGAGTCCAAGCGTGGGAACTTACCCACGATCTCTGGAGTCACTCTCTCCAAAGAGATGTCTCCCAAGACTGATTTGGAGAGAGCTCGCATGCAAGGGATACCCTATGCTTCGGCAGTAGGCTCTATCATGTATGCGATGCTATGTACCAGACCCGATGTAGCATACTCACTAAGTATAGTGAGCAGGTATCAAGCTGATCCTGGAGAGAGTCACTGGACAGCTGTGAAGAGCATTCTCAAGTACTTGCGAAGGACTAGAGATATGTTCTTGGTGTATGGTAACGGAGAACTCCAAGTGGAGTCCTTTACCGATTCAAGCTTCCAGAGTGATAAGGACGACTCTAAGTCGCAGTCGGGCTTTGTCTTTACCCTTTACGGAGGGGCGGTTAGCTGGAAGAGTTCCAAGCAGGAAACCGTGGCAGACTCGACGATGGAGGCTGAATACATCGCTGCCAACGATGCTGCTAAAGAAGCTGTCTGGATCAAGAAGTTCATTTCTGAACTTGGAGTGGTTCCATCCATTGAGCATCCAATACCTTTGTATTGCGATAACAATGGAGCGGTGGCTTTGGCCAAGGAACCCAGGTCCCATCAGCGGTCCAGTCATATTCTACGGCGGTATCACCTGATCCGGGAGATAGTTGATCGCCGGGAGATCGAGGTCAGGAGAGTTGACACGAAGAACAACACGGCGGATCCACTCACGAAGGCCATTCTCCAGATACAGTTTGAGAGACTCTTCGGGATGCTCGGTATGAGATACTACAGCAGCTGGCCCTAGTGCAAGTGGGAGATTGTTAGTTGTATGTATGCCCTAGAGGCCAGTATTGTACAGATTATGTATATTATATTGGATGCTTGGACATATATAGAGATGACTTTCTTGCTCGACATGATAGTATATGCTATCTGGTTACTCTTTATCTTAACATGTACACTAGTCTCTTTATACTGTCTTATAGTTACATGTTGGTAAAGCCCTTAGGATTTGTACTTGACTACCTGGACTATGATGCAGATCATACTAGTGGGGATATGGTAGTCCATAAGTACATCCTTCAAGGTCCCTAGTCGTGGGTGTATCGAGACGGGGCATCGATATACCAGAGTAGATTAGCGTATACGCTTCTCGACCCATGAGATGGGCGATGGATGATCCTATATCCATTGGTGTTTGACATCAGAGATGGTATACGGGTGCTCAGTGGAGACTGGGTACACTGGACGGACTCGCCGAGAACTCCCAGATGGTATTATACCTCACGTCAGATGGCAGTTCTCAGGTGACACTTGTACAGGTTAGTCTGTAGACCCGAGATCGTCATAGAGTCTTGTGTGATTCCCACTGTGTTTTGATCTCTACCTTACCATGTCCATGAGGGCGTGCAAAACGGTGGTCTTTGGGTACAGTCCCGAGTCACATGGAGGCAATGAGCGATAGGAGGGGTTTCGTCTCTCCCGGTATTGGGAGTTGATGTTGCGCTGTGCTCGATTGGCCGTAGCAGGGAAGTCCCTGGCCAGGGCTGATCAGAGATTTACTGGTAAGTCTTACCAGTAGTTTCTCGACCCGTTACGAGCCTCACATCGGCACGACTTATCGGGTTATTGGGGTCTGACGTATACCACCCCTAGACTTGATATGCAACGTATCAGACGAAGAGACCGGACTGTATGGTAAGTGTTACTGGTTGGATTCACAGGAGTGTGAGCGGGCTAGCTCGTCGATCTTCTGATCGCTCAATACCCGGGTGGCCGTTACGTTTAGCAGACCGCTTGCGGCTTATGGGTGCTTGATATGATCATCATCTGCTACCGGCGTATTGACGAGTCTTTAGAGTCCTACACAGAGGTTTCCTGGCTCAAGCGAAACGAAATAGGAGCGCATATGAGATATGTGCAGGACCGAGAATGATGCGTGTATGTGATACCGCATTTCATTCTCGCGATATATGTTTCGATTGGTTATATTCGATATGACCTAGGTATCGAATCATTGATTCGATAAATCGATACATTAGATTCTAGTCGGTTATGTGCGACATGACCGGATCATTGAATCAAATGTTGATTTAATGATTTAATGCATAATTATATATTTGATATATTGCATTGCATTAACTAGTATTGGTTCACTTTAAACGGATTTTTCTCACTTGATGCACATTGTATATGTGATATGCTTTAGTGCACTACTTTGTATCATGTTTGATGATACTTGATAATGTGATTAAGTGTAAAGGGTTAAACCATGGTTAAGTGATGATTAGGGTTTTGGTTTTTCATTTATTTATTTGTTTATTTATTTGAAAGGATTAAGTTAAGAATGGTGGCTTATTTTGGAGCTATGTTGAAGCTTCATGAAGCTTTGACAAAGTCCACCATCCTTATCTCATCCTTAACCCTAACCACACTTACTAACCTTGGTTTAATCTCTACACTTGACCATGGTCAAGATATGATAAGTATTCATATTAGTTTTATTTTAAAATATGAAGACTTATCTTTCTTTCTTCATCTTCATCTTCTTCTTCTTCCTCACTTTAACTCAAGGTATATGGACCAACCAGAGGGTTTCATTCAGAGTGGGAGCAGCGGAAAAGTGTGCAAGTTGCTTAAGTCCATCTATGGACTAAAGCAGGCATCGCGGAGTTGGAACATCTGTTTTGATGAGACGGTCAAGGAATTTGGATTTATCAAAAATCCAGATGAACCATGCATCTACAGTAGATTTGTAGCGAGAACTGTAGTATTCCTCGTTTTATACGTGGATGACATTCTCTTAATAGGAAATGACATTCCTATGCTACAATCTGTCAAGGGGTTCTTATCACACAGGTTCTCCATGAAAGACCTGGGTGATGCCTCAGACATCCTGGGGATCCGGATCCATCGTGATAGATCCAAGAGGATATTAGGACTTTCATAGTCCAGGTACATCGACACCATACTGAAGAGATTCAGTATGGAAGATTCCAAGCGCGGTAACTTACCGGCTTGTCACTGGATCACCCTCTCTAAAGAGATGTCTCCCAAGACTGATTTGGAGAGGGATCGCATGTCTATTATACCCTACGCTTCCGCGGTAGGCTCTATAATGTATGCGATGTTGTGTACCAGACCAGATGTAGCTTATGCACTGAGCGTGGTAAGCCGGTATCAGTCAAACCCTGGGGAGAAACACTGGATAGCAGTAAAGAACATTCTCAAGTACCTGAGAAGGACTAAGGAGATGTTCTTGGTGTATGGCGGAAAAGACCTCCAGATCGAGGCCTTAGCTGACTCCAGCTTCCAAAGTGACAAGGATGATTCCAAGTCCATGTCGGGTTTTGTCTTTGCCCTCAATGGAGGGGCGGTGTGTTGGAAGAGTTCCAAACAGGAAAACGTTGCAGACTCGACGATGGAAGCGGAATACATCGCTACATCTGATGCCGCAAAAGAAGCTGTCTGGATGAAGAAGTTCTTGAAGGAGCTTCAGGTGGTTCCGTCAATTGTTGATCCAATACCTCTGTATTGCGACAACAACGGGGCTATAGCTTTAGCGAAGGAACCCAGGTCCCATCAGAAATCCAGACACATCTTGAGGCGGTATCACCTGATCAGGGAGATCGTGGATCGCCAGGAGATCGAGGTTCGGAGAGTCGCTTCAGAAGATAACACTGCAGATCCATTCACCAAGGCCTTGCCCCAGACTCAGTTCGAGCGGATGATCGAGATGATAGGTCTTCGATACGCTAGTACATGGCCTTAGTGCAAGTGGGAGATTGTTAGTCTATATGCCATAGAGGCCATTACTGTATCATACTAGTTTGTATATTACTTAATGGAAGCTTGGGATATTCACCTTGTATATACAATCTTGCTCAAAATAGTAGTATACTACTTGGTTTGTTTCTACTTCAATGTGTACATGTGTTTATTTTAGTATATCGCCTATACACATTAGTGGAGCCCTTAGGATCTTTGCTTGATTACCAGCGTTGTGATGGCAGTCACACTAGTGGGGCTGGGTAATCTATAAGCACATCCTTATGCAGGTCCCTGGTCGCAGGACTATCGAGACAGGGCATCGATACTCCGGAGTAGACAGGGCATCGATACTCCGGAGTAGACTATCGAGACAGGGCTGGGTAATCTATAAGCACATCCAGTATGGGAGACGGTCTGTCCCACAGCCGTCGGTACGTCGTACTTGAGAGAGTATGCGGGTGCTCGTTGGGTTACGAGTACACTGGACAGGACTCGTCGGGAACTGACTAGTTGGTATTATGCCTATCGTCAGTTATCAGTTCCCAGGTGACATAAGTACAGCTTAGTCCGCTGACTTGACACTGTCACTTCGCCTCGAGTGTGTTCCCACTGTACTTTGATTACTACCCTACCACGGCTTAAAGGAGTCGTGCAAACAGGTGGTAGTTGGGTGCAGTCCCGAAGCACTTGGAGGCAGTGACGGTTAGACAGGATTCGTCTCTCCCGGTATTGGGGGTTGACATCGCGCTGTGTCTAGGAGAGCCATTACACGAGTAGTCCCTAGCCAGGGCAAACGAGATATACTGGTAGGCTTCCAGTGTTATCTCAAGGTGTTTTGGGCTTCACTCCGACACGACTTGTACCGCTATTGGGGGACTGACGTTTACCGCCCCCTAGGCCCGCCATGCGATGTATCAGACGGACAGACCGGACTGTACAGAGAATGTCACATTCAGGCTCAGTAGGAGTTCAGATGGGTTTCGCCTCGTCAGTCTTCTTGTCGGCATCTACCTGGGGACCGTTACGCACAGCTAGTGCCGCTTGCGGTCTGTGGTTAAACCCACTGCCAGCTTAGTGTCGAGTCTTTAGAGTCCCACACAGAAAGCTATTCGCCTTTAGGCAAAAGAGTAGAGGTCGCATGGTTTTGCGACAGGTCGCATGGTTTTGCGACAGGATTCGGTCACATCCGTGCACTTGTGCACGTACAGTGTCCGGACAGTTCATACTAGCGGGCTTTGGTTTAAGCCAGATCCTAGTGTACCTTTTGGGATTGGTTTTATCCAGTATGCATTCGTGTTTCTCGGAACGCGGATGCGGGTGTGTATGCACAGTTGACGGAGAGACAGAGGCAGAGGATTCTCATTAGGGTTGTTGACCGTTGACAGTTGACTATTGACTTTTTGCTCAATCCTAATGAGAATATGATATGTGATTAACAATTATATTAATTAAGTATTGTGGTGACATGGTTGTTGAGGGGTTGACTTTGTTGACTTGTTGACTTTGTTGACCGGTTGACTGGGTTGGACTAGTTGACCATCATGATGTCTATGGCTATCATTTCATGGTAAAGACTTTTTACTTGCTTGTTTCTTTTGTGAGAAATGAGTGCATGAAATGATTTAGCCATTTTGACTTGAACCATTTTACACAATACTTGATTATTATTTTTGTGATGATGGTTTTGGATTATGAGAGCCAAATGAGAAAAGTCTTCTCTCATTCTTTTATGCTCACTCTCTCTCTTGTTCTTGAGCTCTCATCTTCCTCCTCTTGCTCTCCCTCTCTTGATTCTATGGTTCACTTGTCTCATAAGTTGAGAACCAAGAACCATAGATAAAATCCCATACAAACTCTTCTATACTCACTCTAGTTCACAAGGTTTAGCAAACCGAGTGAACTAGTTTCTTCAAAGTTCGAAGAAGGACCCAAAGGATGATGCTTTCAGGTGGATCTATCTTCGGCGCAAGGAGACGACGGGGAGAAGCCGGTTCGGACGACCATCGAAGCTTGAAGATGAAGGAGTTCGAGAAAAAGAAAGGTATAACCCCCTAACCGAGTAGTTAGCAACTCGTACTTAGGTTGTTAGTTAGATGTTTAACAAAGATCCGGTTTTGAGTCCATGTCACCACCTCTAAGAAAATTGTTTTTCACCAAATTCCGCATGCCCGAAAGTACCGGGAGAGGTAGCATGGACTTACATCTCTTGGATGGCTCATTTTTCCATTTTCGCTTGGAGGAGCACGGTGATGCCAAATCATTGCCTCGGCTGTTTTCTTGCACCTGAATAGCCTCTGTAGCCTCTGTGTTATGGGAAAATATCGTGCTATCTTCACAGGTATATCAGGCTTCTTATCAGAATCTTTCGGCTTATACCTGGCCTCTCCGCATGTTGGACACTCTTTCAAATCTGAATTCTCTTTCCGGTACAACACGCAATTTTTAGGACATGCTTGAATCTTCTCGCACTTTAGACCCAAATCAGACATCATTTTCTGGGCTTCGTACCAGCTTTCGGGCACATTATTTCCCGGAGGCATAGAATCTTTCAAGAACGAAAGAAGCATTGTGAATGACTTGTTGCTCCATCCATTTAGGCACTTAATTTGGAAAAGTTGGACGAACCATGAGAGGGTGGAATACTTCGCATTCTCATAAATTGGTTTCCTAGCATCATTCATGAAATTTTCATATTTATCCGCACGCGGTCCTTGACCGGAAGGAATGTCATCTTCGGTACGAATAGATTCACCTAGGGCAGCCTCTACCATATCCTCCATTTCTTCTGATGGAAATAAATTTCTGTCTCCTGCCGTATTACCGAATTCTTCTTCTTCTCCTGCCGCATTATCGTGTTCTCCTTCTTCTTCTACCGCAGTACTGCATTCTTCTCCTTCCCCGTGATATTTCCAAGTTGAATAAAGTCTAGTAAACCCATGTTTTACAATATGAAGCTCTGCCAATTCTACCTTCTGCCAGTACTTATTGCCACATCTATCGCACGGACAGAGAATCTTCTCTATTATGATCTTATTATGTGCTCGTGCAAATTCAAGGAAAGCAGCAACTCCTGCGACAAACTTAGGTTGCATACGTTGTTTCCAATCCACATACATCCAGTCCTTAACTCTGACGTACTCATGGGCCATGTTAGACTGAATAACATATAAATTGTAGGTTATGCTGACTATATTGAGAAATATAAGAACGGGATAATTACTGACAAAGGAGAAAATCCGTGTATATGTTTTGTGTGTGCGTTTGTCGTTGAAAAGAATAAATTATCGCACGTTATGTTAACCGATAGACGGGGACTAAGTGGCGCTTTTAGTTTCATATATGAGTATCGATGGGAATATGAAGGTTTCATATTATCATATATTGGTTTTAACCCGAACATCTCGAATCGCTCTCTAATTATGCGTTTGTATGTATGTGTTCCGGCTGTCCGGGGTAGGCTTCTATCCCATTAAGAATGTATAGAGCGAACGCCCATCACTTGTGCTTTCAACCGTTTCGAGTAAATTTCGGCAGCACCTCCCCGCTGTTCTCCGAGTACACTGTAATAGAATAGATAATCATTTCAAAGCTGTGTAACAACGTTGAAATGAACATCTAATCTATCTTTGTACACGGAGAACCAGCGGAAAGGTACCGACGAAATATCTCGAAACGGATGAAAACACAAGTGAATGAAGGCGTTTGCTTTATACATTCTTAACTTGTCCACACGGGACAAATCTATGGGTTACCATACGATTGATTTTTCTCGTCGCGTAGACTATACGACGGTTGTTAGTATCGAGCTATACTGTCCGATATTTAACAACCTTCGTATAGTTCTAGGTTACGACGAGCATCGCACTTATGTTAACCGATAGACGGGGACTAAGTGGCGCTTTTAGTTTCATATATGGGTATCGATGGGAATATGAAGGTTTCATATTATCATATATTGGTTTTAACCCGAACATCTCGAATCGCTCTCTAATTATGCGTTTGTATGTATGTGTTCCGGCTATCGGGGGTAGGCTTCTATCCCATTAAGAATGTATAGAGCGAACGCCCATCACTTGTGCTTTCAACCGTTTCGAGTAAATTTCGGCAGCACCTCCCCGCTGTTCTCCGAGTACACTGTAATAGAATAGATAATCATTTCAAAGCTGTGTAACAACGTTGAAATGAACATCTAATCTATCTTTGTACACGGAGAACCAGCGGAAAGATACCGACGAAATATCTCGAAACGGATGAAAACACAAGTGAATGAAGGCGTTTGCTTTATACATTCTTAACTTGTCCACACGGGACAAATCTATGGGTTACCATACGATTGAATTTTCTCGTCGCGTAGACTATACGACGATTGTTAGTATCGAGCTATACTTTCCGATATTTAACAACCTTCGTATAGTTCTAGGTCACGACGAGCAGCGTACGTATGTTAACCGATAGACGGGGACTAAGTGGCGCTTTTAGTTTCATATATGGGTATCGATGGGAATATGAAGGTTTCATATTATCATCGAGTATCATATATTGGTTTTAACCTGAATATCTCGAGCCGCTCTCTAATTATGCGTTTGTTGTGCATTCGTGTTGTATGTGTAACATGATTTTAAACCATTGAGATCAAGATTGATAGAACTGATCATCCTACATTGCAATAGCATTCATCAACCAAAAACTATTATTGCAATGGTATACATCTATAACAATCAACAATTAAAACTACAAATATAGGATACTGATATCATAAAGAATTATGAGACACGTCATCTGCCACGTGTCGTGATCATGGAAATCGCTAATTTTGAGCATCATCAAGATTAGATTATGGTTTTGAAGCAAGTTATTGAGCATCTTGGATTGATTGTCAAGTGTTGATTTTTATTTCAACACTTGACAGAATGAAAATCATAAATACAGTTGCAAAATGTGTTCCTCACCCCCATAAAGTGGATCTTAACAATCCAGACAAGACCATCAATGTTCAAATTGCCAAGGTAGACATAATCTCAGCAGTTATTTACGGTTGCTAGCTTGTATTGCTTGTTGCTATTCTTTTTTTTCCTTGCCCTTTCTTTCTTTCTTTTTTTTTGGGGTGGGGGGGTTGTGTTTGAAAGGTTTTAACCAACTCACTGCTATTTCTAGGCAATGCAGGAATATAACTAGTTTTATCCCCCAAAAGAAAGAGCTTCAGGCTTCATGCGTCAAGCGATGTGTATAATTATAGGATTTTCTTGCTAGCGGTTCATTTACAACTATTCTTTAGTCTATATGCCTAGCATCTGCTACTAGATATTACATCTTGCATCAACACCCCGCATGTTAAAATCAAAATCGATTATTTTTTTCTTGATCTTTTTCTGATTTTCTACCATCTGTGTCGAGTAAATTATGATTAACATTGTATTTGTCAACTAATCAGAAGAGCCATTCAACCAGCCCCACCGTAACCCTAACCCCGACCCCACCGTAACCTTAACCCCAGCCCCACCCCAGCAGCAGCCGAACCCCAACCCTGACCCTACCCCGACCCCGACCCCGACCACCACCGCGACCCCTGCCCAACCCCAACTCTCGCGCGCGCAACCCAGACCCAGCCATGAACCCTAAGCCCAAAATAATCCAAAAATGCTTTAATCCAAAAACCGGCGGTGGAGACGACGGTGGCGACGATACCGGCGGTGGCGACGACGGTGGCGACGGTGCCAACGACGGCGTGGCGATTTGGGGTTTTTTCTCGCGCGCGATTGAGAGAGAGAGAGAAAGTGAGCGTAGGCGATCGATCTGGCTTTATTTTAAAACGATATTTAGTTGCCCCTACGGACATAACCGTAGGTCTTTTGTTTGCGGCTCCATAGGGGCAAACACCAAATTAAGAATTAATATTTTTATTCTTGGACGTCTGTGCCCGTAGGGGCAACCTTTTAGCCCTACGGATTAATCCTTAGGGCCAAGTTAAATCTGCCCCTACGGATATTGCCATCCGTAGGGGCAACCCCCTATTTTACTAGTGTACTGCAAACATAACATAAAACCGATCATTGTCCAAAGAGTTCTTTTTGCAAATAGATGTGTGCACACAATTTTTGTCCAACACAATGCAAGTGTGCACATGGACTATGGTGGAGCTGCCTAGGCTACATGATATGATGAAATGGTGCAAGTAGGGAACATGTGCATTAAATGCTAAAAGGGATGATGCGATGTGCATTAAATGCTAAAGAGGTGATGCGATGTGCATTAAATGCTAAACAGGTGATGTGATGTGCATTAAATGCTAAAAGAGATGATGTGATTTAAAGCATCATGTTTTCCCTCCAAAAGCTACTAAGCAACCCATGTTGCCTATAAATACCAAGTCATGGGCAAGGGGAGAAGATACTTTCTCTTTAGTTTTGTTTTAGAACTCTTCTAATTTGTAACTTGTTTTCCTTTGAACCCTTGAGTTCTTTACCTTCTCTTGATCTTGCAACCTCTTCATTGAGCTTGCAAGTTTAAGTTTTGGTTATTGATCTCAAGTGTTGTATCTTCATTTGGAATCATTAAATATTTCTTTTTGCCTTCATTTGCCTAGTATTTTTAGCCATCTCTTGATCGTGCAACCTCTTCATTGAGCTTGCAAATTTATGTTTAGGCTATTGAACACATAGTTTGTAATGTTTTCTATGGTTCCTAGTATCTTTATTTCTTGCTTTACTTTCTAGCAATTTTATTCCATGCCCTTTACTTACTCGCTTGTATTGTTTTTCTTTTCTTTTCTCTTTTCTTTTCTCTTTCCTTTTGCTCTTTTGGTTTGTTATTATGAATGGTTTGTGAATATGTGTTGTTAGGAAAAGAATACGATATTGTAAGTTAAGGTTTGTTTGCTCATTTCCTTTTCCCTTATTATCCAATTGAACTCCGCCCAAATCTTACGCAAGCGCTCCGTTAGGCACCCTACCCTACCAAGGTATCGGTGATTCCTAACTGCGACCGGTTGCGTTCGGTTTGCTTGGAGGCGAAAGCAAGAGACAAGAATGGACGGACAAGGGTCAATAAGCCGGATTTCAAAATACCGTGCTTAAGCACCCTAATCCATGTTGTTGCCGATTGCACTAGCTTTAGTGGTCAAGCTCGGCTCAAAGGATTGAGTAAGGATTTCCTTAACTTACACTATCATATCTAATCCTAACAGCTTATTCTTTTGCATATATACACATAGGGTAGATACGAACATTTCCGCCACGTGCATTAACTCGTCAAAACAAGAACGTAAAATGCTCCGTCTCCTTGTGGACGACCCGTACTCATCGCGGCTAGCTGCAAAGCGATACCGTCCTGATTGTGGTTAACTTTAGAACTTTAAAACACGACACGCCAAAAGCGTGCCAATCAAATGGCGCCGTTACCGGGGAGACGGTAACGTTTTATTTCTTGTTATTTCAGGTTAATCGTTGTACATCTCATTTACACAACTAACCCTATTTTCAAAACAATCTAAAAATTTTGAAAAACCAAAACAAAAATTAACACATCTAACCATTTTTGTTCTCTCGATTTTATACCTGCCTGCACTTTAGATCTGAACTAAAATATCAAACAATATCAGTGAGACACTAGTGGAGCACTGTGAACACAGAAGAAAGTTGAAGCCCATCTACCGAAAGTTGAAGCCCATCTACCACAAGTTGACCGGTGACATCACTACCTTTTCCGAGCTCGCCGGCCCAAGCTCCCCCATTTGCTCCAAATTTTTTTTCTCTGCTCCATTGTTCTGTTTTTTCCCATTTTTATTGCTTGTTTTTTTATAATTTTTGGTGTGCAGGTATTTAGGCATTTGTATCGCTTTTTCGCATTAATATCCGTTTTTTTCGACATTTGTAGATTTTTACGGATTTCCGAACTGCGATCATGGGAGCAAAATGTACCTTCAAAGTTAAGGTGATTGCGAAGTACAGTGCCAAAGATCCGGGTAGTTTGACCCGCGCAAGCGAACATTTCAAGCTATTCGGATTTAACTTCAACGGGGGTTTCTAAACCCGAAAATTTATCGGTACGTACTTTGTTAACACCTTCTTTCTCAAATCTGACGCATCTACTATACATCTTTACAGGCTTCTTTGCAAGTTCGCTACCAAACGCCAAAAATTGACTAACTCGTATTTGTTGCAGTGCCGTGCTTAATATAAAAAAAAGATTGTTTGATGTTTTGAATAAAAAAATTTCATTAAATTGCGCATTGCATCTATTAATACGGACTTAAGGGCAAGCGAACCCCACAACATACGGTAAATGATTTTATCCCCTTTTCCGTGGCCCACAAATCACGAACTTGAGCATAATGTTTACCCGCACAAATTTTAAAAGAAACTAGACTTTAAGTCTTAAGGACTTCACGCTCACTAGGAGAAGTTAACTGTGTTTAGAACACCACTTAACGGTATATTGTTTACGGGGTATCTAGGAAAGTGTTAATGGCGAAACCGCCAAAAGAGAAAGGGTTATTTTATTAAGGATCTTCGCGAAAGCGCCGGAAAACCTCCCCCTTATCTCTGCACTTACCTGGCCTCGTGATCAGTATATCTTGAGCCCGTTTCTCGACACAGTTTTACATCGACAATCAACTTCTGGAACAGGTCTAGTTGACCTAGGTGAACCCTAGACCGATTAGGTGCGTGGCATTTAGGTGTCGTGATTGTTTTTGTCCAGATTCCTTTTGTGTATATTTCATTCTTTTGTTAATAACTAACTTAAAAAAATAATAATAAAAAAAATCACATTCTTTTTTCTTCTCCTTTCTCTCATAATATCATGGGTACCCCACCTCGAAAAACTCTTGCCGAACTTTGGTACCCACAACCAGACATAACTTCCCGCGGTTCTTGCTTTGGTCGAATTTCGAAAGATCCCTCCATGCCCAAAATTTCTTTGAATGATCGGATAGACGCGTCTAGGACAAACAATTGGACTCCGGAATCCGCCTTGTATCAACCATTTCAATCTTCACCACCTTCTTACGTTGATACCCCTTTTGAGAGTCCAGTTGTAACTCCAAGACCCATTTTTATTGCTGAACTTATTGAACAATCCCGTTACCGATCTTTCAATCCTTTCACCACTGCAACTTCTTTTGATCAACAATTCCAATCACCTTCTTATCCGAATGTTGATCATACTCTTGTTCAACAATTCAATTCCTACCAATCCTACCCGAATTTTACGCCTTCCTTAAACATTGCTTCTACACAGTCATTTAGGAGTTTCATGTATCCAACCAATGTTGAATCTTTTACTGAAACCCCTTCACAACCCATGTCTAGTCTGGAACAGTTAATGGAAGACTTTCGGGTAGCGTCGTACCAACAGTTGATGGATTTGAATGCGTCCATGTCCGCCCTCATACAATCTAGTGACCTGGTAGCTAGTTTCCAAGTAACCCCACATTTTCCAATGTATGATGAGGCGTTAGGACAGATTGAGAGTTTAAGTAGTGAGAGTGAGCGGTAGACCCTTCCAAATCAAACCTACCGATTGCAAATTGAATCCCATAACCCCGGTTTTGAATATTTATCAAGTGTCCCAAAGGAATCACCAATTGAAGATAGAATGTTTGGTGAGTTGTGTGAGTTTGTAGTGTTTGATTTACCCGATTGTGATGGGTCCATTCCAAGTGAAACCAATCCCAATCCTGTTGACCTATACACCTCCACTCTAGAACCTGAATTGATTGAAATCCATGCTGTTGATGAGGTGTCGGAGAAATTTGATTATCACTTGATTGAGGATATTGACGCTGGGAATATTTTGGATGATAAACCCGCAGTTTTGGATGAGTTTTTCTCTCCAATTCATCATCTCGAGTCATTAACTGTTTTTCCCGAACTTCATATGCGTCTAGATATTGATGATAAATGCATGGATAAGCTGAATTTTGAGGAGACTTTTGAGGATAGTTTTGAGGATGAACCAGTTTTACTTGATGGGTCGGATTTTCCAATTCATCCTATCTCTTTCATTGACTGTGTACACCCTCGTGAACTTTTAACCGATAACCTTCCACAATCACTCCCCACCATCCTTTCCATCGTTCCGACCTTGCAAGACACCTTATCACTTTCATTTCCAATGTCTAGTTTACCAAGTTCGGTGTACCCATGTTTTATCACAAATCTTAAGGGATTTGACCCCATTTCTCGACGGGTTAATAGATTAGTACAATCGCTTTTTACACATCAGTCATCACAAATTGTATTAATTTATTCACTCCATTTTCACCCTCAAGTTCGTACTCTATTTCTTTTTCCCCTCTGACATTCTTCTCCTCATATACCGAGACCGTATCCCGCTTCTATCCGTATACGGTCTCGCGTATTCTCCATTTCTTTCCTCTCCGCATTCTTTCACCAGCCCGGGGCTTATCCCAATAAAAATTTTGAATGGTTGGTGTTAACTTTTGGCCTGTGTAAGGCCTTGTATAGCTTGATACTATTCTCTCCCACTTGACTTTAAACATCAACTCTTAAACAGTAGAAACACTGTTTCACTTAAGTTTGGGGGGAACCTTTTTGAGTATATATATTTTTGGTTTGCTTTGTATAAAAATTTTTAAGGAAGCGCCGGCAATTTTGACCCTCTTGGCATAGCCTGACGGTGAGGGCATTGTCAAGTTTAAGTCTGGGAGTGTGCTCGGTAAGCTTTCTTCTTTCGCATTCATTTGTATATTCTGCATTTGCATACTTATTCAAAAATCCACAAAAATCGACAATTTTTCCAAAAGTATAAAAACTTTGTCGTCAAGTTAGCTAATAGGGTAATTTAGATTTTTATTCCGAAAGTTTAGTTGATACATTAGAAATAACTAAATCCTAGTTTTAGGAATTGAAAATCCTAAAAATAACCCTCATTCTATTTACACTTTGGAAAATATACGTCCTTACAGTTTTTTTTTTTAGAAATAGGTAATCTTGAGTTCGGTTCTTGAGTTAAGTCGAGATGAAGGGAAAGTATTGAAGCTTTACTGAAATATAAGTCTGAAAAATAGTTTCTATTCTTGAGTTCAAATTTAGAAAGTATATACCCTACAACTGCACTTACACGCACCTTGAAATTTAGGATAGTAGAGGATACCTAGAAATACTCTTTCATGAAAACCTAGTATGAAAGAAAAAACGATAATTAAAGCTAAACACCAAAAGAATATCAGTAAAAAAATATATCTGGTCTTTAAAAAGAAAAAGAAAAAGAAAAAATAAATAAATAAAGTCAAGACCTGTAAATTGCTATTTACGCTTTAATCTCACACAGTCGGTAATCGGCCTTTAGTGGCTCAAGAAGTATTAATAGTCGCATGAAAGGTGTGTGAGCAAATCCATTCATCATTAACGAAAAGAAGTAGTATTAGGTAATAAGGAAAGGGAACTATAGCTTGAATTGAATTCTTGAGTGTAGGGGTGAAAATTTACACACACATGGGGGTATACGATCGATGTTCGGAGGCAAGATAGGAATAAAGAATAAGACTTATGTTTTCCGTAAAACTGAAAAAAATCCCTGACTTGAGACCGCACTTTAGAAAGAAAACTCAGGAGATACCGAGATCTTTTTAAACTGTAAAATGTATAGGATCTGGGGTTAAATAAATAGGAGGCGTGAAACATAAGGGTTGAATATTTCTAAGTTTGGATAATAGAATTCTAACCTTGTAACAAAGCTGTAGGAGTAGAATCAACGTTAACTTATAAAACTAGCTTGACGGGATTTTGTGGGTGTAATCCGCTGAAAACCCTCAGGAGACAACACTCTTCCTACTAGGGACACCTAGAGGTTTAACGGCTTGTTGCACGAGCTCGGTGCAATCGCGTTCCCTGCGAAAATGAGACTAGGATTTTGTTTTGCTCGGGACGAGCAAAAGATAAGTTTGGGGGTATTTGTTTGTCACAGAAAATTGCATTTCAATACCGCTGATTCATTATCTGTTTTGTTATATATCGGTACTATTAACCAGTGTCAGCTCAGTAATTACAGATTACAGGTATCCGTGACAAAATACTGGAAATACACTTAAAATCACGGATATATCGTTTGTGAGCCGATACTGCAAACATAACATAAAACCGATCATTGTCCAAAGAGTTCTTTTTGCAAATAGATGTGTGCACACAATTTTGGTCCAACACAATGCAAGTGTGCACATGGACTATGGTAGGGCTGCCTAGGGTACATGACATGATGAAATGGTGCAAGTAGGGAACATGTGCATTAAATACTAAAGAGTTGATGCGATGTGCATTAAATGCTAAAGAGGTGATGTGATGTGCATTAAATGTTAAAAGAGGTGATGTGAGTTAAAGCATCATGATTTCCCTCCAAAAGCTACTAAGCAATCCATGTTGCCTATAAATACCAAGTCATGGGCAAGGAGAGAAGAAACTTTCTTTTTAGTTTTGTTTTAGAACTCTTGTAATTTGTAACTTGTTTTCCTTTGAACCCTTGAGTTCTTTGCCTTCTCTTGATCTTGCAACCTCTTTATTAAGCTTGCAAGTTTAAGTTTTGGTTATCGATCTTAAGTGGTTGTATCTTCATTTGGAATCAATAAAGCTTTCTTTTTTCCTTAATTTGCCTTGTGTTCTTAGCCTTCTCTTGATCTTGCAAGCTCTTCATTGAGCTTGCAAGTTTAAGTTTAGGATATTGTACCCATGGTTTATAATGTGTTCTATGGTTCGTAGTATCTTTATTTCTTGCTTTACTTTCTTGCAATTTTATTCCATGCCCTTTACTTACTCGCTTGTATTGTTTTTCTTTTCTTTTCTCTTTTCTTTTGCTCTTTTGGTTTGTTACTGTGAATGGTTTGTGAATATGTGTTGTTAGGAAAAGAATACGATATTGTAAGTTAAGTTTTGTTTGCTTTTCTTTTCCCGTATTTACTAATTGAACTCCACCCAAACCTTACGCAAGCGCTCCGTTAGGCACCCTAACCTACCAAGGTATCGGCGATTCCTAACCGCGACCGGTTGCGTTCGGTTTGGCCGGAGGCGAAAGCAAGAGACAAGAACGGACGGACAAGGGTCAATAAGCCGGATTTCACAATACCGTGCTTAAGCACCCTAATCCATGTTGTTGCCGATTTCTCTAGCTTTAGTGGTCAAGCTCGGCTCAAAAGATTGAGTACGGATTTCCTTAACTTACACTATCCTATCTAATCCTAACAGCTTACTCTTTTGCATATATACACATAGGGTAGATACGAACATTTCCGCCACGTGCATTAACTCATCAAAACAAAAACGTAAAACACTCCGTCTCCCTATGGACGACCCGTACTCATCGCGGCTAGCTGCAAAGCGATAACGTCTTGATTGCGGTTAACTTTAGAACTTTAAAACTCGACACGCCAAAAGCGTACCAATCATCTCCCTACATCGAAGAAGATCCACGTCGTGGGTTCGTAATACGGGCTCCCGCCTCAAAACCGAAGAAACACGGGTATCTAGTTTGCTAGTATAGATAGCCAAGATGAAGTAGAGAGTGTATGTCAATACTTTGTCTCAATACACCCATGGATTCTCAACTCATGGGACAATAGGGTGGAGGTTGAAGAAGATGCCTAGAGGTGAAGAGTGTGAGCTCAAGAAAAAGAAAAGGAGCAAGTGAAGAAAAAGAAGTGGCTGCTCTTTTTCTTGAGTTGTTTTGGCTTGGCTAATGTGTGTAATGTTTTTGTGAGCTCTTGAAAAGCAACTAAAGAAAAGCCCCGCCATAAAAGATCTGCCTCCTTCTCACAAAAAATACCACACTAAAATATCTTAGCAAAAACAAAATAATCTATGTCACAATGAATCAACACATGACCAAATACCATGAGTCACAAAGTGCATGTGCTATGAATCAATGCACAAAGCCAAGACTTGCACTCACACTTTCCACCTCACAATAAACATTTGAACTAAATGTTTAATGCAAAAAGAAAATGGCATCAACTAAAAAAATCTTGTAACGAATTATCAGAATACCTCTCATCCGTATATACATACCCACATCCGTATTCTGACTGAATACGAATACAACGAGACGAAAGTAATCCAACAATATAATACTAGGATCCGGCTTAAACCAAAGCCCACTAGTATTATTCGTCCGATCATGATCCGTGAACAAGTGCACGTATATGATCGAACCCTGCCATAAGACCATACGACCTCAACAACGTTTCATCCGAACCAGGGAAACCCACTGTGTGGGACTCTAAAGACTCGTTTCTAGGGTTCTTATGAACGACATCAAGGTTTCGGGAGCCATCGTCCATGCCATTTTCAAAATTTTGCCGTTTTAAAGAACCCTAAAGTAGAATCGATAACTAGAGAATCATACGAAACAACATGTAAACTATTTTACATCTAAGTGATAACGGAATACAACCTTTGTAGACCGGTCCTTCACATCATTAGATCCTTATAGTGGTCCCTTCGCTGCGATCATGGAACTCCCAGACTCATGCAAGGCTTCTCAAGGCGAAAGGAACGATCTTGCTTGAAGTCTTCGAGGCCGAAGATGATCTACGTCGAGGAGACACTAACTCAAGCTACTACTTCACTAATGAGAGATTAGTGAAGTAAACACCATATACTAAAGTGCTAATCTAGTAGAGGATGATGAAGTAGGAAGTAGGCTCACTTTAGTTTTATTTTTCTCACAATATTTTCTCTCTTTACAAAAACCTAGCAAGCTTTTGCTCAAGGAGGAAGAAGATGAGCTCAAAAGATGAGAATGAATTAATGAGGTGAGAGAATGAACCATGGGTGAGTTTGTATCATATACTAACTCATGTAGAGACATAACCATGGCTAAATTATAATGGTTAGGTTAATAAATATCTTAAGTAAAACAAAATTAGTGGACTAAGTCAATGCATCCACAAGCTTCATGAAGCTTCATGCATGTAAGCTATTATCCACTAATTTGGAATTACTTTAAATATAAAAACCCAACATTATAATTAGTATGTTGTAAGTCTCATACACCCATGTAGTGTGTATCAACAGCCATGATATAAACTAAACATAATTAATATATATCACATATATATTAAGTGTGCACATGTGAGAATAATAAATGCTTAAGTGAGCTAATATTAGTTAATGTAAATTAGTATATCATATATACAATTAAACACTAAATTATCAAATTAACACTTGATTTAATAATCCTGCTATATAGCATATAACCGACTAATATTAAATGTACCAACTTATCGAATCAACACTTGATTCGATAACCCGGGTATATCACATATAACCGCCCGATACAAATATCGCGAGAATAGAATACGGTATCACATACTCGCATTATTCTCGGTCTCGCACATATCATATATGTGTTCCTACCTCGTTTTGCCTGAGCAAGTAAAACCTCTATGTAGGACTCTAAAGATTCGTCAATACGCCGGCAGTAGGTGATGATCACATCAAGCACCCACAAGCCGTCAGCGGTACTAGCTGGACGTAACGGCTACCCGAGCATTGAGCGATCGGAAGATCAATAAGCAATCCCGCTCTAGTTCCTGTAAAGCCTGTCAGTAACACTACCGTACAGTCCGGTTTGCTCGTCTGATATGTCGCATATCCAGTCTAGGGGTGGTAAACCTCTGACCCAATAACCGATAAGCCATGCCGATATGAGGCTCATAATAGGTCGAGAAACTACTGATAACACTTACCAGTAAATCTCTAAATCAGCCATGGCCAGGGACATCCCTGTTATGGCCAATCGAGCACAGCGCAACATCAACCCCCTATACCGGGAGAGACGAAACCCCTCCTATCGCTCATTGCCTCCATGTGACTCGGGACTATACCCAAAAACCACCGTTTTCCACGTCCTCTTGAACGTGGTAAGGTGGAAATCAAAGCACAGTAGGAATCACACAAGACTCTATGACGATCTCGGGTCTACAGACTAACCTGTACCAGTGTCATAAGAGAACTGTCATCAGACGTGAGGTATAATACCATCTGGGAGTTCTCGGCGAGTCCGTCCAGTGTACCGAGTCTCCACTGAGCCCCCGTATATCATCTCTGATGTCAAACACCAATGGATATAGGATCATCCATCGCCCATCTACATGGGTCGAGAAGGTATACGCTAGTCTACTCCGGTATATCGATGCCCCTTCTCGATACACCCATGACTAGGGACATTAAAGGATGTACTCACGGACTACCTTTGTCCTACTAGTATGATCCGCATCATAATCTAGGTAATCAAGTACACATCCTAAAGGCTTTACCAACATGTAACAGAGAGACAATCAGTGTACATGTTAAGATAAAGAGTAACCAGATAGCACACTATCATGTCGAGCAAGAAGGTCCTCCCTATATATGTCCAAGCATCCACTACAATATACATCTTATGTAAGTAATGGCCTCTAGGGCATACATATAACTAACAATCTCCCACTTGCACTAGGGCCTTCATATAGCCGTGGTTGTAGCATCTCATACTCAACCATCCCATAAAAGTCTCTCTCTGGGAAAAAGCCTTTGTGAGTGGATCTGTCGTGTTGTCCTCTGAGTCTACTCTCCTAACCTCGATTCCCTTGGAGATCAACCATCTCCATAATCAGGTGATACTGCCTTAGAATATGCCTGGATCACTGATGGGATGGGGGTTCCTAGGTATAAGCCACAGCTCCATTGTCACACAATGGTAGGAACGAAGTTCATCTCATGAACTAATATACACCTAGACTTCCTCTTTAGTAGTGATGTATCTAGCCTTTATCGTCTAGTTTGCCACGGTATCTAGCTGGGAACTGTTCCAACATACCGTTCCTCCACTGAGGGTAAATACAATGCCTTTGACTGACATTCAGTCGACCTTACCACCCTAGAAGCTATCCAGTGATTCTCCCCAGGATCTATTGATACCATCTCACTACACCTAGTGAGAATCCTAACATCCAATTAGATCTATCTCATAGATCCAAAACCCAGGACTCAGGAGGTATCACCTTGATCCTATATGGAGAATCCTTGTGATAAGAGGAGATTAACAGAGCGTAGCATAGGAAACTCCTTTCCTATCAAGAGTATGTCATCCACGTACAATACGAGGAAGACCACCTTACTCTCTACTACCTTATTGTATATACAAGATTCATCTACCATTTTGATGAAGTCAAACGCTTTGACTACCATATCAAAACAGATATTCCAACTCCGCGATACCCGCTTTATCCCGTAAAGCAACTTGCACACGTTCCGCTGCTCCCACAGTCTACGAAGACCTCTAGCTATGTACTTATAGACGCTCTCTTCTAGATCACTATTTAGAAATGCAGTCATGACACCCAACCTCCAGATATCGTAGTCATGGTATGTAGCAATGGTAAGTAGAATCCGGATGGACTTAAGCATAGCCACTGGAGAAAAATGTTTCATCATAATCTATACCTGGTCGATGACGAAAACCTTTTTGCAACAAGTCTAGCTTTGAGAGTCTCAACTTTTCCATGTACACCAAGTAATCTTCTCAAGATATACTTGCTCCTGATGGGGATTTAACCCTTCAGATAAAGCAACCAAAGTCCATACTTAGTTGGTGTATATAGATTCCATCTCAGATCGCTTAGCATTCTGCCAGTCTAACAGACTCCTCACTCTTAATGGCCTGCTCGAAACTAGTTGGGTCATCATTTCATAATGCTATCCTCGCTCTCACTGTCATGGAGAAAAACCGAAGTGTCACGACCCAAAATTTGGCACGTGACGGCCCTTAAACCACGTAACGTTTCCAGGCGTAACGTAATTCCAGTAAGCCGAAAACCCAGCAATCCAAAACATCAATAGTAGTAAGTGATAAGAACATTGTTTTTGAAACCTCAAGTACAAATTCTTTAAAGTCCAACTTTATTTCCTTTAAAATTTTGGCAGCACCTACTTTGTAAAACAAGCTCCCAAAAGGGTACAACATAAGTATTAGTAAAAGCATCCCCAAACGGGAGCAAATCCATGCCCAACGGCGGAAAACAACCACCACAACAGATATACGACGCCGCAGCGAAGAAATAAAAGACGATATAAATAAAACTGCATAAAAGACCTCTAAGTCACAAATAATACACAATATCGTCCTCACAACTCATCTCTAAGTAAATACATGAAAATGGTAGATGAAGAGTTCTGGATACAACGAATATACAATGAGCAACATCGGATAACCGCAAAACCTACCTATAGCAAAACTGCACCCTGTCAGTCGTAGCAGTATCCGCTGCAAAAGATGATACGATAGATGGAAGCCCTGCCTCTGACTGCACTGAGGGACTACCTGCAAAACACCGTGGCAGAATGGGGGTGATTTACCAACTCGTGAATAGTAAATAACCTATGCAGGTAATCGCAAGTATGCACGTACTGCGCGAATCTATCACATGCAAGCTAATAGCAATAATGACCATATGTATGCAACAGTCATGAAAGGTACTCTATCATGTACAACTAATACATGAAGCAATAATATGGCAATATGTATATGATACAGTCATGAAATGTACTCTATCAGGTACTACTAATACATGAAGCAATGCATATCAAATAAATGCGGAGTATAGGATAAAACATGTCGTCCTCACGGAATCCTCATCGTGGCAGGACCAGAGTCCATCAAGACAATCCAAATCCTAAATTCCCTCAAATCGGCCTTCGGAACGGCCTTCATATCGGCCCTCAGATCGGCCCTCAGACCGGGTAAAGAATAATAATAATTGCATAGATCATAATGATGATATATATAATATATATATATATACACATATATATAGCATCCCATACCACTGATATAAATACACATATAACAGTCTTGTAAGTCTCATGAAACGTAAGTATCAAACATCGACACCTGAAAACATCATGAAAAGTAGTGCCCAGTATCGACACATAAAAACTGGTCTATCAGGCGTCATCACTACGACTGGTCCTGATAGGTACGTATCATACGATAATCGAAACACGAATGCCCATCTTCGACACTCGAAATTCCACATATCCATACGTACATGACTCCGGTCGATATCTCCGCGATCATCGACGTGTCCAATACTGTCACCGGTAAGTATGATTCCCCCACTAACTCATCGCCATCACCTGCGACAACCTTGCCCCGGGGTACCTCCGGGCCCCACCATGTACCCGCACACGGCCCACTCCACTCCTCGCATGGCGTATATATCACAATCTCAGAAACGAGAAATCTTATGGTGGACGCATCGAAATATCATATCAAGAGAAACCAGGTTTTTCAAATAATGAAAAATTTCATGAAACTACCACGGTCCTCAAATCCAGAAAATATCATAGAAAATCCATATCTCAATACGAAAATCCATGAAGTATAATATACGCAACATAAACAGTAATATGAGCATATAACGAAAAAACCGCTATTTAACTGCAACAAGTTATTAAATATATCATGCGGTTCCTAATATCAAAAATCCAACGCAACATCATATAAAGGTGAACAAGTAACTAACAGGGTATATTGGTGTACATGTAAGTTTGTATGCAAGATGTACATGTCGCTATATCTCATATGTGTATATACCTTTCACTAATTGTACCCTACCATATACGTATATGTGTAGCTAGCATGTAGGTATGGAAAGGCATATGTGTAAGCATGTATGTATACAGGTATGTTATATGTCATATGCGCAAAGGAATAAGAATCACTATCTCAATTATCCCTATCCTATAACAATATCACATATGTATATGGGTTGTGTGTGTCATGGCAATTACCGATGGTGTGGGTGTAACATGCAAGTTGTGCTCGTGCAACATGAACTGTCAGTAATGGTGTTGTGTCTCATTAAAACTATGTCCATATGCAATAGGAAAATGAGGTATGCAACAAAGGTACACATGCACAATAAATATCCATATACTTGTAACTAATAATCATGTCATTAAATCTAGCCCAGACGCATAACGCAATGCGGGCGATTCCCTTGTAGATGTTAAATCTACTCACTGATGATCCTTGGGCTAAGTAAAGCCAATCACTCGCTTTCCCTTCTTCGCAGCGCCCGAAGTCCCCGCCTGTGTCCCTAAGATCAAAAACAACAATAACAAGTGTATATTAGCAATCGACCAGTAACACGTACAAACTACGTTTAACCGACGCACCAACTCCAAACATACTCTCAAGTGTTCGTCTAGTGGCTAACATGCGTAGCGACACTACGAAACCAACTCAAGAGCAAAAGCTATTACAAGACACATAACGCAAGGATAACGTCCACAAGATAAACAAACCGTGCACTCACTGCACAAAACACGCACGATTCCGGCACAACCCTAGCTAGGAACGCAAAACTACGCAACCACCAAGCTTAGACCCCGATCGTACCGATTGCACAGTCACAACACAACCTAAAACGTGGAATCTAATATAAATAACACTGCAACGTAAAAATAAACCCATGCCTAAACTTTACCGAAATCTAGTTTGCAACATTAAATCTTATTAGCTCAAAACTACAAGTTTAACCCAAACACTACAAATAGGGGTTGCCCCTATGGATTTATCCGTAGGGGCAACCCACTGCCCTTACGGATATATGCGTAGGGGCGAAAAAATACCCCGTAGGTGCAAAGGCCGCAGGTGCAAGTTGAAGCCCTGAACTTGCCCCTACGGGCAAATTCTTGCCCCTACGGATATATCTGTAGGTCCTGTTGCCCCTACGGAGTAATGCGTAGGGTAAAAAAAAGTTATATTATTTATGGTTTTTTTAATATATTAACTGTACCTACGGATATAACCGTAGGGGCATGATATAACGCCTACGAATAAAGGCGTAGGTACCTGTCCGTAGGGACCGTATATCAGGATTTCTGATATTTAGCCCCTACGGATAACACTGTAGGGGCTAGTCTTTTGGCCCTACGGTTTTGTCCGTAGGGGCACTCCCAACCCCTGGTTCTACGATCAGTGGGAAAATATCAGTTACTGCTGTTAAATGTGTACCTACGGTTTAATCCGTAGGTACATAATATTTCTATTTTTTTTTAAAAATGGGTTTCTTGATTTTTTCCCGCCCTGTGCACAATAATATATACATCAATCAAATATAAAATTAATCATCACACAACATATATCGCAGTATTCATATTCACATCTCACGCATATAATATACAAAAGAAAGCAAAAAACTGAATATGATATAAATATAAACCAAAATCAATATCGCCCAAAATGTTTCAAAATGTAGTACAATATGTATCATATAAATAAATACATGTTTAAAAAAATAAGAATCAAAATGCTAGCCTAGCTCGGTCCAGCTCCACCTCTGATAAATGCTAGAATCTTGCGCCTACCCCGTCGCGTCTGGACCTAACGTGTGCAATAAGCATGTAAGAACTCTGTTTTATTCGAATTCTTATCATTATCGAGTTATTTCGAAACCCCATTTGGATATCTAGTTTGGAAAACTGTAGTTTATTTTAATTAGATATGTACATGTATGATTAATAAAACCTAAGTCTACAACCAAATAAGCTCAGGCTACGTATTGATATTGGATATGTTGATATCTATAAAATGACACGATATTTTACTATTAAGTAGTATACATACCAGCATCTCCTTCAACTCCTGAACGGTGGCCTTCAAGCTCTCCAGTTCCTGCTGGATACGTCGCTCACTGGAGACGGAGAAAGTAACCACCGGGGTGGAGTCCAGCCTCATATGGGCCCTGCTAGAGCCCAGTCCTCGGCCTCTCTCCCAACCTCCGTGGTGCCGTCCGTGTGCAGCGTCCAGGACTGGGGTCAGCAGCCTCGAATGCTGCCTTCCCCCTAGCAACTGTCAGAACATTATATTTAGCACATACTAGTCTATAAAATTGACAAGAAATACCAAAATCAACAAATTCAAAGCCTTACCTACAGAGATAGAAGATGTGCTCCTCTGGTATCTGCATGTATCAAAATTTGAATAATATTAATTAATTTCAGTACATACATATTAACAAAGTAAACTCGCATATAGCGCTGCTTACACATAAGACAGGGGGTGAACAAGCTCTTGTAGATCATCAGGCGCAAATCTAATCTCATCAAGCAGCCCATGATAATGAGTTGGACGACTAGACAAGGTCCACGACTTACAATCATTCCCGCATACGAGCATATATAAAAATCATAGTTTCTAGGATGACAAATTTTATTGTCAACTACTGTCACCACCTACAGCTAGACAATAATAAAAATTACTAAGAGCAAAAGGAATGTGTGTATATTTATGATATAGCATTCTAAATCAATATACATGCCCTATATGATATATAAACATACCTTGAGGAACGGGAGTGGCCTCTGTCCCTGATATGGACGCATCACCAACAACTAAACAATCAAACATTGACAATATAAGTAATTTTGACATAAACAGGCATGGATATCTATAATATTATATTCAAAATGGATATTAGAGAGCGCACCTGCAGTGAGAAGTGATAAAAGTATCACCCAACAAGGGTGTAATTTACAGAAATAGTTGAGACTCTTGAAAGTCATAGAAGAACCTGACCTGCACAAATCTGATGTATGCTTTCCATTGGACACTAAGAAGTCTCTAAAGGGAAAAGCCTATGTGAAAGCCATCATTAGTTCATATCAGAAGATTGATGCTGAAACAGAGAACAAGGAATGCCATTTTCTTCTTCTTCTGCCACATTACTGTCTTCTCCTTCTTCTTCTGCCACATTACTGTCTTCTCCTTCTTATTATGTGCGCGTGCAAATTCAATGACTATATTGAGAATATGGATTAATAGTGGGTAGGAAAAGTATTTCTCAAATTGGTTTTGCGTCTAAAAACCATAAACTACTAAGTAATAGCATACATAATTTATTTAGTATAAAGGTTGTTATTTTAAATTTTCCCTTATAGAGATATGATCTAACTGCCTTTATAAACTATAAGTGTGCAGAAAATTATGATAAGAAACCATAAGAAAGGGTCGTAGCCATGCATAATCTTGAATCTACATACCAAATCATACACAAGCATGCAATTATTGTCACCTTGCCTTGGAATATAAAATATCTTGGAAGACTATAAGCGAGCATTTAAATCTTGATAGGTTTTGACTTCAACATATATTTTTCTCAAGTACCATGAAATATACTTCCTCCGTATAAACCGTTTTCAGAAAGATGGATTAACAATGACAAATTATCCATTGTGGCTCACTAGGTTAGCATTTTCTCTTCTATTGACCATCTTACTAATCTGCTTGGTAAATTTATTCGGAACCGGCTGCTAATCATTAAAAGACATGCATAAGAAAGAAAGCTAAAATACAGATATATAGCATACCGATATATCAAAACTTCAAAGTTGCGATGACAATCCAGAGATATTTATTTCTACACACGTGGTGCGCGTGCGAATGCGTCAGGCATCATGGACAAATATTTGAGAACATGGAAAGTATTATTAATATAAAGTAATTAAAGCTTTTAAACGCGTTGGGTAGATATTTTCTTAGTTGATGCAATCATATCATGAGGACTAAATTTAAGCTATTATACATATGCATATGTATTTTTCTAACCTAATATATCACACACACACACACACAGAGAAAGAGAGAGAACACCAGTTTGGTAGAGAAATCAGGTAGCAGGATCGTGAAGAAATGGAGTCCATAGTATTGCTCATCATCATCATCCATGATCCTTTTGAAAAAATATTATCAAAAGACATCTTACTAATCTGCTATTGAGAGACCAGCTCTAATACCATTGAGAGACCAGCTCTAAAGATATTCAAAATGGATATTAGAGAGCGCACCTGCAGTGAGAAGTGATAAAAGTATCACCCAACAAGGGTGTAATTTACAGAATCAGTTGAGACTCTTGAAAGTCATAGAAGAACCTGACCTGCACAAATCTGATGTATGCTTTCCATTGGACACTAAGAAGTCTCTAAAGGAGAAAATCCGTGTATATGCTTTGTGTGTGCGTTTGTCGTTGAAAAGAATAAATTATCGATAATTAAAGTTAGATTTGAGGATACCCATGTATGAGTTGTATTCTATATATGTATGTTTCGATTTATGATTTCGCTTAAGTGTAGGGTTGTTTTTACTTAAAGAAGTATCACCATCTACTATATATAAAAAAATGTAGCAAACTAGGACCAGAACTCTTTTAACATTATCAACTAGTGAGATTTCAATGTCGAAAACTCCCTAAAGAGGAAAATTACTAAAAGGAAAAGACTCTTTGAACAAAACGCATCCACTAGCAATAATATGGAACTGAGACTCGATCAAGATTCTCTGGACTAAAAAATTCCAAGGAATTGCTATTTGAATTACGTTAATTTGGAACACGATCATTGTAAGTTGTACTTTTCCCGACTTGTGTCATGCCCATGAGCACACAAACTTCTCCCCAATCACAAATCCCAGTCCAGATTGGTATTCAAAATTTATTTAATTAGTTTGTGATCCACATCATTAATTCATTGCTTGAGGCATCAATGTAGGCACAAATATCACTGAAGCAGCCTAAATCACCATATGAACCGGTTATCGGTTTCAATTCCACCAGAATTAGAATTTCATCCGAACAACTTTCACACAGTAATCGAAACCTGGTCAACAAATTTGTCATGCCCGTTGTGGTTTTACTTATGTACATTACTTCCACAAAATACGTGCTGTCATTTCTAAATGGAAGTTTCTCAGTGCCACCATAGTAGCAGAAGATGGAATTGTTTATCGCAACTAGATTATGCTAAGCCTCGGATAGATTAGGCAAACATGATCTTGAAGAATATAATTAGCAGAGGAAAAATATAATAAAACAAAACAAAGCGTAGCAAGTAATATAAAATAAAATAAAGATATAGAAAATAAAACATTGGGCTTAGGATTTGTAAGCTAGAAGTACAAAATGAAAACAAGTAGTACCTTTCTAACTACGGCATAGTCTACAAAAGACAAGTTAAGCTCCACATCTGACTCAGCCTGATATGAATGTACAACCTACAGAACTGGGCTTGGACATGCTTCAATTCTTGGCCGCTCTGATGCCATTTGTTTATCAAACATAGAGATGTGCAAACATTATTGGCAAATTACTCGGCAGAACTTAACTTGCATTTATTTCTAATGCCTGCAAAAAGCAGCCTTAGTTTTAGGCTAAACAGAAAAGTGGTTTGTTTGATTACCTCAGCTTCAAGCTGGTCAAGGATTTGTAAGATTCTCTGATGGTAAGTCTGTTCTGATTCAGCCTTAACTGCACAAAGTGCAACAATACAAGTCAAATATGATAACCATGACATGCTAATTCAATGCAGGTAACATAACTAGTAAATGGTGAATTAAGTACCATTGCAAGTGGATGCGTTTTGTTGAATCAATATGATCCTGAGACTCGATCAAGATTCTCTGGACTAAAAAATTCCAAGAAATTGCTATTTGAATTACGTTAATTTGGAACACGTTTGTATGATTGAAGCTAAGAAACAAATATATTTCCATATTATATCATGCATTGTTTTATCAAAAATAATTTTATCGCATACCTAGCTATGTGCTGAAGTAGGCTATATATCTCAACAGAGAGAGAAATTTATAACCAACATGCCACGAATATTGAGATTGTATATATATATATATATATATATATATATATATATAAGTAGACATTTGAATCTAGACAAATAGAAAACAAAACTTTATTGCTCCCTTGTCTCTTATCAAAATCATTAGAAATGTTCATTTTTTCGGGGCTCAAAATTTCCTTCACAAGCTTTAAAAGAAACCTAGAAAAATTCTCACCCCCTGCCGCAACCCCCTGCCCCAATCCCAACCCTAACCCTAACCCCAACCTGAGCCCCGGCCAGAACCCCAACCCCAACCACAGCCCTAGCCGCAGCCCGAGCCCGAGCCCCAATCCCAACCATATATGAAAAACAACCTATGTTCGGTCTTTGAGCATATATGCAAACGAGGCTATGCACAGGAGGCCGCGGTGGGAGACCCACTCGTGCTTAGTTTTTGAGCACGAGTCCTTTAGAACGTTTGCGTTTGGTTTTTATATTTCAAAACGCTCAAATTAATTCTGAACCGGGCATTGATTAATTTTTCAAATTCAATTCTTTTTAATGTCATTTTCACTCCATTCGCTCTTCAATTGCTTCTTCGTCCTCCAATTCCACAAAATTCTGCAGCCATCTCCATCAAAACTGACTAGTATTATCATCAACAGCCCCACCCCAGCAGCACCCTAGCAGCAACCCTAAGGCAAACCCTAACCCCAGCAGCACCCCAGCTAGCTAAACCCCAACACCAACCCTAAGGCAAACCCTAACCCCAGCCCCACCCCAGCAGCAGCCGAACCCCAACCCTAACCCTACCCCGACACCGACCCCGACCGCGACCACGACCCCTGTCCAACCCCAACTCGAGCGCGCAACCCCAGACCCAACCATGAACCCTAAGCGCAAAATAATCCAAAAATTCTTTAATTTAGCTCGAGATTTCCTCACCTGAACGGCTGCTGCTGGGGCGGTGGTGACGGCCTGAACTGCGGTGGCGACGGCGTGAACTGCGGTGGCGACGAGAACTGCGGTGGCGACGAAACCGGCGATGGCGACGAGGAGAACGACGGTGGCGACGACCGCGACGCGATTTGGGGTTTTTTTCGCGCGCGATCGAGAGAGAGAGAGAGAAATTGGGCGTAGGCGATCGATCTGGGTTTTTGTTAAATCGATATTTACTTGCCCCTACGGATATACCCGTAGGTCCTTTGTTTGGGGCTCCGTAGGGAAAAACACCAAATTAAGAATTAATATTTTTATTCTTGGACGTCTGTGCCCGTAGGGGCAACCACTTAGCCCTACGGATTAATCCGTAGGGCCAAGTTAAATCTGCCCCTACGGATTCCAATATCCGTAGGGGCAACCCCCTATTTTACTAGTGAAACTAGAAATCACAATAATCTCAAAATAGCTTGATTAAACCACCCAAACCCTTACTAGAATTTTAATCTCACTCAAATAGGATTTAGTAAAAGTTTAGTTTGCAATTAAGCTAATTAGAAAATTAGGAAAAATATCATTTAACAACCTAGCAATTAGGTTAAGTTTTCTTTTGTCTAAAACTTCACACTTAACCATTTCACTAAACTAAACCTTACTTGATTAACAAAAACTCTTACTAGAAATTCTAAACATGCAATTAAAAGGTTTAATTAAACATCTTATATGCTAGCTTAATGTATTAAAACAACAAATATAGATTAGGGTTAGGGTTTTATACCTCCACAAAAAAATCCACAATTTAGCAACTAAATCCACAATATATCCTCCAAAAAGAACACTTCCTAGAAGATCCAAGCTTGTTTTAGAGTTGATGAATGAAGGGTATGGATATATTTATGAGTTTGTGTGATTATTTATGATTTTTGAGGATTTATTTGGACTTAAAAGAGTTGAAATGGGGTGAAAATCAAAATGGGGCAGCAAGGGGAAGAGAAGCCGGCCATTGCAAGGAAAAGGGAAAGGTTTGGATAAGTGTGGAAATTTCTAGCTAAAACCACTAATTATAGCTCATTAATGCAACAAATATCTAACGCCACCTCATTTCATTTCTTTAAAAATTCATTTTAATTACACAAATATCTAGATATTTTGGAGAGAAAGATTTAAGCTTAAACTAGTGATTAACTTAGCATAAATTATTTTTAGTAGTAATTAACCCAAAAAAATTGTAATTACCACTAATTAAGTCCATAATTAACAACCTAAAATAATATTTTAATTATGGAAAATTATTAAAATGCACTAAAATTACAAGTGACATACAAAAACCCGCAAACTAACAATTTCCTAGCTAAACTAGGTGGAGTGAATTCTATACTGCAAAAAGATCGCTTCAAGGTTTTACGGAAAACACCGACTATTTGACCGTAAAAACGGAAAATCGCCTAAATGATTTCCAAAACGTTACAATCTTCCCCCCTTAAAGAAATTCGGTCTCTGGATTTAAAATTTATCTATGCGTACCTTCGAAGAGATGACGGAAAAACAAATCCTTCCGCATCTCGCTCGCAGCCTCTCAAGTGATCACTTCACTAGACAGCTATGCCACAGAACCTTCACAGATAGAGAGACCCTTGACCGAAATTTCTCCACCTGCCGATCCACTATAATTATCGGCTGCTGGTGACGAAAGGTCGCGTCTCATAGAATGGTCGGGTGCTGAATCATGTGAAAAAGGTTATGTATGTAATTGCGAAGTATCAACACAAGGAATACGGGGTGAATACTCAAAAATCTGGAGGGAAGTGACATACTATAGGCAACAGTACTAACTCGCTTCAAGGATCTCAAAAGAACCTACAATCTGGGACTAAGCTTCCTAAAACTCAACACGCCATTCATCGGAAAAATCCGTAGGAATACATGATCTCCCAATGCGATCTTAAGTCGGCGACAACGACGGTCGGCATAAGAATTTTGTCTGCACTGGGCTGCTCTCATCCTGACCTGAATCAACTGGATCTTCTCCGAAGCCTCACGACTAGTTGGGTCCAAAAATCCTACTCTCGCGGAGTCAGTAAAACAGACTGGTGATCGACACAACCTACCACACAAGGCTTGAAAGTTGCCATCTGAAACATCTCCTGATAACAGCAATCGAAAGAGAACCCTATCAATGGCAAGTGACGATCCCAACAGCCAACCACCAATTAGTACGTACGCATAAGCATATCCTCCAGAGTCTGTATAGTCCGCTCTAACTAACCATCGGCCTATAGATAGAAAAGCGGAGCTAAAACACAACCAGTACCCAAGGCTTCCTGAAGTTTGTGCCAACGATGGATGGCAAACTGGGTGTCTCTATTGGATACCACACATGAAGGAACTCCGTGCAAACGTACAAACTTAACAAAGAACAAATGAGCAAACTGATCATAACTGGACAACAATCACCCGAATGGAGTCACACCCTCGACTAGACCGGGGTAGACCCACGACGAATTTCATGGAGCTCTGCTCCCATTCCAACTCTGGAACGGTAAAAAGGTTGCAACTCTCCAGCCGGTCTCAAATGCTCAAACTTAGCTCGCCAACAAGCCAAGCACCTCAAAACAAAATCCGAAACTTCACGCTTCAACCCTGCCCACCCATAACTAACTCACAAGTCACGTTACATCTCGGTGGCACTTGGGTGAACACAGAAAGCTGACCGATGTGCCTGCTCTAGGACCTCGCGTCTTTACCCATCAGTATCGGGTACACGCCATCGAGTCCTTAACAAAGCACACCCTGGTCATAAATCAAGAATTCTGAATCTTTACCCTGCCGTACATGCTCAGAATCTCAAACAAACAAGCATCGGCGGGCCGTGCCTCACGAAAACGATTAAGTAAAAATGGACGGGCGCGGACATGAGCAAGATGTCCCCTCAGTAGAGGCGAACTTAAGCTGTTCTCAACGATCGCACAAGAACTGTAAATTTGCAAAAGACTGTCTCTAAACTACTGCGCACAACTGGAACCAGCTACCCCCGGGCCTACGACTCAAAGCATCAGCTACCACAATCGCCTTGCCATAGGAAATAAAGGATCTCACAATCATAATCCTTCACAATCTCCATCAAATGGCGCTGTCTTAAGAATCAAAACCCACTGTAGGAAGATTAAGCTCTGGTGGTCCGTGAAAATCCGACACGACTCTCCGTACAAGTAGTGTACCCAAAATCTTCAACGCAAGACCACCGCGGCCATCTCCAAATCATGAGGGGGATAAATCCTGCTCGTACTTCCTCCAACTGTCGGGAAGCATGAGCGATAACTCTATAGTGCCACATCAGTACACAATCGAGCCCCACTCGTGAAACATCACAGTGAACAACAAAGTCGCCCGATCCAGAAGCAAAGGTAGATCTGGTGCAGTCATCTACCAAGTCTTCAACCACTGAAACTCAGCACGCAAGCATCAGTCTAAAGAAAAGAACCCCTTCCTTTTTGGTCGGTCCGGTCAACGGTGCAGCGATACTCAAGAGATCCTGCACGAAACGGTGGTAAAAACTGACTATGACCAAAAGCTGCGGATCTCAGTCCCTGCTACGAGTCTGGGCCAAGGCTGTACTGCCTCGATCTCGTTCGGGTCCATACGAATACCGTCTCCCGTAACCCCATAACCTAGGAAGTCAACACTATCAAGCCTGAAGGAACACCTCGAGAATCTAGCAAACAACTGGCGCTCTCCCAATGTCTGCAAAGCAAATCCTCAAGTGCTGCTCACGTTCCTCACGACTCTTGGAATAGACCAGAGTGTCATCAATAACACGACAATAAACTGGTCGAGGAACGGCCTGATGAAACCTGGTTCATCATATCCACGAATGCTGCTAGGGCATTGGTGAGTCCAACGACACCACCAAAAAATCATAAAGCCCGTAGCGCGGATAAAAGAAGTCTTCGGAATGTCATCACTCGGAATCTGCAACCAATGATGACCTGATCCCAAACAAACTTAGAAAATGTCTCGCACGCTGG
This sequence comes from Agapanthus africanus, assembly GCA_030015575.1. Classification (NCBI taxonomy): domain Eukaryota; kingdom Viridiplantae; phylum Streptophyta; class Magnoliopsida; order Asparagales; family Amaryllidaceae; genus Agapanthus; species Agapanthus africanus. The sequence continues at coordinate 222,552,237 of CM057347.1, forward strand.
AGCTGATCAAAGAAATCGTCAATGCGAGGTAAAGGATACCTATCCGCACCGTAACTCGGTTCAATTGACGATCAATCAAAACACAACCTCAAACTGCCGTCCTTCTCCTTGACGAACAGAATAGGAGCTCCCCAAAGCGAAATACTCGGACGTACAAGTCCCCTATCTAGCAACTCTGCAGCAGATCCTTAAGCTCCATAAGCCCCGCCGGCTCATCTGGAACAACGTCGGAAAACACTCGCACGATAGGAACCCAGCCCAACAACCCACTGTGGCTTCGGTATCACGAATAGAAGCCCAGAATCCCAACATCCTTTCCTCAAAAGCCGACTAGCGAAAAAGGATGAATTCAAGCTGTGAGAGGCGGTACCACTGCCCCCTACACAACAAGAACTGACTCGCTGGGAAAACAAATCCTGACCGATTTCTCGCGGCAGTCTACAGACGCATAGCACGTAGATAACTAGTCCGTGCCCAGGAGAATGTCATGTCCAGTATCTCTAGAAGGACCAAATCGACGGACGAATCTCTATCTCCTAACCGATTGGCACACGACCGAAACACGTGTCGCGCAACAAATTAATCGCTGACAGAAGTTAACACAACAAACGGCTAATCTAGTTAACACGACTCTCGGCCCAACCACGGCACGAAGTGTGTACAACAACGAGTGCATAGATCCCGAATTAAATAAACAAGTGCAGCAAAAGAACATACGAAAATATTACTTGAAAACTCTGCATTGGACGCCCTCGCATCCCGATGAGTCGAAACAAAAGCTCGTGCCTGTCCTCTACCTGCAACAGGCAGTCCTCCTCCTCCACCATCCTATACACTCGGAATAAATCCTCCGCGACCCTAACCTCTCTGAACATAAGTCTGACGCGGATCAATAACATGCGCAAAATACGAATCTCCCTGAGGCGAAGGTTGTAATGTAACATATGGTACAGCTGCCCTCGTCTGGCGTACCAAGGTACAATCTCTGACTAGGTGATGGAGACTCCCACACCAGAAACATCCATACGATGGTTACTAATCCTCTTGGGGATTAGAGCTAAACGACTGTCCTCGTCCCAAGCCTCTGCTACTCCCACGACGTAAACGGAATCTGTCTCGACGACCAAGCCTCTGTCTCTGGGCTAGTACACCTGCATGAGCCCTCCTCTGTCCTCGAACTCCCAAACTCTTGTGAAGATGCCCCTCGGCTAAACGGGATGAATCCATTGCTGCTGCATACGTGATACAATGTTGTGTGGTGATAGCAAGGAATAACTCGGTAACAGGGGTGGCAACCTCCTGTCGCTGCGCTCGACTGGCCTCAACCAACGACCTCATCATCTGGCGCAAGTCCAGCATATCTGCCTCAAGCCTAGCGATACGATCTATCTACGGCGGATCAAACTGCTCCTGTGCAACGAGCGTACCGTCCTGGTCAGTCCTCATCCTAAATGAGTCAACTCTGATCTCGGCTCTCGCTGCCTCTCTCTAAGCCCTCATAGTCATCGGCGGCAAAAGGGTAGAAATGGAAATAGGATTCGATAAAAACACGGAAATCGAATCACAAGGATATGTATCATCAAGGAAGGAATTTCAAGCAATTAGTACTTAGGTCACTTAGGCGGAGTACCGTGTCGTAAGCATGCCGCTGACATACACAGACTACGTTACTCTGCTTAAGCTAACTACTCCATCATACCAAGGTCATCCTACACTCCGAAAGGTAAAACCTAGCGCTCTGATACCAACTTGTCACGACCCGAAATTTGGCACGTGACGGCCCTTAAACCACGTAACTTCTCCAGGCGTAACGTAATTCAAGTAAGCCGAAAACCCAGCAATCTAAACCATCAAAAGTAGTAAGTGATAAGAACATTGTTAAAACTTTTGAAACTTCAAGTACAAATTCTTTAAAGTCCAACTTTATTTCCTTTAAAAATTTTGCAGCACCTCCTTTGTAAAACAAGCCCCTAAAAAGGGTACAACATAGATATAAGTAAAAGCATCCCTAAACGGAACCAAATCCATACCCAATGGCGGAAAACAACCACCACAACAGATATACCACGCCGTAGCGAAGAAATAAAAGACGATATAAATGAAGCTGCATAAAGGACCTCCAAGTCATAAATAATACACAATATCGTCCTCATAACTTCTCTCTAAGTCTATACATGAAAATGGTAGATGGAGAGTACTGGATACAACGAATATACATGAGCAACATCGGATAACCGCAAAACCTACCTATAGCAAAACTGCACCCAGTCAGCCGTAGCGGTATCCGCTGCAAAAGATGATACGATAGATGGAAGCCCTGCCTCTGACTGCCCTGAGGGACTACCTGCAAAACACTGTGGCACAACGGGGGTGAGTTGCCAACTCGTGAATAGTAAATAACATATGCAGGTAATCGCAAGTATGCACGTACTGCGCGAATCTATTACTTGCAAGTTAATAGCAATAACGTCCATATGTATGCAACAGTCATGAAAGGTACTCTATCATGTACAACTAATACATGAATCAATAATATGGCAATATGTATATGCAACAGTCATGAAAGGTACTCTGTCAGGTACTACTAATACATGAAGCAATGCATATCAAATAAATGCGGAGTATGGGATAAAACATGTCGTCCTCACGGAAACCTCATCGTGGCAGGACCAGAGTCCATCAAGACAATCCAAATCCCAAATTCCCTCAAATTGGCCCTCGGATCGGCCCTCAGATCGGGTAAAGATTAATAATAATTGCAGAGATCATAATGATGATATATATAATATATATATGCATATATACAGCGTCCCATACCACTGATATATATACATATATAATAGTCCTGTAAGTCTCATGAAACCTGAGTGTCAAACATCGACACCCGAAAACATCATGAAAACTAGTGCCCAGCATCGACACATAAAAACAGGTCTATCTGGCGTCATCACCACGACTAGCCCTGATAGGTACGTATCATACGATAATCGAAACCCAAATGCCTAGCTTCTACACACGAAATTCCACGTATCCATACGTACATGACTCCGGTCGATATCACCGTGATCACCGACGAGTCCAATACTGTCACCGGTAGGTATGATTCCCCCACTAACTCATCGCCATCACCTGCGAAAATCTTGCCCCGGGGTACCCCGGGCCCCACCATGTACCCGCACATGGCCCACTCCACTCCTCGCATTCGGTATATATCATAATCTCAGAATCGAGAAATCTCATGGTGGACGCATCGAAATATCATATCAGGAGAAACCGGGTTTTTCAAATAATGCAAAATTTCATGAAACTACAACGGTCCTCAAATACAGAAAACATCATAAGAAAACCATATCTCAATGCGAAAATCCATGTAGTATAATATACGCAACATAAACAGTAATATGAGCATATAAAGGAAAAACCGCTATTTAACTGCAACAAGTTATTAAATAAATCATGCAGTTCCTAATATCCAAAATCCAACGCAACATCATATAAATGTGAACATGTAACTATAACAGGGTATATTGGTGTACATGTAAGTACGTATGCAAGATGTACATGTAGCTATATCTCATATGTGTATATACCTGTCACTATTGGTACCCTACCATATAGGTATATGTGTAGCTAGCATATAGGTATGGCAAGGCATATGTGTAATCATGTAGGTATACAGGTATGCTATATGTCATATGCGCAAAGGAATAAGAATCCCTATCTCAATTATCCCTATCCAATAACAATATCACATATGTATATGGCTTGTGCGTGTCATGGCAAATACCGACGGTGTGGGTGTAACAAGTAATTTGTGCTCGTGTAACATGGACCGTCAGTAATGGTGTTGTGTCTCATTAATACTATGTCCATATGCAATAGGAAAAATGAGGTATGCAACAAAGGTACACATGCACAATAAATATCCATATACTTGTAACTAATAATCATGTCATTAAATCTAGCCCAGACGCATAACGCCATGCGGGCGATTCCCCTATAGATGTTAAATCTTCTCACTGATGATCCTGGGGCTAAGTAAAGCCAACCACTCTCTTTCCTTTCTTCGCAGGGCCCGAAGTTCCCGCCTGCGTCCCTAAGATCAAAAACAACAATAACAAGTGTATATTAGCAATCGACCAGTAACACGTACAAACTACGTTTAACCGACGCACCAACTCCAAACATACTCTCAAGTGTTCGTCTAGTGGATAACATGCGTAGCGACACTACGAAACTAACTCAAGAGCAAAAGCTACACAAAGACACATAACGCAAGGATAACGCCCACAAGATAAACACACTGTACACTCACTGTACAAAACACGCACGATACCGGCATAACCCTATCTAGGAAAGCAAAACTACGCAACCACCAAGCCTAGACCCCGATCGTACCGATCGCGCAGTCACAACACAACCTAAAACGTGGAATCTAATATAAATAACGTCGCAACGTCAAAAGAAAGCCACGTCTAAACTTTACCGAAATCTAGTAAGTAACATTTAATCATATTAGCTCAAAACTACAAGTTTAACCCAAACTAGAAATCACAATAATCTCATAATAGCTTGATTAAACTACCCAAACCCTTACTAGAATTTTAATCACACTCAAATAGGATTTAGTAAAAGTTTAGTTTGCAATTAAGCTAATTAGACAATTAGGAAAAATACTATTTAACAATCTAGCAACTAGGTTAGGTTTTCTTTTGTCTAAAACTTCACACTTAACCATTTCACTAAACAAAACCCTACACGATTAACAAAACCTCTTACTAGAAATTCTAAACATGAAATTAAAAGATTTAATTAAACATCTTATATGCTATCTTAATGTATTAAAACAACAAATATAGATTAGGGTTAGGGTTTTATACCTCCACAAAAGATCCACAATTTAGCAACTAAATTCACAAAATAACCTCCAAAAAGAGCACTTCCAAGAAGATCCAAGCTTGTTTTAGAGTTGAAGAATGAAGGGTATGGATTTATTTATGAGTTTTTGTGATTATTTGATAATTTTTGAGGATTTATTTAGACTTAAAATAGTTGAAATGGGGTGTAAATCAAAATGGGGCAGCAAGGTGAAGAGTGGCCGGCCATTGCAAGGAAAAGGGAAGGGTTTGGCTAAGTGTGGAAATTTCTAGCTAAAAACACTAATTAAAGCTCATTAATGCAACAAATATCTAAAGCCACCTCATTTCATTTCTTTAAAAATTAATTTTAATTACACAAATATCTAGATATTTTGGAGAGAAAGATTTAAACTTAAACTTGTGATTAACTTAGCATAGATTCACTTTAGTAGTAATAAACCCAAACAAAATTGTAATTAACACTAATTAAGTACATAATTAACAACTTAAAATAATATTTTAATTAAGGAAAATTATTAAAATGCACTAAAATTACAAGTGACATACAAAACCCCGCAAACTAGCAATTTCCTAGCTAAACTAGGTGCAGTGAATTCTATACTGCAAAAAGATCGCTTCAAGGTTTTACGGAAAACACCGACTATTTTACCCTAAAAACGGAAAATCGCCTAAACGATTTCCAAAACGTTACACGAATTATCTCTCAAGTGGATGAGGAACCCTACTAGATCGGCGGAGTGGCTGAAGGTCGTTGGGAACTATTGAATCCTCTGGTTCTACCAAATCATCAGCTGTAGTTTGTATAGCTGGAACTCCTTCCAGTTCTACCTCACGACCATAAATTTGTTTCCAAAATAAATTTCTTTTCTAAAAAGGTGGCATGCCGAGAAATAAAACACCTTTTGTTCCTCGATGTGGTAGAAGATATTCCCTTGAGAATGCTTGGGATATCCAACAAACTTCCACAGAACTGAACTTGCCTCGAGCTTGTCCAGAATTTGGTTTTGACATAGGCCGGACAACCCCAAATCATAACTTACTTAGGAGATGGGCTCTTCCCATACCATATCGTATATGAAGTGGTACGTACCCGATTTGGTTGGAACCCAATTCAATAGGTATGTTGCTTCATCAAGCGCATAACCCCAAAAGGAAATAGGCAACTCAGTAGTACTCATCATAGAGCACACCATATCTAATAGGGTGCGATTGCTCCGCCCCGATACACCGTTGTGCTGTGGTGTATTCGGAGGAGTAATGCTGAGAGAGAATCTCATTCTCCTTTAGAATAGTGAACTCCGTGCTCAAGAATTCTCCTCCCCGATCACATCAAAGGACATAATACTTATATCCGTTTGGTTCTCTACTTCTGACTTATGTTCATTGAATTTCTCAAAAGCTTCAGACCTGTGTTTCAACAGGAACATATGTCCGAATCTTGAGAGATCATCAGTGAATGTTATGAAGTACAAAGAACCAATCCTGGTATATATAGACAGGGGACTTACATACATCATTATGTATCAGTCCCAAGAGTTCACTAACTCTTTCTCCTTTTCAGGTAAACGGAGGTATGGTCATAGTATCTTTGTGACATGACTAGCATGTTTCACAAGATGTAAATTCAAGCTAATTTAAACATGCATCTTAATGTAACTTCGCTAGTCGGGTCGCATTGATATGACCTAGTCTATAATGCCTCAAGAAGGATTCATTCATTTCTGAATTCCTCCTCTTGTGTGTGTTCTGTACGTTAAGAACTGCTGTTTGATTTAGAACGTATATGCTTTTAGATAACGTGCCTGATCCTATCAACTCTTGATATAGGAAATGTTCAAAACATTATCCAACTATACAAAATTATATTCTTCTTTACTTAATAAAGAGACTGATATGATGTTGTATATCAGGTTCCATATCTAATAACATTCGTTCAGAATCAATGTATTTCATAATACAGGATGATAACCGCCAACCCCTTAGCTGCAACAATTGCACTGTTTCCAACTCTTGAATTTTATCACCCGTTCTCAGTTCTCTACCTATCTGTAGGCCATGTAACAGATTACATATATGCGATCCTGATCCGGTATCTAATACCTAGGACGTAGAGTGTACTGAGAAACAAGTCTCGGTAATGAACATACCCGAAGAAGATGCATCATCATGCACTTTCTTCATTTGGGCGGCACGAGAATTCTGGTAATCACCTATTTTCAGCTCGGTCTTATAAAAATTATAAGTTGGAGCGGGACCAACGTTCCCCAGCTCACTAAAACAAGTGGGTTCGGTCAATACATCCGTATTATTATCTTGATTAAGGCATGACGTGGTCACTACCTGGAGAGAGAGAGAGAGAAGAAAATACTCTGCGTGCGCTCTTGCAAGATTAGATTGGTTATTATTTTATCTAATCAGGATGGCTCACACTGTTGTTATCAAATCTTCCTTCAAACCCTAAAAGGAAAGACTGGCCGGGATTAATTACACCCTACAATTTCGCCAATCTTTCAGCCAGGCCAGTGTTTGTACTTTGAGGGAGGTTCCCCGAGCTTTCGCACGGACCTATTTAAAATAAACATCGCTTTCCCAGTGGCGTAACCCCGTTAACATTTTTCTAGACACTTACTTGCACTACTAAAATAGGGGGTTGCCCCTATGGATAACGACATCCGTAGGGGCAATTTTAGTTTGGCCCTACGGAATAATCCGTAGGGCCAAAAGGTTGCCCCTACGGTCCTTACATATTTATTTAAAAATTATTAAATCTTAAATTGTTGTTTGCCCCTACGGAGCCACAAACCAAGAACCTACGGACTTATCCGTAGGGGCATCTAAATAGGGATTTAAGTTAAAAGCTCAGATCGATCCTTACGCTCATTATTCCTAATTCTCATGCGAACCCAAATTCCCAAACCCTCGTTCCCGCCGATCGATCTTCGTTCTCGTCGTCGCCAGCGCCGCCGATTCGTCGTAGCCACCGCCTGCTTTCGTCATCGCCAGCGCCGGCTCATCTCCGTTCTCGTCGTCGCCTCTGCACAGGTAACGAAATCTTCAATTACTCAAATTTTTGATTGGGACTGATGCTGCGGGCTGAGGCTGGGGCTCGGGCTAGGGCTAGGGTTGGGGCTGCGGCTCGGGATGCGGTTGGGGTTGGGGCTCGGGCTCGGGCTACGGCTCGGGCTGCGGTTGGGGTTGGGGCTCGGGCTCGGGCTGCGGTTAGCGTTAGGGTTGGGGCTCGGGCTCGGGCTGCGGTTAGCGTTAGGGTTGGGGCTGGGGCTGGGGCTGGGACTGGGGCTGCGGTTGGGGTTGGGGTTCGGCAGGGAGTTGCGGTTGGGGTTGGGGTTGGGGTTAGGGTTAGGGTTAGGGTTAGGGTTGGGGTTTTGGATTTTAGGGTCTAAGTTAATTTCCATTCTAATTAGCATTAAGCTCGTTAATTGAAATGTTGATGATGATCATAAGAGGAAAATGTGTCTAGTTTGAGAAGGTGTTGGAAACTGGAGTAATAATGTGGGTAAAGCCCAGTTTAATTAATAATTTTATTTGTCATTCTCAAATTTTCTTCGAAACGGAGACTGTTTTGTGGAACTTTTAGCCGTTGGGCATGTTGGGGTTTTGTTTTTGGAGTCATGGGACCTAGAATTTGGTAGGTATCCAAAGACCCCGTGTCTGATTTTGGATATTTTTGATTGATTTAAACTGTGGGTCTGAGTAGTCCCTTAATTTGATCTGGTTGGGGTTTAAGTATGCAAAGGATTTGTAGTCTGGTGGAAATTTTGAGGATGTTTTCGATTGAATATGTTTGCTAATTGCATAAGATGCTCATAAGATTCTGGATTTTGAGGATGGGCCGTTGTAATTGGAAATGCTTAGAATTGTAGGACCTTCTTTGTTTTAGCTATATATAATTGCAAAAAAAAAGACACATTTCTGATTTGAAGAAAAGGAAGGGCAAGATAGGGCCAGAAGGTTGCCCCTACGGTCCAAGACGTTCAAAAGTAAAAATATTAAATCTTAATTTGGTGTTTCCCCCTACGGAACCGCAAACCAAGGACCTACGGACAAATCCGTAGGGGCATCTAAATATGGATTTAATAGAAAAGGCATATAATTTCCCTACGCGCCAATTATCCTCTCTCCTCACTCATGCCTGCGAAACCTCTCCTAAATCCCCTTTTCTCATCGCCGTGTCGCCGATCTCATCAATCTCGTCACCGATCTCACCGATCTCTTCACCGTTCTCTCTCTCTCGTTCCCGATCGCGTTCCCGTTCTCGTCGCCGTTATTCCTCATCGCCGATTGTCGATTGTCTCCTCCACCGAACAGGTAAGTAATTAAATCTTCATTTAAAGTAATTTTTGATTATTTTAGGGGTTGGGGTTGGGGTTGCGGTTGGGGTTGGGTTCGGCTAGGGTTGCGGTTGGGGTTGGGGTTGGGGTTGGGGTTAGGGTTAAGGCTGGGGCTGGGGCTGGGGCTGGGGCTGGGGTTAGGGTTAGGGTTCAGCTGGGGATGGGGCTGGGGCTGGGGTTAGGGTTAGGGCTGAAAACAATGGATCTTGCTTAAGGTATATTTTCAGTTGTAGAATTTTATTTGAGGTGTTACATGTGATAGAATAACTTAGTTATATTTTCAAACAATTATAATTTTATTTTTCAGTTGTAGAATTTGAAACTAGTTAATAAATAGTCAAGATATCGTTAAGTAACTTATACGGTTCGAAGTTCAGCCGTAGGCTTCGAGACTAGTTGATGCGCAAGTAAAACATTGCAATATTTGAGGGAATTAAACAATATAAAAACAATGGATCTTGCTTAAGATGCTAAAAGTTCGTAGGAATCGAAAAACATGGACCTGCCGTAAGCGAGCCTGTGTGGTGTCGTCCTCTCTTCACTGACATGCACACATACACGCGCCCATACATGCAGGGCCTAATACATAAATTTGCACTTTCATTCTCTCTACGGACACATGCACCACACATGCACGCATACACACGACCTAATACATAAATATGCACTGTCTTCTCTACATAGACATACACACACAAATGCATGCATACACATAGGGCTTAAGACAAATATAAAACAAAAAAAATCATTTTTCAATACCTTTTTGCGTATGTATCAAATACTTGCAAAGTTGATTTGCTGTCAATACGGAACATTTTCTATCCGTATATCATTAGATAAATAGAAAGGAAGAAAGTTCGACATGTATGTGCTACTCTATGAAGGTCAATTGAACAGTGTCGGTGGTTATAAAAAAAATAACGAAGAATTGAATTTTGATTGCCAAATGGCAGGAGAAAACTTTTCTGACACCGTGTACCCAATTTTCCCACACACACCCCTTCACACATGAAGGTTGGCAGAAGATGTTTTTCTGGTAACATGTTCAGCATCATCGAGACTTAATTGCATTTGAAAGAAGGATATATATACTTTCATCTTAAATTTATATTATATTCATCTTGTTTATTGATTTCTTTTCTATGTTGCAGGTATGTATCTCAATCTCAAGTCCAATGCATCTTAGTTCTTTAATGCTCAATTCTCAAAGGAGCTTAGTTCTCCATAGGAGCTTAGTTCTCCAAGATAGGAGCGTGCTCCTACCCATATGTTAGTTGTATGTATGCCCTAGAGGCCAGTATTGTACATATGATGTATATTATATTGGATGCTTGGACATATATAGAGATGACTTTCTTGCTCGATATGATAGTATGCTATCTGGTTGCTCTTTATCTTAACATGTACACTTGTCTCTTTATATTGTCTTATAGTTACATGTTGGTAAAGCCCTTAGGATATGTACATGACTACCTGGACTATGATGCAGATCATACTAGTGGGGACATGGTAGTCCATAAGTACATCCTTCAAGGTCCCTAGTCGTGGGTGTATCGAGACGGGGCATCGATATACCAGTGTAGACTAGCGTATACGCTTCTCGACCCATGAGATGGGCGATGGATGATCCCATATCCATTGGTGTTTGACATCAGAGATGGTATACGGGTGCTCAGTGGAGACTGGGTACACTGGACGGACTCGCCGAGAACTCCCAGATGGTATTATACCTCACGTCAGATGGCAGTTCTCAGGTGACACTTGTAAAGGTTAGTCTGGAGACTCGAGATCGTCATAGAGTCTTGTGTGATTCCCACTGTGCTTTGATCTCCACCTTACCACGTCCATGAGGGCGTGCAAAACGGTGGTCTTTGGGTACAGTCCCGAGTCACATGGAGGCAATGAGCGATAGGAGGGGTTTCGTCTCTCCCGGTATTGGGAGTTGATGTTGCGCCGTGCTCGATTGGCCGTAGCAGGGAAGTCCCTGGCCAGGGCTGATCAGAGATTTGCTGGTAAGTGTTACCAGTAGTTTCTCGACCCGTTATGAGCCTCACATCGGAACGACATATCGGGTTATTGGGGTCTGACGTTTACCACCCCTAGACTTGATATGCGACATATCAGACGAAGAGACCGGACTTTACGGTAAGTGTTACTGGTCGGATTCGCAGGAGTGTGAGCGGGCTAGCTCGTCGATCTTCTGATCGCTCAATACCCGGGTGGCCGTTACGTTTAGCAGACCGCTTGCGGCTTGTGGGTGCTTGATATGATCATCATCTGCTACCGGCGTATTGACGAGTCTTTAGAGTCCTACACAGAGGTTTCCTGGTTCAAGCGAAACGAAATAGGAGCGCATATGAGATATGTGCAGGACCGAGAATAATGCGTGTATGTGATACCGCATTTCATTCTCGCGATATATGTTTCGATTGGTTATATTCGATATGACCTAGTTATCGAATCATTGATTCGATAAATCGATACATTGGATTCTAGTCGGTGATATGATCGGATCATTGAATCAAATGTTGATTTAATGATTTAATGCATAATTATATATTTGATATATTGCATTGCATTAACTAGTATTGGTTCACTTTAAATGGATTTTCTCACCTTATGTACATGTTGTATATGTGATATACTTTTGTGCACATCTTTGTATCATGTTTGATGATGCTTGCTCATTAGGTTAAGTGTGAAGTATTAAACCATGGTTAAGAGATGATTAGGGTTTTGCCTTTTTATTTATTTATTTGTTTATTTATTTGAAAAAGGTTATGATAAGAATGGTGGCTTTTTTTGTTTTAAGTTGAAGCTTCATGAAGCTTTGACTTTTGTAACCATCCTTATCTTCATGCTTAACCCTAATCCTCTCAAGTGACCATGGTTTATTCTCTACACTTAACCTAGGTTAGAACATGATAAGTATTTGATTTTATTATTCTTTTTCACAATACTTATCATATTCTTTCTTCTTCATCTCCTTCTTCTTCAAGAGAGAAAACAAGATGCCATCAATGGCAACTTGAGCATAAGTGAGTGAAATCCAATTCTAAAGTGAACCCATCTCCTATTTCTTCACCCTCTACCTCTTGCCAAGTTGTTTTGGGTGTTTTCTTCACAAGTTTCACAACTTTGTGAAGTCGGAGCTTGAGCTTGTTCAATCTCGACGTAGATCGTCTTTGACACGAAGCCGACGACCTATTCCGCTCGTTTTCCCGATGAAGCCGACGAATGAGTCTAGGATTCGAAAAGGACAGCGAGAGGATCAGTACGTGGAGCTAAGGAAGTGGATATCCGGATCTACAAAGGTTGTAGGTTCCGACCTTTAGTTAATTTGTTAACTAGAATCGTATTTCGCCTAGAAATCTAGTCTACGATCCATGTTAGGGTTTCTCGGCACCAATAATTTTTGAAATTGGCATGGTTGATGCCTTGTGAAACTTCATTAGGATGCCTAGGAACCCTATAGTGGTATCAGAGCCTAGCTAGAGCCTTAGGCGTAGTCTAGACGCGATTTGAAGCCCGAACGAACCCGAAACCCTAAACTTAACATGCTCTCTGTACATTTTCTAAAATCCGGGATTTATATCTGTTAGGCATGCGATGTCTAAAGAAGTTGCGGATTCCAATTGTTGTAGTTGTACACTTTCTTTTCTGTGACCGTAAGTGTAATATGTGATATCGCCGGTTTCGTTGCTATACGTCAACGACAATTGGGGTATGCATACTTACTTACGTTGATGACATGTGATGTTATGTGTTGCTGGATATGTTATATTGGATCGTCGTGTTCGAATAGCCGGGGTTTTTTATGTGAGATGAGTGTTTTTCATTTTATTTTATGTAAAAACTTGTATGTAATATTCTTTTATTTGGGGCACTTCCAGGTAGCGGAAGTTGTCACCTTTTGTATATTATTTACTTTTCCGCATTAGGATAGACCCAAGGAGGGGAGCACAAGTAACCGGGTTCTGGGGTCCAGTGGGAGACCAACTGGAGGAGTCGAGTCCGGGTCTCCTAACCCTAGAATTGGCAGGGTTGCTTGCCGCTCTCGTAGGGGTCTAGGGGTGTAGGATTGGCTATTCGTTACGACCGTGGAATCCGTGTTTTATACTGGCTCGTATTGAAAACACGGTCGTCCTAGTATATCCAATATTTCATATGTTTATTCTGCTGCGATATCTGTGTTGTGACTCTGTGATGGATATAGTATATAGTATATATGATATATTATATAGACGTTACTTATGTTTTACACCCGCGCTAGCCCTGCCCTGCTCTGTCGTTAGTTACCTAACCTAACGGTGCACGAGGGGACATCGAAGCGAATGCGGATGGCATAAGTGTACGTCATATCTATCTGTGATGTTTAGGTATTTAAATGATGGGACTTCATTAATGTGATTAATGAAAGATAAGAAACCTAAGATGTTGTGGAATCGAATTTTAAAATAAAACAGGTAGCTACAGTTCTTGCTTTGAACAGCGGTATATATGATATACCCTGCACCTTATTCGATGAGGAAAGGACCGAGATCCCTTCACCGGGAGTGACTCCTTTAGCAATAACTGGCAGATGATACACACTCGGTTTGCTTTTGACTACTTTTGGGTTTTTGCTTTGCACAGTGATATATATGATATATCCCGCACCTCATTCGACGAGGAAAGGGCCGACGATCCCTTCACCGGGAGTGACCCCTTTAGCAAAACTGGAAAAGCCTCAAAATCACTCCATTTTAAAACTTCATTTAATTCTACAACGATATCAAGTTCATTACGCTCATGGTTTTCAGAAAAACCTGGCGTAGCCCTCCGTCATTTCAGATAAATCCTACTTAGTATTCGTGCTACGTTTGTTGACCTCCGTCAAGGCGTAATGTGCGGTAGCTAACTAGTATTTGTCTGCTTATGCATATGATGCAGATTGGATTAGGGTAGTCGTACGACCTTGTTGACCTCCGTCAAGGCTCGTGCGGGTGGGTTTGATTCAATCAAGAAATGACGGGTTGAACTTGACTTGCACCCTGTGGTTTGTTGACCTCCGTCAAGGTCATAGGATGCTTGGGGCAAAATATTATCGGGAATTTCAAGTGTTGAAATTTGCAATGAGATTGCATACCTTCTATGAGATAGTTGGATCCCGATACCCACTGCGAGTAAGAGTTACTCATGGGAGAGTTTTACACATTGCAATTAGCTGATCAAGTAGGTGTCTAGAAAGGTGTCAACGGGGTTACGCCTCTGGGAAAACGAGGTTTACATTAATTAGGTTCGTGCGAAAGCACGGGGGACCTCCCTCAAAGTACCGACACTGGCCTGGCTGAAAGATTGGCGAACTTGTAGTGTGTAATTAATCCCGGCTAGTCTTTCCTTTTAGGGTTTGGAGGAAGATTTGATAAAAAGCAGTGGGAGCCATCCTGATTAGATAAGATAATAACCAATCTGATCTTGCACGAGCATACGCTAAAGTGTTTTCTTCTCTCTCTCTCCAGGTAGCGACCATTTCATGCCCTAATGAAGATAATAATATGGATGTATTGACCGAACCCGCATGTTATACTGTGCTGGGGAACGTTGGTTCCGTTCTTTCCTATAAGAGTTATAGGAATGAACAGGATATAGGGGAATACCAGGATTCTTATGCCACCCGAATGAAGAAAGTACATGTTGATGCATTTTCTTCGGGTGTGTTCGTTACTGAGAACTGTTTCTCTATTTACTCTACGTCCTGGGTATTGGATACCGGGTCAGGATCCCATATATGTAATCAGTTACATGGGCTCAGGAAAGGTAGAGAACTTGGAGAAGGTGATAAAGACATTAGAGTTAGAAATGGTGCAATTGTTGCAGCTAAGACTGTCGGGGAATATCACCTTGTATTACCAACTGGTAATACATTGGTTCTGAACGAATGCTATTACATGCCGAACCTGATATGCAACATTATATCGGTTTCTTTATTAAGTAAAGAGGGATATAATTTGGTATTACAGGACAATGTTATGAACATTTTCCGTAACCAAAAGTTGGTTGGGTCAGGCACGTTGTGCAATGGCATTTATGTTCTAAACCAATCAACAGTTCTGAGCATAACAAACACACACAAGAGGAAGAGTTCTGAACTGAACGAATCCTTCTTGTGGCATTGTAGACTGGGTCACATCAATGCGACACGACTGGCTAAGTTGCATAAGGATGGATATTTAAATCCGTTTGAATTTTCATCCTATGACACTTGCCAATCATGTCTCAAAGGCAAGATGACCAAAGCTCCGTTTACGGGACACGGAGAAAGAGTTACCGAACTCTTGGGACTGATACATAGTGATGTATGCGGTCCCATGTCTACACATGCCAGGGATGGTTCTTCGTACTTCATTACATTCACTGACGATCTCTCTAGATTCGGATACGTGTTCCTGATGAAACACAAATCAGAAGCTTTTGAGAAATTTAGAGAATATAAAAAAGAAGTCGAGAACCAAACCGGAGAAAGTATTAAAATCCTTCGATCAGATCGAGGAGGTGAATACTTGAGCAATGAATTCCTGGACTTCCTAAAAAAGAATGGGATTCTCTCTCAGCTAACTCCTCCATATACACCACAGCACAACGGTGTATCGGAGCGGAGAAACCGCACCCTATTAGATATGGTGCGCTCTATGATGAGTGTAGCTGAGTTACCTGTTTCCTTCTGGGGATATGCACTGGAAACAGCAGCATGCCTACTGAACAGGGTTCCCACCAAATCTGTGCCTACCACACCATATGAGATATGGGAAGGGAAGAGACCATATCTTAATTTTATAAAGATATGGGGTTGCCCGGCCTATGTCAAAAGACAAAAACCGGACAAACTCGAGGCAAGATCTGTTTTGTGTAAGTTTGTTGGATATCCCAAACATTCGCGAGGGTATATCTTCTACCACAGTGAGGAACAAAGAGTATTTGTTGCTCAACATGCCACCTTTTTAGAAAAGGAATTTCTTGCAAAAGAGATTAGTGGCTCTGAGGTAGAACTGGAAGAGGTTCCAGCTGAACAAAACACAACAGAAGATTTAGTGGAACCAGAGTATTCAGTAGCTCCCAATGAACCTCAGCCACTCCGCCGATCTAGTAGGGTTCCTCGCCAACCTGAGAGATACTACGGTTTTCTCATGGATGGTGGGAGCGAGGATTGCATCATGGAGGATGATGACCCAACTAGCTTCGAGCAGGCCATCACGAGTAGGGACTCGGTGAAATGGCTGGATGCTATGCGGTCCGAGATGGAATCCATGTACACCAACAAAGTATGGACTTTGGAAGTTGCTCCTGAAGGGGTAAAACCCATTGGGAGCAAATGGATCTTCAAGAAGAAACTTGGTGTAGATGGGAAAGTGGAGACTTTCAAAGCTAGACTTGTAGCAAAGGGTTTTCGTCAAAGACCAGGTGTGGACTATGACGAAACCTTTTCTCCAGTAGCTATGCTTAAATCCATCCGAATCATGCTTGCCATTGCTGCCTTTCATGACTACGAAATCTGGCAAATGGATGTTAAGACCGCCTTTCTAAATGGTGGTTTAGAAGAGTGCGTTTACATGACTCAGCCAGAGGGCTTCGTAGACAGTGGGAGCAGCGGGAAGGTGTGCAAGCTGCTTAAATCCATTTATGGATTAAAGCAAGCATCGCGGAGTTGGAACATCTGCTTTAATGTCGTTATCAAAGAGTTTGATTTCGTCAAAAATCCAGATGAACCTTGTATCTACAAGAAGGTGGCAGAGAGTAAGGTTGTCTTCCTCGTATTGTACGTGGACGACATACTCTTGATAGGAAATGATATTCCTATGCTGCAATCGGTCAAGCTCTTCTTATCACAAAGATTCTCAATGAAAGATCTTGGTGATGCCTCCTGCATATTTGGAATCAGGATCTATAAAGATAGATCCAAACGGATACTGGGATTGTCCCAATCCAGGTACATTGAAACCATACTAAAGAGGTTTAGTATGGAAGAGTCCAAGCGTGGGAACTTGCCCACGATCTCTGGAGTCACTCTCTCCAAAGAGATGTCTCCCAAGACTGATTTGGAGAGAGCTCGCATGCAAGGGATACCCTATGCTTCGGCAGTAGGCTCTATCATGTATGCGATGCTATGTACAAGACCCGATGTAGCATACTCACTAAGTGTAGTGAGCAGGTATCAATCTGATCCTGGAGAGAGTCACTGGACAGCTGTGAAGAGCATTCTCAAGTACTTGCGAAGGACTAGAGATATGTTCTTGGTGTATGGTAACGGAGAGCTCCAAGTGGAGTCTTTTACCGATTCGAGCTTCCAGAGTGATAAGGACGACTCTAAGTCGCAGTCGGGCTTTGTCTTTACCCTTTACGGAGGGGCGGTTAGCTGGAAGAGTTCCAAGCAGGAAACCGTGGCAGACTCGACGATGGAGGCTGAATACATCGCTGCCAACGATGCTGCTAAAGAAGCTGTCTGGATCAAGAAGTTCATTACTGAACTTAGAGTGGTTCCATCCATTGAGCATCCAATACCTTTGTATTGCGATAACAATGGAGCGGTGGCTTTGGCCAAGGAACCCAGGTCCCATCAGCGGTCCAGGCATATTCTGAGGCGGTATCACCTGATCCGGGAGATAGTTGATCGCCGGGAGATCGAGGTCAGGAGAGTTGACACGAAGGACAACACGGCGGATCCACTCACGAAGGCCATTCCCCAGATACAGTTTGAGAGACTCTTCGGGATGCTCGGTATGCGATACTACAGCAGCTGGCCCTAGTGCAAGTGGGAGATTGTTAGTTGTATGTATGCCCTAGAGGCCAGTATTGTACAGATGATGTATATTATATTGGATGCTTGGACATATATAGAGATGACTTTCTTGCTCGATATGATAGTATGCTATCTGGTTGCTCTTTATCTTAACATGTACACTTGTCTCTTTATACTGTCTTATAGTTACATGTTGGTAAAGCCCTTAGGATATGTACTTGACTACCTGGACTATGATACAGATCATACTAGTGGGGACATGGTAGTCCATAAGTACATCCTTCAAGGTCCCTAGTCGTGGGTGTATCGAGACGGGGCATCGATATACCAGTGTAGACTAGCGTATACGCTTCTCGACCCATGAGATGGGCGATGGATGATCCCATATCCATTGGTGTTTGACATCAGAGATGGTGTACGGGTGCTCAGTAGAGACTGGGTACACTGGACGGACTCGCCGAGAACTCCCAGATGGTATTATACCTCACGTCAGATGGCAGTTCTCAGGTAACACTTGTACAGGTTAGTCTGGAGACCCGAGATCGTCATAGAGTCTTGTGTGATTCCCACTGTGCTTTGATCTCCACCTTACCACGTCCATGAGGGCGTGCAAAACGGTGGTCTTTGGGTACAGTCCCGAGTCACATGGAGGCAATGAGCGATAGGAAGGGTTTCGTCTCTCCCGGTATTGGGAGTTGATGTTGCGCCGTGCTCGATTGGCCGTAGCAGGGAAGTCCCTGGCCAGGGCTGATCAGAGATTTGCTGGTAAGTGTTACCAGTAGTTTCTCGACCCGTTATGAGCCTCACATCGGAACGACTTATCGGGTTATTGGGGTCTGACGTTTACCACCCCTAGACTTGATATGCGACATATCAGACGAAGAGACCGGACTGTACGGTAAGTGTTACTGGTCGGATTCGCAGGAGTGTGAACGGGCTAGCTCGTCGATCTTCTGATCGCTCGATACCCGGGTGGCCGTTACGTTTAGCAGACCGCTTGCGGCTTGTGGGTGCTTGATATGATCATCATCTGCTACCGGCGTATTGACGAGTCTTTAGAGTCCTACACAGAGGTTTCCTGGTTCAAGCGAAACGAAATAGGAGCGCATATGAGATATGTGCAGGACCGAGAATAATGCGTGTATATGATACCGCATTTCATTCTCACGATATATGTTTCGATTGGTTATATTCGATATGACCTAGTTATCGAATCATTGATTCGATAAATCGATACATTGGATTCTAGTCGGTTATGTGCGACATGACCGGATCATTGAATCAAATGTTGATTTAATGATTTAATGCATAATTATATATTTGATATATTGCATTGCATTAACTAGTATTGGTTCATTTTAAATGGATTTTCTCACCTTATGTACATGTTGTATATGTGATATACTTTTGTGCACATCTTTGTATCATGTTTGATGATGCTTGCTCATTAGGTTAAGTGTGAAGTATTAAACCATGGTTAAGAGATGATTAGGGTTTTGCCTTTTTATTTATTTGTTTGTTTATTTATTTGAAAAAGGTTATGATAAGAATGGTGGCTTTTTTTGTTTTAAGTTGAAGCTTCATGAAGCTTTGACTTTTGTAACCATCCTTATCTTCATGCTTAACCCTAACCCTCTCAAGTGACCATGGTTTATTCTCTACACTTAACCTAGGTTAGAACATGATAAGTATTTGATTTTATTATTCTTTTTCACAATACTTATCATATTCTTTCTTCTTCATCTCCTTCTTCTTCAAGAGAGAAAACAAGATGCCATCAATGGCAACTTGAGCATAAGTGAGTGAAATCCAATTCTAAAGTGAACCCATCTCCTATTTCTTCACCCTCTACCTCTTGCCAAGTTGTTTTGGGTGTTTTCTTCACAAGTTTCTCAACTTTGTGAAGTCGGAGCTTGAGCTTGTGCAACCTCGACGTAGATCGTCTTTGACACGAAGCCGACGACCTATTCCGCTCGTTTTCCCGATGAAGCCGACGAATGAGTCTAGGATTCGAAAAGGACAGCGAGAGGATCACTACGTGGAGCTAAGGAAGTGGATATCCGGATCTACAAAGGTTGTAGCTTCCGACCTTTAGTTAATTTGTTAACTAGAATCGTATTTCGCTTAGAAATCTAGTCTACGATCCGTGTTAGGGTTTCTCGGCACCAATAATTTTTGAAATTGGCATGGTTGATGCCTTGTGAGACTTCATTAGGATGCCTAGGAACCCTACACCATAATGCGCATATGCCCAAGCGCCACGTGCGCTACGTGCAACGCACGTGTGCCTACGATGCGCGCACCACGTGCAATGCACGTGCGCACCACATGAGAATATTTAATAATATTAAAAGGAGGTTAGTTCTCCATAGGAGCTTAGTTCTCCAAGATAGGAGCATGCTCCTCCCAATAATGCGCATACACGTAAGCGCCATGTGCGCTATGTGCAACGCACATGTGCCCGCCATGCGCGCACCACGTGCAATGCACGTGCGCACCACATGAGAATATTTAATAATATTAAAAGGAGCTTCGTTCTCCATAGGAGTTTAGTTCTCCAAGTTAGGAGCCTGCTCCTCCCTATAAAGCGCATAAGCGCAAGCGCCATGTGCGCTACGTGCAACGCACGTATGCCCGCCATGCGCGCACCACGTGCAATGCACGTGCGCACTACATGAGAACATTTAATAATATTAAAAGGAGATACATTCTCCATAGGATCTTAAGTCTAATGCATATACACGGATTTTCTCTTTTGTCAGTAACTATCTCGTTCTTAGATTTCTCAATATAGTCACCATAACCTACAATTTATATGTTATACAGTCTAACATGGCCTATGAGTACGTCAGAGTTAAGGACTGGATGTATGTGGATTGGTAACAACGTATGCAACCTAAATTTGTCGTAGGAGTTGTTGCTTTTATTGAATTTGCACGCGCACATAATAAGATCGTGATAGAGAAGATTCTCTGCCCGTGCGATAGATGTGGCAATAAGTACTGGCCGAAGGTAGAATTGTCATAGCTTCATATTGTAAAATATGGGTTTACTAGATTTTATACAACTTGGAAATATCACGGGGAAGGAGAAGAATGCAGTACTGCGGCAGAAGAAGAAGGAGAACACGATAATGCGACAGGAGAAGAAGAAGAATTCGGTAATGCGGCAGAAGGAGAAGACGGTAATTTATTTCCATCAGAAGAAATGGAGGATATGGTAGAGGCTGCCCTAGGTGAATCTATTCGTACCGAAGATGACATTCCTTCCGGTCAAGGACCGCGTGCAGATAAATATGAAAATTTCATGAATGATGCTAGAAAACCAATTTATGAGAATGTGAAGTATTCCACCCTCTTATGGTTCGTCCAACTTTTCCAGATTAAGTTCCTAAATGGATGGAGCAACAAGTTATTCACAATGCTTCTTTCGTTCTTGAAAGATTCTAAACCCCCGGGAAATAACGTGCCCGACAGCTGGTATGAAGCCCAGAAGATGAAGTCTGATTTGTGTCTAAAGTGCGAGAAGATTCAAGCATGTCCTAAAAATTGCGTGTTGTACCGGAAAGAGAATTCAGATTTGAAAGAGTGTCCAACATTCGGAGAGGCCAGATATAAACCGAAAGATTCTGATAAGAAGCCTGAAATACCTGTCAAGATAGCACGATACTTTCCCATAACACAGAGGCTACAGAGGCTATTCAGGTGCAAAAAAACAGCCGAGGCAATGATTTGGCATCACCGTGCTCCTCCAAGTGAAGATGGAAAAATGAGCCATCCAAGAGATTCACCGGCATGGAAGGATTTCGATAGGAGGCACGCAATATTCAGTAGCGATCCTCGCAATGTCCGGCTCGGACTGGCTACTGATGGCTTCTGCCCATTCAACTATATGGCTTGAAGTCACAGCACATGGCCCGTTGTAATGATAATTTATAATCTGTCACCTTGGTTGTCTATGGACCAATCATAATTTATGATGCCTCTTCTTATCGATGGACCAAACTCACCGGGGAACAATATCGACATCTATCTCCGACCTCTGATCGAGGAGTTGAAATCTTTGTTCATTGGTGGTGTAGAGACATATGATGCAAACACAAATACAACCTTCATACTGCGTGCGGCTTTAATGTGGACAATTAATGACTTTCCTGCGTATGGAATGCTATCAGGTTGGTCCGTACATAGTCACAAAGCATGTCCTCATTGCCATGAACACACAACATCGAAATTCTTGAATTTTAGCAGGAAGGTTTGTTATTACGGCCATCGACATTTCCTGCCTCCAGACCACCCTTATAGGTTAGACACGGTTCACTTTGATGGTCATCAGGAGCTTCTTGGACCTCCATCCCCATTGTCCGGAGAGGACGTGACTGCTAAATGGGATGGTTACAATAATGTGACCTTCGGGATAGATCCGACGAAACAGGTCAAACCACCATTTTGGAACAAGTTAAGCATTTTCTTCGAGCTTCCGTACTGGTCAAAAAATTTAGTGCGTCATTGTCTGGATGTCATGCATATAGAGAAGGGAGTATCAGAGCACATACTTAACTTGCTTCTTTGTAAAGACGGGAAATCGAAAGACAACCTGATTGCTCGGATGGATCTACAGGAGTGGGGAATAAGAAGTGAATTGCACCCTAGACCGGTAGCGGGTAAACCTGGCAAGTTTGTACTTCCCAATGCCGCTTATCAAATGTCACAACCGGAGAAGAAAAGATTCCTGCAGGTGTTACATGATTTGAAAGTTCCCACAGGTTTCTCAGGATCATTCAGCAAGAAAATAAAAATTGTGAAGAGCAAGATCGATGGGCTGAAAAGTCATGATCACCATGTTATCATGGAGCACCTTCTTCCATTAGCCCTCAGGACTTTTCTCCCCGAATCGGTTGGTCTAGTAATCAACGACCTATGTTGTTTTTTCAGAGAGTTGTGTGCTAAAACACTGGAGGTGATGTTTGATTGTCAATGTTTGATTGTCTAGTTGTTGGTGATGCGTCCACATCTGGGACAGAGGCCACTCCCGCTCCTCCAGGTGTGTTTATATATCATATAGTGCATGTATATTGATTTGGAATGCTATATCATAAATATACACACATTCCTTTTGCTCTTACTTAGCAATTTTTATTATTGTCTAGTTGTAGGTGGTGACACCACCGCACCTGCGGGTATGTTTATATATCCTATAGTGCATGCATATTGATTTAGAATGTTATATTATTGATCTACACATTCTTTTTGCAATTACTTATATAATCTATTTTTAATTGTCTAATTATAGGTGGTGCGTCCACATCTGACGCACGGGCCACTCCTGCCACTTCCATACCCTCCGCATCGTCTGCAGGTTAGTATGAATAAATATAAAATATTTATTCATCTTACATATGCTCTATAGAATAAATATGAACTTCATGGAAATTTAGTGTCAATGTTTATTTTCTAGTTGGAGGGGATGCGTCCGCATCCGGGACCTCGGCTGTTCCTCACCGGCGGAACTATCGTCCCGCTTGTGCTGCTGCCCGGGCCCAGGCTCATGCTTTAGTCACCGGAGGTATATATCACACTTCAATTTTCGTTTTACCTTGATTTCTTAATACAACTTTGTCTTAATATTGATTGTCTTGATATTTCTTTCAAACGCAGGGCCTCTCCATCCCCAGAGGGGGACTCGAGGCCCGAATCAGTCCCATAGGCTGAGGCCTGACAGAGCTAGGCGGGAGGCAGCATTCCCCTTCTTTTTTACCCTTGACTATCGCTATACCGGTCCTCATGCCGAGAGGTTCGGCCGGTATATGGGGGACGAGAGCCGGCTCGTGAAGAACTATCCACTTCACGTTGAGTGTGGCGAGCAGCACCGGCGCTCATTCGCCCTCTTCTTTGATCAGGCTCGGGTATGTAGTAATACAAATTTTCATTTGATTTATCCAATATATTTATTAATAACACTTGCAATCTAATAACAATGTTTTTTTTGTATTTTCAGTCGGATTACGATTTTCAGCCAGTACCCGACCCTGATCACCCTGGAAGGGTGCTCGACCTTCATGCTCTGTACAATGGCCTGATGAAGAACATGCAGACCAAGGTCCGATACAACAGGAATGAGCTGAAGGCCGACTGCTACTCCCTGTGGATGGCGACCACCGAGGCAGAGAGAGCGGCCCTCCTATCTACTCCGGCGTTTGCGAGAGTCGACGTAGAGACATGGCCTCTATTGTACGAATATTTCGACTCCCAACGCAAACAGGTATGTATTTTAAATGTAATTCATTATTTAGGATATAATTTATTTTTTGTGTTCCTTAATTAGAAAACTAAATGTTAATGCGTTGTGCAGAAACAGGCCGCTCAGAATACAGAGAACAGGAAGTCGGCGAAGAGGGGTCGCCCCACTTACACAGGTGGCTCGAGTAATATTACTCGAGGCATGGAGTATCGGTAAATTAAAATAGACCGACCTTTGTGATATTCTGAAATATTAAGAGTTATTTTCTAATATATCTAATATTAAGAGTTATTTTCTAATATTGCAGACAGCTAAGACCCTGGCGCAAGGTGGTACACCAAGCATGCTGTCCGCAAATCTTGCCGTCCATGGCACCTCGACAGATCCCGCCATGGACGAGCTTCGATATCCCGACGTCGCTACCCAGGAGCATTGCGTAAGTGTTAATATTTATTCTACCCATATTTGAAATTTTAGTTTTGGAAGGTTCAAATTTAAATTTTATACCTATACTTTACTGCTTAATGTGGGTGTAGGAGCGGGTGGTTGAGCAGGCCGAGGCCTCGAGGATCGATTTTACAGGACAAAGCGATCCGAGGCTGCTGATCCCAGTCCTGGACGCCGCACACGGAGGGCACCACGGAGGTTGGGAGAGAGGCCGGGGACTGGGCCCTAGCAGGGCCCATATGAGGTTGGACTCCACCCCGGCGGTTACTTCCTCTGTCTCCAGTGAGCGACATGTCCAGCAAGAACTGGAGAGCTTGAAGGCCACCGTTCAGGAGTTGAAGGAGATGCTGGTATGTATACTACTTTATAGTAAAATATCATGTCATATTATAGATATCAACATATCCATAATTAGTACGTAGCCTGAGCTTATTTGGTTGTAGACTTAGGTTTGATTAATCATACATACATATCTAATTAAAATAAACTACGGTTTTCCAAACTAGATATCCAGATTGGGTTTCGAAATAACTTGATAATGATACAAATTCGAATAATACACAGTTCTTACATGCTTATTACACACGTTAGGTCCAGACGCGACAGGGTATATCGGCTGAGCCTACACAGGCATCTCTCTCGGCTGCGGCTTCGCAAGCCACTACATCGGCTGCGGTTCCGCAGACAGCTCCTATAGCTCAACCGCCCGCTCAGACTCCCGCAGCCGTAGCTCCGCAAGCCATTACCTCGACGGAGGCTGCGCAGACCATATCGCCAGCTCCACAGCCCGCGCAGACTCCCGCACGCGCAGAATTGCATGGTTTATTGACCGAGGAGCAGGCGCGCCAGATTCTAGCGTTTATCAGAGGTGGAGCTAAACCGAGCTAGGGTAGCTTTTTGATTCTTATTTTTTGAAACATGTATTTATTTATATGATACATATTGTGCTACATTTGGAAACATTTTGGACGATATTGATATTGGTTTATATTTATATCATATTCAGTTTTTTGGTTTCTTTTGCATATTATATGCGTGAGATGTGATTATGAATACTGCGATATATGTTGTGTGATGATTAATTTTATATTTGATTGATGTATATATTATTGTGCACAGGGCGAGAAAAAATGAGGCAGCCCTTTTTTTAAAAAAAACAAATAATATGTACGTACGAATTAATCCGTAGGTACACATGTTTCCCCTACGGATTACACCGTAGGGGGAAAATATCAGAATAACTGATATTTCCCCCCTGATCTCAGTATCAGTGGGCTGGGATTTCCCCTACGGATATATCCGTAGGGGCAAACAAACGTCCCTACGGCATTATCCGTAAGGGCAAAATATCAGGATTTCTGATAATTTGCCCCTACGAATATGTACCTACGAATGTATCCAAAGGGGATATCACTTGGCCCTACGGATTCATCCGTAGGTACAATTAATTTATTTAATAAAACCGTAATTAAAATAATTTATTTGCCCCTACGGCCTACTCCGTAGGGTATACGGGACCTATACAGAACTCCGTAGGGGCAAGTTTTTGTCCGTAGGGGCAAGTTCAGGGCTTCAACTTGCACCTACGGCGTTTGCACCTACAGTTTATTTTTTTGCCCCTACGGATATATCCGCAGGGGCAGTGGTTTGTCCCTACGGGTAAATCCGTAGGGGAAACCTTTATTTGTAGTAGTGTTGATCGGGTAATTGTCATGTGTAAAACTCTCCCAGGAGTAACTCTTACTCGCAGTGGGTATCGGGATCCAACTATCTCATAGAAGGTATGCAATCTCATTGCAAATTTCAACACTTGGAATTCCCGATAATATTTTTCCCCTAGCCCCCTATGACTTTGACAAAGGCCAACAAATCATAGGATGCTAGTCAAGTTCAACCCGTCATTTCCTGATTGAATTAAACCCACCCGCACGACCCTTGACAAAGGCCAACAAGGTCGCACGACTACCGTAAAACAATCTGCATCATATGCATAAACAGATAAGGACCATTTAGCTACCGCACACTACGTCTTGACAAAGGCCAACAAACGCAGCACGAATACTAAACAGTCCTTATGTGAAATGACGGAGGGCTACGACAGGTTTTTCTGAAAACCTTTTGCGTAATGAACTTGATATCGTTGTAGAATCGAGTGAATTTTGAAAAGGAGTGTTTTTTAGGCTTTCATTAGTTTCGCTAAAGAGGTAACTCTCGGTGAAGGGATCTCGGCTCTTTCCTTTTCGAATAAGGTGCAGGATATATCACTATGCAAAGCAAATAATCTAAAAGCAATCAAAAGACAAACCATGTGGTGTAGCATCTTCCAGTTATTGCTAAAGAGGTCACTCCCAGTGAAGGGATCGCGGCTCTATCCTTATCGAATAAGATGCAGGATATATCACATATATCACTATGCAAAGCAAATACTGTAGCTACCCTTTTTGAAAATTTGATTCCACAACATCTTTTAGGTTTCTTTTTCTTTCATTAATCTCATTAATGAAGTCCCATCATTTATGCATCCTAAGCATCACAGAAGAAACGAAAATACAACGTACGCTTATGCCATCCACATTCGCCAAAGTGTCCCGTTATGCACCGTTAGGTTACTTAACTAACGGCATACCGGGACGGGACTAGTACGGTTGCAAAATATAAGCAACATCTACTATATATCCCATATATAATGTATATCCATTCGTCTCAGAATCCAGAGTGATCACATCACAGAGAAGCAGAAGAAACATATGAAATATTGGATATACTAGGAGGTCCGTGTTTTATTTTGAGCCTGTATAAAACATGGATTCCACGGTCGCGATGAACAGCCAAACCCACATCCCTAGACCCCTACCGAGAGCGGCAAGCTACCCTACCAATTCTAGAGTTAGGAGACCCGGACACGACTCCTCGAGTTGGTCTCCTACTGGACTCTAGAACCCGGTTACTTGTGCTCCCATCCTTGGGTCTATCCTAATGCGGAAAAGTAAATAATATACAACAACGGTGACATAATACTCAACCCGGAAGTGTCCCAATAAAAGAATATTACATACATTGAATTTTACATGAATGAAAATAAAAACTCTCATCTTACATAAATTCCCCGGCTATTCAAAACACGACGATCCAATATAACATATACAGCAACATATAACATCATATATTATCAACGTAAGTAAATATGCGTATCCCAATTGTCGTTGACGTATAGCAATGAAACCGGCGATACACCACATATTACACTTAAGGTCGCAGAAAAGAAAATGTCAAACTACAACATTTGGAATCCATATTAACCTTAGATATCATAAACCCAAAATATCACATACTTTGGATTTCATGCCTAACTATACGAATTCTACATATTGTATCACATTACAGAAATAGCTAGACGATGTTAAACATTCTGATCGAATCAACAAACACCCAAAATTACCCAGAAAGCTCAACACTTGAGCGTAGTTTAAAAATATTCAGCATATACCACAGTACCAATGAACCAGCCGTAGAAGGGTCTACTAAGGCCTCACATGTGGCACCGCTGAACTACCACAAACTCTAGGGTTCAGTGGCGTTCTGACGATCACATAATCGAGTTATGGTTTCGTTCTTCTAGAGGGTCCGTCGCATTACTTGCATGATATTTGAATGTTCTTTAACTCGGAAAAAATCCAACACTTGGAAATTTTTCCGGCTAGGCAAAAAGTGGGTATTTGATATCCATTCGAAAATTTTAACACCATCTAAAATAACCCGAATACAGTTAGAATTACTACTACGAAACACTCTGAGTTGCCTTTATAGTAAATTAACATCATATGAAAATTTAGCAAAAATAAATAACCCCTGAAACACCAAAACCCAGTCACTGGAACATAGGCAAAATTTGAGGGGTGGGGCTCGGTTTTTGGCCGAGATAGGGGTATGTGTGGCCGGCCACTTTGGCTCAGAAAAGCCTCAAATTTCTCCACTGTTCATGTTATATGACATACAACATTCTGTACTTGTTTAAAAAAAATTTTGACAACTTAAAAAAACGACAGAAACTACAGTTTTGTGTTTCAAGTTACGGAGCAGTTTCGGTTTTGTAATCCTACACAATCCGTCTAATTCTCTAGCTAGGCTCTGATACCACCATAGGGTTCCTATGAACGACAGCAAGGTTTCGGGAGGCATCGTCCATGCCATTTTCAAAATTTGGCTGTTTT
This sequence comes from Agapanthus africanus, assembly GCA_030015575.1. Classification (NCBI taxonomy): domain Eukaryota; kingdom Viridiplantae; phylum Streptophyta; class Magnoliopsida; order Asparagales; family Amaryllidaceae; genus Agapanthus; species Agapanthus africanus. The sequence goes on from CM057347.1 coordinate 222,581,140, forward strand.
AAAGAACCCTAAACTAGAATCGATAACTAGAGAATCATACGAAACTACATGTAAACTATTTTGCATCTATGTGATAACGGAATATAACCTTTGTAGACCGGTCCTTAACTTCATTAGATCCTTGTAGTGGTCCCTTCGCTGCGATCATGGAACTCCCGGACTCTTGCATGGCTTCTCAAGCCGAAAGGAACGATCTTGCTTGAAGTCTTCGAGACTCAACATGATCTACATCGAGGAGACACTAACTCAAGCTACTACTTCACTAATGAGAGATTAGTGAAGTAAACACCCTATACAAAAGTGCTAATCTAGTAGAGGATGATGAAGTAGAATGTGGGCTCACTTTAGTTTTATTTTTCTCACAATATTTTCTCTCTTTAGAAAAAGCTAGCAAGCTTTTGCTCAAGGAGGAAGAAGATGAGCTCAAGAGATGAGAATGAACTAATGAGGTGAGAGAATGAACTATGGGTGAGTTTGTATCATATACTAACTCATGTAGAGACATAACCATGGCTAAATTATATTGGTCAGGTTAATAAATATATTATGTAAAACAAAATTAGTGGAATAAGTCAATGCATCCACAAGCTTTATGAAGCTTCATGCATGTAAGCTATTATCCACTAATTTGGAATTACGTTAAATACTAAAACCCAACATTATAATTAGTATGGTGTAAGTCTCATACACCCATGTAGTGTGTATCAACAACCATGATACAAAATAAAACACAATTAATATATATCACATATATATTAAGTGTGCACATGTGAGAATAATAAATGCTTAAGTAAGCTAATATTAGTTAATGTAAATTAGTATATCAAATATACAATTATACACTAAATTATCAAATCAACACTTGATTTAATAATCCGGCTATATCACATATAACTGACTAATATTAAATGTAGCAATTTATCGAATCAACACTTGATTCGATAACCCGGCTATATCACATATAACCGTCCGACACAAACATTGCGAGAATAGAATACGGTATCTCATACTCGCATTATTCTCGGTCCCGCACATATCACATATGTGCTCCTACTTCATTTTACCTGAGCCAGTAAAACCTCTATATAGGACTCTAAAGACTCGTCAATACGCCGGCATTAGGTGATGATCACATCAAGCACCCACAAGCCGTCGGCAGTACTAGCTGGACGTAACGGCTACCCGGGCATTGAGCGATCAGAAGATCAACAAGAAATCCCGTTCTAGCTCCTGTAAGCCTGTTAGTAACAATACCGTACAGTCCGGTCACCTCGTCTAATATGTCGCATATCCAGTCTAGGGGTGGTAAACGTCAGACACAAATAACCGATAAGTCATGCCGATATAAGGCTCATAATAGGTCAAGAAACTACTGATAACACTTACCAGTAAATCTCTAAATCAGCCCTGGCCAGGGACTTCCCTGTTATGGCCAATCGAGCACAGCGCAACATCAACCCCCAATACCGGGAGGGACGACACCCTTCCTATCGCTCATTGCCTCCATGTGACTCGGGACTGTACCCAAAAACCACCGTTTTGCACGTCCTCTTGAACGTGGTAAGTTGGAAATCAATGCACAGTGGGAATCATACAAGACTCTATAACGATCTCGGGTCTACAGACTAACCTGTACCTGTGTCACCAGAGAACTGCCATCTGACGTGAGGTATAATACCATCTGGGAGTTCTCGGCGAGTCCGTCCAGTGTACCCAGTCTCCAGTGAGCACCCGTATATCATCTCTGATGTCAAAATCCAATGGATATGGGATCATCCATCGCCCATCTACATTGGTCGAGAAGGTATACGCTAGTCTACTCTGGTATATCAATGGCCCGTCTTGATACACCCATGACTAGGGACATTAAAGGATGTACTCACGGACTATCTTGTCCCACTAGTATGATCCACATCATAATCTAGGTAGTTAAGTACACATCCTAAAAGCTTTACCAACATGTAACAGAGAGACAATCGGTGTACATGTTAAGTTAAAGAGTAACCAGATAGCATACTATCATGTCGAGCAAGAAAGTCCTCCCTATATATGTCCAAGCATCCACTACAATATAAATCTCATGTATACTAATGGCCTCTAGGGCATACATATAACTAACATCGTCAATATGCTGGCAGTGGGTTTAACCACAAGCACGTCCGTGGCACTAGCAATACGTAACGGCTGTCCAGGTATTGAGAGAAAGGGAGGCCGACGAGCAAACTCATCTTGAAACCCTACTGAGCCTGACAGTGACCATATCCGTACAGTCCGGTCCGCTCATCTATGAGTATCGCATATCGGGTCTTGGGGGTGGAGATTCATACCCCTAAGAACGCGACATTTAGTGTCGGTGTGTAACCTATCACCACCTGAGAAATTACCGATCCTAGATCAGTAATTCTCGACTATCTTGGCCAATGATTTCTGGTGATGGCCATCCGTGCACACCGCGACATCAACCCCCAATACCGGGAGAGACAAATCCCTTGACGATCCGCTCACTGCCTCCATGTGGCTCGAGACTGTACCCAACTAAAACCTGTTTGTACGACTCCTTTGAGCCGTGGTAGGGTAGTAATCAAAGCACAGTGGGAAATCACACGAGACAAATGATGATCTCAGGTCGATAGACTAACCTGTACACATGTTGCCAGGGAACTGCCATCTGACAATAGGTATAATACGAACTAACATGTTCCCGGCGAGTCCGTCCGGTGTACTCATAACCTAATGAGCACCTGTATACGTCTTAGGTGAACCAACTGACACCAATGGCTTGTGAGACCGGCCACCGCCCCTCGTCGGGGTCTCGATCCGTATACACTAGTCTACTCTCGGAGTATCGATGCTCGGTCTCGAAACTCCCACGACAAGGAACACTTTAAGGATGTGCTTATAGACCACCCATCTTCCACATATATGATCCCATCATATTGCTGGTAGTCAAGGAAGAATCCTATGGACTCTATCAACATGTAATAGTGATCTATAATGGCACATGAAGTATGTACACGATGATAAAAACAAACCAGATAGCATACTGTCATCTCGAGTAAGTCTGTTCTACCGGTATAGGTCCTCCCTCAATCAATACAATCACGTGCCTGCGATCCAATAATTGACTTGAGGGCACTATAACCAACATGTGATATCATATTCTAATCTGGCGGTTATTTGTTATTGGTTAGGTTATATGTGATATAACTGGATTATTGAATCAAGTGTTGATTTGATAATGTGATATACAGATAAATGATATTAGACGGTTATATGTGATATAACTGGTTATTAAATCAAATGTTGATTTAATAATATGATATATATTTATATTTGAAATAATTATATATTAACTAATATTTTTAGCTCACTAATTATTAACAATTTTTCTTTATATATATATATTAATATATATGTGTGTGTGTGTGTGTGTGTGTGTAAATGAAGCATGGTTGACTTTCTATTTTTATAAAATAGAAAATGTGAGGTGGAAAATGAGGAGCATGGGTGAAGCATGGCTTTTGATTTGTTTATTCTTTTTTTCATGCACTATTGAAGCATGGTTCAATTTGTTTATTGAAACAAATTGATGCTTCAATTATTGTGTTTTTGTTAAAAAGAGCCATTCTTCATTTCTTCATATGATGAAGTTCTTTTTCCTCACTTGAGTTCACATGATGAGCTCTTGCTCTCTAGCTCTCTTCATCTTCTTCCTCACATCCTCCAAGCTCAATCCCTCACATAAGTTATGAAATCTTGAGCTTGTGAGAACCCTAGTTAGCAAACAAAACCCCTACTTTACCATCCTACACTTGATTCGCAATTAAGTGCAGTGTGTTTCATTCACTAAAGAGTTTAGTGAAGAGGTAGCTTGGATTAGCGGAGCTTCGGGTGAATCATCTTCGGCATGAAGATTGCAAAGGAAGCTCGATCCAACTTCAATTGGAGCCTAGTGGAGTCGCGTGGACTACTACACAGAGCTTGAGAAGAGAAGGACATGGTCTACAAAGGTTGTAACCTATTTCTCTTAGCTAGTTTTATGATATAATCATGTAAACCCTAATAATCTAGTTTGATCCTTAAATAGTCTAGCTTAGCACCAGAAATTTTTGAAATCGCATGCTTGATGCTGGTTTAGACCTCATGGTGGTGTTAGGGTAGACTTTCATATAAGACAGTCATATGTGATATAACCGGATTATTGAATCAAGTGTTGATTTAATAATGTGATATAAATATAAATAAGATATTAGTCGGTTATATATGATATAACCGTATTATTGAATCAAGTGTTGATTTAATAATTTAATATATATTAATATATTTGATATATATATATATATATTAACTAATATTAGCTCACTAAAGATTTTCTTCTCTTTATACATATTAATATATATATGTGTGTGTGTGTGTGTGTGTGTGTGTGTGTGTGATATATATAATTATATGTATTATATATTGTATCATGGTTGATGATACATGGAACTAGGATGTATGAGAATTACACATGAGAATTGTGATGAGTTGGAAATGGATTAATTTAAGAATTAATGGAAAATGAGAATGAGTCATTTTCTTAGAATCTTGTGGAAGCTTTGAGAAGCCATGACTCACTCCATTCTCTTTGTTTTTATTCATAGATATTTCCACACCATCTCATCACTTCACCTCATGGCTCTCTCTCTCTCCTTCCAAGTTCATCCTCATCTCTTTCTTCCTCTCTCTTCTCTTGGTTTTATTGAGGTGAGAAAAAGAAAAGAGAATGAAGAAAATATTGTGAGTATAATTCCTACTTCATCAACCTACACTTTACTATCCCTTTATTATAGATTGTTTGCTTCACTAATACTTTGATTAGTGAAGAGGTAGCTTGACCTAGAGAGACTTCAAGGTGGATCATCTTCGGCCTCGAAGATCGCTAAGCAAGCTCGTTCCTTTCACTAAGTGGAGTCTAAGAAGAGTTCTAGGGACTACTACTTGGAGCTTTAGAAGTGAAGGACCAGTCTACAAAGTTTGTATTCTCTTTTCACTTAGTATAGAACTTGTTTGCTTAGACTAAAACCCTAATTCTCTAGTTCAATTCTAGGTTAGTATAGCTTAGCACTCTAAATTTTTTTAAATTGCATACTTGATGCTCGTACAAACCTAGTAGTGGTGCTAAGACATACTTTCACATTCTCTCTCCAATTTTCTCTCCTCCTTCTTCCTCAAGCCCTAACCATCACATGAGTTGTGAATCCTAAAGCTCTTGAGATAAAATACTCCATTAATCTTTCTCTACATCTTCTAAGTTGTCTAGTCTAGCAAACTAGACATCTTAGTTACCTCACACTTGTGGTTGAAGCTTGAACCATAGGCTCTCCGGAGGATAATCTTCGACAAAGAGGAGACCGATGATAGAGTTCCATTTAAGCTTTTTAGGAGCCAAGAAGAGGAAAAGATTCAAGCTTGAACCAAGGAGGTAAGAAGGAAAAAGAAGACCTGAAGTACTTGATCGAGAACGTATAACTCTTACTGAGTAGTTAGAAACCTTCTTGTAGTTAGTCATAGCTAGTTATGGTTTGATTAAGATCCTGGGTTGTCTTGGTCGATGTTGTGAAACCACTCTTTTGAAATAGAAAAAATCGTTTTTTGTGTATTCTGCCTCCCCGCGGACTCACAGGGTGCTCGACATCGAATTACACTGGTATTTGTTCATATCAGAATATTGCATTATTATATCGCCTATTCATAATCATATGTCAAATAAATAGGTGCTTTTGATCCATGTATGTTAAATAGTTACAGGTTACAGGTTCTCAGAACAATACAGTGAAATTCATGAAAAGACGTTACAAAAGTGAGACTACGACCAACAAAAGATGAATCCGTATGATGCCGCCTAACAGTTCAAGGAACAAATGAAGATCAATAAACAGTTCCATGCACAAGACAGTTCAAGGGCAGCACAAGACAGAAAACTTCAAACCGAAGTTTACGGTAAAAGTCCAAAAATTCTGCACTGTTGGAAATCTGGAAGAAAGTATAATAGATTCTGAAGAACCAAGTGAAGAAAATAGAAGCAAAAGGCAACATGAAGAAATCCTGGAAAGTTGAGACAGATAGCCCTCAAGACGGCCGCGGATCCGCGGCCAAACATGGCAATCCGCCGCGGTTCTGAGGCCGTGCTATCCACGTGTCGGTGCAATTTGTCGGTGGTGTCGGTGCTTTGATCCGGCTTTCTTAGGGTAGTCTTATAATTTTAAATGTGGATCAGATGTAAACCCTAAGGTTTTTCCTATCTATAAATAGGAAACCCTAAAGCCTTATGAAGGCATGCCTCTTTTTAATTAAAAATTAAATTTCAATTCCTTTGTAATCGTCAAGAGTGTTTTTTTTTATCTTGTGTTCTTCGAAATTGCAATTTTATTTCTCTGCATTTTTTTACCTGTCTTTATTTATCTACAAGTTCATTAGTTTATTAAAAAGAAAATTTATAAAAATGAATTTCATCATAACATCCTTAATGACTGAGTAGTTCCTCACTTTTTAGGGTTAGGATTGGGTAGGTTTGAGAGATGTAAATCTCTCTCTCTTTTTTGCCCGTTTAATATTTTAAATTAGGACTCTATGTAAATCAATCAATCACCGCTCACTATGGCACCCTATCCTACGAGATAGCGGTGATTCCTTAGTTAGACCGGTTATGGTTGATTTAGATAGAGCTTAGGGCTAAGAATTAAGAAAGGACGGACAAAGACCAAAAGGAAGAAACGAAGTTTCTTCCTAATCGTGCTAATCCCCTTTGTTAATTATTACCTTAACACCTATGTTCTTAATTAGGGCAAAGGAAGCGGTTAGTAGAATTACATTTCAAAACTAACCTAATCCTAAGCCTAGCAAGTTTTTAATCCAAATCAAATTCAATTTTAGTTTTTATAAAAATCAAAACCTACCATAAATAGGACTTAACTCGTATGAACAATAAGAAAAGAACACGATTTTCCTGTGGACCGACCCGTACTCAACCGGTTTGCTACCAAGGGATACCGTTATTAATTGCGGTAATTCTTAATCTTTATTTTAAAACGCATACAAAATCTCTTCCAATCAAATGGCTCCGTTGCGGAGGAAACGATAGTTATTTCTTTTTGTAATTTCGGGTTAATTAGAAAAACATAAAAATTGAAAAATATAAAAACATTTAAAAATTATCATCTTGTTATTTTTTGAAGGGTTCTGTGTAAATTGCGCAGGAAAGGAAGACGGAAAATTTCAGATCTGGAGCAAAACCAGTGAACAAAACAGCAAACAGAAGATCTGAACAGACAGAGGAGAACCACAACAGACAACAGAAGAATTTTGGAGGATTGAACCAACTTACCTACAGCGGAACCGCCGCAGTATCAAGCTTCCCCTTACTGACGTCAGCCCTTCAAATCCCTCTGTGTGTATTTCTTGTCTTCTCTGTAACCCCTTGATATCCACTGAAAATTTTTCCTGCAGGGTTTTTTGCGCAAAAACTTCTTCTCCCTCTTTAATAAATCATTTTGTGCAGGATTCTTTGCGCCGCAAATAAAAAAAATTGGCAAGTGCTTTGGATTTTGTGTGTTAATTACTTTGCATTTTTAAACGGACTTTTAAGGGGCTATAACACCAATCCAGATTGGGTGAGGATTTCATAACCCTTTCTAGGACCCTAAAAATCAAAAAAAGCATTTACATAAACCATTGAGCTAATTAAAAAATATCTAGACTCAGCCAATTAAGTACTGTCGCGCTCATTAGGACAAAGGAAGGTTGTGGGCAATCGGTCGTTTATCTAAACCTGACTTTGTGGTGCCTAGGCTAGACAAGCGGGAAAGGTAAATTTAAAAGGCCCGTCTCACGGTGATTCGTGAGCGGATCCCTCCTTTCATTACTTGTGCTTACCTGGCCACAATTGGCGGTGAAGAGGCGATTTGAGGGATATCTCATAACTTGTCACTTACCAGTTAGGAGCAGTCTAGTTGACTTAGGAGACCCTAGATCTTGGCTTGATTGTGCATGTTTAACTGTGGTTATTCCGTACAAATCTTTGCACACAAATCTTTATAAAAAAAACAATTTTTTTACAAAAACTTGCCATTTGTCGCTAGAATTCCATTGCACCCAACTTTCACTCACATTTTCTCCACTGACGTTTTCTTACCCTCACCTTCTGCTTTTTGACTCCACTACACCTCATTTAGTGTATGTCCGGTTAGACTAGGGACACTAGCGCCCGTTTAGTCCGTGTCTCGTTAGTTCCTACTGACGACGAGTTCGACTCCGAAGTCGAAATTCCCTCCACTTCTTTACCTTCGGCTTCACATTCATCATCTTCTAAGGAGATGTCGGGATTCAATCCTAACAATCCTTTACCTCCTGTTGAAGCGCCCCAACGAATCGCGCTCCAGGATCTTATCTATCCCACCCGCTCCGCACTTCCTATATGTCTTTCACTTCCACCGCCTAAAGGGGATAACTTTTAAATTAAGCCCCACTTCATCAACATGTTGCCCAAATTTCACGGGCTGGGATCCAAAGATGCCTATATCTTCATAAACAAATTTCAGAATGTTTGCGCAATGATGAAGACGACCCAACTTTTCGATGATGCGTTAGGGTTCCTAGGCACACTCAAGAGGTTCCACAAGGCATCAACCATGCCAAATTCAAAAATTATATGCCGAGAAACCCTAATGCAAGATCGTTAACTAGAGGTAAAGGCGAAAAGCAAGCAAGTTAACAACTTTAACAGAAAGTGAAAGTGACTACAACCTTTGTAGATCCGGTCCTCCACTTCCTTAGCTCCGTGATGACGTCCCTCCGCTGCAATCATCGGATCCCGGACTCTAGCGATGGTTTCATCGAAGAAATGATCGGGCTAGGTCGTCGACTTCGATCCCGAAGATGATCTACGTCGAGGCGACTCAAACTCAAGCTCCACCTTCACTAGGTCATAAAACTTGTGAAGATAACACACTCTACTACATGGCAAGTGGTAGAGGATGAAGAAATAGGAAGTGGGTTCACTTTGGAATTGGATTTCTCACTTGGATTCATCACTTAGAAATTTTCAAGAAGAGTTTTCTTTTCTTCATGATGAAGAAGAAGAAGATGAAAGAAAAAGAATTATTTCAAAATGAAAATCCAAGTGATTCTTATCATGTAGCAACCATTGGTGAGTTAGCAAGTGTAGAGAATAAACTAAGGTTTAGGTAAATGGTTAGGTTAAGCATAAAAACAAAATGGTAGACTTATTCAAAGCTTCATGAAGCTTCAACAATAAAACAAAGCAAGCCACCATTTCCTTTTTTGCCAAAAATGAATTAAAGAAAATAAATAAACCAAATAAAATCTTAACCATTAACCTAAATATGGTTTAAAACATACACACACCCAAGTTTGCATGTATCATCAAACATGATACAATCTAGTGCACAAAACTATATCATATATACAATGTGCACATCAAGTGAGAAAATCCATCTTAAGTGAACCAATACTAGTTAATGCAAAGTAATATATCAAATATATAATTATACATTAAATCATTAAATCAACATTTGATTTAATGATCCGGTCATACTGCATATAACCGACTAATATCAAGTGTATCAATGTATCGAATCAACACTTGATTCGGTAACCCGGCTATATCATATATAACCGTCCAATGATACAAATCGCGAGAATAGAATACAGTATCACATACTGGTATTATTCTCGGTCCCGCACATATCTCATATGCGCTCCTATTTCGTTTCGCTTGAGCCAGGAAACCTCTGTGTAGGACTCTAAAGACTCGTCAATACGCCGGCAGCAGGTGATGATCATATCAAACACCCACAAGCCGCAAGCGGTCTGCTAAACGTAACGGCCACTCGGGTATTGACGATCAGAAGATCAACGAGCAAGCCCGCTCACACTCCTGTGAATCCAACCAGTAACACTTACCGTACAGTCCGGTCTGTTCGTCTGATATGTCGCATATCTCGCCTAGGGGTGGTAAACATCAGACCCCAGTAGCTTGATAAGTCGTGTCGATATGAGGTCTATAACTGTTCGAGAAACTACTGGTAACACTTACCAGTAAATTTCAGCAACCCTGGCCAGGGATTTCGGTTATAGCCAATCGAACACAGCGCAACATCAACTCCCTATACCGGGAGAGATGAATCCCCTCCTATCGCTCATTGCCTCCATGTGATTTGGGACTGTACCCAAAAACCACCGTTTTGCACGCCCTCTTGGACGTGGTAAGGTGGAAATCAAAGCACAGTGGGAATCACACAAGACTCTATGACGATCTCGGGTCAACAGACTACTCTGTACCAGTGTCACCAGAGAACTGCCATCTGACGTAAGGTATAATACCATCTGGGAGTTCCCGGCGAGTCCGTCCAGTGTACCCTGTCTCCACTGAGCACCCGTATATCATCTCTGATGTCAGACATCAATGGATATGGGATCATCCATCGCCCATCTGTATGGGTCGAGAAGGTATACGCTTGTCTACTCTGGTATATCGATGCCCCGTCTCGATACACCCACGACTAGGGACCTTCAAGGATGTACTTATGGACTACCATGTCCCCACTAGTATTTGTAAGGTTCCTAGGCACCCTATAGAGGTCTCACAAGGCATCGAACATGCCAATTTTAAATTTTATGGTGCCGAGAAACCCTAGTTAACGGATCGTTGCTAGATGTCTAGGCGAATAACAAATCTAGTTAACAAATTAACTAAAGTTCGGATGTTACAACCTTTGTAGATCCGGATATCCACCTCCTTAGCTCCTCGTGGCCAAGCCCTCGCTGTCCATCATAAATCTTGAACTCAAGTTTCGTCTTCGTCGGAGAAACGGGCGAGCTAGGTCGTCGGCTTCGTGCCGAAGATGATCTACGTCGAGGCATCACTAGTTCGAGCTCCGACTTCACAAACTTGTGAAACTTGTGAAGTAAACACCCAAAACAACTTGGCAAGAGGAAGAGGGTGAAGAAATAGGAGGTGGGTTCACTTTAGATTTGGATTTAACTCACTAGATCTCAACTTGCCATTAAAGTAGCAAGCTTTCTCACTTTGAGAAGAAGAAGAAGATGATAGAATTCTTTTTGAAAGTGTTAAGTAAAATGAATAATAAAATCCATTCTTATCATCTTCTAACCATGGTCAAGTGTAGAGAATAGACCATGGTTAGTGGGAGTGGTTAGGGTTAAGCAAGATGACAAAATGGTTATCATTAGTCAAAGCTTCATGAAGCTTCAACAAGCTTCAAGACAAAATGAAACCATTTTGTATTTCATAAATCCATTTAATAAATAATGAATGGATTAAATAAAAAGAGAATAGACCATAAACCCTAACCACTCTCATAACCATGGTTGCATTCTTTACACAAAACCAAAACTATATGCATCATCAAACATGATACATACAAGTGTACACAAAACATATCACATATACAATGTGCACATCAAGTGAGAAAAATCCGTTTAAAGTGAACCAATACAAGTTAATGCAAAGTAATATATCAAATATATAATTATACATTAAATCATTAAATCAACACTTGATTCAATGATCCGGTCATGTCGCACATAACCGACTAGTATTCAATGTATCGACTTATCGAATCGATCTTCGATTCGATAACTAGGTTATATCATATACAACCAATCAAAACATTAATCACGAGAATTAAATACGGTATCACATACACGCATTATTCTCGGTCCCGCACATATCTCATATGCACTCCTATTTCGTTTCGCTTGAACCAGGAAACCTCTGTGTAGGACTCTAAAGACTCGTCAATACGCCGGTAGCAGATGATGATCATATCATGCACCCACAAGCCGCAAGCGGTCTGCTAAACGTAACGGCCACCCGAGTATTGAGCGATCAGAAGATCGACGAGCTAGCCCGCTCACACTCCTGCGAATCCGACCAGTAACACTTACCGTACAGTCCGGTCTCTTCGTCTGATACGTCGCATATCAAGTCTAGGGGTGGTAAACGTCAGACCCCAATAATCCGATAAGTCGTGCTGATATGAGGCTCGTAACGGGTCGAGAAACTACTGGTAACACTTACCAGCAAATCTCTGATCAGCCCTGGCCAGGGACTTCCCTGTTACGGCCAATCGAGCACAGCGCAACATCAACCCCCAATACCGGGAGAGACGAAACCCCTCCTATCGCTCATTGCCTTCATGTGACTCGGGACTGTGCCCAAAGACCACCGTTTTGCACGCCCTCATGGACGTGGTAAGGTGGAGATCAAAGCACAGTGGGAATCACACAAGCCTCTATGACGATCTCGGGTCTACAGACTAACCTGTACAAGTGTCACCTGAGAACTGCCATCTGACGTGAGGTATAATACCATCTGGGAGTTCTCGGTGAGTCCGTCCAGTGTACCCAGTCTCCACTGAGCACCCGTACACCATCTCTTATGTCAAACACCAATGGATATGGGATCATCCATCGCCCATCACATGGGTCGAGAAGCGTATACGCTAGTCTACTCTGGTATATCGATGCCCCGTCTCGATACACCTACGACTAGGGACCTTGAAGGATGTACTTATGGACTACCATGTCCCCACTAGTATGATCTGCATCACAGTCTAGGTAGTCAAGTACAAATCCTAAGGGCTTTACCAACATGTAACTATAAGACAGTATAAAGAGACTAGTGTACATGTTAAGATAAATAGCAACCAGATAGCATACTATCATGTCGAGCAAGAAAGTCATCTCTATATATGTCCAAGCATCCAATATAATATACATAATCTGTACAATACTGGCCTCTAGGGCATACATACAACTAACAGTATTATCCGCATCAGAGTCCAGGTAGTCAAGTACACATCCTAAGGGCTTTACCAGCATGTAACAGAGAGACAATCAGTGTACACGTTAAGATAAAGAGCAACCAGATAGCATACTATCATGTCGAGCAAGAAAGTCCTCCCTTTATATGTCCCAGCAACAACTACAGTATACATCCTATGTACAGTAATGGCCTCTAGGGCATACATATAGCTAACAATCTCCCACTTGCACTAGGGCCATCTGTAGCAGTAGTTGTAGTATCTCATACTCAACCATCCCATAAAAGTCTCTCTTTGGGAAAAGGCCTTTGTAAGTGGATCCGCCGTGTTGTCCTCTGAGTCTGTTCTTCTAACCTCGATCACCCTGGAGATCAACCATCTCCATGATCAGGTGATACTGCCTTAGAATATGTCTGGATCACTGATGGGACAGGCGTTCCTAGGCATAAGCCACAACTCCATTATTTCACAATGGGAGGAATGAAGTTCATCTCATGAACTAATATACATCCAGACTGCCTCTTTGGAGCATCTTAAGTAGCGATGTATCCAGCCTTTATCGTCTAGTATGCCACGGTATCTAGCTTGGAACTCTTCCAACATACCGTCCCTTTACTGAGGGTAAAGAAAATGCCTGTGACTGACATTCAGTCGTCCTTATCACCCAGGAACCTTTCCAGTATTCTCCCCAGGATCGATTGATACCAACTTACTACAACTAGTGAGAATCCTAACATCCAATTACTTCTATCTCATAGATCATAACTCAGGATTTAGGAGGTATCACTTTGATCCTATATGGAGAATCCTTGTGATAAGCGGAGATTGACCGAGCGTAGCATAGGAAACTCCTTCCCCATCAAGAATATGTCATCCATGTACTCTACGAGGATCACCACCATACTCCCTACTACCTTTTTGTATATACATGGTTCATCTACCATTTTGATGATGTCAAACTCTTTGACTATCTCATCAAAACAGATGTTCCAACCCCGCGATGCTTGCTTTAATCTTATAAAGCATCTTGTACACGTTTCCGCTGCTCCCACTGTCTACGAAGCCCTCTGGCTGTGTACTTACAGACGCTCTCTTCTAAAACATCATTTTAGAAAAGCAGTCATGACACCCAACCGCCAGATATCGTAGTCATGGTATGTAGCCGTGGCAAGTAGGATCTGGATGGACTTAAGCATAGCCATTGAAAAAGGTTTCATCATTATCCACGCCTGGTCGATGATGAAAACCTTTAACATGTCTAGCTTTGAAAGTCTCAACTTTTCCATCTACACCAAGTAATCTTCTCAAGATATACTTGCTCCTGATGGGGATTTAACCCTTCAGATAAAGCAACTAAAGTCCATACTTTGTTTGTGTATAAGGATTCCATCTCAGATCGCTAAGCATCCAGCCATTCTTATAGAGTCCTACTCCTAATGGCCAGCTCGAAACTAGTTGGGTCATAATCTCATGATGCAATCCTCGCTCCCACTGTCATAGAGAAACAGAAGTATCTCTCAGGTGGATGAGAAACCCTACTAGATCGGCGGAGAGGCTGAGGTTCGTTGGTATCTACTGAATCCTTTGGTTCTACCAAATCATCTGCTGTAGTTTGTATAGCTGGAACCTTTCCAGGTCTACATAACTGACCTTGCCTCAAGCTTGTCCGGATTTTGCTTTTAGACATAGGCCGGACAACCCTAAATCTTAACAAACTTAAGATATGGACTCTTCCCTTTCAATATCACATATGAAGTGGTAGGAAATTGATTTGATTGGAACCCTATTCAATAGGTATGCAGCTTCTCAAGAGCATAACTCCCAAAAGGAAATAGGTAACTCAGTAGTACTCATCATAGAGCACACCTTATCATACAGGGTGTGATTGCTCCGCCCCGATACACCGACGTGCTGTGGTGTATACAGAGGAGTAATGCTGAGAGAGAATCTCATTCTCCTTTAGAATAGTCCAGGAATTCTTTGCACAACTATTCTCCTCCTTGATCTCATCAAAGGACATAATACTTATACCCGTATTGGTTCTCTACTTCTAACTTATATTCTGTGAATATCTCAAAAGGTTCGGATTTGTGTTTCAACAGGAACATATGACTGAATCTTAAGAGATCATCAGAGAATGTAATGAAGTACAAAGAACCGGTCTTGGCATGTGTAGACAGGGGACTTTCATACATCAACATGTATCATCCCAAGAGTTCACTAACTCTTTCTCTGTTTCCAATAAATAGAGCTGTGGTCATCTTATCTCTGTGACATGATTGGCAAGTTTCATAAGATGTAAATTCAAGCTAATTTAAATATGCATCTATATATAACTTCAGCTAGTCGGGTCGCATTGATATGACCCAGTCTACAATAGCTCAAGAAGGATTTGTTCATTTCTGAACTCTTCCTCTTGTGTGTGTTCAGTATATTAAGAACTGTAGTTTGATTTAGAACATCAATTCTTTTAGATAACGTGCCTGAACCGATCAACTTTTGATATAGGAAATGTTCAAAACATTATCCAACAATACAAAATTATATCCTTTCTTTACTATTAAAGAGACTGATATGATTTTGTACATCAGGTTCGGTATCTAATAACATTTGTTCAGAATCAATGTCTTTTGGTAATACAGGGTGACAGTGACCAACAGACTTGGCTGCAACACTTGCACCGTTTTCTGTCTCATGAAACTTATCACCCGTTCTCAGTTCTTTACCTTTCTGTAGCCCAATGTAACAGATTACATATCTGGGATCCTGATCCGGTATCAAATACCTAGGACGTAGAGGATATAGAGAAACAGTTCTTTGTAATGAACACACCCGAAGGAGATGCATCATATGCACTTTCTTCGTTTGGCCGGCAAAGGAATTCTGGTATTCCTCTATTTCCTGCTCTGTCTTATAAAAATTATAAGTTGGAGCGGGACCAACGTTCCCCAGCTCAATATACCAAGCGGGTTCAGTCAATATATCTGTATTATTATCTTGATTAAGGCGTGATATGGTCGCTACCTGGAGAGAGAGAAGAAAACACTCTGCGTGCGCTCTTACAAGAATAGATTGGTTATTATTTTATCTAATCAGGATGGCTCCCACTGTTTTTATCAAATCTTCCTTCAAACCCTAAAAGTAAAGACTAGCCGGGATTAATTACACGCTACAAGTTCGCCAATCTTTCAGCCAGGCCAGTGTCGGTACTTTGAGGGAGGTTCCCCGTGCTTTCGCACGGACCTAATTAAAGTAAACCTCGTTTTCCCAGAGGCATAACCCCGTTGACACCTTTCTAGACACCTACTTGATCGGCTAATTGTAATGTGTAAAACTCTCACAGGAGTAACTCTTACTCGCAGTGGGTATCGGGATCCAACTATCTCATAGAAGGTATGCAATCTCAATTCAAATTTCAACACTTGAAATTCCCGATAATTTTGCCCCGAACGATCTATGATCTTGACAAGGTCAGCAAACCATAGACCGTAACTCAAGTTCTACCCGTCATTTCTTGATTGAATCAAACCCACCCGCACGACCCTTGACAAGGTCAACAAGGTCGTACGACAACCCTAACCCAATCTGCATCATATGCTTAAGCAGAAAAATACTGGTTAGCTACCGCACACTGCGCCTTGACAAGGTCAACAAACGCAGCACGAATACTAAGCAGGACTTATCTGAAATGACGGAGGGCCACGACAGGTTTTTCTGAAAACCTATTGCGTAATGAACTTGATATCATTGTAGAATCAAATGATTTTAAAATGGAGTGTTTTTGAGGCTTTTCTAGTTTTGCTAAAGGGGTCACTCCCGGTGAAGGGATCGTCGGCCCTTTCCTCATCGAATGAGGTATGGGATATATCATATATATCGCTGTGCAATATAGAAACTATAAAAGCAATCAAAAGACAAACCGAGAGTTGTAGCATCTGCCAGTTTTTGCTAAAGGGGTCACTCCCGGTGAAGGGATCGTCGGCCCTTTCCTCGTCGAATGAGGAGCGGGATATATCATATATATCGTTGTGCAAAGCAAGAACTGTAGCTACCTGTTTTATTTTTGAAATTCGATTCCACAACATCTTTAGGTTTCTTTTCTTCCATTAATCACATTAATGAAGTCCCATCATTTAAGCACCTAAACATCACAGTTAAATACGACGTACACTTATGCCATCCGTATTCGCCTCGATGTCCCCTCGTGCACCGTTAGGTTAGGTAACTAACGGCAGAGCGGAGCAGGGCTAGCGCGGGTGTAAAACATAAGTATCGTCTATATAATATATCATATATCCTATATACAGTATCTATCACAGAACATCAAATGATCACATCACAGATATCGCAGCAGAAGAAACATATGAAATATTGGATATACTAGGACGTCCGTGTTTTATTTTGAGCCTCTTTAAAACACGGATTCCATGGTCGCGATGAATAGCCAAACCCACACCCCTAGACCCCTACAAGAGCGGCAAACAACCCTACCAATTCTAGAGTTAGGAGACCCAGACTCGACTCCTCGAGTTGGTCTCCTACTGGACTCTAGAACCCGGTTACTTGTGCTCTCCTCCTTGGGTCTATCCTAGTGCGGAAAAGTAAATAACATACAAATGGTGACAACATCCGCAACCTGGAAGTGCCCCAATAAAAGAATATTACATACAAGTTTTTACATGAATGAAAATGAAAAACACTCATCTCACATAAAAAAAAACCCGGCTATTCAAACACGACGATCCAATATAACAAATCCAGCAACACATAACATCACATGTCATCAACGTAAGTAAATATGCCCATCCCAATTGTCGTTGACATATAGCAACGAAACCGGCGATATCATATATTACACTTACGGTCACAGAAAAGAAAGTGTAAAACTACAACAGTTGGAATCCGCAATCTCTTTAGACATCGCATGCCTAACCAAATGAATTCCTTAGACATCGCATGCCTAACAATTATAAACCCCGCATTTTAGTCTCATTATTGAAAACTCTTTTCAATATGAAGTCGGGCAATTCAACAAGATTCCCGACATTCTGATCGAATGCTCGTCGCAAACTTTAGTGGACGGCCGCACCTCCGATACCGTCGACGAAGTGCACCAAGGCGGAACACCGCTGCCACGAGCACCCGAACAAATGCTTTTGGCTACGGGGTTCTCCTACAGTCACTTGGTCGGGGCTATGGGGTGTGGCTGTCTATTAAGTTTACCCGTCGAGTATCCGCGTACACTACGTGATTACGACAGACTTTTGATCGCATCAAAATTCCGTGGCAACCGATCAAGTGAGAGTAAAGTTCTATGTTTATAACATTCATATTAGTTATCGCATAACAACTTGTGAATTCCAAATATTGTATCACATTCCAGATAAACAGAAAATGTTAAACTTTCCGATCGAACAGTCAAACACCCAAGTTTTCCCGAAACAGCTCAACACATGAAATAAGTTTAAGAATATACACTTCGTGCCACAGTACCAACGGTCCAGCCGTAGAAGGGTCAAGCCAACGCCTCACATGTGGCACGCCGTACTGCCCCAAACCCTAAGGTTCAAAGGGTAGTTCAAGACGGTCACATAATCGAGTTAAGGTTTGTTGTCTTCTAGAGGGTCCATCGCGTTACTTGCACTACTTAGAATGTTTTCAAACTAGGGAAAAATCCAACACATGGAAATTTCCCGGCAGGGGAAAAATTGGGTATTTGTATCCGGTCGAACTTTTTAACATGTTCTAAAATTATCCAGAAAAACTTAATAAACAAAGTTAAATAATCCGGTCGAATTATCGAGTCCCCAATACACCCCTGAACACCAACTCTTGAGTGAAACATAAAAATTCCCAGAAGAATCAGCAAACACCAACTGAGCTTACTGTGCAAAAAGGATTCCCTGATCTTCACATACGGCCGTGGAACCGCCGCGAATACCATGTTAAGGCCGCGGTTCCGCGGCGCTTTAGTCGTATTACAGTCACGTGCTTCACAGAAACCCTTATAATTGCCTGCTGATATTTTTGAGAATTTTTAATTTGGAAAAATACACTGTTTTAAAATTTGTACAGAGAGGGGTGTCGATTGGGGTTTCGGGGTTCGATCGGGTTTCTAACTTCGTCTACACTTCGCCTAAAACTCTAGCTAGGCTCTGATACCAATGTAGTGTTCCTAGGCACACTCAAGAGGTTCCACAAGGCATCAACCATGCCAAATTCAAAAATTATATGCCGAGAAACCCTAAAGCAAGATCGTTAACTAGAGGTAAAGGCGAAAAGCAAGCAAGTTAACAACTTTAACAGAAAGTGAAAGTGACTACAACCTTTGTAGATCCGGTCCTCTACTTCCTTAGCTCCGTGATGACGTCCCTCCGCTGTAATCATCGGATCCCGGACTCTAGCGATGGTTTCGTCGAAGAAATGATCGGGCTAGGTCGTCGACTTCGATGCCGAAGATGATCTACGTCGAGGCGACTCAAACTCAAGCTCCACCTTCACTAGGTCATAAAACTTGTGAAGATAACACACTCTACTACATGGCAAGTGGTAGAGGATGAAGAAATAGGAAGTGTGTTCACTTTGGAATTGGATTTCTCACTTAAATTCATCACATAGAAATTTTCAAGAAGAGTTTTCTTTTCTTCATGAAGAAGAAGAAGAAGATGAAAGAAAAAGAATTATTTCAAAATGAAAATCCAAGTGATTCTTATCATGTAGCAACCATGGGTGAGCTAACAAGTGTAGAGAATAAACTAGGGTTTAGGTAAATGGTTAGGTTAAGCATAAAAACAAAATGGTAGACTTATTCAAAGCTTCATGAAGCTTCAACAATAAAACAAAGCAAGCCACCATTTCCTTTTTTGCCAAAAATGAATTAAAGAAAATAAATAAACCAAATAAAATCCTAACCATTAACCTAAATATGGTTTAAAACATACACACACCCAATTTTTCATGTATCATCAAACATGATACAATCTAGTGCACAAAATTATATCATATATACAATGTGCACATCAAGTGAGAAAATCCATCTTAAGTGAACTAATACTAGTTAATATAAAGTAATATATCAAATATATAATTATGCATTAAATCATTAAATCAACACTTGATTTAATGATCCGGTCATACTTCATATAACCGACTAATATCAAGTGTATCAATGTATCGAATCAACACTTGATTCGGTTACCCGGCTTTATCATATATAACCGTCCAATGATACAAATCGTGAGAATAGAATACAGTATCACATACTGGTATTATTCTCGGTCCCGCACATATCTCATATGCGCTCCTATTTCGTTTCGCTTGAGCCAGGAAACCTCTGTGTAGGACTCTAAAGACTCGTCAATACGCCGACAACAGGTGATGATCATATCAAACACCCACAAGCCGCAAGCGGTCTGCTAAACATAACGGCCACCCGGGTATTGAGCGATCAGAAGATCAACGAGCAAGCCCGCTCACACTCCTGTGAATCCAACCAGTAACACTTACCGTACAGTCCGGTCTGTTCGTCTGATATGTCGCATATCTCGCCTAGGGGTGGTAAACGTCAGACCCCAGTAGCTTGATAAGTCGTGTCGATATGAGGTCTATAACTGTTCGAGAAACTACTGGTAACACTTACCAGTAAATCTCAGCAACCCTGGCCAGGGATTTCCGTTATAGCCAATCGAACACAGCGCAACATCAACTCCCTATACCGAGAGAGACGAATCCCCTCCTATCGCTCATTGCCTCCATGTGATTCGGGACTGTACCCAAAACCACCGTTTTGCACGCCCTCTTGGACGTGGTAAGTTGGAAATCAAAGCACAGTGGGAATCACACAAGACTCTATGACGATCTCGGGTCAACAGACTACTCTGTACCAGTGTCACCAGAGAACTGCCATCTGACGTAAGGTATAATACTATCTGGGAGTTCTCGGCGAGTCCGTCCAGTGTACCCAGTCTCCACTGAGCACCCGTATATCATCTCTGATGTCAAACATCAATGGATATGGGATCATCCATCACCCATCTATATGGGTCGAGAAGGTATACGCTAGTCTACTCTGGTATATCGATGCCCCGTCTCGATACACCCACGACTAGGGGAAGGATGGACTTATGGACTACCATGTCCCCACTAGTATGATCTGCATCATAGTCCAGGTAGTCAAGTACACATCCTAAGGGCTTTACCAATATGTAACAGAGAGACAATCAGTGTACACGTTAAGATAAAGAGCAACCAGATAGCATACTATCATGTCGAGCAAGAAAGTCCTCCCTATATATGTCCCAGCATCCACTATAATATACATCCTATGTACAGTAATGGCCTCTAGGGTATACATATAACTAAAAGATGCTATAAGGCTACGTGTCATTCCATTCACATTATGTGACCTAGCTGAAAAGTGGCTATATAGTACTGCATCGCATTCCATAAACAGTTGGGAAGAGTTTGTTAAAACTTTTCTTCAAAAGTATTATCCATATCACAAGACGACAAGAATTCGTAATGAGATTAATCAATTTTCCCAGCTTCCTACCGAACCTTTTTGGGAGTGTTTCGAAAGATTCAAAGACCTTCTTGTTCGGTGCCCTCATCACAATATTGAGAAATGGCAACTTTGCCAAACTTTATACGAATGACTGAACCCAACAACTAAGTAGTTGCTGAAAACCATTTGTCAAGGTTACTTCTTAACCAAATCGAGCGAGGAAGCTTGGCAATTTCTTGACGATCTTGCTGAACAAACACTTCAGTGGGAAAGCATTAGACCAACCACTTCATCCACTTCATCTACCTCTTCTGGTCAGTCTAGGGCAGGCATTCATCAACTTTATATGTCGATTGCAATGAAGCCCGGAATGGCTGCAATCACGAAAAAACTATAAGCAATTGAGAGCAAATTCTCATCGCCTTCTCCTGCCCCTGCTTTACCCACTCGCACTATTTGGGCTTAATGTTCGGATCCGTCCTACTTGACTGAAGAGTGTCCTTGCAGTCCACCTGCTCAAGGACAAGATCAAGTCAATGCTGCCTTTCAGCAAATACAAAGAAATGATCCATACTCTTCAACTTACAATCCTGGTTGAAGGAGCCACCCAAATTTCGCCTGGAATCAAAATCAACAACAATTCCAAGGAAATAACAATTTCCAGAGGTCTCCTCCACAACAACAAGCTAATCAACAAACTCAATATCAGCAACCTTTCCAACCCCAACCTTACCAAAATCAAATGAACAATTTTACCCCAAACAACTCTTTTCCTCAAAACAATTTTGTTCAGCCAAATAACGATAAGGTTTCTTCGCTAGAACGTAGTCTGGATGCATTTTTAAAACAATAAACTCAATCCTCCATCAATATCCAGTCTTCCATTCAGTCTTTGGTGCAACACACTGCTTCACATGATCAAAGCATCAAAATAATTGAAGCTCAAATTGCACAACTGAATGCTGCGTTAAGCGAGCGAGAAAAGGGAAAGCTTCCATCTCAACCATTGCCAAATCCCGGTCACACACAAAATGCACATGTTGCTCATGAACAACAAAATCATAATGTGAGTGCTGTGACTACGTTGAGATCTGGAAGAGTGTTGCACAATAATGTGGGCATTAATGATGATACCCCGGCCGCCGCTTCTTCATCTTCAGAGCTTGTTCTCATTTCTTCACAAGGCTCTAATTCTTCTACTACTCCGAACGGACCCACATCTCACTCCACGAAAACACCAACACTGGGATCCGTTCTAACTCCGCAATCTCCTCCACAAACAATGGACTCAACAAATTTTCAAAATATTCCATTTTCAAACAGGTTGAGATCCAATAAACCTAGTCTACAAATAGAGAAGATTGTGGAGTTATTTAAACAGGTTAGCATTAACATTCCTCTCTTGGATGCAATCCAACAAGTCCCTTCTTACGCTAAAATCTTGAAGGACTTATGCACCAAGAAGAGGAAATAACAGGTACCCAAGAAAGTTTTCTTGGCTAATACAGTGAGTGATGCTCTTACCCAACCTTTACCTCAAAAGCCAAGGACCCCGGTTTTCCTGTAATTTCAATAACAATTGGGGATAAGAACATCAATCGCGCACTATTAGATCTTGGTGCTAGTGTTAACCTGCTTCCCTATTCAGTATATGAGCAATTGGGCGTTGGAGAGTTGAAACCCACATATTGTACTCTCCAAATGGCTGATCGATCTATCACCCATCCTAGGGATGAGTTAGAGGATGTGTTGATTAAAGTTGGGGACTTCATCTTCCCTGTTGATTTCATTGTTATGGACATACAGCCTGTAGCTAACCCCCGGAGTCAAATTCCGGTGAAACTCGATCGACCATTCCTTACAACTTCTAATGCGGTGATCAATTGTCGAAATGGTTCAATGAACCTATCTTTTGGAAACATGACAGTTGAGCTCAACATTTTTAAGTTGGGAAATCAGCCCTCCGAACCAAATGCTAATATACTTGATGTTTGCTCGATCCAAGAGATCACTCAGGAGGACTGTGAGCTCGAAAAATTTCTGTTCGATAACAACAACTTTAACGCCACTAGTGCGTTCCTCCTTAAATCTAACGCAGTTTTCACACCCGATAACGATTATGAGTGTTTCACTTTTTTGAACGATTTTGAAGAATCACCACCCGAGTTCGAATCCTTTGAATTTTCGGATGAATTAGTTAAACCATACGACTCGGTTGCTTACACTCGCTTTGAACCTTTATTGGAATCCTTCGAGCTTGAGACAGTTTCACCAATTTTACCTTCAATTGTTTCGCCTCCAAAACTCGAACTCAAGCTATTGTCGTCTAACCTTAAATACGCTTATTTAGGTGAGAATGAGACCCTTCCTGTTATAATATCGGCCTCTCTAGCCCCCGAGCAAGAGAGAGCCCTTTTAGCGGTCTTACAAAATAATAGGCAAGCTTTTGGCTGGACTATGGCGAACATCAAGGGGATTAGTCCCCTAATAGTTGAACATCATATTCATATGATGGATGATGCCAAGCCAGCAAGGGATCCACAGAGACGCCTCAACCCAGTAATGAAGGAGGCTGTTAAAAAGGAGATTATAAAATGTCTTGATAGTGGTATCATTTACCCTATCTCTGATAGCCAGTGGGTTAGCCTCATTCACGTTGTCCCAAAGAAATCGGGCATAACGGTCATAACTAATGAGGCGAATGAGTTAATAGCTACTCGCACCCAAACTGGGTGGCGAGTGTGCATCGATTATAGAAAACTCAACGCCGCGACACGGAAAGACCACTTTCCATTACCTTTTATTGACCAAATGCTAGAACGATTGGCTGGGCACGAACTTTATTGCTTTTTGGATGGATACTACGGCTATAATCAAGTTCCCATCGCCGAAAAGGACCAAGACAAAACCACATTCGCTTGTCCTTTCGGTACGTTTGCTTACCATCGCATGCCCTTTGGGTTATGCAATGCACCCGCTACCTTTCAGCGGTATATGATGGGGATTTTTTCTGACATGGTTGAAAAATTCTTGGAGATTTTCATGGATGATTTCTCCATTTTCGGCGACTCCTTTGATGAGTGTTTGCTACATTTAGACGCAGTCCTTACCCATTGTAAGGATACAAACCTTCTTTTAAATTGGGAGAAGTGCTACTTTATGGTGCGAGAAGGTATTGTCTTAGGACATATCATCTCGCAAAATGGTATTGAGGTAGATAAAGCTAAGATTGAAGTTATTTCCAATCTTTCTCCTCCCAAATGCGTCCGAGACATTCGAGACTTTCTTGGCCATGCCGGTTTCTATAGACGGTTCATCAAGGATTTTAGCATGATTGCTAGACCATTGACTCTTTTGTTGGCCAAGGACACCACTTTTGAATTCGACTCAAGCTGTATGAAGGCGTTTGAGTCATTGAAAAAATCACTTACTTCCGGTCTTATTCTTTCATCTCCTGTATGGACGCATCCATTTGAAATTATGTGTGATGCATCTGATTTTGCCATTGGTACTGTCCATGGACAACACATCAATAAGATGCCACATGTAATTTATTACGCTAGCCAAACATAGAACGAGGCACAATTAAATTACACAACAACGGAGAAGGAATTCTTAGCTGTTGTGTTTGCATTATAAAAGTTCAGGCCTTACTTAATCGGCTCTCCTGTCATCATTTACACTGACCACTCAGCTCTTCGCCATCTTTTTGCGAAGAAGGATGCTAAATCTCGGCTTATACGTTGGATCCTCTTAATACAAGAGTTCGATCTTGTCATCAGAGATAAGAAAGGATGTGAAAACGTAGTCTCCGACCATCTTTCACGCCTTCCTTCTTCACCAACGCTTCAATTTCCAATAAAGGACGTTTTTCCAGATGAGCAGCTCTTAACCGTGTCATGCGAACCTTGGTTCGCAGATATTGTAAATTATTTGGCCACCGGAGTTATACCTACTGATTGGTCGAATCAGGACAAACTCTGATTCCTATCCCAAGTGAAACATTTTTACTAGGATGAACCGTATCTCTTCAAATACTATTCCGACCAAATCATTCGTCGGTGTGTCCCCGACAACGAGTTTAAGAGCGTGCTGTCTTTTTGCCACGATCAATCGTGTGGCGGGCATTTTGGCCTTAAAAGGACAGCCGAAAAAATCTTGCAGTGTGGTTTCTATTGGCCACAACTTTTTAAAGGCGAACATGATTACTGCAAGACATGCTCCCGGTGCCAACACTTGGGCCAGATATCTAGGAGAAACGAAATGCCGCTCCAACCAATATTGGTTGTTGAAATTTTTAATGTTTGGGGGATAGATTTTATGGGACCGTTTCCCAATTCTTTTGGGAACGTGTATATTCTCCTCGCTGTTGACTATGTTTCTAAATGGATCGAGGCTGTGCCCAGTCGAACTGATGACAACAAGGTTGTCGTTAGATTCCTTAAAAAAACATTTTTTTCTAGGTTTGGGCACCCCCGCGCAATTATCAACGATAATGGATCTCATTTTTGTAATAGGACTTTCGAGTCCTTAATGCAGAATTATTCCATTACTCATAAGCTATCAACGCCCTATCAACCCCAAACATGCGGGCAAGCCGAGATTTCAAATCGGCAAATTAAACAGATATTGGAGAAAACAGTTTCCAAAAACCGTAAAGATTGGTCGTCAAAACTTATTGATGCCGTTTGGGCATTTCGAACTGCCTATAAGACCGATCTTGGTATATCTCCTTATAGACTTGTTTATGTAAATGCTTGCCACCTTTCAGTTGAAATTGAGCATAGAGCATTTTGGGCAATAAAAGAGTTGAATCTATCTCTAGGAGATGCGGGCAGCAATAGAAAGCTGCAGTTGAACGAATTGAACGAGTTTCGGGATGAAGCTTACGAGAATGCAGTAGTCGTTAAAAACAGAACGAAGGTGTTTCACGATAAACACCTTATGCGCAAGACTTTCAAACCTGGTCAACAGGTTTTACTTTACGACACACGATTGCATTTCCATCCCGGAAAGCTCCGATCTCGATGGAAGGGGCCATTTTTGGTACGCACCGTATATCCGCACGGTGCAGTCGATCTAGAAAACCCGGAGGACGGTTCACTATTTAAAGTTAACGGACATCGACTTAAACCTTTCCTCACTGCGGACCCTTCGGAGGAGCTCCTGTTTTTGCAGGAGCCGATATACATTGACTGATCTTCCTCCATCTACCCCTAAATTTCGATTATCTAGCCAAAACACTGTCTCAAACAAATTTAGGGGTATGGTTCACTTGTAATTTTATAAAAACAAAATAAAAATAAGAAATTTTGAAAATAAAAAAATATATAAAAAAAATTTTTGGGTATTTTTGTAAATTTCCAGAAATAAAAAAATAATAACAAAAATAATTTTTTTTACAAATAAATTCCACTTTTTAAGAGGACTTTTTTGCTAATAACCAATACACTCCCCCCTATAAATAAAACCCAACCCCTCTGCGGTTTTCATAACCCTAATTTTTCATCTCTCTGAAAACCCTAGCCGCCGCTCAAGTTTTTGCAGCAAGATCTTCCTGCGCCGCCACCCTTCCGCCGCTAAACCCTGCATCCCGCCGCGCTTCCATCGCTCCCTTGCTGTGTCACCCTCTGAAATCTTCAGAGGAGGTTTGCATCATCTCTCCCTCTCTGTTAATTTTTTTTTATAAATCTGTGAACTTTCTGAATAGCATCAACCATGCAATTAGAACGAGATTTTACATAAATCTTTTCACACACAATTTACGGAAGTTATTTTGCCGATGAAATCACACGGCGAGGGTGGAACTTTTTAATTTACAATCATCCCAATGCCTACGCTCTTCCAGATCTAGTCACTCATTTTTACGAGTGCATGGAGGAAGGTTGCTTAGCACAATACGGCTTTATTAAATTACTTTGGGGCGATAGGAAAATAATCATTGACAGGGACTTCATCCATGAAGTCACCTTAATTCCTATATTACCTTTTCACGATCAACCCCTTCAGTTTGAAGATTAATTACCCTTAATGGGTAATGATTGTTCGAAGGAACCTAGGAAGGGCATACAGGCTAGAACCCTTTTCGCCAATCTATTAACCGTGTGCCGTTAGGCACAAAACAACATTTTTGGCAGTTCACATAACATAACATTTTTTCACTCCATCTCTTCATATCGTGCACACCTTAATGACTAGGAACAACAGATTTGACATGTGCACGGTTTTACTCAATTCAATTGGTGCTGGAAAGAGGGCCGCAAATTACCCATGTCCTATGTTTGTGACACAACGGTGTCGCTATTTCCTCCCTGTGGAGGAATTTGACTTTTACATGCATGGAGGTATACCCATTAGGCCTCTTATCGAGGGCGTATCTACGTCCTATACCCACCTAACTGATGTATGGTCGCGAATAGAACCGGCGAACATGTACCCGCCAGAACACCCAGCTCCAGCTCGACCGCGAGCGGGAAAGAGCTTACCTCTGCAGAAAATGCACGTCTTCTTAGAAGAGCCATTAGGGGGATTGATAATTTGGTGGGGATGGTGACCAACTTGGATCACCGGGTGACAGAGATTGAACATGGCGTATCCACGCTGCTGGCGAGAGAGGAACGTTCCCGTTCATGTTCGAGGGGACGACGAGGTCCTAAGTAGTGAGGGCACTGCTTTTGGTAAGTTTGGGGGTGGAGGTAGTTTGTAAATAGTTATCCTTGCAATGCATTTTTTTTTACATATTTGTTTTTTTCTTTCTTTTCATATTTAATTCCACGTTGCATCTTTATAAAAAATTATAGAAATAAAAAAAATGAAAAGAAAAAATATAAAATCAAATAAAATCAAAAAAAAAATTGAATTTTATTTTTAAAAATAATCATAAAAATTTTAAAAATAAATTTTGGCTATATTTGATTTAAGTTTAACATGACGGTTGAATAATATAGAATAACTAGATCCTAAACTTAATAAATTAAAACCCGGAAAATAACCTTTCTTAAAATTTAACCGTAGAAAATATATACCCTAGTAGATTATTTAGAAATAGGCAAATTTTGAGTTCAATTCTTGGGCTAAGTCAAAATAAGTGAAGAGTATTGAAATTTTTATTGAAATGTAAGTCTGAAAAATAATTTCGAACCTAAAGTCTAAATTCTGAAAATATATACCCTACAACTCGCACATACACGCACCTTGAAACTTGGGATAGTAGAGGATACCTTGAAATGCTCTTGTCTAAAATCCTTAGTAAGAAAATAAAATAAAAGTACAAGTGTGAATAAAGAGATATAAAAAAATGAACACTGGTTTTGTAATTACTTGAGGATGCATAAATAATAAAAAATATATAGCGAGGGTGCTTTATCACCTAGTGCCTTAGACCAACTGGTTTGGGAGTCACTGCTAAAGCCTTAGGTATTACAAGACGAGGAATTACGACTTAATGCGTGAACACATTTTGTAATCGGTCGTTAGTATCTCAAGAAGTATTAACGGTCGCATGAAGGATGTGTGAGCAATTTAATCTAAAATTTCACCCACTAAAAATATTTTGGACAATGGACAAGAGTATGATAGCTAGAATTGAATTTCCAAGTGTAAGGGTGATACATACACACACGTAGGGGTATATGATTGGGGTTTGGATAAGAGATAGGAATGAAAGATAGGCCTTATATCTTCAATAAAAATGATAAAAATTCCTAAGTTGAAATAGAACCTTAGAAGGAAAATTCAAAAGATGCTGAATGCTTTATAAATTTGCAGAACATATATGATCTTAAGTTAAATGATAAGCAAGTGTGAAAAATATGGGTTGATGATTTCAAAGTTAAAGATAGTAGAATTTCTTACTAGAATACCGAATTGAAGAATGAAAGTCAATAGGCCAAATTGATCGGATTTTGTGGGTAGTATCCGCTGAAAACCCTCAGGAGACAATACTCCTCCTACTAGGGACACCTAAAGTTTTAACGGCTTGTTGCACGAGCTCAGTGCAATCGTGATTCCCTGTGAAAGTTAGGTTAGGGTTTTTTTCGAGAATAAATTGGTTTTGCTCGGGACGACCAAAAGATAAGTTTGGGGGTATTTGTTCATATCAGAATATTGCAGTATTATATCGCCCATTCTTAATCGTATTTCAAATAAATAGGTGATTTTGATCCATGTCTGCTAAATAGTTGCAGGTTACAGGTTGTCAGAACAATACAGTGGAATTCATGAAAAGACGTTACAAAAGTGAGACTACGACCAACAACAGATGAATCCGTATGATGCCGCCTAGCAGTTCAAGGAAAAAATGAAGATCAATAAACAGTTCCATGCACAAGACAGTTCAAGGGCAGCACAAGACACAAAACATCAAAGCAAAGTTTACGGTAAAAGTTCACAAATTCTGCACTGTTGGAAATCTGGAAGAAAGTAGAAAAGATTCTGAAGAACCAAGTGAAGAAAATAGAAGCAAAAGGCAACATGAAGCAACCGTGGAATGTTTAGACAGAGAGCCCTCAAGACGGCCGCGGATCTACGGTCAAACATGGCATTCCACCGCGGTTCCGTGGCCGTGCTGTGCACGAGTCTGTGCAACTTATCGATGGTATCGGTGCTTTGACCCGGCTTTCTTAGGGTTGTATTGTAATTTTAAATGTGGATCAGATGTAAACCCTAGGGTTTTTCCTATCTATAAATAGGAAACCCTAAAGCCTTATGAAGGCATGCCTATATTTAATTCTAGATTAAATTTCAATTCTTTTGTAATCGTCAAGAGTGCGTCAAAAAAGTAAGTTATTTTTTTTATCTTGTGTTCTTCGTAATTGCAATTTTATTTCTCTGCATTTTTTTACCTGTCTTTATTTATATGCCAGTTCAATAGTTAATTAAAAAGAAAATTTATAAAAATGAAATTCATCATAACATCCTTAATAAGTGGGTAGTTCCTCACTTGTTAGGGTTAGGATTGGGTAGGTTTGAGAGATGTAAACCTCTCACTCCTTTCTTTCCCGTTTAATATTTTAAATTAGGACTCTATGTAAATCAATCACCCACTGCTCACTACGGCACCCTATGCTACGAGATAGCGGTGATTCCCTAGTTAGACCGGTTGTGGTTGATTTTGATAGAGGTTAGGGATAAGAATTAAGGAAGGACGGACAAGGACTAAAAGGAAGAAACAAAGTTTCTTCCTAATCGTGCTAATCCCCTTTGTTAATTATTACCCTAACACCTATGTTCTTAATTAGGGCAAAGGAAGCGGTGAGTAGAATTACCTTTCCAAACTAACCTAATCCTAATCCTAGCAAGTTTTTAATCCAAATCAAATTCAATTTTAGTTTTTATAAAAATCAAAATCTACCACAAATAGGACTTAACTCGTAAGAACAATAAGAAAAGAACACGATTTCCCTGTGGACCGACCCATACTCAACCGGTTAGATACCAAGCGACACCATTATGGATTGCGGTAATTCTTAATCTTTATTTTAAAACGCATACAAAATCTCTTCCAATCAGTATTAGAGCCACTTAAACCTTAACTAGCTAGTTAGCAAGTAGTTAGATATTCGATCGTCGGAAAAATCCCGAAATCACATTTTCAAAGTCATGCTTGCTGTCGTTTTTCAAAACTGCTCAAAAATTCATTTTAGTGGGCTTAAAAATAAATGCAGGCATTTCTAAGAACACATAAAAAATTTGAGCTAGTAATCTTTCAAGACCACCGCGGAACCACGGCCAAACTCACTGTTTAGCAGCGGATCGGCATCCGAGTCAGGGCCGATTCACTCCGATCTTTTCCTGTGGGTCATAATATTGTAAATATGATTTCTTGCATTTTTTGTTTCTACCCAGCATTGATTGTGTACTGGTTTGTACATGGGGTAGACACAGAAAATATTTTCGATCGAAATTCTAAGTTACTTGGCTTATATAGCTTTTCTGTGTTTGTATATATATGTTCCTAAATGTCTGTTAATTGCTATATGTCGATTAGTGGTGGTTGCACATATATGTGATTTGGTGATGGTTTGTGTATATGGAGTATTGGATCGTCGTGAATGAATAGCCGGAGGATGTTAGAAGAGTGTTTTCTTTTCATTCATTCATGTAAATTTATAAATTGATGTAATATTATTTTTGTAGGGCACATCCAGGTTGAGGTCGTAGCCACCGTTGTATTATTTTATTTACTTTTCTTGCACCTAGGATAGACCCAAGGTGGGATGCACAAACTACTGGGTTCTTGAAGTGCCGAGTGGCCTACTCATTTTATTGAGGGAGGTTGCTTCACTTCGGGAATTTGGCGAGTAGTTTGCCACACCCGTAGGGGTCTAGGGTGGAGTTTGGCTATTCATCATGACCGTGGAATCCGTGTTTCGTTATAGGATAAAACGAAATACGGAAATCCTAGTATATCCAATTTATTCATGTGTTATTCTGTGATCTGGAATGCTTATTATTGCGTGAGACGAATGGATATATATATGTTATATATAATAAACGTTGCTTATGTTTTGCACCCGCGCTAGTCTAGCCCCCGCTCTGCGATTAGTTAAGTAACCTAACGGTGTATGACGGGGCTTCGTGGTGAATGCGGATGTCATAAGCGCACGTTATATTTTCGTTTCTTTTCTGTAATGATAAGGTTAATTGATGGGACCACATTAATTTTGATTAATGAAAAGGAAATAAACCTAAAATCTGATGTCGTTGGAACAATTACAAAACAATTCGGTTTTCTTCAAAAATCATTTTAAAAGCGGAGCTTGAACCACTCCTTTTTAAAAGCTATCCGGTTCCTTCGACAATATCAAGTTCATTACGTTAACGGCTTTTGCCCAAAACCAGTCGTAGCCCTCCGTCATTTTAAATAGGTATCTACTAGTATTCATGCTATGTGTTTTGACCTTCGCCAAGACTTAGTGTTTGGTAGGTAGTAGGTGCTTACTTGTAGCATAGATAGATGCATTAGTCTAGGACAGACGTACAACTATTTTGGCCTTCGTCAAGGGCTTGTGCGAGTGGGTCTAGGTTAATCTGGATAATGACGGGTTGAACTTGACTTGCAACTTATGATGTTTTGACCTTCGTCAAGGTTATAAGCGCTCGGGGCAAAAATCACATCTAGAGTTTCAAACATAAAGGAAACTTGCTGGTGCTGCATACCTTCTGGAGTGTGGTGTTATTAGTAGGCTTCCTTCAAAATCATCACACAATGATAGTTAGGTCCTAATCTTTCTGTGAGTATCCGCTACTCTTTGGGAGATTTTTTAACTTAACAATCAATGCTATAAACCAAGTAGGTGCCTAGAACGGTGTTAGCGGGGCTACGCCTTCAGGGAAAAGAGGTTATGTAATCAAGGAACTTATCTAAAGCGTTGGAAAACCTCCCTCGAAGTACCGACACTAGCCTGGCCGAAAGGTTAAGCAAGTGTTGTTACATGCGATTAATCCGAACTAATTCTTCTTTTAGGGTTTGAAGAAGAATTCGAGGAAACAGTGGGAGCTATCCTATTTAGATAAACTAATAACCAATCTAAACTTGCAAGAGCATATGCTGAGTGTTTCTTTTCTCTCTCTCCTAATTGCAGCGACCATGACGGGACTTAAGCTAATACTAGATAAAAATAAACCCGCTGGGCCAAACCATAAAGACTAGCTTAGGAATGTCCATATTTCCCTTACATATGATAAGGTCGCATACGTCCTCACGGCGAAAGCTCCTACTATTCCCGGTCCAGAATCCTCGGTCGCGGACATTGAGGTCCGTAAGACCTGGGTTCTTGATTGCGCGAAAGCTAAGTGCCTCATGCTGGCCTCCATGGATAATGAATATCAGAGGCGGCACGAGAAGATGGACCTTTCTTCCATCTTTCTCCATACCAAAGAATTATATGGAGAGCAATCTCGTATCGCAAGATATGAGACCTTGAAGAAATTGTTTCAAGCGAGGTTGGCTATCGGATCATCTGTTGGGGACCACGTCCTAAAGATGATTTCTCTCATCGAAGAGCCCGCAGACCTTGGAACTACGTTGGAAAATGAGTTGTACATCGACTTGATCCTACAGTCCCTTCCATCTACCTATGCCCAGTTCATATTGAATTTCAATATGCAGAATATGGAAGTTTCACTTCCTGATCTCCTCAACATGTTGAGGATGGAAGAGGGCACCTTGAAGAAATCCAAGGAAACACCCGCTCTGTTAGTTGGGGAATCTTCTTTTGCTAGATCTAAGGATAAAGCTAAGGGGAAGTAGAAGAAGGCCCCCACCAAACTGAGGGGAGGTGTGCAGAAGGTGTATGGAAAGGAAAAGATATGGAGCAGCCACAAAGGAAGAATTCATCTATTGTCGAAAAAGGGACATTGGAAGAAAGACTACAGAACCCTAAAGGCCAAAAATCAGGACACGAAGCAAGTTATGGCTTCGGTTTCTGGAGTGTTCATGATTGAAAACTGCTTCTCTATAAACTCTACTTCCGGGGTATTGGTTACCGGATGAGGATCTCACATCGGTAATTCTTTGCAGGCGCCGAGAAGCCGTTGAGTTTTGAAGAAAAGTGAAATGACCCTCAGGGTTGGTAACGGAGACAGTGTGGACGCTGTTGCAGTAGGAGAATATCATATAGGATTGGCTAGTGGACATATTTTGTTATTGCGTAACTGCTTTTGTGTATCCAGTATGGTGTGTAATATTATATCAGTATCTTTATTATCAGATGATGGATATAATTTTGCACTTGTAAGCAATGTTATCAACATTCACCTAAATAATGAAATGGTTAGATTGGGTACACTTAGTAACGGAATATATATTCTCAATCAACATCATGTTTTCAATGTCCAAAACACACTAAAAATGTCACGACCCGGAAAAAAAGGCACGTGACTGGCACTTGAATCATGTGAAATCTATAGGCCCCCACCTAATTCAAGTAAGCCAAAAGCTAAACTAAAACCTGGGTCAAGTAGTGGAAGACTATACGTATCCGAGTCGATATATCTAGTAGTCTGCGATCCAGCCTCATATCATTACGTACGGTAATATCTATCGTACAGCATCCTCGAGTCAAGTGTGCGGATCAATCATCATATATACCTCGTACGGTAATATCCATCGTACGACATCCTCAAAATCGAGGGTACAGGTCAAATATCATATATATATATATATATATATATATCATTTATACAGTATCATTCATCATACTATGTCAATATCATGGGTACGGATCTAAGGTCTCGTACAATCTATTATATCATAGAGTCACATGTCATCGCATGCTTGCATAAATATCGCCCAACGATCCTTATAATATCATATCACAAACGGTGTCTCGACTCATCACAAATCATAACCACACGATATCATGCCCAATCATATCGACTCACATCCATTAACAAATAGCATCCTCATATCATAAATATATGTATACTATACACACACACACACACACACACACACATACTATACACATATACACCCATATCATAATACGTGTGTTTGTGCGCAACAATATAAACTAACGTGTCTCGACTATAGAAAATAACCTAAGGATAAGCACTACCTAGAAGTATGCCTATTCTAACCTAGAGTCTTCTAGAGCCCTACTTGCTAAGTATCCGTATCTCTCATTAACACATATATAATAATATACACATTCTAATCTACAAATTGCGGGGGTGCTATGCGCCATCCACCCCACTTCCCCCATTGATATACATGTACTCACCTTGATCCTCGCTTGCCGAAGTCGATTACGCTACGCTTTCCATGTTGTCCCGAATTCCACACGGAGGTACCTACATTTCAAATACGTCGTATCTTAATCAAGAATCAACATGAGAAAACCGAAACGGCATACGAAGTGCACATAGGTTAGAACCTACGGCTTATGCATGCAAGACTAGATGAACAAATCCTCGATGTTGACATTCAAACGACAAACCACTGAGTCAAAACCCAAATAGCAAGATCCAAGTCTTAAAAAGTCGCAAAACCAAAACAGCAACTCAAGAAAACACCTCCAGATTTTCCTCAGGTGACAATTGGGACTTTTAGCATACATGATAGGTCTAAATAAAGGATAAAGAATCCATGGACCAAGCATAAGGCACTTCCCTCATACCTAGGCCGCAATTTATGGCCAGAAGGAGATTATTTGCGGCCAGTTTTAGTAGTTGGGGTCTTGGGGAAAGCTTCTAGGTTGCCTGCACACCTCTTTGTAACCGCTAAATAATTTTTAGGGTCCGTAGGTTATAGCAGATCTCCATAACTCATAACAATTCTCACAAAACCTAATATCGGCAAAATTCAAAGTTCGCATTTTGGGGTTTAGTCTCAGGTTTGGTCCAGAGTTCTCACACTACAGGGGTTGTGGTCTCTAACTAACTCAACTCTTAAGTGCATCTTCACTTTCCAAAATACTCCCAAATCGTCATCTTGGAATTTTTAACATCACTAATCTATACTAGTTTAGTTCTAATCCACTATAGGATATAAGGAAATGTTAGTTATATGTATGCCCTAGAGGCCATTATTGTACATGATTGTATATTATAGTGGATGCTTGGACATATATAGAGAGGACTTTCTTGCTCGACATGATAGTATGCTATCCGGTTACTCATTATCTTAATATGTATACTTGTATCTTTATACTGTCTCTCTCTTACATGTTGATAAAGAACTTAAGATGTGTACTTGACTACCAGGACTATGATGGAGATCATACTAGTGGGCCAGGGTTGTCCATA
The DNA here is from genome assembly GCA_030015575.1 of Agapanthus africanus. Lineage (NCBI taxonomy): Eukaryota > Viridiplantae > Streptophyta > Magnoliopsida > Asparagales > Amaryllidaceae > Agapanthus > Agapanthus africanus. Next base: position 222,617,242 of record CM057347.1, read on the forward strand.
AGTTCATCTTTTAATTGTTCCTAGTCGTGGGAGTATCGAGACAGGGCATCAATATTCCAGAGTCGACTAGTGTGTACGTTTCTTGACCCTGTATGGGGCGATGGATGATCCCATATCCATTGGTGTTTGACAACAAAAATTGTACATAGGTGCTCATTGGAGAATGGGTACACCGAACAAGACTCGCCGAGAACTCCTAGATGGTATTATACCTATCGTCAGATAGCAGTTCTCTGGTGACACTTGTACAGGTTAGTCTGTAGACCCGAGATCGGCATAGAGTATTGTGTAATTCCCACTGTGCTTTGATTTCCTCCCTACCACGCTCAAGAGAGCGTGCAAACAGGTGGATTTTGAGTACAGTCCCGAGTCACATGGAGGCAATGAGCGATAGGAGGGGTTTCGTCTCTCCCGATATTGGCGGTTGATGTTGCGCTATGCTCGATTGTCTATAACAAGAATTTCCTGGCTAGGGCTGATGATGAGATTTACTGATAATTGTTATCAGTAGTTTCTCGACCCGTTATGAGCATCACATCGGCTTGACTTATCAAGTTATTGGGGTCTAACGTTTAGCACCCCTAGACTCGATATGGGACATATCAGACGAAGAGACCGGACTGTACGGTAGTGTTACTTATTGGATTCACGGTAGTGTGGACAAGCTTGCTTGTTGATGTTCTGATCGCTCAATACCTGGGTAGCCATTACGTCCAGCTAGTACCGCAGACAGCTTGTGGGTGACTGATATGATCATCATCTACTGCTGGCGTATTGACGAGTCTTTAGTGTCCTACAAAGAGGTTTCTTGGCTCAAGAGAAACGAAGTAAGGCACATTTGTGATATGTGCGGGACCGAGATTAATACGTGTATGTGATACCGTATTCTAATATTGCGATATGTGATATCAGTCGGTTATATGAGATATAGCCGGGTTATTGAATCAAGTGGTGATTCGATAAGTTGATATAAATAATATTAGTCGGCTATATGTGATATAGCCGGATTATTAAATCAAGTGTTGATTTAATAATTTAATATATAATATTATATTTGATATATTAATATATATTAACTAATATTAGCTCAGTTAAGAATTTGTTTTCTTTAAATACATTTAAATATATAAGTGATATATATTAATGTATTTATTTTTGTGTCATGCTAGATGATACATTGGACTTGGGTGTATGAGACCCATACCTAACTAAAGATAATTTGGGTGATTAATTATTAAGGGAAAAATCAAAATTAGGTGGAAATTAGCATGGTTAAAGATGCTTGTGGAAGAATGTAGAAGCCTTGATTTAAGTCCACTAATTTTGTTTTACTCTAGATATTTATTAACCCAACCATTATCTTTAGCCATGGTTAAGTCTCTACAAATATCATTTTGATATTTTCTTCACCCATGGTTAATCACTTATTCATCTTCTTCTTCATCTTCTTTGCTTTCTAGCTTTCTAGAGAGGTGAAAAAGAAAGATAGAAAAATAATTCTAAAGTGAGCTAAATTCCTACTTCATCAATCTATACAAAAGTAGCCATTTAGTATAGGTTATTTACTTCACTAATCAATCAATTAGTGAAGAGGTAGCTTGAGTTAGAGATTCTTCGACGTAGATCATCTTCGGCCTTGAAGATCCTTGAGCAAACTCGTTCTTTTCGCCTAGTGGAGTCTAAGAAGAGTCCGGGACACTATTACTTGGAGCAAACGGACTACTACACGGAGCTTTAGAAGACCGGTCTACAAAGGTTGTATTCCTATTTCACATAGTGTAAAGTTGTTTACATGCTATAAAAACCCTAATTCTCTAGTTAGATCCTTGGTCGGGCTCGCTCGGTACCCTAGATTTTTCGAAATAGCAAAGTTGATGTGTGCCGAAATATAGCGGGGGTGCTAAGCGAACCCAGCAGTGGTATCAGAGCCAAGCTAGCGCATTAGGAGTTGTCTAAGCGAAGTTAAAGTGTTCGATCGAACATCGAAACCGTGTTTTCACATGCTATCTGGAAATTTTTCAAAAGTTGGAATTTTTCATATTAAAATTATTCAGAAAATAGAGCAGGGTTTTCTATGGATACCCAAGAAAAACGACGGCCCAACTCGACCAAACGACCGCGGAAGCGCGGCCAAAACATACTTTTGGCGGCGGTTCCACGGCGCCGTTGGTAAGGCAGGGAGCGTGCTTTCTTATGTTGGTCCGTATGTACTAGTGGCACTCTCTGGGTATTTTTGAATCTGACTCCAGTGTTGAGTTCTCTGAGAATTGTGGATGTTTGATGGATCGATCGAAATGTTTAATATCATCTAGCTATCTATGATTTGTGATACAATATTTGGAATCCACAATAATTAGTTTCTGAAAACTAATTAGTGCTTTGTAAATCTAGCAATTTAGTCTCTTTTGATCGGTTGCCGCGGGATTTTGATTCGGATCAAAACTCCGTTGCAATCTCATATTGTATGCGAACACTCGCTGGGTAACACTGCTAGATAGCCACGCCCCATAGACCTGACCAAGTGACTGTAGGAGAACCCTATTGCCAAAAGCATCTGTTCATACCAGAATATTGCATTTAATATCGCCCATTCTTACGCTCGTTTGTTTTTAGGTAGGTGCTTTTAATCCGTGTTTGCTACATATTTACAGGCTACAGGTTCCTAGTCCAAAATAACGCAATTGATACAAAATCTCCACTGTTACGCCAAAATACAAAACATCTGCTGCCAGCAGATAAAAGCCGGGTTCCGATCATCCGTATCCGTCCAGTGCCGCGTACCAGTTCCAGAGACAAGATAAATGACGGTGGTCATTCGAGTCTCGGATAAGCACAAAGCATGAGAGAGGCAGCACAAGAATCAATGGGTGCGCGAAATTCGAGGGAGAAAGGTCAAATCAATCAAAAGTGAAGCTATGTTTGGACTGTGCAGATCTGAAGAAATTGTGAAGGCATTTTGCAATTTGGTACATGTAGAACAATATAAGATTTCAACACAAGGAAACCCAGAAAATTCGAGACCACAATTCCACAAAAGCGCGGCGGAACCGCCACCGAATGTGGGTTTCCGCGGCGGATCCGCCGCAGTTTTGTGTCATCATCTGACCAAATTTTGGGGGTAGTTTTGTCATTTCATTTGGGGCCAGAATATTGCTCTAGGGTTTCAACTCTCCTCCTATAAATACCCCGGTTCTGAGCCATTGTAAGGGATGAATTCTTATGCCCTCTTTTTGTTAGTTTTTGGTTTAACTTCTTCTTCTTCTTCATCTTTCCTCCATTAAATTGTTGTGAGGGCTTTTGAGTGGATGTTAAATGAAGATGAGTGTTATTTTGTATCATTTTTTGCTTAGCTTCCCCTTGAGATACTTGCTTTCTCTTGATCTTTCAACCTCTTCATTGAGCTTGAAGGTTTAAGGGTTGATATTTGATCTCAAGGGTTGTATCATTTTGGAAGGAATAAAGTCTCTTTTGTGCTTCATTTTGCCTTGGGTTTTTAGCTCTCTCTTGATCTTGCAACATCTTAATTGAGCTTGCATGTTTAAGTTTGGGTTATTAAACTCATGGTGTGTAACTTGTTCAATGGTTCCTAGATCTCTTTCTTAGTATTTTCTTTCTTGCACTTTTCTTTCTTGCTCTTTTACATTGATGCAATTTATTTCCTTGCTTTACTTTCTTGCACTTTAAATTCCATGCACTTACTTACCTGTAATCTTTTCTTTTCTTTGTTCTTTTGTTCTCTCTTTTTGGTTTGTATTGTGAATGGTTGTTAATATGTTGTTGTTAAGAATAAATACAATATTGTAAGTTAATGTTTCTTTGCTCATTTCCTTTTCCCATTATTTTCCTTTGAACTCCGCCCAATCGTTACGCAAGCGCTCCGTTAGGCACCCTACCCTACCAAGGTAACGGTGATTTCTAACCGCGCCCGGTTGTGTTCGGTTGGCCGGAGGCGAAAGTAAGAGACAAGAACGGAAGGACAAGGGTCAATAAGCCGGATTATGTTAGTGTATATGCCATAGAGGCCATTACTGTATCATACTAGTTTGTATATTACTTAATGGAAGCTTGGGATATTCACCTTGTATATACAATCTTGTTCAAAATAGTAGTATGCTACTTGGTTTGTTTCTACTTCAATGTGTACATGTGTTTATTTTAGCATATCGCCTATGCACATTAGTGGAGCCCTTAGGATCTTTGCTTGATTACCAGCGTTGTGATGGCAGTCACACTAGTGGGGGCTGGGTAATCTATAAGCACATCCTTATGCAGGTCCCTAGTCGCAGGACTATCGAGACAGGGCATCGATACTCCGGAGTAGACTAGCGCATCCGCTTCTCATCCCAGAGTGGGAGATGGTCTGTCCCACAGCCATCAGTACGTCGTACTGGAGATAGTATGCGGGTGCTCGTTGGGTTACGAGTACACTGGACAGGACTCGTCGGGAACTGACCGGTTGGTATTATACCTATCGTCAGTTATCAGTTTCCAGGTGACATGAGTACAGCTTAGTCCGCTGACTTGACACTATCACTTCGTCTCGAGTGTATTCCCACTGTACTTTGATTACTACCCTACCACGGCTCAAAGGAGTCGTGCAAACAGGTAGTAGTTGGGTGCAGTCCCGAAGCACTTGGAGGCAGTGACGGTTAGACAGGATTCGTCTCTCCCGGTATTGGGGGTTGACATCGCGCTGTGTCTAGGAGAGCCATTACACGAGTAGTCCCTGGCCAGGGCAAGCGAGATATACTGGTAGGCTTCCAGTGTTATCTCAGGGTGTATTAGGCTTCACTCCGACACGACTTGTACCGCTATTAGGGTTCTGACATTTACCGCCCCCTAGGCCCGCCATGCGATGTATCAGACGAACAGACCGGACTGTACGGAGACTGTCACATTCAGGCTCAGTAGGAGTTCAGATGGGTTTCACCTCGTCAGTCTTCTTGTCGGCATCTACCTGGGGACCGTTACGCACAGCTAGTGCCGCTTGCGGTCTGTGGTTAAACCCACTGCCAGCGTAGCGTCGAGTCCTTAGAGTCCCACACAGAAAGCTATTCGCCTTTAGGCAAAAGAGTAGAGGTCACATGGTTTTGCGACAGGTTGCATGGTTTTGCGACAGGGTTCAGTCACATCCGTGCACTTATGCACGTTTAGTGTCCGGACAGTTTACACTAGCGGTCTTTGGTTTAAGCCAGATCCTAGTGTAAGTATTGGGATTGGTTTTATCCAGTATGTATTCGTGTTCCTCGGAACGCGGATGCGGGTGTGTATGTACAGTTGGCGGAGAGACAGAGGCAGAGGATTCTCATTAGGGTTGTTGACCGTTGACTGTTGACTATTGACTTTTTGCTCAACCCTAATGAGAATATGATATATGATTAACAAGAATATTAATTAAGTATTGTGGTGACATGGTTGTTGAGGGGTTGACTTTGTTGACTTGTTGACTTTGTTGAACGGTTGACTAGGTTGGACTAGTTGACCATCATGATGACAATGGCTATCATTTCATGGCAAAGACTTTTCACTTGCTTGTTCTCTTGTGTAATATGAGTGCATGAAATGATATAGCCATTTTAACTTAAACCATTTACACAATACTTGATTACTATTTTTTTGATGATGGTTTTGGATTATGAGAGCCAAGTGAGAAAAGTCTTGCTCATTCTATCATTTTCATTCTCTCTCTTGTGTTCTTGAGCTCTCATCTCCTTCCTCTTGCTCTCCCTCTCTTTAGTTTATGGTTCACTTGTCTCATGTGTTGAGAACCAAGAACCATAGAGAAAATCCCAACATACTCTCCTCTACTCACTCTAGTTCACAAGGTTTAGCTAACAGAGTGAACTAGTTTCTTCAAAGTTCGAAGAAGAAGCTAAAGGTAGAAGCTTTCAGGTGGATCGATCTTCAGCGCAAGGAGACGACGGGGTGAAGCCGATCCGGACAACCATCGAGGCTTGAAGACGAAGGAGTTCAAGAAAGAAAGGTATAACCCCCTAACCGAGTAGTTAACGACTCCTAGTTAGGTTGTTAGTAAGATGTTTAACAATGATCCGGTTTTGAGTCCATGTTACAGCCTCTAGAAAATTGTTTTTCACCAAATTCCGCATGCCCGAAAGTACCGGGAAAGGTAGTATGGACTTACAGTGGTATCAGAGCCTAGTTAAACTCTATCTAACATGTTAGCATAGTAGCTAGAAATTCGATCGGAGAAAAAGTCCCGAAATAAACCCGAAAATTCAAAGTTGCTATCGATTTTTAAAGTTCTGTAAAATTGATAAATTTCATCTTAAAAATCGGCTCAGGGTTTTTATTAAACACCCACGAAATTTGGTCCCACGAACCGGTCAAAGCGCCGCGGAAACACAGCGGGAGCACGCTCCCGCCGCGGTTCCGCGGCCGAGTTGACTCGGCCGAGGTCCAAATTTTGTGCAGTGTTATTCTGGGGTTGTTTTGGGATTTTTGGAATATGTATTTTCTGCCCAGATTTTCCAGAACGAAAATTTTGTGTTTGGGGCCTGAAAATCCGTATTTTTGATCGAACTTCTAAAAGACTTAAGCTGACGGGTTTTTCTGTGATTTGATATTTGTATTGAACGTCTGCTAATCGCTATATGTCGATTAGTGGGGATTATACAAATCTGTGATCTGTAATGTTATTGGAATTTGTATATGAATTCATTGGATTGTCGCGGGTGAATAGCCGGGGGGTTGTGAGACGAGAGTTTTCTTTTCTTTCAATTCATGTAAATTTGTAAATTGATGTAATAATTATTTGTATGGCCGCACAACCGGGTCGGGGTTGTAGCCGTCATTGTATAATTTCTTTTTACTGTTTTTGCTCCTAGGATAGACCCATGGAGGGGGTGCACAAACTACCGGGTATGCCGAAGTGCCGAGTGGCCTACTCACTGAGATGAGGGAGGTTGCTTCGCTTCGGGTACTTGGCGGGTAGTTTGCCGCACCCGTAGGGGTCTTGGGTGGGGGATTGGCTATTCACCGCGACCGTGTAATCTGCTTTTCGTTACAGGCTCGTACGAATTGCGGGTTCCTAGTATATCCAATGTGTTTATCTGTGATCTGAAATGGCTATCATTGCAATATATCTATATATGATATTATTTAGGCGTTGCTTATGTTTTACAGCCGCGCTAGCCTAGCCCCCGCTCTGTCGTTAGTTATGTAACCTAACGGGTAATGACGGGGCCCCATGGCGAATGGGAATGGCATAAGCGTACGTCATATTTTGGTTTTTTTCTGCAATGGTAGGATTAAATGATGGGACGCATTAAAAGAACTAATGCAAGAATATCACGCATTAAAAGAACTAATGCAAGAAAATAAACCAAGTTAAAATCTTTGGAACACTTTCGGAAAACCACTCGGTTCTTTTCAAAACTAATTTTTAAATGCGGAGCTTGAGCCACTCCTTTTAAAAGCTATCTCGTTCCATCGATTATATCAAGTTCACTACGTTCACGGTTTTGCCAAAACCATTCGTAGCCCTCCGTCGTTTCACATGAATAGTCAATAGTATTCAAGCTGTGTATGTTGGCCAAAGTCAAGGCATAGTGATTGGTAGCTATTGGGTATTCATGTGTAGCATAGATAGATGCATTGGTTTGGGATAGTCGTACTGCCATTTTGGCCAAAGTCAAGGGTAGGTACGGATGGATCCAAATTTTGGGGGTAGTATTGTCATTTCATTTGGCGCCAGAATATTGCTCTAGGGTTTCAACTCTCCTCCTATAAATACCCCGGTTCTGAGCCATTATAAGGGATGAATTCTTATTCCCTCTTTTTGTTACATTTTGGTTTAACTTCTTCTTCTTCTTCATCTTTCCTCCATTAAATTGTTGTGAGAGCTTTTGAGTGGATGTTAAATGAAGATGAGGGTTATTTTGTATCATTCTTTTGCTTAGCTTCCCCTTGAGATCCTTGCTTTCTCTTGATCTTTCAACCTCTTCATTGAGCTTGAAGGTTTAAGGGTTGGTATTTGATCTCAAGGGTTGTATCATTTTGGAAGGAATAAAGTCTCTTTTGTGCTTCATTTTGCCTTGGGTTTTAGCTCTCTCTTGATCTTGCAACCTCTTAATTGAGCTTGCAAGTTTAAGTTTGGGTTATTAAACCCATGGTGTGTAACTTGTTCAATGGTTCCTAGATCTCTTTCTTAGTATTTTCTTTCTTGCACTTTTCTTTCCTGCTATTTTACATTGACGCAATTTATTTCCTTGCTTTACTTTCATGCACTTTATATTCCATGCACTTACTTACTTGTAATCTTTTCTTTTCTTTGTTCTTTTGTTCTCTCTTTTTGGTTTGTTTTGTGAATGGTTGTTAATATGTTGTTGTTAAGAATAAATACAATATTGTAAGTTAATGTTTCTTTACTCATTTCCTTTTCCCGTTATTTTCCTTTGAACTCCGCCCAAACGTTACGCAAGCTCTCCGTTAGGCACCCTACCCTACCAAGGTTACGGTGATTTCTAACCGCGACCGGATGCGTTCGGTTGGCCGGAGGCGAAAGCAAGTGACAAGAACGGAAGGACAAGGGTCAATAAGCCGGATTCCACGAATACCGTGCTTAAATCCCCTAATCCATGTTGTTGCTGATTGCTCTAGCTTCAATTGGTCAAGACTCGGCTCAAAGGTTTTGAGTGCGGATTTCTTTAGCTTACACTTTCGTATATTTTTCTTAACAACATTATTCTTGCATATAAAACACATAGGTTAGATTTGAAAAGACAAATACAAATTCTTTATTGACTCGTCTAAAACATGAACGGACATACAACCATCTCCCTGTGGATCGACCCGTGCTCAACCGGCTAGCTGCAAAGCGACCCCGTCCTGATCGCGGTTATAACTTTAGAACTTTGAACATCCGACACGCCAAAAGCGTGCGATCAGCATCCATGTGGATGCTCACGGCCGCGGTGTTCTGCCTAAGTGCACTTCGTCGACAGCATCGGGGGTGCGGCCGTCTACTAATGTTTCTGACGAGTATTCGATCATTTGTTGGGAATCTTGTTGAATTGCCCGACTGGATATTGAAAAGTGTTTTCAATTTGAGACTAAAATGCCAGGTTAATATTGTTAGGAATGAAATTCGGAATATGTGATATTCCAGGTTTATGACGTCTAAGGAATTTATACGATTAGGCATGAAATCCAAAGTATGTGATATTTCGGATTTATGATGTCTAAGGATGTTGCGGATTCTAATTATTATAGTTTTCACTTTCTTTTCTGCGAACGTAAGTGTAATATGTGGTGTATCGCCGGTTTTGTTGCTATACGTCAACGACAATTGGGATACGCATGTTTACTTACGTTGATGACATGTGATGTTATGTGTTGCCGTTATATGTTATATTGGATCGTCGTGTTTGAATAGCCGGGGTTTTTTGCGTGAGATGAGAGTTTTTCATTTTCATTCATGTAAAAACTTGTATGTAATATTCTTTTATTGGGACACATCCAAGTTGAGAATGATGTCACCATTGATGTATATTATTTACTTTTCCGCATTAGGATAGACCTAAGGCGGGGAGCACAAGTAACCGGGTTCTAGAGTCCAATGGGAGATCATCTCGAGTAGTGGAGACCGGGTCTCCTAACTCTAGAATTGGTAGGGTTGCTTGTCGCTCTCATATGGTTCTAGAGATGTGGGTTTGGCTATTCATCACGATCGTGGAATCCGTGTTTTTTTACTGGCTTGATTTAAAACACGGACCTCCTAGTATATCCTATATTTCATATGTTGACTTCTGCTGCAATGTTCTGTGATGAGATCATATAACTGCGTGAGACGAATGCTTAATATTATATATATGATATATAATAAACGTTTCTTATGTTTTGCATCCGCACTAGTCCTGCCCCCGCTCTGCCGTTAGTTAACTAACCTAACGGTGCATGACGGGACCCCGAGGCGAATGCAGATGGCATAAGCATACATTGTATTTTCGTTTCTTTATCTGTGATGCTTAGGAAGCCTAAATGATGGGACTTCATTAATGAGATTAATGAAAGGAAAGAAACCTAAAGATGTTGTAGTATCAAATTTTCAAAAAGGTAACTCTAGTTATTGCTTTTCATAGCTGTATTCCTTGATGAATATCCAGCACCTCATTCGATGAGGAAAGAGCTTAGATCCCTTCACCGGGAGTGACCTCTTTAGAATAAGCTAGCAGATGCTACACCCACTCGGTTTATTTTGAAAACACATGATTTTAAAAGCGGAGCTTAAACCACTCATTTTCAAATCACTCGATTCTACAACGATATCAAGTTCATTACGCAAAAGGTTTTCTTAAAAACCTGTCGTATCCCTCCGTCAATTCAGATAAGTGCTATTTAGTATTCATGCTTCGTTTGTTGACCTTTTCAAGACGTAGGGTACGGTAGCTGATTAGTGCTTTTCTACAAGCATGTGATGCGATTGGATTAGGGTAGTCGTACGGCCTTGTTGACCTTGTCAAGGGTCGTGCGGGTGGGTTTAATTCAATCAGGAAATGAACGGGTTGAACTTGACTTGCGGTTTATGGTTTATTGACCTTGTCAAGGTCATAAATTGCTTCGGGCAAAAGATATTGGGAATTTCAAGTGTTGAAATTTGCAATGAGATTGCATATCTTCTATGAGATAGTTGGATCCTGATACCCACTGCGAGTAAGAGTTACTCCTGGGAGAGTTTTGCACTTTACAATTAGCCGATCAAGTTGGTGACTAGAAAGGTATCAACGGGGTTATGCCACTGGGAAAACGAGATTTATTTTAATTAGGTCCGTGCGAAAGCACGGGGAACCTCCCTCAATGTACCGACACTGGCCTGGCAGAAAGATTAGTGAATTTGTAGAGAGTAATTAATCCCAGCTAGTCTTACCTTTTAGGGTTTGAAGGAAATTTGATAAAAACAGTGGGAGCCATCCTGATTAGATAAGATAATAACCAATCTAATCTTGCAAGAGCATACGCTAAAGTGTTTTCTTCTCTCTCTCTCCAGGTAGCGACCATGACATGCCTTAATTAAGATAATAATATGGATGTATTGACCGAACCCGCTTGTTATACTGGGCTGGGGAACGTTGGTTCCGCTCTATCTTATAATTGTTATAAGTCCGAGCAGGAAATAGGGGAATATCCGGATTCTTACGCCACCCAAACGAGGAATGAGCATGTTGATGCATCTTTTTCGGGTGTGTTTGCTATTGTATGATTTTAGAAAAATAAAATATTATGTTTGGGGATTTTTATAATTAAATAATATTATATTGAATATTTTAATAAGGCGGTATAATTAAATACCGATAAATTGGGAAAAAATTTGGAAAATTATGGAAATTATTAAAAAAGAGGGTGTTTTATTGGATTTAAGCAAATTATGAAATTTTATGATTTATTATACACTATTTTAATGCTAATCGCGGTTAAATATCGCTAATCGCGCATTAAACTTGTTTTGTGCAAAACATGTACCATATCATTTTTACACTTGTGTTACATTTTCCTACATGGCTTTATCTTCATTTACATTCATGGGTTTGGTTTTATGTGAGAAGAGAAAAGAAAAGGAAAAGAAAAGAAAAGAAAAAGGAAAAGAATAAAGAAATGGGAAGCATGGACAAGAGAGAGAAAGGGAGGGGTTTACCTTGACTTGGGCCATTCCTCGTTCACTTCATCATCCTCATCCTCTCTCCTCTCACCTCCAAGGCTGCTGCCCTCTCCCTCCACCATCTCCTACACCGCACTTCACCCCCAAATCAACATCAAAACACATACTTCCCTTCACAAAAAAACTTGCACAAGCTCAATACAAACACATTAGACCAAGAAAAATCGGATTTTGAAGACTTGGGGCAACTCAATCAAATTCTTGAGTTGCCAAATGTGGTACTTTCATTGCCATTAGCATTGTATTTCATTCACTTTAGTATCCATATTTGTTTAGTTGTGATTTAGTGCGGTTTAGTGAACATTGAAATTCCTAGTTAGGGTTGTGATGAAATCTTGAGTAGTGAAGGGTAATTGAGGTTAGTAGAGGTTATACAGCCCCTGTTGTGATAATTTAGTGGACTGAACCTGAGACTTAAACCCCGGAGTACGAACTTAGAAAATCCGATAGCGGAGAATTGTGGATTCTGTGAGGGTATAATGAAATCTGCTAACACCCGGGTGACCTGAAAATATTTTAGTAACACAGAGGAGTGTGCAGGCAACCTAGGACCCCCCACTGAAACCCTAACCCCTAAGACCTCACCATGGTCATAGAAATAATCCTTCTGGACGCAATTTGTGACAAGACCTGGGGGAATTTGGCTCGTGTTTGTTTCATGGCTCCAGTATCTGTAATCTAGACCCTCCACATATGCAAAATTGGCGGATTTGACCTAGGGTAAAATCTGAGACTAATTTCATGAGTTGTTGTTTTGATTCGGGGTTATATTTTTCGTATTTTGGATTCTAGATTTTAGTGTTTGCGTTTTACCTCGATCACTTGACGTTTGTACGACGATATCGTGGGTTGTGTGGTGGTTTGAAAGGCGTAGTCCATAGGTTCTAACCTATAGGCTTTTAAAGTATCGTTTTGGTTTTGAATTGGGTTTTAATGCAGCACGATACGTTATGATGTGTCCGTACCCCCACAAGGACTTCGAGACGACAAGCAAGCGCGTGGCGATGTCGGCAATGGCAAGCGAAAAGTAAGGTGAGTAGATTTTATCCACGGGGGATGTCGGGTGGATGGCGTATAGCACGCCCACAGTTCATAGTATAGTGTATGGTATATATATATATTATATGGATATAATTATATGTTATTGTGAGGTTATGATTATCTAGATAGACTTTGGGTGTCATGGATAATTCTAGTATCATTGGATGATGGTATCGCTAATTAGTTTAGTCGCGAGCCCTAGAATAAGGTTTATACCCACACTCACACACATGCTTACTTGGTTATACTTGTGCGTATATGGTAATATGTATATATATATACACACATAGGTATGGGACTATGTATATATATATATACGTATACCTACCCATGGATGATGAGGATTGTATATGGTATTTGGAGATGAGTCGATGAGATTGGGCATTATGCTATGAGATCGGTGATATGATGTGGTTCGTATTAAGAGATACGACATGAGATTTTAGCGGGCCTTTAGGCGTGTGTTTTCATACACGCATATATATGCAAATGGTATCAGTTTTTACTAGACCTAGATCAGTACCCCCAGTTCATGAGATATGATGATAAGGATACCGGATAATTGATGAGATAAATGTGATATTTGACCTGTACCCAGATTTGAGATGCCGTACGACGGATTACGTACGAGCTATATATTGATGATAGATTCGCACTCTTGACTCGAGGATGTCATAATATATATTGTATCCTATGTGATACTATTGAGGCGGGATCACCGACTATTATATTTATATTTATCGACTCAGATTTAGGTTATTTCCTTACCCTTCGTTTAGTCCTGTAGTTTACTTATAGATGTTAGAATAGACTCGAGTCATAACTATTTCAAAACTAACAAATCGTGAGTATTTTAAGACAGGCCAAGGGATTCTGCGGATATTTTCAAAAGACACATCTTTTCTTAAAAACACCGTAGCTCTTATTTTTCTAAATCCGACGATTCGTGTTATTTCAAATGGCAAAACTGTATGACATATATGTATATTGATGTAGATTCTTCACTGTTGTGTTTATTATTCATTTTCCGCATATTCTTCTATTCGCATCGCATTGCATGTTTAAATGTGTTTATTGTTATATTAAACCAATGCTGTCAGGACACCAGAACCATTATCGATGATGCGTATGCTCCACGTACACTTGCTTGCCAGCTCACACACTTCATCATCGATAATTGCTATGTCACTACACAGTAGGATTGTTGCATCAGGATATGACTCCTTGCATGACATACACGCGTACATACATATTGTACAGCCATACTTGCGTACATACATTTTGTACACCCATACTTGCGTACATAAATATTGTACACCCATACTTGCATACATACATATTTGCATATACATAGATGATTTGGCTAGATTTTGGAGATTTGGGAACCACAAGATATATTTTAAAACTGGATTCATTTAAAAGAGCGGTTTTCCCTCGATATATGCATATTACTGTTTATGTTGCATGATATACTTATATGCTTACATTTCTATTATATGTCGCATACATCATGCTTTATGATTACACGCATTGAGATATGTTGTTTTCATAATATTTCTGGATTTGAGAACCGTGGCTATTTCAAAGGAAAGCATATACTGTTTTAAAAAAACCCGGCTTCTCTTGATATGATATTTCAGTGCGTCCACCATGCGTTTTCTAGGTTCTGAGATGTATGACACGTGAAACCCGATTCGAGGAGTCGGATGAGGCCGATTGCGGGTACATGTTGGACCCGGTATGGTACCCCGGGGCGAGAACGGATTGCTGTGCTATAGAGGGTGAGCCTGGCAGTGGGACTACTATCTACCGGTGATAGTATTTGGGCTCGGCGGATATCTGGAGAATACCGACCGGAGTCGAGAGATGATATGGGCCGATCTGGACTGACGGAGCCCGTGGGCCGATCCGGACCGACGGAGCCCGATATATGAGGGTTAACATGCCGATGCTGGGTATGGGTTTCATGATGTTTTCGTGTGTCGATGCTGGACACTCAGGTCCCATGATTTTGATGTGTCGCGAGGGACACACGTTGATTTATATCCCCATCCTCTCATGCATATGCTTTTATGACATTTACATGCATGATGTTGTTGCGTCATTGGTTGACACGTGGATGAGATCCACAAGCATACAGGCATTGATTACATAGTTGTATGATATCCACGTACTTATAGACTTCATGATATAGTTGACACTGACTTCATGTTGATTGCATTTATCATACCTCATATTTATGATATGTTGCTACCTGAGGCACTGACACGAGCACTTGGTATTACACTTGGTATAGATGTTTACCCTTGCCACCTTTTCACGCTTCAGACTTTATCATTTTGAGGATATATACTACTGATCGTATTGACCTAGGATTGAGTCATACATACAATTTCTGCTTTGTGATGTTTTCTATTCACGAGTTGGCAACTCACCACCGTTGTGATACAGTTCTTGCAGGTTTTTGCCGTACAGGTTTCATTGCGGCTTTCTGGCACACTGCTTCCATTCTAGGTGATTGCTTGGTAGGTGGGTTCACTCGCATCGTAACCACCATTCTACTTATGTATATTCAGTTGTATCTAGTAAACTCCATCAACCAGACATGTATATTTATTCAGACTTAGAAAACCAATTGTATAATCTTTCGACCTTAGAGTCGCGCGTTGTATTAGTATGGTTTTCTTGATGATTTTGAGTTTCCTTCTGAGTTTTGATCACCGCCCTTCGGTGTTGTATATTATTGCTTTCGTGGTTGTGACCGACGATTGACGAAGAGCTAGCTCCCGCTTGGGGATTCCTTTTATCATTGTGCATGTATTAGTCATGTTGTACCCCGTTTGTAGCCGGTATGTACAAAGGAAACTCAGCCGAAATTTTTAGAAAAGACTTGAGATTTTAAAATGTATATTCGGCTTATGTTATTTAAAACCCTTTTTTTAAAAAACATGTTCCTTCACTTCTTTCTTTAAATGGTTTAGATTTCTGGGATTTCTTGGCTTACTCGAATTAGATGGGGTCCTATAGACTTCATTTGATTCAAGTGCCAGTCACGTGCCGTTTCGAGTGATGACAAAGTTGGTATCAGAGCGCTAGGTTAACCTTGGTTCGAGTCTATGTTTGACTATGCGGAGCCTAGAGCGTTATTATATATTCGGAACTTAGGCTTGACCTTACGGAACTTAGACTTAGTCGAGGGGGTATTATACCCGAACTTTCGTCGCGTAGGTTGATCTTGGTTGATGGAGTAGGTGACTTCAGTAGAGTGACGTACCGTGTATATGTTCCGCGGCATACTTACGATTCGCTACTCCGCTTAAGGAGCATTAGGATGTACATTTCCTTGCAAAGTATTATATTCATTCATATGATCTATCCTCATCGATGTTGGTTATGATTTTGCTGCCACGATTGCACGGGAAGAGAGAGCTACGGCTAGAATTGCATTAGCACGAGCTCGTCACGGACGAGGACTGACCAAGGTGTGATTGGACATACGATTTGCATAGAGGCGTCGTTTTATTGTGTTTTCGCGCTATGAGCGTTTGATGGATCGCTTTTACGAGATTTCTCGGACGTGCAGATCAGCCCCAGAGGATTGAGCCACTGATAGTGTCCAGCTAGAATGTGATGACCGTCGATGCACCGATTATACTTGATGGTTGAGGCACTGTTCAGCGTGCGGACGAATGATTCAGTTATTGCTGCGACTGACGAGATATCGCCCCAGAGGTTTGGAGCTATTGCTGCACGAGTTATACTTAGAGATATGATAGAAGATCGCTAGTCACACATGGAGGAAGGACTAGAACATGTGATTCGTTGCCTACCCTGATGCGAGATCATCAGATTGATTGATTCCAACTAGAGACGACTTCACGCAGGTACGTTGGGATTCGATAGAGACGATCGAATGTCAGAAACCCATTTTCCAAGTTTAAAGTATTCAGAGACAAATGCAAGTAATGCTATGGACCCTCTAGAAGAATGAAACCCTAACTCGACATAATGACCATGATAACGCTTTGAAACCTTACGGTTTGCGGTAGTTCAGCGGTGCCATTAGTGAAGTTTGGGTTTGCCCTTCTACGGTTGGTCTACAGGTACTGTGGCATGTACTGGAATACTATTAAACCGTACCCAAGATGTTGAGCTTTTGGGGGATTGTGGAACCTTGACAAATCGATCGAAGGTTCGACGTCATTCGGATATCATGTGATGGGATACATTGCTTGGGAGACTCCAGATACGAGTATAGCCGTTGGAGCACAGTCCATGCAACTATGAAGAGACGAGTCCGAAGCAGTCGACATTAGTGAAAAGTGGAGTAAGAGGTTCGTACGAGATTTCGACGAGATGACGTTCCCTTCCGCTGACATCAGAGATGTGATATGCATACAGAGGCGTTGTATATGGAAATATCTTCCAGAAGGAGCCGCGATGAGTATGCAGCCGTTCCGGAACAAGATACAGATTTAGTAAAAGATGATAACTTTCGGACAGTTCAGCAGAAATGAGATTTGGGAGAGACCTCGACATGACCTTTCTGGAATATTATACGAGAAGGCTTGGACCCAGGAGCGGTCATATTACGCACACCCAGCAGGCCAGAGTTCGGCATCGTCGACGAGACATGTTATGAGGGACCACGACAGTTGGCCAAGGATTCTTAGAGGATGTGCTTGAGTGGGACTATTTCCGCCGTCTTTGATTTGATATTTTGGACGATTTATTTGCATGATTGAGATTTTGTGCACCACAGTTGCACCTGACTTCGATTTGATGTCATTCGAGATATTGATTTTGAGTTCATACCTATGGTATGCATGAGATTTGACTTATGCTTTCGGCATAGTTTTCATGCACTTTTTGTATTTGATCTGCTTTTGTGCACGCTGATGCATATGCTTGTGAGATTATATACCACGGTATACCTGATTTGGATTTAGATTGAAATTTGTTGTATACCATCGATTTCGATTGTGATACTCGATATTTTTTTTGTGCACCTAGTGCACCGAATTGGATTTTCTCGCATGTTGGGTGCATGTTATGAGATGCGATTTTGGTGCACACCAGATGCACTAAATTGAGATTCTTGTGCATATCAGATGCACCTGATATTGCTGTCAGGCACATCCGTTGCCTTGGACAGGTGTTTCGTGCACAACCATTGCACTTAGATGTTGTTTCTGTGCACATGTATGGCACACTCATGGGTTTCGATTTCCGTGCACACCAGACGCACGTAGCATTCATGTGCACATTTTGTGATTGATTTCTTATGGAGCAGTACGTTTTTATGATATTTTCTATTTGTTTTCGTACTGAGCAGGACTTGTCAGAGGACAGTACCTGGATATATTTTGCATGCATTGATAGTTATCGAAGGGATTTCCAAAAAGGAAGCTATAGTCTCAGTATTTACCTACGTGTCTGATATGACACGAAACGTTTAAAACAAGGAAACCCTTCTAAATTGTTTTCAAAACAGCAGGACGTGCATATTAAACAAAAGATATATACATATATGGTTATTTTCTTATGATAGACGTCTGCCTCTGTGCAGTGTTATGCGCAAAGCACAGCAACATGAAAAGTTTTCCAGGAATTTCCTTAAGATGTTTACGTGTATAGATTTGATGTTTACATGTATAGTTTTGATGTATATCATATTGGTTTCGTTTTGGATTTGACATTTGTATCTTCACCATGACTCCGATGATTGCGGGATGCTTGACGAAGTTTTGATTTGGAGTTATCTGCTCATTGTTCATGCGCATGCATTGCGCTATGATGCGTTTAATGTATTGAAAATTTCGAAGCCCCGACGGCTTAGTCTTTTACTGAAATGTTTTAGTATTAGAGGAGTTTAAATTTAAATTCGGGGACCAAATTTATTTAAGGGGGAAGACTGTAACATTTCAGAAAAATAAAATATTATTATTTTGGATTTTTATAATTAAATAATATTATATTCAATATTTTAATAAGGCGGTATAATTAAATACCGATAAATTTGGAAAAAAAATTGGAAAATTATGGAAATTACTAAAAAGAGGGCGTTTTATTGGATTTAAGCAAATTATGAAATTTTATGATTTATTATACACTATTTTAATTCTAATCGCGGTTAAATATCGCTAATCGCGCATTAAGCTTGTTTTGTTCAAAACATGCACCATATCATTTTTACACTTGTGTTACATTTTCCTATATGGCTTTCTCTTCATTGTCATTCATGGGTTTGGTTTTATGTGAGAAGAGAAAAGAAAAGGAAATGTAAAGAAAAGAAAAAGGGAAAGAATAAAGAAATGGGAAGCAGGGGCAAGAGAGAGAAAGGGAGGGGTTTACCTTGACTTGGGCCATTCCTCCTTCACTTCATCATCCTCATCCTCTCTCCTCTCACCTCCATGGCTGCTGCCCTCTCCCTCCACCACCTCCTACAACTCACTTCACCCCCAAATCAACACCAAAACACATACTTCCCTTCACAAAACCCTTGCACAAGCTCAATACAAACACATTGGACCAAGAAAAATCGGATTTTGGAAACTTAGGGCAACTTAAGAAAAAATTCTTGAGCTGCCAAATGAGGTACTTTCATTGCCATTAGCATTGTATTTCATTCACTTTAGTATCCATATGTGTTTATTTGTGATTTAGTGCGGTTTAGTGAACATTGAAATTCCTACTTAGGGTTGTGACGAAATCTTGAGTAGTGAAGGGTAATTGAGGTTAGTAGAGGCTATAAAACCTCTGTTGTGATGATTTAGTGGACTGAACCTGAGACTTAAACCCTAGATTACGAACTTATAAAACCCGATATTGGAGAATTGTGGATTCTGTGAGGGTATAATGAAATCTGCTAACACCCGGGTGACCTGAAAATATTTTAGCAAACACAGAGGAGTGTGTAGGCAACCTAGGACCCCCCACTGAAACCTTAGCCCCTAAGACCTCACCATGGCCGCAGAAATAATCCTTCTGGCCAAAATTTGTGGCCAGACCTGGGGCAATCTGGCTCGTGTTTTTTTCATGGCTCCAGTATCTGTAATCTAGATCCTCCACATATGCAAAACTGGCTGATTTGACTTAGGGTAAAATCTGGGACTAATTTCATGAGTTGTTGTTTTGATTCGGGGTTATATTTTTCGTATTTGGGATTCTGGATTTTAGTATTTGCGTTTTACCTCGATCACTTGACGTTTGTATGACGATATCATAGGTTGTTTGGTGGTTTGAAAGGCGTTGTCCGTAGGTTCTAACCTATAGGCTTTTAGCGTGTCGTTTTGGTTTTGAATTGGGTATTAATGCGGCACGATACGTTATGATGTGTAGGAACCCCCACGAGGACTTCGAGACGACAAGCAAGCGCGTGGCGACGTCGGCAACGGAAAGCGAAGAGCAAGGTGAGTAGATTACATCAACGGGGAAAGTCGGGTGGATAACATATAGCACCCCCGCAGTTCGTAGTATAGTGTATAGTATATATATATTATATGGATATAATTATATGTTATTGTGAGGTTATGATTATCTAGATAGGCTAAGGGAGTCATGGATAATTCTAGTATCATTGGACGATGGTGTCGCTAGTTAGTTTAGTCGCGGGCCCTAGAATAAGGTTTACACCCACACGCACGCACATGCTTACTTGGTTATACTTGTGCGTATATGGGGATATGTATATATATACATACATATGTATGGGACTATGTATATATATATACGTATACCTACCATTGGATGATGAAGATTGTATATGGTAATTGGAGATGGGTCGATGAGAATGGGCATGATGCTATGAGATCGGTGATATGATGTGGTTCGTATTATGAGATACGACATGAGATTTTAGCGGGCCTTTAAGCGTGTGTTTTCATACACGCATATATATGCAGATGGTATCAGTTTGTACTAGACCTAGATCAGTACCCCCAGTTCATGAGATATGATGATAAGGATACCAAATAACTGATGAGATAAATGTGATATTTGACCCGTACCCAGATTTGGGATGCCGTACGACGGATTACGTACGAGCTATATATTGATGATAGATCCACACACTTGACTAGTGGATATCATAATATATATTGTATCGTATGTGATACTATTGAGGCGGGATCACCGACTATTATATTCATATGTATCGACTCAGATTTAGGTGATTTCCTTACCCTTCGTTTAGTCCTGTAGTTTTCTTATAGATGATAGACTAGACTCGAGTCATACTTATTTCAAAACTAACGAATCGTGAGTATTTTAAGACTGGCCAAGGGATTCTACGGATATTTTCAAAAGACGCATCTTTTCTTAAAAGCACCGTAGCCCTTATTTTTCTAAAACCCGTGATTCGTGTTATTTCAAATAGCAAAACTGTATGACGAATATATATTGATGTAGATTCTACACTGTTGTATTTATTATTCATTTTCCGCATATTCCTGCTATTCGCATCGAATTGCATGTTTAAATGTGTTTATTGTTATATTAAACACATGCTGTCAGGACACCAGCACCATTACCGATGATGCGTATGCTCCACGTACACCTGCTTGCCGGCTCACACACTTCATCATCGATAATTTCCATGTCACTACACAGTTGGATTGTTACATCAGGATATGACTCCTTGCATAACATACTTGCATACATACATATTGTACACCCATACTTGCGTACATACATATTGTATACCCATACTTGCATACATACATATTTGCACATACATAGATGATTTGGCTAGATTTTGGAGATTTGGGAACCGCAAGATATATTTTAATACTGGATTCATTTAAAAGAGCAGTTTTCCCTCGATATGGGCATATTACTGTTTATGTTGCATGATATACTGATATGCTTACATTTCTATTATATGTCGCATACATCATGCTTTATGATTACACGCATTGAGATATGTTGTTTTCATGAGATTTTTGGATTCGAGAACCGTGGCTATTTCAAAGGAAAGCATGTACTGTTTTAAAAAAACCCAGTTTCTCTTCATATGATATTTCAGTGCGTCCAGCATGCATTTTATCGGTTATGAGACATATGACATGTGAAACCCGATTCGAGGAGTCGGATGAGGCCGATTGCGGGTACATGGTGGACACGGTATGGTACCCTGGGGCAAGAACGGATTGCCGTGCCGCATACGGTAAGCCTTGCAGTGGGACTACTACCTACCGGTGATAGTATTTGGGCTCGGCGGATATCCGGAGGATACCGACCGGAGTCGAGAGATGATATGCGCCGATCCGGACTGACAGAGCCCGTGGGCCGATCCGGACCGACGGAGCCCGATATATGAGGATTTACATGCCGATGCTGGGCACAGGTTACATGATGTTTTCTACTGTCGATACTGGACACTCAGGTCCCATGATTTTGATGTGTCGCGAGGGACAAACGTTGATTTATATCCTCATACTCTCTTGCATATGCTTTTATAACATTTACATGCATGATGTTGTTGCGTCATTGGTTGACACGTGGACGAGATCCACACGCATACGGGCATTGATTACATAGTTGGATGATATCCACATACTTATAAACTTCATGATATAGTTGACACTGACTTCATGTTGATTGCATTGATCATACCTCATATTTATGATATGTTGCTACCTGAGGCACTGACACGAGCACTTGGTATTACACTTGGTATAGATATTTACCCTTGCCACCTTTTCATGCTTCAGACTTTATCATATTGAGTATATATACTACTGATCGTATTGACCTAGGATTGAGTCATACATACGATTTCTGCTCTATGATGTTTTCTACTCACGAGTTGGCAACTCACCCCCGTTGTGCTATAGTTCTTACAGGTTTTTGCCGTACAGATTTCATTGCGCCTTTCTGGCACACTGCTTCCATTCTAGGTGATTGCTTGGTAGGTGGGTTCACTCGCATCGTGACCACCATTGTACTTATTTATATTCAGTTGTATCTAGTAAACTCCATCAACCAGACATGTATATTTATTCAGACTTAAAAAACCAATTGTATATTCTTTCGACCTTAAAGTCACACATTGTATTAGTATGGTTTTCTTGTTGATTTTGAGTTTCCTTATGAGTTTTGATCCTCTCCTTTCGGCGTTGTATATTATTTCTTGCGTGGTTGTGACCGACGATTGATGAAGAGCTAGCTCCCGCTTGGGGATGCCTTTTATCATTGTGCATGTATTATTCATGTTGTATCCCGTTTGGTGCCAGTATGTATAAAGGAAACTCTGCCGAAATTTTTAGAAAAGACTTGAGATTTTAAAATATATATCCGGCTTATGTTATTTAAAAACCCTTTTTTTAAAACATGTTCCTTCACTTCTTTCATTAAATGGTTTAGATTTCTGGGATTTCTTGGCTTACTCGAATTAGATGGGATTCTATAGACTTCATATGATTCAAGTGCCTGTCACGTGCCGTTTCGGGCCGTGACAGTTACCGAGAAATGTTTCTCAGTACACTCTACGTCCTGGGTATTAGATACAGAATCGGGATCCCACAAATGTAATATGTTACATGGGCTAGAGAAAGGTATAGAACAGGGAATAGGTAATCATTCTCTAAAAGTAGCGAATGGTGCAAATGTTGCAGCTAAAGCGGTTGGTGAATATCACCTTGTATTACCAAATGGCAATACATTGATCTTGAACGACTGTTATTATGTACCTTGATATACAATTTAATATCAGTTTCTTTATTAGATAAAGAAGGATATAACTTTGTTGGTATATTATGTAACGGTTTATACGTTCTGAATCAAAACACAGTTCTTAACGTACAGAACACACACAAGAGGAAAAGTTCAGAAATGAACGAGTCTTTCTTGTGGTATTGTAGACTAGGTCATATCATTGCGACACGGCTAGCTAAGTTATACAACGATGGATATTTAAACCCGTTTGAATTTACATCTTATGAAACTTGCCAGTCATGTCTCAAAGACAAAATGACGAAAACTCCGTTTACTGGATACGGAGAAAAAGTTACTGAACTCTTGGGACTGATACATAGTGATGTATGCGATCCCATGTCTACACATGCCAGCAATGGTTTCGCGTACTTCATTACATTCACTGATGATCTCTCAAGATTCGGACATATGTTCCTGTTGAAACACAAGTCTGAAACTTTTGAGAAATTCAAAGAATATAAGCGCGAAGTAGAGAACCAAACGGGTAAAAGTATTAAAATCCTTCGATCTGATCATGGAGGAGAATAATTAAGTACGGAGTTCCTGGATTATCTAAAAGAGAATGGGATTCTCTCTCAGCATACTCCTCTGTATACACCATAGCACAATGGTGTGTCGGAGCGGAGAAATCGCATCCTATTAAATATGGTACGCTCTATGATGAGTACCGCTTAGTTACCTATTTTCTTTGGGGTTATGCGCGAGAGACGACAGCATACTTATTGAATCAAGTTCCATCTAAATCGGTGCCTAAAACACCACATGAGATATGGAGTAGAAAGAGACCATATCTTAAACGAGTTAAGATATGGGGTTGTCCGGCCTATGTCAAAAAGCAAAATCCGGACAAACTCAAGGCAAGATCAGTTCTTTGCAAGTTTGTGGGATATCCAAAAAATTCATATGGATATATCTTCTACCACAGTGAGGAACAAAAGGTGTTTGTTGCTCAACATGCTACCTTTTTAGAAAAGGAATTTCAAGTAAAAGAAATTAGTGGTAATGAGGTGGGTTCTCATACTTCATCACATTCTTTGACGATCTCTCTAGGTTCGGATATATGTATCTTATGAAACAGAAATCTGAAACTTTTGTGAAATTTAAAGAATACAGAAACGAAGTAGAGAACCAGACTAGCAAAATTATCAAGATCCTCCGATCTGATAGAGGAGTAGGGTACTTAAGCATGGAATTCCTAGAATACCTAAAAGAGAATGGAATTCTCTCTCAGCTTACTCCTCCGTATACACCATAGCACAACGGTGTATCAGAGCGGAGGAATCGTACCCTATTGGATATGCTTCGCTCCATGATGAGTAGTGTTGAATTGCCTCTTTCATTCAGAGGATACGCGTTTCAAACAGGGAAACATTTATTGAATCATGTTCCATCCAAATCAGTGCCTCAAACACCATTCGAAATATATAATGGAAATGAAGGGTCACGGCAGCGCCCCAGCCCTCGAAACGCGGCCAAAATGCGGAATAAAAATTTCTGAAACCGGCGCTACAGCTACCCGATTTACGGATCGACCTTAAACCCTAAACTAGCAAACTAAGAAGAGGTCAGAATTGTTATACCGAGTTGATCCGTGTCCTTCAGTCTTCATTCCAAGCTCCTAGCGATCCTTTGATGATGTTTGGTTGCCGGTCTTCCTCCATCTCCGATGATTCACCCGAGGGAAACGGCGCAAGCTCCAATCACATCGAACGAGGTAACCGAAGCTCCAAAGTTGCTAGCGATGGAGTGTGGGGGTGTACTAAAATGTCACTATGATATTCTCTCATCTCGTGTGCTCCATGGAGCATCCTTAGAAGAAGAATGGAGTGAGGAAGCTTTGGCATGAAGAACAAAGAAAAAAAGGCTAAGTCTTTTGTGCTTTTCTTTTTGAGTGAATGAGAGAGCATGAGTTAGTGTATTGTTTCATGTAAAAAACCAAATCAAATGAACCCCCACCCATAAGTAGTGGCCGGCCCCCTTTCTCTCCTTCACACAAAAAAAACATTTTCTTTTTACAATTCACCATTAAACAAATGCACACCATAGTTTGCTTCATGCCACTCCATGCCTCATGCCACCTCACACCCTCCACCTCATTATCAAACAAATGATTTTTCTAAAAAGAAAAAATCAATAATGAGGTGGCACATCTTCTAGAGGTCATTCCTTATAAATTACAGAATACTTCCCGGTACATGTATCAAAATTCATATACTCGTATTCGTACCAAAATACGAATAGCCAAGAGAGAAAATGAATAGTGAACAATAATACTAGAATACATATATATAAATACATATGTAAATTATTAAATCAAAACCTGATTTAATAAACTGGCTTAATCATAAGCCACTAGTATTATCAACCGTCCAATTAAAGTTTGCGCAGCATGCACATATTTAATCGGACACCTGTATGTTCCAACATACGTCATGTACACCATTTCGCCTGAACCGTAAAAACCCTCTGTGTGGGACTCTAAAGACTCGTCAATACGCTGGCAGTGGGTTTAACCATAAGCACGTCAGGGGCACTAGCTGTACGTAACGGCTACCCAGGTATTGAGCGAAAGGGAGGCCGACGAGCAAACTCATCCTGAACACCTACTGAGCCTGACAGTGACAATATCCGCACAGTCCGGTCTGTTCGTCTAAGAGTATCGCATATCGAGTCTAGGGGGCTGGAAAAAGTCAGTGTTAGTGTATATGCCTTAGAAGCCATTACTGTATCATACTAGTTTGTATATTACTTAATGTAAGCTTGGGATATTCACTGTTGTATAGAAAATTTTGCTCGAAATGGTAGTATGCTACTTTGTTTGTTTCTACTTTAATGTGTGCATGTGTTTCTTTTTGCATATCGCCTATACACATTAGTGGAGCCCTTAGGATTTTTGCTTGATGACGAGCATTTTGATGGCAGTCACACTAGTGGGGGCTGGGTAATCTACAAGCACATCCTTATACAGGTCCCTAGTCGCTGGATTATCGAGACGGGGCATCGATACTCCGGAGTAGACTAGCGTATGAGCTTCTCATCCCAGCAGGGGAGATGGTCTGTCCCACAGCCATTAGTACGTCGTACTTGAGATAGTATGCGGGTGCTCGTTAGGTTACGAGTACACTGGACAGGACTCGTCGGGAACTGTTGGTTGGTACTATACCTATCGTCGGTTATCAGTTCCCAGGTGACATGAGTACAGCTTAGTCCGCTGACTTGACACTGTCACATCGCCTCGAGTGTGTTCCCACTGTTCTTAGATTGCTACCCTACCACGGCTTAAATGAGTCATGCAAACAGGTAGCGGTTGGGTGCAGTCCCGAAGTACTTGGAGGCAGTGACGGTTAGACAGGATTCGTCTCTCCCGGTATTGGGGGTTGATATCACGCTGTGTCTAGGAGAGCCATTACACATAGTCATCCCTGGGCAGGGCAACCGAGAATTACTGGTAGTGTTTCGAGTAGTTTCTCAGGGTGTTCTGGGCTACACTCCGACACGACTTGTACCGCTATTAGGGGACTGACGTTTACCGCCCCCTAGGCCCGCCATGCGATACTCTCAGACGAACAGACCAGACTGTACGGAGATTGTCACATATAGACTCAGTAGGAGTTCGGATGAGTTATGCTCATCGGCTTTCTTATCGACAATACCTGGGGACTGTTACGTACAGCTAGTACCGCTTGCTGCCTGTGGTTAAACCCACTGCCAGCGTAGAGTCGAGTCTCTGGAGTCCCACACAGAGCGTTTCCCTGCATCGGGCAAAACGTTTAGATATCGTATGGTTTTACGAAAGGGTTCGATCACGTGCGTACACTCGTGCACAAACGATGAGTCGGACGGACAATACTAGTGGGATTTGGTTTAAGCCGGATCCTAGTATTGTACTGATGGATTGTCGTCTTTGGTATTCGTATTTTTTTGGAATACGAATACAGGTATGTATATACGGACAAGGGGCGTTTGGGTAATTTGTGTTTTTGTAGATGGCTTAAACCTAATTGTATTAATTATTTTGTTTTAAATAATTAATACAATTTTAGGTAAATGAGAAATAATGTGTATTATGCATGAATAAGGACATGGGTTTTTAGGACACATGTTGGTCAATTGACCCATGAGTCATTTTGTTTGACCTTTGAACATAATTTCTAGTATTGAATAAGTTTTTCTAATTCAATATGGGATTTAATTCAGATTAGAACAAGAGAAGAAAAAAACCCTTTTCCTTCTTCATTCTCAAAATACTTATCATTTTCTTCAACCCATCATCAAACCCCTCTAGCTCAAGAACACTCATGAGTTGAGTAACCTTGAGCTAAGATAGACCACTCAACCCATCCTCATCATCTACACATTCTAGGTCATTTAGTTTAGCAAACTATTTGATCTAGTTTCTTCGATTTAGAAGAGAAGCCTAGTGCACAAGCGTTCGGGTGGATCCTCTAGGATTCGAGCAAGCCGACGAGGAGACAACATCCGCATCACCTCGAGGAATTCGTGCAGGAGAGGAGGACAGCGAGAAAAAGAACAGAAGGACCAGTTCACTTGAGGTATATTTTCTGTACATGATTTATATCTCTTATGGCTTTGTTAGATACGGTTTAGATTACGATTTAGGCTATAAGTCGGTGTTATGATGCTTAAAATTATCATTATTTACACCTTCCGCCTCCCCGCGAATCCGCGGGGTGCATTGCATCGACTTACAGTAGTATCAGAGCCAACTAAACCTTATCTAGCAGATTAGCAAGTAGTAGAATATCGATCGTCGGAAAAACTGGAAAAACTAAATACCGAAAACCCAGTTTCTGTCGATTTTCAAAACTGTCTGTAAAATTATTTGAGTATCATGAAAAATACAAGCAGGGTTTTCTAAGATTACAGAAGAAAATCTGAGCCTCTGAATCGACAAGACCACCGCGGATCTGCGGCATAAGCCTTCTTTAGCGGCGGATCTGCGGACGAGTCGTGGCCGATTCAACTCGGATTTGCTCTGTAATATCTTAATTTTGGTATTATGTTTTCTGGAATATTTGGTTTCTATCCAGCATGTTTCTGAGTGCTGGTTTGCATTTGGGGTAGATACGGAAAATATATTTCGATCGAAATTCTATTGTAATTGGCCAATTGGTTCTTCTGTATTGTTATATGTGTTTTAAACGTCAACTAATTGCTATACGATAGTTAGTCAAGGTTGCACATATCTGTTGGTTTTTGTATATAAACATTTTCTAATTGTCGATGATGAATAGCCGGGGATGTGAGATGAGCGTTTTTTTTCATTCATTCATGTAATTTGTAAAATTGATGTAATATTATTTTGCGGGGCACATCCAGGTTACGGTTGTAGCCACCGTTGTATTATTTTCTTTTTACAGTTTTCTGCTTCTAGGATAGACCCAAGGAGGGGTACACAAACTATCGGGTTCCTTGAAGTGATGAGTGGTCTACTCATTTTATTGAGGGAGGCTGCTTCACTTCTGGAATTTGACGGGTAGTTTGCCGTACCCGTAGGGGTCTGGGATGGGGTTTGGCTATTCATCACGACCGTGGGATCTGTTTTTCGTTACAGGCTTAAACGAAACACGGCATTCCTGGAATATCTGAAATGTTTATCAGTGACTGGAATGTTTGTTATTGCATGAGATGATTGTAAAATATCTATATATGGTATATATTAGGCGTCACTTATGTTTTGCATCCACGCTAGTCCAGCCCCCGCTCTGTCGTTAGTTAAGTAACCTAACGGGTGATGACGGGCCCCGTGGCGAATGTGGATGGCATAAGAGGACGTGATATTTTTTTTCAATTCTCTCTGTAATGATAGGTGTAAATGATGGGACTGCATTAGATTAATGCAAAGCAAATAAAACCAAAGTTTAATCGTTGGAACATATTTGAAAACTACTCGGTTTCTTTTCAAAACAACTTTTAAAAACACGGAGCTTAAACCACTCCTTTTAAAAGCTATCAGGTTCCTTCGATTATATCAAGTTCATTACGTTCACGGTTTTGCCAAAACCATTCGTAACCCTCCGTCATTTCACATGGACAGTCAATAGTATTCAAGCTGTGTTTGTTGGCCAAAGTCAAGGCATAGTGATTGGTAGCTATTGGATATTCATGTGTAGCATAGATAGATGCGATGGTTTGGGACAGTCTAAAAGGTTCCTAGGCACTATAGTGAGGTCTCACAAGGCATCAACCATGCCAATTTCAAAAATTATTGGTGCCGAGAAACCCTAACACGGATCGTTTACTAGATGTTTAGGCGAAACGATAATCTAGTTAACAACTAAACTATAAGTTAGATGCTACAACCTTTGTAGATCCGGATATCCAACTCCTTAGCTCCACTTGGTCATGCCCTCGCTGTCCATCTCGAATCCCGAACTCAAGCATCGTCTTCGTCGGAGAAACGGGCGAGCTAGGTCGTCGGCTTCGTGCCGAAGATGATCTACGTCGAGGCATCACTAGTTCAAGCTCCGACTTCACAAACTTGTGAAACTTGTGAAGTAAACACCAAAAACAACTTGGCAAGAGGTAGAGGGTGAAGAAATAGGAGGTGGGTTCACTTTAGAATTGGATTTCTCACTTTGGATCTCAAGATGCCATTAAAGTAGCAAGCTTTTCTATTTTAAGAAGAAGAAGAAGATGAAGCTAGTTATGATAAGGTCTTCTTTAAAAATCAAAAGAAAATCCAAACTTATCATAACTTTAACTAGGGTTAAGTGTAGAGAATTAACCATGGTCATTTGAGTGGGTTAGGGTTATGCATGAAGACAAGAATGGTTAGCAAAGTCAAAGCTTCATGAACCTTCAATATGAAACAAAAATTGCCACCATTTTCATCTTAAAGTTTATCCAAATAAATGAATAAACAAATAAATGAATAAATGCATAATCAAAACCCTAATCTCAGTTAACTATGGTTTAATTCTATACACTTAACCATATGATCAAGTATCATCAAACATGATACAAAAATGTGTACAAAAGTATATCACATATACAATGTGCAATCCAAGTGAGAAAAATCCGTTTAAGGTGAACCAATACTAGTCAATGCAAAGTAATATATCAAATATATAATTATACATTAAATCATTAAATCAACACTTGATTCAATGATCCGGTCATGTCACACACGACCGACTAGTATTCAATGTATCGGCTTATCGAATCGATCTTCGATTCGATAACTAGGTTATATCGCATACAACCATTCGAAACATTAATCGCGAGAATTAAATACGGTATCACATACACGAATCATTCTCGGTCCAGCACATATCTCATATGCGCTCCTATTTCGTTTCGCTTGAACCAGGAAACCTCTGTGTAGGACTCTAAAGACTCGTCAATACGCCGGTAGCAGATGATGATCATATCAAGCACCCACAAGCCGCAAGCGGTCTGCTAAACGTAACGGCCACACGGGTATTGAGCGATCAGAAGATCAACGAGCTAGCCCGCTCACACTCCTGCGAATCCGACCAGTAACACCTAACGTACAGTCCGGTCTCTTCGTCTGATATGTCGCATATCAAGTCTAGGGGTGGTAAACGTCAGACCCCAATAACCCGATAAGTCGTGCCGATGTGAGGCTCATAACGGGTCGAGAAACTACTGGTAACACTTACCAGCAAATCTCTGATCAGCCCTGGCCAGGGACTTCCCTGTTACGGCCAATCGAGCACAGCGCAACATCAACCCCCAATACCGGGAGAGACGAAACCCCTCCTATCGCTCATTGCCTCCATGTGACTCGGGACTGTACCCAAAGACCACCGTTTTGCACGCCCTCATGGACGTGGTAAGGTGGAGATCAAAGCACAGTGGGAATCACACAAGACTCTATGACGATCTAGGGTCTACAGACTAACCTGTACAAGTGTCACCTGAGAACTGCCATCTAACGTGAGGTATAATACCATCTGGGAGTTCTCGGCGAGTCCGTCCAGTGTACCCAGTGTCCACTGAGCACCCGTACACCATCTCTGATGTCAAACACCAATGGATATGGGATCATCCATCGCCCATCTCATGGGTCGAGAAGCGTATACGCTAGTCTACACTGGTATATCGATGCCCCGTCTCGATACACCCACGACTAGGGACCATGAAGGATGTACTTATGGACTACCATGTCCCCACTAGTATGATCTGCATCACAGTCCAGGTAGTCAAGTACATATCCTAAGGGCTTTACCAACATGTAACTATAAGACAGTATAAAGAGACTAGTGTACATGTTAAGATAAAGAGTAACCAGATAGTATACTATCATATCGAGCAAGAAAGTCATCTCTATATATGTCCAAGCATCCAATATAATATACATCATCTGTACAATACTGGCCTCTAGGGCATACATACAACTAACAATCTCCCACTTGCACTAGGGCCAGCTGCTGTAGTATCGCATACCGAGCATCCCGAAGAGTCTCTCAAACTGTATCTGGGGAATGGCCTTCGTGAGTGGATCTGCGGTGTTGTTCTTCGTGTCAACCCTCCTGACCTCGATCTCCCGGCGATCAACTATCTCCCGGATCAGGTGATACCGCCTCAGAATATGCCTGGATCGCTGATGGGACCTGGGTTCCTTGGCCAAAGCCACCGCTCCATTGTTATCGCAATACAAAGGTATTGGATGCTCAATGGATGGAACCACACCAAGTTCAGTAATGAACTTCTTGATCCAAACAGCTTCTTTAGCAGCATCGTTGGCAGCGATGTATTCAGCCTCCATCGTTGAGTCTGCCACGGTTTCCTGCTTGGAACTCTTCCAGCTAACCGCCCCTCCGTAAAGGGTAAAGACAAAGCCCGACTGCGACTTAGAGTCGTCCTTATCACTCTGGAAGCTCGAATCGGTAAAGGACTCCACTTGGAGCTCTCCGTTACCATACACCAAGAACATATCTCTAGTCCTTCGCAAGTACTTGAGAATGCTCTTCACAGCTGTCCAGTGACTTTCTCCAGGATCAGCTTGATACCTGCTCACTACACTTAGTGAGTATGCTACATCGGGTCTGGTACATAGCATCGCATACATGATAGAGCCTACTGCCGAAGCATAGGGTATCCCTTGCATGCGGGCTCTCTCCAAATCAGTCTTGGGAGACATCTCTTTGGAGAGAGTGACTCCAGAGATCGTGGGCAAGTTCCCACGCTTGGACTCTTCCATACTAAACCTCTTTAGTATGGTGTCAATGTACCTGGATTGGGACAATCCCAGTATCCGTTTGGATCTATCTCTATAGATCCTGATTCCAAATATGCAGGAGGCATCACCAAGATCTTTCATTGAGAATCTTTGTGATAAGAAGAGCTTGACCGATTGCAGCATAGGAATATCATTTCCTATCAAGAGTATGTCGTCCACGTACAGTACGAGGAAGACAACCTTACTCTCTGCCACCTTCTTGTAGATACAAGGTTCATCTGGATTTTTGACGAAATCAAACTCTTTGATAACGACATTAAAGCAGATGTTCCAACTCCGCGATGCTTGCTTTAATCCATAAATGGATTTAAGCAGCTTGCATACCTTCCCGCTGCTCCCACTATCTACGAAGCCCTCTGGCTTAGTCATGTACACGAACTCTTCTAAATCACCATTTAGAAAGGCGGTCTTAACATCCATTTGCCAGATTTCATAATCATGATATGCAGCGATGGCAAGCATGATCCGGATGGATTTAAGCATAGCCACTGGAGAAAAGGTCTCGTCATAGTCCACACCTGGTCTTTGACGAAAACCCTTTGCTACAAGTCTAGCTTTGAAAGTCTCCACTTTCCCATCTACACCAAGTTTTTTCTCGAAGATCCATTTGCTCCCAATGGGTTTTACCCCTTCAGGAGCAACTTCCAAAGTCCATACTTTGTTGGTGTACATGGATTCCATCTCGGACCGCATAGCATCCAGCCATTTCACTGAGTCCCCACTCGTGATGGCCTGCTCGAAGCTAGTTGGGTCATGATCCTCCATGATGCAATCCTCGCTCCCACCGTCCATGAGAAAACAGTAGTATCTCTCAGGTTGGCGAGGAACCCTACTAGATCGGTGGAGAGGCTGGGGTTCGTCGGGTACTACCGAATCCTCTGGTTCCACTAAATCTTCAGTTTGAGTTTGTGTAGCCGGAATTTCTTCCAGTTCTACCATATCCCCACTAATTTCTTTTGCAAGAAATTCCTTTTCTAAAAACGTGGCATGTCGAGAAACAAACACTTTTTGTTCCTCTGTATGGTAGAAAAGATATCCATGTGAATGTTTGGGATATCCCACAAACTTACATAGAACTGACCGTGCCTCGAGTTTGTCCGGATTTTGCCTTTTGACATAGGCCGGGCAACCCCATATCTTAACTCGTTTAAGACATGGTCTCTTCCGACTCCATATCTCATATGGTGTGGTAGGTACAGATTTAGATGGAACTTGATTCAATAGGTATGCTGCTGTCTCTAGCGCATAACCCCAGAAGGAAATAGGTAACTCAGCTGTGCTCATCATAGAGCGCACCATATCTAATAGGGTGCGGTTCCTCCTTTCTGATACACCGTTGTGCTGTGGTGTATATGGAGGAGTCAGCTGAGAGAGAATCCCATTCTCTTTTAGGAAGTCCAGGAATTCATTGCTTAAGTATTCTCCTCCTCGATCAGATCGTAGGATTTTAATACTTTTTCCGGTTTGGTTCTCAACTTCTTGCTTATATTCCCTAAATTTCTCAAAAGCTTCTGATTTGTGTTTCATCAGGAACACATACCCGACCCTAGAGAGATCGTCAGTGAATGTAATGAAGTATGAAGAACCATCCCTGGCATGTGTAGACATGGAACCGCATACATCACTATGTATCAGTCCCAAGAGTTATGTAACTCTTTCTCCGTGTCCCGTAAACGGAGTTTTGGTCATCTTGCCTTTGAGACATGACTGGCAAGTGTCATAAGATGAAAATTCAAACGGATTTAAATATCCATCTTTATGCAACTTAGCTAGTCGTGTTGCATTGATGTGACCCAGTCTACAATGCCACAAGAAGGATTCGTTGAGTTCAGAACTCTTCCTCTTGTGTGTGTTTGTTATGCTCAGAACTGTTGATTGATTTAGAACATAAATGCCATTGCACAACGTGCCTGATCCAACCAACTTTTGGTTATGGAAAATGTTCATAACATTGTCCTGTAATACAAAATTATATCCCTCTTTACTTAATAAAGAAACCGATATAATGTTGCATATCAGGTTCAGCATGTAATAGCATTCGTTCAGAACCAATGTATTACCAGTTGGTAGTACAAGGTGATATTCCCCGACAGTCTTAGCTGCAACAATTGCACCATTTCCAACTCTAATGTCTTTATCACCTTCTCCAAGTTCTCTACCTTTCTTGAGCCCATGTAACTTATTACATATATGGGATCCTGACCCGGTATCTAATACCCAGGACGTAGGGAAAATGGAGAAACAGTTCTCTGTAACGAACACACCCGAAGAAAATGCAGCATCATGTACTTTCTTCATTCGGGTAGAATAGGAATCCTGGTATTCCCCTATATCCTGTTCAGACCTATAACACTTATAGGAAAGAATGGAACCAACGTTCCCCAGCACAGTAAAACATGCGGGTTCGGTCAATACATCCATATTATTATCTTTATTAGGGCATGAAATGGTCGCTACCTGGAGAGAGAGAGAAGAAAACACTTTAGCGTATGCTCGTGCAAGATCAGATTGGTTATTATCTTATCTAATCAGGATGGCTCCCACTGCTTTTTATCAAATCTTCCTCCAAACCCTAAAAGGAAAGATTAGCCGGGATTAATTATACACTACAAGTTCGCCAATCTTTCAGCCAGGCCAGTGTCGGTACTTTGAGGGAGGTCCCCTGTGCTTTCGCACGAACCTAATTAATGTAAACCTCGTTTTCCCAGAGGCGTAACCTCGTTAACACCTTTCTAGACACCTACTTGATCGGCTAATTGTAATGTTTAAAACTCTCCCAGAAGTAACTCTTACTCGCAGCGGGTATCGGGATCCAACTATCTCATAGAAGGTATGCAATCTCATTGCAAATTTCAACACTTGAAATTCCCGATAATATTTTGCCCCTAGTGTCCTATGACCTTGACAAAGGCCAACAAATCACAGGATGCTAGTCAAGTTCAACCCGTCATTTCTTGATTGAGTCAAACCCACCCGCACGACCCTTGACAAAGGCCAACAAGGTCGTACGACTACCCTGAAACAATCTGCATCACATGCATAAGCAGATAAGCACTATTCAGCTACCGCACACTACGCCTTGACAAAGGCCAACAAACGCAGCACGAATACTAAACAGTTCTAATCTGAAATGACGGAGGGCTACGGCAGGTTTTTCCGAAAACCTATTGCGTAATGAACTTGATATCGTTGTAGAATCAAATGAAGTTTTGAAATGGAGTGATTTTGAGGCTTTTCTAGTTTTGCTAAAGGAGTCACTCCCGGTGAAGGGATCTCGGTCCTTTCCTCGTCGAATGAGGTGCGGGATATATCATATATATCGCTGTGTAAAGCAAAAACTCTTAAAAGCAATCAAAAACCAAACCGAGTGTGTAGCATCTGCCAGTTATTGCTAAAGGAGTCACTCCCGGTGAAGGGATCTCAGTCCTTTCCTCATCGAATAAGGTGCAGGATATATCACATATACCGCTGTGCAAAGCAAGAACTGTAGCTACCTGTTTTATTTAAAATTTGATTCCACAACATCTTAGGTTTCTTATCTTTCATTAATCACATTAATGAAGTCCCATCATTTAAATACCTAAACATCACAGATAGATATGAAGTACACTTATGCCATCCGCATTCGCCTCGATGTCCCCTCGTGCACCGTTAGGTTAGGTAACTAACGACAGAGCAGGGCAAAGCTAGCGCGGGTGTAAAACATAAGTAACGTCTATATAATATATCATATATACTATATATACTATATCCATCACAGAAACACATCACAGATATCGCAGCAGAATAAACATATGAAATATTGGATATACTAGGACGTCCGTGTTTTTAATACGAGCCGGTATAAAACACGGATTCCACGGTCGTGATGAATAGCCAATCCCACACCCCTAGACCCCGACGAAAGCGGCAAGCAACCCTGCCAATTCTAGGGTTAGGAGACCAAAGTTTAGGGTTTCGGGTTCGTTCGGGCTTCAAATTGCGTCTAGACTTCGCCTAAGGCTCTAGCTAGGCTCTGATACCACTGAAAGGTTCCTAGGCACTCTTGTGAGGTCTCACAAGGCATCAACCATGCCAATTTCAAAAATTATTGGTGCCGAGAAACCCTAACACGGATCGTTTACTAGATGTTTAGGCGAAACGATAATCTAGTTAACAACTAAACTATAAGTTAGATGCTACAACCTTTGTAGATCCGGATATCCAACTCCTTAGCTCCACTTGGTCATGCCCTCGCTGTCCATCTCGAATCCCGAACTCAAGCATCGTCTTCGTCGGAGAAACGGGCGAGCTAGGTCGTCGGCTTCGTGCCGAAGATGATCTACGTCGAGGCATCACTAGTTCAAGCTCCGACTTCACAAACTTGTGAAACTTGTGAAGTAAACACCCAAAACAACTTGGCAAGAGGTAGAGGGTGAAGAAATAGGAGGTGGGTTCACTTTAGAATTGGATTTCTCACTTTGGATCTCAAGATGCCATTAAAGTAGCAAGCTTTTCTATTTTAAGAAGAAGCAGAAGATGAAGCTAGTTATGATAAGTTCTTCTTTAAAAATCAAAAGAAAATCCAAACTTATCATAACTTTAACGAGGGTTAAGTGTAGAGAATTAACCATGGTCATTTGAGTGGGTTAGGGTTATTCATGAAGACAAGAATGGTTAGCAAAGTCAAAGCTTCATGAAGCTTCAATATGAAACAAAAATTGCCACCATTTTCATCTTAAAGTTTATCCAAATAAATGAATAAACAAATAAATGAATAAATGCATAATCAAAACCCTAATCTCAAGTTAACTATGGTTTAATTCTATACACTTAACCATATGATCAAGTATCATCAAACATAATACAAAAATGTGCACAAAAGTATATCACATATACAATGTGCAATCCAAGTGAGAAAAATCCGTTTAAAGTGAACCAATACTAGTCAATGAAAAGTAATATATCAAATATATAATTATACATTAAATCATTAAATCAACACTTGATTCAATGATCCGGTCATGTTACACACGACCGACTAGTATTCAATGTATCGGCTTATCGAATCGATCTTCGATTCGATAACTAGGTTATATCGCATACAACCATTCGAAACATTAATCGCGAGAATTAAATACGGTATCACATACACGAATCATTCTCGGTCCCGCACATATCTCATATGCGCTCCTATTTCGTTTCGCTTGAACCAGGAAACCTCTGTGTAGGACTCTAAAGAATCGTCAATACGCCGGTAGCAGATGATGATCATATCAACCACCCACAAGCCGCAAGCGGTCTGCTAAACGTAATGGCCATCCGGGTATTGAGCGATCAGAAGACCGACGAGCTAGCCCGCTCACACTCCTGCGAATCCGACCAGTAACACCTAACGTACAGTCCGGTCTCTTCGTCTGATATGTCGCATATCAAGTCTAGGGGTGGTAAACGTCAGACCCCAATAACCCGATAAGTCGTGCCGATGTGAGGCTCATAACGGGTCGAGAAACTACTGGTAACACTTACCAGCAAATCTCTGATCAGCCCTGGCCAGGGACTTCCCTGTTACGGCCAATCGAGCACAGCGCAACATCAACCCCCAATACCGGGAGAGACGAAACCCCTCCTATCGCTCATTGCCTCCATGTGACTCGGGACTGTACCCAAAGACCACCGTTTTGCACGCCCTCATGGACGTGGTAAGGTGGAGATCAAAGCACAGTGGGAATCACACAAGACTCTATGACGATCTCGGGTCTACAGACTAACCTGTACAAGTGTCACCTGAGAACTGCCATCTGACGTGAGGTATAATACCATCTGGGAGTTCTCGGCGAGTCCGTCCAGTGTACCCAGTCTCCACTGAGCACCCGTACACCATCTCTGATGTCAAACACCAATGGATATGGGATCATCCATCGCCCATCTCATGGGTCGAGAAGCGTATACGCTAGTCTACACTGGTATATCGATGCCCCGTCTCGATACACCCACGACTAGGGACCATGAAGGATGTACTTGTGGACTACCATGTCCCCACTAGTATGATCTGCATCACAGTCCAGGTAGTCAAGTACATATCCTAAGAGCTTTACCAACATGTAACTATAAGACAGTATAAAGAGACTAGTGTACATGTTAAGATAAAGAGTAACCAGATAGTATACTATCATATCGAGCAAGAAAGTCATCTCTATATATGTCCAAGCATCCAATATAATATACATCATCTGTACAATACTGGCCTCTAGGGCATACATACAACTAACACAGTCGTACTGCCTTGTTGGCCAAAGTCAAGGGTAGGTATGGGTGGGTTCAAATTAACCTGGAAAATGACGGGTAGAACTTGACATGTGACTTATGATTTGTTGGCCAAAGTCAAGGTCATAAGAGCATGGGGCAAAAATCCATATCGGGAGTTTCTAAAGAAACTGAAACTTGCTAGTACTGCATTGTTAGTTATATGTATGCCCTAGAGGCCATTACTATACATAGGATGTATATTGTAGTGGATGCTGGGACATATATAGGGAGGACTTTCTTGCTCGACATGATAGTATGCTATATGGTTAATCTTTACCTTAACGTGTATGCTGATTGTCTCTCTGTTACATGTTGGTAAAGCCCTTAGGATCTGTACTTGACTACCTGGACTATGATGCGGATCATACTAGTGGGGACATGGTAGTCCATAAGTACATCCTTCACAGTCCCTAGTCGTGGGTATATCGAGACGGGGCATCGATATACCAGAGTATACTAGCGTGTACCTTCTCGACCCATACAGATGGGCGATGGATGATCCCATATCCATTGGTGTTTGACATCAGAGGAGATATACGGGTGCTCAGTAGAGACTGGGTACACTGGACGGACTCGCCGAGAACTCCCAGATGGTATTATACCTCACGTCAGATGGCAGTTCTCTGGTGACACTGGTACAGAGTAGTCTGTTGACCCGAGATCGTCATAGAGTCTTGTGTGGTTCCCACTGTGCTTTGATTTCCATCTTACCACGTCCAAGAGGGCGTGCAAAACGGTGGTTTTTGGGTACAGTCCCGAGTCACAGGGAGGCAATGAGCGATAGGAGGGGATTCGTCTCTCCCGGTATAAGGAGTTGATGTTGTGCTGTGTTCGATTGGCTATAACAGGAAATCCCTGGCCAGGGTTGCTGAGATTTACTGGTAAGTGTTACCAGTAGTTTCTCGAATTGTTATAGACCTCATATCGACACGACTTATCGAGCAATTAGGGTCTGACGTTTACCACCCCTAGGCGAGATATGCGACATATCAGACGATCAGACCGGACTATACGGTAGTGTTACTGGTTGGATTCACTGGAGTGTGAGCGGGCTTGCTCGTCGATCTTCAGATCGCTCAATACCCGGGTGGCCGTTACGTTTAGCAGACCGCTTGCGGCTTGTGGATGTTTGATATGATCATCATCCGCTGCCGGCGTATTGACGAGTCTTTAGAGTCCTACACAGAGGTTTCCTGGTTCAAGCGAAACGAAATAGGAGCGCATATGAGATATGTGCGGGACCGAGAATAATGCATGTATGTGATACCGTATTTCATTCTCGCGATGAATGTATCGAATGGTTGTATGCGATGTAACCTAGTTATCGAATCAAGGGTTGATTCGATAAGTCGATACATAGGATACTAGTCGGTTATATGTGATATGACCGGATCGTTAAATCAAGTGTTTGATTTAATGATTTAATGTATAATTATATATTTGATATATTACTTTGCATTAACTAGTATCGGTTCACTTTAGATGGATTTTCTCACTTGGATGTACAAGTTGTATATGTGATATACTTTTTGTGCATTTTATTGTATCATGTTTGATGATACATGTTTACTTGGTTAAGTGTAAAGAATTAAACCATGGTTAAACTTATGATTAGGGTTTTATTTCCTTTTCTCATTTATTTATCTATTTATTCATTTTGGGAAAATAAATGGAAAAGAGAAAAGAATGGTGGCTTTTTTTGTTGTTTAGTGGAAGCTTCATGAAACCTTGACCCTAACCATTCATTTAACCTAAGTTAATTCTCTACACTTTACCATGGTTACCTTTATGATAAGAATTATTATTCTTTTCTTTTCTAATTAACTTATCATAATATTCTTCTTCTTCTTCTTCATTTCTTCATGGAAGAAAGCTTGCTCCATTAATGGCAAGTGATGAAAGAGAGTGAGAAATCCAATTCTAAAGTTTACCCACTTCCTATTTCTTCATCCTCTACCTCTTGCCAAGTAGTAGAGTGTGTTTCCTTCACAAGTTTTCATGGCTTGGTGAAGGTGGAGCTTGATCTAGTGATGCTTCGACGTAGATCATCTTCGGCACGTCGTCGATGACCTAGCCCGCTTCTTCTCCGATGAAGCCGACGCAAGAGCCCGGATTTTGATTTGGACAGCGAGAAGACTTCATTGCGGAGCTATGGAGGTGGAGAACCGGATCTACAATGGTTGTATTTCCGTTATCTTCTAGTTAAGAATTAACTAGTTTCATTTTCGCCTAGACATCTAGCCAACGATCCGTATTCTAGGGTTTCTCGGCACCGTAATTTTTGAAATTGGCATGGTTGATGCCTTGTGAGACCTCTTGAGAGTGCCTAGGAACCCTACAGTGGTATCAGAGCCTAGCTAGAGCCTTAGGCGAAGTCTAGACGGAATTTGAAGTCCGAACGAACCGAAAACCCAACCCGGAACATGCTCTCTGTCCTTTTTCTAAAATCTGGGATTTTTCGAAAATAAAAATATGCAGAAAAATCAGCAGGGAATCCTAAGAATAACTGTGCAAAACGAGTCCATAATTCCATCATTCCACCGCGTTTCCGCGGCACGAGCATGGCTCGCGCGGCGGAACCGCGGCAGGTTTGTCGTTTTGTGCGTCTATTTCTGCACAGTAATTCTTAGTTTTGTGTGATGGTTTTCCTGGGAATTTTTAATATTTTTTCCAGAGTGGAATTTTCTGGGTTTGTTTTGGGGATTTGGTGTTTCGATCGGAGTATCAAATTTTGTCTATGTGGCTTTCCGGATAAATTTTAGAATATGTTAAAAAGTTCGACCGGATATAAATACCCAATTTTTCCCCTGTCGGGAAATTTCCAAGTGTTGGATTTTTCCGTAGTTTAACGACGTTCTAAGTAGTGCAAGTAACGCGATGGACCCTCTAGAAGACAACAAACCTTAACTCGATTATGTGACCGTCTTGAACTGCCCTTTGAACCTTAGGGTTTGGGGCAGTACGGCGTGCCACATGTGAGGCGTTGGCTTGACCCTTCTACGGCTGGACCGTTGGTACTGAGGCACGAACTGAATGTTGTTAGACTTATTTCATGAGTTGAGCTGTATCGGGAAAACTTGGGTGTTTGACTGTTCGATCGAAAAGTTTAACATTTTCTGTTTATCCGGAATGTGATACAATACTTGGAATTCGCAAATTGTTATGAGATAACTGAATGAATGTTATAAATCTAGTGGTTTAGTCTCACTTGATCGGTTGCTACGGAATTTTGATGCGATCAAAAGTCCGTTGCAATCACGTAGCGTACGCGGATATTCGCCGGTAAACTTAATAGACAGCCTCACTCCATAGCCCCGACCAAGTGACTGTAGGAGAACCCCGTCGCCGAAAGCATCCGTTCGGGTGCTCGCGGTAGCGGTGTTCCGCCTTGGTGCACTTCGTCGACGGCATCGGGGGTGCGGCCGCCTACTGAAGTTTGCGACGAGCATTCGATCAAATTGTCGGGAATCTTATTGAATTGCCCGACTCGATATTGAAAAGTGTTTTCGATAATGAGACTAAAATGCGGGGTTTATAATTGTTAGGCATGTGATGTCTAAGGAATTCATTTGGTCAGGAATGCGATGTCTGAGGAGGTTGCGGATTCCAACTGTTGTAGTTTTACACTTTCTTTTCTGTGACCGTAAGTGTAATATGTGATATCGCCGGTTTCGTTGCTATATGTCAACGACAATTGGGATGCGCATATTTACTTACGTTGATGACATGTGATGTTATGTGTTGCTGGATATGTTATATTGGATCGTCGTGTTTGAATAGCCGGGGGTTTTTATGTGAGATGAGTGTTTTTCATTTTCATTCATGTAAAAACTTGTATGTAATATTCTTTTATTGGGGCACTTCCAGGTTGCGGAAGTTGTCACCCTTTGTATATTATTTACTTTTCCGCACTAGGATAGATCCAAGGAGGAGAGCACAAGTAACCGGGTTCTGGGGTCCAGTGGGAGACCATCTCGAGGAGTCGAGTCCGGGTCTCCTAACCCTAGAATTGGTAGGGTTGCTTGCCGCTCTCGTAGGGGTCTAGAGGTGTGGGTTTGGCTATTCATCAGGACCGTGGAATCCGTGTTTTATACTGGCTCGTATTGAAAACACGGACGTCCTAGTATATCCAATATTTCATATGATTCTTCTG
The DNA here is from genome assembly GCA_030015575.1 of Agapanthus africanus. NCBI lineage: Eukaryota > Viridiplantae > Streptophyta > Magnoliopsida > Asparagales > Amaryllidaceae > Agapanthus > Agapanthus africanus. The sequence goes on from CM057347.1 coordinate 222,660,343, forward strand.
CTGCGATATCTGTGATGTGATCATGTGATGTTCTGTGATAGATACTGTATATAGTATATATGATATATTATATAGATGTTACTTATGTTTTACACCCGTGCTAGCCCTGCCCTGCTCTGCCGTTAGTTACCTAACCTAACGGTGCATGAGGGGACATCGAGGCGAATGCGGATGGCATAAGTGTACGTCGTATTTATCTGTGATGTTTAGGTGTTTAAATGATGGGACTTCATTAATGTGATTAATGAAATAAAAGAAACTTAAGATGTTGTAGAATCGAATTTCAAAATAAAACAGGTAGCTACAGTTCTTGCTTTGCACAGCGGTATATGTGATATATCCTGCACCTTATTCGATGAGGAAAGGACCGAGATCCCTTCACCGGGAGTGACTCCTTTAGCAATAACTGGCAGATGCTACACACTCGGTTTGTCTTTTGATTGCTTTTAAGAGTTTTTGCTTTGCACAGTGATATATATGATATATCCCGCACCTCATTCGACGAGGAAAGGACCGACGATCCCTTCACCGGGAGTGACTCCTTTAGCAAAACTAGAAAAGCCTCAAAAACACTCCATTTCAAAATTCATTCGATCCTATAACGATATCAAGTTCATTACGCAATAGGTTTTCAGAAAAACTTGTCGTAGCCCTCCGTCATTTCAGATAAGTCCTATTTAGTATTCGTGCTACGTTTGTTGACCTCCGTCAAGGCGTAGTGTGCGGTAGCTTACTAGTATTTATCTGCTTATGCATATGATGCAGATTGGATTAGGGTAGTCATGCGGCCTTGTTGACCTCCGTCAAGGGTCGTGCGGGTGGGTTTAATTCGATCAAGAAATGACGGGTTCAACTTGACTAGTAGCCTATGGTTTGTTGACCTCCGTCAAGGTCATAGGGTGCTAGGGGCAAAATTATCGGGAATTTCAAGTGTTGAAATTTGCAATGAGATTGCATACCTTCTATGAGATAGTTGGATCCCGATACCCGCTGAGAGTAAGAGTTACTCCTGGGAGAGTTTTACACATTACAATTAGCCAATCAAGTAGGTGTCTAGAAAGGTGTTAACGAGGTTACGCCTCTGGGAAAACGAGGTTTACATTAATTAGGTTCGTGCGAAAGCACGGGGGACCTCCCTCAAAGTACCGACACTGGCCTGGCTGAAAGATTGGCGAACTTGTAGTATGTAATTAATCCCGGCTAGTCTTTCCTTTTAGGGTTTGAAGGAAGATTTGATAAAACCAGTGGGAGCCATCCTGATTAGATAAAATAATAACCAATCTATTCTTGAAAGAGCGCACGCTGAGTGTTTTCTTCTCTCTCTCTCCAGGTAGCGACCATATCACGCCTTAATCAAGATAATAATACGGATTATTGACCGAACCCGCTTGTTATACTGAGCTGGGGAACGTTGGTCCCGCTCCACCTTATAGTTGTTATAAGATAGAGCAGGAAATTGGGGAATACCAAAATTCCTATGCCGCCCAAACGAAGAGAGTGCATGCTGATGCATCATCTTCGGGTGTGTTCATTACAGAGAACTGTTTCTCAGTATCCTTTACGTCCTGGGTATGTGATACCAGATAAGGATCCCAGATATGTAATCTGTTACATAGGGCTGCAGAAAGGTAGAGAACTGAGAACGGGTGATAAGTTTCATGAGGCAGAAAACGGGGCAAGTGTTGCAGCCAAGTCTGTTGGTCGCTGTCACCCTGTATTCCAAATACATTGATTCTGAACGAATGTTATTAGATACCGAACCTGATATACAAAATCATATCTATCTCTTTATTAGTAAAGAAATGATAAAATTTTGTATTGTTGGATAATGTTTTGAACATTTCCTATATCAAAAGTTGATCGGATCAGGCATGTTATCTAAAAGCATTGATGTTCTAAATCAAACTACAGTTCTTAGTATATGGAACACACATAAGAGGAAGAGTTCAGAAATGAATGAATTCTTCTTAAGGTATTGTAGACTAGGTCATATCAATGCGACCTGACTAGCTGAAGTTACATATAGATGCATATTTAAATCAGTTTGAATTTACATCTTATGAAACTTGCCAGTCATGTCACTGAGATAAGATGACCACAGCTCTGTTTATTGGTAACAGAGAAAGAGTTAGTAAACTCTTGGGACTGATACATGATGATGTATGTAAGGTCTCCTGTCTACACATGCCAGGGCTGGTTCTTTATACTTCATTACATTCTCTGTTGATCTTTCGAGATTCAGACCTATGTTCCTGTTGAAACACAGGTCCGAACCTTTTGAGATATTCACAGAATGTAAGGTAGAAGTAGAGAACCAAAATACGGGTATAAGTATTATGTCCTTTGATGAGATCAAGGAGGAGAATACTTGAGCACGGAAATCCTGGACTATTCTAAAGGAAAATGAGATTCTCTCTCAGCATTACTCCTCCGTATACACCATAGCACGATGGTATATCGGGGCGGAGCAATCACACCCTATGTGATAAGGTATGCTCTATGATGAGTAATATTGAGTTACCTGTTTCCTATTTTGGGAGTTATACGCTTGAGAAGCAGCATACCTATTGAATAGGGTTCAAATCAAATACATGCCTACCAATTCATATATGATATGGAAAGGGAAGAGCCCATATCTTAAGTTAGTTAAGATTTGGGGTTGTCCGGGCTATGTTTAAAAGCAAAATCCGGACAAGCTCGAGGCAAGGTCTGTTATGTAGAACTGGAAAGGTTCCAGCTATACAAACTGCAGCTGATGATTTGAAAGAACCAAAGCATTCAATAGTTACCAACGAACCTCAGCCTCTCCGCCGATCTAGTAGCGTTCCTCACCCACCTGAGAGATACTTCGGTTTCTCTGTGACAGTGGGTGCAAGGATTGCATCATGAGATGATGACCCAACTAGTTTCGAGCAGGCCATCGAGAGTAGGGACTCTGTAAGAATGGCTGGATGCTTAGCGATCTGAGACGGAATCCTTATACACCAACAAAGTATGGACTTTGGTTGCTATATCTGAAGGGTTAAATCCCCATCAGGACCAAGTATATCTTGAGAAGATTACTTGGTGTAGATGGAAAAGTTGAGACTTTCAAAGCTAGACTTGTTAAAGCTTTTCGTCATCGACCAGGCGTGGATTATGATGAAACCTTTTCAAGTGGCTATGCTTAAGTCCATCCAGATCCTACTTGCCATGGCTACATACCATGACTACGATATCTGGCGGTTGGGTGCCATGACTGCTTTTCTAAAATGATATTTTAGAAGAGAACGTCTATAAGTACACAGCCAGAGGGCTTCGTAGACAGTGGGAGCAGCGGAAACGTGTGCAAGATGCTTTATAGGATAAAGCAGGCATCGCGGAGTTGGAACATCTGTTTTGATGAATTAGTCAAAGAGTTTGACATCATCAAAATGGTAGATGAATCTTGTATAAACAAAAAGGTAGTAGGGAGTATGGTGACGATCCTCGTAGAGTACGTGGATGACATACTCTTGATAGGGAAGTAGTTTCCTATGCTACGCTCGATCAATCTCCGCTTATCACTAGGATTCTCCATATAGGATCAAAGTGATACCTACTAAATCCTGGTTTTTGGATCTATGAGATAGATCTAATTGGATGTTAGGACTCTCACTAGTTGTAGTGAGACGGTATCAACCGATCCTGGGAATAATCACTGGAAGGGTTCCAGGGTGATAAAGATGACTGAGTGTCAGTCACAGGCATTGTCTTAATCCTCAGTAGAGGGACGGTATGTTGGAAGAGTTCCAAGCTAGATTCCGTGACATACTAGACGATAAAGGCAGGATACATTGCTACTTAAGATGCTACCAAAGAGGCTGTTTGGGTGTATATTGGTTCATGAGATGAACTATGTTCCTCCCATTGTGTGACAATGGAGTTGTGGCTTATGCCAAGGAACGCCGGTCCCATCAGTGATCCAGACATATTCTAAGGCAGTATCACTTGATCATGGAGATGGTTGATCTCTAGGGAGATCGAGGTTAGGAGAGTAGATTCAGAGGACAACACAGCGGATCCACTCACAAAGGCCTGTTCCCAGAGAGAGACTTTTTATGGGATGGTTGAGTATGAGATACTACAACCACTGCTATCAGATGGCCCTAGTGCCAGTGGGAGATTGTTAGTTATATGTATGCCCTAGAGGCCATTACTATACATAGGATGTATATTGTAGTGGATGCTGAGACATATATAGGGAGGACTTTCTTCCTCGACATGATAGTATGCTATCTGGTTAATCTTTACCTTAACGTGTATGCTGATTGTCTCTCTGTTACATGTTGGTAAAGCCCTTAGGATCTGTACTTGACTACCTGGACTATGATGCGGATCATACAAGTGGGGACATGGTAGTCCATAAGTACATCCTTCACAGTCCCTAGTCGTGGGTATATCGAGACGGGGCATCAATATACCAGAGTAGACTAGCGTGTACCTTCTCGACCCATACAGATGGGCGATGGATGATCCCATATCCATTGGTGTTTGACATCAGAGGAGATATACGGGTGCTCAGTAGAGACTGGGTACACTGGACGGACTCGCCGAGAACTCCCAGATGGTATTATATCTCACGTCAGATGGCAGTTCTCTGGTGACACTGGTACAGAGTAGTCTGTTGACCCGAGATCGTCATAGAGTCTTGTGTGGTTCCCACTGTGCTTTGATTTCCATCTTACCACGTCCAAGAGGGCGTGCAAAACGGTTGTTTTTGGGTACAGTCCCGAGTCACATGGAGGCAATGAGCGATAGGAGGGGATTCGTCTCTCCCGGTATAGGGAGTTGATGTTGTGCTGTGTTCGATTGGCTATAACAGGAAATCCCTGGCCAGGGTTGCTGAGATTTACTGGTAAGTGTTACCAATAGTTTCTCGAATTGTTATAGACCTCATATCGACACGACTTATCGAGCTATTAGGGTCTGACGTTTACCACCCCTAGGCGAGATATGCGACATATCAGACGATCAGACCGGACTGTACGGTAGTGTTACTGGTTGGATTCACTAGAGTGTGAGTGGGCTTGCTCGTCGATCTTCAGATCGCTCAATACCCGGGTGGCCGTTACGTTTAGCAGACCGCTTGCGTCTTGTGGATGTTTGATATGATCATCATCCGCTGCCGGCGTATTGACGAGTCTTTAGAGTCCTACACAGAGGTTTCCTGGTTCAAGCGAAACGAAATAGGAGCGCATATGAGATATGTGCGGGACCGAGAATAATGCGTGTATGTGATACCGTATTTCATTCTCGCAATGAATGTATCGAATGGTTGTATGCGATGTAACCTAGTTATCGAATCAAGGGTTGATTCGATAAGTCGATACATAGGATACTGGTCGGTTATATGTGATATGACCGGATCGTTAAATCAAGTGTTTGATTTAATGATTTAATGTATAATTATATATTTGATATATTACTTTGCATTAACTAGTATCGGTTCACTTTAGATGGATTTTCTCACTTGGATGTACAAGTTGTATATGTGATATACTTTTTGTGCATTTTATTGTATCATGTTTGATGATACATGTTTACTTGGTTAAGTGTGAAGAATTAAACCATGGTTAAACTTATGATTAGGGTTTTATTTCATTTTCTCATTTATTTATCTATTTATTCATTTTGGGAAAATAAATGGAAAAGAGAAAAGAATGGTGGCTTTTTTTGTTGTTTAGTGGAAGCTTCATGAAACCTTGACCCTAACCATTCATTTAACCTATGTTAATTCTCTACACTTTACCATGGTTACCTTTATGATAAGAATTATTGTTCTTTTCTTTTCTAATTAACTTATCATAATATTCTTCTTCTTCTTCTTCATTTCTTCATGGAAGAAAGCTTGCTCCATTAATGGCAAGTGATGAAAGAGAGTGAGAAATCCAATTCTAAAGTTTACCCACTTCCTATTTCTTCATCCTCTACCTCTTGCCAAGTAGTAGAGTGTGTTTCCTTCACAAGTTTTCATGGCTTGGTGAAGGTGGAGCTTGATCTAGTGATGCTTCGACGTAGATCATCTTCGGCACGTCGTCGATGACCTAGCCCGCTTCTTCTCCGATGAAGCCGACGCAAGAGCCCGGATTTTGATTTGGACAGCGAGAAGACTTCATTGCGGAGCTATGGAGGTGGAGAACCGGATCTACAAAGGTTGTATTTCCGTTATCTTCTAGTTAAGAATTAACTAGTTTCATTTTCGCCTAGACATCTAGCCAACGATCCGTATTCTAGGGTTTCTCGGCACCGTAATTTTTGAAATTGGCATGGTTGATGCCTTGTGAGACCTCTTGAGAGTGCCTAGGAACCCTACATGCATACCATTTGGAGTGTGATGTTTCTGGTAGGATTCCTTCAGCTTTATCACACGATGATATTTGGATCCCGATCTTACTGTGAGTATATGCAACTCCTCGCGAAACTTTCTCACTTAACGATCAATGCTATAAACCAAGCAGGTGTCTAGAAAAGTGTTAGCAGGGCTTCGCCCACAGGAAAAAGAGGTTACTTAATTAAGGAACTTCGCGAAAGCGTTAGAAAACCTCCTTCGAAGTACCAACACTGGCCTGGTTGAACGGTTAAGCAAGTATTGTACGGTGAGATCTATCCCGACTAATTCTTCATTTATGGTTTGAGGAAGGATTTGAGAAACAGTGGGAGCCATCCTGTTTAGACAAACTAAAAACCACTCTAAACTTGCAAGAGAATCATGCTAAAGTGTTTGTTCTCTCTCTCCTAATTGCAGCGACCAAACATTATGACCGGCCTTAAGTTACTACTAGATAAAAACATACTGACAGGTCCAAACTATAAAGATTGGCTCAGGAATGTCAAAATGGTAATCACTTATGACAAGTTGGGGTATCTTCTTAACACCAAAGCTCCCCCTGTCCCAGGTCCTCAATCCTACGTCGCGGATAAGGAAATCCGTAAGACCTGGGAGATTGATTGCGCGAGGGCCAAGTGCATCGTGCTAGCCTCTATGGACAATAAACATCAGAGGAGGCACGAGAATATGGACCTTGAATCCATATTTCTTCATACAAAAGAACTGTATGGAGAGCAATCCCGTATCGCCAGATACGAGGTCTCGAGAAAGTTGTTTTCAGCGAGACTGGCCTTCGGATCATCGGTAGCGGAACACGTGCTTAAGATGATTGTCTATATTGAAGAGCTCGCGGACCTCGGGACCACGTTAGAGAACGAGCTCTACACGAACTTGATTCTCCAGTCCCTTTCTTCCACTTACGCACAGTTTATCCTGAACTTCAACTTGCAAGGAAAGGAAGTTGAACTTTTAGAACTCCTCAACATGGTGAGGAGTGCAGAGGGCACCCTACATAAAGTAAGGGAAACATCCACTTTGTTTGTTGGAGGATCTTCATCTTCTAGGTTCAAGGCGAAAGCCAAGGGAAAGAAGAAGAAAGCCCCCACCAAACCAAGGGGCGGTGTTAGTAAAGTGGAAACCAAGGGAAATGCCAATGTGGCAAAGGTAGCAGGACAGCTTGTGGGGAAAGAAGAGTGTTTTTATTGTCATAATAAAGGACACTGGAAAAAGGATTGCAGGGCTTGGAAGGCCAAGAACCAGGACCTGAAGCAAGTTTTGGCTTCGGCTTCAGGTGTGTATGTTATTGAAAACTGTCTATCAATAAACTCTACTTCCTGGGTATTGGATAACGGATTAGGATCTCATATCTGTAATTCTTTGCGGGCACTGAGAAAGCGTAGGGTTTTGAAGGCAGGTGATATGACCCTCAGAGTTGCAAACGGAGCAGGCATGGATGCTGAGTCCGTGGGGGACTATCACCTAGGATTGTCAAATGGACATGTTTTGATTTTGCGTGATTGTTATTTTGTACCCAGTGCGACTTGTAATATCATATCTGTATCTTTAATTTCTAAAGAAGGTTATGATTTTGCATTTATAAGCAGTGTTGTAAATATTCAAATTAACCATGTTCTGATTGGATCGGGTACATTAAGCAACGGTATATATGTATTGAACCAACCACAGATTTTCAATGTCTAGAATACACACAAAAGAAAGTCTCCAGAAATAAATCATGCTTTCTTATGGCATTGTAGACTGGGTCACATCAATAAGAGAAGGTTGACTAAGTTACATAAAGAAGGATATTTGGATCCGTTCGAATATCAATCATATGCAACTTGTCAATCATGTCTCAAAGGAAAGATGACAAAGACTCCGTTTACTGGACACGGGGTAAGAGCGAGCGAGCTCTTGGGACTCGTACACAGCGATGTATGTGGTCCAATATCTACACATGCACGAAGTGGTTATTCTTACTTCATTACTTTTACGGATGATTTTTCAAGTTACGGATATGTCTTCTTATTGAAACATAAATCTGAAGCCTTTGAAAAATTCCAGGAATACAAGAATGAAGTAGAAAAACAAATAGGCAAAAGTATCAAGACACTGAGATCTGATCGAGGTGGTGAATACTTAAGTGCCGACTTCCTGGATTACTTAAAAGAGAATGGAATTCTCTCTCAGCTTACTCCTCCATACACTCCACAACATAACGGTGTATCGGAGAGACGAAACCGAACCCTATTGGATATGGTACGCTCCATGATGGGTAACGCTGAGTTACCGCGATCTTTATGGGGATATGCGCTAGAATCAACTCCATATCTTTTGAACCGAGTTCCAACTAAGACAGTGCCTACAACACCATATCAGATGTGGAGTGGGAAGAAAACCTATCATAAGCACATTAAGACATGGAGATGTCCAGCTTTTGTTAAAAAGCAGCATGCGGACAAACTCGAGGCACGCTAAGTACAGTGCAAGTTTGTGGGATATCCAAAGAACTCCAAGGGATATTTCTTCAATTGCGCAGAGGAACAAAAGGTAATTGTTTCTCGTCATGCCTACTTCTTGGAAACTGAATTTTTGGAAAATCAGATAAGTGGGAACACAATAGACCTGGAAGAAATTCCAGAACCACAAGCTATTACTGAAAGCTTAGAAGAACCAGAGGGTTCGAAAGAACAGGACATTCCTGCGCCTCTCCGCAGGAGTAGTAGGCAGTCTTATCCGCCCGAGAGAAACTACGGTTTTCTCATAGACGGGGATAGAGAGGATTGCATCATTGGTAATGATGAGCCGCCTAGCTTCCAGCAGGCCATTCAGAACGCTGACTCGGTAAAATGGCTGGATGCAATGCGGACCGAAATGGAGTCCATGTACACCAACAAAGTATGGACTTAGGACGTTGCACCAGAAGGGATAAAACCCATAGGCTGCAAGTGGATCTTCAAAAGGAAGATTGGTGTAGATGGATAGGTTGAAACCTATAAGGCTAAACTTATTGCAAAGGGTTTTCGTCAAAGACCTGGTTTGGACTATGACGAAACCTTTTCTCCAGTGGCTATGCTCAAATCCATTCGGATCTTTCTTGCCATTGCTGCCTTCCATGATTATGAGATTTGGCAGACGGACATAAAGACCGCTTTTCTAAATGGAAATTTAGAGGAGTGTGTCTATATAGACCAGCCAGAGGGTTTCATTCAGAGTGGGAGCAGTGGGAAAGTGTGCAAGTTGCTTAAGTCCATTTATGGACTAAAGCAGGCATCGCGGAGTTGGAAAATCTGTTTTAATGAGACGGTCAAAGAATTTGGCTTTATCAAAAATCCAGATGAACCATGTATTTATAGTAAAATTGTAGCACGAACTGTCGTATTCCTCGTTTTATACGTGGATGACATTCTCTTGATAGGAAATGACATTCCTATGCTACAATCTGTCAAAGGGTTCTTGTCACACAGGTTCTCCATGAAAGACCTGGGTGATGCCTCTTACATTCTGGGGATCTGGATCCATCGTGATAGGTCCAAGAGGATATTAGGACTTTCATAGTCCAGGTACATCGACACCATACTGAAGAGGTTCAGTATGGAAGATTCCAAGCGCGGTAATTTACCGGCTTGTCACGGGATCACCCGCTCCAAAGAGATGTCTCCCAAGACTGATTTGGAAAGGGATCGCATGTCTACTATACCCTAAGCATCTGCGGTAGGCTCTATAATGTATGCGATGTTGTGTACCAGACCAGATGTAGCTTATGCACTGAGTGTGGTAAGCCGGTATCAGTCAAACCCTAGGGAGAAACATTGGATAGCGGTAAAGAACATTCTGAAGTACCTGAGAAGGACTAAGGACATGTTTTTGGTTTACGGTGAAAAAGACCTCCAGATCGAGGCCTTTGCTGACTCCAGCTTCCAGAGTGACAAGGATGACTCCAAATCCATATCGGGTTATTTGTTTACCCTCAATGGAGGGGCGGTGTGTTGGAGGAGTTCCAAACAGGAAACCGTTGCAGACTCGACTATGGAAGCGGAATATATCGCTGAATCTGATGCCACAAAAGAAGCCGTCTGGATGAGGAAGTTCTTGACAGAACTTCAGGTGGTTCCGTCAATTGTTGATCCAATACCTTTGTATTGTGACAACAACGGGGCTATAGCTTTAGCGAAGGAACCCAGGTCCCATCAAAAGTCCAGACACATCTTGAGGCGGTATCAACTGATCAGGGAGATCGTGGATCGCCGGGAGATCGAGGTTCGGAGGGTTGCTACAGAAGATAATACTGCAGATCCATTCACGAAGGCCATACCCCAGACTCAGTTCGAGCGGCTGATCGAGATGATAGGTCTTCGATACGCCAGCACATGGCCTTAGTGCAAGTGGGAGATTGTTAGTGTATATGCCCTAGAGGCCATTACTGTATCATACTAGTTTGTATATTACTTAATGAAAGCTTAGGATATTCAAAGTTGTATAGACAATCTTGCTCGAAATGGCAGTATGCTACTTGGTTTGTTTCCACTTTAATGTGTGCATGTGTTTCTTTTTGCATATCGCATATACACATTAGTGGAGCCCTTAGGATCTTTGCTTAATTAAAAGCGTTGTGATGGCAGTCACACTAGTGGGGGCTGGGTAATCTACAAGCACATCCTTATACAGGTCCCCAGTCGCTGGATTATCGAGACGGGGCATCGATACTCCGGAGTAGACTAGCGTATGCGCTTCTCATCCCAGCAGGGGAGATGGTCTGTCCCACAGCCATTAGTACGTCGTACTTGAGATAGTATACGGGTGCTCGTTAGGTTACGAGTACACTGGACAGGACTCGTCGGGAACTGTTGGTTGGTATAATACCTATCGTCAGTTATCAGTTCCCAGGTGACATGAGTACAGCTTAGTCCACTGACTTGACACTGTCACATCACCTCGAGTGTGTTCCACTGTTCTTAGATTGCTACCCTACCACGGCTCAAATAAGTCGTGCAAACAAGTAGCAGTTGGGTGCAGTCCCGAAGCACTTGGAGGCAGTGACGGTTAGATAGGATTCGTCTCTCCCGGTATTGGGGGTTGATATCGTGCTGTGTCTAGGAGAGCCATTACACATAGTCGTCCCTGGCCAGGGCAAGGGAGAATTACTGGTAGTGTTTCCAGTAGTTTCTCAGGGTGCTCTGGGCTACACTCCGACACGACTTGTACCGCTATTAGGGGACTGACGTTTACCGCCCCCTAGGCCCGCCATGCGATACTCTCAGACGAACAAACCGGACTGTACGGAGATTGTCATATATAGACTCAGTAGGAGTTCGGATGAGTTATGCTCATCGGCTTTCTTATCGACAATACCTGGGGACCGTTACGTACAGCTAGTACCGCTTGCGGCCTATGGTAAACCCACTGCCAGCGTAGAGTCGAGTCTCTGGAGTCCCACACAGAGCATTTCCCTGAATCGGGCAAAACGTGTAGATATCGTATGGTTTTACGAAAGGGTTCGATCATGTGCGTACACTCGTGCACGCACGATGAGTCGGACGGACAATACTAGTGGTCTTTGGTTTAAGCCGGATCCTTGTATTGTACGGATGGATTTTAGTCTTTGATGTTCATATTTTTTCGGAATACGAATACAGGTATGTATATACGGACGAGGGGCGTTTTGGTAATTTGTGTTTTTGTAGATGGCTTAAACCTAATTGTATCAATTATTTAGTTTTAAATAATTAATACAATTTTAGGTAAATGAGAAATGATGTATATTATGCATGAATAAGGACATGGGTTTTTAGGACACATGTTGGTCAATTGACCCATGAGTCATTTGTTTGACCTTTGAACATAATTTCTAGTATTGAATAAGTTTTTCTAATTCATTATGGGATTTAGTTCAGATTAGAACAAGAGAAGAAAAAAAACCTTTTCCTTCATCATTCTCAAAATACTTATCATTTTCTTCAACCCATCATCAAACCCCTCTAGCTCAAGAACACTCATGAGTTGAGTAACCTTGAGCTAAGATAGACCACTCAATCCATCCTCATCATCTACACATTCTAGGTCATTTAGTTTAGCAAACTATTTGATCTAGTTTCTTCGGTTTAGAAGAGAAGCCTAGTGCACAAGCGTTCGGGTGGATTGTCTAGGATTCGAGCAAGCCGACGAGGAGACAACATCCGCATCACCTCGAGGAATTCGTGCAGGAGAGAAGGACAGCGAGAAAAGGAGAAGAAGGACCAGTTCACTTGAGGTATATTTTCTGTACATGATTTATATCTCTTATGGCTTTGTTAGATATGGTTTAGATTTCGATTTAGGCTATAAGTCGGTGTTATGATGCTTAAAATTATCGTTATTTACACCTTCCACCTCCCCGCGAATCCGCGGGGTGCATAGCATCGACTTACAGTCAGACCCCTAACAACGCGATATTTAGTGTCGGCATGATACCCATCACCGCCTGAGAAACTATCGATCCTGGATCGGTAATCCATATCTACCATGGCCATGTATTTGTGGTGATGGCCACCCATACATAATGCGACATCAACCCCCAATACCGGGAGAGACGAATCCCCGACGATCCGATCACTGCCTCCATGTGGCTCGGGACTGTACCCAACTAAAACCTGTTTGCACGACTCCTTTGAGCCGTGGTAGGATAGTAATCAAAGCACAGTAGGAACTCACACGAGACAAATGACGATCTCAGGTCGACGGACTAACCTGTACACATGTCACCTGGGAACTGCTATCTGACAATAGGTATAATACCAACTAGCAGGTTCCCGTCGAGTCCGTCCAGTGTACTCATAACCCAATGAGCACCTGTATACTATCTTAGGTGAACAAACTAACACCAATGGCTTGTGAGACCTGGCCACCGCCCCTCGTCGGGGTCTCGATCAGTATACACTAGTCTACACTAGAGTATCGATGCCAGGTCTCGATACTCCTACAACTAGGGACATTTAAGGATGTGCTTATAGACCCCAGCTCCCACATATACGACCGCCATCATAATGCTAGCAGTCAAGCAAGAATCTTATGGGCTCTATCAACATGATGATAAAGACAAACCAGATAGCATATTATCATCTTGAGTAAGATTGTTTTATCGGTATAGGTCCTACCTCAATCATCATAATCACAAGTCCGCGACTATGATAATTGCCTTGAGGGCACTACGGCCAACAATCTCCCACTTACACTTAAGGCCAATTATTGCGATGTCGCATACTCACAGCCCGTGTGATACCGAACACCCAACTTCTCTATTAATCAGTTTCGCAAATCCTGTTTGCGAAAATGATTGTGTTCGAGAAATAGCCTCAGTTAGTGGATCCGCTATAATGTTTCTTTCTGTATCTCTCTTTATCTCAACTTCACGGAGAAAGCTATCTCCCGAAATGAGCAATACCTGTCTTAGAATTTGTCTGGATATCTGATGGGACCCAGTTCACAAATGAACTCCAAATCCAGCAAACTACTTAGACTATACTGTCCACTGAATTTAATCAGTATCCTGCGCCATGCCTTTCCTCAGTATTCGCTTGGACCACCCGTCCAACATACTGTCCCTCAAAAGAGGGAAAACTATAACTCTGACAGTTACTCCATCATCCAGGTCACCTTGGAAGCCAGAAATGATAACCGTCTCCCGAAGGAGGCTGCCGTAATCATTTCCCAAGAACATTCACTTATGTTCAATAACTGCTTCCCAATGTTTCTATTGGATTAATATATCTGCTTATTGCATCTAGTACAAAAGCAATATCTGGTGTGGTACTTTACATTTCATAATTAACTCAATTGCCTAAGCAAATGATATGTTAATCATGTAGATCCCTCTCCCCTTTAGTCTGTAAGACACCTTTAGAGAGGTTGACCCCATCACCTGCAGGTAGACCACCATGCCAGGAGTCGTCCATTTAGTGTCAGAATACCCAGATTAGGATACATCCCAAATCTTGATCTAAAACTATATATCTAGTAACCAGAAAACCTGATATTATATTCATGTCCTATGTGGAGAAACAACTTTGTGACAGCCAAAGTATAACCGATCGTATTATAGGAATATCCCTTCCTATCAAGTGCATGTCATCCCAATACCTGGACATCACTCTCTACTACCTTCTTATCAGATCCATCTTCTATTCTGATGAGGTCAAAGCCTATGACTGTCAAATCAAAAATAGATAATCTATTTCCGCTATACCTGCTTTAGTCTATAAATAGACACAAGCTACTTCCCTAGTATGCTTCCGCTGCTCTCACTGACAACAACAACCCTCTGGGAGAGTCATATATACGTGCACTTCTAAAACTAGTTTAGAACGATGCTATATTCAACCTCCTGCCGGGTCTTATAGTCTAGAACAACATCAATGGCAAGTCAGGGTAAAGAAGAACCTCTCTGTCAACGTCTCTGAGAGGACCGAAGTACCTCTCGGGTGACTGAGGTTACCCACCAAAACTGCGGAGTGGCTAATGGAACATCACATGCAATTGAATACTTAGGTTCTATTAAATTTCCAGTAATCGTTTGTGGTTCTGGAATAACTTCCAGTTCTAGCATACTCCCACTTGTGTTTTTTGAAAAAGTCCATTTTACAAAAACTGTGGCGAGTCAAGAACAATATAAATATTGATCTTCCTGATGGTAGAAAGCTAACCCTCGTCAAAGCCCGGGATAACCCACAAACAGCCATTACTGAGACGTGCCTTGAGTTTATTCGGATTCTGGTTTTAAGCATCAGCCGGACAACTCCCTATACCTTAACATTGTTAAGATATAAATTGATTCTATATATATCTAATATAGAAACAAAAGCACTAATTTAATTTGAACCAGATTAAAAATCATGTAGCTGTCTCCAGCGCATATCAACCAAATGGAAAGAAGACAATCAGCAGTACTCATCTAGGAGTGTATCCATATATGGGTAACCTGAAAGAGAAGCAAGTTCTCAAAACCATTACTATTAACTGAATACCAAACACAAGTATCTACATCTTTCAATACTTCGAAGAATCCTGATACTTCTAATAAATGGTTGTCTACTTTATTCTTATACCTATAACTTCTCAAAATCTGGACCATGCATTTCAACGAAATACATGTCCAGAACTGGAGAAGTCACAAGTAAACAGAATATAGTACGAGTACCAACCCCATTGTCCTAACGGACACTGGACAACATGTTAGTTGTATGTATGCCCTAGAGGCCAGTATTGTACAGATGTTGTATATTGTATTGGATGCTTGGACATATATAGAGATGACTTTCTTGCTCGATATGATGGTATGCTATCTGGTTACTCTTTATCTTAACATGTATACTCGTCTCTTTAAACTGTCTTATGGTTACATGTTGGTAAAGCCCTTAGGATGTGTACTTGACTGGCTGGACTATGATGCAGATCATACTAGTTGGGACATGGTAGTCCATAAGTACATCCTTCAAGGTCCCTAGTCGTAGGTGTATCGAGACTGGGCATCGATATACCAGTGTAGACTAGCGTATACGCTTCTCGACCCATGAGATGGGCGATGGATGATCCCATATCCATTGGTGTTTGACATCAGAGATGGTATACGGGTGCTCAGTGGAGACTGGGTACACTGGACGGACTCGCCGAGAACTCCCAGATGGTATTATACTTCACGTCAGATGGCAGTTCTCAGGTGACACTTGTGCAGGTTAGTCTGTAGACCCGAGATCGTCATAGAGTCTTGTGTGATTCCCACTGTGCTTTGATCTCCACCTTACCACGTCCATGAGGGCATGCAAAACGGTGGTCCTTGGGTACAGTCCCGAGTCACATGGAGGCAATGAGCGATAGGAGGGTTTCGACTCTCCCGGTATTGGGGGTTGATGTTGCGCTGTGCTCGATTGGCCGTAACAGGGAAGTCCCTGGCCAGGGCTAATCAGAGATTTGCTGGTAAGTGTTACCAGTAGTTTCTCGACCCGTTATGAGCCTCACATCGGCACGACTTATCGGTTATTGGGGTCTGACGTTTACCACCCCTAGACTTGATATGCGATGTATCAGACGAACAGACCGGACTATACGGTAAGTGTTACTGGTTGGATTCACAGGAGTGTGAGCGGGCTAGCTCGTCGATCTTCTGATCGCTCAATACCCGGATGGCCGTTACGTTTATCAGACCGCTTGCGGCTTGTAGGTGCTTGATATGATCATCATCTGCTACCGGCGTATTGACGAGTCTTTAGAGTCCTACACAGAGGTTTCCTGGCTCAAGCGAAATGAAATAGGAGCGCATATGAGATATGTGCGGGAGCGATAATAATGCGTGTATGTGATGCCGCATTTCATTCTCGCGATAAATGTTTCGATAGGTTATATTCGATATGACCTAGTTATCGAATCGTAGATTGTTTCGATAAGTCGATACATTGGATACTAGTCGGTTATGTGCGACATGACCGGATCATTGAATCAAGTGTTGATTTATTGATTTAATGTATAATTATATATTTGATATATTACTTTGCATTAACTGGTATTGGTTCACTTTATATGGATTTTCTCACTCGATGTGCAAGAAGTATATATGATGTACTTTTGTGCACATATTTGTATCATCTTTGATGATACTTGATAATTTAGTTAAGTATATAGAATTAAACCATGGTTAATTTGATAATTAGGGTTTTGCATATTCATTTTTTTATTTATTTGTTCATTTATTTATTTAGAAAGGATTGAGATAAGAATGGTGGAGAAGTTTGTTTTTAGTTGAAGCTTCATGAAGCTTTGACTTCTTAACCATTCTTGTCTTCATGCTTAACCCTAACCTATCCAACTAACCATGGTCTATTCTCTACACTCAACTATGGTTTGCTTATGATAAGTATTGAATTATTTTCATTTTAATACAACACTTATCATATTCTTTCTTCTTCTTGACCTTCTTCTTCAAGAGTGAAAACTTGATGCCATCAATGGCAACTTGAGATCTAAAGTGAGAAATCCAATTCTAAAGTGAACCTACCTTCTATTTCTTCACCCTCTACCTCTTGCCAAGTTGTTTTGGGTGTTTGCTTCACAAGTTTCACAACTTAGTGAAGTTGGAGCTTGAACTTGTGCAACCTCGACGTAGATCATCTTCGGCATGAAGCCGACGACCTATTCCGCTCACTTCTCCGATGAAGCCGTCGCGAGAGTCCGAGATTCGAGATGGACAGCGAGAGGATGCCTTCGTGGAGCCAAGGAAGAGGGTAACCGGATCTACAAAGGTTGTAGTCTCTCTCCTTTAGTTAATATGTTAACTAGATTCGTTTTTCGCCTAGGATTCTAGCCGACGATCCGTATTAGGGTTTCTCGGCACCATAATTTTTGTAAATTGGCATGGTTGATGCCTTGTGAGACCTCTATAGGGTGCCTAGGAACCTTTCACTGGTATCAGAGCCTAGCTAGAGCCTTAGGCGAAGTCTAGACGCAATTTGAAGCCCGAACGAACCCGAAACCCCAAACCAAACATGCTCTCTGGACTTTTTCCAAAATCTGGAGTTTTTCAATATTAAAAATATGCAGAAAAATCAGCAGGAAATTCTAAGGTTTACTGTGAAATTCGTGAGCCTAATTCCACTTTGTCACCGCGTTTCCGCGGCATGAGCAAGGCTCATGCGGCTGTTCCGCGGCCGTACGGCCACAGTATGTAAAGTTCTTTGCACAGTAACTCTTAGTTTCCAGTGGTGATTTTACTGGGAATTTTTAATATTTTTCCAGAGTTTTAATTTTCAGGGTTGTTTTGGGGATTCGAATGTTCGATCGGATTATCAAATTTTGTCTATGTGGCTTTCCGGATAAATTTTAGAATATGTTAAAAAGTTCGACCGGATATAAATACCCAACTTTTCCCCTGTCGGGAAATTTCCAAGTGTTGGATTTTTCCGTAGTTTAACGACGTTCTAAGTAGTGCAAGTAACGCGATGGACCCTCTAGAAGACAACAAACCTTAACTCGATTATGTGACCGTCTTGAACTGCCCTTTGAACCTTCGGGTTTGGGGCAGTACGGCGTGCCACATGTGAGGCGTTGGCTTGACCCTTCTATGGCTGGACCGTTGGTACTGAGGCACGAACTGAATGTTGTTAGACTTATTTCATGTGTTGAGCTGTATCGGAAAACTTGGGTATTCGACTGTTCGATCGGAAAGTTTAACATTTTCTGTTTATCTGGAATGTGATACAATAATTGGAATTCACAAACAGTTATGAGATAACTGAATGAATGTTATAAATCTAGCGGTTTAGTTTCACTTGATATTGAAAAGAGTTTTCGATAATGAGACTAAAATGCAGGATTTATAACTGTTAGGCATGTGATGTCTAAGTATTTCATCTGATTAGGCATGTGATGTCTAAAGAGGTTGCGGATTCCAACTGTTGTAGTTTTACACTTTCTTTTCTGTGACCGTAAGTGTAGTATGTTCATATCGCCGGTTTCGTTGCTATACGTCAACGACAATTGGGGTATGCATACTTACTTACGTTGATGACATGTGATGTTATGTGTTGCTGGATATGTTATATTGGATCGTCGTGTTCGAATAGCCGGGGGTTTTTATGTGAGATGAGTGTTTTTCATTTTCATTCATGTAAAAACTTGTATATAATATTCTTTTATTTGGGGCACTTCCAGGTAGAGGAAGTTGTCACCTTTTGTATATTATTTACTTTTCCGCATTAGGATAGACCCAAGGAGGGGAGCACGAGTAACCGGGTTCTGGGGTTCAGTGGGAGACCAACTCGAGGAGTCGAGTCCGGCTCTCCTAACCCTAGAATTGGCAGGGTTGCTTGCCGCTCTCATAGGGGTCTAGGGGTGTGGGATTGGCTATTCATCACGACCGTGGAATCCGTGTTTTATACTGGCTCGTATTGAAAACACGGACGTCCTAGTATATCCAATATTTCATATGTTTATTCTGCTGCGATATCTGTGATGTGATTCTGTGATGGATATAGTATATAGTATATATTATATATTATATAGACGTTACTTATGTTTTACACCCGCGCTAGCCCTGCCCTGCTCTGTCGTTAGTTACCTAACCTAACGGTGCACGAGGGGACATCGAGGCGAATGCGGATGGCATAAGTGTACGTCATATCTATCTGTGATGTTTAGGTACTTAAATGATGGGACTTCATTAATGTGATTAATGAAAGAAAAGAAACCTAAGATGTTGTAGAATCAAAATTTTAAATAAAAAAGGGTAGCTACAGTTCTTGCTTTGCACAGCGATATATATGATATATCCCGCACCTTATTCGATGAGGAAAGGACCGAGATCCCTTCACCGGGAGTGACTCCTTTAGCAATAACTGGCAGATGCTACACACTCGGTTTGGTTTTTGATTGCTTTTAAGAGGTTTTTGATTTGCACAGTGATATATATGATATATCCCGCACCTCATTCGACGAGGAAAGGGCCGACGATCACTTCACCGGGAGTGACCCCTTTAGCAAAACTAGAAAAGCCTCAAAATCAATCCATTTCAAAACTTCATTTGATTCTACAACGATATCAAGTTCATTACGCAATAGGTTTTTGGAAAAACCTGGCGTAGCCCTCCGTCATTTCAGATGAGTAGTAGTTAGTATTCATGCTACATTTGTTGGCCTGCGTCAAGGCGTAGTGTGCGGTAGCTAACTAGTATTTATCTGCTTATGCATATGATGCAGATTGGATTAGGGTAGTCGTGCGACTTTGTTGGCCTGCGTCAAGGGTCGTACGGGTGGGTTAAATTCGATCAGGAAATGACGGGTTGAACTTGACTAGCGCACTATGGTTTGTTGGCCTGCGTCAAGGTCATAGGACGCTAGGGGCAAAATATTATCGGGAATTTCAAGTGTTGAAATTTGCAATGAGATTGCATACCTTCTATGAGATAGTTGGATCCCGATACCCACTGCGAGTAAGAGTTACTCCTGGGAGAGTTTTGCACATTACGATTAGCCGATCAAGTAGGTGTCTAGAAAGGTGTCAACGGGGTTACGCCTCTGGGAAAATGAGGTTTACATTAATTAGGTTCGTGCGAAAGCACGGGGGACCTCCCTCAAAGTACCGACATTGGCCTGGCTGAAAGATTGGCGAACTTGTAGTGTGTGATTAATCCCGGCTAGTCTTTCCTTTTAGGGTTTGAAGGAAGATTTGATAAAAACCAGTGGGAGCCATCCTGATTAGATAAGATAATAACCAATTTGATCTTGCACGAGCATACGCTAAAGTGTTTTCTTCTCTCTCTCTCCAGGTAGCGACCATTTCATGCCCTAATGAAGATAATAATATGGATGTATTGACCGAACCCGCATGTTATACTGTGCTGGGGAACATTGGTTCCGTTCTTTCTTATAAGAGTTATAGGAATGAACAGGATATAGGGGAATACCAGGATTCCCATGCCACCCGAATGAAGAAAGTACATGATGATGCATTTTCTTCGGGTGTGTTCGTTACTGAGAACTGTTTCTCTATTTGCTCTACGTCCTGGGTATTAGATACCGGGTTAGGATCCCATATATGTAATCAGTTACATGGGCTAAGGAAAGGTAGAGAACTTGGAGAAGGTGATAAAGACATTAGAGTTGGAAATGTTGCAATTGTTGCAGCTAAAACTGTCGGGGAATATCACCTTGTATTACCAACTGGTAATACATTGGTTCTGAACGAATGCTATTACATGCCGAACCTGATATGCAACATTATATCAGTTTCTTTATTAAGTAAAGAGGGATATAATTTTGTATTACAGGACAATGTTATGAACATTTTCCGTAACCAAAAGTTGGTTGGATCAGGCACGTTATGCAATGGCATTTATGTTCTAAATCAATCAACAGTTCTGAGCATAACAAACACACACAAGAGGAAGAGTTCTGAACTCAACGAATCCTTCTTCTGGCATTGTAGACTGGGTCACATCAATGCGACACGACTAGCCAAGTTGCATAAAGATGGATTTTTAAATCCGTTTGAATTTTCATCTTATGACACTTGCCAGTCATGTCTCAAAGGTAAGATGACCAAAACTCCGTTTACGGGACACGGAGAAAGAGTTAACGAACTCTTGGGACTGATACATAGTGATGTATGCGGTCCCATGTCTACACATGCCAGGGATGGTTCTTCATACTTCATTACATTCACTGACGATCTCTTTAGGTTCGGGTATGTGTTCCTGATGAAACACAAATCGGAAGCTTTTGAGAAATTTAGGGAATATAAACAAGAAGTTGAGAACCAAACCGGAAAAAGTATTAAAATCCTACGATCTGATCGAGGAGGTGAATACTTGAGCAATGAATTCCTGGACTTCCTAAAAGAGAATGGGATTCTCTCTAAACTGACTCCTCCATATACACCACAGCACAACGGTGTATCAGAACGGAGGAACCGCACCCTATTAGATATGGTGCGCTCTATGATGAGCACAGCTGAGTTACCTATTTCCTTCTGGGGATATGCACTGGAAACAGCTGCAGACCTATTGAATATGGTTCCCACCAAAACCGTGCCGACCACTCCATATGAGATATGGAAAGGAAAGAGTCCATGTCTTAATTATGTTAAGATATGGGGTTGTCCGGCCTATGTAAAAACGCAAAATCCGGACAAACTCGCGGCAAGGTCTATTCTGTGTAAGTTTATTGGATATCCCAAACATTCGCGAGGGTATATCTTTTACCATACCGAGGAACAAAAAGTGTTTGTTTCTCGACATGCCACCTTTTTAGAAAAGGAATTTCTTGAAAAAGAGATTAGTGGCAAGGAGGTAGAACTGGAAGAGGTTCCAGCAATACAGACTACAACAGAAGATTTGGTTGAACCAGAGAATTCAGTAGCTCCCGATGAACCTCAGCCTCTCCGCCGATCTAGTAGGGTTCCTCGCCCACCTGAGAGATACTACGGTTTTCTCATGGATGGTGGGAGCGAGGATTGCATCATGGAGGATGATGACCCAACTAGCTTCGAGCAGGCCATCACGAGTGGGGACTCAGTGAAATGGCTGGATGCTATGCGGTCTGAGATGGATTCCATGTACACCAACAAAGTATGGACTTTGGAAGTTGCTCCTGAAGGGGTAAAACCCATTGGGAGCAAGTGGATCTTCAAGAAAAAACTTGGTGTAGATGGGAAAGTGGAGACTTTCAAAGCTAGACTTGTAGCAAAGGGTTTTCGTCAAAGACCAGGTGTGGACTATGACGAAACCTTTTCTCCAGTGGCTATGCTTAAATCCATCCGGATCATGCTTGCCATCGCTGCATATCATGATTACGAAATCCGGCAAATGGATGTTAAGACCGCCTTTCTAAATGGTGATTTAGAAGAGTGCGTGTACATGACTCAACCAGAGGGCTTCGTAGATAGTGGGAGCAGCGGGAAGGTGTGCAAGCTGCTTAAATCCATTTATGGATTAAAGCAAGCATCGCGGAGTTGGAACATCTGCTTTGACGTCGTTATCAAAGAGTTTGATTTCGTCAAAAACCCAGATGAACCTTGTATCTACAGGAAGGTCGCAGAGAGTAAGGTTGTCTTCCTCGTATTGTACGTAGACGACATACTCTTGATAGGAAATGATATTCCTATGCTGCAATCGGTCAAGCTCTTCTTATCATAAAGATTCTCAATGAAAGATCTTGGTGATGCCTCCTGCATATTGAGAATTAGGATCTATAGAGATAGATCCAAACGGATTTTGGGATTGTCCCAATCCAGGTACATTGACACCGTACTAAAGAGGTTTAGTATGGAAGAGTCCAAGCGTGGGAACTTACCCACGATCTCTGGAGTCACTCTCTCCAAAGAGATGTCTCCTAAGACTGATTTGGAGAGAGCTCGCATGCAAGGGATACCCTATGCTTCGGCAGTAGGCTCTATCATGTATGCGATGCTATGTACCAGACCCGATGTAGCATACTCACTAAGTGTAGTGAGCAGGTATCAAGCTGATCCTGGAGAGAGTCACTGGACAGCTGTGAAGAGCATTCTCAAGTACTTGCGAAGGACTAAAGATATGTTCTTGGTGTATGGTAACGGAGAACTCCAAGTGGAGTCCTTTACCGATTCGAGCTTCCAGAGTGATAAGGACGACTCTAAGTCGCAGTCGGGCTTTGTCTTTACCCTTTACGGAGGGGCGGTTAGCTGGAAGAGTTCCAAGCAGGAAACCGTGGCAGACTCGACGATGGAGGCTGAATACATCGCTGCCAACGATGCTGCCAAAGAGGCTGTCTGGATCAAGAAGTTCATTACTGAACTAGGAGTGGTTCCATCTATTGAGCATCCAATACCTTTGTATTGCGATAACAATGGAGCGGTGGCTTTGGCCAAGGAACCCAGGTCCCATCAGCGGTCCAGGCATATTCTGAGGCGGTATCACCTGATCCGGGAGATAGTTGATCGCCGGGAGATCGAGGTCAGGAGGGTTGACACGAAGAACAACACGGCGGATCCACTCACGAAGGCTATTCCCCAGATACAGTTTGAGAGACTCTTCGGGATGCTCGGTATGCGATACTACAGCAGCTGGCCCTAGTGCAAGTGGGAGGTTGTTAGTTGTATGTATGCCCTAGAGGCCAGTATTGTACAGATGTTGTATATTATATTGGATGCTTGGACATATATAGAGATGACTTTCTTGCTCGATATGATAGTATGCTATCTGGTTACTCTTTATCTTAACATGTATACTCGTCTCTTTAAACTGTCTTATGGTTACATGTTGGTAAAGCCCTTAGGATGTGTACTTGACTGCCTGGACTATGATGCAGATCATACTAGTGGGGACATGGTAGTCCATAAGTACATCCTTCAAGGTCCCTAGTCATAGGTGTATTGAGACGGGGCATCGATATACCAGTGTAGCCTAGCGTATACGCTTCTCGACCCATGAGATGGGCGATGGATGATCCCATATCCATTGGTGTTTGACATCAGAGATGGTATACGGGTGCTCAGTGGAGACTTGGTACACTGGACGGACTCGCCGAGAACTCCCAGATGGTATTATACCTCACGTCAGATGGCAGTTCTCAGGTGACACTTGTGCAGGTTAGTCTGTAGACCCGAGATCGTCATAGAGTCTTGTGTGATTCCCACTGTGCTTTGATCTCCACCTTACCACGTCCATGAGGGCGTGCAAAACGGTGGTCTATGGGTACAGTCCCGAGTCGCATGGAGGCAATGAGCGATAGGAGGGGTTTCGTCTCTCCCGGTATTGGGGGTTGATGTTGCGCTGTGCTCGATTGGCCGTAACAGGGAAGTCCCTGGCCAGGGCTGATCAGAGATTTGCTGGTAAGTGTTACCAGTAGTTTCTCGACCAGTTATGAGCCTCACATCGGCACGACTTATCGGTTATTGGGGTCTGACGTTTACCACCGCTAGACTTGATATGCGACGTATCAGACGAACAGACCGGACTATACGGTAAGTGTTACTGGTTGGATTCATAGGTGTGTGAGCGGGCTAGCTCGTCGATCTTCTGATCGCTCAATACCCGGATGGCCGTTACGTTTAGCAGACCGCTTGCGGCTTGTAGGTGCTTGATATGATCATCATCTGCTACCGGCGTATTGACGAGTCTTTAGAGTCCTACACAGAGGTTTCCTGGCTCAAGCGAAACGAAATAGGAGCGCATATGAGATATGTGCGGGAGCGAGAATAATGCGTGTATGTGATACCGCATTTCATTCTCGCGATAAATGTTTCGATAGGTTATATTCGATATGACCTAGTTATCGAATCGTAGATTGATTCGATAAGTCGATACATTGGATACTAGTCGGTTTTGTGCGACATGACCGGATCATTGAATCAAGTGTTGATTTATTGATTTAATGTATAATTATATATTTGATATATTACTTTGCATTAACTGGTATTGGTTCACTTTATATGGATTTTCTCACTCGATGTGTAAGAAGTATATATGATGTACTTTTGTGCACATATTTGTATCATGTTTGATGATACTTGATAATTTAGTTAAGTATATAGAATTAAACCATGGTTAATTTGATAATTAGGGTTTTGCATATTCATTTATTTATTTATTTGTTCATTTATTTATTTAGAAAGGATTGAGATAAGAATGGTAGAGAAGTTTGTTTTTAGTTGATGCTTCATGAAGCTTTGACTTCTTAACCATTCTTGTCTTCATGCTTAACCCTAACCTATCCAACTAACCATGGTCTATTCTCTACACTCAACTATGGTTTGCTTATGATAAGTATTGAATTATTTTCATTTTAATACAACACTTATCATATTCTTTCTTCTTCTTGACCTTCTTCTTCAAGAGAGAAAACTTGATGCCATCAATGGCAACTTGAGATCTAAAGTGAGAAATCCAATTCTAAAGTGAACCCACCTCCTATTTCTTCACCCTCTACCTCTTGCCAAGTTGTTTTGGGTGTTTTCTTCACAAGTTTCACAACTTACTGAAGTTGGAGCTTGAACTTGTGCAATCTCGACGTAGATCATCTTCGGCACGAAGCCGACGACCTATTCCGCTCACTTCTCCGATGAAGCCGTCGCGAGAGTCCGAGATTCGAGATGGACAGCGAGAGGATGCCTTCGTGGAGCCAAGGAAGAGGGTAACCGGATCTACAAAGGTTGTAGCCTCTCTCCTTTAGTTAATATGTTAACTAGATTCGTTTTTCGCCTAGGATTCTAGCCGACGATCCGTATTAGGGTTTCTCGGCACCATAATTTTTGTAAATTGGCATGGTTGATGCCTTGTGAGACCTCTATAGGGTGCCTAGGAACCTTTCACAACATACAATACTTTGTATAAGTCCCCTGAGTCCAATAACTCAAACTCTGTGCGTCGTATGTTGAAAAACTGTACTTTGGTTAAGAAGAGTTAACACCGCTGTTGAATGCACCTTACCTAATCACCGACTGATATAGGTAAATATCATAGACACGATATCAAAAAGTTATATCTCACTTTATAAAAATAAACGTACAGATATATCAGTTTGAAATTGGTGCATAACAACGGATATTCAAAACCAATTATTTGTCATCTGGCAAAATCCAAATGATTTCCTCAAATATCACCAATTACAACGAATTCCGATAAAATGAGGATCTAATCACCCAATTTCCAATATCTTACTCCCACTCACCATCTGTAATCACATGCAGATGTGAGAAACTGATCTGGTAAATACATACCCTGGAGTTAGATTGCAATTGGGAAAACAGTTTTTAATTAACATGGCATAGTAAAACTGAAACATGAAAATGTTTCAAAAGGGTTAACTGGTATTCTTAGTAACGCCTCTTCCATTACCCTGATTCACAACAGTAACCATATACTATACCTGCCCTCACTCCAATCCCTTTTGTAACGTTTTGAAAATCGTTTCGGTGAAATTTCGAAAAAACGGTAAAATAAGGGGGATTTATGTAAAAAGTCAAAATGCAAATATCTTTATTATAAAATTAAATATACATATTCTAGCTATGTAATTTCTAGTATTTGGTGTTTATTGAGCCACTGCTGAAATTTCAAATTTTCTGAAAATTTTTCCGAAATTAATTATTTTAATATTATTTTAAGCCGGTAAGAAATTACATTAAATTAGCGATAAATACAAATTTAAAAGGGCTAATTTTAATCTTTAAAATAATGTTAATTAAAATCTAGTTGTAATAAAAATTTTTAGTATTTTATTTCAAGTTTTAATTGATTTATTTTATGGAAAAAAAATATAGTTATTTTGAACTAAAACTTGCAAATATGGTATTGTGGGGGGTCTTTTTGCATAGAATTTTTTTGTAAAGTCTCTCACACTCACCCTCACTCCCCTTGGCCGGCCCCACACTATTGTAGCAGCCCAAGAATTTTATTTCTCTCTTTTTGACCATAAATCATGTGAGAATTGGGTTAAAATAAGGTTTTTATATATAGTAAAGTAGGTAGGGGTATTATGGTAATTGGGAGGGGCTTTGACCTTAGAATTTCCACCCCAATTTCCTCACCTCATTCCAGCCCCTCTACTGGCTGAAATTCTGCTACAACAACCCCCATCTTTTTCCCCCATTTTCCATCTCTTTTGCTTCAAAAATTGCCTCAAAATCCATCAAATAAATCCCAAAATCCAAATCCAACTCCTACCCATTTCTCATTAGCCAAAGTTACATGGATCTAGGGAACAAGTTGGCATTTTAGAGGCTTTGATTTCCATAATTGATCTCTTTATCATGAGGTATAATTCTAACATTTTTCTTAAATTGTTGTTAATTGCTTTAGGTTAGCATAATTATATGTTTAAATAGGTTTTTATTTTAGTTCTAAGTGCATGATTTGAAATTCAAGAGTGGGATTTGAATTCAAATTGGGGTTTTGTGTTGTGAGTTTAGGGTTGTGTGATGTATTTGACATATTAGGTTATGCTAAATCCAATTTAAGTTGCTAGTTTGCATATTTGTTGATTTAAATTGTGATAATTATATAAATTGTAAACTAGGTTTTTGGAATTTGATTAAATAATGGAGATAAAAATCTAATTAGGGTATTCATGGCATTATTAACATTTTTAAGTGTAGTTTAATACTTTAGTTCATGAAAATCCAAGCTAGATTGTAGTTTGTGTATTTTTGCTATAAAATTGTTAAAATTTAGGTATTTTGTAACTAGAATTTTGGGGTTAATGAAATTTATTGGGAATAAATTATAGAAATGGTTTAGATGATTTAATTAAGATGTTTAATAAGTATTATGGCCGCTAGATTTATTTAAACATCGAGTTTTGTACTAAAACGGTTAATTATGCTTGCTAGATTTTCGGAAAAATTGCTTTTAAAGTGAGTTTGAGGTTTTTGTAAATTGCAACCTATTTCATATTATAATTACTGTTTGTGAATGTGTAAATGAGTGTGTTTGGGATTTTTCTCGATGGTTTGGCGTTTGTACGCCGACGTCGAGAGTTTTTGAGTTGATTTGTGAAAGAACCATAGGTATTGACCTATGTGGGATTCGTGTGTCGTTTTGATCATGAGTCGGATTTTAAAGCGATACGGTGCGTTATGATATGTAGGTACCCATGTGGACTTCGAGACGACAAGCAAGCGCGTGGCGACGTCGGCACCGGCGAACGAGGACCAGGTGAGTAGATTTATATCTACGGGGAGAAGTCGGGTGGATGGCGTATAGCACCCCCGCAGTTCGTGGTGATGTATACGAATACGTATACACACATATATATATATATATATATTGTTGAGTTATTGATGATAAATATGGATATTTGGTGTTCTTGGATGTTATAGTGTCGCGAAACCCTAGAGTAGCGGTCGCACCACACTTGCACACACCCACCCATACTTGCATACTTTCTTCTTTCTTTTGTGCTTACGGGAATATATTGTTATGTGTTCACATGGGTATGGGACTATGTGTTCACATACGGATTGAGATGAGTCGATGAGATTTGGGTTGAGATTGTGATATCGGTGATATGGCAGGATTCGTACTTGAGGTATATCCTGGTGTTATAGCGGATCTTAGGGCGACGATACGGGTGAATAGTGTTATAAATAAAGTGGTCGACATGTGATCGTGATATGAGATATGATATGCTAGGATATTGATCCTAGGTTGTATTGGGCGATGTATACCCCTTGATGATGATATGTGCTAATGATATCAGTTTGTATGAGACTGTCGATCAGTAGCCAAATCATGTCTATATTGATGATATCAGTATTGTACTAGACATAGGTCAGTACCCTAGACTATGATCTTGGATAAAGAGGATACCAGAGGAATAGTGTGAGGAATATGATATTGACCCATACCCAGATTTGGGGATGCCGTACGACGAATTTACGTACGAGCTATATCTTGACGATTGATCCGCACTCTTGACTTGGGATGTCTGATTATAGATATGGTATCGGATATGATATTATTGAGGCGGGATCACCGACTAATATATATACAGGTATGTATATGGATCGACTCAGATATTAGGCGGTTTCCTTACCTGTAGTCCAGTTTGTTAGCTTAGCCCTTTAGTTTAGTTTAGTTGTTAGATTAGATTCGATTCTTACCTATTTCAAAACTAACGAATCGTGGGTATTTTAAAAGACAGCCCAAGAGATCCTACGGATATTTCAAAAGACGTATCTTTTCATAAAAACACCGTAGCCCCTATTTTCAAAACCCCATGATTCGTGTTATTTCAAAAGGCACCATTTGTAGGACTTATATTAGATTAATGCAGATTAGTTATAGTTGCGTCTAGTATTCAGCTCCCGCTCATTATTGTGGTTCGCTACGCATCGCATGCTTTTATTATGTTTCATACTCCATTATTAATATCATGCTGTTAGGACACCGGCACCATTACCGATGATGCGTATGTACCACGTACACTTACTTGCCGGCTCACACACATCTTCATCGGTAATTGCCATGTCACGTACACCTTAGAAAATATTATTGCTTGACATAGCCTGTTAGCTAATAGTTTAGACATGATATTAGCGTACTTGCCTTATATGTTAGTTTAGACATTGTAGTTATTACCTGCTACTTCATGCATACTGTTATTCATTGTTATGCCGCATTCATGGATTCGCATGCATATATTCACTATTTTACGCGTTATTGAGGTTTTGGATTCGGATTTCCATGAGATTTTCTGGATTTGGAGGAAAACCGCAAAAACATAAATAAACCTTTTCTCTCTTTTAAAATAAAATGTGCGGTTTTCGCATGATGTATGAGTCGTCCACCATGAGTTTGCTGATGGATTTCGAGACCCGATTCGAGGAGTAGAGGACCCGTTTCGGGTACATGGTGGGCCCGGTGCGGTACCCCGGGGCAAGAGGATCGTGTTGTTGACGTTGAGCCTGGCAGGGGAGCACTACCGACCGGTGATATTACCCGACGCGTCGGATATCCGGAGGATACCGTCGTGGTCTTAAGATGGATGCTAGGGGCCGGTCTGGATTGACGGCGCCCTAGATATTGTGATTGAGATTTTGAGATTTTGAGATATTGAGGTACAGAGATTGTGATACAGAGATATCGAGATATTTGGACACTTGTTTTGTGTCAATGCTGGGCACTGTTTTATGCTGATTTCATTTATGGTACCTCACTTTTAAAATACAGAAATCTCACTGATTTATGAAAATAGTTTTCGTCAGTACATGCATTCTGTTCCATGCATTCATACCTCATTCATATGATATATTGCTATCTGAGGCACTGATACGGACACATGAGATCACACTCGGGTTAGATATTACCCTAGCCATTGTTATAGGCTGCATGTTATTCATATATTTGAGGATATATTATGATCATTGCCCTAGGTTGCGTTATTTATGCGATTTCTGTGCGTAGATGTTTTTCTATTCACGAGTTGGCAACTCACCCCCGTTGTGCCCCAGTTTCTTGCAGGTTTGCCGTACAGGTTTCATTACGGCTTGCGGGCATAGTTTCCTTCGGGTGATTTGCTAGTAGGTGGGTTTACTTGTATCGTACCCCCCATTATATAACTTGTATATTATTACTCTGTTGTATCTAGAAGTTCCATCAACCAAACATGTATTTATTTTGAGATAGAGACCAGTGATGTTATTCCTTCGACCTTTGAGTCGCACGTTATATTTCTATGGTTTTCTTGTGGTTTTGAGTTTCCTTTTGAATTTTGATCCTCGCCGTTGGCGTTGTATATTATATTGCTTGTGTGGTTGTGACCGTCGATTGACGAAGAGCTAGCTCCCGTTTGGGGAAGCCTTTTTATTGATTTCGTATACTATTCATGTGGTATCCCGTTTGGGAGCCAGTATTTACAAAGGAGACTCTGCCGAAATTTTCAGGAAATATTTAATGTTTTTAAAAAAAGGCATAATTCGGCTTATGCTATTAAAACTACTTGATTTAAATTGGTTTTTCTTCACTCTACTACTTTTCTTGGTTTGGATTTCTGGGTTTTCGGCTTACTTAGATTACGTACGCCTCGAGACGTTCGTAGTTTAAGTGCCGGTCATATTCCGTAATTGCAGGACGTGACAATGTTTGTATCAGAGCGTTAGGTTTTACTTTCGGAATGTAGGATGACCCTTGGTTGATGGAATAGGTGACTAAAGTAGAGTGACGTACCGTGGGTATGTTCCGCGGCAGACTTACGATACGCTACTCCACTTAAGGAGCCTTAGGATATACATTTCTTTGCTCAGTATCATATTCATTCCTGATCTAGCCTCATCGGTACCAGTTGCGGTTTGCTGCCACGATTACGGGCAGGGAGAGCTACAGCTAGAGTTGCAGTCAGCACGAGCTCGTCACGAACGAGGACTGACCAGGGCGAAATTTCGGCGACACATGATTGCAGAGATGTGTCTTTTTACTGTGTTTCCACGCCACGAGCGTTTGGCGGATCGCCTTTATGAGGTTACTCGGATGTGCTGATCGACACTAGAGGATTGAGCCAATGATAGAAGGTTGCTAGTCACCCACGGATGAATGACTGAGACATGTGGTTCGTTCGCCTACCCGATGAGAGGTCATCAGATAGATTGATTCCAGCTAGAGACGACTTCACGCGGAGACGTTGGGAGTCGACAGAGGCGATCGAATGTCAGAAATCTATTATTCCAAGTTTAAAGTAGTCGGAAGGACATACAGGCAATTCTATGGTCCCTCTAGAAGAATGAAACCCTAACTCGACTTAATGACCGTGTGAAAGCCTTTGAACCTTAGGGTTTGCGGCAGTTCCGCGGCGCCATTAGTGAGGCTTGGGTTTGCCCTTCTACGGCTGGACCACCGATGCTGTGGTATGTATTCGATACTATTAAACTGTGCCCAAGATGTTGAGCTCTTGGGGGATTATGAGGTTTTGACGAATCGATCGAATGGTTCGACTTCATTCGGATGCTAGGTGGCGAGATGCATTTCTTGGGAGACTCCCGATACGAGGATAGCCGTTGGAGCTCAGTCCATGCAGCCACGACGAGACGAGTCCGAAGCGGTCGACATTAGAGAAAGGTGAAGTAAGAGGTTCGTACCAGATCTAGATGAAACGACGTTCCACTCCGCCGACATCAGAGATGCGATACGTATGCCCAGGCATTGTACTTGGATATACCTTCCAGAAGGAGTCGCGTTGAGTATGCAGCCGTTCTAGAATGAGAACAGATCTAGTAAGGGACGATGACTTCCGGACAGTTCGGCAGAGACGAGATTTGGGAGAGATCTCGATAGGACCTTTCTGGAATAAATTACGAGAAGACTTGGACCCAGTAGTGGTCTTGTTATGCACACCGGCAGGCCAGAGTTCAGGATCGTCGACGAGGCATGCTATGAGTGACCACGACAGCTGGCCAGAGATTCTTGAGTATGTGCTTGAGCGGGACTATTCCGCTATACTAGATTTCGATGTTTTGGGTGAATTATTCGCATGATTTGGTTTTGATGATTGAGGATTTACGATTTTCGCACAGTCGTTGCACTTGATATCGTTTTCGTGCTTTGGTTTCACATGTTTGTGATTTTACGGTTTTAGACATTTGAGTTGATTTTGTGCGTATACACGCACACGATTTGGTTCCTGCACTCTGTATAGTTTATATATGCTTGCAGTGCAGTGATACGCCTTTTGTGCACTTAGATGCACTGTACTTCGATTTCGATTGTGATACTCGATATTTGTTTTGTGCACCTTGAGCACCTGATTTGATTTTGCGCATGTTCGACGCTTGATATTGAATTTCATGATTTCGTGCATGATGGATGCCCCTGGTTTTGGGTTTTCGAGCATGTTGAGCGCATGTCTTGAGATGCTGGTGCACACCAGATGCACTAAATCGAGATTTTTTTCGTGCATGTCAGATGCACCTGATTTTGCTGTCAGGCACACACATTGCCTACGACAGATGCTTTGTGCACACCCGATGCACTTAGATCTTGTTTCTGTGCACTTATATGGCACGTATATGGATTTCGATTGTCGTGCGCACCAGACACACATAGTATTCATACGCGTATTTTGGGATTGATTTCTTATAGAGCAGTACGTTTTTTTTATGATAATTGCGATGTGTTTTCATACTAAGCAGGACTAGTCAGAGGACAGTACCTGAATATATTTTGCATGCATTGATAGTTATTGAAGGGATTTCCAAAAAGCGAGCTATAGCCTCAGTATTTACCTACGTGTCTGATATTACACGAAATGTTTAAAACAAGGAGACCTTTATAAATTGTTTCCAAAATGGCGGAATGTACATTTCAAACAAAGGTATATATGTTATAGTTATTTTCTTATGATAGACGTCCGCCACTGTGCAGTGTTATACGCGGCACAGCGCCTTAAAGAGATTTGGCATGCATTTCCTTCAGATACTTACATATATAGATTCGATATTTACATGTATAGTTTCGAGTTATATCATATTGGTTTTGCTTTGTATTTGGCATTGATGTCTTCCCCATGACTCCGATGATTGCGGGATGCTTGACGGAGTTTTGATTTGAGTTATATGCTCATTTTTCATGCGCATGCGCTGCGCTACGATTTGTTTTATGTATTTACGATTTCGAAGCCCCGACGACTTGATGGTTTTGCTTAGATGTTTTAGTATTTGGGGGGAGTTTTAATTTAAATTCGGGGACCGAATTTCTTTAAGGGGGGAAGATTGTAACGTTGAAAATCGTTTCGGAGAAATTTCGAAAAAACGGTAAAATAAGGGGGTTTTCTCTAAAAAGTCAAAATGCAAATATCTTTATTATAAAATTAAATATACATATTCTAGCTATGTAATTGCTAGTATTTGGTGTTTATTGAGCCACTGCTGAAATTTCAAATTTTCTGAAAATTTTTCCGAAATTAATTATATTAATAGTATTTTAAGCCGGTAAGAAAATACATTAAATTAGCGATAAATACAAATTTAAATGGGCTAATTTTAATCTTTAAAATCATGTTAATTAAAATCTAGTTGTAATATAATTTTTTAGTATTTTATTTCAAGTTTTAATTGATTTATTTTATGGAAAACAAAAATATAGTTATTTTGAACTAAAACTTGCAAATATGGTATTGTGGGGGGTCTTTTTACATAGAATTTTTTTGAAAAGTCTCTCACACTCACCCTCACTCCCCTTAGACGTCCCCACACTATTGTAGCAGCCCAAGAATTTTATTTCTCTCTTTTTGATCCTAAATCATGTGAGAATTGGGTTAAAATAAGGTTTTATATATAGTAAAGTAGGTGGGTGTATTATGGTAATTGGGAGGGGCTTTGACCATAGAATTTCCACCCCAATTTCCTCACCTCATTCCAGCCCCTCTACTGGCCAAAATTCTGCTACAACAACCCCCATCTTTTTCCCCCATTTTCCATCTCTTTTGCTTCAAAAATTGCCTCAAAATCCATCAAATAAATCCCAAAATCCAAATCCAACTCCTACCCATTTCTCGTTAGCCAAAGTTACATGGATCTAGGGAACAAGTTGGCATTTTAGAGGCTTTGATTTCCATAATTGATCTCTTGATCATGAGGTATAATTCTAACCTTTTTCTTAAATTGTTGTTAATTGCTTTAGGTTAGCTTAATTATATGTTTAAATAGGTTTTTATTTTAGTTCTAAGTGCGTGATTTGAAATTCAAGAGTGGGATTTGAATTCAAATTGGGGTTTTGTGTTATGAGTTTAGGGTTGTGTGATGTATTTGACATATTAGGTTATGCTAAATCCAATTTAAGTTGCTAGTTTGCATATTTGTTGATTTAAATTGTGATAATTATATAAATTGTAAACTAGGTTTTTGGAATTTGATTAAATAATGGAGATAAAAATCTAATTAGGGTATTCATGGCATTATTAACATTTTTAAGTGTAGTTTAATACTTTAGTTCATGAAATCCAAGCTAGATTGTAGTTTGTGCATTTTTGCAATAAAATTGTTAAAATTTAGGTATTTTGTAACTAGAATTTTGGGGTTAATGAAATTTATTGGGAATAAATTATAGAAATGGTTTAGATGATTTAATTAAGATGTTTAATAAGTATTATGGCCGCTAGATTTATTTAAACATCGAGTTTTGTACTAAAACGATTAATTATGCTTGCGAGATTTTCGGAAAAATAGCTTTTAAAGTGAGTTTGAGGTTTTGTGAATTGCAACCTATTTCATATTATAATTAGTGTTTGTGAATGTGTAAATGAGTGTGTTTGGGCTTTTTCTCGATGATTTGGCGTTTGTACGCCGACGTCGAGGGTTTTTGAGTTGATTTGTGAAAGAACCATAGGTATTGACCTATGTGGGATTCATGTGTCGTTTTGATCATGAGTCGGATTTTAATGCGATACGGTGCGTTATGATATGTAGGTACCCATATGGACTTCGAGACGACAAGCAAGCGCGTGGCGACGTCGGCACCGACGAACGAGGACCAGGCGAGTAGATTTATATCTATAGGGAGAAGTCGGGTGGATGGCGTATAGCAACCCCGCAGTTCGTGGCGATGTATACGAATACGTATACACACATATATATATTGTTTATTTTGTTGAGTTATTGATGATAAATATGGATATTTGGTGTTCTTGGATGTTATAGTGTCGCGAAACCCTAGAGTAGCGGTCGCACCACACTTGCACACACTCACCCATACTTGCATACTTTCTTCTTTCATTTGTGCCTACGGGAATATATTGTTATGTGTTCACATGGGTATGGGACTATGTGTTCACATACGGATTGAGATGAGTTGATGAGATTTGTGTTAAGATTGTGATATCGGTGATATGGCAGGATTCGTACTTGAGGTATGTCCTGGTGTTATAGCGGATCTTGGGGCGACGATACGGGTGAATAGTGTTATAAATAAAGTGGTCGACATGTGATCGTGATATGAGATATGATATGCTAGGATATTGATCCTAGGTTGTTTTGGGTGATGTATACCCCTTGATGATGATATGTGCTGATGATATCAGTTTGTACGAGACTGTCGATCAGTAGCCAAATCATGTCTATATTGATGATATCAGTATTGTACTAGACATAGGTCAGTACCCTAGACTATGATCTTGGATAAAGAGGATACCAGAAGAATAGTGTGAGGAATATGATATTGACCCGTACCCAGATTTGGGGATGCCGTACGACGGATTTACGTACGAGCTATATCTTGATGATTGATCCGCACTCTTGACTTGGGATGTCTGATTATAGATATGGTATCGGATATGATATTATTGAGGCGGGATCACCGACTAATATATATACAGGTATGTATATGGATCGACTCAGATGTTAGGCGGTTTCCTTACCTGTAGTCCAGCTTGTTAATTTAGCCCTTTAGTTTAGTTTAGTTGTTAGATTAGATTCGATTCTTACCTATTTCAAAACTAACGAATGGTGGATATTTTAAGAGACAGCCCAAGGGATCCTACGGATATTTCAAAAGACGTATCTTTTCATATTAACACCGTAGCCCCTATTTTCAAAACCCCATGATTCGTGTTATTTCAAAAGGCACCATTTATAGGACTTATATTAGATTAATGCAGATTACTTATAGTTGCGTCTAGTATTCAGCTCCTGCTCATTATTGTGGTTCGCTTCGCATCGCATGCTTATATTATGTTTCATACTCCATTATTAATATCATGCTGTTAGGACACCAGTACCATTACCGATGATGCGTATGTACCACGTACACTTACTTGCCGGCTCACACACATCTTTATCGGTAATTGCCATGTCACGTACACCTTAGAAAATATTATTGCTTGACATAGCCTGTTAGCTACTAGTTTAGACATGATATTAGCGTACTTGCCTTATATGTTAGTTTAGGCATTGTAGTTATTACCTGCTACTTCATGCATACTGTTATTCATTGTTATGCCGCATTCATGGATTCTCATGCATATATTCACTATTTTACACGTTATTGAGGTTTTGGATTCGGATTTCCATGAGATTTTCTGGATTTGGAGGGAAACCGCAAAAACATAAATAAACCTTTTCTCTCTTTTAAAATAAAAGTGTGGTTTTCTCATGATGTAAGAGTCGTCCACCATGAGATTGCTGATGGATTTCAAGACCCGATTCGAGGAGTGGAGGAACCGTTTCGGGTACATGGTGGGCCCGGTGCGGTACCCCGGGGCAAGAGGATCGTGTTGTTGATGTTGAGCCTGGCAGGGGAGCACTACCGACCGGTGAAATTACCCGACGCGTCGGATATCCGGATGATACCGTCGTGGTCTTGAGATGGATGGTAGGGGCCGGTCTGGATTGACGGCGCCCAAGATATTGTGATTGAGATTTTGAGATTTTGAGATATTGAGGTACAGAGATTGTGATACAGAGATATCGAGATATTTGGACACTTGTTTTGTGTCGATGCTGGGCACTGTTTTATGCTGATTTCATTTATGGTACCTAACTTTTAAAATACAGAAATCTCACTGATTTTTGAAAGTTGTTTTCATCAGTACATGCATTCTGTTCCATGCATTCATACCCCATTCATATGATATATTGCTACCTGAGGCACTGACACGGGCACATGAGATCACACTTAGGTTAGATATTACCCTAGCCATTGTTATAGGCTGCATGTTATTCATATATTTGAGGATATATTATGATCATTGCCCTAGGTTGCGTTATTTATGCGATTTCTGTGCGTAGATGTTTTTCTATTCACGAGTTGGCAACTCATCCCCGTGTGCCCCAGTTTCTTGCAGGTTTGCCGTACAGGTTTCATTACGGCTTGCGGGCATAGTTTCCTTCGGGTGATTTGCTAGTAGGTGGGTTTACTTGTATCGTACCCCCCATTATATAACTTGTATATTATTACTCTGTTGTATCTAGAAGTTCCATCAACCAAACATGTATTTATTTTGAGATAGAGACAAGTGATGTTATTCCTTCGACCTTAGAGTCGCGCGTTATATTTCTGTGGTTTTCTTGTGGTTTTGAGTTTCCTTTTGAATTTTGATCCTCGCCGTTGGCATTGTATATTATATTGCTTGTGTGGTTGTGACCGTCGATTGACGAAGAGCTAGCTCCCGCTTGGGGAAGCCTTTTTATTGATTTCGTATACTATTCATGTGGTATCCCATTTGGGAGCCAGTATTTACAAAGGAGACTCTGCCGAAATTTTCAGAAAATATTTAATGTTTTTAAAAAAAGGCATAATTCGGCTTATGCTATTAAAACTACTTGATTTAAATTGGTTTTCCTTCACTCTACTACTTTTCTTGGTTTGGATTTCTGGGTTTTCGGCTTACTTAGATTACGTATGCCTCGAGACGTTCGTAGTTTAAGTGCCGGTCATATTCTGTAATTGCGGGACGTGACACCTTTATTATGTCTTTACTTATTACCTCCTGTACACCTTCTTTAGGCTAATTGTTTTTCTTCCTTCCCTACCCTTCGGCACCAGCCTAAGGTTTGGATGAAGACTATCCAATAAGCGTAATGGGTGTACTCTCCTAATCCTAGGAGCCCTCGCAACCTGAGAGAAGATAAAGAGAAAAGACATCTGAATAATCCTATTCTTTTTCTCGTGAACCAGAATCCATTTTCGAAAAAATTCTTTCGAGTTCGTATGTAACTATACGATGGATTTATCCAATGGAAGTGGATATCCGTAGTGATACGGAGTGTCCTAGAGAAATGCAACGTGGATGTAGGAGTGGCAGGGTTATACATGGTCTTTGTCGTGAATGATGGTGATCGCAATTTCCTTTGCCATTGTTCTAATCCCTTTATATGTCCTTACTTATTACCTTCTGTACAACACAGTTAAGCTTGTTGGTTTTCTTCCTTCCCTACCGTTCGACACCTGCCTATGGTCTGGAGGAAGACTATCCAATAAGCTCAATAGGTGTACCCTGTTCATACTATAATATTGCATTATGGTACTCCCCATTTTCAATCATTTT
Source organism: Agapanthus africanus (assembly GCA_030015575.1). Taxonomy (NCBI): domain Eukaryota; kingdom Viridiplantae; phylum Streptophyta; class Magnoliopsida; order Asparagales; family Amaryllidaceae; genus Agapanthus; species Agapanthus africanus. The sequence goes on from CM057347.1 coordinate 222,699,659, forward strand.
ATAAATAAACAGGTACTCTTGACGCACGTTTGTTGCATATTACAGGATACAGGCTCTTGGAGCGAATACAGTGAAAAAGACGAAAGTTGATACAGAAAAGGGACTTTTGACCAACAAGTAGACGGATCCTAGTCAAGCCCAGGCTAATAACAGTTCACATAGGTACAAGGCGACGCAAGGTCCAAACATGTCAATGTGAAACGGTTAAAAGACCAATACAAATTTTCACTGAAGATCTGGAGAAGAATAATGAGCCAAACAGAGAAAAGGAGTGAATAATAAAGAAGCCCTAATACCCAAGATTCAGCCCAAGAAGTTTGGTGAGCTGAGCTCACCAAAGGGCCGCGGAACCGCGGCCCAAGGCCTACATTTGCCGTGGTTCCGCGGCCGTATAGTGCCTGTGTCGGTGTATTTTTCTCTTGTCGGTGCGTCGGTGCGGGGGTTTGGATTTTACGTGGGCATATCTGTAATTGCACATGCGCAAGACTCTGTAACCCTAATTTTCCCTGTTTTCTTATAAATTGTAATCACAAATTTGTAAACCCTATGCCTCTTTTCAATAAACAAATTCAGATCTGTTCTGTATTATTGCTTGGAGGGAGCCATCAATAAAAACTAGTAAGTTAATTTTATTTCTTCGCCTTTAATTCTCTTTTAATTAGAATGTCTTTTAGTCCCCTAATGAGCGAGTAATCTCCTCGCTTGTTAGGGTTAGCCTTAGGGAAAGTTTTGAGAGATGAGATCTCTCACCCCTTTCATGCCATTTCATACCTAAGAATTAGAACTCCATGCATGCACGCACACCCAGCTCCCTACGGCACCTTATCCCTCGAGGTAATGGTGACACCGTAGTGTAAAGGACCGGTTGCGCGTGTTTTCGATGGTGGTTAGGGTAAGTATCGATAAAGGAAGGACAAGAATCTAGAGGAAGAAACATGTTCCCAAAAGATTCTAATCCTCTTTATTGATAATTACTATAACATCTAATCGATCTAAAATAAGGCATTGAAAGCGGTGAGGGAACCTTTAATCTTCCAATTTCCCCTAAGCATAACCCTAGCAAGACTTTAATTTAGATTAATTTAGTTTATTGATAGATCTAGGTTTTTTAGATTTAATAAATCAATCCAAACAACATTTGGAATCAACTCGTAAAAACACATTAAGATAATTACACATCTCTGTGGATCGACCAGTATTCACCGGCTAGCTGTAAAGCGACGCCGTTTCTGATTTCGGTTAACAAGTATATATTTTTGGAAAAAATCAAATGGCGCCATTGCCGGGGATGGAGTAAAATTTCTTTCTGTGTAATTTCGGGTTGATATAAATTTTAAAAATTATAAAAATCTGAAAAAAAAGAAATAAAAAATTATCAATTTTGATCTGTTTGAAGGGTGTGTCGTTTGAATCTTGCAGGAACAGCGAAGACTCTCGGATCTGAAATTTTACAGAGGTCAAATCAGAAAAGTGAACATCAGAACAGAGGAGGAGGTCTACAAGGGTGCAGCACAAATTTTTTCAGAGCCTGATCACTACAGGAGATCGCGCTTCTGCCGCATAAGAGGGCCCCAGACCGCGCTTCCCCCACGCCTTAGCCACGTCAGCACCTGAAAATTTGCTGGTTTGTTTTCTCCCTCTCTCCTCTGCAACCTACAATATATCTTTTGTGAAAATATTCTGCAGGAATTCTTTGCGCTAAAAATCTTCTCTCCCCTTCTAAATAACAGATTTTCTGCAGGTTTCTTTTCGCCGCGCTAAAAAATATTGATTGCAAGTGAATTTAATGTTTTGCATATTTTAATTGGACTTTAAGGGGCTAATTGACCAAACTCAGATTGGGTGGGGATTTCATCACCCTTCCCAGGACCCCAGAAAACACCTAAAGCATTTGCATTGACCACAATTAATTAAAAAAAATACTAGACTCAGCCCTAAGGACGTCGAGCTCAATAGGAAAAAAGACTAGTATAGACATCGACCGTTTATCCTAACTGACTTTGCGGTGTCTAGGCAAGTGTGTCTAGGCTAATGGTTATTAATTAGGCCCACTACTGTGGTTCCTTCCCACTTACCTGGCACTTACCTGGCCGCAATTGTCGGTGAAGAGGCGGTTTGAGGTCCTATTTCTAGCCCTAGTTAGGAGCTGTCTAGCAGACCTAGGTGACCCTAGATCTAGGCCTGATTGTGCATGTGTGGTCGATACATTTGTGTCACAAGTCCCTTTTCAAAAACCTCTTTGCAAACATTCTCACATAAAAAGAAAAAAAAGAAAAATCTTTTCAAAACTTGCAACTTGTCGCTAAAGAAAACTTGCAACTCACTTCCACCACTTCTTCTCATTGACGTTATCTTACCTTCACATTCTGTTTTTTCTTTTTTTTTCTGACTACACTACCCCTTTAGTGTATGTCACTTTGGACTAGGGATAATAACGCCCGATTAGTCCGTGTTTCGTTGGTACCGACCGACGAACCTTTCGACGCCGAAGTCGAAATTCCCTCCATTTCCTTACCTCCACCTTCAAATTCTTCTTTCGAAGGTTTGTCGGGACACGACCCCAACGATACCTTACCGACAGGAATGATTCCACCTTCGTTAGGTGCGAATAACCCGAATCTTCCGCCTGTTGTAGCGCCCCAATGAATCGCGCTTCAGGATCTCTTCTATCCCGTCCGCACTTCTTTACCTATCTGTCTTTCACCCCCACCGGCAAATGGGGACAATTTTGAAATAAAACCACAGTTCATCAATATGCTGCCAAAATTTCATGGTTTGGAATCTGAAGATGCATATATCTTTATCAATAAATTCCAAAATGTGTGCGCTATGATGAAAACGACCCAATTAAGTGATGACGCTATAAGGCTAAGGGTCATTCCTTTTACCTTATGTGACCTATCCGAGAAGTGGCTATACAGCACCGCATCACATTCCATTAGAAATTGGGACGAGTTTCTGAAAGCTTTTCTAAAAAAGTTCTATCCTCAGCACAAAACTGTAGAATCCGTAACGAGATTATACAATTTTCACAGCTTCCTTCCGAACCATTTTGGAAGTGCTTTGAGAGATTTAAAGACCTATTCGTTCAATACCCTCATCATGGGATCGAAAGTTGGCAACTTTTTCAAACATTATACGAGGGATTGAACTCGGCAACGAAGCAGTTGCTAGAAACCATATGTCTAGGTCATTTTCTCTCCAAGTCCAGTGACGAAGCGTGGCAGTTTCTTAAGGATCTTAGTGAGCAAACAATTCAGTGGGAGAGCTCCAAGACCACATCATCTTCTTCTATTGGTCAACCTAGGGCAGGCATACATCAAGTAGATATGTCGATTGCTATGAAGGCCGAGATGGCTGCACTTATGAAAAAGCTAGAAGCCATTGAGACCAAAATCTCATCGTCTTCTCCTGCCCCTGCTTTACCCACACGAACTGTTTGTGCTTGTTGTTCGGATCCATCGCATCTAACCGAAGAGTGTCCTTATAATGCATCTACTCAAGCACAGGATCAAGTCAATGCTGCATTTCAGCAACGACAAAGAAACGATCCTTACTCTTCGACCTATAATCCGGGTTGGAGGAGTCATCCAAATTTCGCTTCGAACCAAAATCAACAATTCCAAGGAAATAACAATTTTCAAAGACCTCCTCCACAACAACAACAAGCACCTTCACAAACTCAAAACCAGCAACCTTTCCAACAACAACCTTATACAAATCAAACGAACAATTTGGTTCAACCAAATGATGATAAGGTTATCTCGCTCGAAAAAAGTCTAGATGCATTTTTCAAGCAATCTACAGAATCCGCAGCAAGATTTGAAAATTATGTTCAGTCTTTGATGCATAACAATACCTCACACGATCAAAGTATCAAATCTATTGAGGCACAAATTGCACAATTAACTGCTGGGTTGAGCGGGAGAGAAAAGGGAAAGCTTCCATCTCAACCATTGCCAAATCCCGGTCACACACAAAACGCATATCACAATCACAATGTAAATGCGGTGACCACGTTGAGATCCGGAAGAGTGTTGCAGAATAATGTGGGAACTAGTGATGACATCCCCGCCGGTGGTTCTTCTTATTCTTCTTCTTCTTCTTCTTCTCCATCGTCATCTTCCCCTTCTTCATTTTCTTCACCTTCTTCTTCACCTTTTTCTTTAGAGCCTATTCTCCACCCTTCACACGGCTCTACTTCTTCTAACTCGAACGAACCCATTTCTCACAACACGAACACTTCTACACGGGTGCCGTTTCTACTCCACATTCTACTCCACAGACATTTGACTCAACGAATTTTCAAAATGCTCCATTTCCAAACAGGTTGAGTCCCAATAAACCAACTGCACAAGTGGAGAAGATTGTGGAGTTATTTAAGCAGGTTAGCATAAATATACCTCCCTTGGATGCAATCCAACAAGTCCCTTCATACGCGAAAATCTTAAAGGGCTTATGCACCTCGAAGAGAAAGGCATCTCAAGTACCCAAGAAAGTGCTAGTGGCTAGTGCAGTGAGTAATGTTATTAACCACCCTCAAACCTTACCCCAAAAACGAAAGGACCCTGGCTGTCCTACGATTTCAATCACAATTGGGGATACGAAAATTAATCGAGCACTTTTAGATCTTGGGTCTTGTGTTAACCTGCTTCCCTACTCCGTGTACGAACAATTAGGTGTTGGAGAGTTGAAACCCACTCGTTGTACTCTCCAAATGGCTGATCGATCAATCACCCATCCAAGGGGTGAGCTAGAGGATGTGTTTATCAAAGTTCGGGAGTTCATATTCCCCGTTGATTTTATTGTTATGGATACACAACCTCTTGCTAACCCACGGAACCAAATTCCGGTGATCCTCGGTCGACCATTTTTGGCCACTTCCAATGCTGTAATAAACTGTCGCAATGGCTCCATGACTCTATCCTTTGGGGAGATGTCTAGTGAGCTCAATATTTATAAGATGGGAAGTCTGTCCCCCGTGCCTAAAACTAGTACACGAGAAGTTTGCTCTGTTCATGAAATCACGCAGGAGGAGTGCGAGCTTGAAAGATTCTTGTTTGATGAAAACAGTTTTGACGCCACTAGTGCGTCCCTCCTTGAGCCTACCACCGTTGACACAACCGATATGGATTATGAATGTTTCACTTTTTCGGATGATGACGACTCACAGCCCGAATATGAGTCTTTTGAATTTGTGGATGAGTTAGTTGAACCATCCGAATCGGTTGTTTGCAGTGATTTCGAACCTGTGTTGGAGGCCTTTAAGTTCGAGGTAGATTCCGCAATGATTCTTTCTCCTCTGAAACTCGAACTCATGTCCTTACCGCCTCACCTTAAATATGCTTACATAGGTGAGAATGAGACCTTTCCCATTATCATATCGGCTTCTCTAGCCCTTGAGCAAGAGAACGCCCTTTTGATGGTCTTACAAGATAGGCGGCAAGTTTTCGGTTGGACTATGGCGGACATCGAGGAGATCAATTCCCTTATAATTGAATATCATATGCAATTGATGGATGATGCCAAGTCAATAGAGGACCCACAGAAACATTTTGGGGGTATTGTGGTTAGTCAACCTCCTCCTTTAGAAGTTGAACCACCCCCATTTCTTTTAAGAAGCTACGAGAATGCCAACATTCCACTGATTGCTGATCATTCGCATTCTCGTTTTGCTTCATCACCACCTCCTGTCTATTCACTTCCATACCTTCCATACCACCACTTCTATCTTCCTCAATTCTTTATGGATCGCTACGACTTATTCTTCCACCAACTGATACTCTTTACTGATAAATTTTTCAACTGGTTGGTGTTAACGTTTGGTCTATACAAGGTGTGGCAGTAATGTCTAACATAGTTTAAATGAAGTTTGGGGGAGGGCCTTTCTGTATATATATTTGTTTTCCATAACAATAAAAAAAAATTATAAATAAATAAACAGGGAAGTGCCGGTATTTTGATCCTCTTGGTTTAGCATGACAGTGAGGACACTCTCAAGTTCAAGTTTAGGGATATGCTCGGTACGTCTTCTTCCTTCGCATTCATTTGTACATATTTTTGCCTTTGCATACTTATTTGAAAACCCATAAAAAATTGAAAATTCTCTTTTAATTAGAATGTCTTTTAGTCCCCTAATGAGCGAGTAATCTCCTCGCTTGTTAGGGTTAGCCTTAGGGAAATGTTTGAGAGATGAGATCTCTCACCCCTTTCATGCCATTTCATACCTAAGAATTAGAACTCCATGCATGCACGCACACCCAGCTCCCTACGGCACCTTATCCCTCGAGGTAATGGTGACACCGTAGTATAAAGGACCGGTTGCGCGTGTTTTCCATGGAGGTTAGGGTAAGTATCGATAAAGGAAGGACAAGAATCTAGAGGAAAAAACATCTTCCCAAAAGATTCTAATCCACTTTATTGATAATTACTATAACATCTAATAGATCTAAAATAAAGCATTGAAAGCGGTGAGGGAACCTTTAATCTCCCAAATTCCCCTAAGCCTAACCCTAGCAAGACTTTAATTTAGATTAATTTAGTTTATTGATAGATCTAGGTTTTTTAGATTTAATAAATCAATCCAAACAACATTTGGAATCAACTCGTAAAAACACATTAAGATAATTACACATCTCTGTGGATCGACCCGTATTCACCGGCTAGCTACAAAGCGACGCCGTTTCTGATTACAGTTAACAAGTATATATTTTTGGAAAAAATCATACCCTCTCCTAATCCTAGGAGCCCTCACAACCTGAGAGAAGGTAAAGAGAAAAGACAACCGAATAATCCTATTCAATATCTCCAGAACCAGAATCCATCCTCGAAAAAGTTCCTTCGAGTTCGTACGTAACTATACGATGGATTTATCCAATGGAAGTGGATGTTCGTAATAATATGGGGTGTTCTGGAGAAAAGCAAAAGGTGATGTAGAAGTGGTAATGATGTATGCGACACCGTGACATTCCAAAAGCCAAAGTGTTTTAAGAAGGTTCGGTCAACTTGGTTTCATGAGTTTTAGTCAAAAGTCGGGTCATAGTCGCAACTAGAGAGAGAGAGAGAAGAAACACTCAGCGTGCACTCTAACCTAGATCAGAATGGTCAATTATTTTATCTAATCTAGATGGCTCCCACTGTTTCCTCGAATTCTCCTCCAAACCTAAAAGGAGAATTAGTCGGAATCACCGGGGGAGTATTCCTACTCATCAGTAGGAATCGGGATCCAACTATCATCGCATGATAACTTGATGGAAGCCACTCAAGTCACCACACTCCAGAAGGTATGCGCAAACCTGGCAAGTTTCCTGTATGTTTGAAACTCCCGATATGATTTTTACCCCCAGGACCCAAGTGACCTTGAGAGTCAACAAATCAAAGAGTCCTAATCAAGTTCAACCAATCATTATCTTGATTGCATTAAACCCACCCGCATGAGACCTTGACGGAGTCAACAAGGCCGCACGACTGTCCTAACCAATCACATATCCATGCTACAAACAAGCACCACTCAGCTACCCCACGCTACGCCTTGACGGAGTCAACAAACGCAGCACGAATACTAAGTACCACTTTTAGGAAATGACGGAGGGCTACGGCTGGTTTTTGGGGAAAAACCTTTAACGTAATGAACTTGATATCATTGAAGGAACCGAGTGGTTTTATAAATTTATAGTGGCGAAAACTTTTGCTAAAGAGGTCACTCCCGGTGAAGGGATCTCGGCTCTTTCCCCGTAGAATGAGGTGCAGGATATTCCAAACTGAATACCACGATGCAAAGCAAAAATAATCGACTATAGTAAAGTTATTACGTTGACGCAAACTTTTACCCAAGGGGTCACTCCCGATGAAGGGATCTCGGCCCTTGCCTCGTCGAATTAGGTGCAGGATATTCCCAATCAATACCACGATGCAAAGCAAAAGAGAACGTCTGTAATGTCAGTTTTTGAAAAACTTGGTTCCAACAACATCAAATATAGGTTTGTTTTGTCCTTGCATCGATAAGAATCTGTGCAGTCCCATCAATTAATCACACCAGAAAAGAACGAAAATAAAATGTACGTATATGCCATCCGCATTCGCCACTTGGTCTCGTCATCACCCGTTAGGTTACTTAACTAACGACAGAGCGGGGACTAGACTAGCGCGGGTGCAAAACATATACAACATCTACTAGTATATATAAATATATATAACAATCGTCCCAGGCATGATATAAAGCAACATCACAGAAGCATCACAGAAGCAATACAGAATGGTGGATAATCTGGAGCCCCGGGTTTCACTTGAGCTGCAAGTGAGACCCGACGTTCCCTATCGTGTGGATAGCCTGTGCAATGAAACCTAGACCCCTACGAGTGCGGCAAGTCACCCGCCAAAACCAGAAGTGAGGCAGTCCCCTTCAGCAACGTGAATGGACCACCCAGCACTTCACGGAATCTGGTAACTTGAGCATCCCACCTAGGTCAACCTATACCCCCTACTAGTGCGGCGAATAGCCTGCCAATTCTAGAGTAAGGTCCCCTCCGTCTGAATGCCTTGAGATGTGAACCAGTTGCCCTCTAGAACCCGGCTACTCATGCACTCCACCTCGGGGTAATCCTAGTACAGAAAATAAAATAATATACAAGGGTGACATCGACCTCAGCCCGGTCGTGCCCCAAACGAATAATATACAAACTGGCAGTGACGGCGGTCTACATGTCGGATGCTCGCCCTACAATATAAAATATACAAATGAAATTAAAACTGTACTATCATTGCACCATTGCTATCCGCCACGACGATCCAACCAACATCATAGCACAACACAGAACATCAACGTGAATGTCACGTTCGCAAACCCGTCTAAATAACATATAGCAGATAGACGGGTTTACCGATCAAATGACATTCACGGTCGCAGATATAAAATTATGTACTGTTAAACGCCCACTTAAAATATCGATCGATTAAAATTCCCAAATTGGCCCAAATTGCAAAAACTGCACATCACAGAAAACTGGGCCAAACCAGAATATCACAAAAATCACAATTCCAAGAAATAGAGCTACAGAAAAGATTTGAACGCCCGTTGCCACTAATCCGCCGCGGAACCGCCGCCAATGGGGGGTAAGTGCGGCGGATTCACGGCGCTTTAGAGGATTCACGGGCCCAAATTTTTTGTGCACTCCTAAAAAAGCCTGCACGGATTTTTAAGCCTCTGTAAAATATTTTTTTGACCACTTTTGAAAATCGGCAGAAACATGAAAAATGAAATCGTGATTTCGGTAAAATCCATCGATTGATCTTTTAAGCATGTCTAAATAAGCTAGTAAGGGGTTTAAAGGGTGGCTCTAATACCATGAAGGGTCACGGCAGCGCCCTGGCCGTCGAAACGCAGCCAAAATGCGGAACAAAAATTTCTGAAACCGGCGCTACCGCTACCCGATTTACGGATCGACCTTAAACCCTAAACTAGAAAACTAAGAAGAAGTTAGAATTGTTATACCGAGTTGATCCGTGTCCTTCGGTCTTCATTCCAAGGACCTAGCGTTCCTTTGATGATGTTTGGTTGTCGGTCTTCCAATATCCCCGGTGAGCCACCCGAGGGAAACGGTGCAAGCTCCAACCTCGTCGAACGAGGTAACCGACGCTCCAAAGTCTCTAGCGATGTAGTGTGGGGGTGTATTAAAATGTCACTATGATATTCTCTCATCTCATGTGCTCCATGGAGCATCCTTAGAAGAAGAATGGAGTGAGGAAGCTTCGGCAAGAAGAACAATGAAAAAAGGCTAGGTCTTTTGTGCTTTTCTTTTTGAGTGAATGAGGGAGCAAGAGTTAGTGTAATGTTTCATGTAAAAAACCAAATCAAATGAACCCCCACCCATAAGTAGTGGTCGTCCCACCCTTTCTCTCTCCTTCACACAAAAAAAACATTTTCTTTTTACAATTCACCATTAAACAAATGCACACCATACTTTGCTCCATGCCACTCCATGCCTCATGCCACCACACACCCTCCACCTCATTATCAAACAAATGATTTTTCTAAAAAGAAAAAAATCAATAATGAGGTGGCACATCTTTTAGAAGTCATTCCGTATAAAATACAGAATACTTCCCGGTACATGTATCAAAATACATATACTCGTATGCGTACCAAAATACAAATAGCCAAGAGAGAAAATGAATAGTGAACAATAATACTAGAATACATATATATAAATAAAAATGTAAATTATTAAATCAAAACCTGATTTAAAAAAAAGGCTTAATCCTAAGCCGCTAGTATTATCAACCGTCCGATTAAAGTCTGCGCAGCATGCACATATTTAATCGGACACCTGTATGTACCAACATACGTCATGTACACCATATCGCTTGAACCGTGAAAACCCTCTGTATGGGACTCTAAAGACTCGTCAATACGCTGGCAGTGGGTTTAACCACAAGCACGTCAGCGGCACTAGCTGTACGTAACGGCTACCCAGGTATTGAGCGAAAGGGAGGCCGACGAGCAAACTCATCCTGAACCCCTACTGAGCCTGACAGTGACAATATCCGCACAGTCCGGTCTGTTCGTCTAAGAGTATCGCATATCGAGTCTAGGGGGATGGATAAAGTCAGACCCCTAACAATGCGATATTTAGTGTCGGCATGATACCCATCACCGCCTGAGAAACTATCGATCTTGGATCGGTACTCCTCATCTACCATGGCCATGGATTTGTGGTGATGGCCACCCGTACACAATGCGACATCAACCCCCAATACCGGGAGAGACGAATCCCCAACGATCCGATCACTGCCTCCATGTGGCTCGGGACTGTACCCAACTAAAACCTGTTTGCACGACTCCTTTGAGCCGGGGTAGGGTAGTAATCAAAGCACAGTGGGAACTCTCACAAAACAAATGACGATCTCAGGTCGACAGACTAACCTGTACACATGTCACCTGGGAACTGCTATCTGACAATAGGTATAATACCAACTAGCAGATTCCCGGCGAGTCCGTCCAGTGTACTCATAACCCAATGAGCACCTGTATATTTTCTTAGGTGAACAAACTAACACCAATGGCTTGTGAGACCAGGCCACCGCCCCTCGTCGGGGTCTCGATCAGTATACACTAGTCTACACTGGAGTATCGATGCTCGGTCTTGATACTCCTACAACTAGGGACATTTAAGGATGTGCTTATAGACCCCAGCTCCCACATTTACGACCGCCATCATAATGCTGGCAGTCAAGCAAGAATTCTATGGGCTCTATCAACATGATGATAAAGACAAACCAGATAGCATACTATCATCTTGAGTAAGATTGTTTTATCGGTATAGCTCCTACCTCAATCATCATAATCACAAGTCCGCGACTATGATAATTGCCTTGAGGGCACTATAGCCAACAGGAAAGAGACCATGTCATAAAAAATTTAAGATATGGGGTTATCCGGTTTACGTTAAAAAGTATAATCCGGACAAACTAGAGGCACGATCAGTTCTATGTAAATTTATGGGATATCTAAAGAATGGTTATGGATATCTGTTTCACCAGACTAAGGAACAGAAGGTGTTCTACCACACTGAGGAACCACGGCCCCATCAGAAATCGAGACACATCTTGAGGCTGTATCACCTAATCAGGGAGATCGTTGATCGCTGGGGGATCGAGGTGCGGAGAGTGGACACAAAAGACAACACGTCGGATCCATTCAATAAGGCTGTTTAGTCGAAAATATTGCATCTTTTAACCGGCAGTTTCCCTACCAGTTGCACTCGTCTAGAAGTGTTCGGCATTCATTTAGCACATATTAGCAAATCAGTCGTTGAATATCAGATTGCATGTGTTAGACTCTAAAACCGGCACTATAAAGGAAATTGACTGCATTTCATAGCATGGCATCATTTCTATATATCGCAACTTGTGTTTCGAAGTCCGTGCAGGAAAATCAGAAGATTGCTCAAATCTACACTGTTAAAAGATACGCCAACTCAAGGATTTGGAATCTGGTAATGATCTAAAGGGAATTCAGGAATTCAACATATCAGAAAATACATAAGAAGACATCAGAAGCCAACACATGAAGTTTGAAGCCATAAAGCCACAACATGGCCGCGGAACCGCGGCCTAAGACAGCTAATGCGGCGGTTCCGCGGCGGTTTGTCGACGTCACCACCTCAATTTTGGGCCATAACTCCTATGTCAGCTTACACATCTTAGAAAGACATGTCAAATTCCAGAAGACTCCAGATACTTCTGCCAGATCAGCAAACTAGGGTTTCTAAGCTTAAACAACCCTAGCTTAAAGCCTAAGCTAAACTCCTAACAAACTCTTTCTCGAAGCTCCTCAACAAACTTTTGGAGGGAATTGTAATTTCAAATCTAGACCTAGGATTTGGTTGTCTATAAATAGGAACCTAGACCTAGGGTTGAGGGATCCATTCATTGAATCTAGAATCCAATCATCAAAGGATCCAATCTTAGGATTTTAGATATCATCCTAATCTCTCCCATTCTCTATCTTCTCCAATTTCCACCCACAAGTCTAGTGACAAGGCTTGTGTCAAAACCCTAACCCTAATCCAATCTACAAATACCCAATTCAAGATTCATAGAGTTCAAGAAAAGCAAGTCTTCGACGACCCTTTAGAAGCAAAGCCAGACTTCATCGGAGCACGAGATCGAAGCGATCCAAGACTCAAGAAGCCGAGCGATGCAAGATTCGACGAGCAAAGTTCCTTCCTCTTGTAATTCTTGAGAGTTGTAACTTCTTGTTGATATAATAAAGGTGAAGATTCTTTAAACTTGTTTACATTTCAATTCTAGCATCATGATTTCATTTCGATTCTTGAATGTATTCTTTGTGATGATGTGTGAATAAACTCCGCTCATGGAGGAATCGAGATGATTGTAGAATGATGATGTTGATAAATCATTAAACGTTTTCTTAAGTCCTATAGCAATTGTGAATTCTTGAAAATAGAATGATCGATGATCTAGATCGATGTGAAATGGGCTCTTGATTCTTTTCGCACGATCTAGAGAATCAACGATCGATCATTGTATTTTCAAGAAGCTATCTAGTGAATGTGATTCATCGAAAGGGCAAAGGATAGGATGAAGAACCCTAATTCTTCGGAAGATCCTTAAACCTCGATCAATCGACATCAAGTTAGCATCAATTCACTAATGTATAAGAAACGTTGATTTCTAGTCTTCATCACATCTACAATCTAATCGATTCCTACGAGTTTTACTTCAAATCTTGAAACCCTAAAGTGATTGGAATTCTATCAAAACTCGATTCTCGATGTTTATCATTTTCTTGATTCTTGATTAGAATAGTGACACTTGAAACCATCGATAAAAATCTTGAATCATTTTCTTTGCTTTTCTATTAAAGTTTTGATTCAAACAAAACAAGATACGAACGAATCGCGCAATCTCTGAGGACGATCCGCACTCACTAATGCGCTACAATCCGACACCGTTATTGATTGCGGTCAAAATATAATTCTTTGATTGTGATTCTATACATTTTCTTAAATACACAACAAGAATTCGAATCAAATCAAATGGCGCCGTTGCTGGGGATCGCGCGCTAATTCGTTTTATATTGAAGTTTGAATTGAAAGATTTATTCCATTACATTTTTGAGATCAAAATTCGCACAAACCCTAAGCGAATTTTTGTGGTTTATTGCAAGGAGATCTGGAGCTTGTTGTGAAATTGAAATAAATTTTAGGATATACCAGAGAGGTGAGGGAGTCTACAGAAGCCCCCTGCTGAATTTTGGTACAGAGATCAGTACATACGGCGGCGGTTCCGCGGTTTTAACCAGAAATTGCGGCGGTTCCACGCTTCTGTAAAGGGATATCTCTACAAATTTTTCTCTGGAAGCTTCTTACCTTCTCCTCTCTCCTCTTTTTAGCTCCAACAAATAAATTTCTGCAGGCTTCTTTGCAAAAATCGCAGCGCCGCAAAAAGCAATTTAAATTTGTGCGTGATTTTGTTTCTTGGTTGTTTGCATAACTAATATGGACATTAAGGGGCAAAGACCAAATCCAAATTAGGTGGGGAGTTCATTACCCTTCCTAGGCCACGAAAATCGCAAAACTTGCATCCGCATTGACCCAAATTAACTAAAAAATATCTAAAGATAACTCTAAGGACCGTTGCGCTCACTTAGAATAGAAGAAGGCCGTGGGTAATTCATTGCTTATCCGCGTTTCTCTTGTGGTGTCTAGGTTAATTAGGCCCACTACTTACGTAGTGGAGAACCTCCCACATACCTGGCACTTACCTGGCCACAGGAGAGACAAAGAGGCAGTGGAGGATTTATCCTGCGTCTTGTCTTCTGGCAGTTAGGAGCGGTCTAGAGATCTGACCTAGGCGACCCATAGAATTAGGGTTTTGTGTGTTGCATTTGTTGTGTCGCATCATTTTTTCAACAATCCGTCCCTTTTTCAAAGCAAACACCGCATTCATTCATTACCCCTAATTATAAGTCAACGATGCCACTTGTACTAACCCATTTTATTGCAAGATAGGCTGGACACGGGATTCCAGTGCCCGTTTAGTCCGCGTACCCTTTATTGACTCCGAAGTCGATATTTCTCCATTTACTTCTTCTTTACCCACTACCACACCCACATCGATGGATCCACCTCCATCGAATTTCTTTAACCTTAATCTACCGCCGTCCGTTGGTGTGCAGAATCCACCCCGCATCTCTCTCCAAGAGAGGTGCTATCCTATACGAGGTCCCCTTTCCACCTGTCTTTCCATTCCACCAGCCAACGGGGAAAATTTTGAAATTAAACCCCAATACATCAACCTTCTACCCAAATACCACGGTCTCGAGACTGAAGAAGCTTACGTTTTCATTACCAAATTTGAAAATGTATGCGCAATGATGGGTACGTCACAACTTTCAGTGGATGCTATGCGTCTACGACTTCTTCCATTTACTTTGTGCGATATAGCCGAGAAGTGGTTATATAACACCACCGCACACTCAATCACAAATTGGGAAGAATTCGTAGCGGCATTCCTTAAGAAATTCTACCCTAATCACAAGACAGCTCGAGTCCGCAGCGAAATAAATCAATTCAATCAGCTTCCAAATGAACCATTTTCAAAATATCTTGACCGATTCAAGGATCTGTTGGTTCAATGCCCACATCACGGAATCCCGAGAAGGGAACTATGCCGAATCATATATGAGGGCAGTAACCCTAATACTAAACAGAGTCTTGAAAACACGTGTCAAGGAAATTTTATGAACAAAGACGATGGGGAAGCTTGGAAAGACTTAGAAGATTTCGCTGAAAAATCTTTACAGTGGGAAAGTCCATCATTTAGGAGTGACAATAACCAATCGGATGTTTCCATAGGAGTTAGAGCTGACATTTCAGCTATACACAAGAAACTCGAGACTATGGAAAGCAAATTTTTAGCTGCCTCCCTTAATCAAATGTCACTTTCCAAAACTGTATGTGGATGCTGTTCTGATCCTTCTCATTTGACGGAAGAATATCCACGAAATTCTCCGTTTCAAGGCCATGAGCATACAAATGCAGCATTTCAAAGACCTAGAAACGATCCATTTTCTTCCATATATAATCAGGGTTGGAGGAATCGCCCTAATTTTTCTTGGAACCAATCACAATCTCAAAACACGGTTCCAAACCAAAACAATTTCCAAAGAGTCCCTCCACCACAACAGCAACCACAACTTCAATTGAGTCAGCACCCCTTTCAAGCACATAACTTTCAAAATCCGGTCAACACCCCTGCACTGTCTAGTCCTTTATAGTTGACCGGAACTGATGAATCCTCTTCTTTTGCACAATACATGAATTTGGTATTAACAAATATCATGCAAGTTTCGGCTGAAATGAAGTCTTCTGTCGATAAAATTGAGAAAAACTTTACGTCCCAAAACGAGAGTATTAAATCGATGGAAGAAGAAATTGCACGATTAAAAGCCGAAATGAGTGCAAGAGAGAAAGGGAAACTTCCAGCTCAACCCTTACCCAATCCTGGCTATTCACATCATGTAAATGCAATCACCACGTTGAGATCTGGAAGAGTGCTTGACAATCACGTTGGGGAAGAGATTGATGATATTGAAAATCCTATCAACACCACGGCTGAGACCTTTCCTCATACACACACTTCTACTTCTAATTCTGACCCCAGTTCTTCTACCCCACCACCTTCTTCCGAGCCTATTCTTCGTTTCCAAAAAGGCTCTCCACTTCAGCCCACCTCTTCTACTCCTCCATGGACGATCCCCAGTTCTATTCTGGGATCGGTTCCACACACACTTCCTTCTCCTATGATGGACCCAGCGCTTATTGCTAAAGCACCTTATCCTAATCGGTTAAGGGCTAACATACCAAGTCCACATATGGAGAAGATCACTGAGATGTTTAAACAGGTTAACATAAACATCCCTCTTCTACATGCTATCCAACAAGTCCCCGCATATGCGAAAGTTCGTAAAGACTTGTGCACTAGAAAGAGGAAGAAACAAATGCCCAAGAAGATATTCATGGCAAAGACTGTAGATACGGCTTTCCCCCAACAATTACCGAGGAAACGTAAGGATCCTGGATATCCTACGATTTCCATCTCTATTGGGGAAAAACACATTAACCGTGCTTTACTAGACCTTGGGGAAAGTGTTAACCTGCTTCCTTTCTCAGTCTATGAACAGTTAGGGATCGGAGAGTTGAAGCTATCTCCTTGCACTCTCCAGATGGCTGACCGATCAATCACCAAACCTAGGGGTGAACTGGAGGATGTGTTAATAAAAATAGGGGAATTTATATTCCCTGTGGACTTTATTGTAATTGATACACAGCCTGTAGCGAACTCACGGAATCAAATTCCGGTGATTTTAGGTCGCCCCTTTTTGGCCACTTCCAACGCTATCATCAATTGTCGTAACGGTTCTATGACCCTATCATTCGGGAAGAGGACAATTGAGATGAACATTTACAAGTTGGGAAGTGTACCCTCCGAACCTACTGCTCAGGTCTTTTCTGTCGACTTAATGGATGTCGACAGCAGCGAATTTGATGATCATCATGATACTGATCTAGACTCTTTTCATATGTTATTGTTTGACCCAACTATGCATCTTACACATACGGACTCTTTCACCGAAATGTCCGGGTCAACAACCAACACTGATTATGAACTGTTTTTAGAGTCTGAAGATCACCCCGCACTTTGTGATGACATTATTCTTCGGGGTGTTAATGAAACTTTTGAGGAGATCTTCGCTGATGAACTCGCATTTCTGAATAACACAGGTGTTGAGATGAATCAGGTTCCAATCAATGAAATTGAACCTCCACCCCTTCATATGGACTGTAAAAAGAATGCGAGTAATCCATCACATTCACTGCATCGTCTCTCCAAAATGAGATGCACACACACTCTCTTCCACCACTTAACCCTTCCCCACTTCTTCTTCCACCAACCCGAGCACTGCATTGATAAAATTTTTGAATGGTTGGTGTTAACTTTCGGTCTTTGCAAAGCTTGGCATCGACCAATGATTTTTTGACCCCCTCATGTGATTTTCAAAGATTAACATTGCATAACTCAAGTTTGGGGGGGTATAATTGGGCGCTTGAAAAGAAAATTTTTACAAAATTTTGAGCCAAAAAATAAGTTTGGGGGAGGATCTTCACTTAAATATTTTTCCCCCACTAATAAATTCCTCCCAAGCTTACGGGTTTTTTCGAGATTTAGCAGAAGGCAACAGTGAGGACACTGTTGAAAACAAGTTTGGGGGAGGTTTGTGCTTATTTTCACATCATTTGCATTTCATTTGCATAAGCACAAAACATTTTTTAAAAACCTATAAAAATTTAAAAAAAATTTAAAAAAATAAAAATATTTTTGTACATAAATAAGATAATGAAAGTTTAGATAGTGAAATAATTACATCCATGAGATTAGAAAAATTTAAGAAAACTAAGAAAATTAGAAGTTTTCTTATACAAACTAGTAATAAGTAGTTATGAGCCGTTGTCCCAAGGGTTAGTAAGATGAAAGACGTCACTAATATGAGGATAAAAATAAGTCTGAAAAATATTTTCTATTTTGGAAGCCAAACATTTTGAACGTTGATACCCTGCTATTCGCACTTACACACGTCTTAAAGCCTGGGATAGTAGAGGATACCTTGAAAAGCTCTAGTCTTAAAGCCAAAAGTTTGAAGGAAATAAAAAAAAAATTTAGAAAAAATGAAGAAAATATAAACTGGTGAGAAAAACGAACACTGGTTTTGTTATCACCAAGGGCAATAAAAAAAATATAGCGAGGATGCCTTTTCACCTAGTGCCCTAAGGCCAACTGGTCTGGGAGTCACTGCTATGCCTGAGGTGGTGCAAGATGAGGAAAATACATCAAGTAAGCAAGCACAGGAGTAATCGGTCTGTTAGTACCTCAAGAAGTATTAACGGTCGCATGAAAGTGTGTGAGCAATCTCATCTAAATATTCATTAATTAAAAAGTACTGAGGCTGATGGGCAAGAGTATGATAGCTTGAATTGAATTCTCCGGGTGTAGGGATGTCCTTTACGCACACGCAGGATGATATGATCGATGTTTTGGAAGAAAGATAGGAATGAAAAATAAGACGATGTTTTATTGAGGGAGGACGTGATTTCTAACATTTTTTCATGACCATTAAGATAATGCTCATGACAACCGAAAAACTAGCTTAGTTGGAAACCCTAATTTTCAAGGCTTTTCTTTTACAATGCTTTTCTTTAAATGTAATATTCATGATCTTCCTTTTATTATTGGATTTTGTGGGTGCAATCTGCTGAAAACCCTCAGGAGACAACACTCCTCCTACTAGGGACACCTAGAGGTTTAAAAGCTTGTTGCACGTGCTCAGTGCAATCGTGTTGCCTACGAAAGTGTGCTAGTTAGTTTTACTCTTTCTTTATTTTCTCAATCTCTTTTTAATAAAAAGTTCGCTCGAGACGATCGAAATTAAGTTTGGGGGAATTTGATTAGTCTAAAATATTGCATCTTTTAACAGGCAGTTTCCCTACCAGTTGCACTCATCTAGAAGTGTTCGGCATTCATTTAGCACATATTAGCAAATCAGTCGTTGAATATCAGATTGCATGTGTTAGACTCTAAAACCGGCACTATAAAGGAAATTGACTGCATTTCATAGCATGGCATCATTTCTATATATCGCAACTTGTGTTTCGAAGTCCGTGCAGGAAAATCAGAAGATTGCTCAAATCTACACTGTTAAAAGATACGCCAACTCAAGGATTTGGAATCTGGTAATGATCTAAAAGGAATTCAGGAATTCAAAATATCAGAAAATACATAAGAAGACATCAGAAGCCAACACATGAAGTTTGAAGCCATAAAGCCA
The DNA here is from genome assembly GCA_030015575.1 of Agapanthus africanus. Lineage (NCBI taxonomy): Eukaryota > Viridiplantae > Streptophyta > Magnoliopsida > Asparagales > Amaryllidaceae > Agapanthus > Agapanthus africanus. The sequence continues at coordinate 222,719,067 of CM057347.1, forward strand.
CAACTTGGCCGCGGAATCGCGGCCTAAGACAGCTAATGCGGCGGTCCCGCGGCGGTTTGTCGACGTCACCACCTCATTTTTAGGCCATAACTCCTATGTCAGCTTACACACCTCAGAAAGACATGGCAAATTCCAGAAGACTCCAGATACTTCTGCCAGATCAGCAAACTAGGGTTTCTAAGCTTAAACAACCCTAGCTTAAAGCCTAAGCTAAACTCCTAACAAACTCTTTCTAGAAGCTCCTCAACAAACTTTTGGAGGGAATTGTAATTTCAAACCTAGACCTAGGGTTTGGTTGTCTATAAATAGGAACCTAGACCTAGGGTTGAGGGATCCATTCATTGAATCTAGAATCCAATCATCAAAGGATCCAATCTTAGGATTTTAGATATCATCCTAATCTCTCCCATTCTCTATCTTCCCCAATTTCCACCCATAAGTCTAGTCACAAGGCTTGTGTCAAAACCCTAACCCTAATCCAATCTACAAATACCCAATTCAAGATTCATGGAGTTCAAGAAAAGCAAGTCTTCGACGACCCTTTAGAAGCAAAGCCGGACTTCATCGGAGCACGAGATCGAAGTGATCCAAGACTCAAGAAGCCGAGCGATGCAAGATTCGACGAGCAAAGTTCCTTCCTCTTGTAACTCTTGAGAGTTGTAACTTCTTGTTGATATAATAAAGGTGAAGATTCTTTAAACTTGTTTACATTTCAATTCTAGCATCATGATTTCATTTCGATTCTTGAATGTATTCTTTGTGATGATGTGTGAATAAACTCCGCTCGTGGAGGAATCGAGATGATTGTAGAATGCTGATGTTGATAAATCTTTAAGCGTTTTCTTAAGTCCTATAGCAATTGTGAATTCTTGAAAATAGAATGATCGATGATCTAGATCGATGTGAAATGGGCTCTTGATTCTTTTCGCACGATCTAGAGAATCAACGATCGATCATTGTATTTTCAAGAAGCTATCTAGTGAATGTGATTCATCGAAAGGACAATGGATAGGACGAAGAACCCTAATTCTTCGCAAGATCCTTAAACCTCGATCAATCGACATCAAGTTAGCATCAATTCGCTAATGGATAAGAAACGTTGATTTCTAGTCTTCATCACATCTACAATCTAATCGATTCCTACGAGTTTTACTTCAAATCTTGAAACCCTAAAGTGATTGGAATTCTATCAAAACTCGATTCTCGATGTTTATCATTTTCTTGATTCTTGATTAAAATAGTGACACTTGAAACCATCGATAAAAATCTTGAATCATTTTCTTTGCTTTTCTATTAAAGTTTCGATTCAAACAAAGCAAGATACGAACGAATCGCGCAATCCCAGAGGACGATCCGCACTCACTAATGCGCTACAATCCGACACCGTTATTGATTGCGGTCAAAATATAATTCTTTGATTATGATTCTATACATTTTCTTAAATTCACAACAAGAATTCGAATCAAATCAAAGGCCCTTCCTCAAGTACAGTTCGAGAGACTATTTAAGATGTTGGGTATGCGATATGCCAACAACTGGCCCTAGTGCAGACGTTAGGTACTTGGTACGCCAATATATGGCCTTAGTGCAAGTGGGAGATTGTTGGATATGTATGCCCTAGAGGCCATTATTGTATATGTATACATGTGGATGCTTGGACATATGTATTTACAGGACAATCTTGCTCGATATGATAGTATCTATTTGGTTAGTCTTTATGTTAACATGTGCATATGTTTTACTTGTTATTACGTATCATTTATATAAGTTGATAAAGTCCGTAGGATCATTGCTTAACTACCTGCGTTGTGATGGCGATCATACTTGTGGGAGCTGGGTAGTCTACAAGCACATCCTTAAAATGTCCCTAGTCGTGTGAGTATCAAGACACGGCATCGATATTCCGAAGTAGACCAGTGTATACATTTCTAGACCCCGACGAGGGGCGATGGTTGGTCCCACCGCCATTGGTATTTCACACCTAAGATCGTATACAGGTGCTCACTGGGGGTGAGTACACTGGATGAACTTGCCGAGAACTTCTAGATGGTACTATACCTGTCATCAGATAGCAGTTCTTAGGTGGCATTAGTATAGGTTAGTCTTTAGACCTGAGATCGTCATTTGTCTCAGGTGAGTTCCCACTGTACTTTATTTACTACCCTACCACGGCTCTGTTGAGACGTGCAAATCGGTTTTAGTTGGGTACAGTCCCGAGCCATATGGAGGCAGTGAGCGATTGTTGAGGATTCGTTTCTTCCGGTATAGTGAGTTGATATCGCACTGTGTTCGATTGGCCAGCACCATAAGACCTTGGCTAAGGCAGTTGGGATTTACTGATAGGTTGATCAGTAGTTTCCCGGATTGGTCCTGAGCCACATCGGCACGAATTATCAGGTTATTAGGGTCTGATGTTTACCATCCCTTAGACCCAGTATACGATACTCTCAGACGAAGATACCGGACTGTACGGAGATTGTCACAGATAGGCTCAGTAGGGATCCGGAAGAGTTTGCTCGTCGGCCATCCTTTTCGACAGGTACCCTGGTAGCCGTTATGTACAGCTAGTGCCACTGACGTGTTTGTGGTTATGGATTTATCCAGTAACGCACTGCCGGCATACTGTTGAGTCTTTAGAGTCCCACAGAGGGTTTCCCTGGTTCAGACGAAATAATGCAGTAGCCGTATTGGATACGTGCAGGGTTCCGATCAATCGATTGTACTTGTTACCCGGACTTTCGATCGAACAGTTGATAATACTAGCCGGCTCAGGATTGAGCCGGATTATTAAATCATGTATTGATTTAATAATTTACGTATATGTATTTCGATATATATATTCTAGTATTATGTTCTTTGTGTTATTCTATCTGTTTTGGTATTCCTATTTTGATACGAATACTGGTATGTATATACAGTAAAGTGTAATCCGTATTTATACGGAAAACATTTTAGAAGGTGGACACCTCATTTTACATTTATCCATTTATCTTTAAATGAAAAATGAGGTGTAAAGGTGATGAGGGGAGTATGGTGAGAGCCATGCTTCAATAGTGTTGACAAATGAATTTTCAATTCATTTGTGCAAACTATTCGAGCATGGTTGGTTTTTTATATTGTAAAAAATTGTTTTACAAAACTATGGTTAGTTTATATCTCTCATGGATTATTCATTATTCTCACCATTTGCTTCACTCTCCTCACTAGTTTTATTGAGCTCCTCCACCTTCATCTTCGACCTCCTCTCTACAATCTCATGTGTTGAGAATCAAGAGAGGAGGTGAGATGGATACACACTTAGATCCATACACTACATCCTAGACATTTTAGATTAGCAATCTAAAGTCTCTAGTTACTCCACTAGAATTTTAGGGTGGAGCTAGAAACATGGACTACATCTCTCGGGTGGATCATCTTCGACGGAGGAAGACCGGCGATCAAGCTCAATCTAGGAGATCTAATGGAGCAAGGAATGATGATCAAGCTCGTTCAAGGAGATCCCTAGGAGCAAACGAAGAGGATAGAAGACCGAAGGGCACGGCTATTTCGGTGAGACATTTCTAACATAGTAGTTAGATATCTTCTCTTGTTAGCTAGTTTAGGAAGAGTATGACCGAGTGCAGCATAAAAACATCATTTCCTATCAAGAGTATGTCATTCACGTACAATACGAGGAATACGGCCTTACTCTCTACTACCTTTTTATATATACTTAGTTCATCTACGTTTTTGATGAAGTCAAACTCTTTGACTGCTACATCAAAACATATGTTTCAACTCCACGACGCCTGCTTTAATACGTAGATTGATTTAAGCAGCTTGAACATGCTCCCGCTGCTCCCACTATCTATGAAGCCCTCTGGCTATGTCATGTACACGCTTTCTTCTAAATAACCATTTAAAAAAGCGGGCTTGACGTCCATCTGCCAGATTTCGTAGTCATGGTATGCAGCAACGGCAAGTAGGATCCTGATGGACTTAAGTATAGGCACTGGAGAAAAGGCCTCTTCATAGTCGACACCTAGTCGTTGAGGAAAACCATTTTCTATAAGTCTAACTTTGAAGGTCTCAGCCTTTCCATCTACACCAATCTTCTTCTTGAAGATCCACTTGCTCCCAATGGGTTATACCCCTTCAGGAGCAACTTCTAAAGTCCATACTTTGTTGGTGTACATGGATTCCATCTCAGATCGCATAGAATCTAGCCATTTCACCGAGTCCCCACTTATGATGGCCTGCTCGAAACTAGTTAGGTCATCATCTTACTTGATGCAATCCTCGCTCCTACCGTCTATGAGGAAACCGTAGTATCTCACAGGTGGGTGAGAAACCCTACTAGATCTGCGGAGTGCCAGAGGTTCGTCGGGGACTATTGAATCCTTCAATTCTACCAAATTATCAGTTGTAGTTTGTGTATTTGGAACTTCTTCTAGGTCTACCGTGCTCCTGTTGGCTATAGTGCCCTAAAATCTATTATTGGATCTCAGGCATGTGATTGCAATAATTGAGGGAGGACCTATAGCAGTAGAACAGTTATTACTCGAGATGATAGTATGCTATCTAGTTTATCTTTATCATCATGTACATGCTTCAGGTTACATTACAGATCACTATTATATGTTGATAGAGCCCATAGGATTCTTGCTTGACTACCAGCAGTATGATGGTGATCATATACGTGAGAGTTGGGTGGTCTATAAGCACATCCTTAAAGTGTCCCAAGTCATGGGAGTTTCGAGACTGGGCATCAATACTCCTAGAGTAGACTAGTGTACACGGATTGAGACCCCGACGAGGGGCGATGTCCGGTATCACAAGCCATTGGTGTAAGTTGGTTCCCCTAAGATAGTATACAGGTGCTCATTGGGTTACGAGTACACCGGACGGACTCGCAGGGGTACTGCTAGTTGGTATTATGCCTATCGTCAGGCAGCAGTTCCCAGATGACATGAGTACAGCTTGGTCCGTTGACTTGACACTACTACTTCACCTCAAATGTGTTCCCACCATTCTTTGATTGCTGCCCTACCATGGCTCAATGGAGTCGTACAAACAGGTTGTAGTTAGGTGCAGTCCCGAAGCATTTGGAGGCAGTGGCGGTTAGATAGGATTTGTCTCTCCCGGTATTGGGAGTTGATATCGCAATGTGTTTAGGAGAGCCATTACACAAAGTCTTTGGCCAAGGCAAGTGAGATTTACTGGTAGGTATTCCAGTAGTTTCTCAAGGTGTTCTGGGCTACACTCCGACACAACATATACTGCTATTGGGGGTCTGACGTTTACCATCCACCTAGGCCCTGATATGCGATACCCATAGACGAACGGACCGAACTATACGGAGATTGTCATAGATAGGCTCAGTAGGGTTTCAGGATGAATTCGCTCGTTGGCCTACCTTTCGGTCAATACCTGGGTAGCCGTTACGTACAGCAAGTTGTAGGGTTCCTAGGCACACTAAAGAGGTCTCACAAGGCATCAACCATGCCAATTTCAAAATTTATGGGTGCCGAGAAACCCTAATACGGATCGTTGACTAGAAATCTAGGCGAAATACGAATCTAGTTAACAAGTTAACTAAAGATCAGAAGCTACAACCTTTGTAGATCCGGATATCCACTTCCTTAGATCCACGTAGGCGTCCTTTCGCTGTCCATCTCGAATCCCAAACTCATACGTCGGCTTCATCGGAGATTTGGGCGGACTAGGTTGTCGGCTTTGTGCCGAAGATGATCTACGTCGAGGCATCACAAGTTCAAGCTCCGACTTCACAAATTTGTGAAACTTGTGAAGAAAACACCCAAAACAACTTGGCAAGAGGTAGAGGGTGAAGAAATAGGAGGTGGGTTCACTTTAGAATTGGATTTCACTCACTTTTGCTCAAGTTGCCATTGATGGCATCAAGCTTTCTTTCTTGAAGAAGAAGATGATCAAGAAGGAAATATTATGATAAGTTATTTAAAATGAAAAGAAAATCAATACTTATCATAATGTAAACCATGGTCAAGTGTAGAGATTAAACTAAGGTTAGTTGGAATGGTTAAGGTTAAGGAAGAGATAAGAATGGTGGACTTTTTCAAAGCTTCTTGAAGCTTCAACATGAAACAAAATAAGCCACCATACTTAACTATTTCCAAAATGAATAAATAAATAAATAACTAAGTAAATAATCAAAACCCTAACCATTCATATAACCATGGTTTAATCTTTACACAAACCCTAGAGAGCAAGTATCATCAAACATAATACAAACAAGTGCACAAAAAATATATCACATATACAATGTGCATCAAGTGAGAAAATCCTTTTAAAATGAACCAATACTAGTTAATGCAAATTAATATATCAAATATATATAATTATACATTAAATCATTAAATCAACACTTGACTTAACGATCCGGTCATATCGCATATAACCGACTAGTCACCTATGTATCGGCTTATCGAATCAATCGTTGATTCGATATCTAGGTTATATCGAATATAACCAGTCGATACATACATCGCGAGAATGGAATACGGTATCACATACACGTATTATTCTCGGTCCTGCACATATCTCATATGCGCTCCTATTTCGTTTCGCTTGAGCCAGGAAAGCTCAGTGTAGGACTCTAAAGACTCGTCAATACGCCGGTAGCAGATGATGATCATATCAAGCACCCACAAGCCGCAAGCGGTCTGCCAAACGTAACGGCCATCCGGGTATTGAGCGATCAGAAGATCGACGAGCTAGCCCGCTCACACTCCTGTGAATCCAACCAGTAACACTTACCGTACAGTCCGGTCTGTTCGTCTGATATGTCGCATATCAAGTCTAGGGGTGGTAAACGTCAGACCCCAATAACCGATAAGTCGTGCCGATATGAGGCTTATAACGGGTCGAGAAACTACTGGTAACACTTACCAGCAAATCTCTGATCAGCCCTGGCCAAGGACTTCGCTGTTACGGCCAATCGAGCACAGCGCAACATCAACCCCCAATACCGGGAGAGACGAAACCCCTCCTATCGCTCATTGCCTCCATGTGACTCGGGACTGTACCCAAACACCACCGTTTTGCACGCCCTCATGGACGTGGTAAGGTGGAGATCAAAGCACAGTGGGAATCACACAAGACTCTATGACGATCTCGGGTCTACAGACTAACCTGTACAAGTGTCACCTGAGAACTGCCATCTGACGTGAGGTATAATACCATCTGGGAGTTCTCGACGAGTCCGTCCAGTGTACCCAGTCTCCACTGAGCACCCGTACACCATCTCTGATGTCAAACACCAATGGATGTGGGATCATTCATCGCCCATCTCATGGGTCGAGAAGCATATACGCTAGTCTACTCTGGTATGTCGATGCCCCGTCTCGATACACCCACGACTAAGGACCTTGAAGGATGTACTTATGGACTACCATGTTCCCACTAGTATGATCTGCATCACAGTCCAGGTAGTCAAGTACATATCCTAAGGGCTTTACCAACATGTAACTATAAGACAGTTTAAAGAGACAAGTGTACATGTTAAGATAAAGAGCAACCAGATAGCATACTATCATATCGAGCAAGAAAGTCATCTCTATATATGTCCAAGCATCCAATATAATATACATCATCTGTACAATACTGGCCTCTAGGGCATACATACAACTAACAATCTCCCACTTGCACTAGGGCCAGCTGCTGTAGTATCGCATACCGAGCATCCCGAAGAGTCTCTCAAACTGTATCTGGGGAATGGCCTTCGTGAGTGGATCCGCCGTGTTGTTCTTCGTGTCAACCCTCCTGACCTCGATCTCCCGGCGATCAACTATCTCTCGGATCAGGTGATACCGCCTCAGAATATGCCTGGATCGCTGATGGGACCTGGGTTCCTTGGCCAAAGCCACCGCTCCATTGTTATCGCAATACAAAGGTATTGGATGCTCGATGGATGGAACCACTCTAAGTTCAGTAATGAACTTCTTGATCCAGACAGCCTCTTTGGCAGCATCGTTGGCAGCGATGTATTCAGCCTCCATTGTCGAGTCTGCCACGGTTTCCTGCTTGGAACTCTTCCAGCTAACCGCCCCTCCGTAAAGGGTAAAGACAAAACCCGACTGCGACTTAGAGTCGTCCTTATCACTTTGGAAGCTCGAATCGGTAAAGGACTCCACTTGGAGTTCTCCGTTACCATACACCAAGAGCATCTCTTTAGTCCTTCGTAAGTACTTGAGAATGCTCTTCACAGCTGTCCAGTGACTCTCTCCAGGATCAGCTTGATACCTGCTCACTACACTTAGTGACTATGCTACATCGGGTCTTATACATAGCATCGCATACATGATAGAGCCTACAGCCGAAGCATAGGGTATCCCTTGCATGCGAGCTCTCTCCAAATCAGTCTTGGGAGACATCTCTTCGGAGAGAGTGACTCGAGAGATCGTGGGCAAGTTCCCACGCTTGGATTCTTCCATACTAAACCTTTTTAGTATGGTGTCAATGTACCTGGATTGGGACAATCCCAATATCCGTATGGATCTATCTCTATAGATCCTGATTCCAAATATGGAGGAGGCATCACCAAGATCTTTCATTGAGAATCTTTGTGATAAGAAGAGCTTGACCGATTGCAGCATAGGAATATCATTTCCTATCAAGAGTATGTCGTCTACGTACAATACGAGGAAGACAACCTTACTCTCTGCCACCTTCTTGTAGATACAAGGTTCATCTGGGTTTTTGACGAAATCAAACTCTTTGATAACGACGTCAAAGCAGATGTTCCAACTCCGCGACGCTTGCTTTAATCCATAAATGGATTTAAGCAGCTTGCACACCTTCCCGCTGCTCCAACTATCTACGAAGCCCTCTGGCTGAGTCATGTACACGCACTCTTCTAAATCACCATTTAGAAAGGCGGTCTTAACATCCATTTGCCAGATTTCGTAATCATGATATGCAGCGATAGCAAGCATGATCCGGATGGATTTAAGCATAGCCACTGGAGAAAAGGTCTCGTCATAGTCCACACCTGGTCTTTGACGAAAACCCTTTGCTACAAGTCTAGCTTTGAAAGTCTCCACTTTCCCATCTACCCCAAGTTTTTTCTTGAAGATCCATTTGCTCCCAATGGGTTTGACCCCTTCAGGAGCAACTTCCAAAGTCCATACTTTGTTGGTGTACATGGATTCCATCTCGGACCGCATAGCATCCAGCTATTTCACCGAGTCCCTACTCGTGATGGCCTGCTCGAAACTAGTTGGGTCATCATCCTCCATGATGCAATCCTCGCTTCCACCATCCATGAGAAAACCGTAGTATCTCTCAGGTTGGCGAGGAACCCTACTAGATCGGCGGAGAGGCTGAGGTTCATTAGGTGCTGCTGAATCCTCTGGTTCCACTAAATCTTCAATTTGAGTTTGTGTAGCCGGAATTTCTTCCAGTTCTACCATATCCCCACTAATTTCTTTTGCAAGAAATTCCTTTTCTAAAAAGGTGGCATGTCGAGAAACAAACACTTTTTGTTCCTCTATATGGTAGAAAAGATATCCATGTGAATGTTTGGGATATCCCACAAACTTACATAGAACTGACCGTGCCTCGAGCTTGTCCGGATTTTGCCTTTTGACATAGGCCGGGCAACCCCATATCTTAACTCGTTTAAGACATGGTCTCTTCCCACTCCATATCTCATATGGTGTGGTAGGTATAGATTTAGAAGGAACTTGATTCAATAGGTACGCTGCTGTCTCCAGCGCATAACCCCAGAAGGAAATAGGTAACTCAGCTGTACTCATCAGCGAGCGCACCATATCTAATAGGGTGCGATTTCTCCGCTCCGATACACCGTTGTGCTGTGGTGTATAAGGAGGAGTAAGCTGAGAGAGAATCCCATTCTCTTTTAGGAAGTCCAGGAATTCATTGCTTAAGTATTCTCCTCCTCGATCAGATCGTAGGATTTTAATACTTTTTCCTGTTTGGTTCTCAACTTCTTGTTTATATTCCCTAAATTTCTCAAAAGCTTCTGATCTGTGTTTCATCAGGAACACATACCCGAACCTAGAGAGATCGTCAGTGAATGTAATGAAGTATGAAGAACCATCCCTGGCATGTGTAGACATAGGACCGCATACATCACTATGTATCAGTCCTAAGAGTTCAGTAACTCTTTCTCCGTGTCCTGTAAACGGAGTTTTGGTCATCTTGCCTTTGAGACATGACTGGCAAGTGTCATAAGATGAAAATTCAAACGGATTCAAATATCCATCCTTATGCAACTTAGTCAGTCGTGTCGCATTGATGTGACCCAGTCTACAATGCCACAAGAAGGATTCGTTCAGTTCTGAACTCTTCCTCTTGTGTGTGTTTGTTATGCTCAGAACTGTTGATTGATTTAGAACATAAATGCCATTGCACAACGTGCCTGATCCAACCAACTTTTGGTTACGGAAAATGTTCATAACATTGTCCTGTAATACAAAATTATATCCCTCTTTACTTAATAAAGAAACCGATATAATGTTGCATATCAGGTTCGGCATGTAATAGCATTCGTTCAGAACCAATGTATTACCAGTTGGTAATTTAAGGTGATATTCCCCGACAGTCTTAGCTGCAACAATTGCACCATTTCCAACTCTAATGTCTTTATCACCTTCTCCAAGTTCTCTACCTTTCCTAAGCCCATGTAACTGATTACATATGTGGGATCCTGACCCGGTATCTAATACCCAGGACATAGGGCAAATGGAGAAACAGTTCTCTGTAACGAACACACCCGAAGAAAATGCATCATCATGTACTTTCTTCATTCGGGTGGCATGGGAATCCTGGTATTCCCCTATATCTTGTTCAGTCCTATAACTCTTATAGGTAAGAACGGAACCAACGTTCCCCAGCACAGTATAACATGCGGGTTCGGTCAATACATCCATATTATTATCTTTATTAGGGCATGAAATGGTCGCTACCTGGAGAGAGAGAGAAGAAAACACTTTAGCGTATGCTCTTGCAAGATCAGATTGGTTTTTATCTTATCTAATCAGGATGGCTCCCACTGTTTTTATCAAATCTTCCTTCAAACCCTAAAAGGAAAGACTAGCCGGGAATAATTACACACTACAAGTTCGCCAATCTTTCAGCCAGGCCAGTGTCGGTACTTTGAGGAAGGTCCCCCGTGCTTTCGCACGAACCTAATTAATGTAAACCTCGTTTTCCCAGAGGCGTAACTTCGTTAACACCTTTCTAGACACCTACTTGATCGGCTAATTGTAATATGTAAAACTCTCCCAGGAGTAACTCTTACTCGCAGTGGGTATCGGGATCCAACTATCTCATAGAAGGTATGCAATCTCATTGCAAATTTCAGCACTTAAAATTCCCGATAATATTTTGCCCCTAGCGTCCTATTACCTTGACAAAGGCCAACAAATCATAGCATGCTAGTCAAGTTCAACCCGTCATTTCTTGATTGAATCAAACCCACCCGCACGGCCCTTGACAAAGGCCAACAAGGTCGTACGACTACCCTGAAACAATCTGCATCATATGCATAAGCAGATAATCACTATTCAGCTACCGCACACTACGCCTTGACAAAGGCCAACAAATGCAGCACGAATACTAAACAGTTCTTATCTGAAATGACGGAGGGCTACGACAGGTGTTTCTGAAAACCTATTGCGTAATGAACTTGATATCGTTGTAGAATCAAATGAAGTTTTAAAATGGAGTGATTTTGAGGCTTTTCTAGTTTTGCTAAAGGGGTCACTCCCGGTGAAGGGATCGTCGGCCCTTTCCTCGTCGAATGAGGTGCGGGATATATCATATATATCACTGTGCAAAGCAGAAACTATAGAAGCAATCAAAAGTCAAACCGAGTGTGTAGCATCTGCCAGTTATTGCTAAAGGAGTCACTCCCGGTGAAGGGATCTCGGTCCTTTCCTCATCGAATAAGGTGCAGGGTATATCATATATACCGCTATGCAAAGCAAGAATTGTAGCTACCTGTTTTGTTTAAAATTTGATTCTACAACATCTTAGGTTTCTTTTCTTTCATTAATCACATTAATGAAGTCCCATCATTTAAATACCTAAACATCACAGATAAATACAACGTACACTTATGCCATCCGCATTCGCCTCGATGTCCCCTCGTGCACCGTTAGGTTAGGTAACTAACGACAGAGCAGGACAGGGCTAGTGCGGGTGCAAAACATAAGTAACGTCTATATAATATATCATGTATACTATATATAGTATCTATCACAGAACATCACATGATCACATCACAGATATCGCTGCAGAAGAAACATATGAAACATTGGATATACTAGGACGTCCGTGTTTTCAATACGAGCCAGTATAAAACACGGATTCCACGGTCGTGATGAATAGCCAATCCCACACCCCTAGACCCCTACGAGAGCGGCAAGCAACCCTGCCAATTCTTGGGTTAGGAGACCCGGACTCGACTCCTCGAGTTGGTCTCCCACTGGACCCCAGAACCCGGTTACTTGTGCTCCCCTCCTTGGGTCTATCCTAATGCGGAAAAGTAAATAATATACAAAAGGTGACAACTTCCGCTACCTGGAAGTGCCCCAAATAAAAGAATATTACATACAAGTTTTTACATGAATGAAAAGGAAAAAACACTCATCTCACATAAAAACCCCCGGCTATTCAAACACGACGATCCAATATAACATATCCAGCAACACATAACATCACATGTCATCAACGTAAGTAAATATGCGCATCCCAATTGTCGTTGACATATAGCAACGAAACCGGCGATATCACATATTACACTTACGGTCACAGAAAAGAAAGTGTAAAACTACAACAGTTGGAATCCACAACCTCTTTAGACATCACATGCCTAATCAAATGAAATACTTAGACATCACATGCCTAACAGTTATAAACCCTGCATTTTAGTCCCATTATCGAAAACTCTTTTCAATATCACGTGAGACTAAACCGCTAGATTTATAACATTCATTCAGTTATCTCATAAATGTTTGTGAATTCCAATTATTGTATCCAATTCCGGATAAATAGAAAATGTTAAACTTTCCGATCGAACAATCGAACACCCAAGTTTTCCCGAAACCGTTCAACACATGAAATAGGTTCAATGACATTCGCTTCATGCCTCAGTACCAACGGTCCAGCCATAGAAGGGTCAAGCCAACGCCTCATATGTGGCACGCCGTACTGCCCCAAACCCGAAGGTTCAAAGGGCAGTTCAAGACGGTCACATAAACGAGTTAAGGTTTGTTGTCTTCTAGAGGGACCATCGCGTTACTTGCACTACTCAGAACGTCTTTAAACCATAGAAAGATCCAACACTTGGAAATATTCCGGCAGGGGAAAAGTTGGGTATTTTCATCCGGTCGAACTTTTTAACATATTCTTAAAATATCCGAAAAACACATAGACGAAATTTGATAATCCGATCGAACTGTCGAAGCTCCAAAACAACCCTAGAAAATGCAACTCTGGAATAAATTTTAAAAATTCCCAGGAAAACCAGCACTATCAATTAGGAGTTACTGTATAAAATTTATTGAATAAGGAGGCCGTATGACCGCGGAACCGCCGCACGAGCCATGCTCGTGCCGCGGAACCGCGGCGGTTTGATGGAGTTAGGCACACGAAATTCACAGTAACTCTTAAAAACACCTGCTGATTTTTCTGCATATTTTTAATATTGAAAAATCCCGATTTTTAAAAATTGGACAGAGAGCATTTTGTGAGTTAGGGTTTCGGTTCGTTCGAGTTTCAAACGTCGTCTAGACTTCGCCTAAGGCTCTAGCTAGTCTCTGATACCACTGTAGGGTTCCTAGGCACACCAAAGAGGTCTCACAAGGCATCAACCATGCCAATTTCAAAATTTATGGGTGCCGAGAAACCCTAATACGGATCGTTGACTAGAAATCTAGGCGAAATACGAATCTAGTTAACAAGTTAACTAAAGATCAGAAGCTACAACCTTTGTAGATCCGGATATCCACTTCCTTAGCTCCACGTAGGCGTCCTTTCGCTGTCCATCTCGAATCCCTAACTCATACGTCGGCTTCATCGGAGATTTGGGCGGACTAGGTCGTCGGCTTCGTGCCGAAGATGATCTACGTCGCGGCATCACAAGTTCAAGCTCCGACTTCACAAATTTGTCAAACTTGTGAAGAAAACACCCAAAACAACTTGGCAAGAGGTAGAGGGTGAACAAATAGGAGGTGGGTTCACTTTAGAATTGGATTTCACTCACTTTTGCTCAAGTTGCCACTGATGGCATCAAGCTTTCTTTCTTGAAGAAGAAGATGATCAAGAAGGAAATATTATGATAAGTTATTTAAAATGAAAAGAAAATCAATACTTATCATAATGTAAACCATGGTCAAGTGTAGAGATTAAACTAAGGTTAGTTGGAATGGTTAAGGTTAAGGAAGAGATAAGAATGGTGGACTTTTTCGAAGCTTCTTGAAGCTTCAACATGAAACAAAATAAGCCACCATACTTAACTATTTCCAAAATGAATAAATAAATAAATAACTAAGTAAATAATCAAAATCCTAACCATTCATATAACCATGGTTTAATCTTTACACAAACCCTAGTGAGCAAGTATCATCAAACATGATACAAACAAGTGCACAAAAAATATATCACATATACAATGTGCATCAAGTGAGAAAATCCTTTTAAAATGAACCAATACTAGTTAATGCAAATTAATATATCAAATATATATAATTATACATTAAATCATTAAATCAACACTTGACTTAACGATCCGGTCATATCGCATATAACCGACCAGTCACCTATGTATCGGCTTATCGAATCAATCGTTGATTCGATATCTAGATTATATCGAATATAACCGGTCGATACACACATCGCGAGAATGGAATACGGTATCACATACACGCATTATTCTCGGTCCTGCACATATCTCATATGCGCTCCTATTTCGTTTCGCTTGAGCCAGGAAACCTCTGTGTAGGACTCTAAAGACTCGTCAATACGCCGGTAGCAGATGATGATCATATCAAGCACCCACAAGCCGCAAGCGGTCTGCTAAACGTAATGGCCATCCGGGTATTGAGCGATCAGAAGATCGACGAGCTAGCCCGCTCACACTCCTGTGAATCCAACCAGTAACACTTACCGTACAGTCCGGTCTGTTCGTCTCATATGTCACATATCAAGTCTAGGGGTGGTAAACGTCAGACCCCAATAACCGATAAGTCGTGCCGATATGAGGCTCATAACGGGTCGAGAAACTACTGGTAACACTTACCAGCAAATCTCTGATCAGCCCTAGCCAGGGACTTCCCTGTTACGGCCAATCGAGCACAGCGCAACATCAACCCCCAATACCGGGAGAGACGAAACCCCTCCTATCGCTCATTGCCTCCATGTAACTCGGCACTGTACCCAAAGACCACCATTTTGCACGCCCTCATGGACGTAGTAAGGTGGAGATCAAAGAACAGTGGGAATCATACAAGACTCTATGACGATCTCGGGTCTACAGACTAACCTGTGCAAGTGTCACCTGAGAACTGCCATCTGACGTTAGGTATAATACCATCTGGGAGTTCTCGGCGAGTCCGTCCAGTGTATCCAGTCTCCACTGAGCACCCGTGCACCATCTCTGATGTCAAACACCAATGGATGTGGGATCATCCATCGCCCATCTCATGGGTCGAGAAGCGTATACGCTAGTCTACTCTGGTATATCGATGCCCCGTCTCGATACACCCACGACTAGGGACCTTGAAGGATGTACTTATGGACTACCATGTCCCCACTAGTATGATCTGCATCACAGTCCAGGTAGTCAAGTACATATCCTAAGGGCTTTACCAACTTGTAACTATAAGACAGTTTAAAGAGACAAGTGTACATGTTAAGATAAAGAGCAACCAGATAGCATACTATCATATCGAGCAAGAAAGTCATCTCTATATATGTCCAAGCATCCAATATAATATACATCATCTGTACAATACTGGCCTCTAGGGCATACATACAACTAACACTAGTTGTAGGGTTACTAGGCACTCTAAGAAGGTTCTACAAGGCATCAACCATGCCGGATTAAAATTTTAGCCGTGCCGAATAACTCTAAACAAGATCTTTGCTAGATAATTAGGATAACACATGCTAGTAAATAACAATTATCACTAAGTGAATACGAAATATAACTTTTGTAGATCGGTCCTTCACTTCTAAAGCTCCTTGTTGTAGTCCCTTCGCTGCGATAATCGAACTCCCGGACTCTCAGACGGCTCTATGAGAAGATTGCAACGGTATTGCTTGAAGTCTTCGAGGCCGAAGATGATCTACGTCGAGGGAATACGAACTCAAGCTTTTACTTCACTAACTAAAGAATTAGTGAAGCAAACACCCTAAACTAAAGTTCTAGTCTAGTAGAGGATGATGAAATAGGAAATGGGTACACTTTAGAATTTCTTTTCTCACAATGTATCTCTCACTTTTTCAAACCCTAGAAAGAAATTGAAGGAGGAAGAAGATGAGCCCAAAATGAGAATGAAACTAATCAAGTGAGTGAGAGAGCTAACCATAGGTGAGTGGGTATCATATACTAACTCATGTAGAGATATTACCTTGGCTAATTATAGTGGTTAGGTTAGTTAATATCTTAAGTAAAACAAAACTAGTGGACTAAGTCAATGCAAGCATAAGCTTCATGCATTTGAGCTCATTATCCATTTGTTTTAGAATTACTTTAAATTTAAAAACCTAACCAATATAATTACAATGGTGTATGTCTCATACACCCATGTAGTGTGTATCAATAACCATGATACAAAATGTACACAAATAAATATATATCACATATATATTAAGTTGTGCACAAGTGAGAAAAATGAATGCTTAAGTGAACCAATGTTAGTTAATGTAAATTAGTATATCACATATACAATTATACACTAAATTATCAAATCAACACTTGACTTAATAATCCGGTTAAATCACATATAACCGACTAACATGCAATGTATCGACTTATCGAATCAACATTTGATTCGATAACTTGGTTATATCGCATATAACCGATCGACACAAACATCGCGAGAATAGAATACGGTATCACATACACGCATTATTCTCGGTCCAGCACATATCACATATGCGCTCCTATTTCATTTTGCCAGAGCCAGTAAAACCTCTATGTAGGACTCTAAAGACTCGTCAATACGCCGGCAGTAGGTGATGATCATATCAAGCACCCACAAGCCGTCAGCGGTACTAGCTTGACGTAACGGCTACCCGGGTATTGAGCGATCAGAAGATCAGCAAGCAAGCACGCTCCAACTCCTGCAAAAAGCCTGACAGTGACACTACCGTACAGTCCGGTCTCCTCATCTGATATGTCGCATATCAAGTCTAGGGGTGGTAAACGTCAGACCCTAATAACCGATAAGTCATGCCGATGCGAGGCTCATAACGGGTCGAGAAACTACTGGTAACACTTACCAGTAAACCTCTAAACCAGCCCTAGCCAGGGACTTCCCTGTTATGGCCAATCGAGCATAGCGCAACATCAACCCCCAATACCGGGAGAGACGAAACCCCTCCTATCGCTCATTGCCTCCATGTGACTCAGGACTGTACCCAAAAACCACCATTTTGCATGCCCTCTTGGATGTGGTAAGGTGGAAATCAAAGCACAATAGGAATCACACAAGACTCTATGATGATCTCGGGTCTACAGACTGACCTGTACCATTGTCACCAGAGAACTGCCATCTGACGTAAGGTATAATACCATCTGGGAGTTCTCGGCGAGTCCGTCCAGTGTACCCAGTCTCTACTGAGCACCCGTATATCATCTCTGATGTCAAACACCAATGGATATGGGATCATACATCACCCATCTGTATGGGTCAAGAAGGCATACGCTAGTCTACACTTGTATATCGATGCCCCGTCTCGATACACCCACGACTAGGGACCTTGAAGGATGTACTTATGGACTACCATGTCCCCACTACTATGATCTGCATCATAGTCCTGGTAGTCAAGTACACATCCTAAGAGCTTTACCAACATGTAACAGAGAGACAATCAGTATACACGTTAAGGTAAAGAGTAACCAGATAGCATATTATCATGTCGAGCAAGAAAGTCCTCCCTATATATGTCCAAGCATCCACTACAATATACATCTCATGTATAGTAATGGCCTCTAGAGCATACATATAACTAACAATCTCCCACTTGCACTAGGGCCATCTGATAACAGTGGTTGTAGTATCTCATACTCAACCATCCCATAAAAGTCTCTCTCTAGGAAAAGGCCTTTGTGAGTGGATCCGCCGTGTTGTCCTCTGAGTCTACTCACCTGACCTCGATCCACTATATGTTAGTTATATGTATGCCCTAGAGGCCATTACTATACATAGGATGTATATTATAGTGGATGCTTGGACATATATAGGGAGGACTTTCTTGCTCGACATGATAGTATGCTATCTGGTTGATCTTTACCTTAACGTGTACGCTGATTGTCTCTCTGTTACATGTTGGTAAAGCTTTTAGGATGTATACTTGACTACCTGGACTATGATGCGGATCATACTAGTGGAGACATGGTAGTCCATAAGTACATCCTTCAAAGTCCCTAGTCATGGGTATATCGAGACGGGGCATCGATATACCAGAGTAGACTAGCGTATACCTTCTTGACCCATACCGATGGGCGATGGATGATCCCATATCCATTGGTGTTTGACATCAGAGATGATATACGGGAGCTCAGTGGAGGCTGGGTACACTGGACGGACTCGCCGAGAACTCCCAGATGGTATTATACCTTACGTCAGATGGCAGTTCTCTGGTGACACTGGTACAGAGTAGTCTGTTGACCCGAGATCGTCATAGAGTCTTGTGTGGTTCCCACTGTGCTTTGATTTCCATCTTACCACGTCTAAGAGGGCGTGCAAAACGGTGGTTTTTGGGTACAGTCCCGAATCACATGGAGGCAATGAGCGATAGGAGGGGATTCGTCTCTCCCGCTATAGGGAGTTAATGTTGCGCTGTGTTCGATTGGCTATAACAGGAAATCCCTGGCCAGGGTTGCAGAGATTTACTGGTAAGTGTTACCAGTAGTTTCTCGAACTGTTATAGACCTCACATCGACACGACTTATCGAGCTATTGGGGTCTGATGTTTACCACCCCTAGGCGAGATATGCGACATATCAGATGACGAGACCGGACTGTACGGTAAGTGTTACTGGTTGGATTCACAGGAGTGTGAGCGGGCTTGCTCGTCAATCTTCTGATCGCTCAATACCCGGGTGGCTGTTATGTTTAGCAGACCGCTTGCGGCTTGTGGGTGTTTGATATGATCATCACCTGCTGCCGGCGTATTGACGAGTCTTTAGAGTCCTACACAGAGGTTTCGTGGCTCAAGCGAAACGAAATAGGAGTGCATATGAGATATGTACGGGACCGAGAATAATGCGTGTATGTGATACCGTATTTCATTCTCGCGATGAATGTATCGAAAGGTTGTATGCGATATAACCTAGTTATCGAATCGAGGGTTGATTCGATAAGCCGATACATTGGATACTAGTCGGTTATATGCGATATGACCGGATCATTGAATCAAGTGTTGATTTAATGATTTAATGCATAATTATATATTTGATATATTACTTTGCATTAACTAGTATTCGTTCACTTTGAAAGGATTTTCTCACTTGAAGTTCATAAGTTGTATATGTGATATACTTTTGTGCACTTGATTGTATCATGTTTGATGATACATGTTAACTTGGTTAAGTGTGTGATTAAATCATGGTTAGTTAATGGTTAGGGTTTCATTTGATTTATTTATGCATTTATTTATTTTGTTTTGACAAAAGAAAAAGAGAAAATGGTTGCTTTAAAAGATGAAGCTTGTTTAAGCTTCATGAAGGTTTGACTAAAGTGACCATTTTTGTCTTCATGTCTTAACCCAACCATTCACTAATCCTAGTTAATTCTCTACACCTAACCATGGTTGTATTATGATAAGTATTGCTTTTCTTTTCTATTTTCAAATAACTTATCATAATATTATCATCTTCTTCTTCTTCTTCTTCAAGAAGAAAACCTAGACTTCATCAATGGTGACTTGATGAAATGACTGAGAAATCCAATTCTAAAGTGAACCCACTTCCTATTTCTTCATCCTCTACCTTTTGCCAAGTAGTAGAGTGTGTTTTCTTCACAAGTTTCATAACTTGGTGAAGTTGGAGCTTGATCTAGCGATGCCTCGACGTAGATCATCTTCGGCATCGTCGTCGATGACCTAGCCCGCTTTTTCTCCGATGAAGCCGATGCTAGAGCCCAAGATCCGATTTGTACAGCGAGGAGACTTCATCGCGGAGCCATGGAGGTGGAGAACCGGATCTACAAAGGTTGTATTTCCGTTCTCTTAGTAAAGTTGTTTACTAGTTGCATCTTTCGCCTAGACATCTAGTTAACGATCCGTATTAGGGTTTCTCGGCAACCGTAAAATTTTGAAATTGGCATGGTTGATGCCTTGTGAGACCTCATTAGTGTGCCTAGGAACCCTACACTATAGATCAACCATCTCCATGATCAGGTGACACTGCCTTAGAATATGTCTGGATCACTGATCGGACAGGCGTTCCTAGGCATAAGCCACAACTCCATTGTCACACAATGGTAGGAACGAAGTTCATCTCATGAACAAATATACACCCAGACTGCCTCTTTGGTAGCATGCTTGGTAACGATGTATCTTGCCTTTATCGTCTAGTATGCCACGGTATCTAGCTTGGAATTCTTCCAACATACCGTCCTTTTACTGAGGGTAAAGACAATGCCTGTGACTGACATTCAGTCGTCCTTATCACCCTGGAACCCTTCCAGTGATTCTCCCCAGGATCAATTGATACCATCTCAGTACAGCTAGTGAGTATCCTAACTTCCAATTAGATCTATCTCATAGATCCAAAACCCAGGATTTAGTTGGTATCACTTTGATCCTATGTGGAGAATCATTATGATAAGCGGAGATTGATCGAGCGTAGCATAGGAAACTCCTTCCCTATCAAGAGTATGTCATCCACGTACTCTACGAGGATCACCACCATACTCCCTACTACCTTTTTGTATATACAAGGATCATCTACCATTTTGATGAAGTCAAACTCTTTGACTACCACATCAAAACAGACGTTCCAACTCCGCGATGCCTGCTTTATCCCATAAAGCAACTTGTACACGCTTCCACTGCTCCCACTATCTATGAAGCCTTCTGGCTGTGTACTTATAGACGCTCCCTTCCAAATCAACATTTAGAAAAGCAGTCATGACACCCAACCGCCAGATATCGTAGTCATGGTATGTAGCCGTGGCTAGTAGGATCTGGATGGACTTAAGCATAGCTACTTAGAAAAGGTTTCATCATAATCCATACCTGGTCGATGATGCAAACCTTTAACAAGTCTAGATTTGAAAGTCTGAACTTTTCCATGTAGACCAAGTATTCTTCTCAAGATATACTTTCTCCTGATGGTGATTTAACCCTTCAGATAAGTCAACCAAAGTCCATATTTTGTTGGTGTATAAGGATTCCATCTCAGATCGTTAAGCATCCAGCCATTCTTACAGAGTCCCACTCCTGATGGCCTGCTCGAAAATAGTTGGGTCATCATCTCATGATGCAATCCTCGCTCCCACTGTCATAGGGAAACCAAATTATCTCTCAGGTGGGTAAGGAACCCTACTAGATCGGCGGAGAGGCCGAGGTTGGTTGGTTACTAATGAATCCTTCGGTTCTACCAAATCATCTGCTGTAGTTTGTATAGCTGGAACTCCCTCCAGTTCTATCTCATGACCACTAATTTCTTCTTAAGAAATTCCCTTTCACAAACGTGGCATGTTGAGAAACAAAACATTTTTGTTCCTCGGTTTGGTAGAAGATATTCCCTTTCGAATGCTTGGGATATCCAACAAACTTCCACAGAACTGATCTTGCCTCGAGCTTGTACGGATTATGCTTTTAGGTATAGGCTGGACAACCCCAAATCTTAACTAACTTAAGATATGGGCTCTTCCCTTTCCATATCTCATATGGAGTGGTAGGCACCTGATTTGGTTAGAACGCCATTCAATAGGTATGCAGCTTCACAAGTGCATAACCCCTAAAAGGAAATAGACAACTCAGTAATACTTATCATAGAGCACACCTTATCACATAGGGTGTGATTGCTCCACCCTGATACACCGACGTGCTGTGGTGTATATGGAGGAGTAATGCTCAGAGAGAATCTCATTCTCCTTTAGAATAATCCAGGAATTCTGTGCTCAAGCATTCTCCTCCTTGATCACATCAAAGGACATAATACTTATACCCGTTATTGGTTCTCTACTTCTAACTTATATTCTGTGAATATCTAAAAAGCTTCGGACTTGTGTTTCAACAGGAACATATGTCTGCATCTTGAGAGATCATCAGAGAATGTAATGAAGTACAAAGAACCGGTCTTGGCATGTGTAGACAGGGGACCTTCATACATCAACATGTATCATCCCAAGAGTTCACTAACTCTTTCTCAGCTTCCTATTAACAGAGCTATGGTCATCTTATCTCTGTGACATGACTGGCAAGTTTCATAAGATGTAAATTCAAACTAATTTAAATATGCATCTATATGTAACTTCAGCTAGTCGGGTCGCATTGATATGACCTAGTCTACAATACTCAAGAAGGACTCGTTCATTTCTGAACTCTTCCTTATGTGTGTGTTCTGTATAGTAAGAACTGTAGTTTGATTTAGATCGTCAATGGTTTTAGATAACGTGCCTGAGCCGATCAACTATTGATATAGAAAATGTTCAAAACATTATCCAACAATACAAAATTATATCCTTCTTTATGAATAAAGAGACTGATATGATGTTGTATATCAGGTTCGGTATCTAATGACATTTGTTCGGAATCAATGTATTCTGGTAATACAGGGTGATAGTGACCAACAGACTTGGCTGCAACATTTGCACCGTTTCTATCACATGAAACTTATCACCCGTTCTCAGTTCTCTACCTATTTGTAGCCCGTGTAACAAATTACATATGTGGGATCCTGATCTAGTATCACATACCCAGGACGTAAAGGATACTGAGAAACTGTTCTCTGTAACGAACACACCCGAAGAAGATGCATCATCATGCACTTTCTTTGTTTGGGCGGCACGGGAATTCTGGTAATCCACTATTTCCTGCTCTGTCTTATAACAATTATAAGTTGGAGCGGGACCAACGTTCCCCTAGCTCAGTATAACAAGCGGGTTCGGTCAATTACATCCATATTATTATCTTGATTAAGGCGTGACATGGTCGCTACCTGGAGAGAGAGAGAAGAAAACACTCTGCGTGCGCTGTTCACACCAGATATTGCATTATTATATTCCCCATTCTTATTCTTTTTATAAATAAACAGGTGCTTTTGACGCATGTCTGCTACATGTTACAGGTTACAGGTTCTTGGACAGAAAACAGCGAAAGCGATGTAAAGACGATGAAAAAATGGACTTTGACCAACAAATAGAAGGACTTTGATCAAGCCTACATAAAGATAGAGTTCACAAAGTACAAGGCAATGCAAAGTCCAAGATCGCGAAGCCACGGTTAAAGCCCACCATAATTGTTCACTGAAGATCTGGAATCAATGTAGAAGCCTAAATGGAAAAATAACTAAAGAAATGAAAAGCCAAGAAGAACCTAAAGAAGCCCAAAAAAATTGTTAGCTGACCACACTAAAGGGCCACGGAACCGCGGCCCAAGCGTGCCATTGCCGCGGTTCCGCGGCCATAAGAAGACAAAAGAGAGATTTATTTTTACCATAATTTCGTGGCGGCTCTGAAAAGATTTCCTAAGGGCCATTTTTGTAAATTCAGACATGCGAAACAAATGTAACCCTAGGCTTTCCTATTCTTTATAAATAGGAACTCTAATCATTGTAACTCTTTATGCCTCCTTTTAATAAAAATTCCAAAATTCTTTATGGAGAGCGTCGGTGCCTCTCTTCAATTCTGAAATTCAGATCTGACAACCCTGCATGGATGATTGGAGAAATGCATCTGTAAAGTAAGTAGATTTGTTTATTTTGTTGCCCTAGATAATTTCAATTCATGCCCTAGATTAAATTTATTTTCTTGCCCTATTATAGATTTTATTTATCCGCCCTAGTTATAACTTTCAATTAATTGCCCTAGGTAGAATAATTTAGGATTTTAGATTTAATAATCAATCCGAACACCCTTCGGAATTAACTCGTAATAACGAATCGGAAATTCACAACATCCCTGTGGACCGACCCGTACTCACCGGCTAGCTTCATGCGACGCCGTTCTTGATTGCGGTTACAAATATTTTTGATCTATCTTTTAGAAAGCGCAAGCACGCTAAATCTCATTCAATCAAATGGCGCCGTTGCCGAGGATGGCGTAGAACTTTCCTTTTCGCAATTTCGGGTTAACCAAAATTAAAAAAAAATTCATAAAAATCTAAAAAAATCCAAAAAAATATATAATCTGTTATTTTTGGAAGGGATACTTTGTTGTTTGAATTTTGCAGGATATACGAAAATCGGATCTGGAAATCTATAGAGATCAAAACAGGAAAAAACAGATCGGAACAACAGAAGATCACAACAACCGAGGAACAGAAAAAATTTGGAGGACCGAGTCTACAAGTTAACCGCGGTGATCTGGTTCAAAAAAAAAAAAGTTCGCCGAACCGACCAAAGCGCGGCGGAACCGCCGCGCCAGCCCCCTTTTGGCCGCGGAACCGCCGCGGTCTAGTCGAATCAGGGCTTAAAAAAAAAGGGCGCAGAAGCGCGATAAAAAAAAAAACCGTTCTGCTACTGCAAATTTTTGTGAGTTTTCTCTCTCTCCTCCTCTGCAAATCTTGATATATCTTATGTAAATTTGCCTACAGGATTTCTTTGCGCTCAAAAATCTTTTCCCTTCCAAATAACAATCTTGTGCAGGATTCTTTGCACCGCGCATAAAATAAAAATCTTTGATTGCAAGTGATTTACTGTTTTGCATATCTTTAATTGGACTTTAAGGGGCTTTTTGACCAATTCAGATTGGGTGAGGATTTCATCACCCTTCCCAGGACCCCAGAAATCACATAAGGCATTTGCATTGACCATATCCTAATTAAAAAATACTAGACTCAGCCCTAAGGACATCGAGCTCAATAGGAAAAGGACTAGAATAGGCATCGACCGTTTATCCTAATTGACTTTGTGGTGTCTAGGCTAGTGGTTTTTAATTAGGCCCACTACTGTGGTTCCTTCCCACTTACCTGGCCGTACTTGTCGGTGAAGAGGCGGTTTGTGGTCCTATTTCTAGCCCTAGTTAGGAGCTGTCTAGCAGACCTAGGTGACCCTAGATCTAGGTCTGATTGTGCATTTCTAGTTGATTACATTTGTGTCTAAGCCCTTTATCGAATTTTTTTTTCTGCAAACAGTCTCAAATAAAGAGAAAAAGGAAAAAAGGAAAATATTTTATAGAAACTTGCAAAATTTTTTAGCTGGAAATAAATCCTTGCACACAATAAAGTTTCCTTCTTTCCCCTTTTCTTACAACATGGGTACCCCACATAATAAATCATTAGCCGAACTTTGGTATCCCGAACCTAATTTTGCGTCATATGTCAATTTGTTCGGTCAATTTAAAAACGATCCCTCCATGCCTAAAACATCTTTGAAAGATCACATAGAGGCGTCTAGGAGAAACAGTTTGACTTTTCAACCCACTTTGTGTCAACCAAGTTAACCTTCACCACCTTCGTATGTTGACACCACTTTTTCAAGTTCAGCTGTAACTCCTAAGCCGATGTCCATTGCTGAGCATATTGCTCAATCTCGCAGTCGATCTTTCAGCCCTCTCCACTCATCTAGTTCTAGGGATCCGCACGACTAATCACCTTGTTATCCATATGTTGACCCTACCCCTGTCCTACCACCCACTTCCTACCAGTCCAACCCGATCTTACCACCCTCACTAGACACTGTTTCCACACAGACAGTAGGGAGTTTTGCATATCCACACGATTTCGAATCTTTTACCGAAACCCCCTCACCATCTAAGTCTAGTTTGGAAAAGTCGTTGAAAGCTTATATTGCTGCAACAAATAAAATGACTAGGAATGTGGAAGCGTCCGTAGCCGCCCTTATGCAACCTAGTGAACCGGTAGCTAGTTTCCCGCTAGCTCAAAATTTTTCAATGTATAAGGAGGCGGTTGGACAGAGCGAGAATGAGAGAGGATTTTCAAATCAAACCTACCCGTACCCAATTGATGCCCACAACTCCTGTTTTCCATTGATTTCCCTAAATAGTTCACCTGTTCAAAATAAAAACGAGTTGTGTGATTTTGTAGTGTTTGATTTGCCAAATTGTGAGGAACCCCTTTCGAGTGAAACCGCACCTAATCATTTCGATCTTTACACCTCCCATCTAGAACCTAAATCGATAGATATCCATGCTTTTGATGAGTTGTCTAAGGAAATTGATTTTCACTTAATTGAGGATATAGACGCCGGGAATATTTCGGATGATGAACCTGTCGATTTAATTGAGATTTTATGTTCAAATCATCATCCCGAGTTATTAAATGTTTCTCCCGAATCTAATATGCGTCTTGAATTTGATGATAATGGCATGGATGAGTTGAATTTTGAGGAAAATTATAAGGATAATATTGAGAAGAGTTTTGAGGATAATATTGAGGTTGAACCATTTTTGTTTAATGTGTCGGATTTTCCAATTCAGCCTCCTGAACCTTTAACTGTTATATCACCCTCCCTCCTTCCTATTGTTCCGACCGTGCACGTGACCGTTACGCTTACATCTCAAATACCAAGTTCGGCGTACCCATGTTTTCTTGCGAATCTTAAGGGATTTGACCCCATTTCCCGACGGGTTGATAGGTTAGCGCAATCGCTTATAACATATCGATCATCACATATTGCGCTAATTTATTCACTCGATTTACACCCTCAAGTTCGCGCGATCCTTCTTTCTCCTTTCCGCCCTTCTTTCCCCCCACCGAGACCATATTCTACCATTCTTCTTTCCACACGGTCTCGCGTGTTTCTCATTTCTTTCATCTCCATCCCATTCATGCATCGACTCTACCTCTACCATGATAAGATTTTTGAATCGTTGGTGCTAACATTTGGCATGTGTAAGGCCAAGCTTAAGTTTGGGGGGGACCTTTGTATATATTTACATATTTTTTTTTTCTTTTTATAAAAAAATAAAAATAAAAATTCAAAACATTAAAAAATGAAAAAAAATATTGTAAATATATAAACAGGGGAGTATCGGCATTTTGACCCTCTTGGTTTAGCATGACAATGAGGACACTGTCAAGTTCAAGTTTGGGGGTATGCTCGGTACGTCTTCTTCCTTCGCATTCATTTGTACATACTTTTGCATTTGCATAATTATTTGAAAACCCATAAAAAATTGAAAAATTTCAAAAATTATAAAAATTAATATATTCAATTTTGGCTAATTGACTTGAGTTTGAAAAATAGGTTAACTGGCTAGGAAAAACTAGATTTTAGACTTAGTAAATTAAAAACCCTAAAAATAACCTTTCTTAAAGTTTAACGGTAGAAAGTATATGCCTTGTAGTTTATTTAGAAATAGGCAAATTTTGGGTTCACTTCTTGGGCTAAGTCAAAATGAGGGAAGAGTATTGATGTTCTTATTAGAGTATAAATTTGAAAAATAGTTCCTAACTTAAGTCTAGATTCTGAAAACGTATACCCTACAAAATTGCACAATCACGCACCTTGAAACTTGGAATAGTAGAGGAGACCTTGAAATGCTCTTGTCAAAGTCCTTAGTACGAAGAAAATGAAACAAAAAAAATATATAAGTGTGAATAAAGAAAAAAAAATGAACACTGGTTTTTGTGATTACTTAAGGCTGTAAAAATAGAAAAATATTTAGCGAGGGTGCTTCATCACCTAGTGCCTTAGACCAACTGGTTTGGGAGTCACTGCTAAAGCCTTGGGTGTTGCAAAACTAGGAAGTACACTTTAATCTGCAAACACATTTTGTAATCGGTCATTGGTACCTCAAGAAGTATTAACGGTCGCATGAAGGATGTGTAAGCAAATTTCATTTAAAAATTCACTAATTAATAAGTGCTTTGGACAATGGACGAGAGTACGATTGCTTGATTTGAATTTCCAAGTGTAGGGATGATATTTACACACACGTAGGGATATGTGATTGGGATTTAGATGAGAGAAAGGAATGAAAGATAGAACTTGTATCTTTAGTAGAGTTGATAGAAATTCCTGAGTGGAGATGGAACCCTAGAAGGAAAACTTAAGAAATGCCGAAAGCTAAGTAAATCTATAGAACATATATAATCTTAAGTTAAATGATTAGGAAGCGTGAAGAATATGGGTGGATAATTTACAAGTAGAAGATAATAGAATTCCATGTTAGAAAACCTAATTGGAGAACAAAAGTTAATGGGCCGAATTGATAGGATTTTGTGGATGTAATCCGCTGAAAACCCTCAGGAGACAACACTCCTCCTACTAGGGACACCTAGAGGTTTAATGGCTTGTTGCATGTGCTCAGTGCAATCGCGTTTCCCTGCGAAAGTGTAGTTAGGATTTTAGTGAATAAAAATAAGTTTGCTCGAGGACGAGCAAAAGATAAGTTAGGGGGTATTTGTTCACACCAGAATATTGCATTATTATATTCCCCATTCTTATTCTTTTTATAAATAAACAGGTGCTTTTGACGCATGTCTGCTACATGTTACAGGTTACAGGTTCTTGGACAGAAAACAGTGAAAGCGATGTAAAGACGATGAAAAAATGGACTTTGACCAACAAATAGAAGGACCTTGATCAAGCCTACATAAAGATAGAGTTCACAAAGTACAAGGCAATGCAAATTCAAAGATCGCGAAGCCACGGTTAAAGCCCACCATAATTGTTCACTGAAGATCTGGAATCAATGTAGAAGCCTAAATGGAAAAATAACTAAAGAAATGAAAAGCCCAAAAGAACCTAAAGATGCCCAAAAAAATTGTTAGCTGACCACACTAAAGGGCTGTGGAACCGCGGCCCAAGCGCGCCATTGCCGCGGTTCCGCGGCCATAAGAAGACAAAAGAGAGATTTATTTTTACCATAATTTCGTGGCGGCTCTGAAAAGATTTCCTAAGGGCTATTTTTGTAAATTCAGACATGCGAAACAAATGTAACCCTAGGCTTTCCTATTCTTTATAAATAGGAACTCTAATCATTGTAACTCTTTATGCCTCCTTTTAATAAAAATTCCAAAATTCTTTATGGAGAGCGTCGGTGCCTCTCTTCAATTCTGAAATTCAGAGCTGACAACCCTGCATGGTTGATTGGAGAAATGCATCTGTAAAGTAAGTAGATTTGTTTATTTTCTTGCCCTAGATAATTTCAATTCATGCCCTAGATTAAATTTATTTTCTTGCCCTATTATAGATTTTATTTATCCGCCCTAGTAATAACTTTCAATTAATTGCCCTAGGTAGAATAATTTAGGATTTTAGATTTAATAATCAATCCGAACACCCTTCGGAATTTACTCGTAAGAACGAATCGGAAATTCACAACATCCCTGTGGACCGACCCGTACTCACCGGCTAGCTTCATGCGACGCCGTTCTTGATTGCGGTTACAAATATTTTTGATCTATCATTTAGAAAGCGCAAGCACGCTAAATCTCATTCAATCATGCTCTCTTGCAAGATCAGATTGGTTATTATTTTATCTAATCAGGATGGCTCCTACTGTTTTTATCAAATCTTCCTTCAAACCCTAAAAGGAAAGACTGGCCGGGATTAATTACACCCTACAACTTCGCCAATCTTTCAGCCAGGCCAGTGTCGGTACTTTGAGGGAGGTTCCCCGTGCTTTCGCACGGACCTAATTAAAGTAAACCTCATTTTTCCATATGCGTAACCCCATTGACACCTTTCTAGACACCTACTTGATCGGCTAATTGTCCTGTGTAAAACTCTCCCAGGAGTAACAATTACTCGCAGTGGGTATCGGGATCCAACTATCTCATTGAAGGTATGCAATCTCGTTGAAAATTTCAACACTTGAAATTCCCGATAATATTTTGCCCCAAGCATCCCATGACCTTGACGGAGGTCAACAAACCACAGGGTGCAAGTCAAGTTCAACCCGTCATTTCTTGATTGAATCAAACCCACCCGCATGACCCTTGACGGTGGTCAACAAGGTCGTACGACTACCCTAATCCAATCTGCATCATATGCATAAGCAGATAAATACTAGTTAGCTACCGCACACTACGCCTTGACGGAGGTCAACAAACGTAGCACGAATACTAAGTAGGACTTATCTGAAATGACGGAGGGCTACGACAGGTTTTTCTGAAAACCTATTGCGTAATGAACTTGATATCGTTGTAGAATCAAATGATTTTAAAATGGAGTGTTTTTTAGGCTTTTGCTAGTTTCGCTAAAGAGGTCACTCCCGGTGAAGGGATCCCGGCTCTTTCCTCGTCGAATGAGGTGCAGGATATATCATATATATCACTGTGCAAAGCAAGAACTAGGAAAGCAATCAAAAGACAAAACCGAGGGGTGTAGCATCTGCCAGTCATTGTTAAAGGGGTCACTCCCGGTGAAGGGATCTCGGCCCTTTCCTTATCGAATAATGTACAGGATGTTCTACAAGGAACACCGCGATGCAAAGTAAGAACTGTAGCTACCTGTTTTTGAAAATTCGACTCAACACCATCTTTTAGGTTTCTTTTCTTTCATTAATCATATTAATGAAGTCCCATCATTTAAGTCACCTAAACATCACAGATAAATACGAAGTGCACCTATGCCATCCGCATTTGCCTCGATGTCCCCTCGTGCACCGTTAGGTTAGGTAACTAACGGCAGAGCGGGGCAGGGCTAGCGCGGGTGTAAAACATAAGTAGCGTCTATATAATATATCATATATACTATATACAGTATTTATCACAACATATCAAATGATCACATCATAGATATTGCAGCAGAAGAATCATATGAAACATTGGATATACTAGGACGTCCGTGTTTTATTTTGAGCCTCTATAAAACACGGATTCCACGGTCGCGATGAATAGCCAAACCCATACCCTTAGACCCCTACGAGAGCGGCAAGCAACCCTACCAATTCTAGAGTTAGGAGACCTGGACTCGACTCCTTGAGTTGGTCTCCCACTGGACTTTAGAACCCGGTTACTTGTGCTCTCCTCCTTGGGTCAATCCTAGTGCGGAAAAGTAAATAATATACAAATGGTTACATCAACCTCATCCCGGAAGTGCCCAAATAAAAGAATATTACATACATTTAATTTTACATGAATGAAAATAAAAACCATCATCTCACATAAAACCCCCGGCTATTCAAAACCCGACGATCCAATATAACATATCCAGCAACACATAACATCACATGTCATCAACGTAAGTAAATATACGCATCCCAATTGTTGTTGACATATAGCAACGAAACCGGCGATATCACATATTACACTTACGGTCACAGAAAAGAAAGTGTAAAACTACAACAGTTGGAATCCGCAACCATCTTAGACATCGCATGCCTAACAATTATAAACCCCGCATTTTAGTCTCTATATCGAAAACACTTTTCAATATCTAGTCAGGCAATTCAACAAGATTCCCGATATGTGATCGAATGCTCGTCGCAAAATTTAGTAGACGGCCGCACCCCCGGATGCCGTCGACGAAGTGCACTAAGGCGGAACACCGTTGTCGCGAGCACCCGAACGGATGCTTTTGGCGACGGGGTTCTCCTATAGTCACTTGGTCGGGGCTATGGGGCATGGTTGTCTATTAAGTTTACCCGGCGAGTATCCGCGTACGCTACATGATTGCGACGGGCTTTTGATCGCATCGAAATTCCGTGGCAACCGATCATTTGAGACTAAACTGCTATGTCTATAACATCCAAATTAGTTATCTCATAACTACTTGTGGATTCCAAATATTGTATCACATTCCAAATAAATAGACAATGTTAAACTTTCCGATCGAATAATCAAACACCCAAGTTTTCCCAAATAGTTCTCAACACTTGAGGGGAGTTTAAAAACATCCATCACATGCCACAGTACCAATGGTCCAGCCGTAGAAGGGTCAAGCCAACGCCTCACATGTGGCAATGCCGTACTGCCCCAAACCCTAAGGTTCAAAAGGCAGTTCAAGACGGTCACATAATCGAGTTAAGGTTTGTTGTCTTCTAGAGGGTCCATCGCGTAACTTGCACGATTTAGACGTTCTTAAACAACGGAAAAATCCAACACTTGGAAATTTTCCGGGTCGGGAAAAAATGAGTTATTGATATCCGTTCAAACTTTTTAATACTTTCTAAATTATCCGGAAAACAGAACGAAATTAAATATTCCGATCGAATCAACGAATACAAAATAAACCTCAGAACACTCAACACTTGAGTCAAATTAAAAATACCCATAAAGATCCAATAACAGCAGTAAACATTACTGTACAAACACAAAAGCAAAATGTCACTGTACGGCCGCGGATCCGCGGCACAAGCAGGGTATTGCCGCGGATCCGCGGCGGTCCGTACGAGTTAGGTGCTCGTTTTGCACAGTTTTGCTTAGAAAACCCTGCTGAATTTTGTAGGTATTTTTAATTCAGAAAAATCATGGTTTTAAAAAAATGTACAGAGAGGGGGTTAACTTTGACATATCGGGGTTTGTTCAGAGTTTTATCTTCGTAAACACGTCGCCTAATACTCTAGCTAGGCTCTGATACCACTGTAGGGTTACAACGCACTCTAAGAAGGTTCTACAAGGCATCAACAATGCTGGATTAAAATTTTAACCGTGCCGAATAACTCTAAACAAGATCTTTGCGAGATAATTAGGATAACACATGCTAATAAATAACAATTATCACTAAGTGAATACGAAATACAACGTTTTTAGATCGGTCCTTCACTTCTAAAGCTCCTTGTTGTATTCACTTCGCTGCGATCATCGAACTCTCGGACTCTCGGATGGCTCCATGAGAAGATTGCAACGGTATTTTACTTGAAGTCTTCGAGACCGAAGATGATCTACGTCGAGGGAATACGAACTCAAGCTTCTACTTCACTAACTAAAGAATTAGTGAAGCAAACACCCTAAACTAAAGTGCTAGTCTAGTAGAGGATGATGAAATAGGAAATGGGTACACTTTAGAATTTTTTTTCTCACAATGTATCTCTCTCTTTTTCAAACCCTAGAAATAAATTGAAAGAGGAAGAAGATAAGCTCAAAATGAGAATGAAACTAATCAAGAGAGTGAGAGAGCTAACCATGGGTGAGTGGGTATCATATACTAACTCATGTAGAGACATTACCCTGGCAAATTATAGTGGTTAGGTTAGTTAATATTTTAAGTAAAACAAAACTAGTGGACTAAGTCAATACAGGCATAAGCTTCATGAAGCTTCATGCATTTGAACTCATTATCCATTTGTTTTAGAATTACTTCAAATATAAAAACCTAACCAATATAATTACAATGGTGTATGTCTTATACACCCATGTAGTGTGTATCAATAACCATGATACAAAATGTACACAAATAAATATATATCACATATATATTAAGTTATGCACAAGTGAGAAAATTGAATGCTTAAGTGAACCAACGTTAGTTAGTGTAAATTAGTATATCACATATACAATTATACACTAAATTATTAAATCAACACTTGACTTAATAATCCGGTTATATCACATATAACCGACCAACATGCAATGTATCGACTTATCGAATCAACCTTTGATTCGATAACTTGGTTATATCGCATATAACCGATCGACACAAACATCGCGAGAATAGAATACGGTATCACATACACGCATTATTCTCGGTCGCGCACATATCACATATGCGATCCTATTTCGTTTTGCCTGAGCCAGTAAAACCTTTATGTAGGACTCTAAAGACTCGTCAATACGCCGGCAGTAGGTGATGATCATATCAAGCACCCACAAGCCATCAGCGGTACTAGTTGGACGTAACGGCTACCCGGATATTGAGCGATCAGAATATCAGCAAGCAAGCCCGCTCCAACTCCTGCAAAAAGCCTGACAGTGACACTACCGTACAGTCCGGTCTCCTCGTCTGGTATGTCGCATATCAAGTCTAAGGGTGGTAAACGTCAGACCCCAATAACCGATAAGTCAAGCCGATGTGAGGCTCATAACGGGTCGAGAAACTACTGGTAACACTTACCAGTAAATCTCTAAACCAGCCCTGGCCAGGGACTTCCCTGTTATGGCCAATCGAGCATAGCGCAACATCAACCCCAAATACCGGGAGAGACGAAACCCCTCCTATCGCTCGTTGCCTCCATGTGACTCGGGACTGTACCCAAAAACCACCGTTTTGCACGCCCTCTTAGACGTGGTAAGGTGGAAATCAAAGCACTGTGGGAATCACACAAGACTCTATGACGATCTCGGGTCTACAGACTAACCTGTACCAGTATCACCTGAGAACTGCCATCTGACGTAAGGTATAATACCATCTGGGAGTTCTCGGCGAGTCCGTCCAGTGTACCCAGTCTCTACTGAGCACCCGTATATCATCTCTGATGTCAAACACCAATGGATATGGGATCATCCATTTGTATGGGTCGAAAAGGCATACGCTAGTCTACATTGGTATATCGATGCCCCGTCTCGATACACCCACGACTAGGGACCTTGAAGGATGTACTTATGGACTACCATTCCCCACTAGTATGATCCGCATCATAGTCTAGGTAGTCAAGTACACATCCTAAGGGCTTTACCAACATGTAACAGAGAGACAATCAGTATACACGTTAAGGTAAAGAGTAACCAGATAGCATACTATCATGTCGAGCAAGAAAGTCCTCCCTATATATGTCCAAGCATCCACTACAATATACATCTCATGTATAGTAATGGCCTCTACGGCATACATATAACTAACACCAGTGCCACTGACGTGCTTGTGGTTAAACCCTTTGCCAGCGTATTGACGAGTTTTTAGAGTCCACACAGAGGGTTTTCCCTAGTTCGGGCGAAACGTTGTAGAGGCCGTATGGTTTTATGGCAGGGTTCTATCATATACGAGCACTTATGCATGGATCATGATCGGACAAACCATACTAGTGAGCTTTGGTTTAAGCTGGATCCTAGTATTAGATTGTTGGATTACTTTCGACTCGTAGTATTCGTATTCAGTCGGAATACGGATGCGGGTATGTATATATGGATGAGGGGTATTCTTGTAATTCGTTATAATATTACTTTAGTTGATGCCATTTCTTTTTCTTTATTTAAACTTTTAGTTTAAAGTTTAATTATGTGGAAATTGTGAGTGCAAGTTTTAACCTAGGGGATTAAATGTGGCATGTGCTATTTTGGTGACTTATGGTGTGATTTTTTATTCCATGTCCATTTTCTTTATTGATTTTGGGTGTGGGATATTTTGTGGAGCAAGAGAGGGCAGCCATATATTGCTAAGGATTGGTCTTGAGAAAAAGATAGAGCTCACACAAAAGATCTCACACAATAGCAATGTCATTTTCTTCACTAGAAAAACATAAGCTCACAACTTCTTCCTCCAATGGCTTCTTCTTCAACCTCCACTCTATCCCTCTCATGTGTTGAGAATCCTAGAGTGTATTGAGACAAAGAAATCATACACTATCTCTATTTCATCTTGAGCACCTAGGTTAGCAAACTAGTTGTTCGAGTTACTTCGGTTTGAAGCGGGAGCCCTTATAAAGGACCCTCGACGTGGATCTTCTTCGACGAAGGGAGACCGGAGAGCAAAATACATCGGGGCAGCCGTGAGAAGCTTGAGAAGTGATTGAAGACCGAAGTACACGGATCGATCGGTATAATCTCTTTATACTACTTTACAGTTTACTAGCATATGGTTAATGGCATAATCCGGGATTTAGGGTTACGTTAGCGCCAGTTTAAAAAGTTTTTTTTCCACGTTTGGCGTTGGATTGATGGCCGGGGCGTTGTCGTTGCCTTACATGGTATCAGAGCGAAACCATTAACCGTATATTAGTTGGTTTAGATAATGTTAAAGTATCAAAACCAAAACAACCCCAAACACTGCCTCGATACATTGCAGTTTCTGTCAAATTTAAAAGTGTCTTCAAAAATTATTTAAACAACTGCAGAAGACTACTTTAGTGACCACGAGCCTACACTCCAAATACGAGCCAATTCCACTAAAATTGACCCGAGCACATTGCTCAATAATCCGAGCAGGCCGGCCATTTTGAAGGGAGTGGGTTTGAAATTTGCAGTGTAGTAGACTATGTAATGTTGGTTTAGTGTTGTTGTTTGTTTAGCCCAGTTTGGATATCGTTTTATCTAGTTGTTTGGGGCTATTCGAGGGTGATTTCGAAGTCGATATTTTCTAACATTGTTTAAAGTTTGCAGTACTTACATTAATATCTGCGATCTTGAATGTCATTCGAGCGGTAAATCTTGTCTAATTGCTATAGCTCTTTTAGACGGGTTTGCGAACGTGACATTCACGTTGATGTTCTGTGTTGTGCTATATTGTTGTGGATTTGTCGTGGTGGATAGCTTGCGTGCAATGGTAGTGCAGTTTGGATTTATTTGTACATTTAATATCGCGGGGCGAGCGTCCGACATGTGGACCGTCGTCACTGCCTGTTTGTATATTATTCTTTTAGGGCACGACCGGGTTGAGGTCAATGTACCCGTTGTACATATTTTCTTTTCTGTACTAGGATTACCCCAAGGTGGAGTGCACGGATAGCCGGGTTCTAAAGGGAAACAAGCCAGCATCTCATGGCTTTGAGACGGAGGGAGCTTCACTCTACAATTTGCGGGCTATTCGCCGCACTCATAGGTGGTACAGGTTGAACCAAGGAGGGGTGCTCAAGTTACCAGATTCCGTGAAATGCCGGGTGGCCCATTCACTTTGTTTAAGGGGGTTGCCTCGCTTCCGGTTTTGGTGGGTAACTTGTCTCACTCGTAGGGGTCTAGGTTTTCATTGCACAGACTATCCATACGACCAGGGGAACGTCGGCTTTCACTTGTGGCTCAAAGGAAACCCGGGGCTCCCAGATTATCTGTATTGTTCTGTGATGCTTATTACTTATTTGTGATGTTGCATTTATCATGCCTGGAGCGATTATTATATATTGTTATATATACTAGTAGATGTTGTATATGTTTTACACCCGCGCTAGTCCAGTCCCCGCTCTGTCGTTAGTTAAGTAACCTAACGGGTGATGACGGGACCTAGTGGCGAATGTGGATGGCATATACGTACATCATATTTTCGTTCTTTTGTTGTGTGATTAATTGATGGGACTGCGTTGATTCAGATCAATGGAAGGAAAATACACCCATTCGATGTTGTTGGAACAATTTTCAAAAAGCTGTTATTGCAAAGGAGTTTTCTTCTGTTTTGCACAGCGGTATTCGGTTATGAATATCCAGCACCTCATTCGACGAGGTAAGGGCCGAGATCCCTTCATCGGGAGTGACCCCTTGGGCAGAAGTTTGCGTCAGGGTAATAACTTCACTATAGTCGATTACTTTTTGCATTGAATCGCGGTATTCAATTTGGAATATCCTGCACCTCATTCAACGGGGAAAGAGCCGAGATCCCTTCACCGGGAATGTCCTCTTTAGCAAAGGTTTTCGCCACTATACATTTGTAAAAAGCTATCCGGTTCCTTCAACGATATCAAGTTCATTACGTTAATGGTTTTTGCCAAAAACCATTCGTAGCCCTCCGTCATTTCAGACAGGTAGCACTTAGTATTCATGTTATGTATGTTGGCCTTCGTCAAGGAATAGTGTATGGTAGCTATTTGTTACTTTTCTGTTGCATAGATAGATACGTTGGTTTGGGACAGTCGTACTACTATTTTGGCCTTCGTCAAGGGTATGTACGGGTGGGTTCAAATTAACCTGGATAATGACGGGTAGAACTTGATATGTCACTTATGATATGTTGGCTTTCGTCAAGGTCATAAGAGCATGCAGTAGAAATCACATCAGGAGTTTCTACAGAAACTGAAACTTGTCAGGCATGCGCATACCTTCTGGAGTGTGATAACTTCACTGGATTCCATCAGGTTATCATGTGATGATAGTTGGATTCCGATTCCTACTGATGAGTTGGTTTACTTCTCGGTTGATCCCGACTAATTCTTCTTTCAGGTTTGGGGGAGAATTTGAGGTTACAGTGAAAGACATCCTGATTAGATAAAATGATTGACCATTCTGATCTAGGTTAGAGTGCACGCTGAGTGTTTCTTTTCTCTCTCTCTTTGGCAACGACCATGGCCCGACCCTATAATATAACTGAGTAACTAAGTTAACCGAACTTTCCTAAAACACTGGCTTTTGGATTGTCAGAGTTGCATACTTCATTGCCACTCCTACTTTTACCCTTTGCTTTTCTCCTGAACATTCCGTATCACTATGAAGATCTCATTTTTGTTGGATATGACCATCGTATAGTTACATACGAACTCGAAGAAACTTGTTTCAGATTCGGGGATGGTTTCCGATTCTGGAGAAAATGAATAGGACTATTCAGTTGTCTTTTCTTTTTACCTTCTCTCAGATTATGAAGGCTCCTAGGATTAGGAGTGGGTACACCTATTGCACTTATTGGATAGGTTTCTTCCAAACCATAGGCAGGTGGCAAATGGTAAGGAAAGAAGAAAACCAATTATCCTAAGTGTGGTGTACAGAAGTCAATAAGTAAAGACAAATAAAGGGATTAGAAAGAGAGCAAAGTAAATTGCGACTGCTATCATTCACGACCAAACCACATATTTAATCGCCACTCTTACTTCACCTTTGAATTTCTCCAGAACACCCCTTATCACTACGAAGATCCACAGTTATTGGATAATCCATCGTATGGTTATATACGAACTCGAAGGAACTCGTTCCAGTTCGAGGATGGATTCTGGTTCAGGAGAAATTGAATAAGGTTTATTCAGTTATCTTTTATCTTTGCCTTCTCTCAGGTTGCGAGTACTCCTAGGATTAGGAGGGTACACCTATTACGCTTATTGGATAGTCTTCTTCCAATCCATAGGCTGGTGCCGAACGGTAGGGAAGGAAGAAAACCAATTAGCCTAAAGAAGGTATACAGAAGGTAATGAGTAATATAAAATAAAGGGATTTAGAGAGATGGCAAGGAAATATACGGTTACAGTCATGAATCTGGATAGTGGAAGAGGCATTACTAGGAATACCCGGATACCCCCTTCGAAACATTTTCATGTTTCAGATTCACTATACGTTGTTAATAGAAAAATGATTTCGCAATTAGATCCTTACTCCAAGGTATGTATTTACCAGGTTTGATTCTCACATCTTTATGGTTTTACAGATGATGAGTGGGAGTATGTTATTGGGAATTAGGTGATCATCCTTATTATATCGGAATTCGTTGTAATTGTTGATTTTTGAGGAAATCGCCTGGGTTTTTTCCGGATGGCAAATATTTGGTTTTGAATATCCGTTGTTATGCACAAATTTCAAACTGATATATCTGTACGTTTATTTTATAAAGTGAGATATAACTTTTTGAAATTATGTCCATGACATTACCTATATCAGTTGATGGTTAGGTAAGGAGCAATAAACGACGGTGTAATTCTTCTTAACCATAGTACAGTTTTCAGTCTACGACGCACATGGTTTGAGTTATTCAACTCAGGGGACTTATACAAAGTATTGTATGTTGTCCAGTGTCCATAAGGACAAAGGAGTTGGTCCTCGTACTATATTCTGTTTACTTGTGACTTCTCAAGTTTTAGACAAGTGTTTTATAGAAATACAAGGTCCAAGTTTGAGAAGTTATATGTACAAGAATAAAGTAGAGAACCATTTTTTGCAAGTATCAGGATTCTTCAAGGTTATCGAAGATGTAGATACTTGTGTTTAGTATTCAGTTGATAGTAATGGTTTTGAGAAACTTGTTTCTCATTCTGGTTACTCATATTTGGATGCACTCCTAAGTTGAGTAATGCTGATCGGCCTCTCTCCATTTAGTTGACATGCACTGGAGACAGCTACATGATTTGAATCTGGTTCTAATTAAATCAGTGCCTCTGTTTCTATATTGTATATAGAATAGCTCATATCTTAACGATGTTAAGGTATGTGGAGTTTTCCAGCTTATGCTTAAAACCAGACTCTGGATAAATCAAGGCACGTTTCAGTAATGGCAGTTTGTGGGTTTTCCCAAGCTATGACGAGGGTTAACTTTCTACCATCTGGAAGATCAATAGAAATATTGTTCTTGACTCGCCACAGTTTTAGTAAAATGGACTTTTTCAGAAAACAGTAGTGGGAGTGTGGTAGAACTGGAAGAGATTCCAGAACCACCAATGATCACTGAAAATTTATTAGGACCAGAAGATTCAATCAGGTTTGACATTCCATTAGTCACTCCGCAGATATGGTGGGTAACCTCATGCGCCCGAGAGGTACTTAGGTATCCTTAAAGACGGTGGCATGGAGGTTCTTGTTTACCCAGACTTGACACTACTGTTGTTCCATACTAGGAGACCCGGTAGGAAGATGAGTATAGCGTAGTTCTAAACTAGCTTTAGAAGTGCACGTTTAGATGACTCTGCCAGAGGGTTGTTGTAGTTAGTGGGAGCAGCGGAAGAATGGTGGACAAGTAGCTTATGTCTATTTATAGACTGAAGCAGATATAGCGGAGATAGATCATCTATTTTTGATGTGCCAGTCATAGGCTTTGACTTCATCAGAATAGAAGATGGATCTGTTAAGAAGGTTGTAGGGTGTGATGTCTTGGTATTTGGATGACATACACTTTATAGGAAGTAAAATTCCTATCCTACGATCGGTTATACTGTGGTTGTCACACAGTGGTTTCTCCACATAGGATTTGGATATTATATAAGGCATTCTGGTTACTTGATCTATGCTTTTAGATCTAGATTTGGGTAGTTTCCCAATTCGGATACTTAGACAGTATTCTAAAAAGTGTTTTAGAATAGACGACTTCTGGCAAGTGGTGTAACTGCAGGTGATGGAGTCACCCTCTCTAAAGTTGTCTTACATAGATGTGCATGATTGGCATATCACTTGGTTAGACAATTAAGTCAATCATGAGATGTCAAGTACCACACCAAATGTTATTTTTGTACAAGATGCAATAAGTTTATATATATTAATCCAATCCTGGAGAAACGTTCGGAAGCAGTTTATGAACATAAGTGGATGTTCTAGGGATATGATAACGGCAGCCTCCTTCGGGAGACGGTTATCATTCCTGTAGGGTTTCCTTAGCACCTTGTGAATGTTTTGGCAAGCATCAATCATGCTACTTTAAAATTTTGGGGTGCTAAACAAACCCTAACCAAGATCATAACTAGAGACTTAGGGTTAAACATGATATGTAAACACTTTACATCTAAGTGAACAAGGAATACAACCTTTGTAGACCGGTCCTTCACTTCAATAGCTCCGTGTAGAAGTCCCTTCGCTGCGATTGATTGGTAAAGATTCTGCGTGTTCAAGTTTAGTTAATTACCGCAATCAAGACGGTTTCGCTTGTAGCTAGCCGGTTGAGTACGGGTCGTCCGCAAGGAGATGGGAATCTTTTTCTATGTGCTTTAACGAGTTAAGTCCAGTTTTCCAGATCTGTTTGTGATTATCTAAGTGTTAAAATGATATGTAAAGAGAGCTTGTTAGGGTTAGGATTAGGTTAGTTTGAGTTAGGAGTCCCTCACTTCTTTCATTGCCACTCTTAATATCGGTGTTACGGTAATCGGCAACAACGGGGATTAGCACGACTAGGAAGGAACTTGCGAGTATAAGCTAGGCTTTCCAACGCTTAAGTTCTTCCTTTTGGTGCTTGTCCGTCCGTTCTTGGCTCTTAGCCATAACCTCCGGTTAATTCAACCACAACCGGTCTCACTACGGAATCACCGCTATCATGTAGGATAGGGTGCCGTAAGGAGCGGATTGTGGTTCAATTAACGGGAGTCGATTTAAGATGTTGGGCAAGGAAAGAGTGAGAGAGATTTCTTTCTCTCAAACTTCCCTTATCCTACGCTAACAAGTATGAAACTACTCACACATCATAATGAAAAGAAAACAAAACAAAAGAGGAAGATAGAAAGAAGGAGATTAGAAGATAACAACTAGCTATTTGCGACCTCACCTTGGCAAGGATCAAGCGTAAGCATCATAGTTGTTTTAAGGATAAAGAAAAAGAGAAAGAAAGAAACAACAAGAAATAACAACAACTAAGTTATCAAATGAAAATTACAACAATTAACAAGTTAACTAAAGAACAAGACAAGCATGATAAGTAAACGGTTCTTCTTTATTCATCATTCTTCACTCACAAAAGCTCACTACAAGATTTTCAATGGAGAAGAGATGAGAAGAGGAAGAAGAAACAAGTATTCTAAACCTAGAAAAATACAAGATTATGCACCCCTTGCTTCACAAGGTTCTGGGGTATTTATAGGCTGGAAAATGAAAACCTAGGGCAACATTCAGAACTAAAATGGAAAGACCAAAATACCCCTAAAAATTTGTCAACTGCCGCCACTATACGGCCGCGGATCCGCGGCCTAAGCATGCTGATGCCGCGGAACCGCGGCGCTTTAGAGGGATTGGATGCTCGGATTTTATGTGGTTCTTAGTGTTGAAGTTTGGATCATTTTGGTACACTTTGTTTCTCAGAATCTCTCCACATTTCTTCCAGATTTGCAGCATGTCAAAAGGTGATTTGATGTGGAACTTTTTGTCATGATTTTCTCGAGCTCCGCATAGATTTCTTGGATCTTGTGTTGCCATTGAGCCTTGTGCATGAAAACGACATTGATTTGCCATTTTGTCTCTTGGACTGGTGTGTGGCAACAGACGGATAAAGGGCGGAGATCCGTGTTTTATCTGTGGTTGGCAGGAACCCGGGTTTTGTCGTGTTTTTCCATGAATTTCACCGTTTAGAGCCGAGAACCTGTATCCTGCAATTGACTAGCAAACACGGCTCAAGAGTATCTAACGATATGCAATGTGATAAAAATTGGGCGGTATGAAAATGCAAAAATCTGATATGAACAAATTCCCCCAAACTTATCATTTGCTCGTCCCGAGCAAAGCCAATTTATTCACAGAAAAATTCGTAACCTCACTTTCGCAGGGAACGCGATTGCACTGAGCACGTGCAACAAGCCGTTAAACCTCTAGGTGTTCCTAGTAGGAGGAGTGTTGTCTCCTGAGGGTTTTCAGCGGATACTACCCACAAAATCCGTTCAAGCTAGTTTTGTAAAATAACTAAGATTCAAACCCTAAAGTTTTGTTTCAGAAAATAACAATTCTATTATCCCAAGTCTAGACTATCAAACCCTTATTTTTCACACCTCGCTTCTTATTTAACTACAGATTTTATATGTCTTTACGTGCAGTGCAAATAGTGTCGTTAATTTTCCAGAAGGATCGATTTACGTCGTCATGTCACACAATAAAGCCCAGATAAAAATTTTGAAACGATCACATAAGTTTTATAAAGAGTTAAGCATTTTTCAAGTTTCGTTTTCCAGTAAAGTTTCAAATTTAGAATTTCTATCTTCCCTAACAGGAAACTAGGTCTTATTTTTCACTCCACCTTTTTCTTGTTTTCATTTCATACACACCTCTGTAAAC
This sequence comes from Agapanthus africanus, assembly GCA_030015575.1. Classification (NCBI taxonomy): domain Eukaryota; kingdom Viridiplantae; phylum Streptophyta; class Magnoliopsida; order Asparagales; family Amaryllidaceae; genus Agapanthus; species Agapanthus africanus. The sequence goes on from CM057347.1 coordinate 222,762,873, forward strand.
GTGCAATAGTCTTTATCATAGAATAAACCCTTCATATCTCCGCTAAAATTTTTTTTTTATAAAAGTCTGTCTTTTATCAAGATTATTCTCACACAAAGAACCGTTAGGAATTTTAACTCGGAGAGAACACTTGCTTGATTTTGTTTTAAACTGGACTTTCTTGGCTTCTTAGCGAGCTTTGGGCCAATGCACCCAAACCAGTTGGATTTAGGGCATTAGGTGTAAAAACACCCCAGCGGACTTAATTACTCAAGTTACCTAGGTCCACAAACAAAAGACAGTTTGGCGTGAAAATCATGATAATTTAATACGAACGGAGATATAGCCGGCAGTTCAATTATTTTTTGGATAAAAGACGTGTTTAGTGGGTTTTGGTGTGTAATCATTCCAATCAAGTTCCAGATGGGTTATTTTTCAGACTAAGTTCCAATTAAGGCATCAATAACATTTCTTCATATTCACTCACTTCATAAACTATTCTTGATATTACATATTTCCGAACAAACCTATTTGATCCTCAGAAAATCATTTATCCATTTAAAAGTTTTTCGACATAAAAGACTTGTCATCTAATTCCTAAAAACTCACGACACGTGTAGTGTGATGTAAAGACGTATATCAGCTATAGTTAACTTCAAAGGAGAGTTATCTTTCAGGTTTTCAAAATCTAAAAATAAGATTTAGTTATTTTTATTTTATCAAACAAAACCGTCGAAATGTTGAATCAGAGTCCTCCCACTAGCTAACTTGACAAAAAGTTTTTATGTTTTTAGAAAATTTTCATATTTTTATGAATTTTATGGATTTAAATATGCAGATGCAAAATATACATATGAATGCGAAGGTTAGAAATGCGTACCGAGCGTACCCCCAAACTTAAACTGGACAGTGTCCTCACTGTCATTGCATGAAGAGATCATTTGAAGGGTCATAATTGTCGGTTAACGATACACAAAAGTTTTTTATTTTTTATTTTTTGTTTTTGTTTTTAAAGAAAAGAAAAGAAAAAGAATATCCACAAATATATACAAAATGGTATACACATACCCCCAAACTTATTTGGAACAGTGTCCACTGTTCTTGGCTGGATAACCGAAGTTTGGAGGTAGGCAGAGGAAGATTATGCAGGGTAAACCGGCTCCTGTAAGACCAGGAGCTCCTCTGTTGGTTCGGCGCTAAGGTACGGTTTTAGTCGGTGTCCGTTCAGTTTGAAAAATGAACCGTCCTTTGGATTCTCCAAATCCACAGCGCCCTGCGGATACACATTCCGCACAAAATACGGCCCTTTCCAGCGAGATCTGAGCTTTCCTGGATGGAAGTGAAGTCGGGTGTCGTAAAGCAGTACCTGCTGACCAGGTACGAAAGTTTTGCGCAAAAGGTGTTTATCGTGAAACACCTTCGTTCGATTCTTAACGACAACCGCGTTATCGTAAGCCTCATCCCTAAGCTCGCTCAATTCGTTCAACTGCAGCTTCCGATGGCTGCCCGCATCTTCGAGAGACAGATTCAGCTCCTTTATCGCCCAAAATGCGCGATGCTCTATTTCGACAGGTAGGTGGCAGGCTTTTCCATACACAAGCCGATAGGGAGACATGCCATGGTCGGTCTTATAAGCGGTTCGAAATGCCCAAAGGGCATCAGTGAATTTCAGCGACCAATCCTTACGGTTCTTGGAAACCGTCTTCTCCAGTATCTGCTTGATTTGCCGATTTGAAACTTCGGCCTGCCCGCAGGTTTGGGGGTGGTAGGGCGTAGAGAGCTTATGATTAATGGAATATTTCCGCATCAAGGCCTCGAAAGTCTTGTTGCAGAAATGACTTCCATTGTCGCTAATGATCGCTCGGGGGTGCCCAAAACGGGAGAAAATGTTTTCTTTAAGAAACCTAACGACAACCTTGTTGTCGTTAGTCCGGCTGGGCACAGCCTCGACCCATTTAGAGACGTAATCAACAGCGAGAAGGATGTACAAGTTCCCAAAAGAGCTGGGAAACGGCCCCATGAAATCTATCCCCCAAACGTCGAAAATCTCCACAACCAAGATCGGTTGGAGCGGCATCTCGTTCCTCCGGGATATCCGGCCCAAGTGTTGGCACCGGGAGCAAGTCTTGCAATAGTTATGAGCGTCTTTGAAGAGTTGTGGCCAGTAGAAACCACATTGCAAGTTCTTCTCAGCTGTCTTTCTGGGGCCAAAATTCCCGCCACACGCTTGATCGTGGAAAAATGACAGGAACTCTTGAATTCCTCATCAGGGACACACCGACGAATAATCTGGTCGGGACAGTACTTGAACAAATATGGTTCGTCCCAGTAAAAGTGTTTTACTTGGGATAAGAAGCGAAGTCTGTCCTGACATGACCATTCAGTCGGTAGTAATCCCGTGGCCAAATAGTTCACAATATCTGCGAACCAGGGTTCGCAAGATACTGTCAAGAGCTGTTCATCTGGGAAAACGTCGTTGATCGGAATTGGAAGCGAAGGCGAAGAAGGAAGTCGTGAGAGATGGTCGGCAACTATGTTTTCACATCCTCGTTTGTCCTTAATGACAAGGTCAAACTCTTGAAGCAAGAGGATCCAACGTATTAACCGAGATTTTGCATCTTTCTTCGCAAAAAGATGGCGCAGAGCAGAATGGTCTGTGTAGACAATGACTGGAGAGCCGATGAGGTAGGGCCTGAACTTCTCTAAAGCAAATACAACAGCTAAGAATTCCTTCTCAGTTGTTGTATAATTGAGTTGGGCATCGTTCAGGGTTCGGCTCGCATAATAGATTACGTGCGGCATCTTGTTTATGTGTTGTCCAAGCACAGCACCAATGGCAAAGTCGGATGCATCGCACATAATCTCAAATGGGTGCGTCCAGTCAGGCGAAGAAAGAACGGGAGAAGAAGTGAGTGAGCTTTTCAATGACTCGAATGCGGTCACACAGCTCGAGTTGAAGTCGAATGGCATATCCTTGGCCAGTAAAAGAGTCAAGGGCCTAGCAATCTTTCTAAAGTCCTTGATGAACCGTCTATAGAAACCGGCATGGCCAAGGAAGGCTCGGATATCTCTGACGCATCAGGGAGGAGGTAGATTGGAAATGACCTCAATCTTTGCTTTGTCAACCTCTATGCCATTTTGCGAGATGATGTTTCCTAAGACAATACCTTCGTGCACCATGAAGTGGCACTTCTCCCAATTCAAAGTGAGATTCTTGTCCTTACATCGGGTAAGGACAGCGTCCAGATGCAGCAAACACTCGTTGAAGGAATCGCCAAAGATGGAGAAATCATCCATGAAAATCTCCAGAAATTTTTCCACCATGTCTGAGAATATTCCCATCATACACCGCTGGAAGGTAGCGGGCGCATTGCATAACCCAAAGGGCATGTGACGATATGCAAACGTGCCGAAAGGACAAGTGAAAGTGGTCTTGTCCTGGTCTTTTTCGGCGATGGGAATTTGATTATAGCCGGAGTAGCCATCAAGAAAGCAGTAGTACTCGTGTCCGGCCAATCGTTCGAGCATTTGGTCAATGAAAGGTAGCGGAAAGTGGTCTTTCCGCGTTGCGGCGTTGAGTTTTCTGTAATCAATGCATACTCGCCACCTAGTTTGGGTGCGAGTAGGGATTAACTCGTTTGCCTCGTTGGTTATGACCGTGATGCCCGACTTCTTGGGGACAACATGAATGGGGCTAACCCACTGGCTATCAGAGATAGAGTAAATGATACCACTATCTAGACATTTTACGATCTCCTTCTTCACAGCCTCTTTCATGACTGGATTGAGACGTCTTTGTGGATCCCGGGCTGGTTTGGCATCTTCCATCAGATGAATGTGATGCTCAACGATCAGGGGACTAATCCCCTTGATGTCCGCCATGGACCAGCCAAAAGCTTGCCTGTTGCTGTGCAAGACCGCGAGAAGGGCTTTCTCTTGCTCTGGAGCCAGAGAAGCCGAGATGATGACAGGAAGGGTCTCGTTCTCACCTAAGTAAGCGTACTTAAGGTGAGACGGCAAAGGCTTGAGTTCGAGCGTTGGAGGTGAAATGATGGAAGGTAGGATTGGTGAAACGGTCTCGAACTCAAAAGATTCCAGCAAAGGTTCAAAACGAGTGTAAGCGACCGAGTCGGATGGTTCAGGTAACTCATCCGGAAATTCGAAGGATTCAAACTCGGGTTGCGAGCGGCTAAGATCGTTCAACAATGTGAAACACTCGTAGTCGTTGTCGGGCGCAGAAACAGCAGCAGGTTCGAGGAGGAACGCACTAGTGGCATTAAGGTTAGCATGATCGAACAGAAACTCCTCGAATTCACACTCTTCAGGGGTGATCTCCTGGATCGAGCAGACGTCCAGTATATGAGCATTAGGTTCGGAGGGCTGATTCCCCAACCTAAAAATGTTGAGTTCAATTGTCATGTTTCCAAAAGAGAGGTTCATCGAACCATTGCGACAATTGATCACAGCATTTGAGGTTGCAAGGAATGGGCGACCGAGTATCACCGGAATTTGATTCCGGGGGTTAGCTACAGGCTGTGTGTCTAATACAATGAAGTCAACGGGGAATATGAAGTCCCCGACTTTGATTAACACATCCTCTAGCTTACCCCTAGGATAGGTGATATATCGGTCGGCCATTTGGAGAGTGCAGTGTGTGGGTTTCAGCTCTCCTATGCCTAATTGCTCGTATACTGAGTACGGAAGCAGGTTGACACTGGCACCAAGATCTAATAGTGCGCGGTTGATGTTCTTATCCCTAATGGTAATAGAAATCGTAGGACAGCCAGGGTCCTTCCGTTTTTGTGGTAAAGATTGGGTAAGAGCATCACTCACAGCACTAGCCAAGAAAACTTTCTTTGGTACCTGAGACTTCCTCTTTTTCGTGCACAAGTCCTTTAAGATTTTTGCGTAGGATGGGACTTGTTGGACAACATCTAAAAGAGGAATGCTAATGTTAACCTGCTTAAATAATTCCAGAATCTTCTCCATTTGAGGATTTTGTTTATTAGACCTCAACCGGTTTGGAAATGGGACGTTTTTAAAATTGGTTGAGTCTAATGCTTGTGGAGGAGACTATGGAGTAGGAACGGATCCCAGAACAGGTGTTTTCGTAGAGTGAGAAGTGGGTCCATTCAAAGCAGAAGAAGAGGAAGGAGAGCCTTGTGAAGAACGGAGAATAGGCTTAGAAGACGAAGAAGCAAGAGACGAAGAAGAAGAAGAAGAAGAAGAAGAAGCGGCCGGGGTGTCATCATTGATCCGTGTGCCGATGTTGTTTTGCAGCAGCCTTCCCGATCTCAATGTGGTCACGGCACTTACATTATGATTCTGTTGTTCAAGAGCAACATGTACATTCTGTCGGTGACCGGGATTTGGGAGTGGTTGGGAAGGGAGCTTCCCCTTCTCTCGCTCGCTTAAGGCTGCATTCAGTTGTGCAATCTGGGCCTCGATGGTTTTGATGCTTTGCCCTGTGAGCGGCAGTGTGTTGCACTAAGGACTGAATGGAAGACTGGATGTTTGCGGTGGATTGAGTCGATTGTTTGACGAACGCCTCCAGACTTCGTTCGAGCAGGAAACCTTATCGTTGTTTGACGGAACAAAGTTGTTTGGTGGAAAAGAATTGTTGGGTGCAAAGTTGTTCGTCTGATTTTGGAAAGGTTGGGGTTGTACGGGTTGCTGAAACTGCTGTTGAGTTTGTTGTTGCGCTTGTTGTTGCGGTGGAGGGGCCCTTTGGAAATTGTTGCCTTGGAATTGATTCTGATTCTGATTCTAGGCGAAATTGGGGTGGTTCCTCCAACCGGGATTGTAGGTGGAAGAGTATGGATCATTCCTCGGTCTTTGCTGAAATGCAGCATTAACCTGATCCTGTCCTTGCGATGGTGGATTGTAAGGACACTCTTCGGTCAAGTGAGAAGAAAATTTGCGCAAGTGGATTGTAACAACAAGCGCAAATGGTACGAAAGGGGAGAACAGGGGCAGGAGCAGGAGAAGAAAATTTGCTTTCTATCGCTTCAAGTTTTCTCGTTATTGCGGCCATTTCAGCTTTCATCGCAATAGAGACGTCAAGTTGGTGAATTCCTACCCTAGACTGACCGATAGAAGTGGAGGTAGAAGAAGAAGAAGTCGGTCTGGTGCTCTCCCATTGTAGCGTTCCCTCCGCAAGGTCGTCAAAGAATTGCCACGCTTCCTCGTCAGATTTGGATAGGAAGTGGCCCTGACAGATGGTTTCCAACAACTGCTTCGTTGCTGGGTTCAGGCCCTCGTATAAGGTTTGGCAAAGTTGCCATTTCTCTATACCGTGGTGAGGACACTGAACAAGAAGGTCTTTGTACCGGTCAAAGCACTTCCAGAAGGGTTCAGATGGAAGCTGAGAGAATTGGTTGATTTCATTTCGGATCCTTGCGGTTTTATGATTCGGATAAAATTTCTTTAGAAACGCTTTTACAAACTCATCCCAACTGGTTATGGAATGGGAAGCGGTGCTATACAGCCATTTTTCAGCAAGATCGCATAAAGTGAACGGAATGACCCGTAGGCGTATAGCATCGTCCGACAGTTGGGTAGTCTTCATCATGGCACAAACGTTTTGAAATTTATTGATGAAGATATAGGCATCTTCAGATTCAAGCCCATAAAATCGTGGAAGCATGTTGATGAAGTGGGGCTTAATTTCAAAATTATCCTCATTGGCCGGTGGAAGAGAAAGGCAGGTGGGAAGTGCAGAACGGGTGGAATAGAAACGATCCTGGTAGTCAAGTACTCATCCTAAGGGCTTTATCAACATGTGATCACAAAACATTATTTGTTTACATGTTAAGATAAAGTGCAACCAGATAACATACTATCATGTTGAGCAAGAAAGTCCTTCCTATATATGTCCAAGCATCTACTACAATATACATCGTATGTACAGTAATGGCCTCTAGGGCATACATATAACTAACAATCTCCCACTTGCACTAAGGCCATTTGTTGTAGTATCCAATACCCAACAATATAGGAGAGGTTGTAGTATCCCATACTCAACCATTGTAGAGAAGTCTCTCTAGGGGTAAGGCCTTTGTTAGTGGATTCACTGTGTCAACCTTCTGGTCTACTCTCCTAACCTCGATCCTTTGGAGATCAACCATCTCCCTGATTAGCTGATACTTGCCTCAGAATATGTCTGGAACGCTGATGGGACCTGGGTTCCTAGGCATAAGCCACAACTCCATTGTTGTCACAATAACAGTTATTGGACGCTCAATGGTAGGAACCTTGTTCATCTTATGAACAAGAAATGTCCAGACAGCCACTTTGGTAGTATCGTTGGTAGCAATGTATTCAGCCTTTATCATCTAGTAAGTCACGGTATCTAGCTTAGAACTCTTCCAACATACCGTCCCTCCACTTTGGGTAAAGAGAATGCCTGTGACTGACTCTCAGTCGAACTTATCTCCGGAAGCTGGAACATAGAACTTTCTTTTAGTGCTTCTCAAGTACTTAAGAATGTCCTCCACAGCTGTCCAGTGACTCTCCAAAGATCCGATTGATTCCTGATCACTACACCTAGTGAATCATCTACATCTAGCCTGGTACATAACATCGCACACTCTAATAGAGCCTACTGCTGAAGTATAGGATATCATCTGCACGCGAGCTCTTTCCAAATCAGTATTGGACAGAGTGATCCATGCGTAAGTGGGCGAACCACCACGCTTAGAATCATCCATACTAAACCCCTTTATGTTAGTGTTTATGCCCTAGAGGACATTACTGTATCATACTAGTTTGTAATTACTTAATGGAAGCTTGGGATATTCACAGTTGTATTGACAGTCTTGCTAAAAATGGTAGTATGCTACTTGGTTTGTGTCTACTTTAATATGTGCATATGTTTCTTGTAGCGTATTGCTTATACATATTAGTAGAGCCCTTAGGATATTTGCTTGATTACCAGCGTTATGATGGCAGTCACACTAGTGGGGGCTGGGTAGTCTATAAGCAACATCCTATACAGGTCCCTGGTCGTAGGATTATCGAGACAGGGCATCGATACTCCGGAGTAGACTAGTGTGTACGCTTCTCATTCTAGTTGGGGAGATGGTCTGTCCCACAGCCATCAGTACATCGTACTGGAGATAGTATACAGGTGCTCGTTAGGTTATAGGTACACCGGACAGGACTCGCCGGGAACTGTAGGTTGGTATTATACCCATCGCCAGATAGCAGATCCCAGGTGACATGAGTACAGCTTAGTCCGTCGACTTGATACAGCTACTTCGCCTCGGGTGTGTTCCCACTGTACTCAGATTACTACCCTACCATGGCTCAAAGGAGTCGTGCAAACAAGTAGTAGTTGGGTGCAGTCCCGAAGCACTTTGAAGCAGTGGCGGTTAGACAGGATTCTTCTCTCACGGTATTGGGGGTTGATATCGTGCTGTGTATGGAGAGCCATTACGCAAAGTCCTTGGCCAGGGCAAGCGAGATTTACTGGTAGGCTTCCAGTAGTTTCTTAAGCTGTAATGGGCTTCACTCTGACACGACTTATACCGCTATTAGGTGTCTGACGTTTACTGCCCCCCTAGGCCCGATATGTGATAGTCCTAGACGAACAGACCGGACTGTACGGAGATTGTCACATCAGGTTCAGAAGGAGTTCGGATGGGTTTCCTCACCGTCATTCTTATCGACATCTACCTGGGGACCGTTACGTACAGCTAGTACCGCTTGTGGCCTATGGTTAAACCCACTGCCAGCGTATTGTCGAGTCTTTAGAGTCCCACAGAGTGAGTTTCCCTGCACCAGGAAAAAGGTGTAGAGGCCGTATTGTTTTACGGCAGGGCTGCGGTCACTTACGTACACTTGTGCACGTATTATGATCGGGCAGATAATACTAGCGGGCTTTGGTTTAAGCCATATTCTAGTATTATACAGATGGATTTATTCAGTCAAAGATTATCCGTGTTTTTCGGAAATACGGATGGGAGGAGCAGTCTCGTAATTTGTCGGGAAGCTTCTAGAAGAAGATAACTCATTTGTTTTTATTTCTTCATGGATTAAACACAAATGAGGTGGAGAGATGAGTTGTAAGTTTTCATCAAATGCTTAATGACTCATGAGGTGATTCACCATTTAGGATTAAATAAAGCTTGCTAGATATTTCTAGATATTTGATCAAGAGATATTTGTATGCTTCATTATATTCTTTCATGATTTATTATTCATATCATTATCACAAAAGCTTTCTCTCTCCTCAAGTCTTCATCTTCTTCCTCAAACCCTAATAGCTCTCATGAGTTGAGAAACCTAGGGTTTAAGTGACTAACTAATCAATCTTATTACTCTACACTCTCTAAGACTTCTAGATTAGCGATCTAGAAGCCGTAGTTATCTCAGATTCGAGATAGGAGCTCGGACTATAGACTTGTTAGTTATATGTATACCCTAGAGGCCATTACTGTACATTGGATGTATATTGTAGTGGATGCTGGGACATATATAGGTAGGACTTTCTTGCTCGACATGATAGTACGCTATCTGGTTGCTCTTTGTCTTAACATGTATACTTTCTGTCTCTCTGATTACATGTTGATAAAGCCCTTAGGATGAGTACTCGACTTCCAGGACTATGATGCAGATCATACTAGTGGGGCCTGGGTAGTCAATGAGTACATCCTTCATTGTTCCTAGTCGTGGGAATATCGAGACGGGGCATCGATATTCCAGAGTAGACTAGCGTATATCTTCTCGACCCATGTGATGGGCGATGGATGATCCCATATCCATTGGTGTTTGACATCAGAGATGGTATACGGGTGCTCAGTGGAGACTGGGTACACTGAACGGACTCGCCGAGAACTCCCAGATGGTATTATACCTCACGTCAGATGGCAGTTCTCTGGTGACACTGGTACAACATAGTCTGTTGACCCGAGATCGTCATAGAGTCTTGTGTGTCTCCCACTGTGCTTTGATTTCCACCCTACCACGGCTCTACTGAGTGGTGCAAACAGGTGGTTTTTGGGTACAGTCCCGATTCACATGGAGGCAATGAGCGATAGGAGGGGATTCGTCTCTCCCGGTATTGGGGGTTGATGTTGTGCTATGCTCGACTGGCCATAACAGGAAATCCCTGGCCAGGGTTGCAGTGATATACTGGTAAGAGTTATCAGTAGTTTCACGAATGTTATGGACCTCAAGTCGGCATGACTTATCGAGCTACTGGGGTCTGACGTTTACCACCCCTAGGCGAGATATGCGACATATCAGACGAACAGACCGGACTGTACGGTAAGTGTTACTGGTTGGATTCACAGGAGTGTGAGCGGGCTTGCTCGTCGATCTTCTGATCGCTCAATACCCGGGTGGCCGTTACGTTTAGCAGACCGCTTGCGGCTTGTGGGTGTTTGATATGATCATCATCTGCTACCGGCGTATTGACGAGTCTTTACAGTCCTACACAGAGGTTTCCTGGCTCAAGCGAAACGAAATAGGAGCGCATATGAGATATATGCGGGACCGAGAATAATGCGTGTATGTGATACCGTATTCTATTCTCGCGATGAATGTATCGATTGGTTATATGCGATATAACCTAGTTGTCGAATCAAGGATTGATTCGATAAGGCGATACATATGATACTAGTCGGTTATATGCGATATGACCGGATCGTTAAATCAAGTGTTGATTTAATGATTTAATGTATAATTATATATTTGATATATTACTTTGCATTAACTAGTATTGGTTCACTTTAAAAGGATTTTCTCACTTGATTTGTGCACATTGTATATGCGATATAGTTTTGTGCACATGATTGTATCATGTTTGATGATACATGCTTGCTTGGTTAAGTGTAAAGAATTGATCCATGGTTAAGTTAATGATTAGGGTTTTGTTTGTTTACTTATTTCTTTCTTTATTTACCTTTTCATTTTGGAAAGGATAAATGAAGAAATGGTGGACTTTCTGTTTGTTAGTTGAAGATTCTTGAAGCTTTGACTAAGTGGCCTCTTTTGTTGTTATGCTTAACCCTAACCATTTAACTAACCCAAGTTAATTCTCTACACTTAACTATAGTTGAAAGTATGATAAGTATTGATTTTTTATCTAATTTATTAAGACTTATCATATCTTCTTCTTCTTCTTCATCTTCTTCTTCAATGAAGAAAGCTTGCTACATCAATGGTGATTGATGAAAAAGTGTGAGAAATCCGAATCTAAAGTCTACCCACTTCCTATTTCTTCATCCTCTACCTCTTGCCAAGTAGTATAGGGTGTTTCATTCACAAGTTTTCATGGCTTGGTGAAGGTGGAGCTTGATCTAGTGATGCCTCGACGTAGATCATCTTCGGCACGTTGTCGACGACCTAGCCCGCCTTTTTCTCCAATGAAACCACCGTGAGAGTCATGGTTCGATTTGGACAGCGGAGAGGACTTCATCACGGAGCCTAGGAGGTGGAGGACCGGATCTACAAAGGTTGTAGCCCCTTCCCTTTAGCTATATTTCCGTTTATTCGCTTGCATCGCCTATATATCTAGTTGACGATCCGTATTAGGGTTTGTAGGCACCCGTAAAAATTGATTTGTGCATGTTTGATCACTTGTGAGACTCCATTAGAGTGCCTAGGAACCCTACAGTGGTATCAGAGCCTAGCTAGAGCCTTCGGCGATGCCTAGATGGAATTAGAACTCCGATCGAATCAAAACCCAAACCCTAATATTGCTCTCTGTACTTTTTCTGAAATCGTGGAATTTTGAGAATTAAAAATATGCAGAAAAATCAGCAGGGGATTGTAAGGTTTACTGTAAAATTCGATGGCCTGATTCCTTAAAGTCGCCGCGGATCCGCGGCATGAGCATGCTCATGCGGCGGTTCCGCGGCTAGTTTGTCGTTTTGTGCATCGAAGTTTGCACCGTAATTCTTAGTAAGCAGTGCTGGTTTTCCTGGGAATATTTTAATATTTATTCCAGAGTTTTATTTTCTGGGTTGTATTGGGGATTCGTAGATTCGATCGGACTGTCTAATTTTGTCTGTGTGTGTTTCCGGGTATTTTTTAGAATATGTTAAAAAGTTCGATTGGATATAAATACCCACTTTTTCCCCTGCCGGGAAATTTCCAATTGTTGGATTTTTTCCGTAGTTTAACGACGTTCTAAGTAGTGCAAGTAACGCGATGGACCCTCTAGAAGACAACAAACCTTAATTCGATTATGTGACCGTCTTGAACTGCCCTTTGAACCTTCTGGTTTGGGGCAGTACGGCGTGCCACATGTGAGGCGTTGGCTTGACCCTTCTACGGCTGGACCGTTGGTACTGAGGCACGAACTGAATGTTGTTAGACTTATTTCATGTGTTGAGCTGTATCGTGAAAACCTGGGTGTTCGATTGTTCGATCGAAAAGTTTAGCATTTTCTATTTATCCGGAATGTGATACAATAATTGGAATTCACAAGTAGTTATGAGATAACGGAATGAATATTATAAACATAGCAGTTTAGTCTCACTTGATCGGTTGCCACGGAGTTTTGATGTGATCAAAAGTCCGTCGCAATCATGTAGCGTACGCGGATACTCGCCGGGTAAACTTAATAGACAGCCTCACTCCATAGCCCCGACCAAGTGACTGTAGGAGAACCCCGACGCCGAAAGCATCCGTTCGGGTGCTCGCGGCAGTGTTGTTCCGCCTTGGTGCACTTTGTCGACGGCGTTGGGGGTGCGGCCGCCTACTAAAGTTTGCCACGAGCATTCGATCAGGATGTCGGGAATCTTGTTGAATTGCCCGACTTGATATTGAAAAGAGTTTTCGATAATGAGACTAAAATGCGGGGTTTATAATTGTTAGGCATGCGATGTCTAAGTAATTCATTTGGTCAGGCATGCGATGTCTGAGGAGGTTGCGGATTCCAACTGTTGTAGTTTTACACTTTCTTTTCTGTGACCGTAAGTGTAATATGTGATATCGCCGGTTTCGTTGCTATATGTCAACGACAATTGGGATGCGCATATTTACTTACGTTGATGACATGTGATGTTATGTGTTACTGGATATGTTATATTGGATCGTCGTGTTTGAATAGCCGGGGGGTTTTATGTGAGATGAGTGTTTTTCATTTTCATTCATGTAAAAACTTGTATGTAATATTCTTTTATTGGGGCACTTCCAGGTTGCGGAAGTTGTCACCGTTGATGTATATTATTTACTTTTCTGCACTAGGATAGACCCAAGGAGGGGAGCACAAGTAACCGGGTTCTAGGGTCCAGTGGGAGACCATCTCGAGGAGTCGAGTCCGGGTCTCCTAACCCTAGAATTGGTAGGGTTGCTTGCCGCTCTCGTAGGGGTCTAGGGGTGTGGGATTGGCTATTCATCACGACCGTGGAATCCGTGTTTTATACTGGCTCGTATTGAAAACACGGACGTCCTAGTATATCCAATATTTCATATGTTTCTTCTGCTGTGATTTATCTATGATGTGATCATGTGATGTTCTCTGACAGATATTATATATAGTATATATGATATATTATATAAACGTTGCTTATGTTTTACACCCGCGCTAGCCCTGCCCCGCTCTGCCGTTAGTTACCTAACCTAACGGTGCAGACGGGATATCGAGGCGAATGCGGATGGCATAAGCGTACGTTATATTTATCTGTGATGTTTAGGTGGACTTAAATGATGGGATATTCATTAATGAGATTAATGAAAGAAAATAAACCTAATTGATGTTGTGGAATCGAATTTCAAAATAAAAACAGGTAGCTACAGTTCTTGCTTTGCATCGCGGTGTTCATTATAGAACATCCTGCACCTTATTCGATGAGGAAAGGACCGAGATCCCTTCACCGGGAGTGACTCCTTAAGCAATAACTGGCAGATGCTACACACTCGGTTTGTCTTTTGATTGCTTCTATAGTTTCTGCTTTGCACAGTGATATATATGATATATCCCGCACCTCATTCAACGAGGAAAGGGCCGACGATCCCTTTACCAGGAGTGACCCCTTTAGCAAAACTAGAAAAGCTTCAAAAACATTCCATTTAAAAACCATTTGATTCCGCAACGAGATCAAGTTCAAAGCGTTAAAGGTTTTCACAAAAACCATTCGCAACCCTCCGTCATTTTAGGAAGTAGAGTACTTAGTATTCGTGCTGTGTTTGTTGACCATAGTCAAGGCACGGTGTACGGTAGCTAAGTGATGTCTTCCTACACCGCATATGATGCGATTAGTTAGGACAGTCGCGTGACTTTGTTGACCTTAGTTAAGGGTCATGTGGGTGGGTCTAATTAATCACGAAATGACGGGTAGAACTTGACTAGTGCTTATGATTTGTTGACCATAGTTAAGGTCATAAGTGCTAGGGGTAAAAATCTTTATCGGGAGTTTCAAGTGTTGAAATTTGCAATGAGATTGCATACCTTCTATATGATAGTTGGATCCCGATACCCACTGCGAGTAATTGTTACTCCTAAGAGAGTTTTGCACTTTACAATTAGCCGATCAAGTAGGTGTCTAGAAAGATGTCAACGGGGTTACGCCTCTGGGAAAACGAGGTTTACTGTAATTAGGTCCGTGCGAAAGCACGGGGAACCTCCCTCAAAGTACCGACACTGGCCTGGCTGAAAGATTGGCGAACTTGTAGAGTGTAATTAATCCCGGCTAGTTTTTCCTTTTAAGGTTTGAAGGAAGATTTGATAAAAACAGTGGGAGCCATCCTGATTAGATAAAATATATAACCAATCTGATCTTGCAAGAGCGCACGCAGAGTGTTTTCTTCTCTCTCTCTCCTGGTAGCGACCATATCACGCCTTAATCAAGATAATAAAATGGATGTATTGACGGAACTCGCTTGTTATACTGAGCTGGGGAACGTTGGTCCCGCTCCAACTTATAATTGTTATAAGACAGAGCAGGAAATAGGGGAATACGAGAATTCCTATGCCGCCCAAACGAAGAAAGTGCATATGATGCATCTCCTTCGGGTGTGTTCATTATACAGAACTGTTTCTCAGTATCCTCTGCATCCTGCGTATATGATACCGGATCAGGATCCCAGATATGTAATATGTTACATAGGGCGGCAAAAAGGTAGAAAAACTAAGAACGGGTGATAAGTTTCATGAGGCAGAAAACGGGGCAAGTGTTGCAGCCAAGTCTGTTGGTCACTGTCACCCTGTATTATCAATACATTGATTCTGAACAAATGCTATTAGATACCGAACCTGATATACAAAATCATATCAGTCTCTTTATTAGTAAAGAAATGATAAAATTTTGTATTGTTGGATAATGTTTTGAACATTTCCTATATCAAAAGTTGATCGGTTCAGGCACGTTATCTAAAAGTATTGACGTTCTAAATCAAACTACAGTTCTTAGTATTCAGAACGCACACAAGAGGAAAAGTTCAGAAATGAACGAATCATTCTTGAGGCATTGTTGACTAGGTCATATCAATGCGACCCGACTGGCTGAAGTTACATTTTAGATGCATATTTAAATCAGTTTGAATTTACATCTTGTGAAACTTGCCAGTCATGTCACAAAGATATAATGACACCAGCTCTGTTTACTGGAAACTGAGAAAGAGTTAGTAAACTCTTGGGACTGATGCATGATGATGTATGTAAGGTCTCCTGTCTACACATGCCAGGACTGGTTCTTTATACTTCATTATATTCTCTGATAATCTCTCAAGATTCAGTCATATATTCCTGTTGAAATATAAGTCCGAACCTTTTGAGGTATTCACAGAATATAAGTAGGAAGTAGAGAACCAATATACGGGTATAAGTATTATGTCCTATGATGAGATCAGGGAGGAGAATACTTGTGCATGGAATCCTTGGACTATTCTAAAGGAAAATGAGATTCTCTCTCAGTATTACTCCTCTGAATACACCACATCACAACGGTGTATCGGGGAGGAGCAATCACACAATATTAGATATCGTGTGCTCTATGATGAGTATTACTGAGTTACCTATTTCCTTTTGGGAGTTATGCGCTTGAGAAGCTGCATACCTATTGAATTAGGTTCGAATCAAATCAGTGCCTACCACTCCATATAAGATATGGTGTGGGAAGATCCTATCTCTTAAGTAAGTTAAGATTTGGGTTTGTCCGACCTAAGTCAAAAGCAAAATCCGGACAAGATCGAGGCAAGGTCAGTTCTGTAGAACTGGAAAGGTTCCAGCTATTCGAAACTACAGCTGAAGATTTGACAGGACCAAAGGATTTTATAGTCCCCGACGAACCTCAGCCTCTCCGCCGATCTGGTAGGGTTCCTCGCCTGCCTGAGAGATACCTCGGTTTCTTGATGACAGTGGGAGCGAGGATTGCATCATGAGATGATGACCCAACCAGTTTCGAGCAGGCCATCGAGAGTAGGGACTCTGTAAGAATGGCTGGATGCTTAGTGATCTGAGATGGAATCCTTATACACCAACAAAGTATGGACTTTGGTTCCTATATCTGAAGGGTTAAATCCCCATCAGGAGCAAGTATATCTTGAGAAGATTACTTGGTGTACATGGAAAAGTTGGGACTTTCAAAGCTAGACTTGTTAAAGTTTTTCGTCATCAACCAGGCACGGATAATGATGAAACCTTTTCCAGGGACTATGTTTAAGTCCATCCAGATCCTACTTGCCACGGCTACATACCATGACTACGATATCTGGTGGTTGGGTGCCATGACTACTTTTCTAAATATTGATTTAGAAGAGAACGTCTATAAGAACACAGCCAGAGAGCCTCGTAGACAGTGGGAGCAGCGGAAACGTGTGCAAGATGCTTTATAAGATAAAGCAGGCATCGCGGAGTTGGAACATCTGTTTTGATGGATTAGTCAAAGAAGTTGAGATCATCAAAATGGTAGATGAACCTTGTATAAACAAAAAGGTAGTAGGGAGTATGATGACGATCCTCGTAGAGTACGTGGATGACATACTCTTGTTAGGGAAGGAGTTTCCTATGCTACGCTCGATCAATCTCCGCTTATCACAATGATTTTCCATATAGGATCAAAGTGATACATACTAAATCCTAAGCTTTGGATCTATGAGATAGATTTAATTGGATGTTAGGATACTCACTAGTTGTAGTGAGATGGTATCAATCGATCCTGGGGAGAATCACTGGAAGGGTTCCAGAGTGATAAGGACGACTGAATGTCAGTCGCAGGCATTGTCTTTACCCTCGGTAAAGGGACGGTATGTTAGAAGATTTCTAAGCTAGATACCATGACAAACTAGACGATAAAGGCTGGTAACATCGCTATTAAAGATACTACCAAAGAGGAAGTTTGGGTGTATATTGGTTCATAAGATGAACTAGGTTCCTGCCATTGTATGACAATGGAAGTGTGGCTTCGGCCCTGGAACCCTGGTCCCATTAGTGACCCAGACATATTCTGAGGCAGCATCACCTGATCATGGAGATAGTTGATCTCCAGGGTGATCGAGGTTAGGAGAGTAGACTCAGAGGAGAACACGGCGGATCCACTCACGAAGGCCTTTTCCCAAAGAGAGACTTTTAGGGGATGGTTGAGTATTAGATATTACAACCACTGCTACAGATGGCCCTAGTGCAAGTGGGAGATTGTTAGTTATATGTATACCCTAGAGGCCATTACTGTACATTGGATGTATATTGTAGTGGATGCTGGGACATATATAGGTAGGACTTTCTTGCTCGACATGATAGTACGCTATCTGGTTGCTCTTTGTCTTAACATGTATACTTTCTGTCTCTCTGATTACATGTTGATAAAGCACTTAGGATGAGTACTCGACTTCCAGGACTATGATGCAGATCATACTAGTGGGGCCTGGGTAGTCAATGAGTACATCCTTCATTGTTCCTAGTCGTGGGAATATCGAGACGGGGCATCGATATTCCAGAGTAGACTAGCGTATATCTTCTCGACCTATGTGATGGGCGATGGATGATCCCATATCCATTGGTGTTTGACATCAGAGATGGTATACGGGTGCTCAGTGGAGACTGGGTACACTAAACGGACTCGCCGAGAACTCCCAGATGGTATTATACCTCACGTCAGATGGCAGTTCTCTGGTGACACTGGTACAGCATAGTCTGTTGACCCGAGATCGTCATAGAGTCTTGTGTGTCTCCCACTGTGCTTTGATTTCCACCCTACCACGGCTCTACTGAGTCGTGCAAACAGGTGGTTTTTGGGTACAGTCCCGATTCACATGGAGGCAATGAGCGATAGGAGGGGATTCGTCTATCCCGGTATTGGGGGTTGATGTTGTGCTATGCTCGACTGGCCATAATAGGAAATCCCTGGCCAGGGTTGCAGTGATATACTGGTAAGAGTTATCAGTAGTTTCATGAATGTTATGGACCTCAAGTCGGCATGACTTATCGAGCTACTGGGGTCTGACGTTTACCACCCCTAGGCGAGATATGCGACATATCAGACGAACAGACCGGACTGTACGGTAAGTGTTACTGGTCGGATTCACAGGAGTGTGAGCGGGCTTGCTCGTCGATCTTCTGATCGCTCAATACCCGGGTGGCCGTTACGTTTAGCAGACCGCTTGCGGCTTGTGGGTGTTTGATATGATCATCATCTGCTACCGGCATATTGACGAGTCTTTAGTGTCCTACACAGAGGTTTCCTGGCTCAAGCGAAACGAAATAGGAGCGCATATGAGATATGTGCGGGACCGAGAATAATGCGTGTATGTGATACCGTATTCTATTCTCGCGATGAATGTATCGATTGGTTATATGCGATATAACCTAGTTGTCGAATCAAGGATTGATTCGATAAGCCGATACATATGATACTAGTCGGTTATATGCGATATGACCGGATCTTTAAATCAAGTGTTGATTTAATGATTTAATGTATAATTATATATTTGATATATTACTTTGCATTAACTAGTATTGGTTCACTTTAAAAGGATTTTCTCACTTGATTTGTGCACATTGTATATGCGATATAGTTTTGTGCACATGATTGTATCATGTTTGATGATACATGCTTGCTTGGTTAAGTGTAAAGAATTGATCCATGGTTAAGTTAATGATTAGGGTTTTGTTTGTTTACTTATTTCTTTCTTTATTTACCTTTTCATTTTGGAAAGGATAAATGAAGAAATGGTGGACTTTCTGTTTGTTAGTTGAAGATTCTTGAAGCTTTGACTAAGTGGCCTATTTTGTTGTTATGCTTAACCCTAACCATTTAACTAACCCAAGTTAATTCTCTACACTTAACTATAGTTGAAAGTATGATAAGTATTGATTTTTTATCTAATTTATTAAGACTTATCATATCTTCTTCTTCTTCTTCATCTTCTTCTTCAATGAAGAAAGCTTGCTACATCAATGGTGATTGATGAAAAAGTGTGAGAAATCCGAATCTAAAGTCTACGCACTTCCTATTTCTTCATCCTCTACCTCTTGCCAAGTAGTATAGGGTGTTTCCTTCACAAGTTTTCATGGCTTGGTGAAGGTGGAGCTTGATCTAGTGATGCCTTGACGTAGATCATCTTCGGCACGTTGTCGACGACCTAGCGCGCCTTTTTCTCCAATGAAACCACCGTGAGAGTCATGGTTCGATTTGGACAGCGGAGAGGACTTCATCACGGAGCCTAGGAGGTGGAGGACCGGATCTACAAAGGTTGTAGCCCCTTCCCTTTAGATATATTTCCGTTTATTCGCTTGCATCGCCTATATATCTAGTTGACGATCCGTATTAGGGTTTGTAGGCACCCGTAAAAATTGATTTGTGCATGTTTGATCACTTGTGAGACTCCATTAGAGTGCCTAGGAACCCTACAAGACTCTCGGGTGGATCGTCTTTGACTTGAGGAAGCGTTTGAGGTGCCCTTGTTCCATAGAGCCTACGAGGTGTGGAGGACAGCGATGAAGACCCGAAGGACTGGTAACGTGAGGTATAACTTCGAATCCGAGTTGTTAAACCTCTCGTAGTTTACTAGTAATGGTTTAGACACGATCCGTGTGCTCAAGTCCGTGTTACGAAGCTTTGATAATTGTTTTTCATATATTCCGCCTCCCCACGAGCTAGTGGGGTGTGTGACATGGACTTACAGTGGTATCAGAGCTTACTAAACCATTACTAGCTTGTTACCAACTAATTAGAACTTCGATCGTCGGAAAAACGCGAAAACATAACCTCGGACCCCTGAAGTTTCTGTCAATTTTAAACGTGTCGAAAAAATTATTTGATAGGTATGAAAATTCACAGCAGGGAATTCTAAGAATACTGGGGAAATACGAGGAGGTAACTCAATTGGACTGCCGCGGAAGAGCGGCGGATCGGAGCGATCCGCCGCGGATCCGAGGCCGAGTCAACTCCGAGTTGACTCGGATTTACAGAGTAACTCTTAGTTTTGGGTGTTCTGTTTTTCTGTATATTTTGTTTTTGCCCAGGTTATTTCAGTGCTGGCTTGCATTTGGGGTAGAGACGGAAAAAGGTTCTCGATCAATATTCTAAGTTATTTGCTAATCGAGTTTTATCTGTAATGTTTAATGTGTTCGTAAACCTCCCCTAATTGCTAGTATGTCGGTTAGTAAGGGGTAGCACATTTCTGTAATGGTTTTTACTGGTTTGTGTAAATGAACTTCATTGGATCGTTGTGATGATTAGCCGGGGTTTGAGATGAGTTTTTATATTCTTTCATTCGATGTAAATTGTAATCTGATGAAATATTCTTTTGCGGGGCACATCCGGGCTGAGGTTGTAGCCACCGTGGTATTATTTCATTTACAGTTTTATGCTCCTAGGATAGACCCAAGGTGGGGTGCACAAACTACTGGGTACTTTGAAGTGTTTAGTGGCCTACTCACGTTGTTGAGGGAGACCGCTTCACTTCGGGTACTTGGCGGGTGGTTTGTCGTACCCGTAGGGGTTTAGGGTGGGGTAATGGCTATTCATCACAACTGTGTAATCCGTCTTTCCTTGCAGGCTCAAAAGAAACGCGGATTGCTTGTAAATCCAATAATGTTCATCAGTGATCTGGAATGCCTATTATTGCGTCTGACGAATATACAATATCTATATATGATAGCAATTAGATGTCACTTATGTTTTACACCCACGCTAGCCCAGCCCCTGCTCTGCCGATAGTTAAGTAACCAAACGGGTGAATGACGGGTCACAGTGGCGAATGCGGATGGCATAAGAGGACGTTGTATTTTCGTTGTTTTCTGCAATGATAGATTAATTGATGGGACGCACTATTTTAATGCAAAAAAAAAAACCAAAGTTGAATCGTTGGAACAAATTTAAAAGAAACCACTTGGTTATTTTAAAAGAGCAGAATTTTTAATTGCGGAGCTTTAACCACTCCTTTTTAAAAAGCTATTAGGTTCCTTCGATTATATCAAGTTCACTACGTTCACGGTTTCACCAAAACCAGTCGTAGCCCTCCGTCATTTCATATGAATGGTCAGTTGTCATGACCCGAAAGAGCACGTGACAGGCTCTTGAATTATATGAAGTCTATAGGACTCCATCTAATCCAAGTAAGCCAAAAGCCCAGAAATCTAAAACCATTTTAAAGAGAAATTGGTAGAAAAATAGTTTTTAGAAGTAAAGAAAACATGTTTAAAAAGAAAGGTTATTAAATAACTAAGCCGAATATGCATTTTAAAATGTATAGTCTTTTATGAAAATTTCGGCAGAGTTTCCTTTGTAAAAATTGGCCCCGAACGGGGTACAACAAGAATAATATATATGCAATGATAAAAGGCATCCGCAAGCAGGAGGTAGATCTTCGTAATCGACGGTCACAACCACGCAAGCAATATAATATACAACGCCGAAAGGCGAGGATCAAAACTCAAAAAGAAACTCAATTAAGCATGAATACCGTAATACTACTACACGCGACTCTAAGGTCGAAATAATACATAACAGATTTTCTAAGTCTGAAACAATATATAAGTTTTGGTTGATGGAATTTCTAGATACAAAAGAATAATACATGTACAATGGTGGTTCTGATGCAAAAGAACACACCTACCAAAGCAAATCACCCGGAAAGGAAAAAGTGTCCCGGAAATGCCGCCATGGAACCTGTACGGCAAAAACCTGCAAGAACTATGGCACAACGGGGGTGAGTTGCCAACTCGTGAATAGAAAATATCTACTAGCAGAAATCGAATGCATGACATAATCCTAGGTCAATACGATCAGTATATATTATAAACCTCAAAGAATAAGTCTGAAACATGATAAGGTGGCAATGTAACATCTAAATAAGTATGCAGTGCCAAGTGCTCATGCCAGTGGCTCAGGGAATAACATATCATCAATATGAGGTATGTTTGCATGAATAAATATGATGAAGTATTTGAATTGATATCAATACACATATATTAGCGTCTCATTCCACTAATATTGTTGTAAGGGCATATATAACAGCGTCCTCATCCACTGTTATATATACATATGAGGTATGCTCAATGTAATCAAAGTCTGTATGTGATCAATGTCTGTATAAATGTGGATCCCGTCCACCTGTCACCCAATGACAATAAGCAGCATGCATGTAAATATGAGGATATAATCAAAATCATGGAACCTGAGTGCTTAGCATCGACACTCGAAAACATCATGAAACCTGTGCCTAGCATCGACACTCGAAAACATCATGAAACCCGTGCCTAGCATCGGCACGAAAATCCTTATCTATCAGGTGCTGTCAGCAGGACTGGCCCTGATAGGTACGTACCATACGCTATCTCAAAACCCGAGTGCCCAGCTTCGACCCTCGAATTTCCATGTATCATACGTACATAACTCCGGTCGGCATCCCCAAGATATCCGCCGAGTAAAAGGTAATGTCACCGGACGGTAGGGTTCCCCTGACAGGCTCATCGCCTAGCTACATGACAGATCCGTTCTTACCCCGGGGTACCTCCGGGCCCTACCATGTGCCCTCATATGGCCTCTACGCCTCCTCGCATAGGGTATATATATATCAGAACCGATAAAACTCATGGTGGATGCTGAAATATCATATCAAGGAAACCGGGTTTCTAAAACTTCTACATAATCTCATTGAAATACCATCGGTTCCCAAATCCAGAAACATCATAGAAACGATATATCTCAATGCGCATAATCAGAAAGTATAATGTATGTGACATATAAATGAAATGCAAGTATAACAGTATATCATGCAACATGGAATAATAGTATGCACATACAAGGGTCATATCCTAATGCAATAATACTACTGTGTAGTGACATGACAATTATCGATGATGAAGTGTGTGAGCCGGCAAGCAAGTGTACGTGGAACATACGTTGTTGGAGATAGTGCCCTCAGAGTCAATTAGTAGGTCACAGGTACGTGATTGCAATGATTGAGGGAGGACCTATCCCGGTAGGACAGTCTTACTCGAGATGATAGTGTGCTATCTGGTTTACCTTTATCATCGTGTACTGTTTTAAGTGACCTGACACGTCGCTATTACACGTTGATAGAGCCCCTAGGATTCTTGCTTGACCACCAGCAGTATGAGGGCGATCATATAAGTGGGAGCTGGGGGTCTATAAGCATATCCTTAAAAGGTCCCTAGTCGTGAGAGTTTCGAGACAGGGCATCGATTCTCCATAGTAGACTAGTGTATACAGTCGAGACCCCGACGAGGGGCGGTGGCCGGTCTCACAAGCCACTGGTGTCAGTTGGATCACCTAAGATGTATACAGGTGCTCATTGGGTTATGAGTACACCGGACAGGACTCGCCGGGAACATGCTAGTTGGTCATATACCAGATGTCAGATGGCAGTTCCCTGGTGACATGTGTGCAGGTTAGTTCATCGACCTGGGGATCGTCATTTGTCTCGTGTGAGTTCCCACTGTACTTTGATTACTACCCTACCACGGCTCAAAGGAGTCGTGCAAACAGGTTTTAGTTGGGTACAGTCCCGAGCCACATAGAGGCAGTGAGCGTATCTTCAGGGGTTCGTCTCTCCCGGTATTGGGGGTGAGGTCGTGCTGTGTCTAGGAGAGCCATTACATGAAGCCCTCGGCCGAGGCAAGGAGATTTACTGGTAGGTATTCCAGTAGTATCTCAGGGTGTTCTGGGCTTCACTCCGACACGACTTGTACCGCTTTTGGGGGTCTGACTTTTACCAACCCCCTAGGCCCGCCATGCGATGCTCATAGACGAACGGACCGGACTGTACGGATATTGTCACTGACAGGCTCAGTAGGGAGTCAGGCTGAGTTCGCTCACAGACGTCCCTTTTGGTCAATACCTGGTAGCCCGTTATGTATTGGCTTATACCTCTAACGTGCTAGTGGTTAAATCCACAACCAAGGTGTTGATGAGTCTTTAGAGTCCCCCACATTTCTGTTACTCAGCTTTCGGGCGAAAGGTTGTAGAGGCCGTATGGAGATATGGCAAGGTCCGATCAGATACGTGCGGTATTGCACGGATCAGGATCGGACAGTTTGTACTATAGGCCGTATGGTTATATGGCAGGGTTCGATCAGATACGTGCGGTATTGCACGGATCAGGATCGAACGGACATCACTAGCCGGTTTTGGTTTTAAGCCGGATCCTAGTATAGTACAGTGTAGATTTTGTCTCATTGCATTTGTATTTCGGTCGGAATACAAATGCGGGTGTGTATGCACAGTATCGGGGTTTTCCTGTAATTTATTACGGAACCAGTTTTTTGGAGTTGCCAGTTTGCTTTCCGTTTCGGCCAATTTTCCTTTGTATCGTTCATTGGCCGATGTTTGGTGGAGGAGGGCTTATTTGCATTGTTGCAAATAAGTATTTGTGGAGGGGGTCTTTGCTTATATTTGTATCATGATAGCTTTTCATTAACCTTGACTTGTATCCTCATGATGGCATGACTTTTGAGTCATCATGATGGTTGATGATGGTTGGGGTTGTGTGTGGGTTTGTGTGTGATCATATTCTTTCATGATTTGATTTTGATGCCTTGCATTTTTGTTGAAGCCACTCACTTCCTCATGCCAATCTATCTCATTCTCTCCTCTCTCCAATTAGCTTGGCCAGCCACTTTGGCAAGAGGCTGTCCAAATTTTGAGTGTGGGTTTTTTGGCTCATTTCATGTTGCAAAATTCCCACAAGATCATTCTCAAAAGCTCCAAGTTCAATCCCTCCACAAAAGGCAATTCCATAACCCCATATGAGACTTGAGTACACTACATTCTACAGTAAATCTTGGGCACGTCGAGTAGTCGGCTTCGTGCCCGAGTTGCCTCGGCATTGAGGTGGGAGCCCGTAAACAAAGTAGGCGATGTGGTGCACTTCTGGCGACGAGGAGGAGGCAGGAAATTCCGCAAGAGATCGGGACCATGACGAGAAGACCGGAGGACTTGGATCGTCGGTATATCTCTATTCCCTTTCTTGTAGTTAGCTAGGACTAGTTAATGGTTCGATCCGGGTTATAGTGCGCGGTGGTGCCGGTTTGCTAAGTCCGCAAAATTAAAGTTTATCACCGCTTCCGCATTTGGCCGTCGGATTGACGGCCGGGGCACCGCCGTGCACTTACATACGTATCATCGATAATGGTGCTGGTATCCTAACAGCATGATGGTAATATAGCAATAAACACATGCAAAGTGATGTGAATAGCATGAATTTGCGGAAATCGAATAATCAACACAACAGTGAAGAATCTACGTCAATATGTATATGTCATGCAGTTATACCATTTGAAATAAGACGAATCGGGATTTTTAGTAAAATAAGGGCTACGGTGTTTTTAAGAAAAGATGCGCCTTTTTGAAGTATCCGTAGAATCCCTTTGCTTGTCTTTAAAATATTCCAGTTTCTTTGGTTTTGAAATAGGTATGACTCGGTCTAGTCTAACATTTACAATACGAACTACAGATCTAACTATCCAGTCAATCGGGAGGGGTATGGAAACAACCTAAATCTGAGTCGATATATATAAATATAATAGTCAATGATCCCGCCACAATAGTATCGCGTACGATACAGTATATCATCTGACGTCCTCGAATCATGAGTGCGGATCTATCATCAATATATAGCTCGTACGGTAAATCATCGTACGGCATCCCAATAGCTGTGTACGGGTCAATATCACATTATCTCATCAATTATCTGGTATCCTTATCATCATATCACATAATCTAGGATACTGATCTAAGTCTAGTACAAATCGATACCATCTATATAACTGCGTATGTAAACACACGTCCAAGGCCTGCTAAGAATCACATGTCGTATCCCAAATACGAATCACATCATATCACCGATCTCACGGCACTATTCCCGATATCATCAACTCATCTCCAATGTCATCCACTATCATCATCAACACAGTATAAGTATAATGAATATGCAAGGGTGTGCGTGTGGGTGTAGACCTATTCTAGGGTTCGCGACTAGGAACTACACTAGTTTACTTCTAACCCTAATCTATACATAGTACACCTAACACAATATCCACAACACACTATAAACTATCATATACATAATATATACATATATAGTATACCAACTTCGGACTGCGGGGGTGCTATACGCCATCCACCCGATTTCCCCCGTAGATATAATCTACTCACCTTGCTTCTTCATTTTTCGACGTCGCCACGCGCTTGCTCGTCTTCCCGAAGTCTTCATGGGGTACCTACACATCAACGTATCGTAAATACGTATTAAAACCAAAACGATACACAAAAGCCAAAACGATACGCTAAGGCCTTTAGGTTAGAACCTATGGACTGTGCTTTCAAAACCATCAATCAATCCTCGATATCGTCGTATAAACGCCAAGTATTCGAGGTAAAACGCAATACACAAATGCAGAATTCAAAATACGGAAAACGGAAACCTGAATCCAAAACAGCAACTAGAGAAAAGGGTCCCAGATTTCACCCTAGGTCAAATTGGACAATTTTGCACATGCCAGGGGTCTAATCTAGAGATAAAGGGGTACCAAAACCAAAACGAGCAAATTTGATGGGGTCCAGGCTGCAATTTGCAGCCAATTGGAATATATTTCCGGTCGGGACTGGGAGTTTGGGGCTAGGGTCTTGGTGGTAGCTTCCTGGGAGCCTGCACATATCACTATCCGACCAAAATAATTTTAAGAGTTTCGGGGTGATAGCAGATTCAATATAACCTTCATAGATTTCTTAAATTTTCCGATATCGGTTTCTAAATCCTTATTTTGGGTTTCAAGTCTTAGGTTTAGGTCTCAAATCTAGCACTAAGGTGTTTGTATAGCCTCTACTGAACTCAATTTCACATCACAACTCACAATTCCTGATAACCCTAACTAAGTTTTCCTTAAGTCCACCAAATCAAACAATATCGTTTCTAAACTAGCATGGGAGTATAAGAAATGCTAAATCTAAGCTAATGATCCAGAAAATATCTCATTTGGCAACTCAAGAATTTTCTTAAGTTGCCCCTAGTGGCCAAAATCCTTGCTTTCTTGGTCCAATGGGCTTGTCTTGAGCTTGTGCACACTTTTTGTGAAATGGGAGTGGGGTTTTGGAGTTGTTTTTGAGATGATTTAAGGAGTTGAAGAGGGGGAGAAGGAGGGGGCAGCAGCAGCCGCAGGAGATGAAGAAGGAGAGGGAGAGAAATGAGTATGGGGATCAAGGAAAATGGCTTAAGTCATTGGTCAAAAGAAAACTGTACCTTTCTCTCTCTAACCATACCTCAATATAATAATCCTTTCTCTTTTTCTTTTCTTTCACTTTTCTCCAAATTCCTTCTCACTCAAATAGTAACCCCAAACAACATGGTAGAATGCACAAGTGTAAAGAAAAAAAAGATATGTGCATGTTTTGCACAAAAATACTAAAAAACCGATTAGCGATTTTTAATCGCGATTAGCACTAAATTAGCATATAATTAATCATAAAAACTTTAAAACTGCATAATTCCATAAAATACCCTATTTTAGAATTTTCCATAATTTTTCCATAATTTTTCCTATTTATCTGTATTTAATAATACCGAAATATTAAAATATGCAATAAAATAATATTAAATTATAAAAATTCCCAAAAATAATAATTTTTTTTTGAAATGTTACAATCTTCCCCCCTTAAAGAAATTCGTTCCCAGAATTTAAATTTAAACCCCCAATTACTAAAACATTTCAGTAAAAAAAAAT
Source organism: Agapanthus africanus (assembly GCA_030015575.1). Taxonomy (NCBI): domain Eukaryota; kingdom Viridiplantae; phylum Streptophyta; class Magnoliopsida; order Asparagales; family Amaryllidaceae; genus Agapanthus; species Agapanthus africanus. Next base: position 222,790,987 of record CM057347.1, read on the forward strand.
CCAAGCCGTCGGGGCTCCGAAATCATCAATACATAAAACACATCAAAGCGCAATGCATGCGCATAAGTAATGAGCAGATAACTCAAAATCAAAACTCCGTCAAGTATCCCGCAATCATCGGAGTCATGGTAAAGACACAAATGTCAAATCCAAAATGAAACCAATATGATATAAATCCGAACTATACATGTAAATACCAAATCTATACATGTAAATAGCTGAAGTAAATGCATGCAAAATATATCCAGGTACAGTTTTCTGACTAGTCCAGCTCAGAATGAAAACACATAGCAAATATCATAAAAATGTACTGCTCCATAAGAAATCAATCCTAAAAATGTATATAAGAATACCCTGTGCGTCTGGTGCGCACGGAAATCAAAATCCTTATATGTGCCATACATGTGCAAAGAAACAACATCTAGGTGCAACGGGTGTGCACGAAACATCTGTCATAGGCAACGCGTGTGCCCGACAGTAAAATCGGGTGCATCTGACATGCACGAAGAATCCCGATTTAGTGCATCTGATGTGCACCAAAATCATATCTTAAAGCATGCGCTCAACAAGCGCGAGAATCCAAATCAAAAGCATGGAGTGCAAGAAATCAACATCAATATCAGAATCAAAGTCGACGGTATACAATACGGCTCAATCCAGATCAGGTATACCGCGTGTATAAGCTCACAACCGTGTGCATCAGCATGCACAAATCAAATCAAAACACTAAAAGTCCATGAAAACTATGCTGGAAGCGTAAATCAAATCACCGGCATCAAATAGACATGAAATCACAATCAATACCTCAAGAGTAATAACTTTGCGCAAAGTATAAATACCCGGTAGGTGCAACCATAGTGCATAAAAACAAATATCATGAAACTCAGCCATCACGACCAAATCATGCAAATAGATCACCCAAAATACCGAAATCTAAGATGTCGGATACCAGATAATCGAATCACCAAATCACAAATTAAAAATACCGTCGTCGGTATATCCTCCTTCGCAGTCGAAAAGGTGTCGGTGCATCCAATGCTAGCAGCGCAAGATATCTACATGCCTCTTGCTTTCGGTCTGGCGTCCTCTGTCTCTGGGTCCGTATCTTCTCTGTGGATTACCAATCTCACGATCCATCGGCTCATCGGCCCTGTCAGGTGTGCTAACGGGGACGATTCCGTTCTGGCACTTCTCTGGTCATCTCTCGGTCAATCATCACGACCACTCATAAATTAGCATGTTAGTGGCGTCGGTCTCTGGCTCTCTGAATGCACATCACACATCTGCTCCTGGGTGCAAATCTTATTGCAGCAGTATCCTGGAAGGAATCCTGCTCAAGGTCTCTTCCAATCTTATCTATGCCGATCTGTACGGAGGCTGGTACTCTTGCATAATCTATTCTCGCTCAATGGACATCTGTGTCCTCAGCACAGCATTTCTCGGAAATTGGTCGCATCCCAACGCCTCTGTGGACATCTCCGGCCTTTAATCTTAACGTTGAGTAGCAACAACTCGTCAGCATTTTGCACAAACCTCTTGTCCCGCTTGTCTGTATCATCCTTACTATATCTGTTTCTTGTTCCGAAACGGCTGCATACACATCGCGCCTCTTTCTGGAAGATATATCCATGCACAATGCCTCTGCGTGCATATCGCATCTCTGATGTCAGCGGAGTGGAACATCATCTCGTCGAAATCTCTTGCGAACTCTTTACTTCACTCTGCTCCAATGTCGACTGATTCGGACTCGTCTCATCATGGCTGCATGGACTGTGCTCCAACGGCTATACTCGTATCTGGAGTCTCCCAAGCAATGTGTCCCATCACATGATATTCGAATGATGTCGAACCATCCGATCGACTCGTCAGAACCTCATAATCCCCCAAGAGATCAATATCTTGAGTACAGTTTAATAGTATCGAGTACATACCACAGCGTCGGTGGTCCAACCGTTGAAGGGAAAAGCCAAGCCTCAGTAATGGCACCACGGAACTGCCGCAAACCCAAAGGTTCAAAGGCTTTCACACGGTCATTATATCGAGTTAGGTTTTCATTCTTCTAGAGGGTCCATAGACTCGCTTCCATGTCTTTCCGAATACTTTAAACTTGGAAAATAGGCTCTTGACATTCGATCGTCTCAATCGACTCTGAACGAACTTACATGAAGTTGCCTCTAGCTGGAATCAATCTATCTGATGACCTTGCATCGGGTAAGCGAACGAACCACAAGTCCATGTCATTCATTCTCGGGTGACTAGCGACCTACCATCATATCTCTAAGTACATACTCATGCTGCAGTATCTCCAATCATCTGGGCGATATCTTGTCATTTGCAGCAAGAACTTGCTCATTCGTCTGTATGCTGAACAACGCCTCAATCATCATGAATAAGCGATATATCAATGGTCATCACATCCTGGCTGACCTCTAGCAGTAGCCTGATCCTCTGGTACCGATCGGTACATCCGAGAAATCTCGTAAAAGCGATATGTCAAACGCTCATGGCGCGAAAACACAATAAGACGACGCCTCTCAATGCAATCGTATGTCCCTGGAATCACACCCTGGTCAGTCCTCGTCTGCGACAAGCTCAAGCTGACGCAACTCTAGCCATAGCTCTCTCTGCCCGTGTGACCGTAGCAGCACAATCAAAACCAGTGTCGATGAGGATAGATCATAGGAATGAATATAATACTGTGCAAGAAAATGTACATCATAAGGTTCCTAAAGCGGAGTAGCGTATCGTAAATATGCCGCGGAACATACACACAGTATGTCACTCTACTGAAGTCGCCTACTCCATCAACCAAGGGTCATCCTACGCGACGAAAGTTCGGGTCTAATACCCCCTCGACTAAGTCTAAGTTCCGTAAGGTCAAGCCAAAGTTCCGTATATATATAAATGCCCTAGGCTCCACATAGTCAAACTTAGACTCGAACCAAGGTTAACCTAGCGCTCTGATACCAACTTTGTCACGACCCGAAAGAGCACGTGACTGGCCCTTGAATCATATGAAGTCTATAGGACTCCATCTAATCCAAGTAAGCCAAAAGCCCAGAAATCGAAAACCATTTTAAAGAGTAATTTGTAGAAAAAGTATTTTTAGAAGTAAAGAAAACATGTTTAAAAAGAAAGGTTTTTAAATAACTAAGCCGAATATGCATTTAAAAATGTATAGTCTTTTATGAAAATTTCGGCAGAGTTTCCTTTGTAAAAACTGGCCCCGAACGGGGTACAACAAGAATAATATATATGCAATGATAAAAGGCATCGCCAAGCGGCAGCTAGCTCTTTGTCAATCGACGGTCACAACCACGCAAGCAATATAATATACAACGCCGAAGGGCGAGGATCAAAACTAAAAAAGAAACTTAATTGAGCATGAAAACCGTAATGGTACTACGCGCGACTCTAAGGTCGAAATAATACATAACAGATTTTCTAAGTCTGAAACAATATACAAGTTTTGGTTGATGGAATTTCTAGATACAAAAGAATAATACATGTACAATGGTGGTTCTGATGCAAAAGAACCCACCTACTAAAGCAAATCACCCGCAAAGGAAAAAGTGTGCTGGAAATGCCGCCATGGAACCTGTACGGCAAAAACCTGCAAGTACTGTGGCACAACGGGGGTGAGTTGCCAACTCGAGAATAGAAAATATCTACATGCAGAAATCGAATGCATGACATTATCCTAGGTCAATACGATCAATATATAATATAAACCTCAAAGAATAAGTCTGAAACATTATAAGGTGGCAATGTAACATCTAAACAAGTATGCAGTGCCAAGTGCTCGTGCCAGTGCCTCAGGTAATAACATATCATGAATATGAGGTATGTTTGCATGAATAAATATGATGAAGTATTTGACTTGATATGAATACACATATATTAGCGTCCCATTCCACTAATATTGGTGTAAGGGCATATATAACAGCGTCCTCATCCACTGTTATATATACATATGAGGTAAGATCTGTAGGGTTCCTAGGCACACTAATAGGGTCTCACAAGTGATCAAACATGGCTAATTCAAAAATTCCCATGTGCCTACAAACCCTAATACGGATCGTTAACTAGATGTATAGGTGATGCGATGCAAATAAACGAATTTAATGCTAAAGTAAAGGGGCTACAACCTTTGTAGATCCGGTCCTCCACCTCCATAGCTCCATGATGAAGTCTCCTCGCTGCGATGATCGGAACCCGGGCTCTAGCGTCGACTTCATCGGAGAAATGGGCGGGCTTGGTCGTCGGCTTCGATGCCGAAGATGATCTACGTCGAGGCATCACAAGATCAAGCTCCCACTTCACCAAGTCATGAAACTTGTGAAGAAAACACCCTATACTACTTGGCAAGAGGTAGAGGATGAAGAAATAAGAAGTGGGTTCACTTTAGAATTGGATTTCTCACTCATTTTGGCTAGTTGCCATTGATGGAGGCAAGCTTTCTTCATGTTGAAGATGAAGAAGATGAAGATAATATGATAAGTTATTTTCTAATAGAAAATAATATGATAAGTATCATATTGCAACCATGGTTATGTGTAGAGAATAAACCAAGGTTAGGTGACTGGTTATGTTAGGCAAAGAAACAAAAATGGTTGAACTTTTTCAAAGCTTCATGAAGCTTCAAGTAAATCCAAAAAGCAACCATTTCTTTTCTTGCCTTAAAAGGAAATAAACAAATAAATAAATAAATAAATAAACTAAATAATCAAGAGAAGATTATAAAACCCTAACCATTCACTTAAACATGATTTAAACTAAACATACACCCAAACTAGCATGTATCATCAAACATGATACAATCTTGTACACAAAAGTATATAACATATACAACTTGTGTATTTCAAGTGAGAAAATCCTTTTAAAGTGAACCAATACTAGTTAATGCAAAGTAATATATCAAATATATAATTATACATTAAATCATTAAATCAATACTTGATTTAACGATCCGGTCAAATCGCATATAACCAACTAGTATCCAATGTATCGGCTTATCGAATCAATCTTCGATTCGATAACTAGGTTATATCGCATACAACCAATCGATACATTCATCGCGAGAATGTAATACGGTATCACATACACGCATTATTCTCGGTCCTGCACATATCTCATATGCGCTCCTATTTCGTTTCGCTTGAGCCAGGAAACCTCTGTGTAGGACTCTAAAGACTCGTCAATACGCCGGCAGCAGATGATGATCATATCAAACACCCACAAGCCGCAAGCGGTCTGCTAAACGCAACGGCCACCCGGGTATTGAGCGATCAGAAGATCGACGAGCAAGCCCGCTCACACTCCTGTGAATCCAACCAGTAACACTTACCGTACAGTCCGGTCTGTTCGTCTGATATGTCGCATATCTCGCTTAGGGGTGGTAAACGTCAGACCCCAGTAGCTCGATAAGTCATGCCGACTTGAGGTCCATAACATTCGTGAAACTGGTGATAACTCTTACCAGTATATCACTGCAACCCTGGCCAGGGATTTCCTGTTATGGCCAGTCGAGCATAGCGCAACATCAACCCCCAATACCAGGAGAGACGAATCCCCTCCTATCGCTCATTGCCTCCATGTGAATCGGGACTGTACCCAAAAACCACCTGTTTGCACGACTCAGTAGAGCCGTGGTAGGGTGGAAATCAAAGCACAGTGGGAGACACACAAGACTCTATGACGATCTCGGGTCAACGGACTAAGCTATACCAGTGTCACCAGAGAACTGCCATCTGACGTGGGGTATAATACCATCTGGGAGTTCTCGGCGAGTCCGTTCAGTGTACCCAGTCTCCACTGAGCACCCACATACCATCTCTGATGTCAAACACCAATGGATATGGGATCATCCATCGCCCATCACATGGGTCGAGAAGATATACGCTAGTCTACTCTGGAATATCGATGCCCCGTCTCAATATTCCCATGACTAGGAACATTGAAGGATGTACTCATGGACTACCCAGGCCCCACTAGTATGATCTGCATCATAGTCCTGGAAGTCGAGTACACATCCTAAGGGCTTTATCAACATTTAACAGAGAGACAGAAAGTATACATGTTAAGATAAAGAGCAACCAGATAGCGTACTATCATGTCGAGCAAGAAAGTCCTACCTATATATGTCCCAGCATCCACTACAATATACATCCAATGTACAGTAATGGCCTCTAGGGCATACATATAACTAATAATCTCCCACTTGCACTAGGGCCATCTGTAGCAGTGGTTGCTGTATCACATACTCAACCATCCCATATAAGTCTCTCTCTGGGAAAAAGCCTTTGTGAGTGGATCCGCCGTGTTGTCCTCTGAGTCTGCTCTCCTAACCTTGATCACCCTGGAGATCATCTATCTCCATGATCAGGTGATGCTGCCTCAGAATATCTCTGGGTCACTGATGGGACCAGGGTTCCTGGGCCAAAGCCACAGCTCCATTGTCATATAATGGTAGGAACCTAGTTCATCTTATGAACCAATATACACCCAAACTGCCTCTTTGGTAGTATCTTTAACAGCGATGTTACCAGCCTTTATCGTCTAGTTTGCCACGGTATTTAGCTTGGAACTCTTCCAACATACCGTCCCTTTACCGAGGGTAAAGACAATGCCTGCGACTGACATTCAGTCGTCCTTATCACTCTGGAACTTTTCCAGTGATTCTCCCCAGGATCAAGAAGGTATCACCTTTATCCTATTTGGAGAATCCTTGTGATAATAAGAGATTGACCGATCGTATTATAGGAAACTCTTTTCCTATCTAGAGTATGTCATCTACGTACTCTACGAGGATCACCACCATACTCCCTACTACCCTTTTTGTATATACAAGGTTCATCTACCATTTTGATGAAGTCAAACACTTTGACTATCACATCAAAACAGACGTTCCAACTCCGCGATGCCTGCTTTATTATGTAAAGCAACTTGCACACGTTTCCGCTGCTCCCACTGTCTACGAAGCCCTCTGGCTGTGTACTTATAGACGTTCTCTTCTAAAACATCATTTAGAAAAGCAGTCATGGCACCCAACCGCCAGATATCGTAGTCATGGTATGTAGCCGTGGCAAGTAGGATTTGGATGGACTTAAGCATAGCCACTTGAAAAGGTTTCATCATTATCCACGCCTGGTCGATGACGAAAAGCTTTAACAAGTCTAGCTTTCAAAATCTCAACTTTTCCATCTACACCAAGTAATCTTCTCAAGATATACTTGCTCCTGATTGTGATTTAACCCTTCAGATATAGCAACCAAAGTCCATACTTTGTTGGTGTACATGGATTCCATCTCAGATCGCTAAGCATCCAGCCATTCTTACAGAGTCCCTACTCTCGATGACCTGCTCGAATCTAGTTGGGTCATCATCTCATGATGCATTCCTCGCTCCCACTGTTATCGAGAAACCAAGGTATCTCTTAGGCGGATGAGGAACCCTACCAGATCGACGGAGAGGCTGAGGTTCGTCGGGAACTATTGAATCCTTTGGTTCTGTCAAATCATCAACTGCAGTTTTGTATAGCTGGAACCTTTCCAGTTCTACAGAACTGTCCTTGCCTCGATCTTGTCAGGATTTTGCTTTTGACATAGGCCGGACAATCCCAAATCTTAACTTACTTAAGAGATAGGCTCTTCCCATACCATATCTTATATGGAGTGGTAGGCACTGATTTGATTCGAACCTAATTCAATAGGTATGCAGCTTCTCAAGTGCACAACCCCAAAAGGAAATAGGTAACTCAGTAGTACTCATCATAGAGCACACTATATCCAATATGGTGCGATTGCTCCACCCCGATACACCGTTGTGCTGTGGTGCATTCAGAGGAGTAATACTGAGAGAGAATCTCATCTTCTTTTAGAATATCCAAGAATTCCATGCACAAGTATTCTCCTCCCTGATCTTATCATAGGACATAATACTTATACCTGTATTTTGGTTCTCTACTTCTAACTTATATTCTGTGAATATCTCAAATGGTTCGGACTTGTGTTTCAACAGGAACATATGTCTGAATCTTGAGAGATCATCAGAGAACGTAATGAAGTAAAAAGAACCGGTCCTGGCATGTGTAGACAGGAAACCTTACATACATCATCATGTATCAGTCCCAAGAGTTTACTAACTCTTTCTCTGTTTCCAATAAACAGAGCTATGGTCATCTAATCTTTGTGACATGACTGGCAAGTTTCACAAGATGTAAATTCAAACTGATTTAAATATGCATCTAAAATGTAACTTCAGCCAGTCGGGTCGCATTGATATGACCTGGTCTACAATGCCTCAAGAAGGATTCGTTCATCTCTGAACTCTTCCTCTTGTGTGTGTTCTGTATACTAGGAACTGTAGTTTGATTTAGAACGTCAATGCTTTTAGATAACGTGTCTGAACCGATCAACTTTTGATATAGGAAATGTTCAAAACATTATCCAACAATACAAAATTTTATCATTTCTTTACTAATAAAGAGACTGATATGATTTTGTATGTCAGGTTCGGTATCTAATAGCATTTATTCAGAATCAATGTATTGGTAATACAGGGTGACAGTGACCAACAGACTTGGCTGCAACACTTGCCCCGTTTTCTGTCTCATGAAACTTATCACCCGTTCTCAGTTTTTCCACCTTTTTGTAGCCCTATGCAACAGATTACATATCTGGGATCCTGATCCGGTATCAGATACCCAGGATGCAGAGGATACTGAGAAACAGTCATGTATAATGAATACACCCGAAGGAGATGCATCTCATGCACTTTCTTCATTTGGGCCGCATGGGAATCCTGGTATTCCCCTATTTGCTGCTCTGTCTTATAACAATTATAAGTTGGAGCGGGGACCGACGTTCCCCAGCATAGTATAACAAACGGGTTCGGTCAATACATCCATATTATTATCTTGATTAAGTCGTGATATGGTCGCTACCTGGAGAGAGAGAGAAGAAAACACTCTGCGTGCGCTCTTGCAAGATTAGATTGGTTATATATTTTATCTAATCAGGATGGATCCCACTGTTTTTATCAAATCTTCCTTCAAACCTTAAAAGGAAAGACTAGCCGTGATTAATTACACTCTACAAGTTCGTCAATCTTTCAGCCAGGCCAGTGTCGGTACTTTGAGGGAGGTTCCCCGTGCTTTCGCACGGACCTAATTACAGTAATCCTCGTTTTCCCAGAGGCATAACCCCGTTGACACCTTTCTAGACACCTACTTGATCGGCTAATTGTAAAGTGCAAAACTCTCACAGGAGTAACAATTACTCGCAGTAGGTATTGGGATCCAACTATCACATAGAAGGTATGCAATCTCATTGTAAATTTCAACACTTGAAACTCCCGATAATGATTTTTACCCCTAGCACCTATGACCTTGGCTAAGGTCAACAAATCATAGATACTAGTCAAGTTCTACCCGTCATTTCGTGATTAATTAGACCCACCCACATGACCCTTGGCTAAGGTCAACAAAGCCACATGACAGTCCTAACTAATCGCATCATATGCTGTGTAGGAAGACATCACTTAGCTACCGCACACTACGCCTCGGCTATGGTCGACAAACGTAGCACGAATACTAAGTACTCTACTTCCTAAAATGACGGAGGGTTGCGAATGGTTTTTGTGAAAACCTTTAACGCTTTGAACTTGATCTCGTTGTGGAATCGAATGGTTTTTAAATGGAATGTTTTTGAGGCTTTTCTAGTTTTGCTAAAGGGGTCACTCCCGGTGAGGGGATCGTAGGCCCTTTCCTCCTCGAATGAGGTGCGGGATATATCATATATATCACTGTGCAAAGCAGAAACTATAGAAGCAATCAAAAACAAACCGAGTGTGTAGCATCTGCCAGTTATTGCTAAAGGAGTCACTCTCGGTGAAGGGATCTCGGTCCTTTCCTCATCGAATAAGGTGCTGAATGTTCTACAAGGAACACCGCGATGCAAAGCAAGAACTGTAGCTACCTGTTTTATTTTGAAATTCGATTCCACAACATCAATTAGGTTTATTTTCTTTCATTAATCTCATTAATGAATATTCCATCATTTAAGTCCACCTAAACATCATAGATAAATATAACGTACGCTTATGCCATCCGCATTCGCCTCGATGTCCCGTCTGCACCGTTAGGTTAGGTAACTAACGCCAGAGCGAAGCAGGGCTAGTGTGGGTGTAAAACATAAGCAACGTCTATATAATATATCATATATACTATATATAATATCTATCTGAACACATCACATGATCACATCACAGATAACGCAGCAGAAAATATCATATGAAATATTGGATATACTAGGACGTCCGTGTTTTCAATACGAGCCAGTATAAAACACGAATTCCACGGTCGCGATGAATAGCCAAACCCACACCCTAGACCCCTACGAGAGCGGCAAGCAACCCTACCAATTCTAGGGTTAGGAGACCCGGACTCGACTCCTCGAGATGGTCTCCCACTGGACCCTAGAACCTGGTTACTTGTGCTCCCCTCCTTGGGTCTATCCTAATGCGGAAAAGTAAATAATATACAAAAGGTGACATCATCCGCAACCTGGAAGTGCCCTAATAAAAGAATATTACATACAAGTTTTTAAATGAATGAAAATGAAAAACACTCATCTCACATAAAACCCCCCGGCTATTCGAACACGACGATCCAATATAACATATCCAGCAATACATAACATCACATGTCATCAACGTAAGTAAATATGCGCATTCCAATTGTCGTTGACATATAGCAACGAAACCGGCGATATCACATATTACACTTACGGTCACAGAAAAGAAAGTGTAAAACTACAATAGTTGGAATCCGCATCCTCTTTAGACATCGCATGCCTAGACCAGTGAATTCCTTAGACATCACATGCCTAACAATTATAAACCCCGCATTTTAGTCTCATTATCGAAAACTCTTTTCAATATCAAGTCGGGCAATTCAACAGGATTCCCGACATTCTGATCGAATGCTCGTCGCAAACTTTAGTAGGCAGCTACACCCCCGATGCCGTCGACGAAGTGCACCAAGGCGGAAGACTGCTGCCGCGAGCACCCAAACGGATGCTTTCGGCGACGGGGTTCTCCTACAGTCACTTGGTCGGGGCTATGGAGTGAGGCTGTCTATTAAGTTTACCCGGCGAGTATCCGCGTACACTACGTGACTGCGACGGACTTTTGATCGCATCAAAATTCCGTGGCAACCGATCAAGTGAGACTAAACTGCTATGTTTATAACATTCATTCAGTTATCTCATAACTACTTGTGAATTCCAAATATTGTATCACATTCCGGATAAATAGAAAATGTTAAATTTTCCGATCGAACAATCGAACACCCAAGTTTTCCCAAAACAGCTCAACACATGAAATAAGTTTAAAATCATTCAGTTCATGCCTCAGTACCAACGGTCCAGCCGTAGAAGGGTCAAGCCAACGCCTCACATGTGGTACGCCGTACTGCCCCAAACCTTAAGGTTCAAAGGGAAGTTCAAGACGGTCACATAATCGAGTTAAGGTTTGTTGTTTTCTAGAGGGACCATCGTGTTACTTGCACTACTTGGAACATGATTAAACTACGGAAAAGTCCAACAATTGGAAATTTCCCGGCAGGGGAAAAAGTGGGTATTTATATCCGGTCGAAATTTTTAACATATTCTAAAATATCCGGAAAACACATAGAAAAAGTTTGATAATCCGATCGAATCTACGAACTCCTAATACAACCCAGAATATTCAACTCTTGAATAAATATTAAAAAATCTCATAAAACTCAGCATTTAAATAAAGAAGTCACTGTGCAAAAATGGTTGACTGAAGAGGCTAAATGGGCGCGGAACCGCCGCATTAGCCTGCTAATGCCGCGGTTCCGCCGCGCTTTAGACACATCATTAGGTAATTTTTGCACCATAATTCTTAGAATTTCCTGCTGAATTTTTTAAGCATTTTTAATTTACAAAATTCCACGAATTACAAAAAAGTACAGAGAGCATTTTGGAGTTAGGGTTTCGGTTCGATCGGACTTCTAACTCCGTCTACGCATCGCCTAAGGCTCTAGCTAGGCTCTGATACCACTGTAGGGTTCCTAGGCACACTAATCGGGTCTCACAAGTGATCAAACATGGCTAATTCAAAAATTTCCTTGTGCCTACAAACCCTAATACGGATCGTTAACTAGATGTATAGGTGATGCGATGCAAATAAACGAATTTAATGCTAAAGTAAAAGGGCTACAAGCTTTGTAGATCCGGTCCTCCACCTCCATAGCTCCATGATGAAGTCTCCTCGCTGCGATCATCGGAACCCGGGCTCTAGCGTCGACTTCATCGGAGAAATGGGCGGGCTTGGTCGTCGTCTTCGATGCCGAAGATGATCTACGTCGAGGCATCACAAGATCAAGCTCCCACTTCACCAAGTCATGAAACTTGTGAAGAAACACCCTATACTACTTGGCAAGAGGTAGAGGATGAAGAAATAGAAAGTGGGTTCACTTTAGAATTGGATTTCTCACTCATTTTGTCTAGTTGCCATTGATGGAGGCAAGCTTTCTTCTTGTTGAAGATGAAGAAGATGAAGATAATATGATAAGTTATTTTCTAATAGAAAATAATATGATAAGTATCATATTGCAACCATGGTTATGTGTAGAGAATAAACCAAGGTTAGGTGAATGGTTAGGTTAGGCAAAGAAACAAAAATGGTTGAACTTTTTCAAAGCTTCATGAAGCTTCAAGTAAATCCAAAAAGCAACCATTTCTTTTCTTGCCTTAAAAGGAAATAAACAAATAAATGAATAAATAAATAAACTAAATAATCAAGAGAAGATTATAAAACCCTAACCATTCACTTAAACATGATTTAAACTAAACATACACCCAAACTAGCATGTATCATCAAACATGATACAATCTTGTACACAAAAGTATATCACATATACAACTTGTGTATTTCAAGTGAGAAAATCCTTTTAAAGTGAACCAATACTAGTTAATGCAAAGTAATATATTAAATATATAATTATACATTAAATCATTAAATCAATACTTGATTTAACGATCCGGTCATATCGCATATAACCGACTAGTATCCAATGTATCGGCTTATCGAATCAATCTTCGATTCAATAACTAGGTTATATCGCATACAACCAATCGATACATTCATCGCGAGAATGTAATACGGTATCACATACACGCATTATTCTCGGTCCTGCACATATCTCATATGCGCTCCTATTTCGTTTCGCTTGAGCCAGGAAACCTCTGTGTAGGACTCTAAAGACTCGTCAATACGCCGGCAGCAGATGATGATCATATCAAACACCCACAAGCCGCAAGCGGTCTGCTAAACGTAACGGCCACCCGGGTAATGAGCGATCAGAAGATCGACGAGCAAGCCCGCTCACACTCCTGTGAATCCAACCAGTAACACTTACCGTACTGTCCGGTCTGTTCGTCTGATATGTCGCATATCTCGCATAGGGGTGGTAAACGTCAGACCCCAGTAGCTCGATAAGTCATGCCGACTTGAGGTCCATAACATTCGTGAAACTGGTGATAACTCTTACCAGTATATCACTGCAACCCTGGCCAGGGATTTCCTGTTATGGCTAGTCGAGCATAGCGCAACATCAACCCTCAATACCGGGAGAGACGAATCCCCTTCTATCGCTCATTGCCTCCATGTGAATCGGGACTGTACCCGAAAACCACCTGTTTGCACGACTCAGTAGAGCCGTGGTAGGGTGGAAATCAAAGCACAGTGGGAGACACACAAGACTCTATGACGATCTCGGGTCAACGGACTAAGCTGTACCAGTGTCACCAGAGAACTGCCATCTGACGTGGGGTATAATACCATCTGGGAGTTCTCGGCGAGTCCGTTCAGTGTACCCAGTCTCTACTGAGCACCCGCATACCATCTCTGATGTCAAACACCAATGGATATGGGATCATCCATCGCCCATCACATGGGTCGAGAAGATATACGCTAGTCTACTCTGGAATATCGATGCTCCATCTCGATATTCCCACGACTAGGAACATTGAAGGATGTACTCATGGACTACCCAGGCCCCACTAGTATGATCTGCATCATAGTCCTGGAAGTCGAGTACACATCCTAAGGGCTTTATCAACATGTAACAGAGAGACAGAAAGTATACATGTTAAGATAAAGAGCAACCAGATAGCGTACTATTATGTCGAGCAAGAAAGTCCTACCTATATATGTCCCAGCATCCACTACAATATACATCCAATGTACAGTAATGGCCTCTAGGGCATACATATAACTAACAAGATCAATGTAATCAAAGTATGTATGTGATCAATGTCAGTATAAATGTGGATCCCGTCCACTTGTCACCAAATGACAATAAGCATCATGCATGTAAATATGAGGATATAATCAAAATCATGGAACCTGAGTGCCTAGCATCGACATTCGAAAACATCATGAAACCTATGCCTAGCATCGACACTCGAAAACATCATGAAACATGTGCCTAGCATCGGCACGAAAATCCTCATCTATCAGGTGCTGTCACCAGGACTGGCCCTGATAGGTACGTATCAAACGCTATCTCAAAACCCGAGTGCCCAGCTTCGACCCTCGAATTTCTACATATCATACGTACATAACTCCGGTCGGTATCCCCATGATAACCGCCGAGTAAAAGGTAATGTCACCGGACGGTAGGGTTTCCCTGACAGGTTGATCGCCTAGATACACGATAGATCCGTTCTCGCCCTGGGGTACCTCCGGGCCCCACCATGTGCCTTCGTACGGCCTCTACGCCTCCTCGCATGGGGTATATATATCAGAACCGATAAAACTCATGGTGGATGCTGAAATATCATATCAAGGAAACCGGGTTTTTAAAACATCTACATAATCTCTTTGAAATACCAACGGTTCCCAAATCCAGAAATATCATGGAAACGACTTATCTCAATGTGCATAATCAGAAAGTATGATGTATGTGACATATAAATGAAATGCAAGTATAACAGTATATCATGCAACATGGAATAATAGTATGCACATACAAGGGTCATATCCTAATGCAATAATACTACTCTGTAGTGACATGGCAATTATCGATGATGAAGTGTGTGAGCCGGCAAGCAAGTGTACGTAGAACATACGCATCATCGATAATGGTGCTGGTGTCCTAACAGCATGATGGTAATATAGCAATAAACACATGCAAAGCGATGTGAATAGCATGAATATGCGGAAATCGAATAATCAACACAACAGTGAAGAATCTACGTCAATATGTATATGTCATGCAGTTATGCCATTTGAAATAAAACGAATCGGGATTTTTAGTAAAATAAGGTCTACGGTGTTTTAATGAAAAGATGCGCCTTTTTAAAGTATCCGTAGAATCCCTTTGCTTGTCTTTAAAATATTCCTGATTCGTTGGTTTTGAAATAGGTATGACTCGGTCTAGTCTAACATCTACAATACGAACTACAGATCTAACTATCCAGTCAATCGGGAGGAGTATGGAAACCACCTAAATCTGAGTCGATATATATAAATATAATAGTCAGTGATCCCGTCTCAATAGTATCGCGTACGATATAGTATATCATCTGACGTCCTCGAAGCATGAGTGCGGATCTATTATCAATATATAGCTCGTACGGTAAATCTTCGTACGGCATCCCAATAGCTGGGTACGGGTCAATATCACATTATCTCATCAATTATCTGGTGTCCTTATCATCATATCACATAATCTGGGGTACTGATCTAAGTCTAGTACAAATCGATACCATCTATATAACTGCGTGTGTAAACACACGTCCAAGGCCCGCTAAGAATCACATGTCGTATCCCAAATACGAATCACATCATATCACCGATCTCACGGCACTATGCCCAATATCATCGACTCATCTCCAATGTCATCCACTATCATCATCAACACAGTATAAGTATAATGAATATGCAAGGATGTGCGTGTGGGTGTAAACCTATTCTAGGGTTCGCGACTCGGAACTACACTAGTTTACTTTTAACCCTAATCTGTACATAGTACACCTAACACAATATCCAAGACATACTATAAACTATCATATACATAATAAATACATATATAGTATACCAACTTTGGACTGCGGGGGTTCTATACGCCATCCACCCGAGTCCCCCCGTTGATATAATCTACTCACCTTGCGTCTTCATTTGTCGACGTCGCCACGCGCTTGCTCGTCGTCCCGAAGTCTTCATAGGGTACCTACACATCAACGTATCGTAAATGCGTATTAAAACCAAAACGATACACAAAAGCCAAAACGATACGCTAAGGCCTATCGGTCAGAACCTATGGACTATGCTTTCAAAACCATCAATCAATCCTCGATATCGTCATATAAACGCCAAGTATTCAAGGTAAAACGCAATACACAAATCCAGAATTCAAAATACGGAATACAAAAACGTGAATCCAAAATAGCAACTAGAGAAAAGGGTCCCAGATTTAACCCTAGGTCAAATTGGACAATTTTGCACATGCCAGGGGTCTAATCTACTGATAAGGGCATACCAAAACCAAAATGAGCCAATTTGATGGGTCCAGGCCGCAATTTGCGGCCAATTGGAATATATTTGCGGCCGAGACTGGGAGTTAGGGGTTAGGGTCTTGGTGGTAGCTTCCTGGGTGCCTGCACATATCACTATCCAACCAAAATAATTTTCAGAGTCTCGGGGTGATAGCAGATTCAATATAACCTTCACCGATTTCATAAATTTTCCGATATCAGTTTCTAAATCCGTATTCCGTGTTTCAAGTCTCAGGTTTGGGTCTCAAATATAGCACTAAGGTGTTTGTATAGACTCTACTGAACTAAATTTCACATCACAACTCACAATTTCTCATAACCCTAACTAGGTTTTCCTTAAGTCCACCAAATCAAACAATATTGGTTCTAAACTAGCATAGGAGTATAAGAAATTCTAAAGCTAAGCTAATGATCCAGAAAATACCTCATTTGGCAACTCAAGAATTTTATTGAGTTACCTCTAGTGGCCAAAATCCTTGCTTGCTTGGTCCAATGGGCTTGTCTTGAGCTTGTGCACACTTTTTGTGAAATGGGAGTGGGGTTTTGGAGTTGTTTTTTAAATGATTTGAGGAGTTGAAGAGGGGGAGAAGGAGGGGGCAGCAGCAGCCGCAGGAGATGAAGAAGGAGAGGGAGAGAAATGAGTATGGGGATCAAGGAAAATGGCTAAGTCTTTGGTCAAAAGAAAACCATACCTTTCTCTATCTCACCATACCTCAATATAATAATCCTTTCTCCTTTTCTTATCTTTTCTTTCTCTTTTCTCCAAATTCCTTCTCACTCAAATAGTAACCCCAAACAACATGGTAGAATGCACAAGTGTAAAGAAAAAAAGATATGTGCATGTTTTGCACAAAATGCTAAAACAACGATTAGCGATTTTTAATCGCGATTAGCACTAAATTAGCATATAATTAATCATAAAAACTTAAAAACGGCATAATTCAATAAAATACCCTATTTTAGAATTTTCCACAATTTTTCCAAAATTTTTCCCATTTATCTGTATTTAATAATACCGAAATATTAAAATATTCAATAAAATAATATTAAATTATAAAAATTCCCAAAAATAATATTTTTTTTTTTGAAATGTTACATCAGTAGTATTCAAGCTATGTTTGTTTGGCCCTTAGTCAAGACATAGTGATTGGTAGCTGCTGGGGTGTTCACATGTAGCATAGATAGATGCGTTGGTTTGGGACAGTCGTATTACTTTGTTTGGCCCTTCGTCAAGAGTATATACGGGTGGGTTAAATTAACAAGATAATGATGGGTAGAACTTGACATGTGACTTATGATTTGTTGGCCCTTAGTCAAGGTCATAAGAGCATGGGGCAAAAATCCACATCGGGAGTTTCTAAAGAAACTGAAATTTGTTAGTGTTGCATACCATTTGAAGTTTGATGAATGTTCGTAGGATTCCTTCAGCATTATCACACGATGATATTTTGATCCCAATCTTACTGTGAGTATCTGCTACTCATCAGGAGATTCGTCACTTAACGATCAATGCTATAAACCAAGTAGGTGTCTAGAACAGTGTCAGCGGGGCTACGCCTCCAAAGAAAAGAGGTTATTTAATTAAGGAACTTCACGAAAGCGTCGTAAAACCTCCCTCGAAGTACCGACACTAGCCTGGCTGAACGGTTAAGCAAGTATTGTATGGTGAGATCAGTCCTGGCTAATTCTTCTTTTATGGTTTGAGGAAGGATTCGAGAAACAATGGGAGCCATCTAGTTTAGATAAACTAAAAACCAATCTAAACTTGCAAGAGCATCATGCTAAAGTGTTTTCTTCTCTCTCTCTCATTGCAGCGACCATATGACCATGACTAGGTTACATCTAGATAACAATTTGACTGAATCTTACTTTTATGACTGGAAAAGGTCTGTCCAGATGTCCATTTCCTATGAAAAACTGGACCACCCTATTACTACTCAAGATCCCGTCGTCCTAGGTCCAGTTTCCACCGTCATGGATATGGATATCTGTCAGACATGGGAAAAGGATAATGCGAATGCTAAGTGCCTCGTGTTGGCTTCAGTTGATGGTGTATACCAGAAGCAGCACGAGAAGATGGACTTAGTTTCCATCTTTCTCCACAACAAAGATTTATATGTAGAGCAATCTTGTATCGAAAGATATGAGACCTAGAACGAATTGCTTCAAGCGAGGTTGGCTGTTGGGTCATCTGTAAGGGACGACGTCTTTATGATGACTAGCTATATTGATGAGCTCACGGACCTGGAGGCCACGTTGGGAAACAGGTCATGCGCTGACTTATTTCCAAAGTCCCTACCCTCTACTTACACCCTGAAAGAAACCAGGGAGACACCAGCTCTGCTTAATATGGGACCTTCTTCTTCTGCATCCAGGGCGAAAGCAAAGGGTGAAAAGAAAAAGACCTCCACAAAGCCGATATACAATGTCAGTAAAGTAGAAGGAAAGGGAAGAGCAAAAGTTTCAGGACTTGGTGCAGGTAAGGTTGGATGTTCCTATTGTTATGGGAACGGTCATTGGCAGAAAGATTGCAGGGCTTTGGAAGCCAGTATCGAGGATTCGAAGCATGTTGTGGATTCGGCCTCGACTGTGTTTGTGATTGAGAACTGTTTGTCAATTAACTCTACTTCCTTGGTACTAGATACCAGATCAGCATCCCATATCTGTAATTCATTACATGCTTTGAGAAACCGTAGAGTTATTAGGGTAGGTGATTTGTCTCTCAAAGTTGCAAACGGAATGAGCATGGACGCTGAATCCGTGGGAGAATATCTCCTAGGTTTGATAAGTGGGCAGATATTGATTCTACGTAACTGTTTGTGTGTACCTAGTTTGACTTGTAATATCATATCAGTGTCCTCACTTTCGAGAGAGGGATATGACTTTACATTTGTAAGCGATGTAGTTCACATCCACCTAAATCAAGTTCTGATTGGGTCCGGTACATTAGATGACGGTATATACGTGTTGAATCAAGCTCAGGTTTTCAATGTCCAGAACACACTTAAAGGAAAGTCTCCGGAAGTAAATCTGGCTTTCTTATGGCATTGTTGACTAGGTCACATCAATGAAACACGATTGACTAAGTTACACAGAGAAGGATATTTGAATCCGTTCGAATATCAATCTTATGCTATTTGTGAATCTTGTCTCATGGGAAAGATGACAAATGCTCCGTTTACTGGACACAGAGTAAGAGCGAGCGAGCTCTTGGGACTCGTACACAGTGACGTGTGTGGTCCAATGTCTACACATGCAAGAGGTGGTTATTCCTACTTCATTAATTTTACGGATGATTTCTCTAGGTATGGACATATCTTCTTAATGAAGCATAAATCCGAGGCCTTTGAGAAATTCCGCGAATACAAGAATGAAGTGGAAAAACAGACAGGCGAAAGTATCAAGACACTAAGATCTGATCGAGGTCGTGAATACTTAAGTGCCGAGTTCCTGGGATACTAAAAAGAGAATGGAATTCTCCCTCAGCTTACTCCTCCATACACACCACAACACAATGGTGTATCGGAAAGGCGGAATCGAACCCTATTGGATATGGTTCATTTCATGATGAGTAAGGCTGAGTTACCGTGATTTTTCTAGGGTTATGCACTAGAATCAGCTGCATATCTTTTGAACCAGGTTCCAACCAAGACTGTGCCTACCACACCATATCAGATGTGGAGTGTGAAGGGTCCCGGCAGCGCCCCGGCCGTCAAAACGCGGCCAAAATGCGGAACGAAAATTTCTAAACCGGCGCTACCGGTACCCGATTTCCGGATCGACCTTTTAACCCTATACTAGCAAGCTAACTAAGAGTTAGAATCTTTATACCGAGATGATCCGAGTCCTTCGGTCTTCATTCCAAGCTCCTAGCGATTCCATGATGTGGTTTGGTTGCCGGTCTTCCTTCGTCTCCGATGATCCACCCGAGGAAAACGGCGCAGGCTCCAACCTCGTCGAACGAGGTAACTGACGCTCTAACGTCGCTAACGATGGAGAGTCGAGGTGTAGTAGTGTGTCACTTTATTTTCTCTCATACTCATTTGCCCATGAGAGCAACCATAGAAGAATAATGAAGGTGGTGAAGAAAACTTAGCATGAACAAAGAATGGTGTGAACTTGAGAGAGTGAGAGGGAGCTAGCTTGTAATTAATCATGTAACCAAAAAATGAACCTCTTCCCACAATATGCGGCCGGCCCCCTCTCCCTCTCTCCTCCAAAAAAAAAATCATCACCATTTCCCTTTTTTTAATTAAAACAATAAACAAATGCAACCATGCCTTAAAACCATATTCATGGCATGCTTTGACTCACCTTTTTCCACCTCATTTCTTAATTGAATTTCTAAAAGAAAATCAATAAAAAAAGGTGGCATCTTCTAGAAGCTATTCCGTATAAAATACGGAATACTTCCCGGTACATGTACCGAAATACATATACGCGTATTCGTACCAAAATACGTATAGCCGAGAGAGAAAACGTATAGTGAACAATAATACTAGAATACGTATATACAAATACATATATCAATTATTAAATCAAAACCTGATTTAATAAACTGGCTTAATCCTAAGCCGCTAATATTATCAACCGTCCGATTAAAGTCTGCGCAACACTTGCACATATTTAATCGGACACCTGTATGTATCAACATACCTCATGTACACCATATCGCCTGAACTGTGAAAACCCTCTATGTGGGACTCTAAAGACTCGTCAATACGCTGGCAGTGGGTTTAACCATAAGCACGTTAGCGGCACTAGCTGTACGTAACGGCTACCCAGGTATTGAGAGAAAGGGAGGCCGATGAGCAAACTCATCATGAACCCCTACTGAGCCTGACAGTGACAATATCCGCACAGTCCGGTCTGTTCGTCTAAGAGTATCGCACATCGAGTCTAGGGGGTGGATAAAGTCAGACCACTAACAACGCGATATTTAGTGTCGGCATGTAACCCATCACCTCCTGAGAAACTATCGATCCTGGATCGATAATCATCGTCTACCATGGCCATGGATTTGTGGTGATGGCCACCCGTACACAACGCGATATCAACCCCCAATACCGAGAGAGACGAATCCCCGACGATCCGATCACTGCCTCCATGTGGCTTGGGACTGTACCCAACTAAACCCTGTTTGCACGACTCCTTTGAGTCGTGGTAGGGTAGTAATCAAAGCACAGTGGGAACTCACACGAGACAAATGACGATTTCAGGTCGACAGACTAACATGTACACATGTTACCTGGGAACTGCTATCTGACAATAGGTATAATACCAACTAGCAGGTTCCCGGCGAGTCCGTCCAGTGTACTCATAACCCAATGAGCACCTGCATACTATCTTAGGTGAACAAACAAACACCAATGGCTTGTGAGACCTGGCCACCGCCCCTCATCGGGGTCTCGATCAGTATACACTAGTCTACACTGGAGTATCGATGCCCCGTCTCGATACTCCTACGACTAGGGACATTTAAGGATGCGCTTATAGACCCCAGCTCCCATAAATATGATCGCCATCATACTGCTAGCAGTCAAGCAAGAATCCTATGGGCTCTATCAACATGCACATGATGATAAAGACAAACCAGATAGCATACTATCATCTTGAGTAAGACTGTTTTATCGGTATAGTTCCTACTTCAATCATCACAATCATCAGTCCGTGACTATGATAATTGCCTTGATAGCATTATATCCAACAATCTTCCACTTGCACTTAAGGCCAATTATTGCCATGTCGCATACTCACAGCCAGCGTGATACCGAACACCCAACTTCTCTACTAATCAGTTTCGCAAAGCCTGTTTGCGAAAATGATTGCGTTCGAGAAATAGCCTTAATGAGTGGATCCGCTCCAATGTTTCTTTCTGTATCTCTCTATATCTCAACATCACGGAGAAAACTATCTCCCGAAATGAGCAATACTTGTCTTAGTATTTGTCTGGATGTCTGATGGGACCTAGTTCATAAATGAACTCCAAATCCAGCAAATTACTTAGGCTATATCGTCCACTGAATTTAATCAAATTCTGCGCCATGCATTTCCTCAGTATCCGCTTGGACCACCTGTCCAGCATATTATCCCTCAGAAGTGGGAAAAACTATAACTCTGACAGTCACTCTGTCATCCAGATCACCTGGGAAGCTTGAAATGATAACCGTCTCCTGAAGGAGGCTGCCGTTACCATATCCCTAGAACATGCATTTATGTTCATAAACTGCTTCCTAATGTTTCTCCATGATTGGATTAACATATCTGCTTATTGCATCTATTGCAAAAGTAATATCTTGTGTGGTACTTGACATTTCATGATTAACTCAATTGCCTAAGAAAGGGATATGCTAACCATGCAGATCCCTCTCTTCTTTAGTCTGTAAGACACCTTTAGAGAGGGTGACTCCATCACCTGCAGGTACACTACCATGCCAGGAGTCGTCCATTTAATGTCAAAGTACCCAGATTAGGATACTTCCAACATCTAGATCTAAAACCATAGATCTAGTAACCAGAAAACCTGATATTATATCCATATCCTATGTGGAGAAAACAACTGTGTGACAGCCATAGTATAACCGATCGTAGTATAGGAATATCTCTTCCTATTAAGTGCATGTCTTCCCGAGTCCTCGGACATCACACCCTACTACCTTCTTACCAGATCCATCTCCTATTCTGATGAAGTCAAAGCCTATGACTGTCAGATCAAAATTAGATGATCTATTTCCGCTATACCTGCTTTAGTCTGTAAATAGACATAAGCTACTTGCCTACTATGCTTCCGCTGCTCCCACTTACTACAACAACCATCTGGCAGAGTCATATACACGTGCACTTCTAAAACTAGTTTAGAACGACGCTATACTAATCCTCCTGCAGGGTCTTATAGTCTAGAACAACAGCAATGGTAAGTCTGGGTAAACAAGAACCTCCCTGTCACCATCTCTGTGAAGACCGAAGTACCTCTCGGGTGACTGAGGTTACCCACCAAATCTGCGGAGTGGCTAATGGAACATCAAAACTGATTGAATCCTCAGGTTCTATTAAATCTTTGGTAATCGTTTGTGGTTCAGGAATAACTTCCAGTTCTACCATACTCCCACTTGTGTTTTCTGAAAAAGTCCATTTTACTAAAACTGTGGCGAGTCAAGAACAATATAAATACTGATCTTCCTGATGGTAGAAAGTTAACCCTCGTCAAAGCCCGGGATAACCCACAAACAGCCATTACTGAAACGTGCCTGGAGCTTATCCGGATTCTGGTTTTAAGTATCAGCCGGACAACTCCCTATACCTTAACATCGTTAAGATATAAATTGATTCTATATATCTCTAATATAGAAACAAAAGCACTAATCTAATTTGAACCAGATTCAAAATCATGCATCTGTCTCAAGCGCATATCAACCAAATGGAAAGAGGACAATCAGCATTACTCATCTAGAAGTGCATCCATATATGAGTAACCCGAAAAAGAAGCAAGTTCTCAAAACCATTACTATCAGCGGAATACCAAACACAAGTATCTACATCTTCGACTTCATCGAGGAATCTTGATACTTCCAACAAATGGTTCTCTACTTTTTTCTTATACCTATGATTTCTGAATATCTGGACTTTGCATTTCAACGAAATACTGTCCAGAACTGGAGAAGTCATAAGTAAACACAATATAGTATGAGCACCACCCCCTTTTTTTGTCCTAATAGACACTGGAAAACATACAATACTTTGTATAAGTCCCCTGAGTTCAATAACTCAAACTCTGGGCGTCGTAGGATGAAAAACTGTAGTCTGGTTAAGAAGAATTACACCGCTGTTGAATGCAGCTTACCTAATCACCAACTGATATAGGTAAATGTCACAGACATAATATCAAAAAGTTATATCTCACTTTATAAAATAAAGGTACAGATATATCAGTTTGAAATTGGTGCATAACAACGGATATTCAAAACCAAATATTTGCCTTCCGGCAAAATCCAGATGATTTCCTCAAATATCACCAATTACAACGAATTTCGATATAATGAGGATCTAATCACCCAATTTCCAATATCTTACTCCTACTCCCCATCCGTAATAATATGCAGATGTGAGAAAATGATCTGGTAAATACATACCCTGGAGTTAGATTCCTATTGGGAAAACAGTTTTCAATTAACATCGCACAGTCAGACTGAAACATGAAAATGTTTCGAAAGAGGTAACCTGGTATTCCTAGTAATGCCTCATCCATTATCCTGATCCATGACAGTAACCATATGCTTACCTGCCCTCACTCCAGTCCCTTTATTATGTCTTTACTTATTACCTTCTGTACACCCCCTTTACGCTAATTGGTTTTCTTCATTCCCTACCCTTCGGCACCAGCCTAAGGTTTGGAAGAAGACTATCCAATAAGCGTAATAGGTGTACTCTCCTAATCCTAGGAGCTCTCGCAACCTGAGAGAAGGTAAAGAGAAAAGACATCTGAATAATCCTATTCTTTTTCTCCTGAACCAGAATCCATCGTCGAAAAAGTTCCTTTGAGTTCGTATTTAACTATACGATGGATTTATCCAATGGAAGTGGATATCCGTAGTGATACGGAGTGTCCCAAAGAAAAGCAAAGTGGATGTAGGAGTGGCAGGGGTATATCTGGTTTCGTCGTGAATGATAGCAATCGCAATTTTCTTTGCCATTATTCTAATCCCTTTATATGCCTTTACTTATTACCTTCTGTACACTACAGTTAAGCTTGTTGGTTTTCTTCCTTCCCTACCGTTCGGCACCTGCCTATGGTCTGGAGGAAGACTATCCAATAAGCCCAATAGGTGTACCCTCTCCTAATCCTAGGAGCCATCACAACCTGAGAGAAGGTGAAGAGAAAAGACAACCGAATAATCATATCCAATCTCTCTAGAACCAGAATCCATCCTCGAATCAGATCCTTCGAGTTCGTATATAACCATATGATGGATTTATCCAATGGAAGTGGATGTTCGTAATAATACGGGGTGTTCTCGAGAAATGCAAAAGGTGATATAGAAATGGCAATGATGTATGCGACACCGTGACATTCCAAAAGCCGAAGTGTTTTAAGAAGGTTCGGTCAACTTGGTTTCATGAGTTTTAGTCAAAGGTAGGGTCAAAGTCGCAGCCAGAGAGAGAGAGAAGAAACACTCAGCGTGCACTCTAACCTAGATCAGAATGGTTGATCATTTTATCTAATCTGGATGGCTCCTACTGTTTCCTCGAATTCTCCTCCAAACCTAAAAGGAGAATTAGTCGGAATCACCCGAGGAGTAATCCTACTCATCAGTGGGAATCGGGATCCAACTATCATCGCATGATAACCTGATGGAAGCCACTCAAGTCACCACACTCCAGAAGGTATGCGCAAGCCTGGCAAGTTTCCTGTATGTTTGAAACTCCCGATATGATATTTTACCCCTAAGGGCCTATAACCTTGACGCTTGCCAACAAATTATAGGTCACTAGTCAAGTTCAACCCGTCATTGTCCTGGATTAACTCGAACCCACCCGCACAAGCCCTTGACGCTTGCCAACAAAGATGTACGACTGTCCCGACCAATCGCATATCCATGCTACAAATAAGTATTATTCAGCTACCGTACACTATGCCTTGACGCTTGCCAACAAACATAGCACAAATACCAAATAGTACTTATAAGAAATGACGGAGGGCTACGGCTGGTTTTTGGCGAAAAACCTTTAACGTAATGAAGTAGATCTCTTTGAAGGAATCCAAGTGGTTTTATAAATTTATAGTGGCGAAAACGTTTGCTAAAGAGGTCACTCCCGGTGAAAGGATCTCGGCTCTTTCCCCGTCAAATGGGGTGCAGGATATCCCAAACTGAATACCACGATGCAAAGCAAAAGGAATCGACCATAGTGAAGTTATTACGTTGACGCAAACTTTCACTCAAGGGGTCACTCCCGATGAAGGGATCTCGGCCCTTGCCTCGTCGAATGAGGTACATGATATTCCAAATGAATACCACGATGCAAAGAAAAAATGTACGTCTGTAATGTCAGTTTTTAAAAACTTGGTTCCAACAACATCATATATAGGTTTGTTTTATCCTTGCATTGATAAGAATCTATGCAGTCCCATCAATTAATCACACCAGAAAAGAACGAAAATAAAATGTACGTATATGCCATCCGCATTCGCCACTGGGTCCCGTCATCACCCGTTAGGTTACTTAACTAACGACAGAGCGGGGACTGGGCTAGCGCGGGTGCAAAACATATACAACATCTACTAGTATATATAAATATATATATAACATTCGTCCTAGGCATGATATAAAGCAACATCATAGAAACATCACAAAAGCAATACAAAATGGGGGATAATCTGGAGCCCCGAGTTTCACTTGAGCCGCAAGTGAGACCCGACGTTCCCTGCCGTGTGGATAGCCTGTGCAATGAAACCTAGACCCCTACGAGCGCGGCAAGTTACCCGCCAAAACCAGAAGTGAGGCATCCCCCTTCAGCAACGTGAATGGACCACCCAGCACTTCACGGAATCCGGTAACTTGAGCACCCCTCCTGGGTCACCTATACCCCCTACGAGTGCGGCGAACAGGCCGCCAATTCTAGAGTAAGGTCCCCTCCGTCTGAATGCCTTGAGATGCGGACCAGTTGCCCTCTAGAACCCGGCTATTCGTGCACTCCACCTCGGGGTAATCCTAGTACAGAAAATAAAATAATATACAAGGGTGACATCGACCTCTGCCCGGTCGTGCCCCAAAAGAATAATATACAAACTGGCAGTGACGGCAGTCCACAAGTCGGACGCTCGCCCCGCAATATCAAATGTACAAATAAAATAAAAATGTACTAATATTGCACCATTGCTATCCACCACGACGATCCAACCAACATCACAGCACATCACAGAACATCAACGTGAATGTCACGTTCGCAAACCCGTCTAAAAGACATACAGCAAATAGACGAGTTTACCGATCAAATGACATTCACGGTCGCAGAAAATAATGTATGTACTGTTAAAAGCCCACTTAATTTATCGATCGACAAAGTTCCAAATTGGCCCCAATAGCAAAACAACACTTCACTGAAACCTGGGCCAAAACAGAATATCACAAAAATCGCATTTCCAAGTAAATAGGCTAAAGAAAAATTTTGGTCGCCCGTTGCCACTAAACCGCCGCGGAACCGCCGCCAATGGGGGGTTAGTGCGGCGGAACCACGGCGCTTTTGTGGAATCACGAGCCCAAATTTTTCCAGTACCCTTAAAATTGCCTGCATGGATTTTTAAGATATGTGAAATAATTTTTGAACACTTTTGAAAATCGACAGCAACTTGAGAAATGAAACCGTGATTTCGGAAAAATCCGTCGATTGATCTTTTAAGCACGTCTAAACAAGCTAGTAAGGGGTTTAAAGGGTGGCTCTGATACCATGAAGGGTCTCGGCAGCGCCCCGGCCATCAAAACGAGGCCAAAATGCGGAACGAAAATTTCAAAACCGGCGCTACCGGTACTCGATTTCCGGATCGATCTTTTAATCCTATACTAGCAAGCTAACTAAGAGTTAGAATCTTTATAGATGATCCGAGTCCTTCGGTCTTCATTCCAAGCTCCTAGCGATTCCATGATGTGGTTTGGTTGCCGGTCTTCCTTCGTCTCCGATGATCCACCCGAGGGAAATGGCGCAGGCTCCAACCTCGTCGAACGAGCTTACCGACGCTCCAACGTCGCTAACGATGGAGAGTCGAGGTGTAATAGTGTGTCACTTTATTTTCTCTCATACTCATTTGCCCATGAGAGCAACCATAGAAGAAGAATGAAGGTGGTGAAGAAAACTTAGCATGAACAAAGAATGGTGTGAACTTGAGAGAGTGAGAGAGTGCTAGCTTGTAATTAATCATGTAACCAAAAAATGAACCTCTTCCCACAATATGTGGCCGGCCCCCTCTCCCTCTCTCCTCCACAAAAATAAATCATCACCATTTCCCTTTTTTTAATTAAAACAATAAAGAAATGCAACCATGCCTTAAAAGCATGTTCATGCCATGCTTTGACTCACCTTTTTCTACCACATTTCTTAATTGAATTTCTAAAAGAAAATCAATAAAAAAGGTGGCATCTTCTAGAAGCTATTCCGTATAAAATACGGAATACTTCCCGGTACATGTACCGAAATACATATACGCGTATTCGTACCAAAATACGTATAGCCGAGAGAGAAAACGTATAGTGAACAATAATACATGAATACGTATATACAAATACATATATCAATTATTAAATCAAAACCTGATTTAATAAACTGGCTTAATCCTAAGCCGCTAGTATTATCAACCGTCCGATTAAAGTCTGCGCAGCACTTGCACATATTTAATTGAACACCTGTATGTATCAACATACCTCATGTACACCATATCGCCGGAACCGTGAAAACCCTCTATGTGGGACTCTAAAGACTCGTCAATATGCTGGCAGAGGGTTTAACCACAAGCACGCCAGCGACACTAGCTGTACGTAAACGGCTACCCAGGTATTGAGCGAAAGGGAGGCCGACGAGCAAACTCATCATGAACCCCTACTGAGCCTGACAGTGACAATATCCGCACAGTCCGGTCTGTTCTTCTAAGAGTATCACATATCGAGTCTAGGGGGTGGATAAAGTCAGACCCCTAACAACGCGATATTTAGTGTCGGCATGTAACCCATCACCTCCTGAGAAACTATCGATCCTGGATCGATAATCCTCGTCTACCATGGCCATGGATTTGTGGTGATGGCCACCCGTACACAATGCGACGTCAACCCCCAATACCGGGAGAGACGAATCCCCGACGATCCGATCACTGCCTCCATGTGGGTCGGGACTATACCCAACTAAAACCTGTTTGCACGACTCCTTTAAGCCGTGGTAGGGTAGTAATCAAAGCACAGTAGGAACTCACACGAGACAAATGACGATCACAGGTCAACAGATTAACATGTACACATGTCACCTGGGAACTGCTATCTGACAATAGGTATAATACCAAGTAGCAGGTTCCCAGCGAGTCCGTCCAGTGTACTCATAACCCAATGAGCACCTGCATAATATCTTAGGTGAACAAACAAACACCAATGGCTTGTGAGACCTGGCCACCGCCCCTCGTCGGGGTCTCGATCAGTATACACTAGTCTACACTGGAGTATCGATGCCCCGTCTCGATACTCCTACGACTAGGGACATTTAAGGATGCGCTTATAGACCCCAGCTCCCACAAATATGATCGCCATCATACTGCTGGCAGTCAAGTAAGAATCCTATAGGCTCTATCAACATGCACATGATGATAAAGACAAACCAGATAGCATACTATCATCTTGAGTAAGACTGTTTTATCGGTATAGCTCCTACTTCAATCATCACAATCATCAGTCCGTGACTATGATAATTACCTAGAGGGCACTATATCCAACAGAGTGGGAAGAAATCCTGTCTTAAACACTTTAGGACATGGGGATGTCCAGCTTTTGTTAAAAAGCAGCATCCGGACAAGCTCGAGGCACGCTCAGTACAGTGTAAGTTTGTGGGATATCTAAAGAACTCCAAGGGATATTATTTCTATTACGCAAAGGAACAAAAGGTTTTTGTTTCTCGTCATGCCCACTTCTTGGAAGCTGAATTTTTAGAAAATCAGAAGAGTGGGAGCACAGTAGAACTGGAAGAAATTCCAGAACCACAAGCTGTTACTAAAAGTATGGTAGAACCAGAAGTTTCAGAAGAAAGGGACATACCAGCGCCTATCCGCAGAAGTAGTAGGTAGTCTTATCTGCCAGAGAGATACTACGGTTTTCTCATAGACGGGGATCGAGAAGATTGCATCATTGATAATGATGACCTTACTAGCTTGCAACAAGCCATTCAGAGCGACGACTCGGTAAAATGGCTGGATGCAATACGGACCGAAATGGAGTCCATGTACACTAACAAAGTATGGACTTTGGACACTGCTCCCGATGGGGTAAAACCCGTAGGATGCAAATGGATCTTTAGAAAGAAGATTGGTGTAGATGGACAGGCTGAAACCTATAAGGCAAGACTTGTTGCAAAGGGTTTTCATCAAAGACCTGGGTTGGACTATGACGAAACCTTTTCTCCAGTGGCTATGCTTAAATCCATTCGGGTCCTTCTTGCCATTGCTGCCTTCCACGATTATGAGATCTGGCAGGTGGACGTAAAGACGGCCTTTCTAAATGGTAATTTGGAAGAGTGCGTTTATATGGATCAGCCAAAGGGATTCATTCAGAGTGGGAGCAGTAGTAAAGTGTGCAAGTTTCTTAAGTCCGTTTATGGACTAAAGCAGGCATCGCGGAGTTGGAACATCTGTTTTGATGATACTGTCAAAGAATTCGACTTTATCAAGAATACAGATGAACCATGCATATATAGTAAGATTGTAGGGAGAGCTGTTATATTCCTCGTCTTGTACGTGGATGACATTCTCCTAATAGGAAATGATATTCCTATGATACAGTCAGTCAAAAGATTCTTGTCACAGAAGTTCTCCATGAAGGACCTGGTTGATACCACCTACATTCTGGGGATGCAGATCTATCGTGATAGATCAAAGGGGATGTTGGGACTTTCGCAGTCCAGGTATATAGACACCATATTGAAAAGATTCAGTATGGAAGATTCTAAGCGCCGTAACCAACCGGCTTGTCACGGAATCAACCTCTCCAAAGAGATGTCTCCCAAGACTGATTTGGAAAGGGATCGCATGTCGATTATACCCTACGCTTCTGCGGTAGGCTCTATAATATATGCGATGTTATGTACCTGACCAGATGTAGCATACACATTGAGCGTTGTAAGCCGGTATCAGGCAAATCCAGGGGAGAAGCACTGGATAGCAGTAAAGAATATTCTCAAGTACTTGAGGAGGACTAAGGAGATGTTCTTGGTATATGGCGAAAAAGACTTCCAGATCGAGGCCTTTACCGACTCCAGCTTCCAGAGTGACAAGGATGACTCCAAGTCCATGTCGGGTTACTTCTTTACCCTCAATGGAGGGGCGGTCTATTCGAAGAGTTCCAAGCAGGACACCGTTGCTGGCTCAACGATGGAAGCGGATTACATAGCTGCTTGCGATGCCGCAAAAGAAGCTGTCTGGATGAAGAAGTTCCTCACAGAACTTCACGTACCAGTGTTGATCCAATACCTCTGTATTGCGACAACAACAACGCTATAGCTTTAGCGAAGGAACCCAGGTCTCATCAGAAGTCCAAACACATCTTAAGGCGGTATCACCTGATCAGGGAGATCGTAGATCGCCGGGAGATCGAGGTAAAGAGAATAGATACAGAGAATAACACTACTGATCCATTCACAAAGGCCATTCCTCAGACGCAGTTCGAGAGGCTATTCGAGATGATAGGTCTGCGATATGCCAGTACATGGCCCTAGTGCAAGTGGGAGATTGTCATTGTTTATGCCCTAGGGGCCATTACTGTATCATACTAGTTTGTATTACTTAATGGAAGCTTGGGATATTCACAGTTGTATTGACAGTCTTGCTAAAAATGGTAGTATGCTTCTTGGTTTGTGTCTACTTTAATATGTGCATATGTTTCTTGTAGCGTATTGCTTATATATATTAGTAAAGCCCTTAGGATCTTTGCTTGATTACCAGTGTTGTGATGGCAGTCACACTAGTGGGGGCTGGATAGTCTATAAGCAACATCCTATAGAGGTCCCTGGTCGTAGGATTATCTAGACAAGGCATCGATACTTCGGAGTAGACTAGTGTGTACGCTGCTCATCCCAGTTAGGGAGGTGGTCTGTCCCACAGCCATCAGTATGTCGTACTGGAGATAGTTTACAGGTGCTCGTTAGGTTACGAGTACACCGGACAGGACTCGCCTGGAAGTGCAGGTTGGTATTATACCCATCGCCAGATAGCAGTTCCCAGGTGACATGAATACAGCTCAGTCCGTCGACTTGATACTGCTACTTCGCCACGGGTGTGTTCCCACTGTACTTAGATTACTACCCTACCATTCTCAAAGGAGTCATGCAAACAGGTAGTAGTTAGGTGCAGTCCCGAAGCACTTGGAGGCAGTGGCGGTTAGACAGGATTCGTCTCTCCCGGTATCGGGGGTTGATATCGCGCTGTGTATGGAGAGCCATTAAGCAAAGTCCCTGGCCAGGGCAAGCGAGATTTACCGGTAGGCTTCTTGTAGTTTGTCAAGGTGTATTGGGCTTCACTCCGACACGACTTATACCGCTATTATGGGTCTGACGTTTACCGCCCCACTAGGTCCGATATACGATAGTCCTAGACGAACAGACCAGACTGTACGAAGATTGTCACATCAGGCTTAGTAGGAGTTCGGATGGGTTTCCTCATCGTCCTTCTTATCGACATCTACCTGGAGACCGTTACGTACAGCCAGTACCGCTTGCGGCCTGTGGTTAAACCCACTGCCTGCGTAGTGTCAAGTCTTTAGAGTCCCACACAGAGAGATTCCCTACACCGGGCAAAAGGTGTAGAGGCCGTATGGTTTTACAGCAGGGCCGCGGTCACTTACGTACACTTGTGCACGTATTATGATCGGGCAGATAATACTAGCGGGCTTTGGTTTAAGTCATATTCTTGTATTATACAGATGGATTTATTCAGTCAAAGATTATCCATGTTTTTCGGAAATACGAATGGGAGTGGCAGTCTCGTAATTTGTCGGGAAGCTTCAAGAAGAAGTTAAATCATTTGTTTTTATTTCTTTATGAATTAAACACAAATGAGGTTGAGAGATGAGTTGTAAGTTTTCATTAAATGCTTAATGACTCATGAGGTGATTCACCATTTTGGATTAAATGAAGTTTGCTAGATATTTCTAGATTTTTGATCAAGAAATATCTGTATGCTTCATTATATTCTTTCATGATTTATTATTCATATCATTATCACAAAAGCTTTCTCTCTCCTCAAGACTTCATCTTCTTCCTCAAACCCTAATAGCTCTCATGAGTAGAGAAACCTAGGGTTTAAGTGACTAACTAATCCATCTTATTGCTCTACACCCTCTAGGACTTCTAGATTAGCGATCTAGAAACCATAGTTTTCTCAGATTCGAGATAGGAGCTCGGACTATAGACTCTCGGGTGGATCGTCTTTGGCTCGAGGAGGCGTTTGAGGTGCCCTTGTTCCATAGAGCCTACGAGGTGTGGAGGACAATGATGAAGACCCGAAGGATAAGTAACGTGAGGTATAACTTCGAATCCGAGTAGTTAAACCTCTCGTAGTTTGCTAGTAATGGTTTAGACACGATCCGTGTGCTCAAGTCCGTGTTACGAAGCTTTGATAATTGTTTTTCATATATTCAGGCTCCCCACGAGCTAGTGGGGTGCGTGACATGGACTTACACTTTAGTATGGTGTTTATGTACCTAGATTTGGGATACTCCCAACATCTACTTAGATCTATCTCATAGATCATAATTCTCAAGATGTAGTAGGTATCATTCAGATATTTCTTTGAGAATCCCCGTGATAAGAGGAGCTTGACCGAGTGCAGCATAGGAAACCATTTCCTATCAAGAGTATGTTATCTACGTACAATATGTGGAATACAACCTTACTCTCTACAAACTTTTTGTATATACAAGGTTCATCTGCCTTTTTGATGAAGTCAAACTCTTTGACTATCATATCAAAACAGACGTTCCATCTGCCTGAACCCGATTGGGCCATCATCTCATGATGCAATCCTCGCTCCCACTGTCACCGAGAAGATCATAGTATCTCTCGAGTGGATGATGAAACCTACCAGATTCGCGGAGAGGCTGAGGTTCGTTGGAGACTATTGAATCCTTTGATTTTACCAAATCATCAGCTGTTAGTTTGTCTAGCTGGAACTCCTTCCAGTTCAACCTCATGACCAGTTAATTTCTTCACAAGAAATTCATTTTCTAAAAAGGTGGCATGCTGAGAAAACAAAACACCTTTTGCTCCTCAATTAGGTAGAAGATATTCCTCTACTATGTTTGGGATATCCCGACGAACTCACACAACTGATCTTGCCTCGAGCTTGTCCGGATTTTGCTTTTCAACATAGGCCGGACAACCCCATATCTTAACTCGTTTAAGACATGGTCTCTTTCCATACCATATCTCATATGTAGTGGTAGGCCCTGATTTTGATGGAACCCCATTCAATAGGTATGCAGCTTCTCAAGTGCATAACTCCCAAAAGAAAATAGGTAACTCAGCAGTACTCATCATAGAGCGTACCATATCTCATAGGGTGCGAAACCTCCGCCCCGATACACCGTTGTGCTGTGGTGTATACGAAGGAGTAAGCTGAGAGAGAATCACATTCTCCTTTTAGAAACTCCGGGAACTCCATGCGCATGTATTCGCCTACTCGATCACATCGTAGAACATTAATACTTCTACCTGTTTAGTTCTCAAAAGAACCAACCTTGGCATTTGTAGACATGGGACCATATACATCAACATGTATCTGTCCCAAGAGTTCAATAATTCTTTCTCTGTTTCCAGTAAACGGAGTATTGGTCATTTTTATCTTTGAGACAAGACTAGTAAGTTGCATAAGATGAAAATTCGAATAGATTCTCATATTCATCCTTCTGTAACTTAGCTGGTAGTGTCGCATTGATATGACCTAGTCTACAATGCCTCAAGAAGGATCCATTCATTCCTGAACTGCTCCTCTTGTCTGTGTTCTATATACTTTGAACCGTGGTTTGATTTAGAACATATATGCTATTATATAACGTGCCTGATCGAATCAACTCTTGATTCAGGAAAATGTTCACAACATTATCCTCCAATACAGAATTATATCCTTCTTTAACTCAGTAAAGAACATGATGTAATGTTGTATATCAGGTTCGGTATGTAATAACATTTGTTCAGAATCAATGTATTAATACAAGGTGATATCTGCCAACCGATTTAGCTGCAACAATTGCACCATTCTCTGACACTTAGAGACATATCACCCATTCACAGTTCTCTTCCTTTCTGTAGCCCATGTAACATATTTCATATGCAGGATTCTGATTTGGTATCACATACCCACGACATAGTGGATACTAAAAAACAGTTCTCGGTAATAAGGACACCCGAAGAATATGCATCAACATGCACTTTCTTCGAATTGGTGGCATTGGAATTCGGATATTCCCCTATTTCCTGCTCGGACTTATAACAGTTATAAGATTGAGCGGAACCAACATTCCCTAGCTTAGTATAATAATCAGGTTTGGTCAATGCATCCATATTATTATCTTGATTAAGGCATGACATAGTCGCAACTAGGAGAGAGAGAGAAGAAAACACTCCACGTGCGCTTTTGCAAGATTAGATTTGGTTATAATTTTATCTAATCAGGATGGCTCCCACTGTTTTAGTCAAATCTTCCTTCAAACCCTAAAATGTCAGACTTGCCGGGATTAATTACACCCTATAAGTTCGCCAATGTTTCCGTCAGGCTAGTGTCGGTACTTTGAGGGGGGTTCCCCATGCTTTCGCACGGACCTAATTAAAATAAACCTCATTTTCCCAGGGGCGTAACCCCGTTTAACACCTTTTTAGACACCTACTTGATCGGCTAATTGTAATGTGTAAAACTCTCCCAGGAGTAACTCTTACTCGCAGTGGGTATCGGGATCCAACTATCTCATAGAAGGTATGAAATCTCATTGCAAATTTCAACACTTGAAATTCCCGATAATACTTTTTACCCCTAGTACTTATGACCTTGGCTATGTTCAACATATCATAAGCACTGGTCAAGTTCTATCCGTCATTTCGTGGTTAATTAGACCCACCCACATGACCCTCGGCTATGGTCGACATAATCATGTGACTGTCCTAACTAATCGCATCATATTCTGTATAGGAAAAACATCACTTAGCTACCGTACACAATGCCTCGGCTATGGTTGACATACGCAGCACGAATACTAAGTACTCTATTTCCTAAAATGACGGAGGGCTACGCAGGTTTTTAAGAAAACCATGAGCGTAATGGACTTGATATCGTTGTAAAATCAAGTGATTTTGAGAAATGAGTGTTTTTGAGGCTTTTCTAGTTTTGCTAAAGAGGTCACTCCCGGTGAAGGGATCTCGGTTCTTTCCTCGTCGAATAAAGTGCAGAATATTCCATAAATACCGCTGTGCAAAGCAAAAAAATATAGAAGCAATCAAAAGACAAACTGTATTTGTAGCATCTGCTAGTTTCGCTAAAGAGGTCACTTCCGATGAAAGGATCTCGGCTCTTTCCATATCGAATAATTTGCTGGAAATTCTAAAAGGAATACCTCTATGCAAAGCAAGAACTAGAGCTACCAGTTTTTAAACAAGTTTCTACAACATCTTCAGGTTTCTTTTTTCTCATTAATCTCATTAATCAAGTCCCATTTATTTATGCTTCCTAAGCATCACAGAAGAAATGAAAGCAACAATATTAATTATATCTTATATATATAATATATAGGCATTCGTCTCAGGCATATAATATGATCACATCACAGAACATTGCAGCAGAAGAATCACATATGAAGTATTGGATATACTAGGAATTCCGTGTTTTAAGTTAAGCCAGTATAAAACACGGATTCCACGGTCACAATGAATAGCCAAACCTACATCCCTAGACCCCTACGAGAGTGGCAAGCAACCCTACCAATTCTAGAGTTAGGAGACCCGGTCTCGACTCCTCGAGATGGTCTCCCACTGTACCCTAGAACCCGGTTACATGTGCTCCCCGCCTTGGGTCTATCCTAATGCAGAAAAGTAAATAATATACAACGGTGACATCATCCTCAATCCGGAAGTACCCCAATAAAAGAATATTATATACAATGAATTTTACATGAATGAAAATGAAAAAACTCTCATCTCACATAAAAAAACCCGGCTATTCAAAACGCGACGATCCAATATAACATATCACAGCAACACATAACATCACATATCATCAACGTAAGTAAATATGCGTATCCCAGTTATCGTTGGCATATAGCACCGAAACCGGCGATACACCACATATTACACTTACGGTCGCAGAAAAGAAAGTGAAAAACTACAACATTTGGAATCTACAATCACTTTAGACATCTTAAATCCAAAATATTACATACTTCGCACTTCTTGCCTAACTATATGAATTCCACATATTGTATTACATTCCAGATAAATAGACAATGTTAAACTTTCCGATCGAATAAACAAACACCCAAGATTTCCCAAATAGCTCAACACTTGAGCGTAGTTCAAAAAGTCCCAGAACATGTGACAGCCGCTATGAACCAGCCGAAGAAGGGTCAAACCAACGCCTCACATGTGGCAATGCTAAACTACCACAAACCATATGGTTCAGTGGCGGTTTTGACGGTCACATAATCGAGTTAAGGTTATGTTCTTCTAGAGGGTCAACAGATTCGCTTGCATGATTTTCTGAAAGTTTTAAACTCAGGAAAAATCAAACACTTGAAAGTTTTCCGACAGTGGAAAAAGTGAGTTATTGATATCCGTTCGAAACTTTTACCACGTTCTAAATTACCCAGAAAAAATTAAACGAAGTTAAACATTCCGATCGAATCAACGAGTTCCCAATATTTCCCAGAAAACTCAACACTTGAGGAGAATTAAAAATTCTCAGAAGCATGAAAAAGTACCTAAGAATAAACACCCGAAGTATTAGCCCCTAACTCCCAAAGTTGGCCGCGGAACCGCCGCCAAACGCATGGTTTGGCTGCGGTTCCGTAGTCTCTTGAGTGAGTCATGGCTTTGTACTTCACCGTAATCCTTAGAATTCCCTGCATGATTTTCTGAGTATTTTTAATATGAAAAATTTTAACTTTCGAAATTTTTTCCAGAAAGTGGGATTTTACGGGGTTTCGGAGTTCGATCGGACTTTAAAATTCGTCTACACAACGCCTAAAGCTCTAGCTTGGCTCTGATACCACTGTAGGGTTTCCATAGCACCTTGTAAATGTTTTGGCAAGCATCAATCATGCTACTTTAAAATTTTGGGGTGCTAAACAAACCCTAACCAAGATCTTAACTAGAGACTTAGGGTTAAACATGATATGTAAACACTTTACATCTAAGTGAACAAGGAATACAACCTTTGTAGACCGGTCCTTCACTTCAATAGCTCCGTATAGAAGTCCCTTCGATGCGACCATGATCCCCCGGACTCTAGAGAGGCTCCCACGAAGAAACGAACAAGCTTGCTTTGAAGACTTCGAGGCCGAAGATGATCTACGTCGAGGAGACACTAGCTCATTCTATCTCTTCACTAATTATGTAGATTAGTGAAGTAAACACCCTATACTAAATGGCTAATAGTATAGGATGATGAAGTAGGAATATTGCTCACTTTATTGTTAATTTTCTCAATATTTTCTTCTCTTTTTTCAAAAGCTAGAGAGCAAAAATCAAAATGAGGAAGAAGATGAATAATGAAAGAGATGAGGTTCGAAATGCAACCCTAGGTTAGTGTATGTCATCCACTAACTCTTGTAGAGAGTTAACCATGGCTATGTGTCATGGTTGGGTTTAGAAATTTCTTAAGCAAAACAAAAAGAGAAGACTTTATCAAAGTTTATCATGAAGCTTCATGAAGCTTCACATTGACTCATTTCTTCCTTCTTGAATTACATAACAATTTAAACTCAAACATAATATATAGCATGGTATAATTCTCATACATCCATGTTGCATGTATAACCTAGCATGTCACAATATTATATATCACATATATAATATTTATGCAACAAAAGAAAAACAATACAATAAACATATATCATATATATGTTAAATGTATTACAAGTGAGAATAATAAATATTTAAGCGAGCATATAATATATATATATATATTATATTATTTCATCGAATCAACACTTGTTCCGATAACCCGGCTATATCACATAAAACCGGCCGATATCACATATCGCGAGAACAAAATGCGGTATCACATACTCGTATTAATCTCGGTCCAGCACATATCACATATGTGCTCCTACTCCTTTTCGCATGAACCAGGAAACCTCTATGTAGGACTCTAAAGACTCGTCAACACACCGGCAGTAGGTGATGATCATATCAAACACCCACAAGCCGCAAGCGGTCTGCTAAACGTAACGGCCACCCGGGTATTGAGCAATCAGAAGATCAACAAGCAAGCCTGCAATAACTCCTGCGAATCTAATCAGTAACACTACCGTACAGTCCGGTCTCTTCGTCTGATATGTCGCATATCACAGCCTGGGGGTGGTTTAACGGTTGACCCCAATAGCCCGATAAGTCATGCCGATGTAAGGTCCATAACGGTTCGAGAAACTACTGGTACCACTTACCAATAAATCTCAGCAACCCTGGCCAGGGATTTCCTGTTATGGCCAATCGACCACTGCGCAACATCAACCCCTAATACCGGGAGAGACGAAACCCCTCCTATCGCTTATTGCCTACATGTGATTCGGGACTGTACCCAAAAGCCACCGTTTTGCACGATCACTTGACCGTGGTATGGTGGAAATCAAAGCACAGTGGGAATTACATTACACTCTATGACGATCTCGGGTCTACAGACTAACCTGTACCAGTGTCACCAGAGAACTGCTATCCGACGATAGGTATAATACCATCTAGGAGTTCTCGGCGAGTCCGTCCAGTGTACCCAGTCTCCACTGAGCACCCGTATACCTTCTCTGATGTCAAACACCAATGGATATGGGATCATCCATCGCCCATCATATGGGTCAAGAAGCGCATACGCTAGTCTAATCTGGAGTACCGATGTCCTGCCTCGATACTCCCACGACTAGGAATATTTGAAGGATGTACTTATCGACTACCCTGTACCCACTAGTATGATCTACATCATAGTCATGGTAGTCAAGTACTCATCCTAAGGGCTTTATCAACATGTGATCATAGAACAGTATTTGTTTACATGTTAAGATAAAGTGCAACCAGATAACATACTATCATGTTGAGCAAGAATGTCCTTCCTATATATGTCCAAGCATCCACTACAATATACATCGTATGTACAGTAATGGCCTCTAGGGCATACATATAACTAACAATTCCAGGCTTCCAAGGTAACCTGGATGACAGAGTGACTGTCAGAGTTATAGACATTCCTCTGTGAGGGGCAGTAGTTTGGACAGATGGTCCGTACAGATACTAAGGGAGGCATTGTTAGTGTATATGCCCTCGGGGCCATTATTGTATCATACTGGATTGTATATTACTTAATGGAAGCTTGGGATATTCACAGTTTTATATACAGTCTTGCTAAAAATGGTAGTTTGCTACTTGGTTTTTGTCTACTTTAATATGTGCATATGTTTCTTGTAACATATCAATTAGACATATTAGTAGAGCCCATAGGTTCTTTGCTAGATTACCAGCGTTGTGATGGCAGTCACACTAGTAGGGGCCGGGTAGTCTATAAGCAACATCCTATAATTGTCCCTAGTCGTAGGATTATCGAGACAGGGCATCGATATTCCAGAGTAGACTGGTGTGTATGCTTCTCATCCCAGTTGGGGAGATGGTCTGTCCCATAGCCATCAGTACGTCGTACTGGAGAAAGTATACAGGTGCTCGTTAGGTTACGGGTACACCGGACAGGACTCGCAAGAGAACTGAATGGTTGGTATTATACCCGTCGTCAGTTAACAGTTCCCAGATGACATGAGTACAGCATAGTCCTCAGACTTGACACTGCTACTTCGCCTCGAGTGTGTCCCACTGTTCTTAGATTGCTACCCTACCACGGCTCAAAGGAGTCGTGCAAACAGGTAGCAGTTGGGTGCAGTCCCGAGCACTTGGAGGCAGTAGTGGTTAGATAGGATTCGTCTCTCCCGGTATTTGGAGATGATATCGCGCTGTGTCAGAGAGCCATTACGCAAAGTCCCTTTCCAGGGCAAGCGAGATATACGGGTAGGTTCCAGTAGCTTCTCAGGGTGTAATGGGCTTCACTCCGACACGACTTATACAACTATTAGGGGACTGATGCTTGCCGCCCCCTAGGCTTGATATGCGATAGTCTTAGACGAAAAGACCGGACTGTACAGAGATTGTCACATCAGGCTCAGTGGGAGTTCGGATGATTTTCCTCATCGGCCTTCTTATCGACATCTACCTGGGGACCGTTACGTACAGCTAGTGCTGCTTGCGGTCTGTGGTTAAACCCACTGCCAGCGTAGTGTCGAGTCTTTAGAGTCCCACACAGAGAGTTTCCCTGCTCCAGGCGAAACGATATAGAGGTCGTATGGTTTTACGACAAGGGTTCGGACGCGTACGTGTGTTTACGCACGTACGACTTTTCGGACAGTTTTTACTAGTCGGGCTTGGTTTAAGCCAGATTCTAGTATCGGGTTATTGGATTTATACAGTCTAAAGTTTTTCCGTGTTTTCATGGATTGGAGGGGCATTCTCATAATTTGTCGGGAAACTTCTAGAAAAGTGGTGACTAAGGGGTTAAGGTGGCATTGCATTAAATGAGATTAGTGACTCATTTGTGTGATTCATCCAAGTCATTAATGCATCATAAATGCTTAATGACTCATGGTGATGAATCACTCATAGATATTTATGAAGCATGGCTGTTAATTCAATTATTTCTTTTTTGGATAAATAATAATGCTTCATATATATTATGATAACATCATTATCTCATTTCATTCTCATATTCACCTTCTCTCTCCTTAAGCTCAGTCTCTCTTCAAACCCTAACCCTAGCCTCTCGTATGTTGAGATCAAGGGTTAGCTAGACTAATACATCCATAACCTCACTCTATATCCCCTAGGTAGCTTAGATTAGCACTTTAAGCAACCTAGTTATCTCAAGTTTGAGATTAAGCTTGGCGTAGGAGCTTTCGGGTGGATCGTCTTTGATTCGAGGAGACCGTTGAGGTGCCGATGTTCAAAGGAGCCTACAAGGAGTGGAGGACCGCGATGAAGACCCGAAGGACTAGTATCATGAGGTATAACTTCGTATCCAAGTAGTTAAACCTCTAGTAGATAGTTAGCAATGGTTTAGAAACGATTCATGCGCTCAAGTCCGTGTTACGAAACTTTGATAATCGTTTTTCATATATTCCGCCTCCCCGCAAGTTCGTGTAGTGCGTGACATGGACTTACAGTGGTATCAGAGTCAACTAAACCATTACTAGCTTGTTAGCAACTGATTAGAAGTTCGATCGACGGAAAACACGAAAACAAAAACCGAAAACCCTAAGCTTCTGTTAATTTTAAACTTGTCTGAAAAAATATTTGACATACCTTAAAATTCACAGCAGGGAATTATATGAGTTATGGGAAAATTCGAGCCAGTGACTCGATAAAACGGCCGCGGATCCGCGGCAATAGAGAGCTTCTGCCGCGGGTCTGCCGCCGAGTCAACGCCGCGTTAACTCGGAGTTTCACAGTAATTCATAATTTTTTTTTTGTCTTCCTGTATGTTCTGTTTCTACCCAGGTTACTTCAGTACAGGTTTGCTTTTGGGGTAGACACGGAATATGGTATTCGATCGATGTTCTAAGATATTTGCTAATTGTGTTTTTATCTGTAATGTTTAATGTGTTCGTAAACCTCCCCTAACTGCTAGTATGTCAGTTGGCAAG
Source organism: Agapanthus africanus (assembly GCA_030015575.1). NCBI lineage: Eukaryota > Viridiplantae > Streptophyta > Magnoliopsida > Asparagales > Amaryllidaceae > Agapanthus > Agapanthus africanus. The sequence continues at coordinate 222,834,239 of CM057347.1, forward strand.
GGGTTGCACATTTCAGAAATGTTTACTGTTTGTGTATATGAACTGTGTTGGACTGTTGTGATGATTAGCCGGGGTTTGAGATGTGTTTAATATTCATTGATTCAATGTAAATGTAATTTGATGTAATATTCTTTTGCGGGGCACATCCAGGTTGCGGTTTTACCCAACGTTGTATTATTATTTCTTTTTACTGTTTTTGCTCCTAGGATAGACCCAAGATGGGGTACACAAACTACCGGGTACGTTGAAGTGTTTAGTGGCCTACTCACGTTGTTGAGGGAGACCGCTTCACTTCGGGTGCTTGGCGGGTAGTTTGCCGTATCCGTAGGGGTCTCGGGTGGGGTAAATGGCTAATCAACACAACTGTGTAATCCGTCTTTTATTGCAGGCTCAAAGAAAAATGCGGATTGCTAATAAATCCAATAAAGTTCATCTGTGATCTGGAATGCTTATTATTGCGTCTGACGAATGTACAATATCAATATATGATAGCTATTAGACGTCGCTTATGTTTTACACCCGCGCTAGCCCAGCCCCCGCTCTGTCGTTAGTTAAGTAACCTAACGGGTGATGACGGGACCCAGTGGCGAATGCGGATGGCATAAGAGGACGTGGTATTTTCGCTGTTTTCTGCAATGATAGGATAAATGATGGGACGCATTATTATAATGCAAAGAAAATAAACCATAGTTGAATCGTTGGAACAAATTTAAAGAAACAACTCGGTTATTTTAAAAGATCAGATTTTTTTAAAAATTGTGGAGCTTTAGCCACTCCTTTTAAAAAGTATCAGGTTCCTTCGATTATATCATGTTCACTACGTTCACGGTTTTGCCAAAACCATTCGTAGCCCTCCGTCATTTCATTTGGGTATTCAATAGTACTCAAGCTGTGTTTGTTTGGCCAAAGTCAAGGCACAGTGTTTTGTAGCTGTTGGATAGTCATATGTAGCATATATAGATGCGTTGTTTTGGGACAGTCGTACTACCTTGTTTGGCCAAAGTCATGGGTATGTACGGGTGGGTTCAAATTAACCTGGACAATGACGGGTAGAACTTGACATGTGACTTATGATTTGTTTGGCCAAAGTCAAGGTCATAAGAGCATGAGGCAAAAATCCATATCGGGAATTTCTAAAGAAACTGAAATTTGCATAGAGATGCATACCATTTTGGAGTTTGATGAATGTTGGTAGGATTCCTTCAACATTATCATACGATGATATCTTGGATCCCGATCCTACTGTGAGTATATGCTACTTATCAGGAGATTCGTCACTTAACGATCATTGCTATAAACCAAGTAGGTGCCTAGAAAGGTGTCAGCAGGGTTACGCCCCCAGAGAATATTAGTTATATGTATGCCCTAGAGGCCATTACTGTACATAGGATGTATATTGTAGTGGATGCTGGTTCATATATAGGGAGGACTTTCTTGCTCGGCATGATAGTATGCTATCTGGTTACTCTTTACCTTAACGTGTATACTGATTGTCTCTCTGTTACATGTTGGTAAAGCCCTTAGGATGTGTACTTGACTACCTGGACTATGATGCGGATCATACTAGTGGGGACATGGTAGTCCATAAGTAAATCCTTCAAGGTCCCTAGTCGTGGGTGTATCGAGACGGGGCATCGATATACCAGAGTAGACTAGCGTATACCTTCTTGACCCATACAGATGGGCGATGGATGATCCCATATCCATTGGTGTTTGACATCAGAGATGATATACGGGTGCTCAGTGGAGACTGGGTACATTGGACGGACTCGCCGAGAACTCCCAGATGGTATTATACCTTACGTCAGATGGCAGTTCTCTGGTGACACTGGTACAGAGTAGTCTGTTGACCCGAGATCATCATAGAGTCTTGTGCGATTCCCACTGTGCTTTTATTTCCACCTTACCACGTCCAAGAGGGCGTGCAAAACGATGGTTTTTGGGTACAGTCCCGAATCACATGGAGGCAATGAGCGATAGGAAGGGATTCGTCTCTCCCGGTATAGGGAGTTGATGTTGCGCTGTGTTCGATTGGCTATAACTGGAAATCCCTGGCCAGGGTTGCTGAGATTTACTGGTAAGTGTTACCAGTAGTTTCTCGAACTGTTATAGACCTCATATCGAGACGACTTATCGAGCTGTTGGGGTCTGACGTTTACCACCCCTAGGCGAGATATGCAACATATCAGACGAATAGACCGGACTGTACGGTAAGTGTTACTGGTTGGATTCACAGGAGTGTGAGCGGGCTTGCTCGTCGATCTTCTGATCGCTCAATACCCGGGTGGCCGTTACGTTTAGCAGACCGCTTGCGGCTTGTGGGTGTTTGATATGATCATCATCTGCTGCCGGCGTATTGACGAGTCTTTAGAGTCCTACACAGAGGTTTCCTGGCTCAAGTGAAACGAAATAGGAGCACATATGAGATATGTGCGGGACCGAGAATAATACGTGTATGTGAGACCGTATTCTATTCTCGCGATGAATGTATCGATTGGTTGTATGTGATACAACCTAATTATCGAATCAAGGATTGATTCGATAAGTCGATACATTGGATATTAGTCGGTCATATGCGATATGACTGGATCGTTAAATCAAGCGTTGATTTAATGATTTAATGCATAATTATATATTTGATATATTACTTTGCATTAACTAGTATTGGTTCACTTAAAATGGATTTTCTCACTTGAAGTGCACATTGTATATGTGATATATTTTTTGTGCACTTGATTATATCATGTTTGATGATACATGCATGTTTGGGTGTATGTTTAGTTTAAACCATGGTTAAGTAAATGGTTAGGGTTTTGATTTATTTGCTTATTTATTTATTTATTCATTCATTTTGGCAAAATGAAAATGGTGGCTAATTTTGTTTCTTTGTTGAAGCTTCATGAAGCTTTGAAAAAGTCTACCATTTTTGTTTCATGCCTAACCTAACCATTCACCTAACCCTAGTTTATTCACTACACTTAACCATGGTTGCTATATGATAAGAATCACTCATTTTCTATTTTCCATATAATTCTTATCATATTCTTATTCTTCTTCCTCTTCTTCTTGAAGAAGAAAAAGATTGCTAGCTTCAATGGTGAAATGAGAAAAAGAGTGAGAAATCCAATTCTAAAGTGAGCCCACTTCCTATTTCTTCATCCTCTACCACTTGCCAAGTAGTATAGGGTGTTTTCTTCTCAAGTTTCATGACTTGGTGAAGTTGGAGTTTGATCTTGAGTTGCCTCGACGTAGATCATCTTTGGCATCGAAGTCGACGACCTAGCCCGATCATTTCTTCGACGAAACCATTACTAGAGTACGGGATCCGATGATCACAGCGGAGGGACGTCAACGCGGAGCTTTGGAGGTGGAGTACAGGATCTCCAAAGGTTGTATTTCCGTTCACTTAGTTAAGTTGTTAACTAGTTGCATGTTTCGCCTATTCTCTAGTTAACGATCTAGTATAGGATTTCTTTGGCACATGAAAAATTATAATTTGGCATGGTTGATGCCTTGTGAGACCTCATTAGTGTGCCTAGGAACCCTACAGTGGTATCAGAGCCTAGCTAGAACCTTAGGCGATGTGTAGACGATGTTAGAAACCCGATCGAACCCCGAAACCCTAGAATTCAACCCTCTCTGGACATTTTTTCAAAACTGGGTTTTTTCCATATTAAAAATTCTTAAAAAATTCAGCAGGAAGTTCTAAGAATTACAGTGCAAAACGACATCCTGAATCATCTAAACCGCCGCGGAACCGCGGGAGTAGCCTGGCTACGGCGGCGGTTCCGCGGCCGTATTGTCATATCCTCCATTAATTTTTGCACCTTAATTCTTATATTTAAGTGTTGTATTTTCTGGGAATTTTTAAATATCACTCAAGAGTTGAGTTTTCTGGGTTGTATTGGGAGTTCGTAGATTCGATCGGATTGTCAAACTTTGTCTATGTGTTTTTTCGGGTAATTTTAGAATATGTTAAAAGGTTCGACCGGATATAAATACCCACCTTTTCCCCGGTCGGGAAATTTCCAATTGTTGGATTTTTCCGTAGTTTAATGACGTTCTAAGTAGTGCAAGTAACGTGATGGTCCCACTAGAAGACAACAAACCTTAACTCGATTATGTGACCGTCTTGAACTGCCCTTTGAACCTTAGGGTTTGGGGCAGTACGGCGTGCCACATGTGAGGCGTTGGTTTGACCCTTCTATGGCTGGACCGTTGGTACTGAGGCATGAAGTGGATGTTTTTAAACTTATTTCATGTGTTGATCTATTTCGGGAAAACATGGGTGTTTGCTTGTTCGATCGGAAAGTTTAACATTTTCTATTTATCTGGAATGTGATACAATATTTGGAATTCACAAGTAGCTATGAGATAACTGAATGAATGTTATAAACATAGCAGTTTAGTCTCACTTGATCGGTTGCCACGGAATTTTGATGCGATCAAAAGTCCATCGCAATCACGTAGCGTACGCGGATACTCGCCGGATAAATTTAATAGACAGCTGCACCCCTTAGCCCCGACCAAGTGACTGTAGGAGAACCCCGTCGCCGAAAGCATCCGTCCGGGTGCTCGCGGCAGCGGTGTTCCGCCTTGGTGCACTTCGTCGAAGGCATCGGGGGTGCGGCCGTCTACTAAAGTTTGCGACGAGTATTCGGTCAGGATGCCGGGAATCTTGTTGAATTGCCCGACTAGATATTGAAAAGAGTTTTCGATAAATGAGACTAAAATGCGGGGTTTATAATTGTTAGGCATACGATGTCTAAGTAATTCATTTGATTAGGCATGCGATGTCTAAAGAGATTGCGGATTCCAACTGTTGTAGTTTTACACATTCTTTTCTGTGACCGTAAGTGTAATATGTGATATCGCCGGTTTCGTTGCTATATGTCAACGACAATTGGGATGCGCATATTTACTTACGTTGATGACATGTGATGTTATGTGTTGCTGGATATGTTATATTGGATCGTCGTGTTTGAATAGCCGGGGGGTTTTATGTGAGATGAGTGTTTTTCATTTTCATTCATGTAAAAACTTGTATGTAATATTCTTTTATTGGGGCACTTCAAGGTTGCGGATGTTGTCACCTTTTGTATATTATTTAATTTTCCGCACTAGGATAGACCCAAGGAGGGGAGCACAAGTAACCGGGTTCTGGAGTCCAGTGGGAAACCAAGTCGAGGAGTCATGTCCGGGTCTCCTAACTCTAGAATTGGTAGGGTTGCTTGCCGCTCTCGTAGGGGTCTAGGGGTGTGGGTTTGGCTATTCGTCGCGACCGTGGAATCCGTGTTTTATACTGGCTCGTATTGAAAACACGGACGTCCTAGTATATCCAATGTTTCATATGATTCTTCTGCTGCGATATCTGTGATGTTCTGTAATAGATACAGTATATAGTATATATGATATATTATATAGACGTTACTTATGTTTTACACCCGCGCTAGCCCTGCCCCGCTCTGCCGTTAGTTACCTAACCTAACGGTGCACGAGGGGACATCGAGGCGAATGCGGATAGAATAAGTGCACGTCGTATTTATCTGTGATGTTTAGGTACTTAAATGATGGGACTTCATTAATATGATTAATGAAAGTAAAAGAAACCTAAAGATGTTGTGGAATCGAATTTCAAAAATAAAACAGGTAGCTACAGTTCTTGCTTTGCACAGCGGTATATATGATATATCCTGCACCTTTTTCGATAAGGAAAGGGCCGACGATCCCTTCGCCGAGAGTGACCCCTTTAGCAATAACTGGCAGATGCTACACACTCGGTTTGTCTTTTGATAGCTTCTATAGTTTCATCTTTGCACAGTGATATATATGATATATCCCGCACCTCATTCGACGAGGAAATGACCGACGATCCCTTCACCGAGAGTGACTCCCTTAGAAAAACTAGAAAAGCCTAAAAAACACTCCATTTTAAAATCATTTGATTCTACAACGATATCAAGTTCATTACGCAATAGGTTTTCAGAAAAACCTGTCGTAGCCCTCCGTCATTTCAGATAAGTTGTATATAGTATTCGTGCTGCATTTGTTGGCTTTCGTCAAGGTGCAGTGTGCGGTAGCTGTATGCTGCTTATCTGCTGCATACGATGCGATTGGATTAGGTTAATCGTGCGGCTTTGTTGGCTTTCGTCAAGGGTCGTGCGGGTGGGTTTAATTCAATCAAGAAATGACGGGTTGAACTTGACTAACGGGCTATGGTTTGTTGGCTTTCGTCAAGGTCATAGCACGTTAGGGGCAAAATTTTCACAAATTTCAAGTGTTGAAATTTGCAATGAGATTGCATACCTTCTATGAGATAGTTAGATCCCGATACCCGCTGCGAGTAAGAGTTACTCCTGGGAGAGTTTTACACATTTCAATTAGCCGATCAAGTAGGTGTCTAGAAAGGTGTTAACGAGGTTACGCCTCTGGGAAAATGAGGTTTACATTAATTAGGTTCGTGCGAAGGCACGGGGGACCTCCCTCAAAGTACCGACACTGGCCTGGCTGAAAGATTGGCGAACTTGTAGTGTGTAATTAATCCCGGCTAGTCTTTCCTTTTAGGGTTTGAAGGAAGATTTGATAAAAACAGTGGGAGCCATCCTGATTAGATAAAATAATAACCAATCTGATCTTGCAAGAGAGCACGCTGAGTGTTTTCTTCTCTCTCTCTCCAGGTAGCGACCATATCACGCCTTAATCAAGATAATAATACGGATTATTGACCGAACCCGCTTGTTATACCGAGCTGGGGAACGTTGGTCCCGCTCCAACTTATAATTGTTATAAGACAGAGCAGGAAATTAGGGATTACCAGAATTCCCGTGCCGCCCAAACGAAGAAAGTGCATACTGATGCATCATCTTCGGGTGTGTTCATTACAAAGAATTGTTTCTCTGTACCCTCTACGTCCTGGGTATTAGATCAGGATCCCAGATATGTAATCTGATACGTAGGGCTACAGAAAGGTAGAGAACTGAGAACGGGTGATAAGTTTCATGAGACAGAAAACGGGGCAAGTGTTGCAGCTAAGTCTGTTGGTCACTGTCACCCTGTGTTACCAATACATTGATTCTGAACGAATGTTATTAGATACCGAACCTGATATACAAAATCATATTAGTCTCTTTATTAGTAAAGAAAAGATATAATTTTGTATTGTTGGATAATGTTTTGAACATTTCCTATATCAAAAGTTGATCGGTTCAGGCATGTTATCTAAAAGCATTAATGTTCTAAATCAAACTACAGTTCTTAGTATACAGAACACACACAAGAGGAAGAGTTCAAAAATGAACGAATTCTTCTTGAGGTATTGTAGACTAGGTCATATCAATGCGACCAGACTAGCTGAACTTACATAAAGATGCATATTTAAATCAGTTTGAATTTACATCTTGTGAAACTTGCCAGTCATGTCACAAAGATAAGATGACCATAGCTCCGTTTACTGGAAACAGAGAAAGAGTTAGTAAACTCTTGGGATTGATACATGTTGATGTATGTAAGGTCCCCTGTCTACACATGCCAAGACCGGTTCTTTGTACTTCATTACATTCTCTGATGATCTCTCAAGATTCAGTCATATGTTCCTGTTGAAACACAAGTCCGAACCTTTTGAGATAATCACAGAATATAAGTTAGAAGTAGAGAACCAATAAGGGTATAAGTATTATGTCCTTTGATGAGATCAAGGAGGAGAATACTTGTGCATAGAATTCCTGGACTATTCTAAAGGAGAATGAGATTCTCTCTCAGCATTAATCCTCCGTATACACCATAGCACGATGGTATATCGGGGCGGAGCAATTGCATCCTATTCGATATGGTGCACTCTATGATGAGTACTACTGAGTTACCTGTTTCCTTTTGGGAGTTATGCACTTATGAAGTTGCATACCTATTGAATAGGGTTCAAATCAAATCTGTTGCCTACCACTTCATATGTGATATGGAAAGGGAAGAGACCATATCTTAAGTTAGTTAAGATTTGGGGTTGTCCGGGCTATGTCTAAAAACAAAATCCGGACAAGCTCGAGGCAAGGTCTGTTATGTAGAACTGGAAATGTTCCAGCTATACAAACTGCAGCTGATGATTTGGTAAAACCAAAGGATTCAATTGTTACCAACGAACCTCTGCCTCTCCGCCGATCTAGTAGGGTTCCTCACCCACCTGAAGATACTTCTGTTTCTCTATGACAGTGGGAGCGAGGATTGCATCATAAGATGATGACCCAACTAGTTTCGAGCAGGCCATCAGGAGTGCAACTCTGTAAGAATGGCTGGATGCTTAGCGATCTGAGATGGAATCCTTATACACCAACAAAGTATGGACTTTGGTTGCTATATCTGAAGGGTTAAATCCCCATCAGGAGCAAGTATATCTTGAGAAGATTACTGGGTGTAGATGGAAAAGTTGAGACTTTCAAAGCTAGACTTGTTAAAGGTTTTCGTCATCGACCAGGCGTGGATACTGATGAAACCTTTTCCAGTGCCTATGCTTAAGTCCATCCGGATCCTACTTGCCACGGCTACATACCATGACTACGATATCTGGCGGTTGGGTGTCATGACTGTTTTTCTAAAATGATGTTTTTGAAGAGAGCGTCTGTAAGTACACAGCCAGAGGGCTTCGTAGACAGTGGGAGCAGCGGAAACGTGTACAAGATGCTTTATAAGATAAAGCAGGCATCACGGAGTTGGAACGTCTGTTTTGATGAAGTAGTCAAAGAGTTTGACATCATCAAAATGGTAGATGAACCTTGTATAAATAAAAAGGGAGTAGGGAGTATGGTGACGATCCTCGTAGAGTACGTGGATAACATACTCTTGATAGGGAAGGAGTTTCCTATGCTACGCTCGATCAATCTCCGCTTATCACAATGATTCTTTATATATGATCAAAGTGATACCTCCTAAATCCTTGATTTTGGATCTATGAAATAGATCTAATTGGATGTTAGGAGACTCACTAGTTGTAGTGAGATGGTATCAGTTGATCCTGGGGAGAATCACTGGAAAGGTTCCAGGGTGATAAGGACGACTGAATGTCAGTCACAGGCATTGTCATTACCCTTAGTAAAGGGACGGTATGTTGGAAGAGTTCCAAGCTAAATATCGTGGCATACTAGACGATAAAGGCAGGATACATCGCTACTTAAGATGCTACCAAAGAGGCTGTTTGGGTGTATATTGGTTCATGAGATGAACTTAGTTCCTCCCATTGTGTGACAATGGAGTTGTGGCTTATGCCAAAGAACGTCCATCCCATCAGTGATCCAGACATATTCTGAGGCAGTATCACCTGATCATGGAGATGGTCGATCTCTAAAGAGATCGAGGTTAGTAGAGCAGACTCAGAGGATAACTCGGCGGATCCACTCACGAAGGCCTATTCCCAGAGAGAGACTTTTATGGGATGGTTGAGTATGAGATACTACAACCACTGCTACAGATGGCCCTAGTGCAAGTGGGAGATTGTTAGTTATATGTATGCCCTAGAGGCCATTACTGTACATAGGATGTATATTGTAGTGGATGCTGGGACATATATAGGGAGGACTTTCTTGCTCGACATGATAGTATGCTATCTGGTTACTCTTTACCTTAACGTGTATACTGATTGTCTCTCTGTTACATGTTGGTAAAGCCCTTAGGATGTGTACTTGACTACCTGGACTATGATGCGGATCATACTAGTGAGGACATGGTAGTCCATAAGTACATCCTTCAAGGTCCCTAGTCGTGGGTGTATCGAGACGGGACATCGATATACCAGAGTAGACTAGCGTATACCTTCTCGACCCATACAGATGGGCGATGGATGATCCTATATCCATTGGTGTTTGACATCAGAGATGATATACGGGTGCTCAGTGGAGACTGGGTACACTGGACGGACTCGCCGAGAACTCCCAGATGGTATTATACCTTACGTCAGATGGCAGTTCTCTGGTGACACTGGTACAAAGTAGTCTGTTGACCCAAGATCGTCATAGAGTCTTGTGTGATTCCCACTGTGCTTTGATTTCCACCTTACCACGTCCAAGAGGGCGTGCAAAACGGTGGTTTTGGGTACAGTCCCGAATCACATGGAGGCAATGAGCGATGGGAGGGGATTCGTCTCTCCCGGTATAGGGAGTTGATGTTGCGCTGTGTTCGATTGGCTATAACCGGAAATCCCTGGCCAGGGTTCCTGAGATTTACTGGTAAGTGTTACCAGTAGTTTCTCGAACTGTTATAGACCTCATATCGACACGACTTATCGAGCTGTTGGGGTCTGACGTTTACCACCCCTAGGCGAGATATGCGACATATCAGACGAACAGACCGGACTGTACGGTAAGTGTTACTGGTTGGATTCACAGGAGTGTGAGCGGGCTTGCTCGTCGATCTTCTGATCGCTCAATACCCGGGTGGCCGTTACGTTTAGCAGACCGCTTGCGGCTTGTGGGTGTTTCATATGATCATTAACTGCTGCCGGCGTATTGACGAGTCTTTAGAATCCTACAAAGAGGTTTCCTGGCTCAAGCGAAACGAAATAGAAGCACATATGAGATATGTGTGGGACCGAGAATAATGCGTGTATGTGATACCGTATTCTATTCTCGCGATGAATGTATCGATTGGTTGTATGCGATATAACCTAGTTATCGAATGAAGGATTGATTCGATAAGTCGATACATTGGATATTAGTCGGTCATATGTGATATGACCGGATCGTTAAATCAAGCGTTGATTTAATGATTTAATGCATAATTATATATTTAATATATTACTTTGCATTAACTAGTATTGGTTCACTTAAAATGGATTTTCTCACTTGAAGTGCACATTGTATATGTGATATATTTTTTATGCACTTGATTGTATCATGTTTGATGATACATGAATGTTTGGGTGCATGTTTAGTTTAAACCTTGGTTAAGTAAATGGTTAGGGTTTTGATTTATATGCTTATTTATTTATTTATTCATTCATTTTGGTAAAATGAAAATGGTGGCTAATTTTGTTTCTTTGTTGAAGCTTTGAAAAAGTCTACCATTTTTGTTTCATGCCTAACCTAACCATTCACCTAACCCTAGTTTATTCTCTACACTTAACTATGGGTGTTTTCTTCACAAGTTTCATGACTTGGTGAAGTTGGAGTTTGATCTTGAGTTGCCTCGACGTAGATCATCTTCAGCATCGAAGTCGACGACCTAGCCCGATCATTTCTTCGACGAAACCATTACTAGAGTCCGGGATCCGATGATTGCAGCGGAGGGACGTCAACGTGGAGCTATGGAGGTGGAGTACCGGATCTACAAAGGTTGTATTTCCGTTCACTTAGTTAAGTTGTTAACTAGTTGCATGTTTCGCCTATTCTCTAGCTAACGATCTAGTATAGGGTTTCTTTGGCACATGAAAAATTATAATTTTGCATGGTTGATGCCTTATGAGACCTCATTAGTGTGCCTAGGAACCCTACAGAGAAAAGAGGTTATTTAATTAAGGAACTACGCGAAAGCGTTGGAAAACCTCCCTCGAAGTATCGACACTGACCTGGCTGAACGGTTAAGCAAGTATTGTACGGTGAGAATTGTCCTGGCTAATTCTTCTTTTATGGTTTGAGGAAGGATTCGAGAAACAGTGAGAGTCATCCTGTTTAGATAAACTTAAAACCAATCTAAACTTGCAACAGCATCATGCTAAAATATTTTCTTCTCTCTCTCTTAATTGCAGCGACCATGTGACAACACATAGGTTACATCTAGATAAAAAATTAACTGAATCTTACTTATATGACTGGCAAGGGTCTGTCCAGATGTCCATTGGCTATGACAAGCTGGACCACCCTATTACTACTCAAGATCCCGCCATCCCAGGTCCATTTTCTACTGTCGCGGATATGGATATCCGTCAGACAAGGGAAAAAGATAAAGCAAAAGCTAAGTACCTCGTGTTAGCTTCAGTTGATGGTGTATACCAGAAGCAGCACGAGAAGATGGACTTAGTTTCCATTTTACTCCATAATAAAGATTTATATGGAGAGCAATCTCATATCACTAGATATGAAACCTCGAACGAATTAATTCAAGCGAGGTTAGCTGACGGGTCATCTGTAGGGGACAACGTCCTTACAATGACTAGCTATATTGATGAGCTCCAGGACCTGGAGACCGTGTTGGGAAATGAGTCAAATACTGACTTGATTCTACAGTCTCTGGCTTCTACCCTGAAGGAAACCAGGGAAGGAGAAGGAAAGAGAATGGCAAAAGTTTCAGGACTGGATATAGTAAAACATGGACGTTCCTATTGTTACAGGAATGAACATTGGCAGAAAGATTGCAGGGCTTTAGAAGCCAGTAACCAGGATACGAAGCTTGTTGTAGCTTCAACCTCAAGTGTGCTTGTAATTGAGAACTGTTTGTCATTTAACTCTACTTCCTGGGTATTAGATACCGGAGCAGGATCTCATATCTGTAATTCATTACATGCTTTGAGAAACCGTAAAGTTATAAAGATAGGTGATTGGTCTCTCAAAGTTGCAAACGGAATGACAGTGAACGTTGAATCCGTGGGAGAATATCGCCTAGGTTTGACAAGTGGGCATTTATTGATTTTACGTAACTGTTTATATATACCTAGTATGACTTGTAATATCATATCAGTGTCCTCACTTTCAAGAGAGGGATATGATTTTGTAGGGTTCCTAGGCACTCTCAAGAGGTCTCACAAGGCATCAACCATGCCAATTTCAAATTTTTACGAGTGCCGAGAAACCCTAATACGGATCGTTAACTAGAATTTTAGGCGAATAGAAAAGCTAGTTAACATCTTAACTAAAAGTGAGAAGCTACAACCTTTGTAGATCCGGTTATCCACTTCCTTAGCTCCACGTAGTTGTCCCCTCGTTGTCCATCTTGAATCCCGGACTCTCTCATCGGCTTCATCGGAGAAATGAACGGACTAGTCGTCGGCCACGATGCCGAAGATGATCTACGTCGAGGTTACACAAGATCATGCTCCAACTTCACCAAGTTGTGAAACTTGTGAAGGAAACACCCTATACTACTTGGCAAGCGGTAGAGGGTGAAGAAATAGGAGGTGGGTTCACTTTAGAATTGGATTTCTCACACTTTTGCTCAAGATGCCATTGATGGAATCAAGCTTTCTTTCTTGATGAAGATGATGAAGAAGAAGAAAGAATATGATAAGTGTTGCTTTTAAAATGAAAATAAAATCAATACTTATCATATGCTAACCATGGTAAAGTGTAGAGAATAGATCATGGTTAGTTAGAATGGTTAGGGTTAAGGATGAAGAAAAAATGGTAACTAAGTCAAACCTTCATGAAGCTTCAACTAAATACAAAGAAAACCACCACTTTTCTTCATAATCCTTTTCAAAATCAATAAATAAATAAATGAGTAATAAAAAGGAAACCTTAACCATTACACAACCATGGTTTAATCTTTACACAAAACACAAGTTAGCATGCAACATCAAACATGATACAATCAAGTGCACAAAAAGTATATCACATATACAACTTGTGAACATCAAGTGAGAAAATCCATTTAAAGTGAACCAATACTAGTTAATGCAAAGTAATATATCAAATATATAATTATACATTAAATCATTAAATCAACACTTGATTTAACGATCCGGTCATGTCGCACATAACCGACTAGTATACAATGTATCGATTTATCGAATCAACGATTCGATAACTAGGTTATATCGCATACAACCAATCGAAACATTCATCGTGAGAATGAAATACGGTATCACATACTCGCATTATTCTCGGTCCCGCACATATCTCATATGCACTCCTATTTCGTTTCGCTTGAGCCAGGAAACCTCTGTGTAGGACTCTAAAGACTCGTCAATACGCCGGTAGCAGATGATGATCATATCAAGCACCCACAAGCCGTAAGCGGTCTGCTAAACGTAACGGCCATTGATTGAAACAATTTCTTGGTTATTATTTAAAAGAGTATCTAATCAAAATGTCCCCGGCAACGGCGCCATTTTGATTGATCGTTTTTCCGTTGTGTTTGTATAAAATTGTAAAGAAATCACAACCAAAAAATATTTTGACCGCAATCAAACTACGGTGTCGGATGTAGTTTGTAGTGAGTGCGGATCGTCCACAGGGATTGCAAGATTCACTTATATTTTGATACGTTTGAAATGAAAAGTTAAGCAACAATAAAAGAAAACATGATTCAAGAATGATTTGTATTCGAGTGTCACTGTTCTTTATGCAAGAATCAAGAAACTATAAACAATCAAGAATCGGTGTTTCGATAATATTTCCAATCAACAATCAAGAATATAAGAGAGGCTCGTAGGAATCGATCGGATCTTTAGATGTGATGTAATCTAAAAGGTTTCGTGTTCTTGTCCTTCGAAGAATTGATACTAGATCAATGGTGATCGACGAGAGTTAGGGCTTTCTTGATGAAATTGGGGTTTCATCTCTTAACCCTTGTTCTTTCGAGGATACCATTTATATTCTAGCCTCTAGCAATTTCAAGAAACGATCGGAACTCCCCAATCTCGAGCGATGTCGATCAAGAAAGCATCGCAACGAATTGGGTCGTCGATTCTTGAACTTGCTAGGGTTTACAAACTCGTGGGATTCAAGAATCGATTGCAAATTTGTTACACCATCATACTAAAGATCGTTTCGACTCCTTAACAAGCGGAGTTTTATTCACACATCACCACAAAGACAATATTAAAGATTTGTAAAGATAACATGATGCGGAATTTAAAGAAAACAAGATAAAAGAATATCACCTTTATTGATCTCAACAATTTCGATTACATTTGCTTCAAGAACTACAAGAAGAAGAATCTAGATTGTTGATCGGGCGTCGCTCGGCTTCGTGAGTCGTGGATCGGCTTCGGATCGCTTGCTCCGTTGAAATCGGCTCCGCTCCTAAAGGTTGTAATGCTTCTTGCTTAATGGGTACTCGGGATTCTTGATGTTGGCTTGGAATTAGGGTTAGGGTTTCCTACAAGCTCTCTCACTAAACTTGAGGAAGAGGGGATGAAGAAAGAGATGGGATAAAACTATAAAATGGGTTGAATTTTCCAAGATTTCCCAACATCCAACCTCTTTCCCCCTTGAGTCTAGGGTCCTATTTATAGAACTCCCAAACCCTAGGTTTAGGTTTGAATTAGAACTTTCCCTCCAAAAGTTTGTTGAAGAGTTTCTAGAAGGAGTTTGTTAGGAGCTAGCTTAGGGTTTAAGCTAGGGTTTAGGGAAAGTTCTAGAATTTAATGAAACTCAAGGTGTTTGCTGATCTGGTAGAAGTATCTGGAGTCTTCTGGAACTTGGAATGTCTTTCTGAACTGTAGGAGCTGAAACAGGAGTTCTGGTGTAAAATTGGGGAAGTGATCCCCTGGGCCCACCGCGGATCCGCGGCCTAAGCAAGCCCATGCCGCGGATCCGCGGCCAATGTGGAGGTTTGGGCCTTGGTTCTTCTGGTGAAGCTTTGTACTGATGTTTGTAGCTTCCTTTGATATGTTGAATTTCAATTGCTCCTTTGTATTGGTTCCAGATTTGAATTTAGTGAGTTTACGAGCGGTGTAATGGTCAAGCAAGCTTCTTTTCCTGCACAGACTTCGAAACACGGGTTGCAAGATATAGAAAATATGCCATGTGATGTAATGCAGTCAATTTCCCTAGAAATGCCGGTTTTAAGGTCGAATACATGTAATCTGATATTTTGCGACCGATTTGCTAATATGTGAATTATGAATACCGTACACTTCTATATGGATGCAAATGATAAGGAAATTGGCTGTTAAAATATGCAATATTTTCGACTGATCAAATACCCCCAAACTTAATTTCGATCGTCTCGAGCGAATGTTTTATTAAAAAGAGAACGAAAAAATAAAGAAAGAGAAAAACTAACTAGCACACTTTCGTAGGCAACACGATTGCACTGAGCACGTGCAACAAGCCTTTAAACCTCTAGGTGTCCCTAGTAGGAGGAGTGTTGTCTCCTGAGGGTTTTCAGCGGATTGCACCCACAAAATCCAATAATAAAAGCAAGATCATGAATATTACATTTAAAGAAGAGAATCGTAAAAGAAAAGTTTTGAAAATTAGGGTTTCCAACTAAGCTAGCTTTTCGGTTGTCATGAGCCCTATCTTAATGGTCATGAGAAGATGTCAGAAATCACGTCCTCCCTCAATAAAACATCGTCTTATTCTTCATTCCTATCTTTCTTCCAAACATCGATCATATAACCCTGCGTGTGTGTAAAGGACATCCCTACACCCGGAGATTTCAATTCAAGCTATCATACTCTTGCCCATCAGCCTCAGTACTTTTTAATTAATGAATATTTAGATGAGATTGCTCACACACTTTCATGCGACCGTTAATACTTCTTGAGGTACTAACCGACCGATTACTCCTGTGCTTGCTTACTTGGTGTATTTTCCTCGTCTTGCACCACCTCAGACATAGCAGTGACTCCCAGACCAGTTGGCCTTAGGGCACTAGGTGAAGAGGCACCCTCGCTATACATTTTTTATTGCCCTTAGTGATAACAAAACCAGTGTCCATTTTTCTCACCACCTTATATTTTTTTATTCACTTTTTTTTTCTTTTTATTTCCTTCATACTTTTGGCTTTAAGACAAGAGCATTTCAAGGTATCCTCTACTATCCCAGGCTTCAAGACGTGTGTAAGTGCGAATAGCAGGGTATCAACGTTCAAAATGTTTGGCTTCCAGAATATAAACTATTTTTCAGACTTATTTTTATCCTCAGATTAGTGACGTCTTTCATCTTACTAACCCTTGGGACAACGGCTCATAACTACTTATTACTAGTTCGTATAAGAAAACTTCTAATTTTCTTAGTTTTCTAAAATTTTTCTAATCTCATGGATGTAATTTTTCACTATCTAAACTTTCATTATCATATTTATATACAAAAAAGTGTAAATATTAAAATTATTTTTATATTTAAATTTTTATGGGTTTTGAAAATTTTTCAGTTTTTCAATTTTTATAGATTTTTCTAAAAGAAATGTTTTGTGCTTATGCAGATGATATGCAAATGATGCAAAAATAAGCACAAACCTCCCCCAAACTTGTTTTCAACAGTGTCCTCACTGTTGCCGACAGCTATATCTATAAAACCTGTAAATCTGGGGGGAATTATTAGTAGGGGCAAAATATATAAGTGAAGAACTTCCCCCAAACTTATCTTTCACTCACCTTCATTCAAAAGATGATGTAATGATATACAGGATATGAAGGTGAGACGGAGGAATTTTAATTCAAATAAACTGGCTCTTGTAAGAACAAGAGCTCCTCCGTGGGGTCAGTGGAAAAATACGGCTTTAGTCTATGTCCATTTACTTTGAAAAAGGTGCCGTTTTTAACATTTTCTACTTCTACTGCCCCGTGCGGGTATACAGACCGCACAACAAAAGGTCCCTTCCATCGAGATCTGAGCTTACCCGCATGAAGGTGTAATCGTGAATCATAAAGAAGGACTTGTTGACCAGGTAAAAATGTTTTTCTTAAAATGCTTTTATCGTGAAAAACCTTAGTCCTATTCTTTGTGATTACAGCATTATCATAAGCTTCATCGCGGAGTTCGCTTAGCTCGTTAAGGTGCAGCTTCCGAAAGTTGCAAGCAAGGTTTAGATCAAAATTTATTTCTTTTATAGCCCACAATGCTTTATGCTCTATCTCGACAGGTAAATGACATGCTTTTCCAAACACTATCCTATATGGAGACATTCCTAGGTCGGTTTTATATGCAGTCCTGAATGCCCAAAGAGCATCCGTCAATTTGGTCGACCAGTCTTTTCTATTTTTAGCAACAGTTTTCTCCAGGATAAGTTTGATTTGTCTGTTTGAGATCTCAGCCTGCCCGCATGTTTGGGGATGATAGGGTGTAGAAAGTCGGTGGTTGATTGAGTATTTTCGCATCAGAGTCTCGAAAGACCTGTTGCAGAAATGTGTCCCATTATCGCTAATGATAGCGCGTGGGTGTCCAAATCGCGAAAAGATATTCTCTTTCAAGAACTTAATGACAACTTTCCTGTCATTAGTGCGACATGGAATGGCTTCTACCCACTTTGAGACATAATCAACCGCCAGCAATATGTACAGATTCCCAAAGGAGTTGGGAAAAGGACCCATAAAATCTATGCCCCAAACATCGAATATTTCAACAACCAAGATGGGTTGCTGAGGCATTTCATTCCTCTGGGATATTCTACCCGTATACTGACATTGTGTACAGGTTTTTCAATACTCAAATGCGTCCTTGAATAAGGTCGGCCAATAAAATCCACATTGCAAAACCTTTTCCGCTGTCTTTCTAGGACCAAAGTGACCCCCACAAGCCTGATCATGACAAAATGAAAGAACACTCTTGAACTCTTCATTTGGGACACACCGGCGAATGATCTGATCAGGACAATATTTAAACAAATAGGGCTCGTCCCAGTAAAAGTGTTTTACTTGGGAAAGAAAACGATATTTGTCCTGTTTTGACCAATCGCTCGGTATAAGTCCCGTGGCCTGATAGTTCACAATATCCCTGAACCATGGTTCAGTGGATATGCTGAAGAGTTGTTCATCAGGGAATGAATCATTGATCGGCAGGGTCACAGGGGAAGAAATGATGCGTGAAAGGTGGTCAGCTACTACGTTTTCACATCCTTTCTTATCTTTGATAACAAGATCAAATTCTTGTAACAGTAGGATCCAACGTATTAGTCGACCTTTTGCATAATTCTTCGCCAGAAGATGTTTTAAAGCGGAATGGTCAGTATACACAACTATAGGTGAGCCGATTAACTAAGGCCTGAATTTTTCTAATGTAAATACAACCGCTAAAACCTCTTTCTCGGTGGTTGTATAATTGATTTGCGCATCATTCAGGGTCTTACTTGCATAGTATATCACGTGTGGCATCTTTTCAATGTGCTGTCCTAAGACTGCACAAACTGCAAAATCAGATGCGTCACACATCAGCTCAAAGGGGTAGTCCCAATTTGGTGATGATAAAACGGGGGCTGAAGTGAGTGAGTGTTTAAGTGAGTCGAAAGCTGTCTCGCAATCCGAGTCAAAATGGAAGGTCGTATCCTTGGCCAGGAGTAGTGTTAAAGGTCTAGCAATTTTGCTAAAGTCCTTAATGAATCTCCTATAAAAGCCCGCATGGCCAAGGAAAGAGCGAATATCTTTGACGCTTTTGGGATGAGGGAGGTTTTGAATGACATCTACTTTAGCTCTGTCAACCTCAATGCCTTTCTGTGAAATGACATGTCCAAGGACTATTCCTTCTTGGACCATAAAATGGCATTTTTCCAAGTTTAAAGTCAAGTTCTTCTCTTTGCAACGAGTAAGAACAGCGTCCAGATTCGCTAGGCAATCAGAAAAAGAGTCTCCAAAAATCGAGAAGTCGTCTATAAAGATCTCCAGAAAATTCTCTACCATATCAGAGAATATCCCCATCATACACCGCTGAAAGGTAGCGGGAGCATTGCATAACCCAAAGGGCATGCGACTGTATGCAAAGGTACCAAAAGGACACGTAAAAGTGGTTTTATCTTGATCCTTTTTGGCGATGGGGACCTGATTGTAGCCTGAGTATCCGTCCATAAAACAATAAAACTCCCGTCCCGCTAAGCGTTCCAGCATTTGATCAATAAATGGTAGAGGAAAGTGGTCTTTCCTCGTGGCGGCGTTGAGTTTTCTATAATCAATACATACATGCCACCCAGTTTGGGCGCGTGTCTGAATCAACTCATTCGCCTCATTGGTGATAACTGTGATGCCGGATTTCTTAGGAACGACATGTATAGGACTCACCCACTGGCTATCGGAGATGGGGTATATAATACCATTATCTAAGCACTTGACGATCTCTTTCATGACAGCTTCCTTCATGATGGGATTCAACCGTCTCTGTGGTTCTCGGGTCGGTCTGGCATCATCCATCACATGTATATGATGTTCAACTATCAAGGGACTAATCCCTTTGATGTCCGCCATACTCCAACCAAACGCCTCTTTGTTAGATCTCAATACCGATAAAAGGGCATTCTCTTGCTCTGATGCAAGAGAAGCGGAAATGATAACCGGTAATGACTCGTTCTCACCAAGATATGCATATTTCAGGTGAGAAGGTAAAATTTTGAGATCTAACTCAGGCGGAGAAATGATAGAAGGAAGGGTCATAGATTGATTTTTGGATCTACAAAGAAGCTCAGAGCCTGTGAAAGATACAGACTCGGGTGGAGAAAAGTCAGAAGTGCAGGACTCATGTGTAGGTAAAGTGTCCTCACTAAGATCTTGTGCAAAGTCAAACAGAGATGTGCTAATGTCATCGAGATCAGTAAAGCAAAGCTCCTCAGCTCCACAACTATCGGGAGCGATCTCATGGACAGAGCACACATCTAAAATATGAGCCGAGGGTTCTGATGGCTGACTTCTAACTTTATAGATGTTTAGTTCAATGGTCATATTTCCAAATGATAAATTCATTGAACCATTTCTACAGTTTATAACAGCGTTGGAAGTGGCAAGGAAAGGACGACCTAGAATCACCGGAATTTGGCCCCGGGGGTTTGCTACAGGATGTGTGTCGAGCACAATGAAGTCTACAGGGAAAACAAATTCCCCGACCTTTATTAACACATCCTCTAATTCACCCCTTGGTTTGGTGATAGATCGGTCTGCTATCTGGAGAGTGCAATGAGCAGGTTTCAGCTCTCCAATCCCTAATTGCTCATAGATAGAATAAGGGAGCAGGTTAACACTTGCGCCAAGGTCTAACAGAGCACGATTTATGTTTTTACCCCCAATCGAAATCGATATTGTAGGACAACCTGGGTCCTTTCTTTTCTTTGGAAGCTGGGGTATAAAAGCAGTGCTGATATTATTAGACATAAAGACCTTCTTTGGCACTTGGGTCTTCCTCTTCCTAGTGCACAAGTCCTTAAGAATTTTCGTATAAGCGGGGACTTGCTGAATCGCATCTAGGAGAGGGATATTGATGTTAACCTGTTTGAACATCTCTATTATTTTCTCCATATGAGGACTCGTTCTGTTAGCCCTTAGCCGGTTCGGGTAAGGAGCTTTCGCAATAAGCGCAGGGTCCATCACAGGAGAAGGAAAGGGGGGTAGACGAGGTCCCAAAGGAGGTGTGGGGACCGTCTGTGGAGAACTATAAGGATTGGGTGAAGGTGTTGAGCCTAAAGGGAAATGGAGAATAGGCTCGTGCGAAGGTGGTTTGGTAGAAGAAGAAGGATCAGAAGGTGAAGTGTGTGTGTGTGGAAAAGACTCAGCCGGGGTGTTGATATGATTTTCAGTATCATCAATACCTTCCCCGACATGATTGTTCAGCACTCTTCCCGATCTCAACGTTGTAATGGCATTTACATTGTAACGCCCAGGATTCTGTAGGGGTTGAGAGGGAAGTTTCCCTTTTTCTCTCGCACTCATTTCGGCTTTTAAGCGTGCGATTTCAGCTTCCATCGATTTGATACTCTCAGCTTGGGATGCTGAGTTTTTCTTTATTTCACTGACGGAAGATCTAACCTCAGTCGAAACCTCCATGAAATTTGATAAAAGTGATTTCATGGTTTGAGTGAATTGAGAGAACTCGTCAGAACAGGACTGCATAGGATTAGACTGTGCGGAAGTGTTGCCCTGATTTTGGAAATTTTGTGACTGATAGGGGTGCTGAGTGAGTTGAAGGGGTTGCTGTTGTGGTGGAGGAAGAGCCTTTTGAAAATTATTCGTGTTTGGAACCGTGTTTTGAGATTGATTTTGGTTCCAAGCAAAATTCGGGTGGTTCCTCCAACCCTGATTGTACGTGGAAGAATATGGATCGTTTCGAGGTCTTTGAAATATGGCATTAGAATGCTCGTGACCTTGAAACGCAGAGTTTAATGGACATTCTTCTGTTAAATGTGACGGATCAGAACAGCACCCACAAACAGTTTTGGGGAGTGACACTGGGTTTAGGGAGGCTGCTGCAAATTTGTGTTCCATAGCGTCGAGCTTCTTTTGCATTGCTGCCATTTCAGCTCGAACACCTATGGATACATCTATTTGGTGTACGCCACCCCTATTCAATGGTTGGGTTCCACTCTCCCAAATTAGTGATTTTTCAGCGAACTCTTCTAAGTATCGCCAAGCTTCCCCATCATCCTTAGTCATAAAAGTACCTTGACACATGTTTTCAAGGCTCTGTTTAGTGCTAGGGTTACTGCCCTCATATATGATTCGGCAAAGCTCCCATCTCGGGATGCCGTGATGAGGACATTGAACCAATAGATCCTTGAAACGTTCAAAGTATTTAGAGAATGGTTCAGCAGGGAGCTGGGCAAATTGGTTCAGTTCGCTACGGATTCGAGCCGTCTTTTGGATTGGGTAAAATTTCTTAAGGAATGCAGCGACGAATTCTTCCCAATTCGTAATAGAGTGTGCGGTAGTGTTATATAGCCACTTCTCGGCTATATCGCACAAAGTAAATGGAAGAAGTCGTAGACGCATCGCATCCACTGAAAGTTGTGACGTACCCATCATTGCGCATACGTTTTCAAATTTGGTAATGAAAACGTAAGCGTCCTCGGTCTCGAGTCCGTGGTATTTGGGTAAAAGATTGATATACTGGGGCTTAATCTCAAAGTTATCCCCATTGGCTGGTGGTGTGGATAAGCAGGTCGAAAGAGGACCTCTATGTGGATAGCATCTTTCCTGGAGAGAAATGTGGGGAGGATTCTGCGCACCAACGGACGGTGGCAGATTAGGGTTAAAGAAGTTTGATGGATTCGGATCCATCGGTGTGGGTGTGGTAGTGGGTAAAGAAAAGGTAAATGGAGAATTATCGACTTCGGAGTCGATAAAGGGTACGCAGACTAAACGGGCACTAGAATCCCGTGTCCAGCCTATCTTGCACTAAAAAGGGTTAGTACAAGTGGCAGCGTTGACTTATAATTAGGGAAAAAAATGAATGCGGTGCTTGCTTTTGAAAAAGGGACGGATTTTTGAAAAAATGATGCGACAAAACAAATGCAGCACACAACCCTAGAATCTAGTGGTCACCTAGGTCCGGCTCTAGACCGCTCCTAACTGCCAAAAGACAAGTCGCAGGATAGAATCCTCCACTGCCTCTTTGTCCCCCTGTGGCCGGATAAGTGCCAGGTAAGTGGGAATGTTCTCCACTACGTAAGTAGTGGGCCTAATTAAAAACCACTAGCCTTAGACACACTCGCCTTAGGCACCACAAGAAAACGCGGATAAGCAATGAATTACCCACGGCCTTCTCTTGTCCTATTGAGCGCGACAGTCCTTAGAGTCTTCTTTAGATTTCTTTTAGTTAATGAGGGTAATGCGGATGCAAGTTTTACGATTTTCGGGGCCTAGGAAGGGTAATGAAATCCCCACCTAATTTGGATTTGGCCGTGCCCCTTAAATTTCCGTATTAGAATGCAAACAACCAAGAAATCAAAAATCACACACAATTTTAATTTTGCTTTTGCGGCGCTGCGATTATTTGCAAAGAATCCTGCAGCAAAGTGTTAATTGGAGCTAAAAGAGGAGAGGGGAGAGAGCAAGAAATTACCTGCTGCAAAAATTTTGCAGAGAACCCCCTGTAGGACCGCGGTTCCGCCGCAAATAGCCACTTAGGCCGCGCTTCCGCGCTCCAACTGTGGGTTCACTTGATCAAACTTCTTCAGGGAGCTTCTGTGAACTCCCTAAGCTCTCTGGTATATCCCAAATAATTTTTCCACAGCACAGAATGCTCCAGATCACCTTGAAATCAATTCACAACACACGTATAAGAGTTTGTACGAATTTTGATTTCAAGAAGTAAAATTTAATAATTCTTTCACTTCAAACTAAAAAATGTAAATGAATTAGCGCGCGATCCCCGGCAACGGCGCCATTTTGATTGAAACAATTTCTTGGTTATTATTTAAAAGAGTATCTAATCAAAATGTCCCCGGCAACGGCGCCATTTTGATTGATCGTTTTTCCGTTGTGTTTGTATAAAATTGTAAAGAAATCACAACCAAAAAATATTTTGACCGCAATCAAACTACGGTGTCGGATGTAGTTTGTAGTGAGTGCGGATCGTCCAGAGGGATTGCACAATTCACTTGTATTTTGATACGTTTGAAATGAAAAGTTAAGCAACAATAAAAGAAAACATGATTCAAGAATGATTTGTATTCGAGTGTCACTATTCTTTATGCAAGAATCAAGAAACTATAAACAATCAAGAATCGGTGTTTCGATAATATTTCCAATCAACAATCAAGAATATAAGAGAGGCTCGTAGGAATCGATCGGATCTTTAGATGTGATGTAATCTAAAAGGTTTCGTGTTCTTGTCCTTCGAAGAATTGATACTAGATCAATGGTGATCGACGAGAGTTAGGGCTTTCTTGATGAAATTGGGGTTTCATCTCTTAACCCTTGTTCTTTCGAGGATACCATTTATATTCTAGCCTCTAGCAATTTCAAGAAACGATCGGAACTCCCCAATCTCGAGCGATGTCGATCAAGAAAGCATCGCAACGAATTGGGTCGTCGATTCTTGAACATGCTAGGGTTTACAAACTCGTGGGATTCAAGAATCGATTGCAAATTTGTTACACCATCATACTAAAGATCGTTTCGACTCCTTAACAAGCGGAGTTTTATTCACACATCACCACAAAGACAATATTAAAGATTTGTAAAGATAACATGATGCGGAATTTAAAGAAAACAAGATAAAAGAATATCACCTTTATTGATCTCAACAATTTTGATTACATTTGCTTCAAGAACTACAAGAAGAAGAATCTAGATTGTTGATCGGGCGTCGCTCGGCTTCGTGAGTCGTGGATCGGCTTCGGATCGCTTGCTCCGTTGAAATCGGCTCCGCTCCTAAAGGTTGTAATGCTTCTTGCTTAATGGGTACTCGGGATTCTTGATGTTGGCTTGGAATTAGGGTTAGGGTTTCCTACAAGCTCTCTCACTAAACTTGAGGAAGAGGGGATGAAGAAAGAGATGGGCTAAAACTATAAAATGGGTTGAATTTTCCAAGATTTCCCAACATCCAACCTCTTTCCCCCTTGAGTCTAGGGTCCTATTTATAGAACTCCCAAACCCTAGGTTTAGGTTTGAATTAGAACTTTCCCTCCAAAAGTTTGTTGAAGAGTTTCTAGAAGGAGTTTGTTAGGAGCTAGCTTAGGGTTTAAGCTAGGGTTTAGGGAAAGTTCTAGAATTTAATGAAACTCAAGGTGTTTGCTGATCTGGTAGAAGTATCTGGAGTCTTCTGGAACTTGGAATGTCTTTCTGAACTGTAGGAGCTGAAACAGGAGTTCTGGTGTAAAATTGGGGAAGTGATCCCCTGGGCCCACCGCGGATCCGCGGCCTAAGCAAGCCCATGCCGCGGATCCGCGGCCAATGTGGAGGTTTGGGCCTTGGTTCTTCTGGTGAAGCTTTGTACTGATGTTTGTAGCTTCCTTTGATATGTTGAATTTCAATTGCTCCTTTGTATTGGTACCAGATTTGAATTTAGTGAGTTTACGAGCGGTGTAATGGTCAAGCAAGCTTCTTTTCCTGCACAGACTTCGAAACACGGGTTGCAAGATATAGAAAATATGCCATGTGATGTAATGCAGTCAATTTCCCTAGAAATGCCGGTTTTAAGGTCGAATACATGTAATCTGATATTTTGCGACCGATTTGCTAATATGTGAATTATGAATACCGTACACTTCTATATGGATGCAAATGATAAGGAAATTGCCTGTTAAAATATGCAATATTTTCGACCGATCAGCCCTGGCCAGGGACTTCCCTGTTACGGCCAATCGAGCACAGCGGAACATCAACCTCCAATACCGGGAGAGACGAAACCCCTACTATCGCTCATTGCCTCCATGTGACTCGGGACTGTACCCAAAGACCACCGTTTTGCACGTCCTCATGGACGTGGTAAGGTGGAGATCAAAGCACAGTAGGAATCACACAAGACTCTATGACGATCTCGGGTCTACAGACTAACCTGCACAAGTGTCACCTGAGAACTGCCATCTGACGTAAGGTATAATACCATCTGGGAGTTCTCGGCGAGTCCGTCCAGTGTACCCAGTCTCCACTGAGCACCCGTATACCATCTCTGATGTCAAACACCAATGGATATGGGATCATCCATCGCCCATCTCATGGGTCGAGAAGCATATACGCTAGTCTACACTGGTATATCGATGCCCCGTCTCGATACACCCACGACTAGGGACCTTGAAGGATGTACCTATGGACTACCATGTCCCCACTAGTATGATCTGCATCATAGTCCAGGTAGTCAAGTACACATCCTAAGGGCTTTACTAACATGTAACTATAAGACAGTTTAAAGAGACAAGTGTACATGTTAAGATAAAGAGCAACCAGATAGCATACTATCATATCGAGCAAGAAAGTCATCTCTATATATGTCCAAGCATCCAATATAATATACATCATCTGTACAATACTAGCCTCTAGGGCATACATACAACTAACAATCTCCCACTTGCACTAGGGCCAGCAGCTGTAGTATCGCATACCGCGCATCCCGAAGAGTCTCTCAAACTGTATCTGGGAATGGCCTTCGTGAGTGGATCCGCCGTGTTGTTCTTCGTGTCAACCCTCCTGACCTCGATCTCCCGGCGATCAACTATCTCCCGGATCAGGTGATACCGCCTCAGAATATGCCTGGATCGCTGATGGGACCTGGGTTCCTTGGCTAAAGCCACCGCTCCATTGTTATCGCAATACAAAGGTATTGGATGCTCAATGGATGGAACCACTCCAAGTTCAGCAATGAACTTCTTGATCCAGACAGCTTCTTTAGCAGCATCGTTGGCAGCGATGTATTCAGTCTCCATCGTCGAGTCTGCCACGGTTTCCTGCTTGGAACTCTTCCAGCTAACCGCCCCTCCGTAAAGGGTAAAGACAAATCCCGACTGCGACTTAGAGTCGTCCTTATCACTCTGGAAGCTCGAATCGGTAAAGGACTCCACTTGGAGTTCTCCGTTACCATACACCAAGAGCATCTCTTTAGTCCTTCGTAAGTACTTGAGAATGCTCTTCACAGCTGTCCAGTGACTCTCTCCAGGATCAGCTTGATACCTGCTCACTATACTTAGTGAGTATACTACATCGGGTCTGGTACATAGCATCGCATACATGATAAAGCCTACAGCCGAAGCATAGGGTATCCCTTGCATGCGAGCTCTCTCCAAATCAGTCTTGGGAGACATCTCTTTGGAGAGAGTGACTCCAGAGATCGTGGGCAAGTTCCCACGCTTGGATTCTTCCATACTAAACCTCTTTAGTATGGTGTCAATGTACCTGGATTGGGACAATCCCAATATCCGTTTGGATCTATCTCTATGGATCCTGATTCCCAATATGCAGGAGGCATCACCAAGATCTTTCATTGAGAATCTTTGTGATAAGAAGAGCTTGACCGATTGCAGCATAGGAATATCATTTCCTATCAAGAGTATGTCGTCCACGTACAATACGAGGAAGACCACCTTACTCTCTGCTACCTTCTTGTAGATACAAGGTTCATCTGGGTTTTTGACGAAATCAAACTCTTTGATAACGACGTCAAAGCAGATGTTCCAACTCCGCGATGCTTGCTTTAATCCATAAATGGATTTAAGCAGCTTGCACACCTTGCCGCTGCTCCCACTGTCTACGAAGCCCTCTGGCTGAGTCATGTACACGCACTCTTCTAAATCACCATTTAGAAAGGCGGTCTTAACATCCATTTGCCAGATTTCGTAGTCATGATATGCAGCGATGGCAAGCATGATCCGGATGGATTTAAGCATAGCCACTGGACAAAAGGTTTCGTCATAGTCCACACCCGGTCTTTGACGAAAACCCTTTGCTATAAGTCTAGCTTTGAAAGTCTCCACTTTCCCATCTACACCAAGTTTTTTCTTGAAGATCCATTTGCTCCCGATGGGTTTTACCCCTTCAGGAGCAATATCCAAAGTCCATACTTTGTTGGTGTACATGGATTCCATCTCGGACCGCATAGCATCCAGCCATTTCACTGAGTCCCTACTCGTGATGGCCTGCTCGAAGCTAGTTGGGTCATCATCTTCCATGATGCAATCCTCGCTCCCACCATCCATGAGAAAACCGTAGTATCTCTCAGGTTGGCGAGGAACCCTACTAGATCGGCGGAGCGGCTGAGGTTCATTGGGAGCTACTGAATCCTCTGGTTCCACTAAATCTTCTGTTGTGTTTTGTTCAGCTGGAACCTCTTCCAGTACTACCTCAGAGCCACTAATCTCTTTTGCAAGAAATTCCTTTTCTAAAAAGGTGGCAAGTTGAGCAACAAATACTCTTTGTTCTTCACTGTGGTAGAAGATATACCCTCGCGAATGTTTGGGATATCCAACAAATTTACACAATACAGATCTTGCCTCGAGTTTGTCCGGTTTTTGTCTTTTGACATAGGCCGGGCAACCCCAGATCTTAATAAAATTAAGATATGGTCTCTTCCCCTCCCATATCTCATATGGTGTGGTAGGCACAAATTTGGTGGGAACCCTATTCAGTAGTTATGCCGCTGTCTCCAGCGCATATCCCCAGAAGGAAATAGGCAACTCAGCTGTGCTCATCATAGAGCGCACCATATCTAATAGGGTGAGGTTCCTCCGTTCTGATACACCGTTGTGCTGTGGTGTATATGGAGGAGTCAGCTGAGAGAGAATCCCATTCTCTTTTAGGAAGTCCAGGAATTCAATGCTCAAGTGTTCACCTCCTCGATCAGATCAAAGGATTTTAATACTTTTTCCGGTTTGGTTCTCGACTTCTTGTTTATATTCTCTAAATTTCTCAAAAGCTTCTGATTTGTGTTTCAACAGGAACACATATCCGAATCTAGAGAGATCGTCAGTGAATGTAATGAAGTACGAAGAACCATCCCTGGCATGTGTAGACATGGGACCGCATACATCACTATGTATTAGTCCCAAGAGTTCGGTAACTCTTTCTCCGTGTCCCGTAAACGGAGTTTTGGTCATCTTGCCTTTGAGACATGACTGGCAAGTGTCATAAGATGAAAATTCAAACGGATTTAAATGTCCATCTTTATGCAACTTAGCTAGTCATGTCGCATTGATGTGACCCAGTCTATAATGCCATAAGAAGGATTCATTCGGTTCAGAACTCTTCCTCTTGTGTGCGTTTGTTATGCTCAGAACTGTTGATTGATTTAGAACATAAATGCCATTGCACAACGTGCCTGATCCAACCAACTTTTGGTTACGGAAAATGTTCATAACATTGTCCTCTAATACAAAATTATATCCCTCTTTACTCAATAAAGAAACCGATATAATGTTGCATATCAGGTTCGGCATGTAATAGCATTCGTTCAGAACCAATGTATTACCAGTTGGTAATACAAGGTGATATTCCCCGACAGTCTTAGCTGCAACAATTGAACCATTTCCAACTCTAATTTCTTTATCACCTTCTCCAAGTTCTCTACCTTTCTTAAGCCCATGTAACTGATTACATATATGGGATCCTGACCCAGTATCTAATACCCAGGACGTAGAGCAAATGGAGAAACAGTTCTCTGTAAGGAACACACCCGAAGAAAATGCATCAACATGTACTTTCTTCATTCGGGTGGCATGGGAATCCTGGTATTCCCCTATATCCTGTTCAGTCCTATAACTCTTATAGGAAAGAACGGAACCAACGTTCCCCAGCACAGTATAACATGCGGGTTC
Organism: Agapanthus africanus; assembly: GCA_030015575.1. Taxonomy (NCBI): domain Eukaryota; kingdom Viridiplantae; phylum Streptophyta; class Magnoliopsida; order Asparagales; family Amaryllidaceae; genus Agapanthus; species Agapanthus africanus. The sequence goes on from CM057347.1 coordinate 222,864,041, forward strand.
GGTCAATACATCCATATTATTATCTTTATTAGGGCATGAAATGGTCGCTACCTGGAGAGAGAGAGAAGAAAACACTTTAGCGTATGCTCTTGCAAGATCAGATTGGTTATTATCTTATCTAATCAGGATGGCTCCTACTGGTTTTTATCAAATCTTCCTTCAAACCCTAAAAGGAAAGACTAGCCGGCATTAATTACACCCTACAACTTCGTCGATCTTTCAGCCAGGCCAGTGTCGGTACTTTGAGGGAGGTCCCCCGTGCTTTCGCACGAACCTAATTAATGTAATCCTCGTTTTCCCAGAGGCGTAACCCCGTTGACACCTTTCTAGACACCTACTTGATCGGCTAATTGTAATGTGTAAAACTCTCCCAGGAGTAACTCTTACTCGCAGTGGGTATCGGGATCCAACTATGTCATAGAAGGTATGCAATCTCATTGCAAATTTCAACACTTGAAATTCCCGATAATATTTTGCTCCAAGCATCCTATGACCTTGACGGAGGTCAACAAACCACAGGGTGCAAGTCAAGTTCAACCCGTCATTTCTTGATTGAATCAAACCCACCCGCACGACCCTTGACGGAGGTCAACAAGGTCGTACGACTACCCTAATCCAATCTGCATCACATGCATTAAGCAGATAAATACTAGTTAACTACCGCACACTACGCCTTGACGGAGGTCAAGAAACGTAGCACGAATACTAAGTAGGATTTATCTGTAATGACGGAGGGCTACGTCAGGTTTTTCTGAAAACCTATTGCGTAATGAACTTGATATCGTTGTAGAATCAAATGAAGTTTTGAAATGGAATGATTTTGAGGCTTTTCTAGTTTTGCTAAAGGGGTCACTCCCGGTGAAAGGATCGTCGGCCCTTTCCTCGTCGAATGAGGTGCGGGATATATCATATATATCTCTGTGCAAAGCAGAAACTATAGAAAAAATCAAAAACAAACCGAGTGTGTAGCATCTGTCAGTTATTGCTAAAGGAGTCACTCCCGGTGAAGGGATCTCGGTCCTTTCCTCATCGAATAAGGTGCAGGGTATATCATATATACCGCTATGCAAAGCAAGAACTGTAGCTACCTGTTTTATTTTGGAATTCGATTCTACAACATCTTTAGGTTTCTTTTATTTCATTGATCACATTAATGAAGTCCCATCATTTAAATACCTAAACATCACAGATAAATACGACGTACACTTATGCCATCCGCATTCGCCTCGATGTCCCCTCGTGCACCGTTAGGTTAGGTAACTAATGACAGAGCAGGGCAGGGCTAGTGCGGGTGCAAAACATAAGTAACGTCTATATAATATATCATATATACTATATAAAGTATCTATCACAGAACAACACATGATCACATCACAGATATCGCAGCAGAAGAAACATATGAAACATTGGATATACTAGGACGTCCGTGTTTTCAATACGAGCCAGTATAAAACACGGATTCCACGGTCGTGATGAATAGCCAAACCCACACCCCTAGACCCCTACGAGAGCGGCAAGCAACCCTACAAATTCTAGAGTTAGGAGACCCCGACTCGACTCCTCGAGATGGTCTCCCACTGGGCCCTAGAACCCGGTCACTTGTGCTCCCCTCCTTGGGTCTATCCTAGTGCAGAAAAGTAAATGATATACAAAGGATGACATGTTCCGCAACCTGGAAGTGCCCCAATAAAAAAATATTACATACAAGTTTTTACATGAATGAAAATGAAAAACACTCATCTCACATAAAAACCCCCGGCTATTCGAACACGACAATCCAATATAACATATCCAGCAACACATAACATCACATGTCATCAACGTAAGTAAATATGCGCATCCCAATTGTCGTTGACATATAGCAACGAAACCGGCGATATCACATATTACACTTACGGTCACAGAAAAGAAAGTGTAAAACTACAACAGTTGGAATCCGCAACCTTCTTTAGACATCGCATGCCTAATCAAATGAAATACTTAGACATTACATGCCTAACAATTATAAACCCCGCATTTTAGTCCCATCACCGAAAACTCTTTTCAATATCAAGTGAGACTAAACCGCTAGATTTATAACATTCATCCAGTTATCTCATAACTGTTTGTGAATTCCAATTATTGTATCCCATTCCGGATAAATAGAAAATATTAAACTTTCCGATCGAACATTCGAACACCCAAGTTTTCCCGAAACCGTTCAACACATGAAATAGGTTCAAAGACATTCACTTCATGCCTCAGTACCAACGGTCCAGACGTAGAAGGGTCAAGCCAACGCCTCACATGTGGCACGCCGTACTGCCCCAAACCCGAAGGTTCAAAGGGCAGTTCAAGACGGTCACATAATCGAGTTAAGGTTTGTTGTCTTCTAGAGGGACCATTGCGTTACTTGCACTACTTAGAACGTCTTTAAACCTCAGAAAAATCCAACACTTGGAAATTTTCCGGCAGGGGAAAAGTTGGGTATTTATATCCGGTCGAACTTTTTAACATATTCTAAAGTTATCCGGAAAAACACATAGATGAAGTTTAATAATCCGATCGAATCAACGATTCCCATTGCAACCCCAGAACACTTAACTCTTGAGTCAAATTACAAATTCCCAGAAAACTCGGCATCATAAAGTAGGAATTACTGTGCAAAAATAGAATGATGATGTCATCATATGGCCGCGGAACCGCCGCAGAAGCCAGGCTTCTGCCGCGGTTCCGCGCGCTTTGAACTGATCTCTTGGAAAAATTTGCACCGTAATTCTTAGAATTCCCTGCGGAATTTTTTAAGCATTTTTAGTCTGGAAAAAACCTAATTTTTAGAAAAAGTCCAGAGAGCGTGAAAAATAAAGGGTTTCGGGTTCGATCGGGTTTCAAACATCGTCTAAGATTCGCCTAAGGCTCTAGCTAGGCTCTGATACCACTGTAGGGTTCCTAGGCACTCTCAAGAGGTCTCACAAGGCATCAACCATGCCAATTTCAAATTTTTACGAGTGCCGAGAAACCCTAATACGGATCGTTAACTAGAATTTTAGGCGAATAGAAAAGCTAGTTAACATCTTAACTAAAAGTGAGAAGCTACAACCTTTGTAGATCTGGTTATCCACTTCCTTAGCTCCACGTAGTTGTCCCCTCGCTGTCCATCTCGAATCCCGGACTTTCGCATCGGCTTCATCGGAGAAATGAACGGACTAGTCGTCGGCCACGATGCCGAAGATGATCTACGTCGAGGTTACACAAGATCAAGCTCCAACTTCACCATGTTGTGAAACTTGTGAAGAAAACACCCTATACTACTTGGCAAGAGGTAGAGGGTGAAGAAATAGGAGGTGGGTTCACTTTAGAATTGGATTTCTCACACTTTTGCTCAAGATGCCATTGATGGAATCAAGCTTTCTTTCTTGATGAAGATGATGAAGAAGAAGAAAGAATATGATAAGTGTTGCTTTTAAAATGAAAATAAAATCAATACTTATCATATGCTAACCATGGTAAAGTGTAGAGAATAGATCATGGTTAGTTAGAATGGTTAGGGTTAAGGATGAAGACAAAATGGTAACTAAGTCAAACCTTCATGAAGCTTCAACTAAATACAAAGAAAGCCACCATTTTTCTTCATAATCCTTTCCAAAATCAATAAATAAATAAATGAGTAATAAAAAGGAAACCCTAACCATTACACAACCATGGTTTAATCTTTACACAAAACACAAGTTAGCATGCAACATCAAACATGATACAATCAAGTGCACAAAAAGTATATCACATATACAACTTGTGAACATCAAGTGAGAAAATCCATTTAAAGTGAACCAATACTAGTTAATGCAAAGTAATATATCAAATATATAATTATACATTAAATCATTAAATCAACACTTGATTTAACGATCCGGTCACGTCGCACATAACCTACTAATATACAATGTATCGATTTATCGAATCAACGATTCGATAACTAGGTTATATCGCATACAACCAATCGAAACATTCATCACGAGAATGAAATACGGTATCACATACTCGCATTATTCTCGGTCCCGCACATATCTCATATGCGCTCCTATTTCGTTTCGCTTGAGCCAGGAAACCTCTGTGTAGGACTCTAAAGACTCGTCAATACGCCGGTAGCAGATGATGATCATATCAAGCACCCACAAGCCGCAAGCGGTCTGCTAAACGTAACGGCCATCCGCGTATTGAGCGATCAGAAGATCGACGAGCTAGCCCGCTCACACTCCTGTGAATCCAACCAGTAACACTTACCGTACAGTCCGGTCTGTTCGTCTGATATGTCGCATATCAAGTCTAGGGGTGGTAAACGTCAAACCCCAATAACCGATAAGTCGTGCCGATGTGAGGCTCATAACGGGTCGAGAAACTACTGGTAACACTTACCAGCAAATCTCTGATAAGCCCTGGACAGGGACTTCCCTATTACGGCCAATCGAGCACAGCGCAACATCAACCCCCAATACCGGGAGAGACGAAACCCCTCCTATCGCTCGTTGCTTCCATGTGTCTCGGGACTGTACCCAAAGATCACCGTTTTGCACGCCCTCATGGACGTGGTAAGGTGGAGATCAAAGCACAGTGGGAATCACACAAGACTCTATGACGATCTCGGGTCTACAGACTAACCTGCACAAGTGTCACCTGAGAACTGCCATCTGACGTGAGGTATAATACCATCTGGGAGTTCTCGGCGAGTCCGTCTAGTGTACCCAGTCTCCACTAAGCACCCGTATACCATCTCTGATATCAAACACCAATGGATATGGGATCATCCATCGCCCATCTCATGGGTCGAGAAGCATATACGCTAGTCTACACTGGTATATCGATGCCCCGTCTCGATACACCCACGACTAGGGACCTTGAAGGATGTACCTATGGACTACCATGTCCCCACTAGTATGATCTGCATCATAGTCCAGGTAGTCAAGTACACATCCTAAGGGCTTTACCAACATGTAACTATAAGACAGTTTAAAGAGACAAGTGTACATGTTAAGATAAAGAGCAACCAGATAGCATACTATCATATCGAGCAAGAAAGTCATCTCTATATATGTCCAAGCATCCAATATAATATACATCATCTGTACAATACTGGCCTCTAGGGCATACATACAACTAACAGATTTTACATTCGTAAGCGATGTAGTTAACATCCACCTAAATCAAGTTCTGATTGGGTCAGGTACATTGGATAATGGCATATATGTATTAAGTCAAGCTCAGGTTTTCAATATCCAGAATACACTTAAAAGAACGTCTCAAGAATTAAATCAGGCTTTCTTATGGCATTGTAGACTAGGTCACATCAATGAGAGAAGGTTGACTAAGTTACATTGAATCCGTTCGAATATCAATCTTATGCTACTTGTGAATCTTGTCTCATGGGAAAGATGACAAAGGCTCCGTTTTCTGGACACGGAGTAAGAGCAAGCGAGCTCTTGGGACTCATACACAGTGACGTATGCGGTCCAATGTCTACAGATGCGCGAGGTGGTTATTCCTACTTCATTACTTTTACGGATGATTTCTCTAGGTATGGATATATCTTCTTAATGAAGCATAAATCTGAGGCTTTTGAGAAATTCCAAGAATACAAGAATGAAGTGGAAAAACAAACCGGCAAAAGTATCAAGACACTGAGATCTGATCGAGGTGGTGAATACTTAAGTGCCGAGTTTCTAGGTTACTTAAAACAGAATGGAATTCTCTCTCAGCTTACTCCTCCATACACACCACAACACAACGGTGTATCCGAAAGAAGGAATCGAACCCAATTGGATATGGTTCGTTCCATGATAAGTAAAGCTGAGTTACCACGATCATTCTGGGGATATGCACTAGAATCAGCTGCATACCTTTTGAACCGAGTTCCAACTAAGACTGTGCCTACTTCACCATATCAGATGTGATGTGGGAAGAAACCCTATCTTATGCACATTAAGATATGGGGATGTCCAGCTTTTGTAAAGAAGCAGTTTGCGGACAAGCTCGAGGCACGATCAGTACAGTTTAAGTTTGTGGGATATCCAAAGAACTCCAAGGGATATTATTTCTATTACGCAGAGGAACAAAAGATTTTTGTTTCTCATAATGCTCGCTTCTTGGAAACTGAGTTTTTAGAAAATCAGATAAGTGAGGGCGCAATAGAACTGGAAGAAATTCCAGAACCACAAACTATTACTGAAACCTTAGTAGAACAAGAAGGTTCAGGAGAACAGGACATCCCGACGCCACTCCGCAGGAGTAATAGGCAATCTCATCCGCCCGAGAGATACTACGGTCTTCTCATAGACGGGGATAGAGAGGATTGTACTATTGACTATGATGAGCCTACTAGCTTCCAGCAATCCATTCAAAGCGGTGACTCAGTAAAATAGCTGGATGCAATGCGGACCGAAATGGAGTCCATGTACACTAATAAAGTATGGACTTTGGACATTGCTCCAGATGGGGTAAAACCCGTAGGATGCAAATGGATCTTCAAAAAGAAGATTGGTGTAGATAGACAGGTTGAAACCTATAAGGCTAGACTTATTGCAAAGGGTTTCCGTCAAAGACCTGGTTTGGACTATGACGAAACCTTTTCTCCAGTAGCTATGCTTAAATCTATTCGGGTCCTTCTTGCTATTGCTGGTCTGGCAGATGGACGTAAAGACGGCCTTTCTAAATGGTAATTTGGAAGAAAGCGTCTATATGGATCAGCCAGAGGAATTCATTCAGAGTGGGAGCAGCGGTAAAGTATGCAAGCTGCTTAAATCCATTTATGGACTAAAGCAGGCATCGCGGAGTTGGAACATATGTTTTGATGATGCTGTCAAAGAATTTGACTTTATCAAAAATCCAGATGAACCATGCATATACAGTAAGATTGTAGGGAGAGCTGTAGTATTCCTCGTCTTGTACGTGGACGACATTCTCCTAATAGGAAATGATATTCCTATGTTACAGTCAGTCAAAAGATTCTTGTCACATAAATTCTCCATGAAAGACCTGGGTGATGCCACCTACATTCTGGGAATCCGGATCTATCGTGATAGATCAAAGAGGATCTTGGGACTTTCACATGCCAGGTACATAGACACCATAGTGAAGAGATTCAGTATGGATGATTCTAAGCGTGGTAACCTACCGGCTTGTCACGGAATCACCCTCTCCAAAGAGATGTCTCCTAAGACTGATTTGGAAAGGGATCGCATGTCAATTATACCCTACGCTTCTGCGGTAGGCTCTATAATGTATGCGATGTTATGTACCAGACCAGATGTAGCATACGCATTGAGCGTTGTAAGCCGGTATCAGGCAAACCCAGGGGAGAAGCACTGGATAGCAGTAAAGAACATTCTCAAGTACCTGAGAAGGACTAAGGAAATGTTCTTAGTGTATGGCGGAAAAGACCTCCAGATGGAGGCCTTTGCCGACTCCGGCTTCCAGAGTGACAAAGATGACTCCAAGTCCTTGTCGGGTTATGTCTTTACCCTCAATGGAGGGGCGGTCTGTTGGAAGCGGAGTACATAGCTGCTTGCTATGCCGCAAAAGAAGCTGTCTGGATGAAGAAGTTCCTCACAGAACTTCAGGTGGTTCCTTCCAGTGTTTGTCCAATACCTCTGTATTGTGACAACAACGGCGCTATAGCTTTAGCGAAGGAACCCAGGTCCCATCAGAAATCCAGACACATCTTAAGGCGGTATCACCTGATCAGGGAGATCATAGATCGCCGGGAGATCGAGGTGAAAAGAGTAGAGACAGAGAATAACATTGTTGATCCATTCACAAAGGCCCTTCCTCAGACGCAGTTCGAGAGGCTATTCGAGATGATAGGTCTACGATATGCCAGCTCATGGCCCTAGTGCAAGTGGGAGATTGTTAGTGTATACGCCCTAGGGGCCATTATTGTATCATACTAGATTGTATATTACTTAATGGAAGCTTGGGATATTCACAGTTGTTTATACAGTCTTGCTAAAAATGGTAGTATACTACTTGGTTTGTGTCTACTTTAATATGTGCATATGTTTCTTGTAACGTATCAATTATACATATTAGTAGAGCCCATAGGTTCTTTGCTTGATTACCAGCGTTGTGATGGCAGTCACACTAGTGGGGGCTGGGTAGTCTATAAGCAACATCCTATACATGTCCCTAGTCGTAGGATTATCGAGATAGGGCATCGATATTCCAGAATAGACTGGTGTGTACGCTTCTCATCCCAGTTGGGGAGATGGTCTGTCCCATAGCCATCAGTACGTCGTACTGGAGATAGTATACAGGTGCTCGTTAGGTTACGGGTACACCGGACAGGACTCGAAGGGGAACTGATTGGTTGGTATTATAACCGTCGTCAGTTAACAGTTCCCAGATGACATGAGTGCAGCATAGTCCGCAGACTTGACACTGCTACTTCGCCTCGAGTGTGTCCCACTGTTCTTAGATTGCTACCTTACCACGGCTTAAAGGAGTCGTGCAAACAGGTAGCAGTTGGGTGCAGTCCCGAGCACTTGGAGGCAGTAGTAGTTAGATAGGATTCGTCTCTCCCGGTATTGGGAGATGATATCGCGCTGTGTCAGAGAGCCATTACGCAAAGTCCCTGGCCAGGACAAGCGAGATATACTGGTAGGTTCCAGTAGCTTCTTAGGGTGTAATGGGTTTCACTCCGACACGACTTATACAGCTATTAGGGGACTGATGCTTGCCGCCCCCTAGGCTTGATATGCGATAGTCTTAGACGAACAGACCGGACTGTACGGAGACTGTCACATCAGGCTCAGTGGGAGTTCGGATGATTTTCCTCATCGGCCTTCTTATCGATATCTACCTGGGGACCGTTACGTACAGCTAGTGCCGCTTGCGGTCTGTGTTAAACCCACTGCCAGCGTAGTGTCGAGTCTTTAGAGTCCCACACAGAGAGTTTCCCTGCTCCAGGAGTAATGATATAGAGGTCGTATGGTTTTACGACAAGGGTTCGGACGCGTACGTGTGTTTACGCACGTACGACTTTTCAGACAGTTTTTACTAGTCGGCTTTGGTTTAAGCCAGATTCTAGTATCGGGTTATTGGATTTATACAGTCTAAAGTTTTTCCGTCTTTTCATGGATTGGAGGGGCATTCTCGTAATTTGTGGGAAGCTTCTAGAAAAGTAGTGACTAAGGGGTTAAGGTGGCATTGCATTAAATGAGATTAGTGACTCATTTGTGTGATTCATCCAAGTCATTAATGCATCATAAGTGCTTAATGACTCATGGTGATGAATCACTCATAGATATTTATGAAGCATGGTTGTTAATTTAATTATTTCTTTTTTGGATAAATAATAATGCTTCATATATATTATGATAACATCATTATCTCATTTCATTCTCATCTTCACCTTCTGTCTCCTCAAGCTCACTCTCTCTTCAAACCCTAACCCTAGCCTCTCATGTGTTGAGATCAAGGGTTAGCTAGACTAATACATCCATAACCTCACTCTATATCCCCTAGGTAGCTTAGATTAGCACTTTAAGCAACCTAGTTATCTCATGTTTGAGATTAAGCTTGGCGTAGGAGCTTTCGGGTGGATCGTCTTTGATTCGAGGTGGCCGTTGAGGTGCCGATGTTCCAAGGAGCCTACGAGGAGTGGAGGACCGCAATGAAGACCCGAAGGACTAGTATCATGAGGTATAACTTCGTATCCAAGTAGTTAAACCTCTAGTAGATAGTTAGTAATGGTTTAGAAACGATTCATGCGCTCAAGTCCCTGTTGCGAAACTTTGATAATCGTTTTACATATATTCCGCCTCCCCGCAAGTTCGTGGGGTGCGTGACATGGACTTACAGGCATGGTGCAGAATACTGATTAAATTCAGTTGACGATGCAGTCTAAGATGTAAAGTGGATTTGGAGTTCATTTGTGAACTGGGTCCCATCAGATATCCTGACATATTCTAAGACAGGTATTACTCATTTCGGGAGATGGCCTTCTCCGCGAACTTGAGATTAAAGAGAGACATGGAGAGAAATATCAGAACGGATCCACTCGCTGATGCTGCTTCTCGAATGCAATAGTTTCACAAACGAGCTTTGTGAAACTGATTAGTAGAGGAGTTGGGTGTTCGGTATCACACGGGCTGTGAGTATGCGACATCGCAATAATTAGCCTTGAATGCAAGTGTGAGATTGTTGGCTATAGTGCCCTCAAGTCAATTATTAGATCACAGGCACGTGATTGCAATGATTGAGGGAGAACCTATACCGGTAGAACAGTCTTACTCGAGATGATAGTATGCTATCTGATTTGTCTTTATCATCATGTACATGATTCAGGTGACATTACAGATCACTATTACATGTTGATAGAGCCTATAAGATTCTTGCTTAACTACCAGCAGTATGATGGCGATCATATACGTGAGAGTTGGATGGTCTATAAGCACATCCTTAAAGTGTCCCTAGCCGTAGGAGTTTCGAGACTGGGCATCGATATTCCGAGAGTAGACTAGTGTATACAGATCGAGACCCCGACGAGGGGCGATGGCCGGTCTCACAAGCCATTGGTGTCAGTTGGTTCACCTAAGATAGTATATAGGTGCTCATTGGGTTATGAGTACACCGGACAGACTCACAAGGGTACTTCTAGTAGGTATTATGCCTATCGTCAGGTAGCAGTTCCCAGGTGACATGAGTACAGCTTAGTCCGTTGACTTGACACTGCTACTTTTCCTCAAGTGTTTTCCCACCGTTCTTTGATTGCAGCCCTACAACGGCTCAAAAGAGTCGTGCAAACAGGTAATAGTTGGGTGCAGTCCCGAAGCACTTGGAGACAGCGGTGGTTAGATAGGATTCGTCTCTCCCGGTGTTGGCGGTTGATATCGCGCTGTGTTTAGGAGAGCCATTACACAAAGTCTTTGGCCAAGGCAAGTGAGATTTACTGGTAGGTATTCCAGTAGTTTCTTAAGGTGTTCTGGGCTACACTCCGACATGACTTATACCTCTATTGGGGGTCTGACATTTACCATCCCCCTAGGCCCGATATGCGATACTCATAGACGAACGGACCGGACTGTACGGAGATTGTCACAGATTGGCTCGGTAGGGTTTCAGGATGAGTTCGCTCGTCGGCCTCCCTTTTGCTCAATACCTGGGTAGCAGTTACGTACAGCTAGTTCCACTGACGTGCTTGTGGTTAAACCCACTGCCTGCATATTGACGAGTCTTTAGAGTCCCACACATATGGTTTTCCCTATTCGGGCGAAACGTTGTAGAGGCCGTATGGTTTTATTGCAGAGTTCGATCATATACGTGCACTTGTGTATGGATCATGATCGGACGGATCATACTAGTGGGCTTTGGTTTAAGCCGGATCCTAGTATTAGATTGGTGGATTACTTTCGTCTCGTAGTATTCGTATGCCGTCGGAATACGGATGCGGGTATGTATATACGGATGAGGGGTATTCTTTTAATTCGTTACAAGATTACTTTTGTTGATGCCATTTCTTTTTCTTGATATAAACTTTTAGTTTAAAGTTTAATTATGTGGAAATTGTGAATGCAAGTTTTAACCTAGGGCATTGAATGTGGCATGTGCTATTTTGGTGACTCATGGTGTGATTTTTTGTTCCATGTCCATTTTCTTTATTGATTTTGGGTGTGGCATATTTTGTGGAGCAAGAGAGGGCGGCCATATATGGCTAAGGATTGGTCTTGAGAAAAAGAGAGAGCTCACACAAAAGATCTCACACAATAGCAATGCCATTTTCTTCACTAGAAAAACTTATGCTCACAACATCTTCCTCCAATGGCTTCTTCTTCAACCTCCACTCTATCCCTTTCATGTGTTGAGAATCCTAGAGTGTATTGAGATAAAGTAATCACACACTATCTCCACTTCATCTTGACCACCTAGGTTAGAAAACTAGTTGTTCGAGTTGCTTCGGTTTGAAATGGGAGCCCGTATAAAGGACCCTCGACGTGGATCTTCTTTGACGAAGGGAGACTGGAGAGCGAACTACATCGGGGCAGCCACGAGGAGCTTGAGAAGAGATTGAAGACCGAAGGACACGAATCGATCGGCATAATCTCTTTAAACCACTTTACAATTTACTAGCATACGGTTAATGGCACGATCCGGTTTTAGGGTTACGTTAGCGCCAGTTTCAAAAGTTTTTGTTCCGCGTTTGGCCTCGGATTGACGGCCGGGGCGCTGCCGTAGCCTTACAGCTCTAACTAATTTCTTTTGCAAGAAATTCCTTTTCTAAAAAAGTAGCGTGCTGAGCAACAAACAACTTCTGTTCCTCGGTATGGTAGAAGATATGCCCTCGTTGGATGTTTGGGATATCCAACAAACTAACATAAAAAAGACATTGCCTCGAGTTTATCCAGATTTTGCTTTTTAACATAAGCCGGGAAACCCCATATTTTAATGAAATTAAGACATGGTCTCTTTCTTTCCCATATCTCATACGGAGTGGTAGGCGCAGACTTGGTAGGAACCCTATTCAATATATAAGAAGTTGTTTCGAGCACAAATCCCCAGAAGGAAATAGGTAACTCAGCAATACTCATAATAGAGCGCACCATATCTAATACGGTACGATTCTTCCGCTCCGATACACCGTTGTGCTGTGGTGTATACGGAGGAGTAAGCTGAGAGAGAATCCCATTCTCTTTTAGATAATCTCATAATTCCGTGCTTAAGTATCGCCTCCTCGATCAGATTGAAGGATTTTAATACTTTTAACCGTCTGGTTCTCTACTTCGCTCTTATATTTTTTGAATTTCTCAAAGGCTTCAGACTTGTGTTTCAACAAGAACACATATCCGAATCTAGAGAGATCATCGTTGAATGTAATGAAGTACGAGAAACCATTTCTGTCATGTGTAGAAATAGGACCGCATACATCACTATGTATCAGTTCCAAAAGTTCAGTAGCTCTTGCTCCGTGTCCGGTAAACGGAGTTTTGGTCATCTTACCTTTGAGACATGACTGGAAAGTTTCATAAGATGTAAATTCGAACGGATTCAAATATCCATCTTCATGCAACTTAGCTAATCTGGTCGCATTAATATGACCAGGTCTACAGTGCCACAAGAAGGATTCGTTCATTTCTGAACTTTTCCTCTTGTGAGTGTTATGTATATTTAGAACAGTATTTTGATTTAGAACATATAAACCATTAGACAACGTACCAAATCCAATCAACACTTGATTTAGGAAAATGTTCATAACATTTTTCTATAATGCAAAATGATATCTTTCTTTATCTAATAAAGAAACGAATATTATATTGCACATCATCGATGGTACGAAATAACAGTCGTTCAAAATCAATGTATTACCTTTTGGCAATACCAGGTGATATTCGCCGACAGTTTCGGCAGCAATAACTGCTCCATTCCCTACTCTGAGTGACATATCACCCTTTTCCAGTTCTCTACTTTTCTTTAACCCTTGTAACAAATTACAAATGTGGGATCCTGATCCGGTTTCTAATACCCAGGATATAGAGCAGATTAACACACCTGAAGATGATGCATCAGAATGCTCTTTCTTCATAAGGGTTGCGTGGAAATTCATGCATTCCCCTATCCTTTGCCCTGACTCATAACAATTGTCATAAGATGGAATAGAACAAATGTTCCACAGCCTAGTATAATAAGCGGGTTCGGTAAATACATCCATGTTATTATCTTGATTAAGGCATGACATGGTCGCTACCTGGAGAGAGAGAGAGATGAAAATACTTTAGCTTGCGCTCTTGCAAGATTAGATTGGTTGTTATCTTATGTAATCAGGAAGGCTCCCACCGTTTTTATCAAATCTTCCTTCAAACCCTAAAAGGTTAGATTAGCCGGTATTAATTGTACCCTACAAGTTCGCTAATCAGTCAGCCAGGCTGGTGCTGGTACTCCGAGGGAGTCTTACCATGCTTTCGCATGGAACTAATTAAATAACCTCGTTACCTCAGAAGCATTACCCCGTTAATACCTTTCTTAAACACCTACTGGATCAGCAAATTGTAAAGTGAAAAACTCTCCCAGGAGTAACGTTTACTCATAGTGGGTATCGGGATCCTACTATCACATAGAAAGTATGGAATCTCATTGCAATTTTCAACACTTGAAATTTCCGATAATGGTTTTTACCCCTAACGACCTATGACCTTGAAGGAGTTCAACAAACCATAGGCCGCTAGTCAAGTTCAACCCGTCATTTCTTGATCGATTCGAACCAACACACACAAACCCTTGAGGAGGTCAACAAAGCTTTGTGACTATCCCTACTGATCGCATCAACATGCTCCAAATAAGTATTGCCCAGCTACCGTACCCTGTGCCTTGACGGAGGTCAACAGACATAGCATGAATACTAAACACTACATATCTGAAATGATGGATGGTTACGGCTGGTTTTGAAGAAAACCTTTAACGTAATTAACTTGGTATCATTATAGAACCCAGTGAGTTGAAAATTAGTGGTTTAATCTCCGCTTTAAAAATTGAGTAGTTTTCAAAACAAACCGAGTGGGTTGTAGCATATGCTAGTTTTTGCTAAAGAGGTCATTCCAGGTGAATGGATCTAGGCTCTTTCCTTATCGAATGAGGTGCTGGATATTCATAATGGAATACCACTATGCAAACAAGAACTAGAGCTACCTTTTTGAAAATGTGATTCTACAACATCTTTTAGGTTTCTTTTCTTTTCATTAATCTTATTAATGAATTCCCATCAATTATGTTTCCTAAACATCACAGATGAAACGAAACTAAAACACACATATATGCCATCTGCATTCGCCATAAGGACCCGGGTCTTCACCGTAAGGTTACATAACTTACGGCAAGACAGGGTCAGAACTAGTGCGGATGCAAAATGTAGGGTTCCTAGACACTCTTACAAAGGTTTATAAGGCATCAACCATGCCCGAATAAAATTTAGACGTGCCGAACAACCCAAAACCGGGATCTTTGCTAGATTATTAGGGTTTAACATGTAAGTAAACATCTTTACAACTAAAAGTGAGGGATTACAACCTTTGTAGTCCGCTCCTTCGCTTCATAAGCTCCGAGTAGAAGTCCCTTCGCCGCGATCCACGATCTCCCGGACACAAGAGAGGCTCCATAACTCGAACGATCCATGCTAGCATGTAGTCTTCCTTTTCTCCGATGATCTACCTCGATGTTACTATAACTCAAGCTATCTCTCTCTAATGAGGTGAACAACATAATCTAATTGGCTAGATTAGATGAGGATGATGGAGTAGTATTTGTGCTCTCTTTTCTTATCAAATTCTCACTCTTAATCATCACAAAATGAAAACCTATGAAGCTTTCTCAAAGCTCAAGGTTGAAGAAGAAGAAGAAATAATGGATAAATCCTTTTGTGATGAATAATGAAATGATATATGATTAATATTGCAACAATAGTTAACTATGACAAGGCTAACTCATGTAGAGAATTAACTAAGGCTATGGGTTTGGGTTGGGTTAAGAATGAGTCACTAGAAAATATCAACCATAATATCTTAGCTCAAAACAAAAAGAAACCTTATAGAAACCTCAAGAAGAAACTAATCCAAATCAAACCCTAACCTTGTTTAATCTCCACTAAACATGTTGCATTAGTAATCATATCATGTTATAATAATATATATCACATATATATTATATACTTGTAACAAAAGAAAATAATACAATTAACATATATCGCATATATATCAATGTATTAGCCGGTGAGAAAATGAAATAATAAAGCGAGCCAATATTAGATAATGTAATGTAATATATCATATATATTATTATACATTATATTATCGAATCAACACTTGATCCGACAATCCGGCTTTATCGAATATAACTGACTAATATATCATGTACCGATTCATCGAATCAACACTTGATCAGATGATCCGTCTCATATCAAAATATCGCGAGAATATAATACGGTATCTCATATCGCATTATCCTTGGTCATGCATATATCACATATGTGCTCCCACTCCATTTTGCCTGAGTCAAGAAACCTCTGTTTAGGACTCTAAAGAATCGTCAATACGCCGGCAGTAGGTGATGATCATATCAAGCACCGACAAGCTGCAAGCGGTCAGCTAAATGTAACAGCCACCTAGGTATTGAGTGATCAGAAGATCAACAAGCAAGCATATGCATTCTCCTGTGAATCCAATCAGTAACACTCCCGTACAGTCCGGTCTCTTACTCTGATATGTCGCATATCTAGTCTAGGGGTGGTATACGTCAGACCCCAGTAACCGATAAGTCGTGTCGATGTGAGGCTCATAACAGGTTGAGAAACTACCGATAACACTTACCAGTAAATCTCTAAATCAGCCCTGGCCAGGGACTTCCAGTTATAGCCAATCGAACACAGCACAACATCAACTCCCTATACCGGGGGAGTCGAATCACCTCCTATCGCTCATTGCCTCCATGTGATTCGGGACTGCACCTAAAAGCCACCGTTTTGCACGCCCTCTTGGACGTGGTAAGGTGGAAATCAAAGCACAGTGGGAATCACACATGACTCTATGACGATCTCGGGTCTACAGACTACCCTGTACCAGTGTCACCGGAGAACTGCCATCTGATGTGTGGTATATCACCATCTGGGAGTTCTCGGCGAGTCCGTCCAGTGTACCCAGTCTCCACTGAGCACCCGTACACCATCTCTGATGTCAAAACACCGATGGATATGGGATCATTCATCGCTCATCATATAGGTCAAGATGCGTATACGCTAGTCTACTCTGGTGTATCGATGCCCTGTCTCGACACACCCTCGACTAGGAACAGTTATAGGATGTACTCATCGACTACTGTGGCCCCACTAGTATGATCTCATCATAGTCCCAGTAGTCGAGTACAGATCTTAAGGGCTTTATCAACATGTGAGAGTAAGACAGTAAACATATACAAGTCAGCATGTTAAGATAAAGGGAAACCAAATAGCATACTATCATGACGAGCAAGAAAGTCCTCTCTATATATATCCAAGCATCCATTATAATATACATCATATGTACAACAATGGCCTCTAGGGCATATACATAACAAACAATCTCCCAGTTGCACTAAAGCCAGCTGCTGTAGTATCTCATACCTAGCATCCCGAATAATCTCTCAAACTGTATCTGGGGAATGGCCTTCGTGAGTGGATCCGCAGTGTTGTCCTTCGTATCTACTCTCCTGAACTCAATCTCCCGGCGATCAACTATCTTCCTGACCAAGTGATACCGCCTCAAAATATGTCTGGACTTTTGATGGGACCTGGGTTCCTTGGCCAAAGCCACAGCTCCATTGTTATCGCAATACAAAGGTATTGGATGCTCAATGGACGGAACCACACCAAGTTCAGTAATGAACTTCTTTATCCAGACATCCTCTTTGGCAGCATCGTTGGCGGTGATGTATTCAGCCTCCATCGTCGAGTCTGCAACGGTATCCTATTTGGAACTCTTCCAACACACAGCCCCTCCATTGAGGGTAAAGACAAATCCCGAATGCGACTTAGAGTCATCCTTATCAGTTTGGAAGCTGGAATCGATAAAGGACTCCACCTGGAGTTCTCCGTTACCATACACTAAGAACATCTCCTTAGTCCTTCGCAAGTACTTGAGAATGTTCTTCACAGCTGTGAAGTGACTCTCTCCAGGATCTGCTTGATACCGAATCACTACACTTAGTGAGTATGCTACATCGGGTCTTCTACATAGCATCGCATACATGATAGATCCTACTGCCGAAGCATAGGGTATCCCTTGCATACGAGCTCTGTCCAAACCAGTTTTCGGAGACATCACTTTAGAGAGAGTGAGTCCAGAGATCGTGGGTTGGTTACCACGCTTGGATTCTTCCATACTAAACCTCTTTAGTATTGTGTCAATGTATCTGGATAGGGACAATCCCAGTATCCGTTTAGATCTATCTCTATAGATCATGATTCCCAATATCTAGGAGGCATCACCTAGATCTTTCATTGAGAATCTTTATGATAAGAAGAGCTTGACTGATTGCAGCATAGGAACATCATTTCCTATCAAGAGTATATCATTCATGTACAATACGAGGAATACAACCTTACTCTCTGCAACCTTCTTATAAATACAAGGTTCATCTATATTTTTGATGAAGTCAAACTCTTTGACTACAACATCAAAACAGAAGTTCCAACCCCGCGATGCTTGCTTTAACCCATAAATGGATTTAAGCAGTTTGCACACTTTTCCGCTGCTCCCATTATCTACGAAGCCCTCTGGCTGAGTCATATACACGCACTGTTCTAAATCACCATTTAGAAAGGCGGTCTTAACATCCATTTGCCAGATTTCGTAGTCATGGTATGCAGCAATAGCAAGTAAGATCCGGATGGACTTAAGCATAGCCACTGGAGAAAAGGTTTCGTCATAATCCACACCTGGTCGTTGACGAAAACCCTTTGCAACAAGTCTAGCTTTGAAAGCCTCAACTTTTCCATCTACACCAATTTTCTTTTTAAAGATCCACTTGCTCCCAATGGGTTTTACCCCTTCAGGGGCATTTTCCAAAGTCTAAACTTTGTTGGGGTTCATGGATTCGATCTCAGATCGCATTGCATCCAGCCATTTCACAGAGTCACCACTTGTGATGGCCTGCTCGAAACTAGTCGGGTCATCATCTTCCATGATGCAATCCTCGCTCCTACCATCAATGAGAAAACCGTAGTATCTCTCAGGTGGATGAGAAACCCTGCTAGATCGGCGGAGAGGCTGGGGTTCGTCGGGTACTGCTGAATCCTCTGGCTCCAATAAATTATCAGTTGTAGTTTGTGGTGCTGGAATCTCTTCCAGCTCTACCTCTTTGCTACTAATTTCTTTTGCAAGAAATTCCTTTTCTAAAACAGTGGCATGTTGAGCAACAAACACTTTTGTTCCTCAGCATGGTAGAAAAAATATCCTTGAGAATTCTTTGGATATCCCACAAACTTGCAAAGAACTGATCGTGCCTCGAGTTTGTCCGGATTTTTCCTTTTGACATAGGAACAACCCCATATCTTAACTCGTTTAAAATATGGTATCTTCCCACTCTATATCTCATATGGTATGGTAGGTACAGATTTAGATGCAACTAGATTCAATAGGTATATGGCTGTCTTAAGCGCATACCCATAGAAAGAAATAGCCAACTCAGCATCACTCATCATAGAGCGCACCATATCAAATAAAGTGCGATTCCTCCGCTCCGATACACCGTTGTGCTGTGGTGTATAAGGAGGAGTAAGCTGAGAGAGAATCCCGTTCTCTTTTAGATAATCTAGGAACTCATTGCTTAGGTATTCCTCTCCTCGATCAGATCGAAAGATCTTAATACTTTTGCCCGTTTGGTTCTCCACTTCGTGCTTATATTCTCTGAATTTCTCAAAAGCTTCAGACTTTTGTTTCATCAGGAACACATGTCCGTATCTAGAGAGATCGTCAAGGAATGTAATAAAGTTGGAAGAACCGTTCCTCGCGTGTGTAGACGTGGGACCGCATACATCACTATGTACCGGTCCTAAGAGTTCCTCAACTCTTGCTCCGTGTCCACTAAACGGAGTTTTGGTCATTTTACCTTTGAGACATCAGTGGCAAGTATCATAAGATGATAATCCGAACGTATTCAAATACCCATCCTTATGTAACTTAGCTAGCCGTGTCGCATTAATATGACCAAGTCTACAATGCCATAAGAAGGATTCGTTCATTTCTGAACATTTTCTCTTGTGTGTGTTTTGTATATTAAGGACTGTATTTTGATCGAGAACGTATATGCCATTATGTAACGAGCCCGATCCAATCAAATTTTGATTCAGGTATATATTCATAACATTATCTTGTACTGCAAAATTATAACCTATTTTACTCAATAAAGAAACTGATATAATATTGCACATCATGTTCGGTATATAATAGCACTCGTTCAGAATCAGTGTATTACTACTTGGTAATACAAGGTGATATTCGCCAACTGCTTTGGCTGCAATACATGAACCATTCCCTACTTGTACGGAATGATCACCATTTCCCTGTTCTCTACCTTTACGTAGCCCACGTAACAATTTACATATGTGGGATCCCGATCCGGTATCTAATACCCAGGACATAGGGTGAACTGAGAAACAGTTCTCAATAACTAACACACCCGAAGAAGATGCATCAGCATGCTTATTCTTTGTTTGGGCGGCGTGAGAATCCAGATTTTCTCCTGTTTCCTGCTCAGTCTTATAACTCTTATCAGAACGAACGGGACCAACGATCCCCTGCTCAGTATAATAAGCGGGTTCAGTCAATACATCCATATTATTATCTTGATTAAGTCCTGACATGGTCGCTACCTGGAGAGAGAGAGAAGGAAACACTTTAGCGTATGCTCTTGCAAGATTAGATTGGTTATTATCTTATCTAATCAGGATGTCTTCGACTGGTTTTATCAAATCTTCCTTCAAACCCTAAAAGGTAAGATTAGCCGGGATTAATTACACCCTATAATTTCGTCAATCTTTCAGCCAGATCAGTGTCGGTACTTGAGGGAGGTTCCCCGTGCTTTCGCACGGACCTAATTAAAATAAACCTCGCTTTCCCAGAGGCATAACCCCGTTAACACTTTTCTAGACACCTAATTGATCGGCTAATTGTCTTGTGTAAAATTCTCCCAGGAGTAACTCTTACTCGCAGTGGGTATCGGGATCCAACTATCTCATAGGAGGTATGCAATCTCATTTGCAAATTTCAACACTTGAAATTCCCAATAATGCTTTTGCCCCTAGCAATCTATGACCTTGACTAAGTCAACAAAACATAAATCGCAAGTCAAGTTCAACCCGTACATTTCCCGATTGAAATAAACCCACCCGTACAACCCTTGACTAAGTCAACAAGGCCGTACGACTACCCTAATCCAATCGCATCTCATGCTTTAGCAGATAAACAATATTTAGCTACCATACACTATGCCTTGACTAAGTCAACAAACATAGCACGAATACTAAGCAGTCTCTATCTGAAATGACGAAGGGCTACGCAGGTTTTTCAGAAAACCATGAGCGTAAAGAACTTGATATCGTTGTAGAAATAAGTGATTTTGAAAAGGAGTGTTTTTTAGGCTTTTATAGTTTCGATAAAGAGGTCACTCCCGGTGAAGGGATCTCATCTTTTACCCCATCGATTAAGGTGTAGGATATATCATATATACCAATGTGCAAAGCAAGAACTATATAAGCTGTCAAAAACTAAACAGCGAGTTTGCGGTATCTGCCAGTTTCGCTAAAGAGGCCACTCCCGGTGAAGGGATCTCGGCTCTTTCTTCATTGAATAAGGTGCAGGGTATATCATATATACCGCTATGCAAAGCAAAACTGTAGCTACCATTTTTATAAAGTTTTGATTCTACAATATCTTTTAGGTTTCTTTTCTTTTTATTAATCTCATTAATAAATCCCATCAGCTTATGCTTCTTAAGCATCACAGAAGAAACGAAAGCAGTAATATTTATATATATCAGCATGTATATATAGTATAAGCATTCTTCTCAGGCAGTAATATGATCTCATCACAGAACATTGCAGCAGAAGAACATATATGAAATAGTGGATATACCTGGATGTCCGTGTTTTTAATACGAGCCTGTATAAAACACGGATTCCACGGTCGCGATGTATAGCCAAACCCACATCCCTAGACCCCTATGGGAGCGGCAAGCAATTCTGACAATTCTAGGGTTAGGAGACCCGGTCTCGACTCCTCGAGATGGCCTCCCACTGGACCCTAGAACCCGGTTACTTGTGCTCCCCTCCTTGGGTCTACCTAATGCGGAAAAGTAAATAATATACAATGGTGACATCAACCTCATCCCGGAAGTGCCCCAATAAAAGAATATTACATACAAATGAATTTTACATGAATGCAAATAAAAACCCTCATCTCACATAAAAACCCCGGCTATTCAGAACACGACGATCCAATACAACATATCACAGCAACACATAATATCTCATATCATCAATGTAAGCAAGTATGCGTATCCCGATTGTCGTTGATGTATAGCAACGAAACCGGCGATACCCCACATACTATGCTTACGGTCACAGAAAAGAAATTGTAAAACTATAACATTTGGAATCCACAATCACTTTAGACATCATAAATCCGAAATATCACATACTTCGCATTTCATGCCTAACTATATGAATTCCACATATTGTATTACATTCCAGATAAATGACAATATTAAAGTTTCCGATTGAATAATCAAATACCCAAGATTTCCTAAATAGCTCAACACATGAGCGGAGTTCAAAAAATCCCAGAATATGTCACAGTACCAATAGTCCAGCCGTAGAAGGGTCAAGCCAATGCCTCACATGTGGCACGCCATATTGCACCAAACCCTAAGCTTTAGAGGCGGTACAGACGGTCACATAATCGAGTTAAGCTTTGTATTCTTCTAGAGGGTCCACCGCGTTACTTGCACATTTTTCCGAAAGATTTAAACTCAAGAAAAATTCAACACTTGAAAGTTTTTCATGCCGGGAAAAAGTGAGTCAATGATATCCGTTCGAACATTTTAACAGTTTATAAATTATCCGGAAAACAGAACGAAATTAAATTTTCCGATCGAATCAACGAATTCAAAATAATCTCCAGAACACTCAAAACTTGAGTCATATTAAAAATACCTAGAAACATTCACTAACAGCTACGGATATTACTGTACCAAATCCAAAGCCCAATTCAACTGTACGGCCACGGATCCGCGGCTCAAGCAAGGTATTGCCGCGGTTCTGCGGCGGTCCGTATGAATTACATGCTCGTTTTTCACAGTAATACTTATAATTCCCTACGGAATTTTTCGAGTATTTTTAATGCCAAAAAAAATCACATTTTTACAAAATTTCCAGAGAGGGGTCAATTTCGATGTTCTGGGATTCGATCGGAGTTTCAACTTCGTATACACGTTGCTTAATGCTCTAGCTAGTCTCTGATACCACTGTAGGGTTCCTGGGCACTCTTACAAAGGTCTATAAGGCATCAAACATGCCCGAATAAAATTTAGACGTGCCGAACAACCCAAAGCCAGGATCTTTGCTAGATTATTAGGGTTTAACATGTAAGTAAATATCTTTACAACTAAAAGTGAGGGATTACAACCTTTGTAGTTCGCTCTTTCGCTTCATAAGCTCCGAGTAGAAGTCCCTTCGCAGCGATCCACGATCTCCCGGACACAAGAGAGGCTCCACAACTCGAACGATCCATGCTAGCTTGTAGTCTTCTTTTTCTCCGATGATCTACCTCGAAGTTTCTATAACTCAAGCAATCTCTCTCTAATGAGGTGAACATACTAATCTAATTGGCTAGATTAGATGAGGATGATGGACTAGTATTTGTGCTCTCTTTTCTTATCAAATTCTCACTCTTAATCATCACAAAATGAAAACCTAGAAAGCTTTCTAAAAGCTCAAGGTTGAAGATGAAGAAGAAATAATGGATAAATCCTTTTGTGATGAATAATGAAATGATATATGATTAATAATGCAACCATGGTTAACTATGACAAGGCTAATTCATGTAGAGAATTAACTATGGCTAAGGGTTTGGGTTGGGTTAAGAATGAGTCACTAGAAAATATCAACCATAATATCTTAGCTCAAAACAAAAAGAAACCTTCTAGAAACCTCAAGAAGGACCTAACCCAAATCAAACCCTAACCTTGTTTAATCTCCACTGAACATGTTGCATTAGTAATCATATCATGTTACCATAATATATATCACATATATATTATATATTTGTAATAAAAGAAAATAATACAATTAACATATATCGCATATATATCAGTGTATTACCCGGTGAGAAAATGAAATAATAAAGCGAGCCAATATTAGATAATGTAATGCAATATATCATATATATTATTATACATTATATTATCGAATCAACACTAGATCCGACAATCCGGCTATATCGAATATAACCGACTAATATATCATGTACCGATTCATCGAATCAACACTTGATCCGATGATCCGGCTCATATCAAAATATCGCGAGAATATAATACGGTATCTCATATCGCATTATGCTCTGTCATGCACATATCACATATGTGCTCCTACGCCGTTTTTCCTAAGTCAAGAAACCTCTGTGTAGGATTCTAAAGAATCGTCAATACGCCGGCCGTAGGTGATGATCATATCAAGCACCGACAAGCTGCAAGCGGTCAGCTAAACATAACAGCCACCCAGGTATTGAGCGATCAGAAGATCAACAAGCAAGCCTGTACATTCTTCTGTGAATCCAATCAGTAACACTCCCGTAGAGTCCGGTCTCTTCATCTGATATGTCGCATATCTAGTCTAAGGGTGGTATACGTTAGACCCCAGTAACCGATAAGTCGTGTCGATGTGAGGCTCATAACGGGTCGAGAAACTACTGATAACACTTACCAGTAAATCTCTATATCAGCCCTGGCCAGGGACTTCAAGTTATAGCCAATCGAACACAGCACAACATCAACTCCCTATACCGGGAGAGACGAATCCCTTCCTATCACTCATTGCCTCCATGTGATTCGGGACTGCACCCAAAAGCCACGGTTTTGCACGCCCTCTTGGATGTGGTAAGGTGGAAATCAAAGCACGGTGGGTATCACACAAGACTCTATGACGATCTCAGGTCTACATACTACCCTTTACCAGTGTCACCGGAGAACTGCCATCTGACGTGTGCTATATCACCATTTGGGAGTTCTCGGCGAGCCCGTCCAGTGTCCCAATCTCCACTGAGCACCCGTACACCATCTCTGATTTCAAAACACCGATTGATATGGGATCATCCATCGCCCATCTTATGGGTCAAGATGCGTATACGCTAGTCTACTCTGGTGTATCGATGCCCTGTCTCGATGCACCCTCGACTAGGAACAGTTATAGGATGTACTCATCGACTACCGTGGTCCCACTAGTATGATCTCATCATAGTCCCAGTAGTCGAGTACAGATCCTAAGGGCTTTATCAACATGTGACAGTAAGACAGTAAACATATACAAGTCTACATGTTAAGATAAAGGAAAACAAAATAGCATACTATCATGACGAGCAAGAAATTCCTCTCTATATATATCCAAGCATCCATTATAATATACATCATATGTACAACAATGGTCTCTAGGGCATATACATAACTAACACAAAACATATAAATTGTCTGCTAATATATCATATATATAAGTAGCATTCATCTCACGTAGTTATATGATCACATCACATCACAGAACGGCAGAAGAAGATATATGAAATATAGGATATACTAGGATATCCGTGTTTTAGATTAAGCCAGAAACGAAAAACACGGATTCCACGGTCGTGATGAATAGCCAAGCCCATACCTCTAGACCCCTGCGAAATCGGCAAGCAACCCATCCAATTCTAAAGTTAAGCGACCGGTCTCGACTCCTCGAGATGGCCTCCCACTGGACTCTAGAACCCGGTTACTTGTACTTCCGCCTTGGGTCTATCCTAATGCGTTAAAGTAAATAATATACATCGAATGGAGACAACAATCTGAACCCAGAAGTGTCCCAATAAAAGAATATTACATAGAATTTTTTACAAGAATGAAAATAGAAAAACTCTCATCTCACATAAAAATCCCCGGCTATTCAATCACGACAATCCAATATAATATATCTATAGCACCATAATAACATCACATGTCATCAACGTAAGTAAATATGCGTATCCCTAATGTCGTTGTCGTATAGCAACGAGATCGGGGATACTGCCACATATTACACTTACAGTCGCAAAAAAGATATGAAAACTATAATAATTAGAATCCGCATTTATAGACAACATAAACCCGGATTATCACATATTCTGAATTTCATGCCTAATGTTAGAAACCTTACATTTAAGCCTCGAATTGAAAACCATTTTCAATGATTAAGCCGTGCAATTCAACAAGATTCCCGATGACTGATTCGAAGGCTCGTCGGGAACTTTAGTGGATGGACGCACCCCCGAGGCCATCAATGATGTGGACTTGGGCAGAACAGCATGGTCACGAGCACCCGAGTGGATGCTCTTTGCCATGGGGTTCTCCTATAGTGACATGGTTGGGGTAAATGGGTGTGTCTCTCTGTTAGTTATACGTATGCCCTAGAGGCCAGTATTGTACAGATGATGTATATTATATTGGATGCTTGGACATATATAGAGATGACTTTCTTGCTCGATATGATAGTATGCTATCCGGTTACTCTTTATCTTAACATGTACACTTGTCGCTTTAAACTGTCTTATAGTTACATGTTGATAAAGCCCTTAGGATGTGTACTTGACTACCTGGACTATGATGCAGATCATACTAGTGGGGACATGGTAGTCCATAAGTACATCCTTCAAGGTCCCTAGTCATGGGTGTATCGAGACAGGGCATCGATATACCAGTGTAGACTAGCGTATACGCTTCTCGACACATGAGATGGGCGATGTATGATCCCATATCTATTGGTGTTTGACATCAGAGATGGTATACGGGTGCTCAGTGGAGACTGGGTACACTGGACGGACTCGCCGAGAACTCCCAGATGGTATTATACCTCACGTCAGATGGCAGTTCTCAGGTGACACTTGTACAGGTTAGTCTGTAGACCCGAGATCGTCATAGAGTCTTGTGTGATTCCCACTGTTCTTTGATCTCCACCTTACCACGTCCATGAGGGCGTGCAAAACGGTGGTCTTTGGGACAGTCCCGAGTCACATGGAGGCAATGAGCGATAGGAGGGGTTTCGTCTCTCCCGGTATTGGGGGTTGATGTTGCGCTGTGCTCGATTGGCTGTAACAGGGAAGTCCCTGGCCATGGCTGATCAGAGATTTGCTGGTAAGTGTTACCAGTAGTTTCTCGACCCGTTATGAGCCTTACATCGGTACGACTTATCGGTTATTGGGGTCTGACGTTTACCACCCCTAGACTTGATATGCGACATATCAGACGAACAGACCAGACTGTACGGTAAGTGTTACTGGTTGGATTCACAGGAGTGTGAGCGGGCTAGCTCGTCGATCTTCTGATCGCTCAATACCCGGATGGCCGTTACGTTTAGCAGACCGCTTGCGGCTTGTAGGTGCTTGATATGATCATCATTTGCTACCGGCGTATTGACTAGTCTTTAGAGTCCTACACAGAGGTTTCCTGGCTCAAGCGAAACGAAATAGGAGCGCATATGAGATATGTGCGGGACCGAGAATAATGTATGTATGTGATACCGTATTTCATTCTCGCGATGAATGTTTCGATTGGTTGTTTGCGATATAACCTAGTTATCGAATCATTGATTCGATAAATCGATACATTGAATACTAGTCGGTTATGTGCGACATGACCGGATCATTGAATCAAGTGTTGATTTAATGATTTAATGTATAATTGTATATTTGATATATTAATTTGCATTAACTAGTATTGGTTCATTTTAAAAGGTTTTTCTCACTTGAAGTGCACATTGTATATATGATATGCTTTTGTGTGCACTTGATTGTATCATGTTTGATGATACATACTTACTTGGGTTTGTGCAAAGAATTAAACCATGGTTATGATAATGGTTAGGGTTTTGTGTTATTCATCTATTTATTTATCCATTCTATATTTATTAAATAGATAAAAGAAAAGAAAATGGTTTCTTTTTAATCATGAAGCTTGTTGAAGCTTCATGAAGCTTTGACTAAAGAGACCATTTGTCTTCTTGCTTAACCCTAACCATTCCCACTTACCATGGTCAATTCTCTACGCTTAACCTTAGTTAGCTTATGATAAGTATTGATTTATTTTCATTTTAATTCAACACTTATCATATTCTTTCTTCTTCTTCATCATCTTCTTCAAAAAAAAACTTAAGTCCATCAATGGCAACTTGAGCTAAAGTGAGAGAAATCCAATTCTAAAATGAACCCACCTCCTATTTCTTCACCCTCTACCTCTTGCAAAGTTGTTTTGGGTGTTTTCTTCACAAGTTTCACAACTTTGTGAAGTCGGAGCTTGAACTTGTGATGCCTCGACGTAGATCATCTTCGGCACGAAGCCGACGACCTAGTCCGCCTATTTCTCCGATCAAGCCGAAAACCAAACCGGAAAAAGTATTAAAATCCTTCGATCTGATCGAGGAGGTGAATACTTGAGCAATGAATTCCTGGACTTCCTAAAAGAGAATGGGATTCTCTCTCAGCTGACTCCTCCATATACACCACAGCACAACGGTGTATCAGAATGGAGAAACCGCAACCTATTAGATATGGTGCGCTCTATGATGAGCACAGCTGAGTTACCTATTTCCTTTTCGGGATATGCGCTGGAGACAGCAACATACCTATTGAATCAAGTTCCATCTAAATCTGTACCTACCACACCATATGAGATATGGAGTCGGAAGAGACCATATTTTAAACGAGTTAAGATATGGGGTTGTCCGGCCTATGTCAAAAGGCAAAATCCAGACAAACTCGAGGCACGGTCAGTTCTATGCAAGTTTGTGGGATATCCTAAGAATTCACAAGGGTATCTTTTCTACCATGCTGAAGAACAAAAGGTGTTTGTTTCTCAATATGCCACCTTTTTAGAAAAGGAATTCCTTGAAAAAGAAATTAGTGGCAAAGTGGTAGAGCTGGAAGAAGTTCCAGATACACAAACCGTAACTGAAGATTTAGTGGAACCAGAGGATTCAGTAGCTCCCAATGAACCTCAGCCTCTCCGCCGATCTAGTAGGGTTCCTCGCCAACCTGAGAGATACTACGGTTTTCTCATGGACGGTGGGAGCGAGGATTGCATCATGGAGGATGATGACCCAATTAGCTTCGAGCAGGCCATCACGAGTAGGGACTCGGTGAAATGGCTGGATGCTATGCGGTCCGAGATGGAATCCATGTACACCAACAAAGTATGGACTTTGGAAGTTGCTCCTGAAGGGGTAAAACCCATCGGGAGCAAGTGGATCTTCAAGAAGAAACTTGGTGTAGATGGGAAAGTGGAGACTTTCAAAGCTAGACTTGTAGCAAAGAGTTTTCGTCAAAGACCAGGTGTGGACTATGACGAAACCTTTTCTCCAGTGGCTATGCTTAAATCCATCCGGATCATGCTTGCCATCGCTGCATATCACGACTATGAAATCTGGCAAATGGATGTTAAGACCGCCTTTCTAAATGGTGATTTAGAAGAGTGCGTGTACATGACTCAGCCAGAGGGCTCCGTAGACAGTGGGAGCAGCGGGAAGGTGTGCAAGCTGCTTAAATCCATTTATGGATTAAAGCAAGCATCGCGGAGTTGGAACATCTGCTTTGACGTCGTTATCAAAGAGTTTGATTTCGTCAAAAATCCAGATGAACCTTGTATCTACAAGAAGGTCGCAGAGAGTAAGGTTGTCTTCCTCGTATTGTACGTGGACGACATACTCTTGATAGGAAATGATATTCCTATGCTGCAATCGGTCAAGCTCTTCTTATCACAAAGATTCTCAATGAAAGATCTTGGTGATGCCTCCTGCATATTGGGAATCAGGATCTATAGAGATAGATCCAAACGGATATTGGGATTGTCCCAATCCAGGTACATTGACACCATACTAAAAAGGTTTAGTATGGAAGATTCCAAGCGTGGGAACTTGCCCACGATCTCTGGAGTCACTCACTCCAAAGAGATGTCTCCCAAGACTGATTTAGAGAGAGCTCGCATGCAAGGGATACCCTATGCTTCGGCAGTGGGTTCTATCATGTATGCGATGCTATGTACCAGACCCGATGTTGCATACTCACTAAGTATAGTGAGCAGGTATCAAGCTGATCCTGGAGAGAATCACTGGACAACTGTGAAGAGCATTCTCAAGTACTTGCGAAGGACTAAAGAGATGCTCTTGGTGTATGGTAACGGAGCACTCCAAGTGGAGTCCTTTACCGAATCGAGCTTCCAGAGTGATAAGGACGACTCTAAGTCGCAGTCGGGATTTGTCTTTACCCTTTACGGAGGGGCGGTTAGCTGGAAGAGTTCCAAGCAGGAAACCGTGGCAGACTCGACGATGGATGCTGAATACATCGCTGCCAACGATGCTGCCAAAGAGGCTGTCTGGATCAAGAAGTTCATTATTGAACTTGGAGTGGTTCCATCCATTGAGCATCCAATACCTTTGTATTGCGATAACAATGGAGCGGTGGCTTTGGCCAAGGAACCCAGGTCCCATCAGCGATCCAGGCATATTCTGAGGCGGTATCACCTGATCCGGGAGATAGTTGATCGCCGGGAGATCGAGGTCAGGAGGGTTGACATGAAGAACAACATGGCGGATCCACTCACGAAGGCCATTCCCCAGATACAGTTTGAGAGACTCCTCGGGATGCTCGGTATGCGATACTACAGCAGCTGGCCCTAGTGCAAGTGGGAGATTGTTAGTTATACGTATGCCCTAGAGGCCAGTATTGTACAGATAATGTATATTATATTGAATGCTTGGACATATATGGAGATAACTTTCTTGCTCGATATGATAGTATGCTATCTGGTTACTCTTTATCTTAACATGTACACTTGTCTCTTTAAACTGTCTTATAGTTACATGTTGATAAAGCCCTTATGATGTGTACTTGACTACCTGGACTATGATGCAGATCATACTAGTGGGGACATGGTAGTCCATAAGTACATCCTTCAAGGTCCCTAGTCGTCGGTGTATCGAGACAGGGCATCGATATACCAGTGTAGACTAGCGTATACGCTTCTCGACCCATGAGATTGGCGATGGATGATCCCATATCCATTGGCGTTTGACATCAGAGATGGTATACGGGTGCTCAGTGGAGACTGGGTACACTAGACGGACTCGCCGAGAACTCCCAGATGGTATTATACCTCACGTCAGATGGCAGTTCTTAGGTGACACTTGTACAGGTTAGTCTGTAGACCCGAGATCATCATAGAGTCTTGTGTGATTCCCACTGTGCTTTGATCTCCACCTTACCACGTCC
The DNA here is from genome assembly GCA_030015575.1 of Agapanthus africanus. Lineage (NCBI taxonomy): Eukaryota > Viridiplantae > Streptophyta > Magnoliopsida > Asparagales > Amaryllidaceae > Agapanthus > Agapanthus africanus. The sequence goes on from CM057347.1 coordinate 222,895,069, forward strand.
ATGAGGGCGTGCAAAACGGTGGTCTTTGGGTACAGTCCCGAGTCACATGGAGGCAATGAGCGATAGGAGGGGTTTCGTCTCTCCCGGTATTGGGGGTTGATGTTGCGCTGTGCTCGATTGGCTATAACAGGGAAGTCCCTGGCCAGGGCTGATCAGAGATTTGCTGGTAAGTGTTACCAGTAGTTTCTCGACCCGTTATGAGCCTCACATCGGCATGAATTATCGGTTATTGGGGTCTGACGTTTACCACCCCTAGACTTGATATGCGACATATCAGACGAACAGACCGGACTGTACGGTAAGTGTTACTGGTTGGATTCACAGGAGTGTGAGCGGGCTAGCTCGTCGATCTTCTGATCACTCAATACCAGGATGGCCGTTACGTTTAGCAGACCGCTTGCGGCTTGTAGGTGCTTGATATGATCATCATTTGCTACCGGCGTATTGACGAGTCTTTAGAGTCCTACACAGAGGTTTCCTGGCTCAAGCGAAACGAAATAGGAGCGCATATGAGATATGTGCGAGACCGAGAATAATGCGTGTATGTGATACCGTATTTCATTCTCGCGATGAATGTTTCGATTGGTTGTATGCGATATAACCTAGTTATCGAATCATTGATTCGATAAATCGATACATTGAATACTAGTCGGTTATGTGCGACATGACCGGATCATTGAATCAAGTGTTGATTTAATGATTTAATGTATAATTGTATATTTGATATATTAATTTGCATTAACTAGTATTGGTTCATTTTAAAAGGTTTTTCTCACTTGAAGTGCACATTGTATATATGATACGCTTTTGTGTGCACTTGATTGTATCATGTTTGATGATACATACTTACTTGGGTTTGTGCAAAGAATTAAACCATGGTTATGATAATGGTTAGGGTTTTGTGTTATTCATCTATTTATTTATCCATTCTATATTTATTAAATAGATAAAAGAAAAGAAAATGGTTTCTTTTTTATCATGAAGCTTGTTGAAGCTTCATGAAGCTTTGACTAAAGAGACCATTTGTCTTCTTGCTTAACCCTAACCATTCCCACTTACCATGGTCAATCTCTACACTTAACCTTAGTTAGCTTATGATAAGTATTGATTTATTTTCATTTTAATTCAACACTTATCATATTCTTTCTTCTTCTTCATCATCTTCTTCTTCAAAAAAACTTAAGTCCATCAATGGCAACTTGAGCTAAAGTGAGAGAAATCCAATTCTAAAGTGAACCCACCTCCTATTTCTTCACCCTCTACCTCTTGCCAAGTTGTTTTGGGTGTTTTCTTCACAAGTTTCATAACTTTGTGAAGTCGGAGCTTGAACTTGTGATGCCTCGACGTAGATCATCTTCGGCACGAAGCCGACGACCTAGTCCGCCCATTTCTCCGATCAAGCCGACGATTGAGTCCGGGATTCGAGATGGACAGCGAGAGGACGCCTACGTGGAGCCAAGGAAGTGGATATCCGGATCTACAAAGGTTGTAGCTTCTTATCTTTAGTTAAGTTGTTAACTAGATTCGTATATCGCCTAAATTTCTAGTCAACGATCCGTATTAGGGTTTCTCGGCACCCGTAAAATTTGAAATTGGCATGGTTGATGCCTTGTGAGACTTCATTAGCGTGGCTAGGAACCCTACACTCTCTACTTGTGTCTCCCGGCGTGTATTCGCGTACGATATGAGATTACGACGGAATTTCGATCCAAATCCAAACTCCGTGGTAACCCATCATATGAGACTAAAAAGCAAGATTTATGAATTGACAATTAGTTTTCGCAAAAATAATCATTGTGGATTCGAAAAATTGTATCACATAACCAAAACAATATAGAAGATGTGAACATTTCGATCGATGTTTCAAACAACTACAATTCACAGAGGCCTCAACCACTTGAGCCTCATTAAAAATATCCAGAAAATCCAAAATATGAAAATGAAGCAGCACAAGGAAAATAGGCTCCTAACTCCATGATTATGCGGCGGAACTGCGGCCAATACATGATATAAGCGACGGTTCCGTGGCCAATTTATGGAGTTATGTGGTTGTATTTCTTATGCCTCCATAAAATTACCTGCATGATTTTCTGAGCATTTTTAATCTAGAAAAAATTGAATTTTGAAAAATTGGACATAAACTTGCAAAAGTCGGCATTAAACGTCGATCGAATACTTTAACTTCGTCTAAACTACTCCTAAGCCTCTAGCTTGACACTGATTCCATGAAGTATGTCTTTGCACCTCTACAAGAGTTCTATGGGCATTAAGTATGCAATTTTAAAAATCTAGAGGGTTAAGTATACTAAATAAGAATCAAACTAGAGAATTAGGGTTTCAACGATGAGCAAAACAATTTCTAAGGTAAGTGAAGAGAGTCTACAACCTTTGTAGTCTAATCCTTCAATTCAAAAGCTCCGAGTAGTAGCCGTAGAACTCTTCTTCGACTCCACTTGAAGGATGGAACGAGCTTGCTCGAAGTCTTCATCGTCGAAGATGATCCACCTTGAGGCAACTCACACTCAAGCTCACACTTCACTAATCATGGTATTAGTGAAGAGAACAACCTATACTAATTTGCTAGAGTAGTGTAAGTTGATGAAGTAGAAATTTTGCCCACTAAAAGTCTTTCTTTGTTTTTTTTTCCTCAACCTAGAAGAAGTAGAAAGGAGATGAAGAAGATGAACTTGGAAGTGAGAGTGAGCCTTGAGAATTAGATGAGATAGAGAAAATGATTATTGTATATGAATAAAACAATGAATGGAAGATGAGTCATGTGTAAGTCCATGTTACCTCTCCCGGTTCTTTCGGACTTGCGAAAATGGTGAAAAACAATTTTTAGGGTTTAGATAACTTGGACTACAAAAACGGATCTTGGCTAAACAATACACTAGCAACCTAACTAGAGATTTATCTATTCGGTTAGGGGTTATACCTCACTTGAACTCCTTCTTCTTGAACTCTTTGTAGTGGTTGGATGGTGCTTTCCTCGTCGCCTTCTTTCGTCAAAAATGGATCCACCTGAGGGTTTCAACCTTGGGCTCCTTTCTCGAACTTTAAGAGAACTACGGTCTTTGGCTTGCTAGACCTTCAACCCTAGAGTGAGTAGAGAGTGGTTTAGGGTATTTTATCTCAAGGAGAGGTTTCTCAACTCATGAGAATGGATCTCCTTGAACTAGAGGAGGAGGAGGAAGAAGAAGAGAGGAGAGAGAACGGTTATGATAGAATGAGATGGTTTTTTACAACCATAACAATATAAGTGAATTATCAAATTAATAAAATTAATCAAAATGAAAAAGTTGATGGAAGGTTTGATGAGACTATTATCATTTCACATTAAATGATTTTTGCTAGAATCAAAGAGCATCTTGGATATGTAATGATGATAGTCAATGTCTCAACCATGGTCAACAAGTCAACAAACCCAACCATGACACAATTTCATTTAATTAATATTATTAATTGATATATCACAAATTCATTAGGGTTTGGAAAAAGACGACTGTCAACTGTGCATACGCACCCGTTCCAAAACCCTAATGAAAAACCTCTTCCTCCGCCTCAATCAACTGTGCATACACACCCGCATTCGTGTTCCGAGGAACATGAATACTATGAGATAAAACAAACCCCAAAACATATGCTGGGATCTGGCTCAAACCAGAGCCCGCTAGTAATGTCTGTCCGAACGCCGAACATGCACAAGTACGCGGATGTGGACGAACCCTATCGGAAAACCATGCAACCTCTACTCTATTTTGCCCAAAGGCGAATAACCCTCTGTGTGGGACTCTAAAGACTCGACACTGCGCTGGCAGTGGGTTTAACCACAAGCCGCAAGCGGCACTAGCTGTACGTAACGGTCCCCAAGTAGATGCCGATAAGAAGACTGACGAGGTAAACCCATCTGAACTCCTACTGAGTCTGTATGTGACAATCTCCGTACAGTTCGATCTGTTCGTCTAAGAACATCGCATGGCTGGCCTAGGGGGGCGGTAAATGTCAGTCCTCTACTAGCGGTACAAGTCGTGTCGGATTGTAGCCCAGAACACCTGAGATAACACTGGAAACCTACCAGTCTATCTCGCTTGCCCTGGCCATGGACTTTGTGTAATGGCTCTCCTAGACACAGCGCGATATCAACCCCCAATACCGGAAGAGACGAATCCTGTCTAACCGTCACTGCCTCCAAGTGCTTCGGGACTGCACCCAAAAACTACCTGTTTGCACGACTACTTTGAGCCGTGGTAGGGTAGTAATAAAAGTACAGTGGGAACACACTCGAGGCGAAGTGACAATGTCAAGTCAACGGACTAAGCTGTACTCATGTCACCTGGGAACTGATAACCGACTATAGGTATAATACCAACAAACAGTTCCCGACGAGTCCTGTCCAGTGTACTCGTAACCTAACGAGCACCCGCATACTATCTCAAGTACGACGTACTGACGGCTGTGGGATAGACCGTCTCCCTAACTTGGATGAGAAGCGCATACGCTAGTCTACTCCGGAGTATCGATGCCCCGTCTCGATAGTCCTGCGACTAAGGACCTGCATAAGGATGTGCTTATAGATTACCCAGCCCCCACGAGTGTGACTGCCATCACAACGCTGGTAATCAAGCAAAGATCCTAAGGGCTCCACTAATGTGTAAAGGCGATATGCTAAAAGAAACACATGCACACATTAAAGCAGAAACAAACCAAGTAGCATACTACCATTTTGAGCAAGAATGTCAATACAAGGTGAATATCCCAAGCTTCCATCAAGTAATATACACTCCAGTAGTAATGGCCTCTAGGGCATATACACTAACAATCTCCCACTTGCACTAAGGCCATGTACTGGCGTATCGAAGACCTATCATCTCGATCAGCCGCTCGAACTGAGTCTGGGGTAAGGCCTTGGTGAATGGATCAGCAGTGTTATCTTCTGCAGCAACTCTCCGAACCTCGATCTCCTGGCGACCCACGATCTCCCTGATCAGGTGATACCGCCTCAAGATGTGTCTGGACTTCTGATGGGACCTGGGTTCCTTCGCTAAAGCTATAGCTCCGTTGTTGTCGCAATACAGAGGTATTGGATCAACAATGGATGGAACCACCAGAAGTTCTGTCAAGAACTTCTTCATCCAGACGGCTTCTTTTGCGACATCTGCAGCAGCGATATATTCCGCTTCCATCGTCGGGTCAGCAACGATTTCCTGTTTGGAACTCTTCCAACACACCGCCCTTCCATAGAGGGTAAAGACAAAACCTGACATGGACTTGGAATCATCCTTGTCACTCTGGAAGCTGGAGTCAGCAAAGGCCTCAATCTGGAGGTCTTTTTCACCATACACCAAGAACATCTCCTTAGTCCTTCTCAGGTACTTGAGAATGTTCTTCACTACTATCCAATGTTTCTCCCCAGGGTTTGACTGATACCTGCTTACCACACTCAGTGCATAAGCCACATCCGGTCTGGTACACAACATCGCATACATTATAGAACCTACCGCAGAAGCGTAGGGTATAATAGACATGCGATCCCTCTCCAAATCAGTCTTGGGAGACATCTCTTTGGAGGGGGTGATCTCGTGACAAGCCGGTAGATTACCGCGCTTGGAATCTTCCATACTGAATCTTTGCAGTATGGCGTCGATGTACCTGGACTGCGAAAGTCCTAATATCCTCTTGGATCTGTCACGGTAGATCCGGATACCCAAAATGTATGAGGCATCACCCAGGTCTTTCATGGAGAACCTGTGTGACAAGAACCCCTTGACAGATTGTAGCATAGGAATGTCATTTCCTATTAAGAGAATGTCATCCACGTATAAAACGAGGAATACTACAGTTCTCGCTACAAATCTACAATAGATGCATGGTTCATCTGGATTTTTGATAAAGCCAAATTCTTTGACCGTCTCATCAAAACAGATGTTCCAACTCCGCGATGCCTGCTTTAGTCCATAGATGGACTTAAGCAACTTGCACACCTTTCCGCTGCTCCCACTCTGAATGAAACCCTCTGGCTGGTCCATATAGACACACTCCTCTAAATTTCCATTTAGAAAAGCGGTCTTTACGTCCATTTGCCAGATCTCATAATCATGGAAGGCAGCAATGGCAAGAAGGATCCGAATGGATTTCAGCATAGCCACTGGAGAAAAGGTTTCGTCGTAGTCCAAGCCAGGTCTTTGACGGAAACCCTTTGCAACAAGTCTAGTTTTATAGGTCACAACCTGTCCATCTACACCAATCTTCCTTTTGAAGATCCACTTGCATCCTACGGGTTTTACCCCGTCTGGAGCAATGTCCAACGTCCATACTTTGTTGGTGTACATGGACTCCATTTCGGTCCGCATTGCATCCAGCCATTTTACCGAGTCAACGCTCTGAATGGCCTGCTGGAAGCTAGTAAGCTCATCACTATCAATGATGCAATCCTCTCTATCCGCGTCTATGAGAAAAGCGTAGTATCTCTCGGGCGGATGAGACTGCCTACTACTTCTGCGGAGCGGCGTAGGAATATCCTGATCTTTCGAACCCTCTGGTTCTACTAAGCTTTCAGTAATAGCTCGTGGTTCTGGAATTTCTTCCAGTTCTATTGCGCTCCCACTTATTTCCTTTTCTAAGAACTGATGTTCCAGAAAGTGGGCATTACGAGAAACAAAGACCTTTTGTTCCTCTGCGTAATAGAAAAGATACCCCCTGGAGTTCTTTGGGTATCCCACAAACTTACACAGTACTGAGCGTGCCTCGAGCTTGTCCGCATGCGGCTTTTTTACAAAAGCTGGACATCCCCATATCTTCAGGTAATGAAGATAGGGTTTCTTCCCACTCTATAACTCATATGGTGTGGTAGGCACAGTCTTAGTTGGAACTCGGTTCAAAAGGTATGCAGCTGATTCTAATGCATATCCCCAGAATGATCATGGTAACTAAGCGTTACTCATCATGGAACGTACTATATCAAATAGAGTTCGATTTCGTCTCTCTGATACACCGTTATATTGCGGAGTGTATGGAGGAGTAAGCTGAGAGAGAATTCCATTCTCTTTTAGGTAATCAGGAACTCAGCACTCAAGTATTCACCACCTCGATCAGATCTCAATGTCTTGATACTTTTGCCTGTTTGTTTTTCTACTTCATTCTTATTATCCTGGAATTTTCCAAAGGCTTCAGATTTATGCTTCATTAAGAAGACATGTCCGAACCTTGAAAAATCATCCGTAAAAGTAATGAAGTAAGAATAACCGCTTCGTGCATTCGTAGACATTGGACCGCACACGTCGTTGTGCACGAGTCCCAAGAGCTCGCTCGCTCTCACTCCGTGTCCAGTGAACGGAGTCTTTGTCATCTTTCCTTTGAGACAGGATTGACAAGTTGCATATGATTGATATTCGAACGGATCCAAATATTCTTTTGTATGTAACTTTGTCAACCTTCTCTCATTGATGTGACCCAGTCTACAATGCCATAAGAAAGTCTGATTTGTTTTTGGAGACTTTCTTTTGTGTGTATTCTGGACATTGAAAATCTGTGGTTGGTTTAATACGTATATACCATTGCTCAATGTACCTGACCCAATTAGAACTTGATTAAGGTGAATGTTTACAACATTACTTACAAACGCAAATTCATAACCTTCTTTAGAAAGCAAAGATACAGAAATGATATTACAAGTTGCGTTGGGTACAAAAAAGCAATTACGTAAAACCAAAACATGTCCATCTGACATTCCCAAGTGATAGTCCCCCACGGCCTCAGCATCCATGCTAGCTCCGTTTGCAACTTTGAGGGTCATGTCACCTGCTTTCAAAAACCTACGCTTTCTCAACCCCTGCAAAGAATTACAGATATGAGATCCTGATCCGGTATCCAATACCCAGGACGTAGAGTTTATTGATAGACAGTTTTCAATAACATACACACCTGAAGCTGAAGCCGCAACTTGCTTCAGATCCTGTGTTCTGGATTTCCAAGCCCCGCAATCTTTCTTCCAGTATCCACTCTTGTGACAGTAAAAGCATTCTTCCTTATCCACAAGCTTCCCAGCTACCTTTGTTGCTTTTGCCTTTCCCTTCGTATCCTTCTTACTAACACCGCCCCTTGGTTTGGCGGGGGTTTTCTTCTTCTTTCTCTTGGCTTTCGTCTTGGACTTAGAAGAGGAAGATCCTCCTACAAACAAAGTGGATGTTTCCCTACCTTTCTGTAGGGTGCCCTCTGCACTCCTCAGCATGTTGAAGAGCTCTGAAAGTTCAACTCTCTTTTCTTGCAAGTTGAAATTCAGGATGAACTGGGCGTAAGTGGAAGGAAGGGACTGAAGAATTAAGTCCGTATAGAGCTCATTTTCCAATGTGGTCCCAAGGTCCGCGAGCTCCTCTATGTAGCAAATCATTTTAAGCACGTGTTCCGCTATCGATGATCCGACGGCCAATCTTGCCGAAAACAACTTCTTCAACACTTCGTATCTGGCGATACGAGATTGCTGTCCATACAGTTCTTTTGTATAGAGAAATATAGATTTGAGGTCCATATTCTCATGCCTCCTCTGATGTTCGTTGTCCATAGAGGCAAGCACGAGGCACTTGGCCTTCGCGCAGTCGATTTCCCAGGTCTTATGGATTTCCCTATCCGCGACGCTGTTTTTGGGACCTGGGACAAGGGGATCTTTGGTGGTAAGAAGATACCCCAACTTGTCATAAGTGATTGCCATTTTGACATTCCTGAGCCAATCTTTGTAGTTTGGCCCTATCAGTATGTTTTTATCAAGTAGTAACTTAAGTCCAGTCATGATGTTTGGTCGCTGCAATTAGGAGAGAGAGAAGAAACACTTTAGCATGATGCTCTTGCAAGTTTAGAGTGGTTTTTAATTTGTCTAAACAGGATAGCTCTCACTGTCTCTCGAATCCCTCCTCAAACCATAAAGAAAGAACTAGTCGGGATCAATCTCACCGTACAATACTTGCTTAACCGTTCGGCCAGGCCAGTGTCGGTACTTCGAGGGAGGTTTTCCAACGCTTTCGCGAAGTTCCTTAATTAAGTAACCCCTTTTCTCTGTGGGCGTAGCTCCGCTAACACCTTTCTAGACACGTACTAGGTTTATAGCATTGATCGTTAAGTGAGAAATTACCCGAGGAGTAGCATATACTTACAGTAGGATCGGGATCCAAATATCATCGCGTGACAAAACTGAAGGAATCCTACCAGAATCATCACACTCCAAGTGGTATGCAACGCTAGCAAGTTTCAGTACTTTTGAAACTCCCGATGTGGATTTTTGCTCCATGCTCTTATGACCATGGCGTGAAGTCAAAATGTCATAAGTCACATGTCAAGTTCTACCCATCATTATCCTGGTTAATTTGAACCCACCCGTACCTACCCTTGACGTAGGCCGAAATGGCAGTACGACTGTCTCAAACCAACGCATTCTATCTATGCAACAGATAAATATCTGGCAGCTACCAATCACTACGCCTTGGCGTGAGGTCAAAATACACAGCTTGAATACTACCGAATATTTAACTGAAATGATGGAGGGCTACGAATGGTTTTGGCGAAACCGTGAACGTAGTGAACTTGATATAATCGATGGAACGAGATAGCTTTCAAAAAGGAGTGGCTCAAGCTCCGCATTTAAAATTTGGTTTTGAAATGAACCGAGTGGTTTTGAAAGTGTTCCAACGACTTTTACTTAGTTTATTTTTATCTTGCATTAATTCCAATGCGTCCAATCATTTAATCCTACCAGTGCAGAAAACAACGAAAATATGACGTACGCTTATGCCATCCGCATTCGCCACGGGGTCCCGTCATGACCCGTTAGGTTACTTAACTAACGACAGAGAGGGGGCAGGACTAGCGCGGATGCAAAACATAAGCAACGCCTAAATAGATATCATATAGATATATATAAACATTCTTCACATGCAATGATAGCTGTTCCAGAACACAGATGAATACATTGGATATACTAGGAATCCACAATTCATACGAGCCTGTAACGAAGAGCGGATTACACGGTCGCGATGAATAGCCATACCCCACCCTAGACCCCTACGGGTGTGGTAAGCTACCCGCCAAGTAACCGAAGTGAAGCAACCTCCCTCAACTCGTGAGTAGGCCACTCGGCACTTCGAAATACCCGGTAGTTTGTGCACCCCACCTTGGGTCTATCCTAGGAGCAAAAACAGTAAAAATAAATTATACAATGAAGGCTACAACCCCGACCCGGTTGTGCGGCCATACAAATAATATTACATCAATTTACATATTACAAGAATTGAAAGATAAACAAAACTCTCATCTCACAATTCCCCCCGGCTATTCATTCATGACAATCCAACGAATTCATATACACAAACCATCAACATCACAGATCATAGATATGTATAACCCCCACTAATCGACGTATAGCGATTAGTAGACGTTCAATACATAAAAAATATTACAGATATAACCATTATCCAAAGTCTACAGAAAATCGACCAAAATACGGATTTGTAACCACCCAAAAAACAAACATGTTCTCTGGAAAATCTGGGCAGAAACAAACCATCCCAAAAATCACAAAATACCACCAGAAACAAACTGCAGGAGAAACGATCCACGGCCGAGTCAACTCGGCCGTGGATCCGCGGCAGAAGCAAGTTTCTGCCGTGGAACCGCGGCGAGTTGGTCGGTTCGTGCGATCGTTTTTCTTGCCTGTTTATAGAAAAGCCTGAGCCGATTTTTAAGACATGATTTTTTATTTTTAGAGCAGAAAAAAAATCGGCAGAAACTAGGGTTTTCCGGGATGTTTTGCGGTTTTTTCGTTCGGTCGATATTCTAAATACTTTGCTAACATGCTAGGGTGTGTTTAGTTAGGCTCTGATACCACTGAAAGTCCATGTTACCTCTCCCGGTTCTTTCGGGCTTGCGGAAATGGTGAAAAACAATTTTTAGGGTTTAGGTAGCTTGGACTACAAAAACGAATCGTGGCTAAACAACACACTAGAAACCTAACTAGAGATTTATCTACTCGGTTAGGGGTTATACCTCACTTGAACTCCTTCTTCTTTAACTCTTTGTAGTGGTTGGATGGTGCTTTCCTCGTCTCCTTCTTTCGTCAAAGATGGATCACCTGAGGGTTTCAACCTTGGGCTCCTTTCTCGAACTTTGAGAGAACTAAGGTCTTTGGCTTGCTAGACCTTCAACCCTAGAGTGAGTAGAGAGTGGTTTAGGGTATTTATCTCAAGGAGAGGTTTCTCAACTCAAGAGAATGGATCTCCTTGAACTAGAGGAGGAGGAGGAAGAAGAAGAGAGGAGAGAGAATGGTTATGATAGAATGAGATGGTTTTTTACAACCATAACAATATAAGTGAATTATCAAATTAATAAAATTAATCAAATTGAAAAAGTTGATGGAAGGTTTGATGAGTTTATCATTTCACATTAAATGATTTTTGCTAGAATCAAAGAGCATCTTTGATATGTAATGATGATAGTCAATGTTTCAACCATGGTCAACTAGTCAACCTTGGTCAACAAGTCAACAAACCCAACCATGACACAATTTCATTTAATTAATATTATTAATTGATATATCACAAATTCATTAGGGTTTGGAAAAAGACGACTGTCAACTGTGCATACGCACTCGTTCCAAAATCCTAATGAAAAACCTCTTCCTCCGCCTCAATCAACTGTGCATACACACCCACATTCGTGTTCCGAGGAACATGAATACTATGAGATAAAACAAACCCCAAAACATATAGTAGCATCTGGCTCAAACCAGAGCCCGCTAGTAATGTCTGTCCGGACGCCAAACGTGCACAAGTGCACGGATGTGAACGAACCCTGTCGCAAAACCATGCAACCTCTACTCTGTTTTGCCCAAAGGCGAATAACCCTCTGTGTTGGACTCTAAAGACTCGACACTACGCTGGCAGTGGGTTTAACCACAGACCGCAAAGGGCACTAGCTGTATGTAACGGTCCCCAGGTAGATGCCGATAAGAAGACTGACGAGGTAAACCCATCTGAACTCCTACTGAGTCTGTATGTAACAATCTCCGTACACTCCGGTCTGTTCGTCTAAGAACATCGCATGGCGGGCCTAGGGGGCGGTAAACGTCAGTCTCCTACTAGCGGTACAAGTCGTGTCGGAGTGTAGCCCAGAACACCTGAGATAACACTGGAAACCTACCAGTCTATCTCGCTTGCCCTGGCCAGGGACTTTATGTATTGGCTTTCCTAGACACAGCGCGATATCAACCCCCAATACCGGGAGAGACGAATCCTGTCTAACCGTCACTGCCTCCAAGTGCTTCGGGACTGCACCCAAAAACTACCTGTTTGCACGACTTCTTTGAGCCGTGGTAGGGTAGTAATCAAAGTACAGTGGGAACATACTCGAGGCGAAGTGACAGTGTCAAGTCAACGGACTAAGCTGTACTCATGTCACCTGGGAACTGATAACTGACGATAGATATAATGCCAACCAAAAGTTCCCGACGAGTCCTGTCCAGTGTACTCGTAACCTAATGAGCACCCGCATACTATCTCAAGTACGACGTCCTGACGGCTGTGGGAAAGACCGTCTCCCTAATTGGGATGAGAAGCGCATACGTTAGTCTACTCCGGAGTATCGATGACCTATCTTGATAGTCATGCGACTAGGGACCTGCATAAGAATGTGCTTATAGATTACCCAGCCACCACGAGTGTGACTGCCATCACAACGCTGGTAATCAAGCAAAGATCCTAAGGGCTCCACTAATGTGTAAAGGCGATATGCTAAAAGAAACACATGCGCACATTAAAGCAGTAGCATACTACCATTTTGAGCAAGAATGTCAATACAAGGTGAATGTCCCAAGCTTCCATCAAGTAATATACAATCCAGTATGATACAGTAATGGCCTCTAGGGCATATACACTAACATCATGACTTCTCAATGCTTCTCCAAGCACCCAAAGAATAATGACTCATTCTTCTTTTCTTTATCTCATATATCAAAATCATTATCTTCTCATCTTGATCTCTAATGCGATTCTCACACATCCATGTTTCATGTATCATCAACTATGATACAAATGAATATATATCAAATATATATACTGAGAAGAAAAGAATTAAGTGAGCATTATATTAGTTAATATATATATATAGAATAATAGAGGAAAGATGCCATATGAGGGAATTTTCTACTATGCTATCGAAAAAGTACGCCCTCCATCGTGTTTTCCGACGATCGACACTCATCATCTTCATCGTTATCATCTAAGATATGGGTACACCAAATTTCATGTGATTCTACAACTTTTTCACCGTTAAATTAGTGGGTTCAAAATTAATGGTTTACCGACAATAGAACTTTTTACGTTGCTAAATCAATGGTGAAAAAGTTGTAGAATCACATGAAATTTGGTGTACCCATATCTTAGAAGATAACGATGAATATGATGGGTACCGATCTGTCAAGACCCGAAAATATTAGCTCGTGACCGGCACTTAAATCACGCTACGTCTAAAGGCGTAACGTTCTCAAGTAAGCCGAAACCCAGAAATCTAAACCTTTTTAAAAAATATGAGAGGTGAAGTTTTGAAAATAAAAGTATGATGAAATCAAACGTTTTCTAAAATGTATAAGTAATGGAACATGAAAATGCAAGTGGATTTAGTAATTGGAAAACATGCTTCATCTTTTAAAAATTTGGGCTGCACCTCCTTTGTATATTTTGATCCAAAACCACAAATACATAATAATAATAAAGGCATCCCCAAGCGGGAGCTAGCTCTTCGCCAACTAGTGGATTCACAACCACGCAAGTCATAAAGCAAGTATACGACGCCCAACGGCGAAGAACAACACAATGAGTAATGTAAAACAAGACATCCAACCCACCAAGTTAACATATAACCCATCGCTCAAGTCTCGCAACCACAAGTCTTTCTAAGTCTTACTATTTATACAAATACTAATTTTGATTAATGGAGTTGACTAGATACAATATGAATATTAAAGACAATAGTGGTACGATCCAACATGTACCACCTACAAAAGCAAGTCACCGGAATACAAGTTTTGTGCCAATGATGCCGCTATCGATCCATGCGGTCAACCTGCAAGAACTGTGGCACAACGGGGGTGAGTTGCCAATCGTGAGTAGAAAACAACATCAGGTAGAAATTGAATAAACAACGACTTCCTAGGTCAACTGTATTATAAAGGTAATACTATGACATCTATGGTGGCCGTGTCTACCTATATGCCAATAATAATCAAGCCCCGCATGCATGTGGATATCATCCAACAATATAATCAATGCCTGTATGCATGTGGATCTCGTCCACTCGAAATATCATAAAAGCATATGCATGTAAATATATGAGGATATCAAAGAATATATATCTATCAATGACACATCAAATCATGGAACATAAGTGTCCAACACCGACCCTCGAAATATCACGAAACCCGTGTCCAGCCTCGACACGCAAATCCTCATATCTCAGGCGCAGCATCCTCAGATCGGCCCTCAGGCGCCGCATACTCTGGTCGGCCCTCATATCCATCTCATGACTCCGGTCAGTATCTTCCGTATAACTGCCAGGTCCAAATACTATCACCGGTAGGTAGTGGTCCCTCTGCAAGACTCATCGTCTACACCACAAAATCACATCTCGCCCCGGGGTACCATACCGGGTCCACCATGTACCCGCAGACGGTGCCTCCCACTCCTCGAATCGGGTTTCACATGCCAATCTCAGAACCGAGAAAACACATGGTGGATGTCTCAAAATATCATATCAAGAGAAACCGGCTTTTTAAAACAACACATATTTTCCTTTGAAATTTGACCACGGTTCTCAAATCCAGAAATCTCATGAAAACAGCATATCTCAATGCGTATAATCATAAAGTATGATGTATGCGACATCTGACAGAAATGTAAGGATATCCGTATTTCATGCAACATGGAACAGTGATGTGATAATATCAGCATATCATGCGACATATCGTAATGATGTGAACATAGCATGTAAATCATGCAAGGAGTCATATCATAATGGAGCAATTCTACTGTGTAGTGACATAGCAATTATCAATGATAAAGTGTGTGAGCCGGCCAATCTGTGTAAGTGTAACATACGCATAATCGATAATGGTGTGGGTGTACTAGCATAGGTATACATAATGCAATGAGAATAACATGGACGTAGCATAAAGTAAATCGTGGGCGCAACGCTATAAGCGAACGTATCTAATCTAACATCTACACACGAACCATACGATCATTTTTTAAAAGATGTGAATCGTAGTTTTGACAGCCGGGGCTACGGTGTTTTTAAGAAAAAGACACCATTTGAAAATCCTTAACGTCCCTCAAGGTATCTATTTATGAGATGCATACGATTCTTCAGTTTGGAAATATGTATGGTTCGGATGACACATTTATGTCGGCTATCTAGTCTTACAGTATCCGATACGGCAATATCATCGAACATCATCCTCAAATCACAAGCGCAGATCATCCATCCGGTAACTCACATCGCGTACGCTAATCCTTTGTACGGTGACATTTAACAAAAATAGGGATCTATCGACCTATACGACAATGAGGGTACGGATCTCAAGTCTCGTACGGCACATCACTCATTATTCTCATATCCTTTTATTTGCAAAAATGTCATATCTTATTGTATATAACGTTCTCATAACATGCCACTATAAATCTTATATCAATCATATCCGCTCGTATCATCTTATCTCATCATATTCATATCTCAAATCTCGTCATCACTTATTAATCATATCACATCACTTTTAACTATCCTTTTAACCATATCTCTAGTTTCCTAACATAGGTTTCCTTAACCATATCCTATATATCGGTTTCCATCAAAATTTGCGGGGGCGCTATACGCCATCCACCCGACTTCCCCCGTAGATATAAATCTACTCACCTTGATCCTTGCTTGCCGAAGTTGATGACGCCATGCTCCGTCGTTTCGGAATCGACGCGAAGGTACCTACAATAAATACATAATCACAATCGCTATTAACATCAAGTCCGGAAAACCAATACGGCACATGGTGCACTCATAGGTTAGAACCTATAGCCTACGAATGCAAAACAATCAAACAACCCTTGTTGTTGACGTACAAACGCCGAACAACCAAATACAAATCCAAACATCAAAACCAAGCATTCCAAAATACGGAAACATAACAAAAAACACACCAATATGTTCCCAGATTTTGGTTCAGGTCAATTGGAAAAAAACTAGCAAGTATAGGGTGTTGTAAATGGAGTATGTGAGCTACAGGCCAAACCTAGAAACCAACTACCAAATTGAAGCCGGCCACATGCTCTGGAAATCCGGACAGCTCGGCCCATTCTGCTCCGTTGGGGTTCGTCTTCTCAGGATGGTCTCCTATTGGTCTAACTAGGTCTCTAGAGTTGCTAGTTTTTCTCAGAAACCACCCAGGTCATCCAAGAATCCCTGTAGGCACACAATTAATACAAAACTGACACGGGGTATATCCTAAGTCTGTATTCTCTGCTTTTGGGAATAAAATCCACACTAGGGTCTTGTAAACAGTCACTAGACATCACCAAATCCACACCATCACCCAAACCCTCTCTTGGGATTTCTAACATCACCATTTCACACTTAATCAACTTCTAAACTAAACTAGAATGCAAGAAACTAAAAACTAAACTAAATGAAATTAATTATACCTCATTTGGGCAACTCAAGAAAAACCCTAGCTTCTCAATGTTTCCAAAATCCAATTTTGATTGGTCCAAAGTGTTGAGGATGAGGAGGGGATCATCTTTAATGAAAGGGGTTTAGGGTTTTGATGAAGATTTGGAGATGATATTTGGAGGTGGAGGTGGAGGGAGATGAGAAGGAAGATGATGAAGGAAAATAATGAGGAGGGAATGAAATGGCAGCCCCCCCTCTCTCTTTTATTCTCACGCTCACTCTCACTTAAGTTATGCCCCACACACACTCTCTCCAATAATTCACTTTTTCTTTCCTTTTCTCTTTTCTTCTCACAATAATAAAACCAAATATCACAAATGCAAATGAAACAATATGTAACATGTCATGGTGCACTAACCATGGAAAAATGTAGAAACACGGATTTGGCTTAATCGCTATTAGTAGTGCACTAATCAATTTTTATTTAAACTACATATAATTAATTAAAAAAATGCCAAATCCAATAAATCTATTTTTAAATGAGTAAATCATTTTAATCACTAATTATTTCACAGTTATTGGTATATATTTATACCATTTTACGAAAACCCCAACTTTGCAAATCGGGTAGTTTTTCGTGAAATATAATTTTTTTAATATTAAATTCCAAAAATAATATTTTATATTTTCTGAAATGTTACAATCTTTCCCCCCTTAAATAAGTTCGGTCCCCGAATTTAAATTTAAACCCCCAAATACTAAAACATTTCAATAATTAGCTCAAATCAACGGGGCTGCGAAATCATGGAAGATAAAGAAATAACACAGCGCATCACGTGCGCCTGAACGCGAGTATGAAACTCAAAATCGAACTCCGTTAAGCGTCACGCAAATCTTCGGATTTGCACGCATATCATCGGAGTTACAATGGAAATACAAATCTCGAAATCCACTACTGAAATCCAATATGCACTAGTCAAATACTATAATACATATATAGTACGCATCCTTGGAAAATATTAAAACTGAATAAAAGACATGCAAAATCTTTTCTGAATCGCCGCGTGATGCGTAACTCACGGCACAAGTGATGGACGCTCATTTGTAAAGTAATAAATATACGTTCATATTTGTTGTGCGCAAATATACGTCCCGCCGTTTTGAAATATCCCAAAAGGTTTTCTTTTGTAAATGTTCGTGTCGCTCGCGGACACGTAGGAATTAGCGAGACTATAACTCCCTTTTGAAAACATCATGTTAAACTTTTAATGCGTGCAAAATACTCAGGTACTGTCCTTAGATAATTCATGTTCGGATACTACATAATATAGTGCCCATCATAAAAACAAAAAGCTCAAGAGCAAAATCAATCTCGAGAGGCGTATCCAACAATCACGTGCGTCTGGTGCACACGGGAATCAAATCCAAATACAGGTGCCACAATATGCACAAAAGAAAAACTAGGTGCAACGGGTGTGCACGAAAGCATCTGTCCAGTGCAACGGGTGTGCACAACAACAACATCTGGTGCATCTATTGTGCACGAAAATCTCAATCCAGTGCTACTAACATGCATAAATGAATATCCCAGTCGAGTGCATCTGGTGTGCACAAAATCACATCTCATATCATACGCCCGACATGCGCAAAAATCCAAATCAAGTGCATCCGTCATGCACAAATGAAATCTAAATCAAGTGCATCCAACATGCACGAATAAAATCTAAGTCAAGTGCATCCAACATGTATGAATGAAATCGCATCCAATATGCATGGATAAAATCTGAATCAAGGGCATCCAACATGCACGAGTAAAATCTCCCTCAAGTGCATCGATGCGCACAAAATCCAATATCAAGCGTCTAATATGCGCAAAAATCCAACCCAAGCGCGTTAGGTCCGTAAAAGCATTTAGTGCAGTAGCATGCACGAAAACGAACATCAGGTGCAAATGCGCATAAAAACATAAATCTGGCGAACAAATGCTCAAAGACATGAATCGGGTGCAACCAATGTACGTAATATATATCTGGTGCGACAAATGCACGAAATGAAAATCTAGTACAACAAATGCACGAAATACGAATCAGGTGTAACAAATGCACAAAACACAAATCCGGTGCATCTAGAGCATGAAATACAAATACAGTGCAACAAATGCACGGCGCAACAACCTAGTGCAACAATTGCAGAAAATACAAATCGGGTGCAACAAGTGCACGGAAACGCATTAATAACTCAAATTCGTATAAAAACAACACTGAGTGTACCAAGGTGTATAAAATCATAAATATGTGCAACTGCGTGCACAAAACACGTATCAATGCACTGCAAGCACATGTGAGCTATACCGAGTGCAAAACTCAAATTGAGTGCGTACTACATGCACAAAATTAAATCAACGGTATGAAATCCATGAAATCATAAACACGTGCAGGCAAGGCACAAAACCGATCTCAAGTGCAAGAAATACGCACAAATCATAAACCAACACAACCGTGAATAAAACATATATCAAGTGCAATAACTATAGACAAAAATGTAAATACCTAGTTGGTGTATCAAATGGTGCACGAAAACAATATCATATACTCAATCATCAAAACTCAAAATCCAAGCGATATAAGCGTGATACTCGGATCACAACGCAAATCGTAACAAATGACATCGAGGTTTACCTCCTACAATGTCGAAAAATATCGGTGCGTCCAAAGTGGCGGAGCAAGAACATCCGCTTGCCTCCCGCTTACGGTCTGGCGTTCTCTGTCTGTGGGTCCTTATTTTGTCTGTGGATTACCAATCTTACAATCTATCGGCTCATCGGCCCGGTCAGGTGTGCTAACGGAAATGATTCCGCTCTGGCACTTCTCTGGTCATCTCTCGGCCAATTTGTATGACCACTCGTAAAGCAGCACGTCACCGAGGTCGGCCTCAGGCCCTCTGAATACACGTGACACAACTGATCTTCGGTGCAAATCTTATCGCAGCAGTGTCCTGGAATGAAACTGCTCAGGGTCTCTTCTGATCTCGCCTATGCCGAAATATACGTAGGCTGGTACTCTTACATAATCTTTTCTCGCCTTCTGGACATCTGCATTCTCAGCACAGCATTTCCCCGGGAACTGGTCGTATCCCAACGCCTCTGTAGACATATCCGATCTCTAATCTCAACGGGGAGTAACAACAGCTCGTCAGCATCTCGCACGAACCTCTTGTTCCAGCCGTCGTTATCATCGTCCACTTCGACATCACGTCTTGCTATCTGCGTACTGGAATTGTTCTCGACTACAGTCAATCCGGAATCTCTCATATGGACTCGAAATTACGAACTCGGTGTCTTCATCACTCTATACAAGATATCTAGCCGGACACGTCCTCGGGAACTCATCCTAACCATCGGAGGAATACTCTATATTTGTTCGTACTCGATCAACTTACAACGCATCTGGGTGAGGTCCTCTATCCAAAGCTGGCCAACTTACTGATCTCCTATCGGATCATCCAACGAACAACATCATCTCTGAATCGATCTACTCTAGATCTGAGTAAGACTCTCCACACTGGAAATCTTCAACTCAACGGGGCCTGCGCCGGCGCATCAAATCAGATGAATCACCTTCGTCTCTAAACTCGGGGTAAACTAGCTATCATCTGTCGCATTTCTGCCTGAAAGCTCAAGGGATCTCAGCTCACAAGCTCTGGGAGTGACATCCCATCAATCTCAGCAACAGCTGGGTCATCTGTCTGCACGGTAGACGATATCATAAATCTGAGGTAGGCTGTACATCAACAGTCCATTCACAACTGGCAGCCTCTAACAATGGCCTGATCATCCGGTGCAAAACCGAACACTCGCCTCAAACAAAAGGTCACAACACACACTAAATCGATACGTTCCTATGTCACCAGAAAACACGATGGTCAGTCCTCGTTTATGACGAGCTCGCCCTGACTGCATCACTACCAGCAGCTCAATCTGCGCTCAAACCATGGTGACAGGAACCTCAATCAAGTATCGACCAAATTAGATCAAAAGGATGAAAAGAATCAGCATATCCCAAAATGGATACATGATCATAAGGAGGAACGGAATCAGTAAGAGTATGATCATTGGAATGAATAGGATCAAGGATCTCAAATAGATGTATGTTCCAGAGAACGAAGAGCATCACAGA
Source organism: Agapanthus africanus (assembly GCA_030015575.1). Lineage (NCBI taxonomy): Eukaryota > Viridiplantae > Streptophyta > Magnoliopsida > Asparagales > Amaryllidaceae > Agapanthus > Agapanthus africanus. The sequence continues at coordinate 222,915,936 of CM057347.1, forward strand.
TCTCAAAATATGTACATCCTAAGGTTTCTTAAGTGTAGTATCGTATCGTAAATATACCACGGAACATACGTACGGTACGTCACTATACTCAAGCTACCTACTCCATCAATCAGGGTCAACCTATGAAACGAAAGTTCGGGTCTAATACGCCATGTTCAAGTCTATGTTCCGAAAGGTTAAGCCTAGGTTCCGAAATAAATTACACCCCAGACTCCATATAGTCAAACCTAAACTCGAACCAAGGTTAAACCTAGCGGTCTGATAACAACTTTGTCACGACCCAAAAATATTAGCTCGTGACTGGCACTTAAATCACGCTACGACTAATAGCGTAACGTTACTCAAGTAAGCCGAAATCCAGAAATCTAAACCTTTTTAAGAAAATAAGAGAGGTGAAGTTTTGAAAATAAAGGTATGATGAAATCAAACGTTTTCTTAAATGTATAAGTAATGGAACATGAAAATGCAAGTGGATTTAGTAAATGGAAAACATGTTTCGTCTTTTAAAAATTTGGGTAGCACCTCCTTTGTATATTTTGATCCAAAACCATAAATACATAATAATAATAAAGGCATCCCTAAGCGGGAGCTAACTCTTCGCCAACCGGCTGATTCATAACCACGCAAGTCATAAAGGAAGTATACGACGCCCAAAGGTGAAGATCAACACAAAGAGTAATGTGAAGCAAGACATCCAACCAACCAAGCGAACATATAACCCATCGCTCAAGTCTCGCAACCAAAAGACATTCTAAGTCTTACTTATTATACAAATACTAATTTTGATTGATGGAGTAGACTAGATACAATATGAATAATAAATACAATAGTTGTACGATCCAACATGTACCACCTACCAAAGCAAGTCACCCGAATGCAAGCTGTGTGCCAACGATGCCGCAACCGATCCATGCGGTCAACCTGCAAGAACTGTGGCACAACAGGGGTGAGTTGCCAACTCGTGAGTAGAAAACATCATCAGGTAGAAATCAAATAAACAATGACTTCCTAGGTCAACTGTATCATAAAGGTAATACTATGATACCTAGGGTGGCCGTGTCTACCTATATGCCAACAATAATCAAGGCCTGCATGCATGTGGATATCATCCAACAATATAATCAATGCCAGTATGCATGTGGATCTCGTCCACACGAAACATCATAAAAGCATATGCATGTAAATATATGAGGATATCGAAGAATGTGTGTCCATCAATGACACATCAAATCATAGAACCTGAGTGTCCAACACCGACACTAGAAACATCATGAAACCCGTGTCCATCCTCGACACGCAAATCCTCATATCTCAGGCACCGCATCCTCAGATCGGCCCTCAGGCGCCGCACACTCTGGTCGGCCCTCATATCCATCTCATGACCCCGGTCGGTATCCTCCGGATAACCGCCAGGTCCAAATACTATCACTAGTAGGTAGTGGTCCTCTGCCAGGCTCATCGTCTACACCACGAAAATCACATCTCGTCCCGTGGTACTATACCGGGTCCACAATGTACCCACAGACGATGCCCCCCGCTCCTCGAATCGGTTACACATGCCAATCTCAGAACCGAGAAAACACATGGTTGATGTCTCAAAATATCATATCAGGAGAAACCGGGTTTTTAAAACAACACATAATTTCCTTTGAAATTTGACCATGGTTCTCAAATCCAGAAATCTTATGAAAACAGCAAATCTCAATGCGTATAATCATAAAGCATGATGTATGCGACATCTGACAAAAATGTAAGCATATCCGTATATCATGCTACAGGGAACAGTGATGTGACAATATCAGTATATCATGCAACATATCGTAATGATGTGAACATAGCAAGTAAATCATGCAAGGAGTCATATCATGATGCAACAATTCTACAGTGTAGTGACATAGCAATTATCTATGATGAAGTGTGTGAGCCGGCCAATCTGTGTAAGTGTAACATACGCATCATCGATAATTGTGTAGGTGTACTAGCACAGGTATACGTAATGCAATGAGAATAACATGGACGTAGCATAAAGTAAATCGTGGGCGGAACACTATAAGCGAACGCATCTAATCTAACATCTACACACGAGCCATATGATCAGTTTTTAAAAGATTTGAATCGTAGTTTTGAAAGTAGGGGCTACGGTGTTTTTAAGAAAAAGACACCATTTGAAAATCCGTAACGTCCCTCAAGGTATCTATTTAAGAGATGCATACGATTCTTCAGTTTGGAAATATGTATGGATCGGATGACACATTTACGTTGGCTATCCAGTCTTATAGTATCTAATACGGCAATATCATCGAACATCATTCTCAAATCACGAGCGTGGATCATCCAACCGGTAACTCACATCGCGTACTCTAATCTTTCGTACGGTGACATTTAACAAAAATAGGGATCTATCGACCTATAAGAAAATGCGGGTACGGATCTCAAGTCTCGTATGATACATCACTCATTATTCTCATATCCTGTTATTTGCATAAATGGCATATCTTATTGTATATAACATTCTCATAACATGCCACTATAAATCTTATATCAATCGTATCCGCTCGTATCATCTTATCCCATCATATTGATATCTCAAATCTCGTAATCACGTACTAATCATATCACATCACTTCTAACTATCCTTTTAACCATATCCCTAGTTTCCTAACATAGGTTTCCTTAACCATATCCTATATATCGGTTTCCATTAAAATTTGCGGGGGTGCTATACGCCATCCACCCGACTTCCCCGTAGATATAAATCTACTCAGCTTGATCCTTGCTTGCCGAAATCGATGACGCCATGCTCCGTCATCTCGGAATCCACGCGAAGGTACCTACAATAAATACACAATCGCAATCGCTATTAACATCAAGTCCGGAAAACCAATACGGCACACGGTGCGCTCATAGGATAGAACTTATAGCCTACACATGCAAAACAATCAAACAACCCTTGTTGTTGACGTACAAACGCCTAACAACCAAATACAAATCCAAACATCAAAACCTAGCATTCCAAAATACGGAAAACATAACCAAAAACACAACAATATGTTCCCAGATTTTGGTTCAGGTCAATTGGAACAAAATTAGCAAGTATAGGGTGTTGTATATGGAGTATGTGATCTACAGGCCAAACCTAGACACCAACTACCACAATGAGGCCGGCAACATGCTCTGGAAATCCATCCAGCTTGGCCCATTCTTCTCCGTTGGGGTTCGTCTTCTCAGGGTGGTCTCCTATTGGTCTAACTAGGTCTCTAGAGTTGCTAGTTTTTTTCAGAAACCACCCAGGTCATCCAAGATTCCCTGTAGGCACACAATTAATACAAAACCGACACGGGGTATATCCTAAGTCCGTATTCTCTGTTTTTGAGCATAAAATTCACACTAGGGTCTTGTAAACATCCACTAGACATCACCAAATCCACACCTTCACCCAAACCCTCTCTTGGGATTTCTAACTTCACCATTTCACACTTAATCAACTTCTAAACTAAACTAGAATGCAAGAAACTAAAATCTAAACTAAATGAAATGAATTATACCTCATTTGGGCAACTCAAGGAAAACCCTAGCTTCTCAAGGTTTCCAAAATCCAACTTTGATTGGTCCATAGTGTTGAGGATGAGGAGGGGGACATCTTTAAAGAAAGGGGTTTAGGGTTTTGATGAAGATTTGGAGATGACATTTGGAGGTGGAGGTGGAGGGAGATGAGGAGGAAGAATATGAAGGAAAGTAATGGGGAGGGAATGAAATAGAACCCCCCCCCCTCTCTCTTATTCTCACCCTCACTCTCACTTAAGCTATACCCCATACTCTCTCTCTCTCTCCACAATAATTCACTTTTTCTTTCCTTTTCTCTTTTCTTCTCACAATAATAAAACCAAATATCATAAATGCAAATGAAACAACATGTAACATGTCATGGAACAACTAACCATGAAAAAATGTAGAAACACGGATTTGGCTTAATCGCGATTAGTAGTGCACTAATCAATTTTTATTCAAACTGCATATAATTAATTATAAAAATACCAAATCCGATAAATATATTTTTAAATGAGTAAATCATTTTAATCCCCAATTATTTCAAAATTATTGGTATATATTTATACCATTTTACGAAAACCCCAATTTTGCAAATCGGTTAGTTTTTCGCGAAATATATTATTTTAATATTAAATTCTAGAAATAATATTTTATATTTTCTGAAATGTTATACGATCGTCGGAAAACACGATGGAGGGAATACTTTTTCGACGCCATAGGAGGAAATTCCCTCCTATGTCCTCTTTCCTCCATTATTCTCATATATATATATATATATATATATATATATATATATATATATCAAGTATATAAATACATATGAAATTATTAAATCAACACTTGATTCAATAATCTGATTATATCATATATAACCCGGCTAATATAAAATATATATATATATAACATAATATACATATATATATAACATAATATATATATATATATATAAAATCATTGAATCAAAACATGATTCAATGATCCAGTTATATCATATAACGATAGATTATAATACGGAATCATATACTCGTATTTAATATTGCATCCGCAAATATCTCCAAACGTGTAACATTTGAGAAAGATAAAAATATTATATTTGGAATTTAAATATTAAAATAATATATTTCACGAAAACTATTCGATTTTCGAATTAGGGTTTTCGTAAAATGGTATAATTATAGACCAATATTTGGAGATTAATATGTATTAAATATTAAAAAGGTATTTATCGGATTTGGGCATTTTATAATTAATTATATGCAAGTTTAAATTAAACTTGATTAGTGCACTATTAATCACGATTAAGCCAAATCTGTATTTTTAATTAGCCATGTTTAGTGCACCATGACATGTTGTATTTTGTTACAAGTTGGTTTCTATTGTATTTGTGTTTGGTTTAATGAGAGGGAAAAAGAGAAAAGAAAAGAAAAAGAGAGCATGATTGAAAAGAGAGAGAGAGAGAAAAAGAGAGAGGGGACATAATGATGAGGCATGGGCATGAGAGAGAAAGAGCATGCCATGAGAGGGAGAGAGATGCGAGTATGGCTCTACCCTTGACCAATTCCTTCATCTCATTCACACTTCATTCTTCAACTCCTCCTTCATCTTCTTCTCCTCCTCTTTCACCGTCCTCTACCTCCATGTATCATCTCCAAAACCTTGCCAAAACACCACACTCCCTTCATTAAATATGCACACAACCTCATCCTATACCCCATGGTGGAAACAAGTTTGGATTTTGAGCACTTGGAGCTTCTAGGGTTTTTCTTGAGTTACTTCCAAGAGGTATAACCTTCTCTTCCCATCTTGTATTTAGTTTCCAAACCTTCTAGTTTAGTTTAGATTTCGATTTAGTGTAGATTGTGATCTTAGAAATTTCTAAGTTGATGTTTAGTGGGAGACTTGACTTGTGAAGTGGTAATTGAGGTGTAATGAGTGCTTACAAACCCTTAGTGATGATTTTACTGGCCAAGACCAGAGACTAGAAACCTAACCACGAACTTAGAATTTCCAAACAACGATTATTTTGACAGTTTATAAGGATATTTTGGAATCTAGGATGACCTGAGAGACCCATAAAATAAGTTCCCTTCACTGTGAGACGAGCAGGCAACCTAGAAGCACCTCCTGAAACTCGAGCCACTAAAGCCTTTTCCAGACCGCAGATTTATTCTTGGTGACCACAAATTGCGGCCACATCAGAGTGGAAATGGGTGATTTTTGGTTCATGGCTTTGTTATCTAGTAATTAGACCTACCCTATATGCAGAATGTCTTGATTTGACCTAGGGTAGAATCTAGGAGTGGTTTTCTTATGTTGCTGATTTTGTGTTTTCCGATTCTGAAACTTGGTTTTTAGTATTTGATTTCGGACTTGGTCGTTGGACGTTTGTACGTCAACGACGAGGGTTATTTGGTTGTTTTTGCATGCGTAGGCTATAGTTTCTAACCTATGAGCACTTCGCGCGCCGTATCGGTTTTCCGGACTTGGTTTTATTAACGTTATGATGTGTGTTGATTTGTAGGTACCTTCGCGTGGTATTCCGAGATAAGGAAGCACATCAACTTCGGCTAAGCAAGGAGTTTAGCAAGTGAGTAGATTAGTATCTACGGGGGAAGTCGGGTGGATGGCGTATAACACCCCCGCAACCGTAGTGCTAGGGTTATATATATATATATATATATATATATATAGTCTATAGGGTTATTAGAATACTATATACGATAGTAGTAGACTTAGTAGAAGATATATCTCTAGTCCTATTTTCTTAACCTTTGAGCCATATATACACATATGTGGGGAAAAGGAAAATTAAGATATGATTAAACGAGTCGTTATGATACGATATAATGACATAAGGCGATATGATATGATATGAATACGAGATGACATGAGATGATTTATGATGATATGAGATGAGGTGATGTACGTGACTATAGATCCGTACTATCAATTTGATGATATCGTACGATGGAAATTCCGTACGTGATATATAAGGATGAATCACCGATATTTATTTTGACTCGAGAACACTTTATTGAATATCACAAAGTAGATATTGTGACATATTTAGAGTCATACCAACTTCCAAAACTAACGAATCGTTATGAACTTTCAAATGATGATTTCCAGGAGACGTTACGCACTTTCAAATGGTATCTTTTTCAAAATATCGTAGCCCCCTGTTTTCTAAAACAACGATTTGTACTATTTTAAACTATAACTGTATGACTCATACGTAGTTGCAAATTTTATACTGTTCGCATTACGATTTCTTATTTCAGTATATGCTCGCATTTCTGTCATTTACAATATATATATACTACGTTTCATACCCTTTTGTTTACATGACTTCGTCTTCTAGTACACCTGCACAATTACCGATGATGCGCATGTTACACTTACACAGATTTGTCGGCTCACACATTCATCATCGGTAATTGCTATGCCACTTACACAGTAGAGTTGCTATATCATGATATTATTCTTAATTGTATAGTACATTAATTGTTCAGTACTATCATATGACACGTTTGCATGATATACTTGATATGCTCATAATACTGTTCTATGTTTGCATGCATCATAATTTATGGTTGCATGTATTGTGATACTATTTTCATGAGATTTCTGGATTTGAGAATGGCGTTTATATTTCAAAAGAAATTATAAATTGTTTTAAAAACGTGGTTTCTCCTGATATGATTTCGAGGCGTCAACCATGAGTTTTCTCGGTTCTGAGCTTTTTTTCGAGACTCAATTCGAGGAGTTGGATGATCTGTATGCGGGTAGATGGTGGACCCGGTAAGGTACCCCGAGGCAAGAAAGGATTTTATGGGATGACAATGAGCCTGGCAGGGGAGCACTACCTGCAGGTGATTGTATGGAAATTCGACGGATATCCGGAGGATACCGTTTCAGAGTTATGATATGAGATGCATATGAGGGCAGATCGGAGGATGCGGCGCCTGAGATATGAGGATTTACGTGTCAATGCTGGACACGGGTTTTCATGATATTTCGAGTGTCGATGTTGGACACTCAGGTTCCAAGATATTGATTTGTCGTTGATGGACATGTAAGTGCACGGCGGCGCCCCGGCCGTCAAACCGACGGCCAAATGCGGAAAAGGTGATAAACTTTAATTTTGCGAACTTTGCAAACCGGCACCACCGCGCACTAAACCCCGGATCGGGCCATTAAACTTGTCTTAGCTAACTAACAAGATAGGGAAGAGATATACCGAGTGATCCGAGTCCTCCGGTCTTCTCGTCATCGTCCCGATCTCCCGCGGAAACTCCGGTCGTCGCCTCCTCGCCGGAAGGGCACCACATCGCCTGCATCTTTTACGGGCTCCCGCCTCAATACCGAGGCAACTCGGGCATGAAGCCGGCAAGTCGACATGCCCAAGATGTGCTGTAGGAAGTGTAGTGCTTTGTCTCTTTTGGGGTTTTGTTGCCATTTGAAAGATGATGGAGGAATCAAGAAGAAAAATGGTGCTTGCATTTTTCTAGCATGAAATGAGATCAAGAATAATGCTATCATACCAAAATGAAACCCTCTCATTTTTCTCCCCTCATCAAAATGTGTGGCCGGCCATGCTCTATGGAGAATGGTGGAGGGATATGAAACAAAATCAAGAGGGAGGTGAGTGTAGGAGAAAAAGAAGGTGACCATATCCAAAGACAAGAAAACATCAACCATGCTTACACCTTAATCAACCCATACCCTCATTAATGCAAGTGATGGAAGAAAGAATGGTATCAAAAAGATGCTATCATAATTAATCCATATGCAAGAAAACCCCTCCACAAATGTTATTTGCAAACTTGCAAATAACCCCCTCCATCGGAAAAGTCCGGCCGGGAATGAACAAAGGAAAACCGGCCGGAACGGAATGCAAACTGGCAACTCCAGAAAACTGGTCCCGTAATAAATTACAGGAAAACCCCGATACTGTGCATACACACCCGCATCTGTATTCCGTCCGGATACAAATGCAAAGAGACAAAATCTACACTGTACTATACTAGGATCCGGCTTAAACCAAAGCCGGCTAGTAATATCCGTTCGATCCTGATCCGTGCAATACTGCACGTATCCGATCGAACCCTGCCATATATCCATACGGCCACTAGTACAAACCGTCCGATCCTGACCCGTGCAATACCGCACGTGTCTGATCGGACCCTGCCATATCTCCATACGGCCTCTACAGCGTTTCGCCCGAAAGCCTGAGTAACAGAAAGTGTGGTGGACTCTAAAGACTCGTCAATACTATGGTTGTGGATTTAACCACTAGCACGTCAGAGGTATAAGCCAATACGTAACGGGCTACCAGCTATTGACCAAAAGGGACGTCGATGAGCGAACTCATCCTGACACCCTACTGAGCCTGTCAGTGACAATATCCGTACAGTCCGGTCCGTTCGTCTATGAGCATCGCATGTCGGGCCTAGGGGGTGGGTAAAAGTCAGACCCCCAAAAGCGGTACAAGTCGTGTCGGAGTGTAGCCCAGAACACCCTGAGATACTACTGGAATACCTACCAGTAAATCTCCTGCCTTGGCCAAGGACTTCGTGTAATGGCTCTCCTAGACACAGCACGACCTCACCCCCAATACCGGGAGAGACGAACCCCCGAAGATCCGCTCACTGCCTCCATGTGGCTCTGGACTGTACCCAACTAAAACCTGTTTGCATGACTCCTTTGAGCCGTGGTAGGGTAGTAATCAAAGCTCAGTGGGAACTCACACGAGACAAATGACGATCCCCAGGTCGATGAACTAACCTGTACACATGTCACCTGGGAACTGCTATCTGACGTCAGGTATAAGACCAACTAGCATGTTCCCGGCGAGTCCTGTCCGGTGTACTCATAACCCAATGAGCACCTGTATACATCTTAGGTGAACCAACTGACACCAGTGGCTTGTGAGACCGGCCACCGCCCCTCGTCGGGGTCTCGACTGTATACACTAGTCTACTTTGGAGAATCGATGCCCTGTCTCGAAACTCCCACGACTAGGGACCTTTTAAGGATATGCTTGTAGACTCCAGCTCTCACTTATATGATCGCCCTCATACTGCCGGCAGTCAAGCAAGAATCTTAGGGGCTCTATCAACGTGCAATAGTGACATGTCAGGTCACCTAAAGCAGTACACGATGATAAAGGTAAACCAGATAGCAAACTATCATCTCGAGTAAGACTGTCCTACCGGGATAGGTCCTCCCTCAATCATTGTAATCACGTGCCTGTGATCCAATAATTGACTCTGAGGGCACTATCTCCAACAATCTCCCACTTGCACTCGAGGCTAATTATTGCGATGTCGCATACTCACATCCCGTGTGATACCGAACACCCAACTCCTCTACTAGTCAGTCTCATAAAGCCTGTTTGCGAAACTCTTGCGTTCGAGGAATAGCCTCAGTGAGTGGATCCGCCATGCTGTTTCTTTCTCTGTCTCTCTATATCTCAAGTTCGCGGAGAAAACCATTTCCCGAAATGAGCAATACGTGTCTTAGAATGTGTCTGGATGTCTGATGGGACATAGCTCATAAATGAACTCCAAATCCAAACTTCTTAGACTGTATCGTCAACTGAACTTAATCAGTATCCTGCGCCATGCCACCCTCAGTATTGCCTTGGACCACCTGTCCAAAATACTGCCCCTCATCAGAAGAAAACTATAGCTCTGACAACCTCCTTGTCGTCCATGTCACCTTGGAAGCCTGGAATGATAACTGTTTCCCGAATGAGGCTGTCGTTATCATATCCCTAGAACATCTACTTATGTTCTAAAACTGCTTCCGACTGTTTCTCCAAGATTGGATTAATGTCAACTTATTGCATCTAGTGCAAGAACAACATCTGGTGTGGTACTTGACATCTCATGATTGACTCAATTGCCTGAGCAAGTGATCTGTCAATCATGCACATCCCTCTCTACTTTAGTCTATAAGACACCTTTAGAGAGGGTGACTCCATCATCTGCAGGTACACTACCGTGCCAGGAGTCGTCCATTCTAAATACTCTTAGAATGTTGTCTATGTACCCTGATTGGGAAAACACCCAAATCTAGATCTAAAACCATAGATCTAGTAACCATTATGTCTGATATAATGTCCAAATCCTTTGTGGAGAAACCACCGTGTGACGACCCAAGTATAACTGATCGTAGTATAGGAATGTCACTTCCTACCTTGTGTATGTCATCAAATACCATGACATCACACCCTACTACCTTCTCAACAGATCCATCCCCTATTCTGATGAAGTCAAACCTATGACTGTCATATCAGAAACAGATGATCTAACTCCGCTATATCTGCTTTAGTCTATAAATAGACATAAGCCTGACGTCCACCAATGCTTCCGCTGCTCCCACTGACTACGAAAACCCTCTGGCAGAGTCATATAGATGTGCACTTCTAAAGCGAGTTTAGAACGACGCTATACTCATCCTCCTGCCGGGTCTCGCAGTCTGGAACAACAACAATGGCAAGTGTGGGTAAACAAGAACTTCCCTGTCACCGTCCTTCAGGCTACCGGAGTACCTCTCGGGTGTCTGAAGTTACCCACCTTATCTGCGGAGTGGCCAATGGAATGTCAAATCAGATTGAATCTTTAGGTTCCTTATCAAATCTTCAGTAATCGTTTGCGGTTCTGGAATCACTTCCAGTTCTACCATACTCCCACTACTGTTTTTGAAAAAATCCATTTTTATTAAAACTGTGGCGAGTCAAGAACAATATCACTATTGATCTTTCTTACGGTAGAAAGTCAACCCTCGTCATAGCCTGGGTCAACCCACAAACAGCCATTACAGAAACGTGCCTTGAGTTATCCAGAGTCTGGTTTTAATCATAAGCCGGACAACTCCCCGTACCTTAACAATGTTAAGATACGAACTGTTCTATATCCAATATAGAACCAGAGGCACTGATTTAATTTGAACCAGATTCAAATCATGCAGCTGTCTCCAGTGCATGTCAACTAAATGGAAGGAGGCCGATCAGCGTTACTCAACTTAGGAATGCTTCCAATTATGAGTAACCTGAAAGAGAAGCAAGTTCTCTTGGCCATTACTATCAACTGAATACCATCCACAAGTATCTACATCTTCAATTACCTTGAAGAATCCGGATACTTGCAACACCTGGTTCTCTACTTTATTCAAATACCTATAACTCCTCAAAACTTAGACCCTGTGTTTCTACGAAACACACGTCTAAGAACTAGAGAAGTTAAAAGTAAACAGAATATAGTATGAGGACCAACCCCTCTGTCCTAATGGACACTGGACAATATACAATACTCTGTATAAGTCCGCCGAGTGTAACAACTCTTTCACTGTGTGTCGTAGGTTGAAAACTGTACTTATGGTTAAGAAGAATTACACCGCTGTTTAATGCTCCTTACCTAACCATCCACTGATATAGGTAAATGTCATCGACATAATATCAAAAGGTATATCTCACTCTATGAAAATAGACGTACAGATATATCAATTTGAAATTGGTGCACAACAGCGGATATTCAAAACCAAATATTTGCCGACCGGCAAACAACCCAGGTGGCTTCCTCAAATATCACCAATTACAACGAATCCCGATATAATGAGGATGGTCACCTAATTCCCAATAACTTACTCCCACTCATCATCTGTAAAACCATACAGATGTGAGAATCCAACCTGGTAAATACATACCCTGGAGCAAGTGTCTAATCAGGAAATCAGTTTCCTTTTAACATTACACAGTTGAACTGAAACATTGAAATGTTTCGATGGGGTATCCTGGTATTCCTAGTAATGCCTCTACCATTATCCAGATTCACAACTATAACCGTATAATTCTTTGTCACCTCTCCAAATCCCTTTATATGTCTTTAGTCATTACCTTCTGCACACCCCTTTAGGCCAATTGGTTTTCTTCCTTCCCTACCGTTCGGCACCAGCCTATGGTTTGGAAGAAGACTATCCAATAAGCATAATGGGTGTACTGTCCTAACCCTAGGAACATTCGCAATGCGAGAGAAGGTGAAGATAAAAGACAACCGAATAAACCTTATTCCTATTTCTCCTGGACCAGAATCCATCCCCAAACTGGAACAAGTTCCTTTCGAGTTCGTATATAACCATACGATGGAGTATCCAATAAACTGTGGATCTTCGTAGTGATACGGAGTGTCTTGGAGAAATACAAAGGTGATTTAGGATTGGCGAAGAAATACTTGGTTTGGTCGTGAATATCAGTCGCAATTTACTTTGCCCTCTTACTAATCCCTTGCTTTGTCTTAATCTTAATACCTTCTGCACACCATCGTTATGCTAATTGGTTTTCTTCATCCCCCACTGTTCGGCACCAGCCTAAAGTTTGGAAGAAGACTATCCAATTTGCGTAATAGGTGTACTATCTCCTAAACTAAGGAGTACTCGTAACTTGAGAGAAGGCAAAAAGGAAAAGACAACTGAATAATCCTATCCGTTTTCTCCAGAACCGGAAACCATCCTCGAATTCCTTCGAGTTCGTATCTAACCATGCGATGGTTTTGTCCAATGGAAGTGGACGTTCGTAGTAATACGGGGTGTCCTGGAGAAAAGGGTAAAAGTAGGAGTGGCAATGAGGTCTGCAACTCTGACAATCCAAAAGCCAGTGTAAAGAAGGTTCGGTTAACTTGGTCACTGAGTCATAGTCTAGGGTCGGGTCAATGGTCGCTGCCAGAGAGAGAGAGAAAAGAAACACTCAGCGTGCACTCTAACCTAGATCAGAATGGTTACCAATTTATCTAATCTGGAAACCTCCCACTGTACCTCAAATTCTCCTCCAAACCTTAAAGAAGAATTAGTCGGGGTCACCCGAGGAGTAAACTAACTCATCAGTGGGAATCGGGATCCAACTATCATCGCATGATAACGTGACGGAATCCGCTCACGGTGTCACACTCCAGAAGGTATGCGCATATCTGGCAAGTTTCAGTTCTTTTGAAACTCCCGATGTGATTTCTGCCCCATGCTCTTATGACCTTGACGAAGGCCAACAAATCATAAGTCACATGTCAAGTTCTACCCGTCATTCTTCAGGTTGATTTGAACCCACCCGCACAAGCCCTTGACGAAGGCCAACAAGGCTATACGACTGTCCCAAACCAACGCATCTATCTATGCTGCAGAAAGGCAACAAGCAGCTACCATACACTATGCCTTGACGAAGGCCAACAAACATAGCATGAATACTACGTGCTACCCGTCTGAAACGACGGAGGGCTACGAATGGTTTCTGGCGAAAACCTTTAACGCAATGAACTTGATATCGTTGAAGGAACGAATAGCTTTTGTTAGGTCCACGTTACCTCTCCTGGTACTTTCGGGGTAGCGGAAACGGTAAATTAAAATTTTTCTAAACTTTGTAACATGGACCGTAAAAGCCGGATCTTTGCTAAACTAAACTAGCATACTTGCAAAGAAGAATTAACTACTCGGCAAAGTGGTTATACCTCAACTTGAACTCCTTCACTTCTTGTTGTTGTTCTTCTTTGATGTTCTTCTTCTCATCGCTTGCTCAATGGTTGATCCGGACTTCGGTCACCTCCGCGGCCTCCTTGAGTCGAAGACGATCCACCCGAGAGATGTACACCGAGCTCCACCTCAAGCCGAGGTAACTAGGGCAAGGAGATTGCTAATCTAGAAGCCCTAGATGGTGTAGGGAGGATGTATGGATGTGTTTGTCAAGTAGAATCCTTTTTCTCTCAACACATGAGATCAAAGGAGAAATCAAGAGGAGGAAGAAGAATGAGGTTTTCTATCAACCATGGAGCTTCTCATTTCAAGAGAGAGAATGAGAATAAGCAAAATGAAAAGCTTAACCAAGAGAAAAGCTAACCATGGTTGCAATAATGCACAAACATTATCATTACAAATCCAATCAAGATAAAGGTGATGGCTACAAATGACATGACCATTATCATAACTAAATAAAAAGAAAACCAAAGAATACTTTAGATCTTCTAAGAAGATCCAAGTCAACTTTGGTCAAATGGTCAACAAAGTCAAGATGGTCAAATGGTCAATGTAATTAGCCATAACAAAATTATCAATGAAAGGATTAGTAAATAATGTCCCCGGCTCATTATGGTTTTGACCAAACGAACTGTCGAAACCCTAATGAGTCCGCCTCAAAATGGTTTTGACCGAATCAACTGTCAAAACCCTAATGAGCCTGCCACATAGTGGTTTTGGCCGAACCAACTGCCAAAACCCTAATGAGGCACCTCCTCCTTCATCGCTCCAGAAAACTGTGCATACACACCTGCATCCGTATTCCGTAGAATGCGGATGCGCAGAAGACAAAACAAATCCATCCGTGCAATACTAGGATCTGGCTTAAACCAAAGCCCACCAGTACTGCCTGCCCGAACATCATACGCACACAAGTGTACATAAGTGATCGCAGCCCTGCCGTAAAACCATACGGCCTCTACACGTTTCGCTCAGTGCAGGGAAACTCTCTGTGTGGGACTCTAAAGACTCGACACTACGCTGGCAGTGGGTTTAACCACAGACCGCAAGCGGCACTAGCTGTACGTAACGGTCCCCAGGTAGATGTCGACAAGAAGGCTGACGAGGTGAACCCCATCTTAACTCCTACTGAGTCTGAATGTGACATTCTCCGTACAGTCCGGTCTGTTCGTCTGATACATCGCATGTCGGGCCTAGGGGGGCGGCAAGCGTCAGACCCCTAATAGCGGTACAAGTCGTGTCGGAGTGAAGCCCAGAACACCCTGAGATAGCACTGGAACCTACCAGTATATCTCGCTTGCCCTGGCCAGGGACTACTTGTGTAATGGCTCTCCTAGACACAGCGCGATGTCAACCCCCAATACCGGGAGAGACGAATCCTGTCTAACCGTCACTGCCTCCAAGTGTTTCGGGACTGCTCCCAACTACTACCTGTTTGCACGACTCAGAAGAGCCGTGGTAGGGTAGTAATCAAAGAACAGTGGGAACACACTCGAGGCGGAGTGACAGTGTCAAGTCAGCGGACTAAGCTGTACTCATGTCACCTGGGAACTGATAACTGACGATAGGTATAATACCAACCATCAGTTCCCGACGAGTCCTGTCCAGTGTACTCGTAACCTAACGAGCACTCGCATACTATCTCAAGTACGACGTACCGACGGCTGTGGGACAGACCGTCTCCCGTGCTGGGATGAGAAGCGCATACGCTAGTCTACTCCGGAGTTTCGATGCTCTTTCTCGATACTCCCATGACTAGGGACGTGTATAAGGATGTGCTTGTAGATCACCCAGCCCCCACGAGTGTGATCGCCATCACCACGCCGGTAATCAAGCAAAGATCCAAAGGGCTCTACTAATGCGTATAGGTGATATAATAAATAAACACACAAGTACACATTAAAGCAGAGACAAACCAAGTAGCATACTACTATATTGAGCAAGATTGTCTGTACAACTGTGAATATCCCAAGCTTCCATTAAGTAATATACATACTAGTATGATACAGTAATGGCCTCTAGGGCATATACACCAACAATCTCCCACTTTCACTAAGGCCATGTACTGGCGTATCGAAGACCTATCATCTCGATCAGCCGCTCGAACTGAGTCTGGGGTAAAGCCTTTGTGAATGGGTCCGCAGTGTTGTCCTTTGTGTCCACTCTCCGCACCTCGATCTCCTGGCGATCAATGATCTCCCTGATCAGGTGATACCGCCTTAAGATGTGCCTGGATTTCTGATGGGACCTTGGTTCCTTCGCTAAAGCTATAGCCCCATTGTTATCGCAATACAAAGGTATTGGGTCAACAATGGACGGAACCACCTGAAGTTCTCTAATGAACTTCTTAATCCAGACCGCCTCTTTTGCGGCATCGCTTGCAGCAATGTATTCAGCCTCCATCGTCGAGTCTGCGACGGTATCCTGCTTGGAACTCCTCCAACATACCGCCCCTCCGTTGAGGGTAAACACAAAACCCGAGACAGACTTGCTGTCATCTTTGTCACTCTGGAAGCTTGAATCGGTAAAGGACTCGACCCTGAGGTCTCCATTACCGTAAACCAGCAACATCTCCTTAGTCCTTCTTAGGTACTTGAGAATGTTCTTCACTGCTGTCCAGTGGTCCTCCCCTGGGTCTGACTGATACCGGCTTACCGCGCTTAACGCGTAAGCTACATCTGGTCTTGTACATAGCATCGCATACATTATAGATCCTACCGCCGAAGCGTAGGGTATAGTGCTCATGCAAACCCTCTCCTCGTCAGTCTTAGGAGACATCTTCTTGGAGAGGGTAATTCCGTGCAATGCGGGTATGTTACCGCGCTTGGAACCCTCCATACTAAATCTTTTTAGTACGGTCTCTATGTACCTGGACTGCGAAAGTTCCAATAGTTTCTTGGATCTATCTCTATAGATCTTGATCCCCAGAATGTACGAGGCATCACCCAGGTCCTTCATGGAGAACCTTTGTGACAAAAATAGCTTGACCGATTGTAGCATAGGAATATCATTTCCTATCAAAAGAATGTCGTCCACGTACAAGACTAGGAATACGACAGTTCGTCCTACAATCTTCTTATATACACAGGGTTCATCTTCGTTCTTGATGAAATCAAATTCCTTGATTGCCTCATCAAAACAGATGTTCCAGCTCCGCGATGCCTGCTTTAATCCATAAATGGATTTAAGCAACTTGCACACCTTTCCACTGCTCCCACTGTCTACGAAACCTTCTGGTTGATCCATGTAAACGCACTCTTCCAAACAACCGTTTAGGAAAGCCGTTTTAACATCCATCTGCCAGATCTCATAGTCATGGAAGGCAGCAGTGGCAAGTAGGATCCGAATGGATTTGAGCATAGCCACCGGAGAAAAAGTTTCGTCATAGTCCAAACCAGGTCTTTGACGGAAACCTTTTGCAACGAGTCTAGCTTTATAGGTTTCCACCTGCCCATCTACACCAAGTTTCCTTTTGTAGATCCATTTGCATCCAACGGGTTTTACCCCAGGTGGAGCAATATCCAAGGTCCATACTTTATTGGCGTACATGGACTCCATTTCGGATTGCATTGCTTCCTGCCACTTATCAGAGTCCCTACTGATAATGGCCTGCCTGAAACTGGTAGGGTCATCTTCTTCCAAGATGCAATCCTCTCGATCCCCGTCTATGAGAAAACCGTAGTATCTCTCGGACGGATGAGAAATCCTACCAGATCTGCGGAGTGGCTGAGGTTCGTCTGGGGTTATAGAATCTAGCGGTTCCTCCAAATTTTCAGTTACATTTTGTGGTCGCTGAATTTCTTCCAGTTCTACCGAACTCCCACTAGTTTCTTTTGCAAGAAACTCCCTTTCTAAGAAGGTGGCGTGGCGAGATACAAACACCTTCTGTTCCTCAGTGTGGTAGAACAGATATCCTAGTGAGTCTTTAGGATATCCCACAAATTTACAGAGAACTGACCGTGCCTCTAACTTGTCCGGTTTCTGTGTTTTCACATAGGCCGGACAACCCCATATCTTAATAAACTTCAGACATGGTTTCTTACTGCTCCATATTTCATACGGAGTTTTAGGCACAGATTTGGACGGAACTTGATTCAAAAGGTATGCCGCTGTCTGAAGCGCATGTCCCCAGAATGAAAGAGGTAACTCAGCACTACTCATCATGAAGCGAACCATATCCAATAGGGTACGATTCCTCCGCTCCGATACACCGTTGTGCTGTGGTGTATAAGGAGGAGTAAGCTGAGAGAGAATACCATTCTCTTTTAAGTAATCTAGGAATTCCGTGCTTAAGTACTCCCCTCCCCTGTCAGACCGGAGGATCTTGATACTTTTGCCTGTCTGGTTCTCTACTTCCTTTCTGAATTCCTTGAATTTCTAAAAAGCTTCAGATTTGTGTTTCATCAGATACACATATCCGAACCTAGAGAGATCGTCAGTGAATGTGATGAAGTATGAGAACCCACCCCTTGCATGTGTAGACATCGGACCACATACATCACTATGTACGAGTCCCAAGAGCTCTGCTGCTCTTTCTCCATGTCAGGTGAACGGAGATTTGGTCATCTTCCCTTTGAGACAAGACTGACAAGTTTCATAAGATGAAAACTCGAACGCATCCAAGAGTCCATCTTTATGCAACTTACTCAGTCTTTTCTCTCCGACATGACCAAGTCTACAATGCCACAAGTAGGATTCATTTGTATCTGAATTCTTCCTCTTGCGTGTGTTTTGTATATTGAGAACTGTATTCTGATTTAGAACGTAGATACCATTAAACAGTGTACCCTCTGCAACCAGTACCTTATCAAGGTAAATGTTCATGATATTCTTTTCAAGAACAAACTTATATCTATCTTTATCGAGTAAAGAAACTGATATGATGTTGCAAACCATGGAGGGTACATAGTAGCAATTGTTCAAAATCATAGTCTTGCCATTTGGCAATACTAGGTGATATTCACCGACGGCTGCCGCATTAACTTGTGCTCCGTTCGCTACTCTGAGCGACATATCACCCGGTGCAACTTTCCTACTTTTTCTCAGTCCCTGTAATAAATTACAGATATGAGATCCTAATCCGGTATCAAGTACCCAGGAGGTAGGGCTGACCGTAAAACAGTTCTCAATTACAAGAACACCTGAAGTAGATGCAAAACCATGCTTCTTCTTCGACTGGGCATCCTGGAAATCCATACTTTCCTCTTTCCCATTCTCATACTCATGACTGTTGTCACAAGTTAGAGCTGAACCAACTTTCCCCAGTCCCGAATAAGAATTCGGATCGGTCAAGCGATACATTTTATTATCTTGATTAGGGCGTGAAAAGGTTGCTGCCTGGAGAGAGAGAAAAGAAACACTCAGCGTATGCTCTTGCAAGATTAGATTGGTTTATTAATTTATCTAACCAGGATGTCTCCCACTGTTTCCTCAAATCCTTCTTAAAACTTTTAAAAGAAGAACTAGCCGGGTTTTAATTCACGTCACAATACTTGCTTAACCTTTCAGCCAGGCTAGTGTCGGTACTTCGAGGGAGGTTTTCCAACGCTTTCGCGAAGTTCCTTAATTAAAGAACCTCTTTTCCCTGGGGGCGTAACCCCGCTAACACCTTTCTAGACACCTACTAGGTTTATAGCATTGATCGTTAAGTGAAATAATCTCCCGAGAGTAAACCAACTCATCAGTGGGATCGGGATCCAACTGTCATTGTGTGATAACCTAGATGGAATCCACTCTAGTCACCACACTCCAGAAGGTATGCTAAATCTGCAAGTTTCAGTTCTTTTGAAACTCCCGATGTGGTTTTTGCCCCTAGGACCCAAGTGACCTTGAGGAATAATCAACAAATCAAAAGGTCCTAGTCAAGTTCAACCCGTCGTTATCCAGGATTGCATTAGACCCGCCCGCATGACCCTTGACGAATAATCAACAAAATCATGCGACCGTCCTAACCAATCGCATCTATCAGTGCAACAGAGAATTATTACTCAGCTACCGTTCACTGTGTCTTGACGAATAATCAACAAACGCAGCACGAATACTAAGTATTAATTATCCGAAACGACGGAGGGCTACGGTTGGGTTTTTGGCGAAAAACCCGTTAACGTAATGAACTTGATATCGTTGAAGGAACGTGATACATCTTTTTGAAAACATAGTGGCGAAAAACTTTTGCTAAAGAGGTCACTCCCTGTGAAGGGATCTCGGCTCTTTCCTCGTCGAGTGAGGTGCTGGGCATTCGTAAGATGAATACCTCGATGCAAAGCAAGAATAATCGACTATGGTGAAGTTATTTCCCTGACGCAAAACTTTTTGTCCAAGGGGTCACTCCCGATGAGGGGATCTCGGCCCTTGCCTCGTCGATTGAGGTGCTGGGCATTCATAACCGAATACCTCGATGCAAAACAAAAAGATGAACGTCCTTGTAATAACAGCTTTTTGAAAAACTTGTTCCAACAACGTCTTTTAGGTTTATTTTCTTGCAATAGTTCTTTTAATGCGTGATATTCTTGCATTAGTTCTTTTAATGCGTCCCATCATTTAATCCTACCATTGCAGAAAACAACCAAAATATGACGTACGCTTATGCCATTCGCATTCGCCACGGGGTCCCGTCATCACTCGTTAGGTTACTTAACTAACGACAGAGCGGGGGCTGGGCTAGCGCGGCTGTAAAACATAAGCAACGCCTAAATAGAAAGCAATGATAGACATTACAGATCACAGATGAACACTTTGGATATACTAGGAACCCGCGATTCGTTCGAGCCTGCAACGAAAAACGGATTACACGGTCGCGATGAATAGCCAAAACCCCACCCAAGACCCCTACGGGTGCGGCAAACTACCCGCCAAGTACTCGAAGCGAAGCAACCTCCCTCAATGCCATGAGTAGGCCACTCGGCACTTCGAGCTACCCGGTAGTTTGTGCACCCCCTCCATGGGTCTAACCTAGGAGCAAAAACAGTAAAAAGAATTATACATTGACGGCTACAACCCCGACCCGGTTGTGCGGCCAAACAAATAATATTACATCAATTTACAATTTTGTTACATGAATGAAAGAAAAAGAAACTCTCATCTCACATCCACCCCGGCTATTCATCCGCGACAATCCAACGAGTTCATATCCACAAACCATCAAGAACAATCACAGATCACAGATATGTATAACCCCGACTAATCGACATATAGCGATTAGCCGACGTTCAATACATAAGAACATCACAGATATAACCTTTATAGTCAAAGTATATTGAAGTTCGGAAAAATACGGAATTATAGGCCCCCAAAAACAAATTTCTATTCTGGAAAATCTGGGCACATATAATATATCTGAAAAATCCTAAAACCATGTCGGAAACACACTGCACCAAAATCGATGCAGTAACTCACCAACTTGGCCGCGGTTCCGCGGCAGGAGCTTGCTCTTGCCGCGGAAGCGCGGCGCTTTGGTTGAGTCGCTGAATCGTTTTTGGTGGTTTTCTTCTAAAAACCCTGAGATGATTTTTGGGCTATAACAAAGTTTGTTTTGACCAGAAAAAGTTTTAACAGAAACTCAGATTTTTACAACTTGGTTTTTTCGATTTTTCCGTTTCGAATTTCGATACACTCTACTACCAAGCTAGTTTATGTTTAGTTAGGCTCTGATACCACTGTTAGGTCCACGTTACCTCTCCCGGTACTTTCGGGGTAGCGGAAACGGTAAATCAAAATTTTTCTAAACTTTGTAACATGGACCGTAAAAGCCGGATCTTTGCTAAACTAAACTAGCATACTTGCAAAGAAGAATTAACTACTCGGCAAAGTGGTTATACCTCAACTTGAACTCCTTCACTTATTGTTGTTGTTCTTCTTTGATGTTCTTCTCTTCTTGTTCTTCTTCTCATCGCTTGCTCAATGGTTGATCCGGACTTCGGTCACCTCCGCGGCCTCCTTGAGTCGAAGACGATCCACCCGAGAGATGTACACCGAGCTCCACCTCAAGCCGAGGTAACTAGGGCAAGGAGATTGCTAATCTAGAAGCCCTAGATGGTGTAGGGAGGATGTATGGATGTGTTTGTCAAGTAGAATCCTTTTTCTCTCAACACATGAGATCAAAGGAGAAATCAAGAGGAGGAAGAAGAATGAGGTTTTCTATCAACCATGGAGCTTCTCATTTCAAGAGAGAGAATGAGAATAAGCAAAATGAAAAGCTTAACCAAGAGAAAAGCTAACCATGGTTGCAATAATGCACAAACATTATCATTACAAATCCAATCAAGATAAAGGTGATGGCTACAAATGACATGACCATTATCATAACTAAATAAAAAGAAAACCAAAGAATACTTTAGATCTTCTAAGAAGATCCAAGTCAACTTTGGTCAAATGGTCAACAAAGTCAAGATGGTCAAATGGTCAATGTAATTAGCCATAACAAAATTATCAATGAAAGGATTAGTAAATAATGTCCCCGGCTCATTATGGTTTTGACCAAACGAACTGTAGAAACCCTAATTAGTCCGCCTCAAAATGGTTTTGACCGAATCAACTGTCAAAACCCTAATGAGCCTGCCACATAGTGGTTTTGGCCGAACCAACTGCCAAAACACTAATGAGGCACCTCCTCCTTCATCGCTCCAGAAAACTGTGCATACACACCTGCATCTGTATTCCGTAGAATGCGGATGCGCAGAAGACAAAACAAATCCATCCGTGCAATACTAGGATCTGGCTTAAACCAAAGCCCACCAGTACTGCCTGCCCGAACATCATACGCACACAAGTGTACGTAAGTGATCGCAGCCCTGCCGTAAAACCATACGGCCTCTACACGTTTCGCTCAGTGCAGGGAAACTCTCTGTGTGGGACTCTAAAGACTCGACACTACGCTGGCAGTGGGTTTAACCACAGACCGCAAGCGGCACTAGCTGTACGTAACGGTCCCCAGGTAGATGTCGACAAGTAGGCTGACGAGGTGAACCCCATCTTAACTCTTACTGAGTCTGAATGTGACATTCTCCGTACAGTCCGGTCTGTTCGTCTGATACATCGCATGTCGGGCCTAGGGGGGCGGCAAGCGTCAGACCCCTAATAGCGGTACAAGTCGTGTCGGAGTGAAGCCCAGAACACCCTGAGATAGCACTGGAACCTACCAGTATATCTCGCTTGCCCTGGCCAGGGACTACTTGTGTAATGGCTCTCCTAGACACAGCGCGATGTCAACCCCCAATACCGGGAGAGACGAATCCTGTCTAACCGTCACTGCCTCCAAGTGTTTCGGGACTGCTCCCAACAACTACCTGTTTGCACGACTCAGAAGAGCCGTGGTAGGGTAGTAATCAAAGAACAGTGGGAACACACTCGAGGCGGAGTGATAGTGTCAAGTCAGCGGACTAAGCTGTACTCATGTCACCTGGGAACTGATAACTGACGATTGGTATAATACCAACCATCAGTTCCCGACGAGTCCTGTCCAGTGTACTCGCAACCTAACGAGCACTCGCATACTATCTCAAGTACGACGTACCGACGGCTGTGGGACAGACCGTCTCCCGTGCTGGGATGAGAAGCGCATACGCTAGTCTACTCCGGAGTTTCGATGCTCTATCTCGATACTCCCACGACTAGGGACGTGTATATGGATGTGCTTGTAGATCACCCAGCCCCCACGAGTGTGATCGCCATCACAACGCCGGTAATCAAGCAAAGATCCAAAGGGCTCTACTAATGCGTATAGGTGATATAATAAATAAACACACAAGTACACATTAAAGCAGAGACAAACCAAGTAGCATACTACTATATTGAGCAAGATTGTCTGTACAACTGTGAATATCCCAAGCTTCCATTAAGTAATATACATACTAGTATGATACAGTAATGGCCTCTAGGGCATATACACCAACAGCTTTTTAGAAAATATAGTGACGAAAACCTTTACTAAAGAGGTCACTCCCGGTGAAGGGATCTCGGCTCTTTCCCCGTAGAATGGGGTGCAGGATATTCCAAATGAATACTACGGTGCAAAGCAAAAGTAATCGGCTATAGTGAAGTTAATGCCCTGACGCAAACTTCTGTCCAAGGGGTCACTCCCGGTGAAGGGATCTCGGCCCTTGCCTCGTCGACTGAGGAGCAGGATATTCCAAATGAATATCACGATGCAAAACAAAAGTGAACGTCCTTGCAATAACAGCCTTTTGAAAAGTGTTCCAACAACATCAGAATAGGTTTGTTTTAACTTTCATTGATCCGAATCAACGCAGTCCCATCAATTGATCACACCACAAAGAACGAAAATATACTGACGTACGTATATGCCATCCGCATTCGCCACTGGGTCCCGTCATCACCCGTTAGGTTAGCTAACTAACGGCAGAGCGGGGACTGGACTAGCGCGGATGAAAAGCATATACAACATCTACTAATATATATACCAATATATAGTATTTCGTTCAAGGCGTGAATTAAATGCAACATCACAGAAATGTACAGCATCACAGAACAATACAGATATCTGGGATCCCCGGGTTTCACAGAGCCACTACTGAAACCCGACGTTCCCCTGGTCGTGTGGATAGCCAGTGCAAAGAAATCCTAGACCCCTACGGGCGCGGCAAGTCACCCGCCAAAACCTGAAGCGAGGCAGCCCACTTCAGCACCGTGAATGGACCACCCAGCACTTCACGGAATCCGGTAACTTGGGCACCCTTCCTGGGTCAACCTGTATCCCCTACGAGTGCGGCGAATAGCCAGCCAATCCTGGAGTGAAGCCCCTTCCGTCCCAATGCCATGAGATGCGGGCTTGTTGCCTTCTAGAACCCGGCTATCCGTGTACCCCTCCGTGGGGTAACCCTAGTACAGAAAGTAAAATATACATACACCGGGTACATTGACCGGAACCTGGTCGTGCCCCAAAAGAATAATACAAACAGGCTGTGACGGCAGTCCACATGTCGGACGCTCGCCCCGCAATATCAAATGTACATAATACAACAACACTGTACTAGCATTGCATCCAGGCTATCCCCACGACCGATCCGCAACATCACAGCAAATACAAAGAACATCAACGTGAAAGTCACGTTCGCAAATCCGTCTAACCGGGCTATAGCAGTTAGACCGGATTTACCGATCGAGTGACATTCACGGTCGCAGATATAATGTAAATACTGTGAAAAATGTGTTTAAAATATCCGATCGATCAAAAATTAACAAGTGGGCCCCCAAGCAATACTGTAGCACTCACAGAAAATCTGGGCCCAATTTTAATATTCCAAAACCCCTAAAATAAGCCCAGAAGCCCACTGGAAAAAAATGATACAGTGACGACACCAAAGTGCGGCGGAACCGCGGCCCAAGGGGGGGTTTGGCCGCGGTTCCGCGCTTCAGTGATCGAGTCACTGCGTCGAATTTTTACAGCAGTCTTAGAACTCCCTGCACATCATTCTGAGACAACCTGAAAAATTTTTAGACTTCAAAAAATTTCGACAGAAAACTGATGTTAAGGAAAATGTAGATTTTGGAATTTTGGTCGATCGGAAATGCAAAACACATCAAACGAAGCTAGACGAAGTTAATGGCGAGGCTCTGATACCACTGTAAGTGCACGGCGGCGCCCCGGCCGTCAAACCGACGGCCAAATGTCGAAACGGTGATAAACTTTAATTTTGCGAACTTTGCAAACCGGCACCACCGCGCACTAAACCCCGGATCGGGCCATTAAACTTGTCCTAGCTAACTAACAAGATAGGGAAGAGATATACCGAGTGATCCGAGTCCTCCGGTCTTCTCGTCATCGTCCCGATCTCCCGCGGAAACTCCGGTCGTCGCCTCCTCGCCGGAAGGGCACCACATCGCCTGCATCTTTTACGGGCTCCCGCCTCAATACCGAGGCAACTCGGGCATGAAGCCGGCAAGTCGACATGCCCAAGATGTGCTGTAGGAAGTGTAGTGCTTTTTCTCTTTTGGGGTTTTGTTGCCATTTGAAAGATGATGGAGGAATCAAGAAGAAAAATGATGCTTGCATTTTTCTAGCATGAAATGAGATCAAGAATAATGCTATCATACCAAAATGAAACCCTCTCATTTTTCTCCCCTCATCAAAATGTGTGGCCGGCCATGCTCTATGGAGAATGGTGGAGGGATATGAAACAAAATCAAGAGGGAGGTGAGTGTAGGAGAAAAAGAAGGTGACCATATCCAAAGACAAGAAAACATCAACCATGCTTACACCTTAATCAACCCATACCCTCATTAATGCAAGTGATGGAAGAAAGAATGGTATCAAAAAGATGCTATCATAATTAATCCATATGCAAGAAAACCCCTCCACAAATGTTATTTGCAAACTTGCAAATAACCCCCTCCATCGGAAAAGTCCGGCCGGGAAAGAACAAAGGAAAACCGGCCGGAACGGAATGCAAACTGGCAACTCCAGAAAACTGGTCCCGTAATAAATTACAGGAAAACCTCGATACTGTGCATACACACCCGCATCTGTATTCCGTCCGGATACAAATGCAAAGAGACAAAATCTACACTGTACTATACTAGGATCCGGCTTAAACCAAAGCCGGCTAGTAATATCCGTCCGATCCTGATCCGTGCAATACCGCACGTATCCGATCGAACCTTGCCATATATCCATACGGCCACTAGTACAAACCGTCCGATCCTGACCCGTGCAATACCGCACGTGTCTGATCGGACCCTGCCATATCTCCATACGGCCTCTACAGCGTTTCGCCCGAAAGCCTGAGTAACAGAAAGTGTGGTGGACTCTAAAGACTCGTCAATACTATGGTTGTGGATTTAACCACTAGCACGTCAGAGGTATAAGCCAATACGTAACGGGCCACCAGCTATTGACCAAAAGGGACGTCGATGAGCGAACTCATCCTGACACCCTACTGAGCCTGTCAGTGACAATATCCGTACAGTCCGGTCCGTTCGTCTATGAGCATCGCATGTCGGGCCTAGGGGGTGGGTAAAAGTCAGACCCCCAAAAGCGGTGCAAGTCGTGTCGGAGTGTAGCCCAGAACACCCTGAGATACTACTGGAATACCTACCTGTAAATCTCCTGCCTTGGCCAAGGACTTCGTGTAATGGCTCTCCTAGACACAGCACGACCTCACCCCCAATACCGGGAGAGACGAACCCCCGAAGATCCGCTCACTGCCTCCATGTGGCTCGGGACTGTACCCAACTAAAACCTGTTTGCATGACTCCTTTGAGCCGTGGTAGGGTAGTAATCAAAGCACAGTGGGAACTCACACGAGACAAATGACGATCCCCAGGTCGATGAACTAACCTGTACACATGTCACCTGGGAACTGCTATCTGACGTCAGGTATAAGACCAACTAGCATGTTCCCGATGAGTCCTGTCCGGTGTACTCATAACCCAATGAGCACCTGTATACATCTTAGGTGAACCAACTGACACCAGTGGCTTGTGAGACCGGCCACCGCCCCTCGTCGGGGTCTCGACTGTATACACTAGTCTACTCTGGAGAATCGATGCCCTGTCTCGAAACTCCCACGACTAGGGACCTTTTAAGGATATGCTTGTAGACTCCAGCTCTCACTTATATGATCGCCCTCATACTGCCGGCAGTCAAGCAAGAATCCTAGGGGCTCTATCAACGTGCAATAGTGACATGTCAGGTCACCTAAAGCAGTACACGATGATAAAGGTAAACCAGATAGCAAACTATCATCTCGAGTAAGACTGTCCTACCGGGATAAGTCATCCCTCAATCATTGTAATCACGTGCCTGTGATCCAATAATTGACTCTGAGGGCACTATCTCCAACAGGACACACGTTGGTTGATATTCTCATACATACAGGCATATGATTCAGATGATTGTATTTTACTTGTTGCTATGGGCATTGACTCTATTGTTGACATATATGCATACATGGTCACCCTAGATTTCATAGTATTACCTTCATGATATAGTAAGACCTAGGAATTGCTGTTTATTTGATTTCCACCTGCTGATATTTTCTACTCACGAGTTGGCAACTCACCCGCATTGTGCCACAGTTTCTTGCAGATTCGACCGCCTGGATCAGTAGCGGTATCGTCGGCACACAGTTTCTTCAGGATTTTTTTGTTCGATAAGTGGGACACATATTGGATTGTGACCACTCTAGTACCTTTAATTCCTATTGTATCTGGTTAAACTCCATTAATCAGAAACTAGAATGTGTATATTGGTAGACCTAGACAGACTTGTGTATTTGCGAGACTTAGAGCGATGTAAGTTCGCTTTTTTATGTTGATGATGTCTTGCTTTAATTCTTTCTATGTTTGATCTTTGTCGTAGGGCGTTGTATATATGTTTATTTCGTGGTTGAGATTCCGCCAATTGGCGAAGAGCTAGCTCCAGCTTGGGATGCATATATATTGTTATGTATATGGTTTTGGATCAAAATATACATGGGAGGTGCTGCGCAAAATTTCAAGGACGAAAATGTTTTCAAAGATAGTGTACATTCATTGCCTTTTTATATTATATAACTTATACTTTTAAAAATGAAGGCTTGAATTTCTTATGATGTTGTTTCAAAACAGTACCCCCCACTATTTTCCGCAAAAAAGTTTAGATTTACTGGGCTTCGGCTTACTTGAATTACGTTACGCCTTTTGACGTTGCGTGATTTAAGTGCCAATCACGAACTAAATTACGGGTCGTGGCAAAGTTAGTATCAAAGCGTTGGGTTTAACCTTTGTGCGAGTCTAGGTTTGACTATACGGAGTCTAGGGCGAAATATATTTCGGAACCTAGGCTTGACCTTACGGAACATAGACTTGACTGGGGGTATTAGACCAAACTTTCGTTATGTTGGTTGACCTTGGTTGATGGAGTAGGTAACTCAAGTAGAGTAACGTACCGTGTGTATGTCCCACGGTATACTTACGATACGATGCTCTGCTTAAGTAACTTAGGATGTACATCTCGTAAGATCCGTGATTCTATTCATTCTTGTGATCTATCCTCATCGATGTCTGTTGCTGTTCCTGTCACTATGGCTACGCGGGCTGAGAAAGCTGCTGCTGGAGATGCGGTCAGAGTGAGCTCGTCACGGACGAGGACCGACCATGATATTTTCTGGTGATATAGGAACGTATAGGTATAGTGTTTGTGTTGAGATCTCTCATTTAAGGCGAGTGTTTGGATTTGCACCAGATGATCGGGCCATTGATAGAGGCTGCCAGATTGAGAGGACTGTTGATGTACAGCCTATCCCAAAGGTCGCGATGTTGTCTACCGTGCAGACAGATGACTCAGTTGTTGCTGAGATTGATGGGATGCCGCCTTCAGTGTTTATGAGCTGAAATCGCCGGAGCTTTCAGACAGAGATGTGACAGAAGATAGCTAGTCTATCTTGAGTTAAGCGACTGAGATGATTCGTCCGATCCGATGCACCGACACAGGCTTAGTTGAGTTGAAGAATTCCAGTTTAGAGAATCTTACTCAGATCTAGAGTAAATCGATCAAGAGAGGACGTTGATCGTTAGATACTCTGATGTGAAATCGGTAAGTTGACCAGGTTCGGATAGAAGGACCTCACCTAGATGCATTGTGAGTTGATCGAGAACGGACGAATGAAGCTTATTCCTCCGATAATTTGGACGAGTCCCCGAGGATGTAATCGGCTAGATATCTTCCACAGAGTGGTGAAGATACGCGAGTTCACGTTTCGAGTCCTTGTGAGAGACTCTAGATTTAACTGTAGCCGAGAATGAATTGCAGTACGTAGACAGCGAGACGTGATTTCGATGTGGGTGATAAGGAAGACAGGTGGAACAAGAGTTTCGTGCGAGATATTAAGGAGCTATTGTTACTCCCCGTTCAGACCAGAGGATTGATATGATGCCAGAGGCGTTGGATACAACCAAATTTCATTGGAAAGTCGTGCTGAGGACGCAGCCGTCCGGATGAGAAAAAGAGTTGAGTAAAGAGTGCCAACCTCTGTATAGTTCGGCATAGGTTAGATCGGAAGAGACTTTGAGTAGGTTCTTTCCAGGACACCGCAGGGATAAAGATTTGCACCTAGAATCAGTTGTTTCGCGCATATTCAGAGAGCCAAATGCTATCACCAGTGACGTGCTGCTTTACGAGTAGTCATGTTAATTGGCCAAGAGATGATCAACGGAGTGCTAGAGCGGAACTGTTCCGTTATCAGACCTGACCGGGCCGACGAGCGGAAGGATTGTGAGATTGGTAATCCATAGAGAAAATAAGGATCCAGAGACCGAGGACGCCAGACCATGAGCAGGAGGCAAGTGGATGTTCTCGCTCTGCCAGCTTTGGGCACACCGGCTTTTTTCCACATTGAAGGAGGTGTACTTCAATGTCATTTGTTGCGATTTGTGTTTTGTGATTCAAGTATCACACTTTTATCTCTTGGACGTTGAGTTTTGATGATTTGGTTGCGTGATATTTGTTTTCGTGCACCATGGCTGCACCTGCTGGATATTTTCATTTGTGCACAGTTATTGTACTTAATTTATGTTTTATACACCGTTACATCGGTTTGCGATTTGTGCATATTTGTAACACTTGATATCGATTTTGTGCCTTGGCTGCATGTATTTATGATTCCGTGGATTTCGATACCGTCGATTTAATTTTGTGTTTGTTGTATGCACTTGACTTATGCACTCGGTATAGCTCACATGTGCTTGCAGTGCATTGGTATGAGTTTTGTGCACGCAGTTCCACACGTTTATGATTTTATACACCATGGTACGCTCGGCGTTGTTTTTATGCGCATTTGAGATATTGATGAGTTTTTGGGCACCTAGTGCACCTGATTTGTATTCCATCCATTTGTTGCACCAGATTTGTATTTCGTGCATTGTTGCACCAAATTTGTATTTCGTGCATTTATTGCACCAGATTTATATTCCGTGCATTTGTTGCACCAGATTTATACTCCGTGCAAAGATTTATACTCCGTGCATTTGTTGCACCAGATTTATGTTTTCGTGCACGTCTGCACTTGACGTTTGTTATCATGCACGCTGCTGCACTAGATGTTTTGTACGGACCTGACGCACTTGATTTAGATTATTGCGCACACTGGGCGCAAGAAATGTGGTTTTGTGCACACCAGGTGTACTCGATTGAGATTTTATTCGTGCATGATTGTTGCGCATGATTTAGATTTTCATGCACTCTAGATGCACTTAATGTTGTTGTCGTGCACACCCGTTGCACTTGACAGATGCTTTCGTGCAAACCCGTTGCACTTAGTTTTTGCTTTTGTTCACATTCGTGGCACTTATATTGGACTTGAATTTCCGTGCGCACCAAACGCACGTGATATTGGATACGCCTTTTGATACTGATTTATTTCTTAGCATCATATTTTCATGGTGGGTACTAAATTACGTAGTAGCCAAGCAGGACAGGTCTGAGGACAGTTCCTGAGTATTTTTGCATGCATCAGTAATTACGAAGAGCTTTTCAAAAAAGGAGCTATAGTCTCACTATTTTTCTATGTGCCTATGGGTGGCATGAACTTTGACAAATAAAACCTTTTGGGAGATTTCAAAAAGGCAGGACGTATATCTTTAGCAAACTTATATAAACCCATATCTATTTCTTTACCAAATGAGCGTCTGTCACTTATACCGTAAGTTAGGCATCGCACGGCGATTCGAAAAAGTTTTTGCATGTGTTTTATTTAGTTCTAGAGTATTTTACGAGGATGCGTACTATATACGTATTATGATTTTGATTATAGTATATTTGAGAATGGCATTGGATTTCGAGATTTTCATCTCCTATATAACTCCAGTGATTGCGTGACGCTTGACGGAGTTCGTTTTTGAGTTTCGCATTCGTTTTCATGCGCACTCGATGCGCTGTGATATATTTCAGTATTCCGTGATTTCGGAGCCCCGTTGATTTGGATAGATTATGGAAATGTTTTTGTATTTATGGTTTAAATTTAAATTCGGGGAACGAATTTATTTGAGGAGGGAAGATTGTAACATTTTAGAAAGATAAAATATTGTTTTTGGAATTTAAATATCGAAATAATATATTTCACGAAAACTATTCGATTTGCGAATTGGGGATTTCGTAAAATGGTATTATTATATACCAATATTTGGAGATTAATATGTATTAATTATTAAAAAGGTATTTATCGGATTTGAGCATTTTATAATTAATTATATGCATGTTTAAATTAAACATGATTAGTGCACTACTAATCATGATTAAACCAAATCCGTATTTTTTAATTAGCCAAGTTTTAGTGCACCATGACATGTTGCATTTTGTTACATGTAGGTTTCTTTTGTATTTGTGTTTGGTTTTAATGAGAGGGAAAAAGAGAAAAGAAAAGAAAAAGAGAGCATGATTGAAAAGAGAGAGAAAGAGAAAGAGAGAGATGGGACACAATGATGTGGCATGGGCATGAGAGAGAAAGAGCATGCCATGAGAAAGGGAGATGAGTGTATTGTAAGTGCACGGCGGCGCCCCGGCCGTCAATCCGACGCCGGAATGCGGAAACGGTGATGAACTTAAATTTTTGCGGACTTTGCAAACCGGCACCACCACGCACTAAACTCCGGATCGAACCATTAACTAGTCTAAGCTATCTACAAGAATGGGAATAGAGATATACCGACGATCCAAGTCCTCCGGTCTTCATCTCCACTCCGATCTCCTCGCGGGATCTCCGTCCACATCGTCGCCTCCTCGCCGGAAAGGGCACCACATCGCCTTCGTCTTTTACGGGCTCCCGCCTCAATACCGAGGCAACTCGAGCATGAAGCCGGCAACTCGACATGCTCAAGATTTGCTGTAGGAATGTGTAGTAGATCATGCTAGTCTCATTTGGGGTTTGTAGTTGCCTTGATGGAGGAATGGGGTTAGGAAAAATGGTGCTTTCATTTTTCTATAACAAGAAGAAGAAGGAGATGAAGGATTCCTCACAAAATAAGGATGAACTCTCTCATTCTTTTTCTTCTCTCTAGTGTTCTTTCTTTTTTCAAGTGAGTATCATAATGTGGTGGAGGAAAGACTATGAAGTATGAAGGGAGGTGAGTGTAGGAGATGAAAGAGGGTGACCACACCAAGGGACAAAGAAACATACACCATGCTTGTTACTATTGAACCCATACCCTCACTTTATCACCATCAAATCTCATAAAGCAAAAGCATGGTGGAAAAGAAAATGATAGCTATCATAATCAAACATTTACAAGAAACCCCCTCCACAAATGTCATTTGCACAATTGCAAATACCCCCCTCCATCGGAAAAGTCCGGCCGGGAAAGAACAAAGGAAAACCGGCCGGAACGGAATGCAAACTGGCAACTCCAGAAAATTGGTCCCGTAATAAATTACAGGAAAAACCCCAATACTGTGCATACACACCCGCATCTGTATTCCGTCCGGATACAAATGCAATGAGACAAAATCTACACTGTACTAAACTAAGACCAGCTTAAGCCAAAGCCGGCTAGTTAAAACCGTTCGATCCTGATCCGTGCAATACCGCACGTATCAGATCAAACCCTGCCATACAACTATACGGCCACTAGTACAAAACTGTCCGATCCTGATCCGTGCAATACCGCACGTATCTGATCGGACCCTGCCATATCTCCATACGGCCTCTACAGCGTTTCGCCCGAAACTTGAGTAACTGAAAGTGTGGTGGACTCTAAAGACTCGTCAATACTATGGCTGTGGATTTAACCACTAGCACGTCAGAGGTATAAGCCAATACGTAACGGGCCACCAGCTATTGACCAAAAGGGACGTCGATGAGCGAACTCATCCTGACACCCTACTGAGCCTGTCAGTGACAATATCCGTGCAGTCCGGTCCGTTCGTCTATGAGTATCGCATGGCGGGCCTAGGGGGTTGGTAAAAGTCAGACCCCCAAAAGCGGTACAAGTCGTGTCGGAGTGTAGCCCAGAACACCCTGAGATACTACTGGAATACCTACCAGTAAATCTCCTTGCCTTGGCCAAGGACTTTGTGTAATGGCTCTCCTAGACACAGCACGACCTCACTCCCAATACCGGGAGAGACGAACCCCTGAAGATACGCTCACTGCCTCCATGTGGCTCGGGACTGTACCCAACTAAAACCTGTTTGCATGACTCCTTTGAGCCGTGGTAGGGTAGCAATCAAAGTACAGTGGGAACTCACACGAGACAAATGACGATCCCCAGGTCGATGAACTAACCTGCACACATGTCACCAGGGAACTGCCATCTGACGTCTGGTATATGACCAACTAGCATGTTCCCGGCGAGTCCTGTCCGGTGTACTCATAACCCAACGAGCACCTGTATACATCTTAGGTGATCCAACTGACACCAGTGGCTTGTGAGACCAGCCACCGCCCCTCGTCGGGGTCTCGACTGTATACACTAGTCTACTAATGGAGTATCGATGCCCGGTCTCGAAACTCCCACGACTAGGGACCTTTTAAGGATATGCTTGTAGACCCCCAGCTCCCACTTATATGATCGCCCTCATACTGCTGGTGGTCAAGCAAGAATCCTAGGGGCTCTATCAACGTGTAATAGCGACGTGTCATGTCACCTAAAACAGTACACGATGATAAAGGTAAACCAGATAGCATACTATCATCTTGAGTAAGACTGTCCTACCGGGATAGGTCCTCCCTCAATCATTACAATCACCTACCTGTGACCTAATAATTGACTCTGAGGGCACTATCTCCAACAATCTCCCACTTGCACTCAAGGCTAATTATTGCGATGTCGCATACTCACAGCCCGTGTGATACCGAACACCCAACTCCTCTACTAGTCAGTCTCACAAAGCTCGTTTGCGAAACTATTGCGTTCGAGGAATAGCCTCAGTGAGTGGATCCGCTTTGTTGTTTCTTTCCATGTCTCTCTATATCTCAAGTTCGCGGAGAAAGCCATCTCCCGAAATGAGCAAAATCAGTCTTAGAATATGTCTGGATGTCTGATGGGACGTAGCTCATAAATGAACTCCAAATCCAAACTTCTTAGACTGTATTGACAACTGAACTTAATCAGTGTCCTGCGCGCCATGCCTCCCTCAGTATTGCCTTGGACCACCTGTCCAAAATACTGCCCCTCATCAGAAGGAAAACTATAACTCTGACAACCTCCTTGTCGTCCATGTCACCATGGAAGCCTGGAATGATAACCGTCTCCTGAATGAGGCTGTCGTTATCATATCCCTAGAACATCCACTTATGTTCTAAAACTGCTTCCGACTGTTTCTCCAGGATTGGATTAATGTCAACTTATTGCATCTAGTGCAAGAACAACATCTGGTGTGGTACTTGACATCTCATGATTGACTCAATTGCCTAAGCAAGTGATCTGCCAATCATGCACGTCCCTCTCCCCTTTAGTCTGTAAGACACCTTTAGAGAGGGTGACTCCATTACCTGCAGGTACACTACCGTGCCAGGAGTCGTCCATCCTAAATACTCTTAGAATGCTGTCAAGTACCCTTATTGGGAAACCACCCAAATCTGGATCTAAAACCATAGATCTAGTAACCAGTATGTTTGATATAATGTCCAAGTCCTTTGTGGAGAAACCACTGTGCGACGACCAAAGTATAACCGATCGTAGTATAGGAATTTCTTTTCCTACTACCTTCTCAACAGATCCATCCCCTATTCTGATGACGTCAAACCTATGACTGTCACATCAGAAATAGATGATCTATCTCCGCTACATCTGCTTTAGTCTATAAATAGACATAAGCCTGATGTCCACCAATGCTTCCGCTGCTCCCACTGACTACGACAACCCTCTGCCAGAGTCATATAGACGTGCACTTCTAAAACTAGTTTAGAACGACGCTATACTCATCCTCCTGCCGGGTCTCGCAGCCTGGAACAACAACAATGGCAAGTGTGGGTAAACAAGAACTTCCCTGTCACCGTCCTTGAGGCTACCTGAGTACCTCTCGGGTGCCTGAAGTTACCCACCTTATCTGCGGAGTGGCCAATGGAATGTCAAACCAGATTGAATCTTTAGGTTCCTTATCAAATCTTCAGTAATCGTTTGTGGTTCTGGAATCACTTCCAGTTCTACCATACTCCCACTACTGTTTTCTGAAAAAATCCATTTTTAATAAAACTGTGGCGAGTCTAGAACAATATTGCTATTGTTCATCCAGATGGTAGAAAGTCAACCCTCGTCATAGCCTGGGTCAACCCACAAACAGCCATTACAGAAACGTGCCTTGAGTTGTCCAGTGTCTGGTTTTAATCATAAACCGGACAACTCCCCGTACCTTAACATCGTTAAGATATGAACTGTTCTATATCCAATATAGAAACAGAGGCACTGATTTAATTGAACCAGATTCAAATCATGCAGCTGTCCCCAGCGCATGTCAACTAAATGGAAGGAGGCCGATCAGCGTTACTCAACTTAGGAGAGCTTCCAATTATGAGTAACCTGAAAGAGAAGCAAGATCTCTTTATCATTACTATCAACTGAATACCATACACAAGTATCTACATCTTCGATCACTTTGAAGAATCCCGATACTTGCAACACCTGGTTCTCTACTCTATTCAAATACCTATAACTCCTCAAAACTTAGACCCTGTGTTTCCACGAAACACCGGTCTAAAAACTAGAGAAGTCATAAGTAAACCGAATATAGTACGAGGACCTACCCCTCTGTCCTAATGGACCCTGGACAACATACAATACTCTGTATAAGTCCCTTGAGTCTGATAACTCATTCACTGTGTGCCGTAGGTTGAAAACTGTACTTATGGTTAAGAAGAATTACACCGCTGTTTAATGCTCCTTACCTAACCATCCACTGATATAGGTAAATGTCGTAGACATAATTTCAGAAAGGTATATCTCACTCTATAAAAATAGACGTACAGATATATCAATTTGAAATTGGTGCATGACTGCGGATATTCAAAACCAAATATTTGCCGACCGGCAAACAGCCCAGGTGATTTCCTCAAATATCACCGATTACAACGAATCCCGATATAATGAGGATGATCACCCAATTCCCAATAACCTACTCCCTCTCATCATCTGTAAAACCATACAGATGTGAGAAT
The DNA here is from genome assembly GCA_030015575.1 of Agapanthus africanus. NCBI lineage: Eukaryota > Viridiplantae > Streptophyta > Magnoliopsida > Asparagales > Amaryllidaceae > Agapanthus > Agapanthus africanus. The sequence goes on from CM057347.1 coordinate 222,953,090, forward strand.
CATACCTGGTAAATACATACCCTGGAGTAAGTATCTAATCGGGAAATCAGTTTTCTTTTAACAATACACAGTGAAACTGAAACATTGAAATGTTTCGGTGGGGTATCCCGGTATTCTTTAGTAATGCCTCTTCCATTATCGAAATTCACAACTATAACCGTATAATTCTTTGCCACCTCTCCAAATCCCTTTATATGTCTTTAGTCTTTACCTTCTGCACACCCCTTTAGGCCAAATGGTTTTCTTCCTTCCCTACCGTTCGGCACCAGCCTATGGTTTGGAAGAAGACTATCCAATAAGCATAAAGGGTGTACTGTCCTAATCCTAGGAGCACTCGCAACGCGAGAGAAGGTGAAGATAAAAGACACCTGAATGTACTTTATTCCTATTTCTCCTGGACCAGAATCCATCCCCGAACTGGAACAAGTTCCATTCGAGTTCGTATATAACCATACGATGGAGTATCCAAATAAACTGTGGATCTTCGTAGTGATACGGAGTGTCCTGGAGAAATACAAAGGTGATGTGGGAGTGGTAACGAAATATTTGGTTTGGTCGTGAATATCTGTTGCAATTTACTTTGCCCTCTTACTAATCCCTTGCTTTGTCTGAACTTAATACCTTCTGCACACCATCGTTATGCTAATTGGTTTTCTTCATTCCCTACCGGTCGGCACCAGCCTAAGGTTTGGAAGAAGACAATCCAATTTGCATAATAGGTGTGCTACCCCTAAACCAAGGAGTACTCGTAACCTGAGAGAGGGTAAAAGGAAAAGACAACTGAATAATCCTATCCGTTTTCTCCAGAACCGGAAACCATCCTCGAATCCCTTCGAGTTCGTATCTAACCATACGATGGTTTTGTCCAATGGAAGTGGACGTTCGTAGTAATACGGGGTGTCCTGGAGAAAAGGGTAAAAATAGGAGTGGCAATGAGGTCTGCAACTCTGACAATCCAAAAGCCAGTGTTTAAGAAGGTTCGGTCAACTTGGTCACTGAGTCATAGTCTTAGGGTCGGGTCAATGGTCGCTGCCAAAGAGAGAGAGAAAAGAAACACTCAGCGTGCACTCTAACCTAGATCAGAATGGTTACCAATTTATCTAATCTGGAAACCTCCCACTGTACCTCAAATTCTCCTCCAAACCTGAAAGAAGAATTAGTCGGGGTCACCCGAGGAGTAAACCAACTCATCAGTGGGAATCGGGATCCAACTCTCATCGCATGATAACGTGACGGAATCCGCTCACGGTATCACACTCCAGAAGGTATGCGCATATCTGGCAAGTTTCAGTACTTTTGAAACTCCCGATGTGATTTCTGCCCCATGCTCTTATGACCTTGACGAAGGTCAACAAATCATAAGTCACATGTCAAGTTCCACCCGTCATTATCCAGGTTAATTTGAATCCACCCGTACAAGCCCTTGACGAAGGTCAACAAGGCTGTACGACTGTCCCAAACCAACGCATCTATCTATGCAGCAGAAAGGTAACAAGCAGCTACCATACACTATGCCTTGACGAAGGTCAACAAACATAGCATGAATACTACGTGCTACCCGTCTGAAACGACGGAGGGCTACGAATGGTTTCTGGCGAAAACCTTTAACGTAATGAACTTGATATCGTCGAAGGAACGGATAGCTTTTAAAAATATAGTGACGAAAACCGTTGCTAAAGAGGTCACTCCCGGTGAAGGGATCTCGGCTCTTTCCCCGTAGAATGGGGTGCAGGATATTCCAACTGAATACCACGGTGCAAAGCAAAAGTAATCGGCTATAGTGAAGTTAATGCCCTGACGCAAACTTATTGTCCAAGGGGTCACTCCCGGTGAAGGGATCTCGGCCCTTGCCTCGTCGACTGAGGAGCAGGATATTCCAATGAATACCACGATGCAAAACAAAAGTAAACGTCCTTGCAATAACAGCTTTTTGAAAAGTGTTCCAACAACATCAGATTAGGTTTGTTTTAACTTGCATTGATCCGAATCAATGCAGTCCCATCAATTGATCACACCAAAAAGAACGAAAATATACTGATGTACGTATATGCCATCCGCATTCGCCACTGGGTCCCGTCATTACCCGTTAGGTTAGCTAACTAACGACAGAGCGGGGACTGGACTAGCGCGGATGTAAAACATATACAACATCTACTAATATATATACCAATATATTATATTTCGCTCAAGGCGTGAATAAAATGCGACATCACAGAAATGTACAGCATCACAGAACAATACAGATATCTGGGATCCCCGGGTTTCACAGAGCCACTACTGAAACCCGACGTTCCCCTGGTCGTGTGGATAGCCTGTGCAATGAAATCCTAGACCCCTACGGGCGCGGCAAGTCACCCGCCAAAACCTGAAGCGAGGCAGCCCCCTTCAGCGCCGTGAATGGACCACCCAGCACTTCACGGAATCCGGCAACTTGGGCACCCCTCCTGGGTCAACCTGTACCCCCTACGAGTGCGGCGAATAGCCTGCCAATCCTAGAGCGAAGCCCCCTCCGTCTCAATGCCATGAGATGCGGGCTTGTTGCCCTCCAGAACCCGGCTATCCGTGCACCCCTCCGCGGGGCAATCCTAGTACAGAAAATAAAATATACATACACCGGGTACATCGACCGCAACCAGGTCGTGCCCTAAAAGAATAATACAAACAGGCAGTGACGGCAGTCCACATGTCGGACGCTCGCCCCGCAATATCAAATGTACATAATACAACCACAACTGTACTAGCATTGCATCCAGGCTATCCCCACGACCGATCCGCAACATCACAGCAAATACATAGAACATCAACGTGAAAGTCACGTTCGCAAATCCGTCTAACCGGGCTATAGCAGTTAGACCGGATTTACCGATCGAGTGACATTCACGGTCGCAGATATAATGTAAATACTGTGAAAAATGTGTTTAAGATTTTCCGATTGACCAAAAATTAACAAGTGGGCCCCAAACTAATACTGTAGCACTCACAGAAATAATTGGCCCAATTTTAATATTCCAAAACCCCTAATTACTACCCTGAAGCCCACTGGAAAAAGATGGCCCACTGACCTCTCTAAGTTGCGGCGGATCCGCGGCCCAATAGAAGGGTGAGGCCGCGGTTCCGCGCTCTGGAAGAGGGATTAGTGCGTCGAATTTTCCCAGAGTGCTTAGAATTTCCTGCACATCATTCTTAGACCACCTGAAAAATTTTTGGACACCAAAAAATCTTAACAGAAAACTGATGTGAGGTAAAAATGAGTTTTTGGAATTTTGGTCGATCGGAACCGCAAAACACATCACACAAAGCTAGACTAAGTTAATGGCGAGGCTCTGATACCACTGTAAGTGCACGGCGGCGCCCCGGCCGTCAATCCGACGCCGGAATGCGGAAACGGTGATGAACTTAAATTTTTGCGGACTTTGCAAACCGGCACCACCGCGCACTAAACTCCGGATCGAACCATTAACTAGTCTAAGCTATCTACAAGAATGGGAATAGAGATATACCGACGATCCAAGTCCTCCGGTCTTCATCTCCACTCCGATCTCCTCGCGGGATCTCCGTCCACATCGTCGCCTCCTCGCCGGAAAGGGCACCACATCGCCTTCGTCTTTTACGGGCTCCCGCCTCAATACCGAGGCAACTCGAGCATGAAGCCGGCAACTCGACATGCTCAAGATTTGCTGTAGGAATGTGTAGTAGATCATGCTAGTCTCATTTGGGGTTTGTAGTTGCCTTGATGGAGGAATGGGGTTAGGAAAAATGGTGCTTTCATTTTTCTATAACAAGAAGAAGAAGGAGATGAAGGATTCCTCACAAAATAAGGATGAACTCTCTCATTCTTTTTCTTCTCTCTAGTGTTCTTTCTTTTTTCAAGTGAGTATCATAATGTGGTGGAGGAAAGACTATGAAGTATGAAGGGAGGTGAGTGTAGGAGATGAAAGAGGGTGACCACACCAAGGGACAAAGAAACATACACCATGCTTGTTACTATTGAACCCATACCCTCACTTTATCACCATCAAATCTCATAAAGCAAAAGCATGGTGGAAAAGAAAATGATAGCTATCATAATCAAACATTTACAAGAAACCCCCTCCACAAATGTCATTTGCACAATTGCAAATACCCCCCTCCATCGGAAAAGTCCGGCCGGGAAAGAACAAAGGAAAACCGGCCGGAACGGAATGCAAACTGGCAACTCCAGAAAATTGGTCCCGTAATAAATTACAGGAAAAACCCCAATACTGTGCATACACACCCGCATCTGTATTCCGTCCGGATACAAATGCAATGAGACAAAATCTACACTGTACTAAACTAAGACCAGCTTAAGCCAAAGCCGGCTAGTTAAAACCGTTCGATCCTGATCCGTGCAATACCGCACGTATCAGATCAAACCCTGCCATACAACTATACGGCCACTAGTACAAAACTGTCCGATCCTGATCCGTGCAATACCGCACGTATCTGATCGGACCCTGCCATATCTCCATACGGCCTCTACAGCGTTTCGCCCGAAACTTGAGTAACTGAAAGTGTGGTGGACTCTAAAGACTCGTCAATACTATGGCTGTGGATTTAACCACTAGCACGTCAGAGGTATAAGCCAATACGTAACGGGCCACCAGCTATTGACCAAAAGGGACGTCGATGAGCGAACTCATCCTGACACCCTACTGAGCCTGTCAGTGACAATATCCGTGCAGTCCGGTCCGTTCGTCTATGAGTATCGCATGGCGGGCCTAGGGGGTTGGTAAAAGTCAGACCCCCAAAAGCGGTACAAGTCGTGTCGGAGTGTAGCCCAGAACACCCTGAGATACTACTGGAATACCTACCAGTAAATCTCCTTGCCTTGGCCAAGGACTTTGTGTAATGGCTCTCCTAGACACAGCACGACCTCACTCCCAATACCGGGAGAGACGAACCCCTGAAGATACGCTCACTGCCTCCATGTGGCTCGGGACTGTACCCAACTAAAACCTGTTTGCACGACTCCTTTGAGCCGTGGTAGGGTAGCAATCAAAGTACAGTGGGAACTCACACGAGACAAATGACGATCCCCAGGTCGATGAACTAACCTGCACACATGTCACCAGGGAACTGCCATCTGACGTCTGGTATATGACCAACTAGCATGTTCCCGGCGAGTCCTGTCCGGTGTACTCATAACCCAACGAGCACCTGTATACATCTTAGGTGATCCAACTGACACCAGTGGCTTGTGAGACCAGCCACCGCCCCTCGTCGGGGTCTCGACTGTATACACTAGTCTACTAATGGAGTATCGATGCCCGGTCTCGAAACTCCCACGACTAGGGACCTTTTAAGGATATGCTTGTAGACCCCCAGCTCCCACTTATATGATCGCCCTCATACTGCTGGTGGTCAAGCAAGAATCCTAGGGGCTCTATCAACGTGTAATAGCGACGTGTCATGTCACCTAAAACAGTACACGATGATAAAGGTAAACCAGATAGCATACTATCATCTTGAGTAAGACTGTCCTACCGGGATAGGTCCTCCCTCAATCATTACAATCACCTACCTGTGACCTAATAATTGACTCTGAGGGCACTATCTACAACATGTATAACTCCACCCTTGACCAATTCCTTCATCTCATTCTCACTTCATTCTTCAACTCCTCTTTCATCTTCTTTTCCTCCTTCTTCACCTTCCTCAACCTCCATGTATCATCTCTAAAACCTTGCCAAAACACTACACTCCCTTCATTAAATATGCACACAACCTCATCCAACACCCCATGGTGGAAACAAGTTTTGATTTTGAGCACTTGGAGCTTCTAGGGTTTTTCTTGAGTTGTTTCCAAGAGGTATAACCTTCTCTTCACATCTTTTAATGAGTTTCCTAATCTTTTCGTATAGTTTAGAGTTCGATTTAGTGTAGATTGTGATCTTAGAAATTTCTAAGTTGATGTTTAGTGGGAGACATGACTTATGATGTGGTAATTGAGGTGTAATGAGTGTTTACAAACCCTTAGTGGTGATTTTACTGGCCAAGACCAGAGAATAGAAACCAAACTACGATTATAAAATTTCCCGACATCGATTATTTTGATAGTTTGTGAGGATATTTGGGAATCTGGGATAACCCTTGAGACCCATAAAATAAGTTCCCTTCACTGTGAGACGAGCAGGCAACCTAGAAGCACGCCCTGAAAACCCGAGCCTCTAAATCCTTTTCCAGACCGCAGATTTATTCTTGGTGGCTGCAAATTGCGGCCATATCGGAGTGGAATTGGGTATTTTTTGTTCATGGCTTTTTTATCTAGTAATTAGACATACCCTATATGCAGAATGTTTTGTTTTGTCCTAGGTTAGAATCTGGGAGTGGTTTTCTTATGTTGCTGATTTGGTGTTTTCCGATTCTGAAATGTGGTTTTTAGTATTTGATTTCGGACTTGGTCATTGGACGTTTGTACGTCAACGACGGGGGTTATTTGGTTGTTTTTGTATGCGTAGGCTATAGCTTCTAACCTATGAGCACTTCGTGCGTCGTATCGGTTTTCCAAACTTTGTTTTAATAATGTTATGATGAGTATTGATTTGAAAGTTCCTTCGTGTGGACTTCCGAGATGACGAAGCACGTCAACTTCGGCTAAGCAAGGAGTTTAGCAAGTGAGTAGATTTATTTCTACGGGGAAAGTCGTGTGGATGGCGTATAGCACCCCCGCAACCGTAGTGCTAGGGTTATATATATAGTCTACAGGGTTAATAGAATACAATATGCGATAGTAGTAGACTTTGTAGAAGATATATCTCTAGTTCTATTTTCTTAACCTTTGAGCTATATATACACATATATGGGGAAAAGGAAAATTATGATATGATGATACAAGTTGTTATGATACGATATAATGACATATGGCGATATGATATAATATGAATATGAGATGACATGAGATGATTTATGATGATATGAGATGAGGTGATGTACGTGACTATAGATCCGTACTATCGATTTGATGATATCGTATGATGGATATTCCATACGTGATATATAAAGACGAATCGCCGATATTTATTTCGACCGTGAACACTTTATAGTATATCACGAAGTAGATATTGTGATATGTTTAGAGTCATACCTACTTCTAAACTAACAAATCATTACGCACTTTCAACTGATGATTTCCAGGAGACGCTACAATCTTTTCAAATGGTATCTTTTTCAAAATATCATAGCCCCTATTTTCTAAAACAACGATTTGTACTATTTTAAACTATAACTGTATGAATAATACGTAGTTGCGTATTTTATACTATTCTGTCACGACCCAAATTTCGTCCCATGACCGGCACTTAACCACGTAATGTCTACTGGCGTAACGCGACTAAGTAAGCCGAAACCCAGAAATCAAAACCATCAAAAGTAGTGAGTGTTAAAACATTTAATGGAAATATTAGTTTAAAACATTTTGAAAATCTTGGTAATTTAGTAAAATTCTTTAAAGTTTAAGTTCTTTTCTTTAAAAATTTTGGCAGCATTTCCTTTGTAAAAACCAGCCCCGAAATCGGGTACAAGACAAGATATAAATAAAAATGAGATACAGTAAGAATAAAGCATCCCAAACGGGAGCAATCACGCCCAACGGAGGAAACAATCACCACAATAATAATATACGACGCTGTAGCGAAGAATGAGCAAAAAAAAGTGAAGACAACATGAAAGATAAAACTGCATAAATAAAGTCGGCTCACAACGAGCTCAACAGCAGAACACAAAATAATATACATCTTCCTCACAACTGGTCTCTAAGTCAATATATGAATAGTAGATGGAGAGTACTAGATACAATAGTGTGTCCAACGGGAAAATAAACGGATACCGCAAAAAAAACCACCTATCAGCAAAAGGGCTCACGCGCCAACTGCAGTGGTATCCGTATCAAACGATGCAAGAAAGTAGACCTAACGCAACTACTTTGAGGGGCAACCTGCAAACATTGTGGCACAACGGGGGTGAGTTGCCAACTCGTGAATAGTAAATAACATATAAAGGTAATCACGAGTATGCACGTACTGCGATACTCTAACATGTGCCAACAGATAACATCTATATACGATGAGCAGGGTATGCAATAATCACACATAACAAGTGCAAGCTAGTACATCTATATATGATGAGCAGGGTATGCAATAATCATGCAAACAGTTACAATCTAATAACATCTATATATATGATGAGCAAGGTATGAAATAATCATGCACACAGTTACAATCTAATAACATCTATATATATGATGAGCAGGGTTTGCAATAATCAAGCCAAAGTACTCTATCAGGTACTACGACTACATGATGAGATGCATAACAATGAATGCTGGGCATGAGATAAAATATCATCTACACGGAATGTCAACGTCGAAAAATAACCCGTGTCCATCAAATACACCCAAATCCCAGTAAAGACTCAGGCGCCGTCACTCAATCGGCTCTCCAATCCTGTAAATATCATAGAAGTGGGGTGCCCAACATCGGCACCCAAAACATCATGAAATACTCGTGTCGAGCAACGACACACAAATCCTCATCTATCGGGCTCCATCAGTCCGGATCGGCCCACGGGCTCCATCTGCGGAATCGGCCCTCGGCCCTGGCAGTACGGGTCGGCCCGTAACCATCTCTCTACTCTGGTCAGTATCCTCCGGATAACCGCCGGGTCTAACCAATCACCGGTAGGTAGTAGTCCCTCCGCCGGGCTTACCGTCTAACTGTACGAGTCTTCTTGCCCCGGGGTACCATACCGGTCCACCGTGTACCCGCAAATGGTGTCTACCACTCCTCGAATCGAGTATACTCACACAAGCTCTCATGAACCGAGAAAACTCATGGTGGACGCACTGAAATATCATATCAAGAGAAACCAGGTTTTCAAAATAATGCGTATTTTTTTAAAATAATACCACGGTTCTCAAATCCAGAAATCACATGAATCCAAAACTCAAAGCGTAAATCCATGCAATGTGTCGTACAACACTAAGAGTAAAAAGGGAAACCCGCTCTTTTAAAAAGGATCCAATTTGAAAATATCTCATGCGGTCCTATTTTCTAGAAATCGAGTCAATATCATCCATGTATATAACATATATATGCATGTAAGTATGGATCTGCAGATGGATATAGACGCAAATGCGACTGTAGCAATGTACATGTACACAAATATGGATATACGATGTATATGTGCATAAGTATAGATATATTAAGGTATGTATGCACTAATACGAATATACAGTGTGCATGTGCGCAAGTAGGGATATATCAATGAATGTATGCACTAATATGAATATACAGTGTGCATGTGCGCAAGTAGAGATATATCAATGAATGTACACACGAAGTAGAGATATATCAATGAATGTATGTACTAATATGAATATACAGTTTGTATGTGCGCAGGTAGGGATATGTCAATGAATGTATGCACTAATATGAATATACAGTATGCATGTGCGCAGGTAGGGATATATCATTGAATATATGCATTAATATGAATATATAGTGTGCATGTGCGCAGGTAGGGATATATCAATGAATGTATGCACTAATATGAATATACAGTGTGCATGTGCGCACGCAGGAATATATCAATGAATGTATGCACTAATATGAATATACAGTGTGCATGTGCGCACGCAGGAATATATCAATGAATGTATGCACTAATATGAATATACAATGTGCATGTGCGCAGTTAGGGATATATCAATGAATGTATGCACTAATAGGAATATACAGTATGCATGTGCGCAGTTAAGGATATATCAATGAATGTATGCACTAATATGAATATACAGTGTGCATGTGCGCAGGTAGGGATATATCAATGAATGTATGCATTAATATGAATATACAGTGTGCATGGGCGCAGGTAGGGATATATCAATGAATGTATGCACTAATATGAATATACAGTGTGCATGTGCGCAGGTAGGGATATATCAATGAAGGTATGCACTAATATGCGACAAAGTCATGTCTAATCATCAATGTATGATTCGTAGCAATCCTATAGTGCGGTGTAATGGCAATCACTAACGGTGTGAGTGTAACATACAAATAGTGCTCGTGCAGCCTGAACCGTTAGTGACGGTGCAGTGCTATATACTACCATTTATATATGCAACAAAAGAAGGTATGCTACAATAGTGCATATAAATACCTATGACTAAAACATCCTATCACGTCCTGACGCTTTACGCCATACGGGCGATTTCCCGTAGATGTTAAATCTACTCACCTGGTCTCGTGCTAAGCGTAGCCGACCACTTGCTTCCCTTTCTTTGCGGCGTCTGACGTACCCGCCTGCGAACCTAGAATTTACACAAAGAATACACATTAGCAAATCCCACAAAAACGCGATATTGAAACCAAACGAGAAACTCGCGTCGCGAACTAAACGCGCGTGTGTCCGATACGTTGAAACGTGTGTATACGCGTCTGAAACTACCCCGACACGTCCCGACACGCAGTAACGCTAAACCCACTCACGTATCACACGTATCGCGCAAACTAAACGTATTGGAAAAACGGTATATTGCTCCAGATTTTGGCCCGGGTGAAAATATAAAAAGTTGCATATACCACAGGCCTTAAAAATGCAGCAGACACCAACTCAACATACCTAGACACCCAGATCCCCCATCTGGCCGCAAATTGCGGCCAAAACGAATATTTCGGCGGCCAAAAAGTGGAAATAGGGGTTCGTGCTTCGTGGGTGCGGTCTAGGTCTAGTCTACATGCCCCAGTATTCTCAGTTTTTGTCTGAAGCATACGGGTCAACAGCAGATCACAGAAAGGCTAAAATTTACTTCAAAACGTTAAATTTTGCACTAAATGAAACCCTATGGTATTTTAGTGAAATCTGGTTTAAAATCTCAGTTTTAAGGGCCTAATAACACTTAGTTAAGTTAAGCTAACCATCAAAATCACAACATGGCCAAATATCCACACAAATCACCATTTCTAGCACTAAATCTCATATTTAACACTAACCGAAGCTAATTAACACATAAGTCTAGCAACAAAGGAGTTGGGCTCAGAACATATACCTCACTTGACCCTAGGTGCAAGGAGAAGGAGGAGAAGAAGAGGAGGAGATGTGCTTGTTGCTGCTGTTGCTGCTTGCTACTGCTGTTGCTCCATGGTGCTGCTGCTGCTGCTGGATGCTGCTGCTGCTGCTGAAACTTCTGCTGCTGCTGCTGGAACTTCTGCTGAAGTGTGTGTGTGTGAATGAGTGAGTGATTGAGAGAAGAGAGGAAAAGAGTGTGGCAAAAGAAAAAGAAATGAGAGAGATATGAGCGCATAGGATAGTCCACCCCCTTCTCTCTCTCCTCATTAAATGAGAGCATGGCTCAAGCCATGATGCCCATTCTCTCTCTCTCTCTCTCTCTCTCCCTATGTCAACCAAAACCAAATCATTTCCATTTAAAAAAAACACATAACCAAAACAATTAATAGATTTTCAATTTAGCTTAACCAAATGGTTAGTCCACAATGGTTGCTAATCATAGTCTAACCCCAATTTAACCCTAGTTTTCATGCACATGTGTGTGCAAGCCTAAATAAATTCTAACAAAATATTCATTAATTTTGATAAAATATTTAAAGATCGTTTTGGTAAACTTTTTATTAAAAGCCATAAATTAAAGTATAATTTGTCACAAATCACATCCTAAGGTGTTACAATCTTCCCCCCTTAAAGAAATTCGTCCTCGAATTTATAAATATATAGCTACGCATACCTTCAAAGAGATGCTGGAATTTCTTCTGCATCTCGCCAACGGCCACCCAAGTGATCTCCACACCATTTAGGCTATGCTAAAGCACCTTCACAGATGGTAAGACCTTCGATCGAAGTTTCTTCACCCGCCGGTCCAATATCACTACTGGTTGCACGGTGAACGAAAGATCGCGCTAAAGCTTAACGGTCTGATGTTGAATCATCTGAGAAGGGTCATGCAGGTATCTGTGAAGCATCGACACGTGGAATACGGGGTGAACATCTGGGAAGTCGGGTGGAAGAGCCAAACGATATGCTACTGCGCCCATATGCTCGAGGATCTCAAAGGGACCTATGAATCTGGGGCTAAGCTTCCCTTTCCGTCCAAACCTCATCACTCCCTTCATTGGAGAGACCCTCAGAAAAACGTCATCGCCAACTGTGAACTCTAATCTGCGACGGCGTCTGTCAGCATAAGATTTCTGCCTGCTCTGAGCTATCCTCATCCTATCTCGAATCAACTGTATCTTCTCGGTCGTCTCCTGTACGATTTGTGGCCCCAAAAAACTGCTCTCACCGAGCTCTATCTAACAGACGGGCGATCTACATCTCCTCCCATACAAGGCCTCGAAAGGTGTCATCTGAATAGTATCCTGGAAGCTATTGTTGTAGGAGAACTCCACCAAGGGTAAATGATGATCCCAGCTACCACCAAAGTCTAAAACGCACGCTCGGAGCATGTCCTCGAGAGTCTGAATAGTCCGCTCTGACTGGCTGTCGGTCTGCGGATGAAATGCTGTGCTGAAACTCAAGCGGGTGCCCAAAGCCTCCTGAAGCCTCTGCCATAGTCGGCTGGTAAACTGGGTGCCTCGGTCAGACACGATACATGTCGGGACTCTATGCTGTCGTATAATCTCGTCGATGTAAATCTTGACATACTGAGCAAATCCGAATGTCGTCTTCTATGGCAGGAAGTAAGCCACCTTCGTCAATCGATCCACGATCACCCAAATGGAGTCATACCCTCACCTAGTCCTGGATAGACCCACAATGAAATCCATAGAAATCTGCTCTCATTTCCACTCCGAAATGGGTAATGGCTGTAGCTTTCTCGCTGGCCTCTGGTGCTCGGCCTTGACTTGCTGACAAGTCAGGCATCTCGACACGAAGTCTGTGACATCCCTCTTCATTCTATCCCGCAAGTAAACATCTCTCATATCATTGTACATCATGGTGGAACCCGGATGAACACTGTACACCGATCGATTTGCCTCCTTAAGATTCTCACGCCGCAGTCCCTCAGCATCTGGTACGCACAGTCTAGTCCTAAATCGCAGTATCCCCTGATCATCAATGAAAAACTCGAAAAATCTGCCCTGTTTGATCTGTGCCATGATCTCTGAACAATGATCATCACTTTACTGTGCCTCATGTATACGGTCAAGCAACTGTGGGCGTGCACGAACATGCGCAAGTTGTCCCCCGATCGGCGTGAACACGAACTGCACTCAGCCATTGCATAAGATCTGCCAATCTGCCGACGACTGTCTCTGCACTGTGCTCAAACAAGATAGACTACCCCCGTGCCTCCTACTCAAAGCATCTGCCACTACATTAGCCTTGCCCGGGTGATACAAGATCTTGCAATCGTAGTCCTTTACAAGTTCCATCCAACGGCGCTGTCTAAGATTCAGGTCCCTCCTGAAATATATACTTTAAGCTCTTGTGATCAGTGAATATCTGGCACGACTCGCCGTATAGGTAATGTCACCAGATTTTGAGTGCAAAGACCACTGCAGCCATCTCCAAAACATGAGTGGGATAGTTCTGTTCATGTTTCTTCAGCTTTCGAGAAGCATACGCGATCACCTTGTCGTGCTGCATCAATACGTACCCTAACCCCACTCAAGAAGCGTCACAATAGACCACAAATCTAGCCGATCCTGAAGGCAAAGATAACACCGGAGCCGTAGTCAAACGAGTCCGCAACTGCTAAAAGCTACCCTCGCACTCCTCCGTCCAGTCGAATGGAACTCCCTCCCGGGTCAACCCGGTCAACGGTGCAGCAATGCGGGAGAAGTCCTGTACAAATTATCTGTAGTAGCCGGCCAGTCCTACAAAGCTGCGGATCTCAGTAGCTGATGCGGGTCTGGGCCAACGCTGAACGGCCTCGATCTTCTTCGGGTCCACACATATACCATCTCGTGTAATCACGTGGCCTAAGAAGTCTACGCTGTCAAGCCAGTATGCGCACTTAGAGAATTTTGCGAATAGCTGGTGCTCCCTCAAGGTCTGCAATGTGATCCGCAAGTGCTGCTCGTGCTCCTTTCGGCTCCGGGAATACACCAAAATATCGTCAATGAATACGATGATGAACAAATCAAGATACGGCCTGAAAATACGGTTCATCAAGTCCATAAATGCTGCTGGGGGCATTGGTGAGTCCGAACGACATCACCAAAAACTCATAATGGCCGTAACGTGTGCGGAAAGCTGTCGTCGGAATATCCTCCTGTCGAACCCTCAACTGATGGTATCCTGATCGTAAATCGATCCTCGAAAAATATTCTGCCCCCTGAAACTGGTCGAACGAGTCGTCGATGCATGGCAAAGGATATCTGTTCCGTACGGTAACCCTGTTCAGCTGGCGGTAGTCAATACACAAATGCAAACTGCCGTCCTTCTTCTTGACAAACAGGACCAGAGCACCCCAAGGAGACACACTGGGTCGAATAAGTCCCTTATCCAGCAAATCTTGCAACTGGCCTTTCAACTCTCTAAGCTCCGCCGGGGCCATCCGATAAGGCGGTATAGAAATAGGCCCCGTGCCGGGAATCAAGCCAAAGCAGAAAACAATATCACGCTCAGGCGGTAGCCCAGGAAGCTCTTCAGGGAAAATATCAGGGAACTCACGAACAATCGGAACCTGGTCCAACGGAACATCCATAGCTCTAGTATCACAAACATAGGCTAGAAATGCCTGACATCCCTTCCTCAACAGCTGTCCAGCACGAAGAGAAGAAATCAAACCATGAGGGGTGGCACCACGGTCCCCCTGCACAACAAAAGCCGACTCGCCGGGAAAACAAAACCTAACTGTATTCTCACGGCAGTCCACAGACGCATAGAAAGTGGCTAGCCAATCCATGCCCAAAAGAACGTCGAAATCCAACATCTCAAGAAGGATCAAGTCGACAAGCAACTCTCTCTCGTCAATACGGACAACACACGATCGGAACACACGTCTAGAAACAAACAACTCGCCTAAGGAGTGGTCACAACAAGCGGCTGATCAAGCAAACCGGACTCTCTACCGAAACTCGGTACAAAGTGTGTGGACACGTACGAGTGCGTAGATCCGGGATCAAACAAGACGTGTGTGTCAACAGAAAACACGGATAGGGTACTTAAGACCACCGCATTGGACTCCTGCGCGTCCTGATGCGTCAAGGCGAAAACCCGTGCCTGTCCTCCACCTGCGACTGGTGGTCCCCAACTAGCAACTGGCTGTACTCTGCCGGCAGCTGGCTGTCCTCTGCCTCGGCCACCTCGTCCTCTATGAGCAAACCCTCCACGACCACGGCCTCTCTGTGCATGAGTCTAATGCGGAGCAACAGTTGGTACAATAGGCAACGCCTTCTAGGGTGGGGAAGGCGGAAGTGCGACATATGGTACTGCTGCCTCCCTCCGGCGTATCTCGGTACAACCTCTGATGCGGAGATGGGGACTACCACACCCAAAGCATCCACGCGACGACTGCTGACCCTCCTGGGGATAGGAGCTAAACATCTGACCTCGCCCCGATTCTTTGCCACCTGTACGACGTCTATCACGGCGTCCGAATGGAAGTCTCCGTGCTGCTGTATCAGTACGAACCCTCTTCGGTCCTAGAACTACCGAAGTTTCAGCAAGGCGCTCCTCGACTAATAGGGCTGTGTCTACAGCAGCTGTATAAGTCTCGCAATGCTGTGCACTGATCGCAAGGAACAGTGGGGTAAGTAAGCCTCGAAAAAATCCCTTGACTCGCATCTCCTCAGTAGCCACTAGGTATGGGGCATAAACAGATAGCTCGGTGAACAGTACATCGTACTCTGCCACTGTCATCTCTGGCGTCTGGCGTAAGGACTCGAACCTGTGTGCTCGGGCATCCCTGACACTCTGGAGAAGGAAACGGGCTAGAAATACCGTCAAAAACTCGGTCCAGGTCATAGGAGGAAGACCTGCTGCTCTGCCCTTCTCGACCGATTCACACCATTTCTGCGCAAGACCTTCCAGGCGAAAGCTCGCGAACTCTACCCATCTCGTATCTGAGCATCTGAGTGAACGACATATCCGGGCCATCCTGTCAATAAAGGACTATGGGTCCTCGGCTGCATCGGTGCCTGTGAAGACTGGAGGCTTCAGCCTCATAAACTCTGATAGCGATACGGTAATAACCTCTGTGGCTGCAGGGGCAACTGCCTGTACTGTAGGTACCATCGTGGTCCCCATAACGGGTGGAACTACCTCTGATCGCTGCGCTCGAAGTGCCACAACTAACGATCCCATCATCTGGCGCATCTCCTGCATGCCGGCCCCTAGCATAGCGATCTGATCTGTCGAAGGAGTAACTGTCTGCTCTGGAACAACGGGTGTACTGCCCGGGTCAGTCCTCGTCTCAGATGAGTCAACTCGAATCTCGGCTCTCGCGGCCGCTCTCTGCGCCCTCGTAGTCTTTGGCGGCATAATGGCTGAAAAGAAAGTAGGATTCGATAAAGATACGAAAATAGAATCACTTGAATGTAGATAATCATGAAGGAATTCCAATCAATAAGTCCTAAGGTCACTTAGGCGGAGTACCGTGTCGTGTGTATGCCACGGAACATACACGCTACGCCACTCTGCTTCAGGTACCTACTCCATCATACCAGGGTCATCATACACTCTGAAAGGTAAAACCTACGCTCTGATACCAACTTTATCATGACCCAAAGTTCGGCCCATGACCGGCACTTAACCATGTAACGTCTACAGGCGTAACGCAAATAAGTAAGCCGAAACCCAAAAATCAAAACCATTAAAAGTAGTGAGTATTAAAACATTTAATGGAAATATTTGTTTAAAACATTTTGAAAACCTTGGTAATTTAGTAAAATTCTTTAAAGTTTAAGTTGTTTTCTATATAAATTTTGGCAGCATTTCCTTTGTAAAAACCAGCCCCGAAGTCGGGTACAAGACAGGATATAAATAAAAATGAGATACAATATGAATAAAGCATCCCAAACGGGAGCAATCAGGCCCAACGGCAGAAACAATCACCACAATAATCATATACGACGCCGTAGCGAAGAATGAGCAAAAATAAGTGAAGACAACATGAAAGATAAAACGGCATAAATAAAGTCGGCTCATAACGAGCTCGACACCAGAGTACAAAATAATATACATCGTCCTCACAACTGGTCTATAAGTCAGTACATGAATAGTAGATGGAGAGTACTAGATACAATAGTGTGTCCAACTAGAAAATAAACGGATACCGCAAAAAAACCCACCTATCAGCAAAAGGGCTCACGCGCCAACAGCAGTAGCATCCGTATCAAAAGATGCAAGAAAGTAGCCCTGCCGCAACTACTCTGAGGGGCAACTTTCAAACACTGTGGCACAACGGGGGTGAGTTGCCAACTCATGAATAGTAGATAACATATAAAGGCAATCGCGAGTATGCACGTACTGTTATAATCTAACATGTGCCAACAGATAACATCTATATGCGATGAGCAGGGTATGCAATAATCACGCTTAACAAGTGTAAGCTAGTACATCTATATATGATGAGCATGGTATGCAATAATCATGCAAACAATTACAATTAAATAACATCTGTATATATGATGAGCAGGGTATGCAATAATCATGCAAACAGTTACAATCTAATAGCATCTATATATATAATAAGCAGGGTATGCAATAATCATGCAAACAGTTACAATCTAATAACATCTATATATATGATGAGCAGGGTATGCAATAATCAGGCTAAAGTACTCTATCAGGTACTACGACTACAGGATGAGATGCATAACAATGAATGTTGAGCAAGGGATAAAATATCATCTACACGGAATGTCAACGTGGAAAAATAACCGGTGTCCATCAAATACACCCAATTCCCAATAAAGTCTCAGGCGCCGTCACTCAATCGGCCCTCAAATTCTGTAAATCTCAAAAGAAGAGGGGTGCCCAACATCGGCACCCAAAACATCATGAAATACTCGTGTCGAGCAACGACACGCAAATCCTCATCCATCGGGCTCTGTCAGTCCGGATCGCCCCACGGGCTCCGTCTGCGGAATCGGCCCTCGGCCCCGGCAGTACGGGTCGGCCCGTAACCATCTCTCAGCTCTGGTCAGTATCCTCCGGATAACCGCCAGTTCTAACCAATCACCGGTAGGTAGTAGTCCCTCTGCCGGGCTTACCGTCTAACTATACGAGTCTTCTTGCCCCGGGGTACCATACCGGGTCAACCATGTACCCGCAAATGGTGCCTACCACTCCTCGAATCGGGTATACTCACACAAGCTCTCATGAACCGAGAAAACTCATGGTGGATGCACTGAAATATCATATCAAGAGAAACCGAGTTTTCAAAAGAGTGCGTATTTTCTTAAAATAATACCGCGGTTCTCAAATCCAGAAATCATATGAATCCTAAACTCAATGCGTAAATCCATGTAATGTGTCGTACGACACTAAGAGTAAAAAGGGAAAACCGCTCTTTTAAAAAGGATCCAGTTTGAAAATATCTCTTGCGGTCCCTATTTTCTAGAAATCGAGTCAATATCATCCATGTATGTAACATGTGTATGCCTGTAAGTATGGATGTGCAGATGGATATAGACGCAAATGTGAGTGTAGCAATGTACATGTGCACTAATATGGATATACGATGTATATGTGCACAAGTATAGATATTTCAAGGTATGTGTGCACTAATACGAATATACAGTGTGCATATGCGCAAGTAGGGATATATCAATGAATGTATGCACTAATATGAATATACAGTGTGCATGTGCGCAACTAGGGATATATCAATGAATGTATGCACTAATATGAATATACAGTGTGCATGTGCGCAGGTAGTGATATATCAATGAATGTATGCACTAATATGAATATACAGTATGCATATGCGCACGTAGGGATATATCAATGAATGTATGCACTAATATGAATATATAGTGTGCATGTGCGCAGGTAGGGATATATCAATGAATGTATGCACTAATATGAATATACAGTATACATGTGCGCACGTAGGGATATATCAATGAATGTATGCACTAATATGAATATACAGTGTGCATGTGCACATGTTGGGATATATCAATGAATGTTTGCACTAATATGAATATACAGTGTGCATGTGCGCAGGTAGGGATATATCAATGAATGTAAGCACTAATATGAATATACAGTGTGGTTGTGCGCAAACAGGGATATATCAATGAATGTATGCACTAATATGAATATACAGTGTGCATGTGCGGACGTAGGGATATATCAATGAATGTATGCACTAATATGAATATACAGGGTGGATGTGTGCAGATAGGGATATATCAATGAAGCTATGCACTAATATGCGACAAAGTCATGTCTAATCACCAATGTATGATTCGTAGCAATCCTATAGTGCGAGTGTTATGGCAATCTCTAACGGTGTGAGTGTAACATACAAATAGTGCTCGTGCAGCCTGAACCGTTTGTGACAGTGCAGTGCTATATACTACCATTTCTATATGCAACAAAAGGAGGTATGCTACAATAGTACATATAAATACCAACGACTAAAACATCCTATCACGCCCTGACGCTTAACGCCATACGGGCGATTTCTCCGTAGATGTTAAATCTACTCACCTGGTCTCGTGCTAAGCGTAGCCGACCACTTGCTTCCCTTTCTTTGCGGCGTCCGACGTACCCGCCTGCGAACCTAAAATTTACACAAAGAATACACATTACCAAATCCCATAAAAACGCGATATCGAAACCAAACGAGAAACTCACGTCACGAACTAAACGCGCGTGTGTCCGATACGTTGAAACGTGTGTATAGCGTCTGAAACTACCCCGACACTTTGCGACACGCAGTAACGCTAAACCCACCCACGTATCACATGTATCGCGCAAACTAAACGTATTGGAAAAACGGTATATTGTTCCAGATTTTGGCTCGGGTGAAAATATAAAAAGTTGCATATACCACAGGCCTTAAAAATGCAGCAGACACCAACTCAACAAACCCAGACACCCAGATCCCCCATCTGGCCGCAAATTGCGGCCAGAACGAATATTTCGGTGGCCAAACAGTGGAATTAGGGGTTCGTGCTTCATGGGTGCGGTCTAGGTCTAGTGCACATAACCCAGTATTCTCAGTTTTGTCTGAAGCATACGGGTCAATAGCAGATCACAGAAAGGCTAAAATTTACTTTAAAACATTAAATTTTGCACTAAATGAAACCCTATGGTATTTTAGTGAAATCTGGTTTAAAATCACAGTTTTAAGGGCCTAATAACACTTAGTTAAGTTAAGCTAACCATCAAAATCACAACTTGGCCAAATATCCACACAAATCACCATTTCTAGCACTAAATCTCATATTTAACACTAACCGACGCTAATTAACACATAAGTCTAGCAACAAAGGAGTTGGGCTAAGAACTTATACCTCACTTGACCCTAGGTGCAAGGAGAAGGAGGAGAAGAAGAGGAAGAGATGTGCTTGTTGCTGCTGTTGCTGTATATTGCTGCTGCTGCTGTTGGATGCTGTTGCTGCTGATGGAACTTCTGCTGAAGTGTGTGTGTGTGTGTGTGAGTGAGTGTGTGAGTGAGTGAGAGAAGTGAGGAAAAGAGTGTGGCAAAAGAAAAAGAAATGAGAGAGATATGAGAGCATAGGATAGTCCACCCCCTTCTCTCTCTCCTCATTAAATGAGAGCATGGCTCAAGCCATGATGCCCATTCTCTCTGTCTCTCTCTCTCTCTCTCTCTCTCCAAGTCAACCAAAACCAAATCTTTTCCATTTAAAAAAAGAAAATAACCAAAACACTTAATAGATTTTCAAATTAGCTTCACCAAATGGTTAGTCCACCATGGTTGCTAATCATGGTCTAACCCCAATTTAACCCTAGTTTACATGCACATGTATGTGCAAGCCTAAATAAATTCTAATAAAATATTCATTAATTTTGATAAAATATTTAAAGATCGTTTTGGTAAACTTTTTATTAAAAAGCATAAATTAAAGTATAATTAGTCACAAATCACATACTAAGGTGTTACATGTTCGCGTTACGATTTCTTATTTCTGTATCAGCCCGCACTTCTGTCATTTACGTTATACTACGTTTCATACCCTTTTGTTTACATGTCTTCGTCTGCTAGTACACCTGCACAATTACCGATGATGTGCATGTTCTACTTGCACAGATTTGTTGGCTCACACATTCATCATCGGTAATTGCTATGAAACTTAGACAGTAGAATTGTTATATCATGATATTATTCTTAATTGTAAAGTACATTCATTGTTCAGTACTATCATATGACACGTTTGCCTGATATACTTGATATGCTCACAATACTGTTCTATGTTTGCATACATCGTACTTTATGGTTGCATGCATTGAGATACTATTTTCATGAGATTTCTGTATTTCAGAACGGCGGATATATTTCGAAGGAAATTATAAATTGTTTTAAAAATGTAGTTTCTCGTGATGTGATTTCGAGGCGTCCACCATGAGATTTCTCGTTTCTGAGCTTGTTTTCGAGACTCAAATCGAAGAGTTGGATGAGCCGTCTGTGGGTACATGGTGGACCCGGTAAGGTACTCCGGGGCAAGAAAGGTTTTTTGGGGATGACGATCAGCCGGCAGGGGGAGCACTACCTACCGGTGATTGTATGGAAACTCGACGGATATCCGGAGGATACCGTTACGGAGTTATGAGATGAGATGGATATAAGAGACGATCGGAGGATGCGATGCCTGAGATATGAGGATTTACGTGTCGATACTGGACACGGGTTTTCATGATGTTTCGAGTGTCGATGTTGGACACTCAGGTTCCATGATATTGGTGTGTCGTTGATGGACACACGTTGGTTGATATTCTCATACATACATGCATATGATTCATATGATTGTATTTTACTTGTTGCCATGAGCATTGAGTCTATTGTTGACATATATGCATACATGGTCACCCTAGATATCATAGTATTATCTTCATGATATAGTAGGACCTCGGAATCGATGTTTATTCGATATCTACCTGCTGATATTTTCTACTTATGAGTTAGCAACTCACCCCCGTTCTGCCATAGTTTCTTGCAGGTTCGACCGCCTGGATCAGTAACGGTATCGTTGGCACACAGTTTCTTCACATGTTTTTCTTCGGTAGGTGGGACACATATTAGATTGTGACCACTCTAGTACCTTTTATTGCTATTGTATCTAGTTAAACTCCATTAATCAGAAACTAGAATTTGTATATTGGTAGACCTAGACAGACTTATGTATTTGCGAGACATATAGCGATGGGTGTATGTTCGCTTCTTTGGGATGATGATGTCTTACATTATGTATTCTTTCTATGTTTGATCAGGGCCGTAAGGCGTTGTATATATGTTTATTTCGTGGTTGTGATTCCGCCAATTGTCGAAGAGCTAGCTCCCGCTTAGGGATGCATATATATTGTTATGTATATGGTTTTGGATCAAAATATACAAAGGATGCGCTGCCCAAAATTTCAAGAACGTAAATGTTTTCAAAGATAGTATACATTCATTGCCTTTTTATATTATATTACTTATACTTTTAAAAACAAAGGATTGAATTTCTTATGACGATGTTTCAAAACAGTACCTCCACTATTTTCCGCAAAAAGGTTTAGATTTATCGGGCTTCGGCTTACTTGAATTACGTTACGCCTTTAGACGTTGTGTGATTTAAGTGCCGATCACCTACGAAATTACTGGTCATGACAAAGTTGGTATCAGATCGTTAGGTTTAACCTTGGTGCGAGTCTAGGTTTGACTATGTGGACTCTAGGGCGTAACATATTTTGGAGCCTAGGCTTGACCTTACGGAACTTAGACTTGACTGGGGGGTATTAGACCCGAACTTTCGTTATGTTGGTTGACCTTGGTTAATGGAGTAGGTAACTCAAGTAGTGTAACGTACCGTGCATATGTTCCACGGCATACTTACGATACGATGCTCCGCTTAAGTAACCTTAGGATGTACATCTCTTAATATCTGTAATTCTATTTATTCTTGTGATTTATCCTCATCGATGTTTGTTGCGGTTCCAGTCACCATGGCTATGCGGGCTGAGAGAGCTGCTGCTGGAGATGCTGTCAGAGCGAGCTCGTCGTGGACGAGGACTGACTATGATGTTTTCTGGTGACATAGGAACGTGTAGGTATAGTGTTTGTGTTGAGCTCCCTAGTTTGAGGCGAGTGTTCTGATTTGCACCGTATGATCAGGCCATTGATAGAGGCTGCCAGATTGAGAGGAATGTTGATGTACAGCCTATCCCAGAGGTCGTGATGTTGTCTACCGTGCAGACAGATGACTCAGCTGTTGCTGAGATTGATGGGATGTCGCCTGCAGATTTTATGAGCTAAAAACGCTGGAGCTTTCTGTTCAGACCATAATATTGCATTTTTCATTCCCCTATTCTTATCCATTTTATAAATAAACAGGTACTCTTGACGCACGTTTATTGCATGTTACAGGATACAGGCTCGTGGAGCAAATACAGTGAAAAAAGACGAAAGATGATACAGAAAAAGGACTTTTGACCAACAAGTGGACGGATCCTAGTCAAGCCTAGATGAAGAATAGTTCAAGGTCCAAAATATCAAGTGAACAGTTAAAAGATCGCTACAAGTATTCACTGAAACATCTGGAGGAGAGTAAGAAGCCCAACAGAGAAAATACATATAAAAATAAAGAGCCCAAGAACCCCTGAACCAAGCCCAAAATGTGCAGAGCCCAACTCCTTTCTTTGGCCGCGGAACCGCGGCCAAACCCAGACTGGCGCCGCGGTTCCGCGGCCATATAGTGCGCATGTCGGTGGATTTTTGGCGTGTCGGTGCGACGGTGCGGGTGTTGGGATTTTTCGAGGGCAAATCTGTAATTGCACATGTGCGAGAGTCTGTAACCCTAGTTTTCATGTTTTCCTATAAATTGTATTTCCAGATCTGTAAAAACTTATGCCTCTTTTCAATAAATAAAATTCAGAATTTCTGGGAGTTATATTCAGATCTTTTCTGTCTTCTTGCTTGGAGGGAGCCATCGAATTAGTAAGTAATTTTATTTCTATTTCTTTAATTAAAATGTTTTCTCATCCCCTAATGAGCGAGTAATCTCCTCGCTTGTTAGGGTTAGCCTTAGGGAAAGGGTTGAGAGATGAGATCTCTCACCCGTTTCAATGCCACATTCACCTAATGAATTAGAACTCCTTGCATACGCGCACAACTGCTCCCTACGGCACCCTACCCCTCGAGGTAACGGTGAACCGTAGTATAAAGGGTCGGTTGCGCGCGTTTTCCATGGGGGTTAGGGTAATTATCAACAAAGGAAGGATACAAATCTTGAGGAAGAAACATCTTCCCAAAAGATTTGGATCCACTTTATTGATAATTACCGTAACATCTAATAGATCTAAAAAAGAAGGCATTGAAAGCGGTGAGGAAAACGTTAATCTCCAAAACTTCCCCTAAGCCTAACCCTAGCAAGACTTTAAATTAGATTAATTTAATTAATTGATAGATCTAGATTTTCATAAACCAACCAAAACAACACCTTGAATCAACTCGTTAAAACATATTAAAGAAATTTACCCATCTCTGTGGATCGACCCGTACTCACCGGCTAGCTGCGAAGCGACGCCGTTTCTGATTGCGGTAAATACAAGTTTTCATACTAATCAAATGGCGCCGTTGCCGGGGATGGCGTAATTTTTCTTTTTTTGAATTTTCGGGTTGATATAAATTTTAAAAATTATAAAAATCTAAAAATATAAAAAATACAAAAATTATCAATTTTGATCTGTTTGAAGGGTGTATCTTTTGAATCTTGCAGGAATAGCGAAGAAGCTCGGATCTGGAATTTTATAGAGGGCAAATTAGAAAAGTGCATATCAGAACAGAAGGGAAAATCTACAACAGAACATCACAAATTTTCCTAGAACCTGATCCCTCCATTCAACCGCGAAAACGCGGCCTAAACCTACTCTAGACCGCGGAAGGGCGGTGGTTTAGTGTCATCATCGCATACAAATTTTTCTCGGGAACCGTGCCTTCAATACAACCGCGAAAACGCGGCAGGAACTCACTTGGGCCGCGGATCCGCGCTCTGGTGACATCATCTGTTGACCAAATTTGCACTGTAAGATCTTTTCAACCCCCTCTGCCAACCTCCATATATCCACTGTAAAAATTTTTTGCAGGATTTCTTTGCGCTAAAAATCTTCTCTCCCCTTCTAAATAACAGATTTTCTGCAGGTTTCTTTGCGCCGTGCTTAAAAAATTTGATTGCAAGTGAATTTTATTGTTTTGCATAATTTAATCGAACTTTAAGGGGCTAATTGACCAAACTCAGATTGGGTGGGGATTTCATCACCCTTCCCAGGACCCCAGAAAACACCTAAAGCATTTTGCATCGACCACAATTAAATAAAAAAAAAGACTAGACTCATACCTAAGGACATCGAGCTCAATAGGAAAAGGACTAGTATAGGCATCGGCCGTTTATCCTAACCGACATTGCGGTGTCTAGGCTAGTGGTTATTAATTAGGCCCACTGTAGTGGTGGTTCCTTCCCACTTACCTGGCCGTATTTGTTCGTGAAGAGGCGGTTTGAGGTCCTATTTCTAGCCCTAGTTAGGAGCTGTCTAGCAGACCTAGGCGACCCTAGATCTAGGCCTGATTATGCATGTGTGGTTGATACATTTGTGTTACGAGTCCCATTTCAAAAACCTCTTTGCAAAACTCACACAAAAATAAAAAAAAATATAAATCTTTTAAAAAACTTGCAACTTGCCGCTAAAAAAAACTTGCAACTCACTTTCACTCACTTCTTCTCATTGACGTTATCTTACCCCCACATTCTGTTTTTCTATTTTTTCTGACTACACTACTCCTTTAGTGTATGTCACTTTGGACTAGGGATACTAACGCCCGATTAGTCCGTGTTTCGTTGGTAACGACCAACGAACCCTTCGACGAACCCTTCGTCGACATTCCGTCCATTTCCTTACCTCCACCTTCAAATTCTTCTTTCGAAGGTATGTCGGGACACGACCCCAACGATACCTTACCGACGGGAATGATTCCACCTCCGTTAGGTGCGAATAACCCGAATCTTCCGCCTGTTGTAGCGCCCGCACGAGTTCCGCTCCAGGATCTCTTCTACCCCGTCTGCACTTCTTTACCCACATGTCTTTCACCCCCACCTGCAAATGGGGATAATTTTGAAATAAAACCACATTTCATCAATATGCTGCCAAAATTTCATGGTTTGGAATCTGAAGATGCATATATTTTTATTAATAAATTCCAAAATGTGTGCGCTATGATGAAAACAACCCAATTAAGTGATGACGCGATAAGGCTAAGGGTCATTCCTTTCACCTTATTTGACCTAGCCGAGAAGTGGCTATATAGCACCGCATCACATTCCATTAGAAATTGGGATGAGTTTGTGAGAGCTTTTCTGAAAAAGTTCTATCCTCATCACAAAACTGCTAGAATCCGTAATGAGATTATACAATTTTCACAGCTTCCTTCCGAACCATTTTGAAAGTGCTTCGAGAGATTTAAAGACCTACTCGTTCAATGCCCTCATCATGGGATCGAAAGTTGGCAACTTTGCCAAACATTATACGAGGGATTGAACGCAGCAACGAAGCAGTTGCTAGAAACAATATGTCAAGGTCATTTTCTCTCCAAGTCTAGTGACGAAGCATGGCAGTTTCTTGAGGATCTTAGTGAGCAAACAATTCAGTAGGAGAGTACCAAAACCACAGCAACTTCTTCTGTTGGTCAATCTAGGGCAGGCATACATCAAATAGATATGTCGATTGCTATGAAGGCCGAGATGGCCTCACTTAAGAAAAAGCTAGAAGCCATTAAGACCAAAATCTCATCGTCTTCTCCTGCCCCTACTCAAACCACACGAACTGTTTGTGCTTGTTGTGCGAATCCATCGCATCTAACCGAAAAGTGTCCTTATAATGCATCTACTCAAGGACAGGATCAAGTCAATGCTGCATTTCAGCAACGACAACGAAACGATCCGTACTCTTCGACATACAATCCGGGGTGGAGGAGTCACTCAAATCAACAATTCAAAGGGAATAACAATTTTCAAAGACCTCCTCCTCCACAACAACAACAAGCACCCTCACAAACTCAAAACCAGCAACATTTCCAACAACAACCTTATACAAATCGAACGAACAATTTGGTTCAACCAAATGACGATAAGGTTATCTCGCTCGAAAAAAGTCTAGATGCTTTTCTCAAGCAATCTACAGAATCCGCAGCAAGATTTGAAAGTTATGTCCAGTCTTTGATGCATAACAATGCCTCACACGATCAAAGTATCAAATCTATTGAGGCACAAATTGCACAATTAACTGCTGCGTTGAGCGAGAGAGAAAAGGGAAGGCTTCCATCTCAACCATTGCCAAATCCCGGTCACACACAAAACGCATATCACAATCACAATGTAAATGCGGTGACCACGTTGAGATCCGGAAGAGAGTTGCAAAATAATGTGGATACTAGTGATGACATCTCCTCCGGTGGTTCTTCGTCTTCGTCTTCTTTTTCTCCATCGTCATCTTCCCCTTCTTCAATTTCTTCACTTTCATCTTCACCTTTTTCTTTAGAGCCTATTCTCCACCCTTCACACGGCTCTATTTCTTCTAGCTCGAACGGACCCATTTCTCACAACATGAACACATCTACACCGGGATCCGTTCCTACTCCACATTCTACTCCACAGACATTTGACTCAACGAATTTTCAAAATGCTCCATTCCCAAACAGGTTGAGTCCTAATAAACCAAATGCACAAGTGGAGAAGATTGTGGAGTTGTTTAAGCAGGTTAGCATAAATATACCTCTCTTGGATGCAATCCAACAAGTCCCTTCATACGCGAAAATCTTAAAGGGCTTGTGCACTTCAAAGAGAAAAGTATCTCAAGTACCCAAGAAAGTGCTAGTGGCTAGTGCAGTGAGCAATGCTATTAACCACCATCAAAGCTTACCCCAAAAACGAAAGGACCCCGGCTGTCCTACGATTTCCATCACAATTGGGGATAAGAAAATTAATCGAGCACTTTTAGATCTTGGGTCTAGTGTTAACCTGATTCCCTACTCCGTGTACGAACAATTAGGGGTTGGAGAGTTGAAACCCACTCGTTGCACTCTCCAAATGGCTGATCGATCAATCACCCATCCAAGGGGTCAACTAGAGGATGTGTTGATCAAAGTTGGGGAGTTCATATTCCCCGTTGATTTTATTGTTTTGGATACACAACCTGTTGCTAACCCACGGAACCAAATTCCGGTGATTCTTGGTGGAC
Organism: Agapanthus africanus; assembly: GCA_030015575.1. Classification (NCBI taxonomy): domain Eukaryota; kingdom Viridiplantae; phylum Streptophyta; class Magnoliopsida; order Asparagales; family Amaryllidaceae; genus Agapanthus; species Agapanthus africanus. Next base: position 222,981,476 of record CM057347.1, read on the forward strand.
CATTTTTTGCCACTTCCAATGCTGTAATAAACTGTCGCAATGGCTCCATGACTCTATCCTTTGGGAAAATGTCTAGTGAGTTCAATATTTATAAGATGGGAAGTCTGCCCCCCCCCCCCGTGCCTAAAACTAATACACGAGAAGTTTGCTCTATTCATGAAATCACGCAGGAGGACTGCGAGTGTTTGATGAAGACAGTTTTGACGCCACTAGTGCGTCCCTCTTTGAGCCTACCACAGTTGACACAACCGATATGGATTATTAATGTTTCACTTTTTCGGATGATGACGACTCACAGCCAGAATATGAGTCTTTTGAATTTGTGGATGAGTTAGTTGAATCATCCGAATCGGTTGTTTGCAGTGATTTCGAACCTGTATTGGAGTCCTTTGAGTTCGAGGTTGATTCCGCAATGATCCTTTCGCCTCCGAAACACGAACTCATGTCCTTACCGCCTCGCCTTAAATATGCCTATATAGGTGAGAATGAGACCCTTCCCATTATCATAACGGCTTCTCTAGCCCTTGAGCAAGAGAACGCTATTTTAAAAGTCTTACAAGAGAGGCGGCAAGTTTTCGGTTGGACTATAGCGGACATCGAGGAGATAAGTTCCCTCATAATTGAATATCATATACAACTGATGGATGATGCCGAGTCAATAGAGGACCCACAGGAACAGTTTGGGGATATTGTGGTTAGTCAACCTCCTCTTTTAGAAGTTGAACCACCCCCATTTCTTTTAATAAGCGACGAGAATGCCAATATTCCACTGATTGCTGATCATTCGCATTCTCGTTTTGATTCATCACCACCTCCTGTCTATTCACCTCCATACCTTCCATACCACCACTTCTATCTTCCCCAATTATTTTTGGACCGCCATAACTTATTCTTCCACCAACCAATACTCTTTACTGATAAATTTTTCAACTGGTTGGTGTTGACGTTTGGTCTATGCAGGGTTTGGCAGTAATGTCTAACATAGTTTAAATGAAGTTTGGGGGAGGGCCTTTTTGTATATATTCTTTGTTTTTCTTAACAATAAAAAATTGTAAATAAATAAACAGGAGTGTGCCGACATTTTGACCCTCTTGGTTTAGTATGACAGTGAGGACACTGTCAAGTACAAGTTTGGGGGTATGCTCGGTACGTCTTTTTCCTTCGCATTCATTTGTACATATTTTTGCATTTGCATACTTATTTGAAAACCCATAAAAATTGAAAATTTTCAAAAATTATAAAAATTATTGTATTCAATTTTGGCCTTATTTGACTAGAGTTTGACATATAGGTTAACTAGCTAAGAACAACTAGATTTTAGACTTAGTGAATAAAAATCCCTAAAAATAGCATTCCTTAAAGTTTAACGGTAGAAAGTATATGCCTTGTAGTTTATTTAGAAATAGGCAAATTTTGGGTTCACTTCTTGGACTAAGTCAAAACAAGGGAAGTGTATTGACATTCTTATTAGAATATAAGTTTGAAAAATAGTTCCTAGTTTAAGTCTAGATTCTAAAAATGTATACCCTACAACTTGCACAATCACGCATCTTGAAACTTGGAACAGTAGAAGAGACCTTGAAATGCTCTTGTCTAAAAGTCCTTAGTACAATGAAAATAAAGAAAAAAAAAGGTGAATAAAAAAAATGGACACTGGTTTTTGTGATTACTTAAGGCTGTAAAAATAGAAAAATCATTAGCGAGGGTGCTTCATCACCTAGTGCCTTAGACCAACTGGTTTGGGAGTCACTGCTAAAAGCCTTGGGTATTGCAAAAACTAGGAAGTACGCTTTAAAGTGCTAACGCATCTTGTAATCGGTTGTTGGTACCTCAAGAAGTATTAACGGTCGCATGAAGGATGTGTAAGCAAATATCATTTAAAAAATTCACTAATTAATAAGTGCTTTGGACAATGGACAAGAGTACGATTGCTTGATTTGAATTTCCAAGTGTAGGGGTGATATTTACACACACGTGGGGATATGTGATTAGAGTTTAGATGAGAGAAAGGAATGAAGAATAAAACTTATATCTTTAATAGAGTTGATAGAAATTCCTAAGTAGAGATGGAACCCTAGAAGGAAAACTTAAGAGATGCCGAAAGCTGAGTAGGTCTACAGAACATATATAATCTTAAGTTAAATGATGATGAAGCGTGAAAAATATGGGTGGATAATTTACGAGTCGATGATAATAGAATTCTTAGTTAGAAAACCTAATTGGAGAACAAAAGTCAATGTGCTGAATTGATAGGATTTTGTGGGTAGTATCCGCTGAAAACCCTCAGGAGACAACACTGCTCCTACTAGGGACACCTAGAGGTTTAACGGCTTGTTGCACATGCCCAGTGCAATCGCGTTTCCCTGCGAAAGTGTGGTTAGGATTTTAGTGAATAAAAAATAAGTTTGCTCGAGGACGAGCAAAAGGTAAGTTTGGGGGTATTTGTTCAGACCATAATATTGCATTTTTCATTCCCCTATTCTTATCCATTTTATAAATAAACAGGTACTCTTGACGCACGTTTATTGCATGTTACAGGATACAGGCTCGTGGAGCAAATACAGCGAAAAAAAAGACGAAAGATGATACAGAAAAAGTACTTTTGACCAACAAGTGGACGGATCCTAATCAAGCCTAGATGAAGAATAGTGCAAGGTCCAAAATATCAAGTGAACGGTTAAAAGATCGCTACAAGTATTCACTGAAACATCTGGAGGAGAGTAAGAAGCCCAACAGAGAAAATACATATAAAAATAAAGAGCCCAAGAACCCCTGAACCAAGCCCAAAATGTGCAGAGCCCAACTCCATTCTTTGGCCGTGGAACCGCGGCCAAACCCAGACTGGCGCCGCGGTTCCGCGGCCATATAGTGCGCATGTCGGTGGATTTTTGGCGTGTCGGTGCGACGGTGCGGGTGTTGGGATTTTTCGAGGGCAAATCTGTAATTGCACATGTGCGAGAGTCTGTAACCCTAGTTTTCATGTTTTCCTATAAATTGTATTTCCAGATCTGTAAAAACTTATGCCTCTTTTCAATAAATAAAATTCAGAATTTCTGGGAGTTATATTCAGATCTATTCTGTCTTCTTGCTTGGAGGGAGCCATCGAATTAGTAAGGAATTTTATTTCTGTTCCTTTAATTAAAATGTTTTCTCATCGCCTAATGAGCGAGTAATCCCCTCGCTTGTTAGGGTTAGCCTTAGGGAAAGGGTTGAGAGATGAGATCTCTCACCCCTTTCAATGCCACATTCACCTAATTAATTAGAACTCCTTGCATACGCGCACAACTGCTCCTTACGGCACCCTACCCCTCGAGGTAACGGTGAACCGTAGTATAAAGGGCCGGTTGCGCGCGTTTTCCATGGGGGTTAGGGTAATTATCAACAAAGGAAGGATACAAATCTAGAGGAAGAAACATCATCCCAAAAGATTTGGATCCACTTTATTGATAATTACCGTAACATCTAATAGATCTAAAAAAGAAGGCACTGAAAGCGGTGAGGAAAACGTTAATCTCCAAAACTTCCCCTAAGCCTAACCCTAGCAAGACTTTAAATTAGATTAATTTAATTAATTGATAGATCTAGATTTTCATAAACCAACCAAAACAACACCTTGAATCAACTCGTTAAAACATATTAAAGAAATTTACCCATCTCTGTGGATCGACCCGTACTCACCGGCTAGCTGCGAAGCGACGCCGTTTCTGATTGCGGTAAATACAAGTTTTCATTCTAATCACTTTCAGACAGAGATGTGACAGAAGATAGCTAGTCTATCTTGAGTTGAGCGACTGAGATGATTCGTCCGATTTGATCCGTCGACGCAGGTTCAGTTGAGTTGAAGAATTCCAGTTTGGAGAATCTTACTCAGATATAGAGTAAATCGATCAAGAGAGCACGTTGTTCGTTGGATGTTCCGATGTGAAATCGGTAAGTCGACCAGCTTCGGATTGAAGGACCTCACCCAGATGCGATGTAAGTTGATCAAGAACGAACGAATGAAGCGTATTCTTCCGATAATTTGGACGAGTCCCCGAGGATGTAATTGGCTAGAGATCTTCCACAGATTGGTGAAGATATCCGAGTTCGCGTTTTGAGTCCTTGTGAGAGACTCCAAATTTAACTGTAGCCGAGAATGAATTGCAGTACGTAGACAGCGAGACGTGATTTCAATATGGGTGATAAGGAAGACAGGTGGAACAAGAGTTTCGTGCGAGATATTAACGAGCTGTCTTTACTCCCCATTGAGGCCAGAGGATTGATATGATGCCAGAGGCGTTGTATATAGCCAAATTCCAGAGGAAATCCATGCTGAGGATGCAACCGTCCGGATGAGAAAAAGAGTTAAGTAAACAGTGCCAACCTCCGTATAGTTTGGCATGGGTGAGATCCGTAGAGACCTTGATAAGGTTCCTTTCAAGACACCATAGGGATAAAGTTTTGTACCCAGAATCAGTTGTTTCACTCAAATTCAGAGGGCCAGATGCCATCACCAGTGACGTGCTGCTTACGAGTAGTCATGTTAATTGGCCAAGATAGGCTCGGCGGAGTGCCAGGGCGGAACTGTTCCGTTATCAAACCTGACCGGGCCGACGAGCGGAAGGATTATGAGATTGGTAATCCACAGAGAAAATAAGGACCCAGAGACCGAGGACGCCAGACCATGAGCATGAGGCAAGTAGATGTTCTTGCTCTACCAGCTTTGGGTGCACCGGCATTTTTCGACATTGAAAGAGGTGTATCTCAATGTCATTTGTTTCGATTTGTGTTTCGTGATCCAAGTATCACACTTTTATCTCTTGGACCTTGAGTTTTGATGATTTGGTTTCATGATAATTGTTTTCATGCACCATGGCTGCGCCTGCTGGATATTTCCATTTGTGCACAGTTATTGTACTTGATTTATATTTTATACACCGTTACATCGGTTTGCAATTTGTGCATATCTGTTGCACTTGATATCGATTTTGTGCCTTAACTGCTTGTATTTATGATTATGTGGATTTCGATACCGTCGATTTGATTTTGTGTTTGATGTATGCACTTGACTTATACACTCGGTATAGCTCATAAGTGCTTGCAGTGCATTGGTATGGGTTTTGTGCACGCAGTTGCACACGTTTGTGATTATATACACCTTTGTACGCTCGTCGTTGTTTTTGTGCGCATTTAAGATATTGATGAGTTTTCGGGCACCTAGTGCACCAGATTTGTATTCCGTGCATTTGTTGCACCAGATTTGTATTCCATGCATTGTTGCACCAGATTTGTATTTCGTGTATTTGTTGCACCAGATTTGTATTTCGTGCATTTGTTGCACCAGATTTAAATTTCGAGCATTTGTTGCACCGGATTTGCATTTCGTGCATTTGTTGCACCGGATTTATACTCCATGCATTTGTTACTCCAGATTTATGATTTCGTGCTCGTCTGCACTTGACGTTCGTTTTCATGCACGCTACTGCACTAGATATTTTGTACGGACCTGACGCACTTGATTTAGATTTTTGCGTACACTAGATGCACTTGTTGTTGTTGTCATGCACACTCGTTGCACTTGACAGATGCTTTCTTGCACACCCGTTGCACTTATTTTTTTCTTTTGTGCACATTCAAGGCACGTGTATTGGACTTGGATTTCCATGCGCACCAAACGCACGTGATTTTGGATACGCCTTTTGAGGCTGATTTATTTCTGAGCATCATATTTTCATGGTGGGTACTATATTATGTAGTAGCCGAGCAGGACTGGTCTGAGGACAGTTCCTCAGTATTTTTTCTTGCATTATTAATTAAGAAGAGGTTTTCAAAAAAGGAGCCATAGGCACGAACATTGACAAGAAAAACCTTTTGGGAGATTTCAAAAAGGTAGGACGTATATCTTTGGCAAACCTATATAAACGTATATCTATTTCTTTACCAAATGAGCGTCCGTCACTTGTACCGTGAGTTACGCATCGCACGACGATTCGGAAAATATTTTGCATGTGTTTTATTCAATTCTAGTGGATTTTACGAGTATGCGTACTATATACGTATTATGATTTTGATTATAGTATATTTGAGAATGGCATTGGATTTCGAGATTTGCATCTCCTTTATAACTCCATTGATTGCATGATTCTTGACGGAGTTCGATTTTGAGTTTCGCATTCGTTTTCATGCCACTCGATGCGCTGTGATATATTTGAGTATTCCGTGATTTCGGAGCCCCGTTGATTTTAATTGATTATGGAAATGTTTTAGTATTTGGGGTTTAAATTTAATTCGGGGACCGAATTTATTTAAGGGGGGAAGATTGTAGCATTTCAGAAAGATAAAATATTATTTTTGGAATTTAAATATTAAAATAATATATTTCACGAAAACTATTCGATCTGCGAATTGGGGTTTTCGTAAAATGGTATAATTATATAGCAATATTTGGAGATTAATATGTATTAATTATTAAAATGGTATTTATTGGATTTAGGCATTTTATAATTAATTATATGCAAGTTTAAATTAAATTTGATTAGTACACTACTAATCACGATTAAGCCAAATCCGTATTTTTAATTAGCCATGTTTAGTGCACCATGATATGTTGCATTTTCTTACATGTTGGATTCTTTTGTATTTGTGTTTGGTTTTAATGAGAGGGAAAAAGAGAAAAGAAAAGAAAAAGAGAGCATGATTGAAGAGAGAGAGAGGCGGGGACACAATGATGAGGGATGGGCATGAGAGAGAGAGCATGCCATGAGAGGGAGAGATGAGAGTATGGCTCCACCCTTGAACAATTTCTTCATCTCATTCTCACTTCATTCTTCAACTCCTCCTTCATCTTCATATCCTCTTTCTGCGCCTTCCTCCACTATAACATTTCAGAAAATATAAAATATTAATTTTGGAATTTAATATTAAAATAATATTTTCCCCGAAAACTGCCCGATTTAGGAAATTGGGGTTTTCGAAAAAGGGTATAAATATATACCAATAATTGTAAAATAAATAGAAATTAAAATGATTTATTTTTAAAAATATATTTGAAGGATTTGGCATTTTTAAAATTTATTATATGCAGTTTGGATAAAAACCCGATTAGTGCACTACTAATCGCGATTAAGCCAAATCCGTATTTCTACAGTTTTCATTGTTAGAGCACCATGAAATGTTTCATTTGGTTACATATTAATTTTTGTTGTTTTATGTTATGGTTTTATTGTGATGAGAAAAGAAAAGAAAAAGGAAAAATGTGTCATGATGATTGAGGAGAGAGAGAGGGAGGGGACATCAGGATGAGAGTGAGCATGCTAGGAGAGAGAATGAGAGCGAGAAAGAGAGGGCGAGTGCTGCCCCATATCTATTCCGCCACCTTTTCTTTCATCTCCTTCTTCATCCTCAAGCCCCTCATTCTACCCTCATGACCCATCTCCAAAATCTCATCAAAGCTCCATACCCCCTTCACAAAAGACGATCACCTCCTCACCCTCATCGCAATGAACCAAGCAATGTGGGATTTTGACAACTTTATGACTTCTAGTGTTTTTCTTGGGTGTAACCATGAGGTATATCTCTTTTCATTTAGTGTAGTTTTTATTTCCTAACATTTTTTTTAAGTTTAGAAGTCGTTTAGTGATGGATTTGTGAGCTATGAAATTCTAGAGAAGAGTTTGGGAGATTGATGATGTTAGTGGCTGTCAATAAGACTTAGAGGTGATTCTTGACCTGGACCATAGCATAGAAACTAGAATACGGATTTAGGATTTTAGCCGTATCGGTTTTGTGAGGAATCGTGAGCCTACAGTGAATCTGGAGCAACCTGGGAAATTTTTGAGGAAACCAAACAATACCAGGGACCAAATTAGGGTACTAGGAGACCACCACGACCATACGTACCCAAACGGAGGCCATGGGGCCGAGGAGGCCGGATTTTTTGGCCAAGTGGCCGGCCACATTGGAGGGGTTTGGGTCTAAGTTGGTCCAGTAGCTCATATACACTATTTACAGCACCGTAGACTTGTTTGTGCAACTTCTTTTGGCCTGAGTCAAAATCTGGGAGCACATTAGTGTGATTTTTGGATATGTTTTCCGTATTTTGAATGATGAGTTTTGATATTTGGATTTGGATTTGGTTGTTGAATGTTTGTACATCAATGACTAGGGGTAATTTGTTGGTTTTGCATACGTGGGCTATATGTTCTAACCTATAGGCGATCCGTGTGCCGTTTTGGTTTCTGAACTTGATGTTAATAGCGATTGCGATTGTTTATTATTGTAGGTACCCTCGCGTGGATTCCGAGGCGACAGAGCATGGCGTCATCGACTTCGACAAACAAGGATCAAGATGAGTGGATCTATATCCACGGGGGAAGTCGGATGGATGGCGTATAGCACCCCGCAAACATTGATGGAAACCTATTTATGTATATAGATTATGATTAGTGAAACCTTTAATAGAAGACTATAGATAGAGTAAAAAGGTAGTTAGAGAACCATATTAGAAATTAAAGGATAGTTAGAAGTGATACGATACGACTATTATGTGATGACGGGACTTGAGGACGATACTTGATGATATTGCCGTTTATGGTACTATAGGACTAGATAGTCGACGTAGATGTGTCATCCGAACCATATCTATTTACAAACTGAAGAATCGTATGCTTCTTTTAAACAGTTACCTTGAGGGACGTTATGGATTTTCGAATGATATCTTTTCTTTAAAAACACCGTAGCCCCTACTTTCAAAACTACGATTCGCATCTTTCAAAAACTGTTTGTATGGTTCGGGTGTGTATGTTAGATTAGATACGTATGCTTATAGTAAAGGTAGAATGTATTTGTAAATTTGACTTGATGTGGGACATAAATGCGATGAGATGAATATATGACATGGCATGATTATTAGATGATATGTTGGTATACGGATGCGAGTCGATTGAGATGATTTATACCCTGCCGGTCCCCTGATATGAGATTGTTGCGGATGTGACCTTGGACATAGGTATATAGAGATATTTATATATGTTGTGAATCGTGAGTGATAGCCGTACGAGATGTTAGGTCCGTACCCTCCTCGTCTTATAGGTTGATAGGATCCCTGATAACTTAATGCCGCCGTACGATGATTTTCCGTACCTGATGAGTTTGACTTGATGTTGGATCCATACCCTTGACTAGAGGATGTCGTACGATGGACTATACCGTACGCGAAGTTGTGAGGCTGGATGCCGATTGATAGATTCACCGACTCGGTCATGTTAGATACATATATCATATAGCTTTTAGCTAGCGATTTACCTTATGCTACATTCATGTCATTCTCATTGCATCATACATATACCTGTGCTAGTATACCTACACCATTATCGATGATGCGTATACTACACTTACACAGATTGGCCGACTCATACACTTCATCATCGATAATTGCTATGTCACTTACACAGTAGAATCTCTGCATCAGTATGTGACTCCTTGCATGATATACTTGCGTATATACCACTTGTACATCTATACTTGTGCACATACATATTGTACACTCATACTTGCGTATATACCACTTGTACATCCGTATTTGTGCACATACATATTGTACACTCATACATTGTACACTCATACATGCATATATACCACTTGTACATCCATACTTGCGCACATACATATTGTACACTCATACATGCGTATATACCACTTGTACATCCATACTAGCGCACATACATATTGTACACTCATACTTGCGTATATACCACTTGTACATCCATACTTGCGCACATACATATTGTACACTCATACATGCGTATATACCACTTGTACATCCATACATGCGCATATACATATTGTACACTCATACTTGCGTATATACCACTTGTACATCCATTTTGGTGCACATACATATTGTACACTCATACATGCGTATATACCACTTGTACATCCATACTTGCGCACATACATATTGTACACTCATACTTGCGTATAAACCGCTTGTGTACCCATACCTACATACATACTTATTGCACATACATAGATGATGCTGGCTTTGGATTTGGAAAGTTGGGGACCGTATGAGATATTTTCAAAACTGGATCCATTTAAAAGAGCGGTTTCCCTTAATATGTCATATCACTGTTCCATGTTGAATGATATTCGGATATGCTTACATTTTATCATATGTCGCATACATCATGCTTTACGATTTTAGGCAATGAGATATGCTGTTTTCATGAGATTTCTGAATTTGAGAACCGTGGCTATTTCGAAAGAAAGCATGTACTGTTTTAAAAACTTGGTTTCTCTTGATAAGATATTTCCGTACGTCCACCATGCGTTTTCTTAGTTCTGAGACGTATGACATGTGAAACCCGATTCGAGGAGCGGTAGGCACCGTCTGCATGTATATGGTGGACCCGGTGAGTACCCCAGGGCAAGAAGACGCGTATTGTTAGATGGTGAGCGTGGCAAGGGAGCACTACCTACCGGTGATAGTATTTGGACCCGTCGGTTATCCGGAGGTTACCGACCAGAGTCATGAGATGGATATGAGGGCCGACTAGAGTAGGCGGTGCCTGAGACGAAATATTGAGGGCCGTTCTAAGGATGCGGCGCCTGAGATATGAGGATTTATGTGTCGATGCTGGACACGGGTTTTCATGATGTTTCGAGTGTCGATGCCGGACACTCAGGTTCCATGATTTTGATGTGTCGCGAGGGACACACGTTGATTTATATCCTCATACCTTCATGCATATGCTTTTATGATATTTACATGCATGATGTTGTGTCATTGGTTGACACGTGGACGAGATCCGCATGCATACATACATAGATTATATGGTGGATGAGATCCACATGCATACATACATTGATTATATGGGTGGACGAGATCCACACGCATACATACATTGATTATATGGTTGGACGAGATCCACATGCATACATACATTGATCATATTGTTGGATGATATCCACATGCTGATTGACATTGATATTAGTGTTGGCATATATACAGATACGGTCACCCTAGATATGATAGTATTACCTTCATGATATAATTGACCTGGGAGTACATTGATTATATGGTGGATGAGATCCACATGCATACATACATTGATTATATGGGTGGACGAGATCCACACGCATACATACATTGATTATATGGGTGGACGTGATCCACACGCATACATACATTGATTATATGGGTGGACGTGATCCACACGCATACATACATTGATTATATGGTTGGACGAGATCCACATGCTGATTGACATTGATATTAGTGTTGGCACGTATACAGATACGGTCACCCTAGATATGATAGTATTACCTTCATGATATAGTTGACCTAGGAGTCGTTGTTTATTCGATTTCTACTTGTTGATGTTTTTCTACTCACGAGTTGGCAAATAACACCTCGTTGTTCCACAGTTCTTGCAGGTTGACCGCACGGATCAGTAGGGGCATCGCTGGCACATAGCTACTTTTGGGTGGTTTGCTTGGTAGGTGTGACATTTGCATCGTACCCACTCTTGTATTTACTATTTCACATTGTATCTAGTCAACTCCATCAAATCAAACTAGTATTTGTATAAATAATGAGACTTAGCAAGACTTGTAGTTGCGAGACTTGAGCGGCGGGTTTTATGTTCACATTTTGGGTTGATGTCTTGCTTTACTTTATCTTTTGTGGTGATCTTCGCCGTTAGGCGTCAAATACTTATTTTTATGCTTTGCATGGTTTTGATTCGCCGGTTGGCGATGAGTTAGCTCCTGCTTGGGGATTCCATTATTCTTGTTATGTATTTGTGGTTTTGGATCAAAATATACAAAGGAGGTGCTGTCCAAATTTTTAAAAGACGAAACACGTTTTCAAACTAGCAAATTTCACTTGCATTTTCATGTTCCTTTTCTATGCATTAAGAAAACATGATTTCATTATACCATTATTTCAAAACTTCACCTCCTTTATTTTCTTAAAAAAGTTTAGATTTCTAGGTTTCAGCTTACTTGAATTACGTTACGCCTTTAGACGTTGCGTGATTTAAGAGCTGGTCACGAGCTAATATTTCGAGTCGTGACAAAGTTGGTATCAGAGCGCTGGGTTTAACATTTGTTCGAGTTTAGGTTTGACTATTTGGAGTCTGGGGCGTAAATTATTTCGGAACCTAGGCTTGAACTTACGGAACCTAGACTTGAACAGGGGGGTATTAGACCCAAACTTTCGTTTCATAGGCTGACCCTGATTGATGGAGTAGGTAGCTTGAGAAGAGTGACGTACCGTACGTATGTTCCGCGGCATATTTACGATACGATACTCCACTTAAGAAACCTTAGGATGTACATATTTTTGAGACTTATGATTCTCTTCATACCCATGATTATACATCCATTTGAGATATTTGATTCTATTCGTTTCCGTGATCATACTCTCATTGATGATGTTCCTTCTTATGATCTTGTATCCATTCTGGATCTGTCATTTCCTTTCTTGCCCTTCATCTGTTTCATCGATACTCGATTGAGGTTCCTGTCACCATGTTTGAGCGCAGATTGAGTTGTTGCGGGTGTTGTGGTCAGGGAGAGCTCGTCTGGACGAGGACTGACCATTGTGTTTTCTGGTGACATGGGAACGTCTCGATGTATTGTTTGTGTTTTGACCTCTTGTTGAGGAGAGTGTTTGATTTTACACCGGATGATCGGGCCATTGTTAGAGCTGCCAGTTGCGAGAGGACTGTTGATGTACAGCCTACCTAAGAGATTGTGAAGTCGTCAACCGTGCGGACGGATGACCCAGCTGTTGCTGAGATTGATAGGACGTCGCTTCCATAGCGTACATGCTGAGATCGCTGGAGCTCCCAGGCAGAGATGCGACAGATGATAACTAGTCTATCCCGAGTTGAGAGACGAAGGTGATCGTCAGATTGACGCGCCGACACAGGCCCAGTCGAGTTGAAAATTTCCAGTGTGGAGAGTCTTACTCAGATCTAGAGCAGACCGATCCAGAGATGACCGTTGACGTATCGCCTTTCCTGGAGGATTAATGCATTGTTTAGCATGCGGACGAAGGGTATTCACATCTTGTATAGGCGAAATTAAAAAGTTCGAACGAATGTCAGAAAATCCATTTTTTCAAAGTTTCAAGTATTCGGAGGGACATGCAAGTAATTCTGTGGGCCCTCTAGAAAAATGAAACCCTAACTCGACATGATGACCATGGAACCGCTTTTGAACCTTAGGATTTGCGGCAGTTTAGTAGTTGTAGGGTTCCTAAGCACGCTCAAGAGGTCTCACAAGGCATCAACCATGCCAAATTCAAAAATTATATGCCGAGAAACCCTAAGCAAAGATCGTTAACTAGAGAATAGGCGAAACAAATGCGAATAAACAACTTTACTCTAAAGTGAACGGAAATACAACCTTTGTAGATCCGGTCATCCACCTCCATAGCTCCGTGATGACGACCCTCCGCTGTACCTATCGGAATCCGGACTCTGGCTATGGTTTCGTCGGAGAAATGATCGGGCTAGGTCGTCGACTTCTATGCCGAAGATGATCTACGTCGAGGCAACTCAAGATCAAGCTCCAACTTCACCAAGTCATGAAACTTGTGAAGAAAACACCCTATACTACTTGGCAAGTGGTAGAGGATGAAGAAATAGGAAGTGGGTTCACTATAGAATTAGATTTCTCACTCTTTTTCTCATGTTGCCATTAATGGTAGCAAGCTTTCTTCTTGTTGAAGAAAAAGAAGAAAAAGAAAAAGAATATGATAAGTATTATTGAAAATAGAAAATAAAGTGATTCTTATCATATAGCAACCATGGTTAAGTGTAGAGAATAAACTAGGGTTGGCTTTATGTAAGTGCACGGCGGCGCCCCGGCCGTCAATCCGACGCCGGAATGCGGAAGCGTTGAATAACTTAAATTTTGCGGACTTTGCAAACCGGCACCACCGCGCACTTTAACCGGATCGAACCATTAACTAGTCTAAGCTATCTACAAGAATGGGAATAGAGATATACCGACGATCCAAGTCCTCCGGTCTTCTCTTCATCATCCCGATCTCCCGCGGAAAATCTTGGCTCCACATCGTCGCCTCCTCGCCGGAAAGGGCACCACATCGCCTTCGTCTTTTACGGGCTCCTGCCTCAATACCGAGGCAACTCGAGCATGAAGCCGGCAACTCGACATGCTCAAGATATGCTGTAGAATGTAGTGTAGAAGATGCTTGTCTCTTTGGGGTTATGTTGTTGCCAATGAGGATGATGGAGGAAACAAGGATTAGAAAAATGGTGCTTGCATTTTTCTAGCATGAAAACTAGATCAAGAAAGAAAACTCTCATGAATGAAGCTCTCTCTTCTTCTTCTCACAACCATGGAAAAAACTTATTCCATCAAGTGAGAATAAAGGGTGGAGAAAAAACCATATGAAGCTAGAAGGGAGGTGAGTGTAGGAGAAGTGAAGAGGTGACCACAAACAAACATGAACCATGCTTGTTCAACTATTCAACCCATACCCTTTCAATCACAATAAAAAGCAAGTCAATGGTGCAAGATATGAAAGCCATCATAATCAATACAATTGCAAGAAACCCCCCCCACAAAGTGTTATTTGCAAAACTGCAAATAACCCCCTCCATCGAAAAAGTCCGGCCGGGAAAGAACAAAGGAAAACCGGCCGGAACGGAATGCAAACTGGCAACTCCAGAAAACTGGTCCCGTAATAAATTACAGGAAAACCCCAATAATGTGCATACACACCTGCATCTGTATTCCGTCCGGATACAAATGCAATGAGACAAAATCTACACTGTACTAAACTAAGACCAGCTTAAGCCAAAGCCGGCTAGTTAAATCCGTTCGATCCTGATCCGTGCAATACCGCACGTATCTGATCGAACCCTGCCATATAACCATACGGCTACTAGCACAAACCGTCCGATCCTGATCCGTGCAATACCGCACGTATCTGATCGGACCCTGCCATATCTCCATACGGCCTCTACAGCGTTTCGCCCGAAAGCTGAGTAACTGAAAGTGTGGCGGACTCTAAAGACTCGTCAATACAATGGCTGTGGATTTAACCACTAGCCCGTCAGAGGTATAAGCCAATACGTAACGGGCCACCAGCTATTGACTAAAAGGGACGTCGATGAGCGAACTCATCCTGACACCCTACTGAGCCTGTCAGTGACAATATCCGTGCAGTCCGGTCCGTTCGTCTATGAGTATCGCATGGCGGGCCTAGGGGGTTGGTAAAAGTCAGACCCCCAAAAGCGGTACAAGTCGTG
This sequence comes from Agapanthus africanus, assembly GCA_030015575.1. NCBI lineage: Eukaryota > Viridiplantae > Streptophyta > Magnoliopsida > Asparagales > Amaryllidaceae > Agapanthus > Agapanthus africanus. The sequence goes on from CM057347.1 coordinate 222,996,745, forward strand.
TCGGAGTGTAGCCCAGAACACCCTGAGATACTACTAGAATACCTACCAGTAAATCTCCTTGCCTTGGCCAAGGACTTTGTGTAATGGCTCTCCTAGACACAGCACGACCTCACCCCCAATACCGGGAGAGACGAACCCCTGAAGATACGCTCACTGCCTCCATATGGCTCGGGACTGTACCCAACTAAAACCTGTTTGCACGACTCCTTTGAGCCGTGGTAGGGTAGTAATCAAAGTACAGTGGGAACTCACACGAGACAAATGACGATCCCCAGGTCGATGAACTAACCTGCACACATGTCACCAGGGAACTGCCATCTGACGTCTGGTATATGACCAACTAGCATGTTCCCGGCGAGTCCTGTCCGGTGTACTCATAACCCAATGAGCACCTGTATACATCTTAGGTGATCCAACTGACACCAGTGGCTTGTGAGACCGGCCACCGCCCCTCGTCGGGGTCTCGACTGTATACACTAGTCTACTAATGGAGTATCGATGCCCAGTCTCGAAACTCCCATGACCAGGGTCCTTTTAAGGATAAGCTTGTAGACCCCCAGCTCCCACTTATATGATCGCCCTCATACTGCTGGTGGTCAAGCAAGAATCCTAGGGGCTCTATCAACGTGTAATAGCGACGTGTCATGTCACTTAAAACAGTACACGATGATAAAGGCAAACCAGATAGCATACTATCATCTCGAGTAAGACTGTCCTACCGGGATATGTCCTCCCTCAATCATTACAATCACGTACCTGTGACCTAATAATTGACTCTGAGGGCACTATCTCCAACAATCTCCCACTTGCACTCAAGGCTAATTATTGCGATGTCGCATACTCACAGCCCGTGTGATACCGAACATCCAACTCCTCTACTAGTCAGTCTCACAAAGCTCGTTTGCGGAACTATTGCGTTCGAGGAATAGCCTCAGTGAGTGGATCCGCTTAGTAGTTTCTTTCTATGTCTCTCTATATCTCAAGTTCGCGGAGAAACCCATCTCTCGAAAAGAGTAATACCTGTCTCAGAATATGTCTGGATGTCTGATGGGACCTAGCTCATAAATGAACTCCAAATCCAAACTTCTTAGACTGTATCGTCAACTGAACTTAATCAGTATCCTGCGCGCCATGCCTCCCTCAGTATTGCCTTGGATCACCTGTCCAAAATACTGCCCCTCGTTAGAGGGAAAACTATAACTCTGACAACCTCCTTGTCGTCCATGTCACCTTGGAAGCCTGGAATGATAACCGTCTCCTGAATGAGGCTGTCGTTATCATATCCTTAGAACATCTACTTATGTTCTAAAACTGCTTCCGACTGTTTCTCCAGGATTGGATTAATGTCAACTTGTTGCATCTAGTGCAAGAACAACATCTGGTGTGGTACTTGACATCTCATGATTGACTCAATTGCCTAAGCAAGTGATCTGCCAATCATGCACGTCCCTCTCCCCTTTAGTCTGTAAGACACCTTTGGAGAGGGTGACTCCATTACCTGCAGGTACACTACCGTGCCAGGAGTCGTCCATCCTAAATACTCTTAGAATGCTGTCAAGTACCCTGATTGGGAAACCATCCAAATCTAGATCTAAAACCATAGATCTAGTAACCAGTATGTCTGATATAAAATCCATGTCCTTTGTGGAGAAACCACTGTGTGACGACCAAAGTATAACCGATCGTAGTGTAGGAGTTTCTTTTCCTACTCTGTGTATATCATCCAAATACCAGGATATCACACCCTACTACCTTCTCAACAGATCCATCCCCTATTCTGATGAAGTCAAACCCATGACTGTCACGTCAGAAATAGATGATCTATCTCCGCTACATCTGCTTTAGTCTATAAATAGACATAAACAACCTGTCCACCAATGCTTCCGCTGCTCCCACTGACTACGACAACCCTCTGGCAGAGTCATATATACGTACACTTCTAAAACTGGTTTAGAACGACGCTATACTCATCCTCCCGCCGGGTCTCATAACCTGGAACAACAGCAATGGTAATTGTGGGTAAACAAGAACTTCCCTGTCACCGTCCTTGAGGCTACCGTAGTGCCTCTCGGGTGCCTGAAGTTACCCACCTTATCTGCGGAGTGGCCAATGGAATGTCAATCCAGATTGAATCTTTAGGTTCCTTATCAAATCTTCAGTAATCGTTTGTGGTTCTGGAATCACTTCCAGTTCTACCATACTCCCACTACTGTTTTCTGAAAAAGTCCATTTTTAATAAAACTGTGGCGAGTCTAGAACAATATCGCTATTGTTCATCCAGATGGTAGAAAATCAACCCTCGTCATAGCCTGGGTCAACCCACAAACAGCCATTACAGAAACGTGCCTTGAGTTGTCCAGTGTCTGGTTTTAATCATAAACCGGACAACTCCCCGTACCTTAACATCGTTAAGATATGAACTGTTCTATATCCAATATAGAAACAGAGGCACTGATTTAATTGAACCAGATTCAAATCATGCAGCTGTCCCCAGCGCATGCCAACTAAATGGAAGGAGGCCGATCAGCGTTACTCAACTTAGGAATACTTCCAATTATGAGTAACCTGAAAGAGAAGCAAGATCTCTTAATCATTACTATCAACTGAATACCATATACAAGTACCTACATCTTCGATCTCTTTGAAGAATCCCGATACTTGCTATACCTGGTTCTCTACTCTATTCAAATACCTATAACTTCTCAAAATTCGGACCCTGTGTTTCCACGAAACACTTGTCTAAAAACTAGAGAAGTCATAAGTAAACCGAATATAGTACGAGGACCAACCCCTTTGTCCTGATGGACCCTGGACAACATACAATACTCTGTATAAGTCCCTTGAGTCTGAAAACTCATTCACTGTGTGTCGTAGGTTGAAAACTGTACTTATGGTTAAGAAGAATTACACCGCTGTTTAATGCTCCTTACCTAACCATCCACTGATATAGGCAAATGTCGTAGACATAATTTCAGAAAGGTATATCTCACTCTATGAAAATAGACGTACAGATATATCAATTTGAAATTGGTGCATAACAGCGGATATTCAAAACCAGATATTTGCCGACCGGCAAACAGCCCAGGTGATTTCCTCAAATATCACCGATTACAACGAATCCTGATATAATGAGGATAATCACCCAATTCCCAATAACTTACTCCCACTCATCATCTGTAAAATCATACAGATGTGAGAATCGTACCTGGTAAATACATACCCTGGAGTAAGTATCTAATCGGGAAATCAGTTTTCCTTTAACATTACACAGTGAAACTGAAACATTGAAATGTTCCGATGGGGTATCCTGGTATTCCTAGTAATGCCTCTTCCAGATTCACGACTGTAACCGTATAATTCTTTGCCACCTCTCAAAATCCCTTCATATGTCTTTAGTCTTTACCTTCTGCACACCCTTTTAGGCCAAATGGTTTTCTTCCTTCCCTACCGTTCGGCACCAGCCTATGGTTTGGAAGAAGACTATCCAATAAGCATAATGGGTGTACTGTCCCAATCCTAGGAACACTCGCAATGAGAGAGGGTGAAGATAAAAGACAACCGAATAAACCTTATTCCTATTTCTCCTGAACCAGAATCCATCCCCGAACTGGAACAAGTTCCATTCGAGTTCGTATATAACCATACGATGGAGTATCCAAATAAAGTGTGGATCTTCGTAGTGATACGGAGTGTCCTGGAGAAATACAAAGGTGATGTGGGAGTGGTAACGAAATATTTGGTTTTGTCGTGAATATCTGTTGCAATTTACTTTGCCCTCTTACTAATCCCTTGCTTTGTCTGAACTTAATACCTTCTGCACAACATCGTTATGCTAATTGGTTTTCTTCATTCCCTACCGGTCGGCACCGGCCTAAGGTTTGGAAGAAGACAATCCAATTTGCGTAATAGGTGTACTACCCCTAAACCAAGGAGTACTCGTAACCTGAGAGAGGGTAAAAGGAAAAGACAACTGAATAATCCTATCCGTTTTCTCCAGAACCGGAAACCATCCTCGAATCCCTTCGAGTTCGTATCTAACCATAGGATGGTTTTGTCCAATGGAAGTGGACGTTCGCAGTAATACGGGGTGTCCTGGAGAAAAGGGTAAAAGTAGGAGTGGCAATGAGGTCTGCAACTCTGACAATCCAAAAGCCAGTGTTAAGAAGGTTCGGTTAATTTGGTCACTGAGTCATAGTCTTAGGGTCGGGTCAGTGGTCGCTGCCAAAGAGAGAGAGAAAAGAAACACTCAGCGTGCACTCTAACCTAGATCAGAATGGTCACCAATTTATCTAATCTGGAATCCTCCCACTGTACCTCAAATTCTCCTCCAAACCTGAAAGAAGAATTAGTCGGGGTTACCCGAGGAGTAAACTAACTCATCAGTGGGAATCGGGATCCAACTATCATCGCATGATAACGTGACGGAATCCGCTCACGCTATCACACTCCAGAAGGTATGCGCATATCTGGCAAGTTTCAGTTCTTTTGAAACTCCCGATGTGATTTCTGCCCCATGCCCTTATGACCTTGACTAAGGCCAACAAATCATAAATCACATGTCAAGTTCTACCCGTCATTGTCCAGGTTGATTTGAACCCACCCGTACAAGCCCTTGACTAAGGCCAACAAGGCTATACGACTGTCCCAAACCAACGCATCTATCTATGCAGCATATGAATACCCAATAGCTACCAAACACTGTGCCTTGACTAAGGCCAACAAACACAGCTTGAATACTATTGACTACCCATATGAAACGACGGAGGGCTACGAATGATTTCTGGCGAAAACCTTTAACGTAGTGAACTTGATATCGTTGAAGGAACGGATAGCTTTTAAGAAAATATAGTGACGAAAACCTTTACTAAAGAGGTCACTCCCGGTGAAGGGATCTCGGCTCTTTCCCCGTAGAATGAGGTGCAGGATATTCCCACTGAATACCACGATGCAAAGCAAAAGCAATCGGCTATAGTGAAGTTAATGCCCTGACGCAAACTTCTGTCCAAGGGGTCACTCCCGGTGAAGGGATCTCGGCCCTTGCCTCGTCGACTGAGGAGCAGGATATTCCAAATGAATACCACGATGCAAAACAAAAGTGAACGTCCTTGCAATAACAGCTTTTTGAAAAGTGTTCCAACAACATCAGAATAGGTTTGTTTAACTTGCATTGATCCGAATCAACGCAGTCCCATCAATTGATCACACCACAAAGAACGAAAATATACTGATGTACGTATATGCCATCCGCATTCGCCACTGGGTCCCGTCATTACCCGTTAGGTTAGCTTACTAACGACAGAGCGGGGACTGGACTAGCGCGGATGCAAAACATATACAACATCTACTAATATATATACCAATATATTATATTTCGCTCAAGGCGTGAATAAAATGCAACATCACAGAAATGTACAGCATCACAGAACAATACAGATATCTGGGATCCCCGGGTTTCACAGAGCCACTACTGAAACCCGACGTTCCCCTGGTCGTGTGGATAGCCTGTGCAATGAAATCCTAGACCCCTACGGGCGCGGCAAGTCACCCGCCAAAACCTGAAGCGAGGCAGCCCCCTTCAGCGCCGTGAATGGACCACCCAGCACTTCACGGAATCCGGTAACTTGGGCACCCCTCCTGGGTCAACCTGTACCCCCTACGAGTGCGGCGAATAGCCCGCCAATCCTAGAGTGAAGTCCCCTCCGTCTCAATGCCATGAGATGCGGGCTTGTTGCCCTCCAGAACCCGGCTATCCGTGCACCCCTCCGCGGGGCAATCCTAGTACAGAAAGTAAAATATACATACAACGGGTACATCGACCGCAACCAGGTCGTGCCCCAAAAGAATAATACAAACGGGCAGTGACGGCAGTCCACATGTCGGACGCTCGCCCCGCAATATCAAATGTACATAATACAACAAAACTGTACTAGCATTGCATCCAGGCTACCCCCACGACCGATCCGCAACATCACAGCAAATACATAGAACATCAACGTGAAAGTCACGTTCGCAAATCCGTCTAACCGGGCTATAGCAGTTAGACAGGATTTACCGATCGAGTGACATTCACGGTCGCAGATATAATGTAAATACTGTGAAAAATGTGTTTAAAATTTTCCGATTGATCAAACAATTAACAAGTGGGCCCCAAATCAAAACTGTAGCACTCACAGAAATCCTGGGCCCAATTTAAATATTCCAAAACCCATATTTTAAGCCCATAAGGCCTCTGTAAAAAATTGGTGAAGTGATGTGAATAGTGCGCGGCGGAAGGGCCGCACAAATGGGGTTTTCGCGGCGGTTCCGCGCTCCAACTGTGGAGTTACTTCGTCAAATTTTTACAGAACTCTTAGATTTTCCAGTACATCAATATTTTATAACCTGAAAAAATTTTCGAGACCAAAAATTTTCAACAGAAACTGATGCGAACTAAAATGCAGTTTTGGAACTTTTTGATCGATCGGAAATGCAAACACATTACACAAAGCTAGACTAAGTTAATGGCGAGGCTCTGATACCACTACTGTAAGTGCACGGCGGCGCCCCGGCCGTCAATCCGACGCCGGAATGCGGAAGCGTTGAATAACTTAAATTTTGCGGACTTTGCAAACCGGCACCACCGCGCACTTTAACCGGATCGAACCATTAACTAGTCTAAGCTATCTACAAGAATGGGAATAGAGATATACCGACGATCCAAGTCCTCCGGTCTTCTCTTCATCATCCCGATCTCCCGCGGAAAATCTTGGCTCCACATCGTCGCCTCCTCGCCGGAAAGGGCACCACATCGCCTTCGTCTTTTACGGGCTCCTGCCTCAATACCGAGGCAACTCGAGCATGAAGCCGGCAACTCGACATGCTCAAGATATGCTGTAGAATGTAGTGTAGAAGATGCTTGTCTGTTTGGGGTTATGTTGTTGCCAATGAGGATGATGGAGGAAACAAGGATTAGAAAAATGGTGCTTGCATTTTTCTAGCATGAAAACTAGATCAAGAAAGAAAACTCTCATGAATGAAGCTCTCTCTTCTTCTTCTCACAACCATGGAAAAAACTTATTCCATCAAGTGAGAATAAAGGGTGGAGAAAAAACCATATGAAGCTAGAAGGGAGGTGAGTGTAGGAGAAGTGAAGAGGTGACCACAAACAAACATGAACCATGCTTGTTCAACTATTCAACCCATACCCTTTCAATCACAATAAAAAGCAAGTCAATGGTGCAAGATATGAAAGCCATCATAATCAATACAATGGCAAGAAACCCCCCCACAAAGTGTTATTTGCAAAACTGCAAATAACCCCCTCCATCGAAAAAGTCCGGCCGGGAAAGAACAAAGGAAAACCGGCCGGAACGGAATGCAAACTGGCAACTCCAGAAAACTGGTCCCGTAATAAATTACAGGAAAACCCCAATAATGTGCATACACACCCGCATCTGTATTCCGTCCGGATACAAATGCAATGAGACAAAATCTACACTGTACTAAACTAAGACCAGCTTAAGCCAAAGCCGGCTAGTTAAATCCGTTCGATCCTGATCCGTGCAATACCGCACGTATCTGATCGAACCCTGCCATATAACCATACGACTACTAGCACAAACCGTCCGATCCTGATCCGTGCAATACCGCACGTATCTGATCGGACCCTGCCATATCTCCATACGGCCTCTACAGCGTTTCGCCCGAAAGCTGAGTAACTGAAAGTGTGGCGGACTCTAAAGACTCGTCAATACAATGGCTGTGGATTTAACCACTAGCCCGTCAGAGGTATAAGCCAATACGTAACGGGCCACCAGCTATTGACTAAAAGGGACGTCGATGAGCGAACTCATCCTGACACCCTACTGAGCCTGTCAGTGACAATATCCGTGCAGTCCGGTCCGTTCGTCTATGAGTATCGCATGGCGGGCCTAGGGGGTTGGTAAAAGTCAGACCCCCAAAAGCAGTACAAGTCGTGTCGGAGTGTAGCCCAGAACACCCTGAGATACTACTAGAATACCTACCAGTAAATCTCCTTGCCTTGGCCAAGGACTTTGTGTAATGGCTCTCCTAGACACAGCCCGACCTCACCCCCAATACCGGGAGAGACGAACCCCTGAAGATACGCTCACTGCCTCCATGTGGCTCGGGACTGTACCCAACTAAAACCTGTTTGCACGACTCCTTTGAGCCGTGGTAGGGTAGTAATCAAAGTACAGTGGGAACTCACACGAGACAAATGACGATCCCCAGGTCGATGAACTAACCTGCACACATGTCACCAGGGAACTGCCATCTGACGTCTGGTATATGACCAACTAGCATGTTCCCGGCGAGTCCTGTCCGGTGTACTCATAACCCAATGAGCACCTGTATACATCTTAGGTGATCCAACTGACACCAGTGGCTTGTGAGACCGGCCACCGCCCCTCGTCGGGGTCTCGACTGTATACACTAGTCTACTAATGGAGTATCGATGCCCAGTCTCGAAACTCCCACGACCAGGGACCTTTTAAGGATAAGCTTGTAGACCCCCAGCTCCCACTTATATGATCGCCCTCATACTGCTGGTGGTCAAGCAAGAATCCTAGGGGCTCTATCAACGTGTAATAGCGACGTGTCATGTCACTTAAAACAGTACACGATGATAAAGGCAAACCAGATAGCATACTATCATCTCGAGTAAGACTGTCCTACCGGGATAGGTCCTCCCTCAATCATTACAATCACGTACCTGTGACCTAATAATTGACTCTGAGGGCACTATCTCCAACACTTTAATGGTTACGTTAAGGCTAAGAAACAAAATGGTCAAAGCTTCAAAACTTCATGAAGTTTCAACAAAAGACAAAAGAAGCAACCATTTCATTTCTTTCCAAAAAAATGAATTAAGGAAAATAAATAAATGAATAAGTAAATAAATCAAACCCTAACCATTAACCTAATCATAGTTAAAAGCATACACATACCCAAGTTTGCATGTATCATTAAACATGATACAAACTAGTACACAAAACTATATCATATATACAATGTGCACTGCAAGTGAGAAAATCCATCTAAAGTGAACAAATACTAGTTAATGCAAAGTAATATATCAAATATATAATTATACATTATGTCATTAAATCAACACTTGATTTAACGATCCGGTCATATCGCATATGACCGACTAATATCCAATGTATCGACTTATCGAATCAATCCTCGATTCGACAACTAGGTTATATCACATACAACCAATCGATACATTCATCGCAAGAATAGAATACGGTATCACATACGCGCATTATTCTTGGTCCCGTACATATCTCATATGCGCTCCTATTTCGTTTCGCTTGAGCCAGGAAACCTCTGTGTAGGACTCTAAAGACTCGTCAATACGCCGGCAGCAGATGATGATCATATCAAACACCCACAAGCCGCAAGCGGTCTGCTAAACGTAACGACCACCCGGGTATTGAGCGATCAGAAGATCGACGAGCAAGCCCGCTCACACTCCTGTGAATCCAACCAGTAACACTTACCGTACAGTCCGGTCTCGTCGTCTGATATGTCGCATATCTCACTCAGGGGTGGTAAACGTCAGACCCCATTAGCTTGATAAGTCGTGTAGATATGAGGTCTATAACAGTTCGAGAAACTACTGGTAACACTTACCAGTAAATCTCAGCAACCCTGTCCGGGGATTTCCGGTTATAGCCAATCGACCACAGCGCAACATCAACTCCCTATACCGGGAGAGAAGAATCCCCTCCTATCGCTCATTGCCTCCATGTGATTCGGGACTGTACCCAAAAGCCACCATTTTGCACGCCCTCTTGGACGTGGTAAGGTGGAAATCAAAGCACAGTGGGAATCATAAAAGACTCTATGACGATCTCGGATCTACAGACTACTCTGTACCAGTGTCACCAGAGAACTGCCATCTAACGTAAGGTAAAATACCATCTGGGAGTTCTCGGCGAGTCCGTCCAGTATACCCAGTCTCCACTGAGCACCCGTATATCATCTCTGATGTCAAACACCAATGGATATGGGATCACCCATCGCCCATCTGTATGGGTCGAGAAAGTATACGCTAGTCTACTCTGGTATATCGATGCCCCGTCTCGATACACCCACGACTAGGGACCTTGAAGGATGTACTTATGGACTACCATGTCCCCACTAGTATGATCCGCATCATAGTCCAGGTAGTCAAGTACTCATCCTAAGGGCTTTACCAACATGTAACAGAGAGACAATCAGTGTACACGTTAAGGTAAAGATCAACCAGATAGCATACTATCATGTCGAGCAAGAAAGTCCTCCCTATATATGTCCAAGCATGCACTACAATATACATCCTATGAATAGTAATGGCCTCTAGGGCATATATATAACTAAGAATCTCCCACTTGTTTTAGTTATATGTATGCCCTAGAGGCCATTACTATACATAGGATGTATATTGTAGTGGATGCTTGGACATATATAGAGAGAACTTTCTTGCTCGACATGATAGTATGTTATCTGGTTGCTCTTTACCTTAACGTGTACACTGATTGTCTCTCTGTTACATGTTGGTAATGCCCTTAGGATGTGTACTTGACTACCTGGATTATGATGCGGATCATACTAGTGGGGACATGGTAGTCCATAAGTACATCCTTCAAAGTCCCTAGTCGTGGGTGTATCGAGACGGGGCATCGATATACTAGAGTAGACTAGCGTGTACCTTCTCGACCCATACAGTTGGGCGATGGATGATCCCATATCCATTGGTGTTTGACATCAGAGATGATATACGGGTGCTCAGTGGAGACTGGGTACACTGGAAGGACTCGCCGAGAACTCCCAGATGGTATTATACCTTACGTCAGATGGCAGTTCTCTGGTGACACTGGTACAGATTAGTCTGTTGACCCGAGATCGTCATAGAGTCTTGTGTGATTCCCACCGTGCTTTGATTTCCAACTTACCACGTCCAAGAGGGCATGCAAAATGGTGGTTTTTGGGTACAGTCCCGAATCACATGGAGACAATGAGCGATAGGAGGGGATTCGTCACTCCCGTTATAGGGAGTTGATGTTGCGCTGTGTTCGATTGGCTATAACCGGAAATCCCTGGCCAGGGTTGCTGAGATTTACTGGTAAGTGTTACCAGTAGTTTCTCGAATTGTTATAGACCTCATATCGACACGACTTATCGAGCTGCTGGGGTCTGACGTTTACCACCCTTGGACGAGATATGCGACATATCAGACGAACAGACCGGACTGTACGGTAAGTGTTACTGGTTGGATTCACAGGAGTGTGAGCGGGCTTGCTCGTCGATTTTCTGATCGCTCAATACCCGGGTGGCCGTTACGTTTAGCAGACCGCTTGCGACTTGTGGGTGTTTGATATGATCATCACCTGCTGCCGGCGTATTGACGAGTCTTTAGAGTCCTACACAGAGGTTTCCTGGCTCAAGCGAAATGAAATAGGAGCGCATATGAGATATGTGCGGGACCGAGAATAATGCGTGTATGTGATACCGTATTCTATTCTCGCGATGAATGTATCGATTGGTTGTATGCGATATAACCGAGTTATCGAATCGAGGTTTGATTCGATAAGTCGATACATCGGATATTAGTCGGTCATATGCGATATGACCGGATCGTTAAATCAAGTGTTGATTTAATGTATAATTATATATTTGATATATTACTTTGCATTAACTAGTATTTGTTCACTTAAAATGGATTTTCTCACTTGAAGTGCACATTGTATATGTGATATATTTTTTTACACTTGTTTGTATCATGTTTGATGATACATGCAACCTTGGGTGTGTGTATGCTATACACTATGTTTAGTTAATGGTTAGGGTTTCCATTGCTTTATTTATTTATCTATTTATTTTGGTTAAAATAAAAAGGAAAACTAAATGGTTGGCTCAGGCGGCGGTTCCGCGGCCATATAGTCCCATCTTTTAATGATTTTTGCACAGTAATGTCTCTCTGAAAGTGCTGTATTTTCTGGGAATTTTTAATATTTACTCAAGAGTTGAGTATTCTGGGTTGTATTGGGAGTTCGTAGATTCGATCGGAATGTCAAACTTTGTCTATGTGTTTTTCCGGGTAATTTTAGAATATGTTAAAAAGTTCGACCGGATATGAATACCCAATTTTTCCCCTGCCGGGAAATTTCCAAGTGTTGGATTTTTCCTTAGTTTAATGACGTTCTAAGTAGTGCAAGTAACGCGATGGTCCCTCTAGAAGACAACAAACTTTAACTCGATTATGTGACCGTCTTGAACTGCCCTTTGAACCTTACGGTTTGGGGCAGTACGGCGTGCCACATGTGAGGCGTTGGCTTGACCCTTCTACGGCTGGACCGTTGGTACTGATGCATGAAGTGAATGTTTTTAAACTTATTTCATGTAATGAGCTGTTCCGGGAAAACTTGGGTGTTTGATTGGTCGATCGGAAAGTTTAACATTTTCTATTTATCTGGAATATGATACAATATTTGGAATTCACAAGTAGTTATGAGATAACTAATATGAATGTTATAAACATGGCAGTTTAGTCTCACTTGATCGGTTGCCACAGAATTTTGATGTGATCAAAAGTCCGTCGCAATTACGTAGCGTACGCAGATACTCGCCGGATAAACTTAATAGACAGCTACACCTATTAGCCCCGACCAAGTGACTGTAAGAGAACCCCGTCGCCGAAAGCATCCGTTCGGGTGCTCGCGGCAGCGGTGTTCCGCCTTGGTGCACTTCGTCGACGGTATCGGAGGTGCGGCCGTCTACTAAAGTTTGCGACGAGCATTCGATCAGGATGTCGGGAATCTTTTTGAATTGCCCGACT